>CM069857.1:208121536-209447786 GCA_036172795.1 Pelodytes ibericus | reverse complement strand
AAGACCCCATCTAAATAGTTTCTAAATGTTGTCCTGAGTTCAGAAATATGTATGTTTCCATATTTTTCTATATTTTTTTGCGAGTTTTTCCATTGCAATGTTGCTGACTGCCTCTAGGGGCAGTCAAGCAAGATATTCAGAGCGACATGTGCTGCTCCGTCAATATGGAGCCCACAATCGCTCCGTGGGGCAATCGTGGGTACCCCAGAGAGCAAATTTCCATGATGGCACCGTTAGAGCGGTTAGAGCGATTGTTGATCGCGAAAACCATTAGTTTCACAGCAGGACGTGTCTATTGGCAGTAGGATTGTCACCAAGCTGATATTTGACAGCAGGTCTGTATAAAAAAAAATCTCTTGAGGTTAGAATTAAGTCTATGCAAGCAAAAGCTCGTAGATGGTATTTTTTAAAGGAAATATGACAACCTGATTTGGCAGGTTTTCTGTATTTGCCACTACTCTTGGTTCTATATTCACTTTAGTCACAGAGGTACTTTATCCCCTTCTCACATATATTACACACATACTTTAACATATTTGCACGTGCATAGTCCAGTAACTAAAAATCTGAAAAAGTATTTCCGTTAGCTTGTTCTTTGATATCTGCCGCAATCAGATAGTTCTTCATGTTATCAGTGCCTTTATCTCTGTTTGACTTATCCAGCACTGCCCTCTGCTGTGTGGAATCAGTAATATCTGAGAAATAATCATAAGTGGAAAAATAAATTGTTAACATAATACAGTGAACATATTACAACAGACATAACAGTAAATGTTAGGCCGCCATTCTACTAAAAACATTGCATTTTGTTTTAACGAGCTGTCAACAACCATTAAAAGCCTAGATTAATGGAAAATAATTATTTGCAAGCATTATAAAAGCAAGAAGCACTAAATCTTTTTTTATAGTACTTTTGCTTTCCAAGGTAGTTAGATAACTTATAGTTTCACACGAATGCAATACCACTCTCTGAAAAAATAATTATGATATCTTTTTGTTAAATTATGACCTAGCATTCTAATCAAAGAACATAAAATAAATCTAGTGACAAAGCTCTGTGTTTTTATTGGGTACTGAACAATATGTCTTCTGGGTATGTCGTGTTCGAATAAATGTGTGCTAATATATAAAAATAAAATAGGCTATTAAACTCATTGTGTATTGTAAAAACAACATTCAATTATATACAATGAAAGACATTTCAAGCAGTATTTATCATGTTTGAGTACTTTCTATGGTCTTTTTATTTTGTTTATGGCTTCCATATTCCTGCATAGAATATTAACTTGCTCTAGTGTTGTCACAGATTTACTGAGAGGACTACAAATAGTCCTGGAGTATTCACAAATATATTTATTTAATAAAATCTACGGTGGTAAGAAATAATCTCCAAAAGGGAACAAGCTTTTGATTTTATAAGCTTAAAAAAAGTTATACAAGGTAAAATTAACAAGAGAAATGGTCTTTTGGAATTTGCACGTAGCTATCAAAAGAGAGTGTCTATGTATTTAAACCTATAATATCAGTTATTGATTATATATTAAGGATATTTTATAGATAAATGTGTTTCAGAATTACAAAACCAGATTACCTACAAAATGTTGTGCTGATCTTGGGCAAACCAATGGTGAGGTGTGCACCACAGAACACAGTCCCAGGGTTATTCACTTTGGCCATTGTAATATTAGAGGTCTTGAGCACCCATAAGATAATAATAAAATTATATTTCTAGGGAAAATGTACAGGGATGGAAGATTGTGGGCTGCTTGTTTTACTAATGGAGTGTTAATGCAGCAGTGCGTAACTGATGAAGGTACATACTTGCATATGATGTGTGTGTGTGTGTGTGTGTGTGTGTGTGTGTGTGTGTGTGTGTGAGGCAAGCATGGTTTTATAATGTAGAGTAGCAGGGTAAAGATACTTTTGCTTTTTATCTGTATAATCTTGTTTTCTGAACAAGAAATGTGCCATTGTCAGATATCTACATTCCGAGCATCAGGACAAGTGAACAACACATCACCTCATGCCTGAGACATCCAAAGTTGGATTACTGTTTACTTGTTTCAACTCAATACAGATAAAATTGTATTATCCATAATAGAACGCAGATCTCTCACACGAAGCTAAGACTCTCAACAAGCAGCTGGAATTTGGCCTACTGAAGATAACTCTTCCCATTTCGACATCTCAACAGATAAAAAATCTTGGACCAATAATGGACAGCAAGCTCTCCCTAACATCCTGGTTTAATCCCTCAGGTGAAAAATGCTTTAAAATGTATGGTAAGCAGAATATCACAAACAACGCAGTACATATAAGCACTGTAGTTGCATCACTGTTCTAGTCAGAAAATAACCTTGAGTGTGTGAGACTACCGGTTCCCCTTACTGCAGACAGTCCCCAACACAGGAAAGTACAAAGTCCACAACACTACAACTAGAATCATCTTTGGGAAACATTCCTTTGATAACGTGTAGAAATGTACACTGCCTACTAACAAAGCAGAAACTGCATTCAAACTGCTTACAATGATATACACGTTACTATATATAAGAAGCTTTTTGAAAAAAAGATTGAGCAATCAGTGCACCTCTCCAAATGCAGATAGAGTAAACGGAATAGGCAGACTTGACTATAAAATCTTCAAAGTTTGATTCCAAATAGTATAAAAGGCAAGCACAGTCTTGTAATCTAATATGCTATTCGGTCAGCTATAAATATGATTTCAGGTCAAATTTGATTGACTCTAATGTCAATGTTAATTCCATGTGATTATAATGAAGGGAAATATTCTCTTCATGAAATGTGTAGTATTGGTGGAACTGCAATATACATGTGTAAAAAGTGCAAAGGAGAGCTACAAAATTAATATGTGGATTGTAGGATCTTAGTTATGAAAAGAGAAAAATTGTTGCCTTTATATACGTTAGAAAAAAAGGCGTCTTAGAGGGGATATGATAACATTATATAAATATGTGCAGGGCCAATATAAGGAGATCTCCAGGGACCTGTTCATTAACAGAAATGTACAAATAACAAGAGGTCACCCCCTGAGACTGGAAGAGCAAAGATTTCAAAGACAGCAAAGGAAGGGATTCTTTACGGTAAGGACAATAAAGTTTTGGAACTCACTGCCAAGAGAGGTAGTGCTATCAACCACAATTGATGCCTTTAAAAATGGTCTGATTTTTTTTTAGAGAAGCAGAACATACGGGGCTATCAATAATAGAATAAGCATTGATAATAGAGCTTATTGATCCAAGGAGAAATCTGATTGCCCTTTGGAGTCAAGAAGGAATTTACCCCTCTAGGAGGCAAAATTCGAAATAGCTTCCTTTGGGGGTTTTGCCTTCTTTTGGATCAAAAGCTAGAATGATAGGTAGAAGGATTGAACTTGATGGACTTGTGTCTTTTTTCAACCTAAATTACTATGAGCCACTAAGGAAGGGTGTCCAAGTTTATTCTGCAAAGGGGCACTTCGCTAGAAATGTATGTGTGCGTGGGCAGCATTAATTTTTCATTCATTCAGAGAATAATATATATCATTATATACATATATACATATATGTGTATGTATATACATATATGTGTATGTAAATATATATATATATATATATATATATTTAATTCACACTTATGTGCAGTAGTCACATTAACTACAAACATAGAAACATAGAAACATAGAAACATAGAATGTGTCGGCAGATAAGAACCATTCGGTCCATCTAGTCTGCCCAATTTTTTTTTTTTTTTTTTGAGTACTTTTATTAGTCCCCCGTTCCCGGTCTTATAGCTAGGATAGCCTTGTGTCTATCCCACGCATGCTTAAAATCCTTGACTGTGTTTACCTTGACTGTGTGTTTAACACACACACAGTCACACTTACCACACACACACATACCCACACACATACACATTTATACACACACTCACATACACATTTGTACACACACACTCACATACATACACTTACCCTACACACACATACACATTTATACACACAATCACATACATACACTTACCCCACACGCATATCCATATTCATACACACACACACGAACCCCGCACACATACACACACACATACACATTTATACACACACACTCACATACATACACTTACCCAACACACACATACACATTTATACACACACACTCACATACATACATACATACATACATACATACATACATACACTTACCACACACACACACACAGATACCTTTATACACACACACTCACATACATACATACATACATACATACATACACATTTATACACACACAAACTCACATACACTTACCCCACACATACACATTTATACACACACACTCACATACATACACTTACCCTACACACACATACACATTTATACACACACACACACTCACATACATACATACATACATACACTTATCCCACACACACACACATATACCTTTATACACACACACTCACATACATACATACATACATACATACATAGATACACTTACCCCACACACACACATATGCCTTTATACACACACAGTCACATACATACATACATACACTTACCACGCACATACACATTTATACACACACCCACATACACTTACCCCACACACACATACACTTTTATACACACACACTCACATACATACATACAAACAAACACTAACCCTCCACACACATACAAATTTTTACACACACACACTCATATACATGCATACACTTACCCCACACACACATACACATTTATACACACACACACTTACCAGTTTTCTTTTTTTTTAAACGGGGCTGTGGACTCCTTGATCCCTGAAGCTGTGGGCTGCCAATTCTCTTGTAGCTGCCGGTGTGCTTCTTCCCTCCCTCTGACACTTGTGCATGACCTCACACGCAGGGTAGAGGTGGGGATATGCGCATGAGAGCAGCACCGCTCTGTGTAGGGAACTTCATTCCCCGACACAGCTTCCCATGCGGTGAGCAGTTCGAGGCGCGGCTACCAGAGCAAAGCTCAGGCGGGCTGCACCTCGATGCCAGGCGGGCCGAACGTTGCACGCCCCTGCACTATGTTAGCCATATCACATAGTCTGGGAGACAGGGTTTCATGTCTAACCTTGAAAATTGCAATTTGTGAGGCAGAAAGGGTTTTTTGGAAAATGTTCTTAGAATCAAATTTATTTTCTTGTACTTAAAAAGTACCAATGCCACATTTGTGGACTAGTTTTAATCGCCTTTCGTAGATCAAAATATACCTCTCTCCTTTTTTGTTTTAGGTATGCAAGAAATACTAGGTAAAACAATTACAAGTTATTCTACCAGATCCTGAAACAATAAATTTTATATAATATTAAAATATGTTGGGGAGATTTCATGCAGCCTTAAGTTTTCTGTATAGTTTATGCATGTTTGCCTACTTTTTCATATACACCAGCAGGATTTAATATTAAGATCTTAAGATCTGATTAAGATATCATTAGGGTAAGGGTCTGAGTTAATATAATTTAGGTATATTAGTTCTGGAAAATGAACCATTGTAATTAGATTAATTTTTTATCATTGTTTTTTAGCAGTCTAGATGCACAGGGATTTTCATATCAGTGCTTACTTTAATCACAGGATATTTTAGAATCAACAATTTGAACCTTATAACTACCTGCTTACACAGATTCACATATTTTCTTTCTGCATCTTTTGGTTGCTCCATGAATATAGCGATGAAGGCATAATCATTTTCTCCTCTGTAATTGTTATTCCCTATTTGGTCAAAAATTCTTCTAATAATAGTTTTCAAGATAATCTTCCAGCTGAATGCTTCTAATCCAGAGGTACGTCTGAGTATTACAGATTAACATGACCCTGAAAACTTTGTGAGCCTTGGAAGATGATGTCAGAACTGGGTATCTATGTTAGTGGGGAAAATAAACGGTTTCAAGGTGCTAACACACCTTAGTTAATTCCATGTTCAAGAAACCCCCACCGACAAGCTTCATCTCCTAATTTAAACCCAAACTGCTCCCCTCCCTTCAAAGTCCAAACTTCATCTCCTACAATGAAGCCTCCCTTACAAGCTCCACCACCTTTTTCAATGTCCCCAGGGTGCACCTCAACACCCAAACTTTGTTATTGTTGGTGGGATATTAGCAGGTGCAATAACTAAAGGTGGCAGAACATCATCGGTCCAGATTTAGAGAGTTAGTGTTCGCATGATAGGGGGCATTCAATAAACCCCTGCTACTGTAGTTCCATGTGTTTGGTGCTAATAGACTATTTATGTGAGAATCATCTCCACCACATGCAGCCTGGAAGTCCAAAAGAAGTGCTGCTGGAATTCTTTGTTCCTACCGCCCCTGTTTAGAGATGCCGGTGATGATGCAGAATATTCAATGAGCAATAAAAACACAGTTCAAATGGCCTGTGACCTATAACTCATTTTGATTGTGTTCATTTGAACTGTGTGTTTATTTTGTGCGGGAACTAAGAATTTCAGCAGCAATTTTTATTCCTATCTTTAATATATGTGTCTCTGAGGTCTTTCGAGACTAGCCAGTCTCCTGCTTGAGAAATAGGAAGGATATTCCTTAGAGATTCCAACTTGAATGTGACATTCCCTCTTGAACTCCTGAATAGGTCTCCACTTTACTAGCAGCTAGGAATAGAGGTGAGCAAATTTTATTGGCAGATAAGATGGGCCGATTGGTTCTTATCTTCTGATACATTCTATTTTTCTATGTTTCTGACATAGATATAGATAGCTAAAACAAATTCATTATCATATAGATAGCTAAAACATATTCATTATACATAATATGTTATCAGCTACTATCAATGGATCCAATACAGTTACAAAGAGAAATGGACACAGTACACAAGTTTGCCATCTAAATGTAGAAAACTCGGTGGACTGGGAAATAGTCTAAAGCAAAAATCTGTACCAAATTAGTAGGAAAATCTCTACTTTTAGTAAAACTAAGATGATATTTCCAATATGTGAGTTGAATGGCACCAGAAATATAGAAAATATATTCTATCACTACTTATTAGAAGCTTGAATGTAAATATATTCTATCACTACTTATTAGAAGCTTGAAATCTAAGTAACGACACAGGATATGTTGGTAGTAAGGGAGGAGAGACCTTTCCCTGCTGTAGATGATTATTCTAGCTACTGTGATAATATAAGACCTATGCATGCTTTGTAATGAAATTAGAATTGTCTTTGACTTTGTTATATTTTACATTGTTATTAAGGCCTTGTTGTCCTTCATGTGTTTTAGGACCATTAATTCACTCATTTGGCAAAAAACGATGGAGCACAAACAATATCTCAAAGTGGGAATGATGTCACAATGTCCCCTCATCCTCCACAATATAAAAATACAATATTCGTACAATGAAGTGATTTTTTTCAATCCCTGAATGTCAGGGCACATCCTTTGAAATAAAAGATCATTTTGAAGGAGTGTGGTGTATTGCATGTTCATTAATTCACTCACTTTGCCATTAAAATAAAGAGCTTATAAAATGTTTAGTATATACATGATTATCAGATTGACTGAGAGATTGTTTAAGTAATCTGAGAATTATTTTGTTGATCTCTGAGTAATCCTTTACTAAATTGTCTCCTGGATTCTTTAGAAATTGTTTCACAGTTATGTTGATATTTAATCAATCTGGACAGAAACTTCAGTTTGTCGTAATAGCAATTACTAAACTGCTTCTTTGATTACTGTTTGACAGATCCATTTAGTAGTAAAGCAACCATGAGGATAATTACATTTTTTTTAGTCTAGATAGATTTCTCCTAGGAGAAAGAGTTTTTTTTAAAGATTACTTAAGATATAAAGTTAAGTATGCTATGGTAATGTTTTTTGCTCATTAACATCTTATAAGTTATAATAAAAATATAAATAAACAGTTGTTACTCATATCCCCCTGGATGATTATACTTATAGAACTTATACTTATAGATGATTATACTTATAGAATTTGCTCTATTATTATCTTATATATTTTCTGTATTAATTAATATTATTATTATTATTATTATTATTATTATTATTATTATATCGATGTTTACATTGTTATTTGTAAAATTAAAAAAAAAAAATTTGAATAATAATATAAATAAACAAAATTAAAATGAGAAATTAAAATATCAAAGAAATGGACCATGCCTTATGTCATAGCACAGTTTACAATGTCAATGCTATGATAAGATGTTATGAAATAGAATTGCATTAATCATTTGCTAAAACTCAATCTTCTGTTGTTTTAGGAGATAGTGCCAACCAGTGAGGCAACCCAAAAAATCCGAAGTACAGAGTGGTAGCCAATAATCCTGGGCATTCGTTTTCAGACGATTGCCGGTTCCGATGAAAATCATCATTTTTGTTCATTCGACTATTCGTCCAAAAACGAATGCAAAGCCGGATAAAAAAGCTAATGGACAAATACAGAATGAATGAAAATAATTTGTTCACTCAGGAAGAACTGATTTTCAATAGACAGTTAGTTTGAAGGACTTTTCACCAGACATTTCGACAAACATTTCAACAGCATTTCAACAGATATTAAGCTAGCATTTCAACAGTCAAACTGCTGTTGAAATTCACCTAAAATAAGCTGAAGACATTAATTAATGGACAAATTTTGTCCAAAATGAATGCATTAACAGACTAAATTTGTTTTGGTCGAAACAAATTTTGTTTTGATCTGAAAGGACAAAACCAAAATGAAAAGAACGTCAGTGCCCGGTAGAAGCCAATAAAAATATTAAATATATAAGGGAAAACATTTAAAAGATCAATATGGTTACTGCACACTAGATGGCCCTGTCTAGCTATGTTATTTGTGTTGAGATCACAGAAGATCAATACAATATGTAAAAGAAATGATAACATTATAGTCATCCTCAATTTAAAAAAAAAGGGAATTATTCAGATCAGTGGTTCTCAACCGGTCTAACCCCAGGACCCACATTTAAAAACTCAATAAAATAAAAACCCATTGAAACATACAAGACTAATTAAAATGAATGGGAAAGCCAGAGAGTGATTTTTGCTCCTGAGAAATGTCTCAACATCTGGGATGACAAAGTAACTCTGAGACTGTGTTTAATGTCCATGCTAGTCCTATTTTTTTCTTCAGCTGGACCATAGCTGAGAAGTCACTCTCACAAAGATATATACATTACTCACTGCCATGTATATGCCACATCAAGCCCGAACTTCAATTGGCCCACATCAGGCTAATTTTCAAATTGTATCCCTACAGTAAATGGTGCCACCTTGGCTGCTTCAAGGGGTTACTGGAAGAGATATCAGCGTCACACCGTGTCGGAAACACCGTCATAAGTTACTTGGGGAGCTTTTTGGGCTACAGATGGTGAATGCAGATTGTGTAGCAACATTCCTCCCCCAATCAAAAGTTAGACTTTTTGATGAAGCCACAGCACTGGTCCAGGACCAGCTCCATACCAGCTCGTGACCCACTTTTGGGTCTGGATCCTCTAGTTGAGAAACACTGATTTAGATAATATGGACAATATCTATGCACCTCTTTATTTACTAAAGAAAAAATAATGAATGCTGAAAAAAAATACACTTTTTAAAGCTTTGATGTGAATATTTTTTTACACAGCTATAAATGCCAGTTTTAAAAAACAGCCAAATAGATTCTAATATTTGCTTTGAGTTTAGAAATAGCAAGTAGTGTAGTTTTACTAACTTTTTGCTCCTACAGTGACCTTTCTACCCCAACCCTAACACTAACATGATCACTGATCCCTTCTGAGGCTCTTCCTCCCAACAAGGCGGCACCACATTGAAATGGCATGCTGCCTTCAATATGGCACCTCTCTGGAGTGATCATAGTGCTGCAGAGGGGATTTTTTGGTGTTGCTGAATGTCTCAACATTGAGGCTTTGCATCAACACTGTGCAGTGGAAGTGATCACTGACTATAGGACATCCATATACCTCTTGATGTCATGAAGGGGTTAAAGGAATCTCGCAACAAGATTTGCCTCCCATTATTTTCAGTAGGGAAGATTCAAACCTGGGTTTATTTTCTAAATCAAACTTGGGTGCCGAATTTGACTTTGTCTCCAAATGAAAGTTGAAATCCAAAGTCGACTTCTGAGAACTATTCTCGAATTTTAGTGAATACACCCAACGGTCCCAGAAGCTGTGGACTGCACCGGTGAAAGAAGTGCATCATTAACAAGGTTTATATAGGCTCAATGAGATTAATTAAATTATATATTTTTTTATTCTTTAACCTAAGGTGCCACATTATATTTGTGTCTTTATTTTTTATGTGTACTAAATGCTGGTCCAAATGGAGATCACCTCCTATTGCTTCACCTACCAGTCTACATCACTAAATCCGCCTTCCTAAGATTTATCAGAAACATGTGCTTCTTGTTTCAATAGAGAAATCTAGAATCTAGTATTTTTCCTAGTTTCCGCATCCAGGACAAAAAACGTAAAAAAAAGTCAATATATTTAATCTGAGGCAAGAAAATAACATAGATAGAAATCATTTTAAGATAATATCGTGTTGTTTTTTTGGATGTGGGTGTTTACCAGATCTTGCATCTAAAGCAAATAAATATACTTTGTCATGATACTATTTTGCATTGAAACCGATTGAGCTACAATTTGTTATGCTACTCACACAATTCACTGAGCAAACTATGACTAATTTGCAGTATGTCTGCAATATGAAGTTGATGATTAATAATGCAATCATTTCAAACACTATTATAGCAAGGAAAAGTTTTCCCTTAGTATTAGCAATGCAGTAAGTGTAACCTTTATCTAATTACATTTTAATATCACACTGCTTATACTGTGATTAAAAAAAGGTACTTTTTAGAGAGTTTTTTTATTCACTGTGGGAAAAATGTTTTAGTTTTGTTTATATTTCTCCTGGAATCTAACAAAGCAAATCAATTATTCTGTGTCATAATTAAGCTGGGTCTGATAATTTGACACAAATTACTTTAAAGAGAAGCAACAAAGGACCAATATAAATATCAGAAAGCTCATCATTTTCTCATGTTTGCTTATTGAAAATTTTAATTTTGCATAACTGTGTTGCTTACATTGGAATGCTTTGTCCAATGAAATTGCACTAAAGGTTATATTTTGTTGAGTAAAATTGTCTTTATATGTAGGGTGACTACATGTCCCAGATTACCTAGGACAGTTAAATCAATAGGACTTAACATCCCAGGCAGTATAAGTATAAGTATAAGTATACCCAAAGAGCTTCGCCGGTGCCATATGCATACCCAAACAGCTCCCTGGTGCCAATGTTGTTCTCAAACAGCTTGCTTAAGCCATATATGGCCATAAACATCTTAACAGAGCCATATTTGTCCCCAACCAGCTTTCAATTTCCAACTTAAACATAGAAACGTAGAATGTGTTGGCAAATAAGAACCATTTGGCCCATCTAGTCTGCCCAATTGTCTAAATACACTTATTAGTCCCTGACCCTATTTTAAATCTAGGATAACCATGTGCCTACCCCATGCATGCTTAAACTCCTTCACTGTGTTTACAACTTCTGCTGGAAGGCTATTCCATACATCCACTTTGTCCCCAAACTGCTTTCCAACTCCAATGCTGTGCCCAAACAGCTTGCATTTGGCATATGTGTCCCAAAATACCTTAACAGTACCATATGTGTCCCCAAACTGCTTAACATTTCCATCTTTGTGCCCAAAATAGCTTGTCTCTGCCATAATTGATCCCCTGATCAAAAGTTTACATACCCTTGAATGTTTGGCATTGTTACAGACACACAAGGTGACACAGAAAGGTCAAAATGGCAATTAAATATTCATTTCCCACACCTGTGGCTTTTTAAATTGCAATTAGTGTCTGTGTATAAATAGTCAATGAGTTTGTTAGCTCTCACATGGATGCACTGAGCAGGCTATATACTGAGTGAGCCATGGGGAGCAGAAAAGCACTGTCAAAGTACCTGCATTGCAAGGTAACTGAACTTTCTAAAGATGGAAAAGGATATAAAAACATATCCAAAGCCTTAAAAAAATGCCCGGTATCCGCACACAGCTCATCGTAGGGGGCCGTGATGAATGGTTTATTGTTGGACATTCCATGCCATCCTACTACAATCTTGGTTATTGAAAAGTAGGACAGAATTCAGCGTCCTACACGCGGGAAGGGATAAGACAGTGATCCTAATCTCAGCTCGTTACCTGTATAAAAGATACCTGGGAGCCAGAAATCTTGCTGACTGATAATGGATCAAATACTTATTTCACTCATTGACATGCAAATCAATTCATAACTTTTTTGACATGCGTTTTTCTGTATTTTCTTTTTGATATTCTTCCTCTCACTGTTAAGATACACCTACCATTAAAATTATAGACTGATCATTTCTTTGTCAGTTGGAAAACGCTCAAAATCAGCAGGGGATCAAATACTTTTGGCACACTGTAATTTGGGGTGACGAGACCAAAATAGAGATTTATGGTCACAACAATAAGCACTATGTTTGGAGATGGGTCCACAAGGCCTATAGTGAAAATAATACCATTGCCAAAATACTTTGCATGACCTGGTGGCATTTTACCAAGATGAATGGGCAGCTATACCACCTGCAAGAATTTGGGGCCTCATAGACAGCTATTACAAAAGACAACATGCTTGATCATGCTTGAAAACAAGAGAAATCTCTCACTGTACATTATGCTCTCAAAGACCAAGTTTATCTGTCCAAAAGTATAGTTGAACATGAAATCAACTGGTGCACATGAAAGCCATAATTGAAGGCTGCAGAGAATGGATTTGATCTCTTAGGTACAATGCACTATGACAATGACATATTATTGTTATGTAGCTCTGCATAAAACCAGCATGTAAGAATCAGTGCAGATAATCTGTAGACCAGCACCCATGTTTGTCAATCAAGACTTTTGATCCCTCAGTATTGTTTTAAAAAGTGTTCTGGATCACACACAGTCTGTGACCTTTCTGCTCAGACAGTCAATTGAACATGTTATGCCACTGAGATAAAAATGGAGTTGGTTGGTCTCTGCCTTCTGGGCTGGGCCAGTCCCCTGTTCCATGTGCTCTCTGAGAATGCCACTGTATGTTTCCAGTAGGCACATGAGGGCCTATATAAATATTTTGTTCCATCTCCTCCTCATTCTCTTTCTGTTTTAGTCTGGAGACAAAGAGTGGTGTCTGTACACATGTTAGTATAAGCAATAGTGTTTTTCAAGTTATAAATCAAATAGATTTTACTAAATCATACATCGTAACTGAGATATACATTTTTTGTTTTATTATTTAGTCTCATTTAATTAATATTTGCAGTAGACAAGGAGTGTACAAAAAAAGTCAGTGTAGAACAGCATTTGCATATAAAAAAAACAGAAAAAATATAGTGTAATATTGCAAATATCTAAGTAGTGGAATGGTGCCATAGATTGAACATATAATATAAGGCTCATCAGCATGTATAAGTGACCTTGGCTTTCTCCTGGTATGACAAGCAATCTAAAGTGCTCTAATGAGTATCCACACATAATCCCAAAAAGAAGAAAAGAGCAGGTACCAAACTGCACATTAAATTGGTATGTAGTAACTCACATAATAGGCACTGTAACCATGCACTTTTTTGCAGGCTTATCCAGGCTGTATCCAGGCCTTTCTGTATCCTTCTTGCTTTGCTTTCTTATTAGTTATTTATACCTGCCTTGCCTTGTATACCTGCCTTGCCCTGTATACCTGACCTGCCTTGTATTCCTCTCTGCCAGTCCTTATGTTCCATTCCAGGTTTTCTCTCTATCCATCTGCTTTGTCAGTTTTCTAATTAAACCACACCTGTTGCTTTTCAGTCCTTTGCAGCAGTCTACAGGTATTTTCTCTGTTTAAGTTCAATGTCATTTATGTGTCTTAGATTCTATTTATGCTTTTGTAATATTATGTATTAGTTAGGGACTTGCCTAATGTGGGGTACCTTGGTAGTTGGCAAGCTAACATCTAAATTGGCCCATTTGTTTGAACCAAACCCCCACCTTTGCCATCTTTAGTGTTAGGCTAGTTTCTGTATTTATGCCTTGTATCGCTTATCCTTAGTTTGGTTTCTGCTTTCTTGCTTATGTTTACCCTCTGTCTTGTAGCCCTGCATTCTGTATTTGAGTTCTGCTATTCCTCAGTTCCTTTTCTGTTTTAGCTCTGCCAATCTATCACTTAGTTCATTTCCTATTAAGCCCTGGTACCTGGATACCTGCTACACAGGGCTTGGTTGTGGCTGCAAAGACTTGGGGTCCCAAACCTCCAAGCAATTGCAGTTCCCCGGCACCAGGTCCTGTGTCTCCACCCTGCACTGTAGCTCCTGATCTCGGGCGCTCAGGGTCCCTTTACCATCCTGGACCCAGTGCGTTACAGGCACAGGGTTCTCCAAATGTATAAGAAGTCAGGATATAAAATACATAGCTCCAATCATAGTTCAGATGGAAAAAAAATACACAGCACAGCCTCAAAATCCATGGCAATCCATGGATTTTGGTGCTGTGTGTTTTATCTCCATCTAAAGTGTGATTGGAACTGTATTTTTTTCATCTCAGAATTGACTTCTACAAATAATCGCCAATATGATTTGAAAACAACTAAACATTCAACAATATACGAGTGAAAGTATGGCAATTATTTACAAGATGACAGACACCACAATGTCCTACATAATATAACTTTGGAGACGTTCTACTATGTGTTCCATGCATTTCATTAGCAGTAATAACATGTTATCACTACATAAATTAAATGCCATCCTATATTCACAATCCAAACATTGTCACATTAAAAATGATGGCCCTGGCAGCAATCTAGAAACAATGTTGTCTTACACTCTTCAAAAAAAAACAGCCTGTCTTGGATAATTGAACTGTAATAAGTTATATCCAAACTTGAATTAGTTATAATGCGGAAATAGTTTTTTAATCAATTTGTAACCTTTATACATAAATAATTAAAAGTTTTAATCAACTTCAAAGGGCCTGAAAATTAACTGGCTACAGAATAAATATCACATCATAGGCTTCAAGGCTGGTAAACTGTGTAATTGATTACAATCTAAATGTTCTAATTTACATAAAAACAATCAGGTGTAACATCAGTGATTTTATGTTACTAATTGTGAAGCATTGGATTTAAAGAGATTAGACATGAATAGACTTCAGATGCAGTGCTGTTAAAGCTACCACACTCTTTAAATTGTTTATAAAATATCTGTTACATTGCTATGGAATATTGTTTATTATTTATAAAGCACTTTCTATTATACATCAAATACTCCATTTTTCAATATGAGGAATGATAGATAGCACAAACCCAGCATGGAGTAGTTCTTCTAGTTCTTGTCCCTGTTTTTACCATTTTCTGTTAGAGGACAATCCCAAAGGAGTATGAGTTGACAAGCAAGAAGACTTGAAGGTTCTAACTAGAAGTTGCAGAGAGAAAGATATATCTGATTTGTAGTCTTGCCCTCAAAAACCTTTTCACAGAGTCAGGATAGAATCATTGCCAGAGATCTCAGCTGCTCTTGCAGTGAATTGAATTTTTTCATCTGTACCTTTGCAAGCCTTGCAATTAGATTTGCCAGTGAAGGAGAGGAAAGGGACAATGAACTAGAATAGGTAGAGAAGCATTCTAACAGAACATGGGCAGCCTGATATTTAAAGCAGGTTTATATGGTGTGAAAGTGGGATGAGGTTGATGGATCAAGAGAAAGCAGTATCAGGGGACTGGGCAACAAGGCTGGAGAGAGAATAATCAACCCTGGAAAAAATATTTTAGCAGTCTAATACTGCATAAAATGCAGAATTGTGTTATACATAAAATATATCCATTTTGCAGATATCATATAATTGTATGTATGTATGTGTGTGTGTGTGTGTATATATATATATATATATAAATATGGGGAAAATTTAAAAAACAATTAAAGTTTTCTACTTAATGCGGATGGACTGGCTGGAAACCATCCTGCATAAAGATAAGCTGACCAAAAAAATCTTTAAAACCTGGACCACATACATCAATATCTTGGATATAGAAATTAGAACTAAGATATATGATAATTTTTGCCACACAGACTGGTACTGTGCTGAAATTCTTTGTAACGCCCTTCTGATGATACTGTCTCCTGGGCAGACTGTTTTTAGTTTTTAGGGTTGTTTCCTTTGTATTGTTACAAGTATACTTCTCATACTGTATTTTTGAGATTGCAGGAGTCTAAGCACATGATCACTGTTCTTCTATGTATTTTACCCAGCAAACCATATATTTTGGAAAACTGGAAATCCTGGGGTATTTCAAATGGTTGTATTTTAACACTTTCCATGTACTAATTCTTCCACCAACCTTTCTCTTTATAACTTTATTAAAACTGTAATAAATTACAGTACAAAAAAATTAACCCATAAAAAAATGCACAAACAGCAAAAAATGTACTGATGTGCAAAATCACTGCTTACGCATGATCAATGGCAGTGAAGGGTTTATTAAAGCCATTGGGATTCAATTATTTTCATTACATTGATCTGTCTCTTTCCCTCACTAAATAAAATGTGAGGAGAGGAAAGCAGATCCAAAGTGGTCAGATCAATATTTTACAAATATTGATCTGACCGAGCAGTGGTGATGCTCATCTGAATGTCATCATAAATGACAGTGCAGCATAATTATTATTAGCATTTAGTCTGCCAGCCAAAAACCATGAGACAGTGGTTCTAATACAGCATATGCTGTGGCAGTACCACAGATGTTGGTAACTAATACTGAAAAGGTCTGCTGAAGACTACATTTCCAAAGATGCTCAGCCAGAAAAAAAAAGATTTCCATGATGTGGACTAAGCATTTTTAGGAATTGCAGTAGCTAGCAATTCTTTATTTTATCAAACTAATTATTGAGTGAATCAAAAAACAGTTCTTGAACATGCTTGTCATTGTTTTAGGTGTCGATATAAGAGAGGCAAATGTTGTGGGTACATTATATATGTAACAAAATTAGTCAGTTAAACACGACCCAATATAAATATAACAATATTAATTACTGCAGTTCCCATGATGCTCAGACAGCCAAAAGCCTGCCATGATGCAGTGAAAACATTCAGCAGTAGACTGTAATTTCTATAATGCACAGCCAGCACCAGCATCCCTTGATGCTGGTTGAGCATTATAAGAAATGTGGTCCATGTCAGCTGCCAAAAAAGATGTTGGGGAGTAGTATCAAGCAGATGTAGATCTTGGAATGGGGCTGGAAGGCTCATTCATCATGGTGACTGGTGTAGTAAGTGGATTAGCTGCATATTCTGTGGTGGTCATTTTCGACAAAGTCTTGTCACTGTCAAAGTGAAACCTACGGCAGGCAATACGGTCCTGCATTATACCAGTTGCCATCCAGAACATGTCACAAGAAACATTCCCCTAGTTGAATTTTTGAGGGTTAAAAGAAACTGTACATCTATGGTGGATTTTGAAAAACAAGCCAAAGATCTATCGGATAGGTTTGTGGTAAGAGGATATCCCCCTGATATTATTAACAAAGCATATATTAAAGCAAAACGTAGAGACAGAGATTCCCTGACTAGGAACAATACTGTTGGAATGAAGGATAGGAAAGACTATGCTTATTCTACAACCAAAACATAGGACAGAGGTGCTAAATCTCATACAGCGGATACCTCTGTTGCATTCATCACAGATTTCAGTGCAGAATTTGACAATATTAGGAAGATTGTTTCGGACAATCTTCCCTTATTAAAAGCCGACAAAAAACGTAGAGATATCTTTGATAAAGATCTTAAGATATCATTTGTTTCTAGAAAGGCCTGTTCTTTACAGAATATATTATCACCCAGCTATGTTGTTAACCCCTTAGTGACATGACTTTTTTGGCTTGTCCGACGCTTGGTGACATGGGCTGTTTTAACATTTCTGAGGTGTTTGTGTTTTGCTGTAATTTATTTCTGTCTCATTTAGTGTACCCGCACAAACTATATATAGTTTTTATCGTTATAAGAAGGGCTTTCTTTTGATACCATTTTTTTGATAATAGCATATCATTTGATGTAAAAAAAATAATAAAATATGGCAAAAAAATTTAAAATTCTTTTTTTTTATGACTTTTATTTGAAAAATCGTATACTCATGTACAAGAGACAACAAAAAAACACTGCTAAAAAGTTTCTAATATATGTCCTGAGTTCAGAAATAGCCCATGTTTTTATGTTTTTGTGCTTTTTATTCATGTTACAGGGCCAGAACTATAAGTGGTGCAAAGCTATTTTAAAATCCTTTCTTTCAAAATTAGCGATAGTGACATTGTAACACTGATTTCTGTTCTAAATCCATGAATGACCCCCAACATGTACATATTTTTGAAAACTAGACCACTCAGGGCATTTAACTTGGGGTATTTTGACACATTTCATGTAGCCATTTTACCACCAATCTATGCCAAAGTTTGCAGAAAAAAATCTTTTTTTTTAATTTTTCACATATATTGCAATTTAGGCAAACATTACCTTAAAATGTGAAGGGGTATTTCCAAATAACACCTCAATATATGTTCAGCAACATCTCCTGAGTACAGGGATACCACCCATGAATAGGTTTGTTGGTTTGTTTTGGGGCTAAAAGGCTACATTTAGGGGGTGCGCATTTTGGTTTTCCAACTTGGAATTCTGACGTGCAGAAAACTTGTGCCCATGTCCCATTTGGGACATTTTTGAAGCCAGAAAGTGTATTCTACCCCACAAAACCATATATTTTTTTAAACTAGACACCCTAGGGTATTTCAAATGGTAGTATTTTAACACTTTCCATGCACTAATTATACTACCAGCCTATGTCAATGTTTTGGGTAGTCATTTTTTTTCACATACATTGTACTTTGGGCATGAATTCACAGATCCTGTTATATGTCAGTGCCAAACAACACCTCAATATGTGTTCAGCAACATCTCCTGAGTACAGGGATACCACCCATGTATAGGTTGGTTAGGTTATTTGGGGGTTAAAAGGCCACATTTGAGAGGTGCACTTTTTGGTTTTCCAACTTGGAATTCTGACGTGCAGAAAACCTGCGCCCATGTCCCATTTGGGACATTTTTGAAGCCAAAAAGTGTATTCTACCCCACAAAACCATATATTTTTGAAAACTAGACACCCTAGGGTATTTCAAATGGTAGTATTTTAACACTTTTCATGCACTAATTCTACCACCAGCCTATGTCAATGTTATGGATAGTAATTTGTTTTTCACATTCATTGTACATCGGGCATGAATTCACAGATCCTATTATGTGTCAGTGCCAAACAACACCTTAATATGTGTTCAGCAACAACATGGGATACCACCCATGTGTAGGTTAGTTAGATTATTTGGGGGCTAAAAGGCCACGTTTAGGGGGGGGGTGCATTTCCAACTTGGAATTTTGACATGTAGTCAGCCTGCGCCCATGTTCCATTTGGGACACTTTTGAAGCCTGTCAAAGTATTTTACCCCATAAAACCATATATTTTGGAAAACTAGACATCCTAGGGTATTTAAAATGGTGGTATTTTAACACTTTCCAAGTGCTAATTCTACCACCAACCTATGTCAAAGGGTTGGGATGTCATTTTTTCCCCACACACATTGTAGTTCAGGCAGGAATTTTCAGATTCTGGTATTTGCCACTGCCAACCAACACCTCAATATGTGTTCAGCAACATCTCCTGAGTACAGGGATACCCCCCATGCATAGGTTTGTTGGTTTGTATTCCACATTTAGGGGGTGCGCAATTCCAACCTGGAATTTTGACATGTAGTCAGCCTGCGCCCATGTTCCATTTGGAACATTTTTGAAGCCGTCCAATGAATTTTACCCCATCAAACCATATATTTTTGGAAAATAGACATCCTAAGGTATTTCAAATGGTGGTATTTTAATACTGTATAGGTACTAATTCTACCACCAGCCTTTGTAAAAGTTTGTGGTAGTACTTTTTTGGGAGTTTTTTTTCCACATGCATTGTACTTCAGGCATGAATTCACAGATTCTGGTATATATCACTGCCAAACAACAACCCAATATGTGTTCAGCAACATCTCCCGAGTACAGGGATAGCACCCATGCATAGGTTTGTTGGTTTGTTTTTGACTAGAAGGCAACATTTGTGAGATGCGCAGCTCAAAATTCCAACTTGGAATTTTGACATGTAGTCAACCTGCGTCCGTGTCCTTTATGGGATATATCTTTGAAGCCAGCCAATGTAATTTACCCCCACCAAACCATATATTTTTTATCGGTAGACCCCCATCACTACTTGTGGCAAGGGCTCAGCAGCCATCGATACATCGCTAGATGATGTATCAGAAAGCTGAATAGGGTCAAAATCGAACCCTGAGTCCGCGGCCTCAGAATCAGTGCGTAAGCAGTGATCTCGAGCAAAGAAGGGGTTAATAGCTCTTAGAAGAGCCTATCTAGTACTGTAATACATTACAGTACAAAGGAATTAATCCATAAAACAGTGCAGACAGCAAAACATACTGTTGCTGTGCAAGATTACTGCTTACACAGTGATGAATGGCAGGGAAGGGGTTAATACACAGTGAAAGAATTTCATAAAACCTGCCAATTTTATAAAATGTTATTTTATATCACTAATACTGATCTGTCTCTTTCCGTCACAAAAATGTAAGTGAGGAGAGGGAGGCAGATCAATATTTGTGAATATTGATCCGATTAATTTTGATCTGACCAGGGCGAATGGTGAGCTTAATTGAGAAATCACCAAACCGCCTTTGCCACTAATTCGCTGTTACTGATCGCTATGCGCTCAGGCAGCTTAAAAAAAAAAATCTCAAATATTTTTACTTTACATGTAATCCCCTAGTGGGTATGTGTAAAAAAAAAAAAAAAAAATATGCAGACAGATAAAAATTGCTTTGGCGTCAATATCATTGCGTAAGCAGTGATCGCAGGCAAATAAGGGGTTAATAACTCTTAGAAGAGCCTTTTTAGTACTGTAATAAATTACAGTACAAAAAAAATTAACCCCTAAAAAATGCACAAACAGCAAAAATAAATGCGCTGATGTGCACGATCACTGCTTATGCAAGATCAGTGGCAGGGAAGGGGTTAAACGCAGGGAATTGCTTTAATAAAAAATCTTTTATTTTTTCATTATTTGTGTGTTGTGAATTAATAGTTTTTTTTAACTTTTACAATATTGATCTGTCTCTCTCCCTCACTAAAAAAAATGTGAGGAGAGGGAGGCAGATCATAACTGGTCAGATCAATATAGAGTTAATATTGATCTGACCAGTCAGTGGGGATGTTCAGGAGAGCATCCCCACTGCCTGTCAGTGTGCCTGGCAGTCACTGATTGCCTCTGTGAAGAGGCAATCGTGTGACAGCCAGAGAGCACAGGAAGCAGGTACTTCCTGCCTCCTGTGCTCTTGCCCTTAGAAGGGCAGCGCCATCTTGGTCGCTCAGTGACCAAGATCGTGCATTTTTTTTTTGTGTTTCTGATTGCCTCGACTTGCGAGGCAATCAGAAACACTTTCTGAGCATAGGAAGCGAAAGATTCGCTTCCTATGCTCATTTTTTTAATGCACGTGTTTTAAAGGCTCTGTGCCTTTAAAACCGGCATTTCGATCGCTCTCCGGAGCGATCGAAATGCCGACGGGCATTTTTTTTAGCATTGTACGATGCTTCCACACGGAAGCATCGTTACAATGCCCTTAGAGCACTGAAAGGGGAAAAACTCCGCTTTCAGTGCTCGTTTTGACTCGTTTTTGACACAGGACGGACTGTGTCACTAACGCTTAGGCACAAAGGACGGACCTAGTCCGTCCTGTGTCGCCAAGGGGTTAAACCATCTAGTCAAACACAGGGTTGTAACTGGATGAAAACTTTGGGAATGTACCCATGTGGTTTTAAGAAATGTGCATGTTGCAAATTTGTTAGTGTATCTAAAAGCTTTATGTCAACATCTAAGAATTGTGAATTTTACATGAAAGATTACATTAATTGTGACACAGGTGGTATTATTTATGTTATTACATGTACCAAATGTAACATCCAGTTTGTGGGACGCACCAGTAGAAAAATGAGAGTACGCATGAGAGAACACGCATCGGATATTAAATGCAACAATGGCAAATCCCCCCTCAATCGACATTTTCAACAATGTGGGGGAGGTAATCTGGACTACTTTTCATGTATGGGAATAGAAAGATGTAGACTGGGACCCCTGGGGGGGGTGATATCAAAACTCTGTTAGCCAAGAGGGAGGTATTTTGGATCTTTAAAATGGGTACCAAGTCCCTTTGGGTATAAATAGAGAATGGGAATTGACCTATTTTGTTGATTGATTTGATTTGCCATTGTTATGGTGTTCTGATTGTTGTTGTTTTTTTTTTCATCTTGGTCGCTCAGTGACCAAGATCGTGCATTTTTTTTTTGTGTTTCTGATTGCCTCGACTTGCGAGGCAATCAGAAACACTTTCTGAGCATAGGAAGCGAAAGATTCGCTTCCTATGCTCATTTTTTTAATGCACGTGTTTTAAAGGCTCTGTGCCTTTAAAACCGGCATTTCGATCGCTCTCCGGAGCGATCGAAATGCCGACGGGCATTTTTTTTAGCATTGTACGATGCTTCCACACGGAAGCATCGTTACAATGCCCTTAGAGCACTGAAAGGGGAAAAACTCCGCTTTCAGTGCTCGTTTTGACTCGTTTTTGACACAGGACGGACTGTGTCACTAACGCTTAGGCACAAAGGACGGACCTAGTCCGTCCTGTGTCGCCAAGGGGTTAAACCATCTAGTCAAACACAGGGTTGTAACTGGATGAAAACTTTGGGAATGTACCCATGTGGTTTTAAGAAATGTGCATGTTGCAAATTTGTTAGTGTATCTAAAAGCTTTATGTCAACATCTAAGAATTGTGAATTTTACATGAAAGATTACATTAATTGTGACACAGGTGGTATTATTTATGTTATTACATGTACCAAATGTAACATCCAGTTTGTGGGACGCACCAGTAGAAAAATGAGAGTACGCATGAGAGAACACGCATCGGATATTAAATGCAACAATGGCAAATCCCCCCTCAATCGACATTTTCAACAATGTGGGGGAGGTAATCTGGACTACTTTTCATGTATGGGAATAGAAAGATGTAGACTGGGACCCCTGGGGGGGGTGATATCAAAACTCTGTTAGCCAAGAGGGAGGTATTTTGGATCTTTAAAATGGGTACCAAGTCCCTTTGGGTATAAATAGAGAATGGGAATTGACCTATTTTGTTGATTGATTTGATTTGCCATTGTTATGGTGTTCTGATTGTTGTTGTTTTTTTTTTGTTTTGTTTTTTTTTTTGTTTTTTTCTTCCTTCGTCTTTTCTGCACATCATTTATGTACATTTGTATATAGGGGATCTTTTTGTTTTCTGCTTTGGGATAACTGTACACATGTGTGTATCTTTCTCCACCTTTGATGTTACATTTCGATTAACATTGCAGTCACTAGACTGTATAAAAAGTACTATGATGTTGTGATTTGTGGAGTTTGAATGCTCACGTGTGTGCAGTTTTCTATAGATCAAGGTAATAGCTTAGACTCGAAAGAAATTGAGATTACATATTGGTTTCATAATCATGTTTTTATCACTGTATTATATGTAATTTCTTTGCCACTTTTGTATGCATTCTCTATATATGGAGTGTGCTGTACCTTTAAATATGGACATACGTTTAGGTATAAACCTTTTTTAATTTGCTCACCTGTGAATTATCAGACAACCAATTGGGGGAGACTATGGGCGGTTATCGAGAAAGCTTGAAGGTTAAAATATACAATGTTATATGGTTAGTGGTTGCACCCATGATGTTCAGGGGAAGGAAGGATGGAACACTCCTTTTTATCTTGTTATAGCACTGAATATTTAGTTCTTGATGTTCCATTCTTGATCCATAACGTGCTAACTCTCTGAACAAGTCTAGGTTTAGTAGAGAAATTAGGTTAGATTTAAAATCACACATGTTGCAGAAAAGAAGTAGTAATTAATGAGCTATTATATTCTGGTTTCACATGTACTCTTCTTGCCTCTGACAGCTCGTCATCTTTTTCACAAGTACAACATATCCCCAAAGCCAGGAATGAAGCAATAACGTTGAGTTTACATTTCATGAAGCTGCAATTGCTTTTTGCAGATTGACTTTTGCTCCCAGTGGTTCTAAGTTTGAACTTTTCACATGCAAAGGTCAGATTGTTTAAACCAAATGGCAGTTTTTCAATTTTATACATTTGTTGAACTCTCTGATTATGGCATATTGAAAGAGAGGTCTACATAACTTACACCTGTTGTCAAATATTGTGCAGCTCTAACCACTACAATGGAATAAATCCCCTCATACTGGCCATACTGTAGAACTTAAACAATGGCCCTACTAAAACACTAATATAAACCCAGGTTTAGCTGACAGGTATTCTCGCAAAAAGCCACGCGATTGACTAAAAAGTAAAAACACAGATATTAGCTCTGATTACAATATACATTTTAAGGATTTGCTCTCTGCCAAGAATTCGGAACAGTATGTCAGTTATTACTATAAACATCACGTATTGTAGTACATCATTAGATTACATAAACGGAGGTAGTGGAACAAAGATTGCTACATAGCTGAAAGGAGACAGGGTAACCCAAGCATACAATATATAAAACCGAGAAGCACTGAAAAGGACTATCAACAAAAAATGGAGAACTAAAAATATATATGGTTTAATCAATAATTCTTAAAAAGCACATGAGGTGGTTTGCCATAAATCCCCACCAGCTGCTACAGACACTGGGACACATAAACATAAACCAATAGAGACAAGACAAGTTGTGTACCGCCGTATAGTTATTGAGATAGCTCAGTGGCAAATATGGGTGGTGGGTCACAACACATAAAAGCTATATATAAGAATTAAAATGCCAAGAGTTCAGCATATCTTGTGAGTACATTTTTTAAAAGTAAAATTCCAAATGTTGCTGACACAGGTACATAATCAGTTTGTAACACTAATTCCCACAATCCCAAATGAGCAATATTTTCCAGATATGGTGGATGATAATAGGGAGCAGTACTTTAGTTTGTTAGGATTGTGATATGGGAGCAGTATGAGCTATGTCTACATAATGATGTCCTATTGAGTTGCTGCGCCAACTTTCTGTCATTTTATTTGCTGTGTACATAAGTGTTTCATATAAAGTATCCCTTAAAGGAACTGTCTGGTGCCCAAAATGCATCTTCTAAATGTTAATGCATATTACTGTGCTTTCACTGTACTTTTAAAATGCTTGTTTCACATGTTGCATTGCTTAATATATAAAATACTTACATCTAGATGAAATTGTAAAATTACAGCAGTAATAAACAGGACTGCTCACGTTAGCTGAGTAAAAGTAATTTTCTTTTTCTTTTTTTTTGCTACAGGAACCAATGAGAATAATGGCATTCAAATGAATGGAAGTTTCTTTCTCTCTAGTGAAGTCATCAGACAATGTCTTGCAAAGTCACTTAGAGTCCACACAATGTATTATATGTCAGCTGCACAGAAAGTGACTAAAGGAAACAAAACTTTATATGCGCAGTGCTGCCACACATGCAGTAAACATGCATAGTAATCACTGGGGGAGAGCTTGAGTCAAATATTTAAAATGGGATTTATGCAGGATACCTGCATCAAAT
The DNA here is from genome assembly GCA_036172795.1 of Pelodytes ibericus. Taxonomy (NCBI): domain Eukaryota; kingdom Metazoa; phylum Chordata; class Amphibia; order Anura; family Pelodytidae; genus Pelodytes; species Pelodytes ibericus. Next base: position 209,422,018 of record CM069857.1, on the reverse strand, counting down.
CACACTGATAAAAATCCTGTGCACTATACAAGCAGTAATCTTCATCTTGCACCAAAGTGAGTTTGGGGACTAGACTGTCCCTTTAATGTGTAAGTATATATTTTGTCAGCATACAATGCAACAGCAGCAATGTGAGCAATAATTTGGCAACATTGTATTTTGTTCCTTATGGTACTACCGTTCATGAATATTTATTGTCATGCACAGAAAACAACCAAGATTTAACGTTCTGTATACTGCCATTTGTAATGTACTTATTTGGATGCTGTGAAACAAAAGCAGTTTCTGGTTTGAAAAAACACTCTTTGCATATTTCTGATCAGTTTGTAGTACAAAGAAAAGAAGAACCAGCCAAGTGGGCATACGCTATCCAAATTTTAATAGGTGTTTTAGTTGATTCACAGCCTCCCCTATTTAATGGTTTGACACTGGAAGAGGGGTGTACCTAAGACTAAATCCTACATAAATTGGATAAAGAGTCCAAGTGGTTTGGGTGCACACAATCTGGGCATTGCGATTAAGCTGGAAATTTGCTTTTTGGCAAGTGATGTAACAATAAAAGCTCCATTTTCTGAAGATTTAGTCCAGTCTGTGTGTAAGTCGTTGCATAGACCCACTGGTACTTTATTACCATTGTAGTCAGGGCTCCCACATTATCCATTGCAAATTAGCGACTTCAAGCCTCTGAACTGTGAGCGTGTTCTCCTTTCTGTACTATCATATCATACTATTCAATAGCTAGCATCCCTTTTATGTATTAACCATGTATAATATGCAGTTAGTATACAAATACTTTACTAACAGTTGAAGAAATCTAGCAGTTAGAAATCTCTTAATTAATGGAGATAATTAATATCAACGTAATGGCTTAGTTAGAGGTCAGAAAAGTTATTTAATGCATAAAAAACTGTTTTGTCTCTACATATACTTTTGTTAATAACACCCTTTCTATAGTGTGTAAGCTGTTATTGTTACAAGATTAAATGATCTTTGAATGCAAATCACATGGAAAAAAATGACTAAGCATTGCAAAAGATTTCTCAATCCTGTGGCATTTAGCAGGATAGGACAAGATAAAATTAAAAAACGAATTGTACATCCTTCTGCAAGGTTATCCTTACTAGAACTGGACTGGCAGGGTAGCATCACTGTTAGTATAGTAAACATTTATTCATATTGCTATTAAGACACATCTCAATATGGAGCTAGTTATTTTTTGTAATAACCAGTGTGACATTACATTGAAGATCTGACAAGTCACTGTCAGAACCTCGCTGTCTGAACTGGTCAGATCCTCTCCTCTGTCAGCTAAGTAGCTTCTTCAGCTAGCTTCATTATTAGTGTTCAGCTGGCTTTTCCAAGATAAAGGGATGTAGCCAGTGTGAATTTCCAATCATACAGACACAAATGAAGTTATTGAAGGTGAAATAGAAATCAGTTCAAGGGCCTCTTATGCATTAAGGGTAATAATAACAAGATTACTCATTCAAATGCAGACTCAAAACCAATGAAAAACCTGCTTACATTTAGGAATACTAGGAGTAGCCCATAAAGTACTAGTTCTGGTATGCCTACCTTATTTGCTGATTTTATCAAGAAACTTAATGTAGTCTCTACTGTAAAGTAAGTACAACTTGCCAGGCATCAGCGGTTCTCCGTAATAGATCCCTGGAGTGTATAGCGTTAGAGACGTCCTCTTGATAACCTGCTTGCTGTTGGTGTTCCAGGTGCCAAAGAGTCACTTGTGATTCAATTTCACAACATGTAAGCAGATAAAAAAAATTATGGACTGGGCACACCAGTGTTAGATGAAGGCAACTCATTTAATGTGCTGGTATAGTGCAAACAGTAAGGACTAAGCCTTAACGTGTTCACGCTACATAAGCATTTTTGTAGCTTGTAACAAGTTAAGGCTTATTCCTTACAGATTGCACTGTACCTGCGCATTAAAGGATTTATTTATCTGTAGTCTCTACTGTCCTGGATATCTGCTCTGTGTGTGTGCTTTGCTTCAATATGCTACAATGCAGAAACACCTTCCCACAAAGATGTAAAACAGAAATTAATGTGACAAGGACCAAAGATGGAAATACCATTCAGTGCACATATACTATACAAATTCAAAGTATTTGTTGTAAGACCACCAACAGGTAGTATTACCCAGCCAGCTTTGCACTCAGGGCTTACCCAGGGGTCAGCTTTGCATGCTGAACTTTCCCCAGGGACCACTTTGTACTCCAGACCAACAGGTAGTATTACCCAGCCAGCTTTGCACTCAAGACTTACCCCAGTGGCCAGCATTGTACTCAGGGCTCACCAAGTGGTCAGCTTTGCACTCAGGACCTATCCCAAAGGGCCAGAGTGATGGGAACCAGTAGAGCCCACCTATAATTAGACTATTTGTTGTGGTTTTCTTTTAATTTTAGTGTGAGCTCCTAGATGGCTGCAGCAACCAGTATCTGTAATCAGAATCCTCTTTAGAAATGTAGGCCTTAAGGAAGCAACCTCCTCCATGGCAGAAGCAGGTTTCAAGTAAAGACACTTCCTGCCTACACACAAATCTTAAGTAAACACCTGAAGATTTGAGGTATCATGATCCACTGCTTCTTCAGTTGCCTTTAATCCTTAAAATTGATCATGTATATGCTATTTTGATTAATCTGCTGAATAAACATGCCAAGAAAGGCTAATATATCATCTGCCAGGGGCGTTGCTAGGCTCAAAAATGATCTGGGGCTATAGCCCACAGCTTTAATAATACTTAAAATACAATGATGTCTCATGATCGATAGGTAGACAGACAGAGGTACAGAATGCATAGGTATAGATATAGGATAGATGTAGATAGATATAGGTACACGATGATGCATGAGTACATATATGATACAGATGCATATATAGATAAAGATACAGGATGCATAGGTACAGATTTAGGCTATATGGACAGGTACAGGATCCATAGGTATGGATATAAGCTATTAGGACAGACACAGGTGCAGGATGCACAGGTATAGATATAAGATACAGGTATAGTAATGCATAGGTAAAGGTATAGATATAAGATAAAGGTATAGGATGCATAGGTACAGGTGTGGTCAGTCTTAAATATCCTAATATCTAGGATAACCTTATACCTGTACCATGCATGCTTAAACTCCTTCGCTGTATTAACCTCTACCACTTCTACTGGAAGGCTATTCCATGCACTCACCACCCTTGCAGCAAAAAAATATTACGTTTATAATCACAAAACAAAACCTGTAAGATATTAAATATTTCCAGCCTTTTCAAAAGCTTGATGTAGACCCCAAATAGATGTATATAACTAGTTGCATTGATGCCAGGGCTTGACGAACTTAACTGAGTTTTAGGAGCCAGTAAAAAATCTAGGAGCCAGACAACAGCACATACACACAATCACATGCAGTCATATACAGACACACATACACACTCATACATGCAGTCAGTCACATAGACACACACACTCATACATACAAACAGTCTGTCACATTCACTCGTACATGCATACATAGTCTGTCACATACACTCATACATACAGTCTGTCACATACACTCATACATACAGTCTGTCACATAGACACACACTCATACAGTGTCAGATACACACTCATACATACAGTCTGTCACAGAGACACGCTCATACATACAGTCTGTCACAGAGACACACTCATACATACAATCTGTCACAGACACACACTCATACATACAGTCTGTCACACAGATACATACATACATACAATCTGTCACATAGACACACACACTCATACATAGTCTATCACATACATACGTACAGTCTGTCACATACATACAGTCTGTCACATACTCTTATACATACAAACACACATACAGTCTGCCACATACACTCATACATACATCAAGTCTGTCACATAATCATACAAGTGGTGTATTTAAAAAAATTTTTTAAAAATGTTGCTCAATATGTCCCCCCTCCCTGCTGCTATATCTCACTGCAGGGAAGGGGGCATTTCCGTTCCGCACAGACCATCACTAACCATCATTTGTCAGGGTTAATTTCCCCACCATTTGTCAGGGTTAATTTCTCCATCATTTGCCAGGGTTAATTTCTCCATAATTTGCCAGGGTTAATTTCTCCATCATTTGCCAGGGTTAATTTATCCATCATTTGCCAGGGTTAATTTCCCCACCATTTGCCAGGGTTAATTTCCCCACCATTTGCCAGGGTTAATTTCCCCACCATTTGCCAGGGTTAATTTCCCCACCATTTGCCAGGGTTATTTATACATCATTTGCCAGGGTTAATTCAGACATCATTTGCCAGGGTTAATTTCTCCATCATTTGCCAGGGTTAATTTCCCCACCATTTGCCAGGGTTAATTTCCCCACCATTTGCCAGGGTTAATTTCCCCACCATTTGCCAGGGTTCATTTCCCCACCATTTGCCAGGGTTAATTTATCCATCATTTGCCAGGGTTAATTTCCCCACCATTTGCCAGGGTTAATTTCCCAACCATTTGCCAGGGTTAATTTATCCATCATTTGCCAGGGTTAATTCAGACATCATTTGCCAGGGTTAATTCATACATCATTTGCCAGGGTTAATTCATACATCATTTGCCAGGGTTAATTCATACATCATTTGCCAGGGTTAATTCATACATCATTTGCCAGGGTTAATTCAGACATCATTTGCCAGGGTTAATTCATATATCATTTGCCAGGGTTAATTCATATATCATTTGCCAGGGTTAATTCATATATCATTTGCCAGGGTTAATTCATATATCATTTGCCAGGGTTAATTCATACATCATTTGCCAGGGTTAATTCATATATCATTTGCCAGGGTTAATTCATATATCATTTGCCAGGGTTAATTCATATATCATTTGCCAGGGTTAATTCATACATCATTTGCCAGGGTTATTCTGCCCATTAATGTCACCCTCCCTCCACCCCCTTCCCCAGTACTCACCTGTTGGTGATATTTATATAAAAATACATGGAGATCCTACCTTGTGCAGCCTGTTCCTGGATGGGAGGTAAGTGGCAGGTCATAGAGGAGGCTTTTCTGCAGCCCCTGGAGCAGAGAGCAGCCTCTCCACAGCAGCACAGCATCCCTCGTGGTCTGTGCTGTGAGGGAGGACACGTGGGTTCCTGCCGGTCACATGGGTTGGGGGCGGGTTTATCATAGTGACAGAGCAGGAAGCAGGGGAAGCTTCACAGACTCGGGGCTATGGTCAGGAGACTCGGGGCTCCAGCCCCAGTAGCCCCCCCCTAACGACGCCTCTGCCATCTGCACCACCCAGCATGGCCAGGTCACCTATCGAACACATCTATCGAAAGAACCTACCACTCTGACAGGACAAATCCATGAAATGCCATGTAGAAACATGGCGCACACACATATAAAGCAAAATACTGACGCAATCAGCATGTGCACCTATATATATATAAAGGAGGAGGACATTTTCATTCAATCGGCTCTCGTGCCTTAAATTGAATAGAAGCCACAGACATTATGCCAGCCATAGCACTGTGGGGGCCATATTTTTATTATAGTTGGTGCCACAAGCATTGCTGCACCCTGTGACCCCATGGCGGTCCATCCCTTTTATTATAGTTGGGGCGGCCACATATTTTTTATGGAGCCAGTGGGCCCCAGAGGTGCTTGATTGTTATGTATTTATTAGGAGGGATGCAAGGGAACTGGGTGTGGCTATTACACCCCAGTCTCCTATCTTGATTTTAATGGAAATAGGGATTAACGGTGATTCAATCAAAATACTGCTGTTCCCTTACCACAGTACCAGTGTTTTAATGCAGGCACTACTACAGTCTCAGACTTAGACTGGACTGGTAGCTGTGAGCAGACTGAGAGTGGACTCGTAACTGAGACTGGAAATGAGACTGGACTTGTGGCAGAGACCAGACTGAGAGTGGACTCGTAACTGAGACTGGAAATGAGACTGGACTGGTAGCTGAGAATGTAACTGAGACAGGATTGGTAGCTAAGACTGGAACTGAGACAGGACTGGTAGACAAGACTGAAACTGAGACAGGACTGGTAGCCGAAACTGGAAATGAGACAGGATTGGTAGCCGAGACTGGAACTGAGACGTTTTATCCTGCCAGGACTTTTGCACTCCAATGGTACCACAGAGACTGAAGGATGAAACCACAGCAAGCGCACCAGGATACAAAAATCACAAACAGAAGGGCACAACAGAAGGGCAAGGAAAAAATGTAGTCAGAAGGTCAGAAGGTCGAGGCTGGCAGCAAATAGACAGGGTCAGAGACCAGCAACAGGAATCAGGAACAGGAACCAGAAAAGCTAGAAAGGCACAGAGGCACAATACAGACTATAACCAGAGTAAAGCAAAGGCCCTGTGTGCCATAAACTTCAGGTATATAGGGCTGGGCTGCAAGATAACAAGGCCAGATAACACCAAGAGAGGAGAAGAATGACAAGCACAGTGGCCACTAGAGGCTGAAGTGGAAACCACAAAACCTGAAAGTAAAATATACAGCAGCCAGGAAAATGTGGTAGAACATAAGGGGGATATAGAACCTACCCCATTATCTGACAATATGCACAAATCAAACATACAAGATAAGTTAATAAATTCCAATAATGAAACATATCTTGGAAAGCACCCAAAGCTGTATTAAGAGGCATCCAACTTAGATCACAAGCAAAAGAAGTGAGAAATATACCAATTACATCCCTTTATGAAGAGAGAAATAAACATGAAAAATCTCTAGAAGAAAATTTCTTGGATAGAAGTCTGCAAAGTAAGACAAATGGAGAGTATATCTGGGTATTCTTTTTTGACAACTTGTAATAAACCAAGTAAAACATCTTGCTCAAGCTTTAAAGGAAAAATTTAAGGCCGTTGCATAATGAAAATTAAAGACAGTAAAGCAAAAGCTCATAACATGAAATGCGAAATAATCACTTGTTTCAAAGAACTGGATAATGATATAATACGAATTCTTCAAAGCACTCTAATAAAGCATAAATAAAGATACGATATCCAACTCTCTGTCAGAGATGCTTCCAGATAGCAGGATAGGTACCTGTATGCTGAAGCCTCACTATCTGGAAGCATTTCGGTACAGCGGTATACCCTGTGGACTTCTTTACTATTAAGCATATTTGTGACAAATATTTTAACTAAGTGATTTGGTGTATTTCTTTGTAATAATTGTTTTTTACGTTTTCCACTATCCTTTGTAGTTGCTGTGAATACATTGTACATCCCAAACAGAGGTTATGCCGCACACAGGAGCCCCATTAATTATGCCACAAACAGGAGCCCCTTAATTATAGTACACAAAAGAGCCCCATAGGTATGCCACATACAAGAGCCTTATAATTATGCCACACAGAAGAGCCCCACGAGGTGACAATTGTACAATTCTAAAACTATAAATATATATGCACATCTCTCTCTCTCTCTCTCTCTCTTGCCATGCACCTATCTTGCACCCACAGCACTTGGCTTGCACTCATATTGCACCCACACAATTTGGTATACCATAGTGTCAATTTGCCCCACAGAACATACCACAGTGTCACTTTGCCCCACAGAACTGACCTTGCAGAACATGCCACAGTGTCACTTTCCCCCAAAGTATATTATTTTGCTTTATCTGGAAAAATGGTCCAAATGGCAGACATACTTGGAATCTGATGCTTTCGCCAAATTAAAACAGAGTTTCTATAAATTCAAAAAACAAAAGAGAAATCCCTGAGCAAATAATATCAATCTTACAATACTTGTATAAGATATCCAATTAGAAAATATAAGACGCAGACTGTGACCCTATATTTTATTTCTCTTTTTTTCTTCTTCACTCTTTTTTTTCTTATGCAATATTATGCATAAAGTAGAAGTTGTATTATCTTAATGAAATAAGAAGTTGAATTTCAATAAATAAGGATTAAACAAAAAAAAGAAAATGCTGTACTGTATATTAATTCTATGCAGCACATTTCTTTGTACTTAAAAGACTATAGTCGATTTGCCTTCTTGGCCTAAATGTATCAATTAGCATGATATTATTTTGTTGCCTCAACAAGTTAATAGTTTAGTAAACAAAGACGAAACCCTAAAGGGAAGGAAGGATAGGAAGAAGGATTTTATAATTATTTCCCCTTCATTATAGTATTAAATGTATTTAGAAAATAACAATAGCCATAATAAACGCATACATTTCTCTACATAAGCAGGATACTTTAATATTTGAAATGGTTACATAAGATAATACAGATATACTTGTTTTCCAACTTTTTTATGCGTGAAGAAAAAAGTGTCACCTAGATAACTAATTAATAGTGAATGAAATTATAACCTGCGTTGTTCAGTATAGCTTTCGTCATACCATTTGAGATTATTAAATTCCATTGCAATTATATGAAAAGAATACCTGGAAAACTCTATCAAGTTTTTCATTTCTAGTCATAAGAATAGAAAATTGTGCCATCCTCAATATAAATCCCTAACTGATAATTTGCAGAAATGTTACATAAATAACAAGACAATTTGAGATTTCATTAACAGATTCTTCTGGTAAATAGGTGAATAGACAATGGGAGTGGTACTGTATAGTTCCCATGTGAGCCAAATATAGTAGCTTCTATTAATTTATAGTTAGCCAGGGTGGTATAGTATTGCTCCAATTAGTATATCATTAACTGGACATGTATGATGGTATTGTGAAGGTCCTCTCAGCATGTAGTTGGTCAGATATAAATTATGGTGGAGCATGCCTCCCATCAGTATATAGTTAGCAAGACATAGAAATGAGAGCTAAACAACTGAGTAATCCCACAAGGGTATGCAGGGAGGCTCATATTAGCTTCGTAAACCATTACGAGAGATTGTGGCTGGCTGGGCATCATGGGACCTGATGTTCACAGCCAACATCTTCACCGGAGTACTATAATTCCTATGAGGCTCACAAGATGCTATATTTCAGAGTTGCCTATTATTATCACCCCTGAATTGTGTGTGCCACAGGCAAGTGTCTCAGTCGCCTCACACGCGTTATTGTTCTAAGACTATGTTGAACATAATTGTACGTTCCAAGTAAGGCATACGCATAAATCTGCAGGTGAATTGGGATGACATGAACATATCACTGGCATAACTATGCACTTGTGCAGGGACAAACCTGTTGAGTTTTTCCTGTAGCAACATTAAAATTGTTCATGGGAGGAGTAACATTGCCTAAACAGCAATTAGCAATAGTAATGCTGATCTTAGACAATCAGTCTATCTTCTCTCTCACTCTGGGGTGATTCACTGGCTTGGTCCTTAAAACAGTCAAGCATTTTATAACAGAGAAGGAAATGTCAATGGAACTGTCTTCAACTGATGACAGCAGACTCATCCAGTAAGCCAGTGGTGATTACTCTGAGGACCACATTTCAAGGCAAGTACAGTAGAACTAAGCTAACAAGATTGTGGGATATAGATACTTAGACCTGGGGATCTTGTAATCTTTTTTATGATTACAATACACAGTTAAAAAAAAACAAATGATAGTTACATTTAAAGGCCTCCTTCCATGTTGGGACCCGTATAAAAAGGTAGTGACCTGTCCGGGTACAGTAAACATGAGATACCACACATCACAGTTTTACTATTTGGATGATTTATTAAATTACATATATATAGTAATACTATTATTTTGTAGCTCTGTCTACAGCGATTCATAAATTTATTCCCTACCTACTGTCCTTAACTCTACCTTGCCCAGACAGGGGGACACGATTCACCAGAAAAGAACACCCTTCGCGTGTCAGGCCCGAGACCCCGGGGGATCTATTTTATTATATGGGGGGCTCTGTCTTTTGTTTACTGTACCTGGTCAGGTCACTGCCTTTTTACATGGGTTCCAACAGAGAAGGAGGTCTATATATTTAACATTCATTTGTTTTATAACTTGTATTACAATGTAATGTATAGTCGTTATTTCCTAGCATTTTGGGTTGTATATATGTGTATTTTGGGTGATAAATTGTCATTATTTAGGAACACACGTTGTATAAGTACTGTCCCAGCTCTATTGATAATACATTTGTAGTATAATCTTTTTAAAATATATTTATTGTATTATTTTTCTGCATATTTTTTTTATTTATTTATTATACATATGTTATATTTTTATTCAAATTTATATTTATAATAATAATATTATTTTGTAGCACTGTCTGCATAGATTCATAAATTTACTCCCTACATACTCCCCCTACCTCTAACTTGCACTGATAGGGGGGGACGTTTCACCTAAAAAAAAACATATTTTCAGTGTCAGGGGGTGGGCAGTGCCTATGAATAAAATATTACCTATTCCTCTGCACCAGCGATCCCCAATGCACTAGAGTCCTAATCAATGGCTCAGGGAAAGGGGCCACCCAAGAAATAAAAATGAATCCACCCAAAAAAAAAAAAATATAGCACTGGCAAACTTGAATAAGAAAATGTGCAGTCCCTTTACTAAATATTTGTCAGCAGAGGACAGATGCAAAAGGAGCGTGGATTTAATTTCATGAAAAAAGGCATAGGATTGTCTAACACAGCCAATGGTGAAGATGCCTAAGAGCACGGATCCAATTTTCCATCCGTTCGGACATTTAGTAAAGGAGCCACGTGGTTTGTTTTTCATGTTTGTATTTGTTATTTAGCACTAGGTTCATTTTTATTTTTTGGGTGGCCCCTTTCCTGGGCCCATGATGAGGACTAGAGGGTGTTGCAGATAATCGCTGGACTTCAGGAACAGGTAATATTTTATTCAAAAGGCACTCTTTTAGCGTCAGGGTAGTGTGCCGTGATTTGATTTTGTTAGGTGAATCATCATCCCTACCTGGACAAGGTAGAGGAAGGTGTGGTAGGTAGGGAATACATTTATTTAAAATGTATTGATGGGTCTGGTTGACTTTGGTCAGACCCAAAGGTTTAATTTCTTTTTATGAGGGGGTTTGGGTTCCATTGACCAGTCCCCAGACTCCAGGGTTTGATTAATTTTTTGGGAGGTTTAGGGGCATTTGACCAGCCCCCAGACCACAGGGGTTACTTTATTTTTTATAGGGGTGCTGGGATCCATTTAAGACATTTTTGATAGTGGGGTCAATGCTACTCTCCCTGGCCCTCCATGATTATTGTGGCAGTCTCATTTGGACTTTTATTAGTATTATTTAATTTCAGGAGAACTTCAGCTATTTTCAGAATAGACAAAGTCCTTCCAAAATGAGTGTCTATACTCCCCATAGAAGTCTATGGAGAGGATAGAGGCTACCATTTTTGTTTGGTGTGTTTCATGCATACTTTGGGTGGTTTTGGTTTCAGCAGGTGTCAGAATGTCTGAATTGCGAAATGGTTCAGTGGCACACAAGGGTATATTGGGTAGCTCGACATTCTGTTTCCGACATGTCCCTGACGAAGTCCAGTCTTTGAAGGAATCATTTTGGGACTGAAGTCGAGCACAAATTGATTAGACCCTTATATATTTTTTATATGTTATTTTACGTAAATGTTTATTTTATGTGTCTATTTATAATATATAAATTCTCAGCAACAACAATTATTGATTTTTGTTTAATAATTTCTTCAAACGTGAATTTCTAAGGCTTAATTTGTTGTTGCTTAAAGAAGGACATTTATAAAAACATTCTGTAGATGTTTGCTCCATAGGACCAAGCCAAAGCTATTCCAAAACCTCATAGATCTCTAATTGCATTTTTAAGCATCATAGATCCTGGCTAAAATTCAGAGGTTAATTCCAATTTTTACTGCTAAATAACCTCATATCACACTCAAAGATATGTGTGTATTACATAGAATATTACATATACATGTTATAATAGCTCTTCCACTTTGTGAAAATGTTTACATAATGGAAAATGAAATATTAAATGGAAAAGTAATTATAATAATGACAATGTATACAAATTTATATATTCTTATAGAATACATAACATCAAAATATCATGAATTTTCTGTCCCTGGAAAGACAAATTGTAGATGGTCATTAGAACTGCAACCGTAAAAAAAAAAAAAATAAGAAGAAAAGATACTTTTGATCCAGGCTGAAAAAACATAAATATAAAACATTTCCAGATATGCACTTCTCAAAAGCAAATCTCACCAATGTTCCCCTATCCCTATTTCTAAGTACATCAGTGGATTGTCATACGTTTGGCCTATCTTCTCCACTCCAATTAATATACGCAGTAGCAGGGGTAAAAGTTTACCATAATAAAAATGCTATACATCATATATCATATTTTGCTTTGTTTACTAAAAGTGTATTCTTTCCTTTACCAGGTGGACAATCATGAACAATGTAACTGAACAGTTCCTGAACTCTACAGTTATGCAGAGTACCTCACAGCCACCTACAAACTGCTCAAACATTGTTGATTACGTGATAAAGGTATATTACCTACCCACTATGTACAGCATTATCTTCATTGTTGGGGTTCCCGGAAACATAATTGCTATTTCTGTTTATGTCATGAAGATGAGACCATGGAGAACTAGCATCATCATTTTACTGAACTTGGCCATCACAGATCTCATGCACCTAAGCAGTCTCCCTTTCTTGGTTTTCAACTATGCAAATCAGGAACAATGGACACTTGGGGATTTCATGTGCAAACTCATCCGAATTATCTTCCATTTCAATCTATATGGTAGTATTCTTTTCCTCACATGTTTCAGTATCTTCCGATATTTTGTCATTGTTCACCCAATGAAGTTCCATGCCATCCATAAAAGAAGATGGGCGGTAATAGCCTGTTCAGCTGTCTGGATAATTGCGCTGATTGAGGTCCTTCCCATGGTCTTCTTCATGAGAAAGGTCCATGATACTGTGGTTTGTGTGGACTTTGCAGTGTCTTTTGATACATATGACCTACGATGGTATAATGCCTTTCTGACTTCTATTGGTTTTGCAGTACCTTTGGTGGTTGTAACACTCTCTTATACCTTCATTAACTACAGCCTTTCAAATGGACCATATACAAATGATAACCATAAGAAAAAGGCTCGTAGGCTTGTCGTCATACTCTTGGTGGTTTTTTATGCTTGTTTTTTGCCATTACATATTTCCAGGACAATACGCATTGAAACACGGCTATATCCTGTAGACTGCTTTTACGAGAAGCATATTCATGCTGCCTATATCGCTTCTAGGCCAATAGCGTCCTTGAATACATTTGGTAACTTGTTGCTCTATGTTGCTGTTGGAGGCAACTTCCAACAGGCCATTCAGTCAACTTTTAGAATGAAATCACACCCATATAAGCAACAGCCATAAATCTGAACTTTTTTTTACACAAATCAAGCAGAACTTGAAATAACATTAAAAAGGTGCCACTTTCCCCACTAATATATTTACATATGTTTCTTAGCAAATATATTGGGGGATTTGGGGGGGGGGGAGTGAGTCTATTTATTTAAAAGTATAAATATACTAATGGAATAAAATGCTAGTATCAGTCTAGAAGACTCTAGTTTTTTTTAAAACCCTATGGGTCAAATACTATCTCAATAATATTACCATTCTTTCTGGCAATAGTTATATTGATTCCTCAATATGAGGATGGTGTCGTCAGATAAAACACATAAGGTGCACTTTACCAATTGCGGACACAAATTGCAAGGACACTATTAGAAGTAAACACCTTTACCCTTGGCAGTGGAAATCACCTAATTGTTCCTTTGTCCTTAAAGATTTTATCCAATTGTGCATTGAAATTGCTGAGAAATGTATTGAGAAATATTTTTCTAACTATGAATGTATTTGTTTTTTCCATTTTGTGAATGAATGACAAGTACCTTTTTTAGAACGTGGTGTTTTATTACAAATATACACTATGTTACTGCCCTTTATTTTATATAGGTAGTACTTTTAAATAAATATATATATTTTTTTTTTGCCAGGACATATTTTGTTTTCATTACTTGAATTACAGTTTCATTAGAGTACTACTTACCCAAGTGAGACATTGTTTTTTACCTAACAGATCAATGCCATTAACCATTTGCATTCAGATGCTTTAGTGTAAAGTTTAATGAGAAGTATGAATTAAACTGATCAGTAGGAAAATGTAACTAGAGGGCTTTGTGACAACCCTTGGATTTGGTTGAGCAAGAGCATATTCTTGTATTTAAAGTAAGCAAAACTGTGTTACTGACTATGCTCATCTTATTGTTAGAAATGCTTATAATGAAATAATACCAATAGTGAATGCAAATAATTTAAGCAATATAGATGTTATACATAGTAACATAGTAACATAGTAACATAGTAATTTAGGTTGAAAAAAGACACAAGTCCATCAAGTTCAACCCTTCTACCTATCATTTCAGCGTTTTGATCCAAAAGAAGGCAAAAAAAAAAACCCTAAGGAAGCTTTTTCGAATGTTGCCTCCTAGGGGGAAAAAAATTCCTTCTTGACTCCAAAAGGGCAATCAGATTTCTCCTTGGATCACAAAGCTCTATTATTAATGTTCATTCTATTATTAATACCCCTGTATGTTCTGCTTTTCTAAAAAAACATCCAGACCATTTTTAAATGCATCTATTGTGGTTGATAGCACCACCTCTCTTGGCAGTGAGTTCCATAATTTTATTGTCCTTACCGTAAAGAATCCCTTCCTTTGCTGCCTATGAAATCTTTGCTCTTCCAGTCTCAGGGGGTGACCTCTTGTTCTTTGTACATTTCTATTAATGAACAGGTCCCTGGAGAGCTCCTTATATTGGCCCTGCACATATTTATATAATGTTATCATATCCCCTCTAAGACGCCTTTTTTCTAAAGTAAATAAATGCAATTTTTTAAGTCTCTCTTCATAACTAAGATCCTCCAACCCCTTTATTAATTTTGTAGCTCTCCTTTGCACTTTTTCTAGTTCCTTAATATCCTTTTTAAGGACTGGTGCCCAGAATTGTACTGCATATTCAAGGTGAGGTCTTACCATTGATTTGTAAAGAGGCAAGATGATGTCCTCCTCCCGTGAATCTATACCTCGTTTTATACATGCCAATATCTTATTGGCCCTTGCAGCTGCTGACTGGCATTGGGCACTGTTGCCAAGTTTGTTATCTACAATGATTCCTAAATCCTTTTCGTTAGTAGTTTTTTCCAGGGAAATACCATTTAACGTATATGTTGCTTTGTTATTATTTTTCCCATAATGCATAACTTTACATTTGTCTATATTGAACCTCATTTGCCACTTTCTTGCCCAGTTCCCTACTCTGTCCAGATCTTCCTGTAAAGAAAAAACAAAAGTATGGAAAGATAGCCAGTTGGTGAAGTCCAAAAATCTGCTAAGTCTTCAGGAGAGCACAAAACAGACGAGGGGGCAGCAGGAGAGAGCAAAACATGATAGAGGGGGCAGCAGAAATGAAGTGGCAGCAGGAGAGAGCAAAACATGATATTGGGGAATCAGGAATGAGTGGCAGCAGGGGAGAGCAAAACAGTGTAGGGGCAATAGGAATGAGAGGGCAGCAGGTGAGACCAAAAAATTTGAAATGGTGGTAGCAGGAATGAGGGGCGCAGCAGGAGAGAGAGGGCAGCATGATAGAGTAAAACAGGAGTGAGGGGGACAGCAGGAATGCGTGGGCAGCAGGAGAGAGAGGGCAGCATGATAGAGCAAAACAGGAGAGAGGGGGACAGCAGGAATTCGTGGGCAGCAGGAGAGAGAGGGCAGCATGATAGAGCAAAACAGGAGAGAGGGGGACAGCAGGAATGCATGGGCAGCAGGAGAGAGAGGGCAGCATGATAGAGCAAAACAGGAGAGAGAGGGACAACAGGAATGCATGGGCAGCAGGAGAGAGCAAAACAGGAGAGAGGAAGCAGCAGGAATTAGGGGGCAGCAGGAGAGAGAACAGGAGATAGCAAAACAAGAGAGAGGGGACAGCAGGAGAGAGAGGGCATTAGGAATGAGGGGGCAACAGGAGAGAGCAAAACAAGAGAGAGGGTAGCAGGAATGAGAGAGGCAGCAAGAGAGAGCAAAACAGAATAGATGGGGCAGCAGGAGAGAGTAAAACAGGAGACAGGGGGCAGCAGGAATGAAGGGGCAGAAGGAGAGAACAAAACAAGTGAGAGGGAGGCAGCAGGAGAGAGCTGAATAACCTGACACAGTGTGTATGGGGCACCAGCCAAGGTATGTGGAGGAGAAAAGTGGTGGTGGGGAGTTCATTCTTCCCATTGTTTCTATTAAAATGCGGTTCGATAGTGACTAAACTGGTGAGTGGGGAATAAACTTAATAAGGCTGACTTTAGCTTGCTTACCATATACAGTGTATCTTCTACATCAAAAACCAAGGTTGAGCTAGCTAAGAGACAAAGGTAAAGTATTGTTTATTGTAACTGCACCTTAAAACTCTATCAGGTCTACTCACTGAACATCTTGCTATTTGCATATATTTATATTTCTTTGACATGTCACTGAATAAATCTTTTATCATGCTTGAGAGACGAAATGCCAGATTTGTACTGACAGTTGGAAGGAACACAGCCTGGAAGCACCTTCTCATGACTTACCGGTCCTGCCTGCAGAGTTAGAGCCCAGGGTTCATGGTTTGCAGTATGACAATGTTACCAAACATTTTGCATAACTTTACAAGATACAAATCATTAGAAGCCTTTGGACAGAACACGGTGTAGCAAAATAAATGAATCATCTAAAACCTTGTTATTTACTTGAAATTAGTTTGATATTGTATACAAAATAAAAGCTTAGTTCCAAACTATAATCACTGCAACGTATGACATATTTACTACATGATAAATATTGGAATTATGTTTATTTAACAACATATAGTAATTTATTGTTCTGAAAGGTACATCCAAAATGAGTCTGGTTTATTCTACATCACATCCATTATCTAGCATGTGGATCCAACCAACATCTCATCAATTCTAGCTAAATCTAGAATCTTTTCTTGGTTGTGGATATCCAGAATAAATAGAAGTTGTACGTTTGTGTTATGTTATATTATGTTATGTTAGTTGTTATTGATGGCAAAGAGTTCAAGTGGGTGGGAGTGGGCAAATCATAGTGGGTGGGAGGAGTAAGCTTGGAGAAATTTCTCATACTGCTATCTTTCAGGCATTCTGAAATAATGACTGAAGACGTCATGGTCATTCTGACCCTTCCATGTCAAGAGGAAGAGAAAAATCTTTAATAATTTTATTTTGAAATACAAAATGTTCTAGTTTTTTTAAAAATGTTTAAACTGATTTCCAATGCTGAGATGCCAATATATCAATTGCTGCAAGTCCAGACACCAATATTACTCTTCCTTCTCACATACTGTTGCCTCTATGATACGTCTGGATGGATCCTCGATACTGCGCCCACAGGAAATGCTACTAATAGACATTACCTGTTTTACCCATAGTAAGGGTCATTGGGAGAACAGAGGTGATTTTCTGCCTCAGTTAAAAATAGTCCTGTAATAGGAAGAGAAAAACTTGGAGAGAAAGCACTCAGCCCTAGCTGCAGTATAGAAACTGGACTATTTATTAAATCATCAATTAGATGCAGGGCCGGACTGGGAACAAAAACCAGCCCTGGAAAAAAATTGTATACCAGCCCCATAGCATAACATTTTTAAACCAGCCCCATAGCATAATATAATTTTTTTTGTTCATAAAAGGGGAAACCATGCATGTTTTAAAAACACATCTGAACACAGTATTATTTATAGATAAGACTGATATAAAAGCCGTAGCGTCTCTCTCTCTCTCGTAGCGTCTCTCTCTCGTAGCGTCTCTCTCTCTCTCGTAGCGTCTCTCTCTCGTAGCGTCTCTCTCTCTCTCGTAGCGTCTCTCTCTCTCTCTCGTAGCGTCTCTCTCTCTCTGTCACTCTCGTAGCGTCTCTCTCTCTCTCGTAGCGTCTCTCTCTCTCTCTGTCACTCTCGTAGCGTCTCTCTCTCTCCTGTAGTGTCTCTCTCACCTCTCCCCTTCCCCCTGTAGTGTCACTCTTACCCCCTTTCTCCCTGTGGTGTCACTCTTACCCCCTTTCCCCCTGTGGTGTCACTCTTACCCCCCTTCCCACAGTGGTGTCACTCTTACCCCCCTTCCCACAGTGGTGTCACTCTTACCCCCCCTTCCCACAGTGGTGTCACTCTCCCCCCCCCCCCTTTTCATCTGTAGAGTCACACTCCCCCCCCCTTCCCCTTGTAGTGTCACTCTTTCCCCCTCCCCCCTGTAGTGTCACTCTTTCCCCCTCCCCCCTGTAGTGTCACTCTTTCCCCCTCCCCCCTGTAGTGTCACTCTTTCCCCCTCCCCCCTGTAGTGTCACTCTTTCCCCCTCCCCCCTGTAGTATCACTCTTCCCCGTAGTGTCTCTTCCCCTTTCCCCGTGCTCTCACTCACCCTGCTGTCTCTTCCTCCTCACCGCACCGTGCAGGAACTGCTGCTGCAACATCCGGCGGCAGCAGGAGAATTTCTTAAAGAAGCGGCAGCCTCCGAACCTCTTAAAGTGTCCTGCCGCCACTTTAAGCAGTTCGGCGGCCGTCGCCACTTTAAGCAGTTCGGCGGCCGTCGCCACTTTAAGCAGTTCGGCGGCCGTCGCCACTTTAAGCAGTTCGGCGGCCGTCGCCACTTTAAGAAATTCGCCTGCTGCCGCCGGATGTTGCAGCAGCCGAACTTCTTATAGTGTTGACTGCCGCCTATTGGCTTTAAGTGGCCAAGGCGGCCCTGGAGAAGGCGGCCCACCGGGATTTTTCCCGGTATCCCGGTGGGACAGTCCGGCCCTGATTAGATGGCATGAACGGTGGTATATACAGAGAAACAAGCCTTACATGTTTCACGCACTGCCCTTATTCATAGGCAGGGAGTTAATTGGAGTTTTACAGTATATATATCGCCTTGCATGCTGTCTACTTGATGATTTAATAAACAATCACACTCTTTCACACTGTAGACAGAGGCAAGTCCTTTCTGGTCAAGTTTTCCTTTTCCTAATATCGAATTACCTTTAAAGCTGTCTGAGGGGATTACCAGAACCATCAGGTGCAAGAAGTGAAACAAGTGAAGCAAACAGCTAGTGGTTCACATTATTTTTGCCTATATGTATGGTGTGATCCCTGAACATGCCCCCCCCCCCCCACACACACACACAACATTACCCAACTGGCTCACAGCCCCCTAAAATAGATCAGGGGCAGACCACATTCAAATAATGAAATCCCCCCTTTGGTTCTGGGGCTGCTCGACAATAATTTAATAAAATCAATCCCTACCTACCACCCCACCTCTACCCTGCCTAAGTGGGGAGAGGGGCAATTCAACAGGTGGGCAGTGAAAAGCACCCCCTGCCAGCTAAAGGGTGCCTCGTAAATATAAATTGGCAATACCCTGCTCTAAAGCATCCGTCCCCATTTTTTAGTATGGGAGCCATTTGTTACATAGTAGTTTAGTTTGAAAAAAGACTTGCATCCATTCAGTCAATTTGTACAGTAACTTATTGTGTGGAACTGTAACAAATTCCAGCTGTGATAATCTTAGTAGGGAAGGGATGTTAGCCCTGGCCCCCCAATATAGTTTTTAGGGGGCTGAGAGCACTTGACCAACTCCCAGCCCCATTTTTTATAGAGGGGATCAGGGCTTTTTGCCTTGGACCCCAATGATTTCTTCAGGGGCAGGGAACAGTTATGCCGGTTACCAGACCCATTTATTATTAGGCTAGGGAGACAGGGATTGTTTTTTAATAATAGGGCCAGTGGAAGTCCACTGGGCCAGGGGGAAACTTTTCTATTTTTTATTTATATTTACATTTTCATTTAGAAAAGAACTTTCCCCAGCACTCTAGAACATGCCTCAGCTCCCACAGTGCACACCCAGAACTTACATGTGCACTCCAGGACATGCCGCACCACACACACTGCACACCTAGGACATCTTCCAGTCAGATGATGATTCGTTAATTTATTTCTGATATTTTGAAGAGACGGCAAAAATTACAGAATACGGAAGTTAATAAAAAGTTTAAAAATTATAGTCCATAAGAGGATGCAAGGTTAACTAAGCAGATGTATGAATTGGTTTTCCCAGATGAAGCCATCTGCATCGCTGTTGCTAGATTTATTTAGTAAATAACACTTTGTATTATTATCTTTATTATGTTACCATAACCCTTTTTTTAAAGACTGTTTTCCTGGAACATGAGTTTCAATCGAGCCATGGGCAAGACATTACCAGAAAAATCTGCATGCTGGAACTCATAACATTGCCTCATCCATTAACATCTGGCAATGATCTGTTATATTATATTTTGTGTTCTGACAACATAGTTATAGCAGTATAAAGAGGGAAGTGATCATAACTTGGAGTATTGTACGCAATACTGGCGACCATATCTCCAGATGGATACTTTGTGATAGGTATGTCCTGAAGATTTGCCAATGACGTCTGCTTGCCACATAAATAAAAAATATAACCCGCCCCCCCCCCCCCCCCCAAACAATAGGAGGGCCAGTGCTAATAACCCCCCTACAAAAAAACAGTGGTGGGACCATGCAGACAGTACACAGACCATAAAATAATTATTGTGGGCCAGGGCAAACAGCCCTGACTCTCTCTATAAAACAACAGTCTGGGAGCCACCCAAATGGATCCCAGCCCTTCATTACGCACATGTAGGGTCAGGAAAGGCCTGATTCCACTTGTAATCAGAATTGGGGATGGGAGCTGGGCAAGTGCTCTGGGCCCCCTAACACTACATCTGTGGCCAGGGTTCATAGCCCTAATATTACTGGGGCTGGGAACTGCCAAACGGCTCCCATCCACCATTCAAATTATACCCCTTGGGGTCTGGGGGCTGGGAAAATGCCCTATTCCCCATAAAAAAAAATAATGCCCCCCTTGGGGTCTGGTGGCTCCCAGATGCAAATAAAATAACATAATGGCCCCCGAACAGGGTTTTGGGACTGCTTATGGCCCCCAGACCCCAATAAAAATGTCCATTAAAATCATACCCCTTGGGGTCTGGGGTCTGGGAAAATGCCCGATTCCCCATAAAAAAAAAAATAATGCCCCCCTTGGGGTCTGGTGGCCACATAATGGCCCCCAAACAGGGTTTTGGGACTGCTAATGGCCCCCAGACCCCAATAAAAATAAATGAATAGCCCTGGGGTTAGGAAGCAGCCCCAAGGCCCCCAAATACCATGAAATTCAATTTAAAAATGTATCCATGTTAATTGAAATCACTCTTTGGGTAGCAGGGAGGTGGGCAGTGAAAATCAGTGTGGCCACCAATCAAAAATAAAAACCCGTTGCCCAGCGCTGACCCCTCTATATGTGTAACATTTTTTATCGGTGTGGGGTGTGTAGTCTTTCGGGGCCCCACACGGGCATATTCTGTTTTCTTTATTTTATTTTTTAAAAATGTTATTTTATTTCTAATTTTCGGATGAATTTTAATATTTCAAAATAGCCTTTTATGGGTATGATAGAGGCAATTTTTGGTTCAGTGTATTTCGGGCTGCTTTGGATTTCAGAAGTAGTCAGTGTGTAATCGGCCATGATTTCCTAATTGCGTTGCTATTCCAGGTCATATCAGGGCATATTGTGTAGTTCGAAATTCATCTCCTGATGGGCCCTAAATCATTTTGGACTTCAGACCAAATATGTCAGCCCAAAAGTTCAGTCTATATTGTGTGTGTGTTTCTGGGGTCTATTCACTGAAAGGAGAGTTCAGGTGAGAGTAGGTGAGTTGAAGTGAGATAACATAATTTTTTTCATTTTTTTTGTTTATTATTATATATTATTGATTTCCATTTATCATTATGAAAGAAAAAAAAAAGAAAAACATTAATACAAAACTAATACAGAAAAGAAACAGAAAGCCTATAGCAAGTCAAGTCAGGTGAAAGTTAGAGGGCTAGTGATTGGAGAATTTTTTTTATTTTTTAATTTGTGGCACACAGACATCCAGCTGGCTACCACTAGATTGTGCAAAATGTCAGAGCACGTGAGACAGAGAGAGCACTTCTGGGATGCCTAGTGGCATTTTCAAGGCTCTGCCTGCACCCACTATGTATCGGCAGCACTATTTCGAACGTCTGAAGGTCCCAGTTACTGAAGGACCAAGTGGACATTTGCATGTTTGCTGATCACCAGATTTCCTTACATTTTGGAGAGACTGTTCCTATGCTTTATTTTTGTTCCTTTTTTGGATACCTCCATGTGGAATAAGTGCATCTTTTGTGCAATTTTGGCTTTTTCCTTGTTTATTTTGGTTTTTAATTTTTTGCATATAGCTCTGTGCTGCAGCACACTCTGTTAATCTTTTTTGTTAACCAGCTTCCATTTTCATTCTCTATTCCCATTTGTGAACTGTGTGGTGATTTTGGTTTACCAGCATATATTTTTTTTTTTAGTAGCTTACATTTATTTTTCTATATTATTCTCTACTCCCATATATGAAATTTATTAACTTTGTGGCATTTTGCAACTTGTTTAATGACTTATTTATTGCCTGCCTACCTGGATTGTGTTTATATGTGTAAGAAGAAGACAAGGTAGCCCAGATGTTGGAAGTCTCATTCGGTATTCTGGTAACCTCCTAATCCTCTTTTTAGTGCATTATCTTGCTGGGCTCCCTGCTAATGGTGGCCTCGGAGGCATTAGCGGCCAATCAGCAGGAGTGCGATGAAGTCCCTTTAAACGGAATGCTCCTGATGTTGGCAGGGTTTTTAAACTCACCAACTGGAGGTCAAGTGACCCGAGACTAAGGCTTAGGCTTGTTACAAGTGGCTAGCCAGGTCCAAGTGAGGAAATAAGGGATAGTTGTACTCATTTTTGGGGAGAGTGTGTCGAATTAGCAGTTTGGAAACAAAAGTATCAGAGGTGTTCTGATCAACCCCAATTACTGTGCAAATGTGACTAAAATAGCCACATCTCGGGCATTACAAATCACCTTCTCTGAAATAAAAATGTTACAATTAATGAAAAATGAAAAAGCTGACTTGCACTGGCCCCATAAATGATTAAAGATTACTCTGGCCCCAGATAAAATTAAGGGGGGCAAGGCTAGTAGTAATAAACGGGGTTTTGATCTGCCCAAAACAGTTCCCAGTCTTTAAAATAATCATGGGGCACCAGACCCAATTTAAAATAAAATAAGTGCCCACCAGGACTGGGGGCTGTAGATGGGCCTCCACACACTGTCAAAGAAAAAAAAAATTCTGCTGTAATGACCAGTCTTCCGCACTAGATGGCACTGGTGTTTAAAGCATAACTACTTTGAGAATGAAAACAAGTAGATCCATGTTTTTTCTGAAATAATGTTATTGTATAGTTATGATACAAAAGAAGATCAGCGACATGTTATCAATAAAGCGAGAATTGCAGGGAATTGAGACAGGTATTTCTAACTTTAGGCCAATGAAGCCAAGATGGAAAAATTCTCCAATGCAACTGAATGGGAACGTTTTTCGAACTCCGCTAATTTGGCCTGAAGTTTGAAATTCCCATCTCAATTCCCTGGAAGTTTTATGTGGCCGGTAAAATAAAGATGGATGTGTGAGCACAAAAGTAACATCAATTTATAACTTCAGTTGCTCAGATTCAATGGCGGTCATTAAAGTCAGCAGATGTTTAAAAAAATGTACGCTATTACAGAATACATGCAATCCAAAGGAAATGGGGACCGCACAAATACCGCTTGTTAAAACCTAGTTTTAACAAGGGTTTAATTGTGCTTTGTAAAAAAAAAAAAACTCATATTCCTTAAAAAAGTTAATTTAATGCTTGGGAACTGGGGGTATAATAGTTACCCCTAGACCCCTTGTTTCTCCCTCCCTTTAAATACTATAAAATGCAAAATGCCCCCCAGTCTCTTAAAGATAAATGGGGCTCTGGCCCCCTAAATGTAATACATGGGATGATGGGCTGGCAAAATATGCCTTTTAAAAATATCCAACAATGAACTGTGATATCCCCATCTTCAGCCGATCCAAAAAATATATAAATTAATCTACTGATGCTAATAAAATATTGTGCCACCAACAAAAAAAAATATCTAACAAAACCTAAGGAACTAATCTACAACCATTTTGTCCTCAGTGGAGGATGGACGCATACTGAAATCTCTGACCAGTAGGGTTGAGATTTAAAATTGCAAGGGAAGAATCTGATTTGACATCTGACTGCAGACATCTGAAAATGTTTCAGAACCATCCAATGACTGGCCTAGAAGCACAGAGCCATCTAAACGTGTGCCGTGGAGAACTTGAAGGGTTAATGTATATTAAGCAGCTGATGCACATTTAAGTCATCTTTTTTTAAGTGGTAAATTAATGGGCACTGTTTGTGCAGTAATTACCTCAGACAACAGTAATTATTAACCCTTTTTTTAACAGGTGCAGTAAAGGTACATTGGAAGTATAGGGTTAACTTTAACATGTGTGGTCATAAAGACACCACAGACACAATAAAACACATCTTCTTTCTCTATGAAATTGCTTGCAATTCTACTAACAAAATGTATAGAATACTTTGTGATGTACATCCATTGATTTTGGCCATGAACACTTTTGCATCACAGTATTTATGTGAATGTAAAACAAACATTTAAAAAAGAGAGAAAGTTGTTTATTCGAGTGCTAAATAAAAATAAACAGTAAAAAGGAACATAAAAATATCCTGCAACTATGACTATATATCTGTATCGTGCTGCTCCCCGTCACAACACACAAACCACAAAAAGAAACATACAGTAAATGTTAACGTTCATTGCATTGATTAATAATATGCAATGTGATATTAGATAGCAGCTGTTTGACTCAGAGAGTCTGCACACAAGAAGTACAACTGAAGACCAATGTCACTAAACGTAGCCATAGTGATTTGCTGCAAATAGTAATGTACCAATGCTTAATCTTTTTAAACTAGCCTCTGTCAGGTGTTTTATTTCACAGATATAAAACTGGTTGGGGAATATACTGCCAAGATATCTTATTAGTGGAAACCTTTCCACTGCAACAAGGAGCATGAGTAAAATGTCTTGCAGTCTTGTCTTCAGTCTTCAGTGTTGCTAATTGCTTTGAAATTGCTGTCTCCGTGTTACCATGGGGGCAATTCACTAAAAGATAAGTTGCGAGTGAGAACTTGTAAAAATTGTTCTCTACAAAAATACTTTTAAACATTATTTGGTTAACAGATTTTACAGGTTAAGTATAAGCATCTTTACCCGATTCCAATGTCTACCTGGCGAGGTCACTTTGACAAAAACATATAGTTAGAAGACCAGGTGCCACTCACTGGATGAACACCAGCACCCAGAATTTACCACGGCACCCAGAATTTACCACAGCACTCAGATTGCACTCACATAACTTGCCCTGGCACCCAGATTTGACTTAGGACTTGTTCCAGCACCCAGATTTGCACGCACAGGAATTACCACAGCACTCAGCACCCAGATTTGCACACTGGTCTTACCCCAGCAGTCAGATTTGCACTCAGGACTTACCCCAGTGGCCACATTTATACTCAGAACTTACCCCAGTGGCTATATTTGCACTCAGGACATACCTCAGCAGCCAAATTTGCACTCAGGACATATCCCAGCGGTCAGTGTTGTCCTTAGGTCTCACCCCAGAGGTCAGTGTAGCCCTTAGGTCTTACCCCGGTAGCCAGATTTGTCACAAGTGCAACGTGAGGGGAGGAGCAAGCAGTCTGTGGCAGTGTCACCTCGCACCAGTTCCAACAATACACGCAGACAAAAAATGGTGGGGACACCAGACTGCGGAGGATTTTAATTTTTGACACACACCCCCCACCTCCGTGGCCCTGCTCTGTATGCTTGAATCTTTACTGGGCTTCTTGCTAGTAACATGTGAGCATTTCTGGAAAACATTTTTCAGAAGTACATCAAAACAAACTTGCTGGTCTTAAATTTAAAGCTATATGTAAAGGTGTATTAACATTGAAAACATAGGGTTTAATGAAAGGGAATGGGTTTTTACTTTAATACCTTCCATCTAGAGGAGCTCAATATAGATTTGTATCTCTTCAATTTTCTTGAGATTTGTTAATGATAAGAGACTGTTTTATCTCCAATATTTTTTATTGTTTAAACGTTCTTTTTTATATTTCTATATTTTATACCATTCCATTTTTCTTCAGTGGAGGTCCATTTTGGCACAGGCCCTTGTGCATGCATGACTATGCCAACTGCTCTAAATAGGACCAACACAACACTTCATTTATGTATGCATTTTTTGTTGTTGATTTAGGCTTTAATTTTAGTTTCCTTTAATACTGGTTACGCACTGATTCTGAGGCCGCGGACTCAGGGTTCGATTTTGACCCTGGTCAGCTTTCTGATACATCATCTAGTGATGTATCGGTGGCTACTGAGCCCTTGCCACAGGGAGTGTCATGGGTGTCTACTTTTAAAAAATATAAATTTCAAGTTGGAACAATGAGATGCGCACCTCACAAATGTTGCCTTTTACCCCCCAAGCAACCAAACAAACCTATACATGGATGGTATCGCTGTACTCAGAAGATGTTGCTGAACACATATTGAGGTGTTGTTTGGCATTGACACATAACAGGATCTGTGAATTCATGCCTGAATTACAATGTATGCCGAAACAAAACTCCAAAAATGTACTACCACAAACTTTGACATAGGCGTGTGGTAGAATTAGTACATATATAGTATTAAAATATATATGGTTTGATGGGGTAAAATACATCGGACGGCTTCAAAAGTGTCCCAAATGGAACATGGGCGCAGGTTGACTACATGTCAAAATTCCAAGTTGGAAATGCACACCTGCCAAATGTGGCCTTTTGGCCCCAAACAGCCCTATTAAACTATGCATGCGTGATATTAAAATGGAACATGGGCGCAGGTTTTCTGCATGAAAAACTAAAAAGCGCACCTCTCAAATGTGGCCTTTTAACCCCCAAATAAAGGAACCAACCTATCTATGTGTGGTATCACTGTACTCAGGAGATGTTGCTGAACACATATTGAGGTGTTGTTTGTCACTGACACACAACAGGATCTGTGAATTCATGCCTGTAAAAAATTACTACAAAACAATGTTACAAAACATTGACATCGGCTGGTGGTAGAATTAGTGCATGGAAAGTATTAAAATACTACCATTTGATGGTAGAACTTTGAAGTGCTGAGCATTTTTGGATCTATAGTAAAAGAGAAGAATGTAATACAAAATCTTCTGATTCTATGACTTGGAAAATCAGTGTACAATTAGAAATAACTGGAGCCAAATTGTAGAACTTCAGCAGAATTGGTTACCAGATGGTATTCACTTAAATATCACTTATTTCCACTGCACAGCTTGCATACAATACATTTACGCATACATTTATATACTTAAATATACTGCACAACACAATACATTTTTTGGATAACCACATTACATAAAATTGTATAATTTACATATTACATTATGCCAAGAAGGTGTCCAATCAATAGTATAGAAAATTAAATATTAAAGATTGATATCTTTGCATTAAGCCTAGTAAACTGATACACATCATAACAAGATACTGGTCCTTTAGATGAATTATAAATCCACATAGATTTTTACACTTTCTTGTTCCATCCCTTATGCTCATAGGTACTGTGTATTTATTGTTGCCAATATGGTTGTTTCTATGGGAATATCTTTAAATTACCATAGTAACCTCAGCTGAAAGAAAAAAAGAAAATAAATAAATAAATGATTGAATGAATGAAATGTAGAAATATGTTTTGATAGTCTGTTACAAGAAATGTTAAATTGAATGCTAAATGGTTATTTAATTAAGGAATTATTTTATTTACAAGGCAACCTATGTGTCCAGAAGGGTGGGCAATTATTTTCATTTTTTTTTTTATTACAGGTACATTTAATTTGAATTGTCCAAACCACCCCCCCTCCACCCCCCCCCCAACCCCCCCCTCCCCCACCAAGGCATGGTAAGATAATGTAAATGTGTTTATTTATTATGTATATCATCCAGTGGCCTTTAGGTAGAGTAATACTAACCCCAAACACAAATTTCCTGAGATTTACAGGTTTTTTCTACAAGATATGTTTACACTGCCCTGTAAGATGGACAAAATAATGCTCCAACTACTGAAGTATCCTTCATTCGCATAAACGAGGACCACCAACCAGAAGTCTGTTTGTGAGGATCATTTCTGGAAAAGTAACAGAAGTATGGCAGCCAAATGCAGCCGATGTCACTTACATAGGTAGGAGGACAGTGTGACTGTAGACTATACTACAATCATACTAAAAACATACTAAAATCATTCTAAAATCATTTAAGGCATGATCACAAGCAAACACATAGAGCCAAAGGATTAATCATTTTTATTTTATATGTGCCTGTACTGTCACACTCTAATGACATCTCCTAGTTAGGATCTTTAGGTATGTTACTGCCTGAAAATAATGACTGGGATATATTAGCACAGTTTTAAACTAAATTATGTATTTGGAACATTCTAATAAGAGGTCAAATTAGGTTTGTAGTCTATTGTATGACACATTGATATTTTGCCATTAGTAGGTAATTTCCTCTATTCACCCAGACCATTACTGAATTTATTTATATTTAATTTAGATGGTGGATTGGTAGAGCAGATCTAAAGTTTCACGTCTAAAACAACAATCCTTTAACCATCTGGACTTATGGCTACTCACAGTGAGCATTACCAAACCCTTGACACTACTGTCACTTAAACAAGAATGGCTTACATTAAAAAGGTAAAGTTTGTTTATGCAATGATAAATATACCTACCGGGTAACTCATCTAGAAAATGAGAACGCAGTATTTTATTACAAATAAACTGTATCTGGCAACCATATCAGATTAGAAAATGAGTTGTTTTCAGTTCAGTAACCAATGAATATGTATATAGTACATCAACATTAATTGTGTCTCCTGGAAACTGCACTAAGCTCTCATCTCTAGGATACCGTCTCCCAGGGAAAAAAAAATATTAGTTATGCAGGAAATCTGTGATTAAACAGGAAAGATGTATTCACTTTTGTTTACAGGTACCAAAAATGGCACATAGTGGCCTGGATTCAAGGCAAAGTTTAGCAATAGTCTAAGTTTTTTTCAACACATTATACCAGATTTAATTCTGTAAGATTCATTGCTAAAATATTGCATGTTGAACAGTGGCGGATGCTCCAAATGTTCTAGGTGTGCGCCGCACACCCAACACGGAGCACCCGCGCTGTGTATTTCTGGGGGTTTGTGTGCTCCGAGCAGAAAGCACACAAACCCCAGAATTACATCCAAAAGAAGACGCTGTGCTGAATTCGGTAACAGAGTCACTCACTCTGTTGCCAATTCAACAAGCACTAAAAGTATACAAATTTTTGTATACTTTTCGTCCTTGTCGAATTGGCAACAGAGTTAGTGACTCTGTTGCCTAATTGAGCGCAGCGTCGTCTTTCGGCTGTAACGACGACTCTCGTATATACACGAGAGACGTCGTGCCTCCGGGCTGGCAGCACGCCTATCACTCAGTGACACGATACGCGCCTGGTGTTGAAGGTAGCCATTAACAAAATAACAGCTTTATTTTAAGAACGTCCTTTTCGCCATTAACAAATGTGAAAAACGCGGTAAAAGAACACAGCTGTTAATATGAAATAACCAGTAGAATACATTTAGTGACATGGTATTTTGCTGTGTGTGTATTTAAAAACGGTAGTAATTTTGTTCTTTGTTGTTAGCAAGACAGAAATCTAATCTTTTATATATTGATTTTTGTTCACTGACTGTTCTTTGTATTAGCGCTTTAGGCGCAAGCAATTTATTTATGATTTATAACTCAGTGATGATTTTGTGTCAACCAGTATTAAATTAAGAAGCACTCTAAAATGACACAATTCAAAATCAAGCCAATTACTGGTTCTGCAGCGCTCAATCAGGAAACACATACACATCCCAAACACTTGATAAAATACACTGTAAAGGCCCATTAATCCATTATACTTTGCTTGTGATTGGACATTTTGTGAGACACCATACAGGGATCAGGTTGGGGAGCATCAGAGGAGTGTCATTGGGGTGTTAGTGGAGTTTAACTTACATGTTTGGTGAGTGTGATCATTTATGTATAATACTTATATTGCACAACATACAATAACACAAAACACATTTTTTCACACTTCACATTTATATATTACACATTTTATTTTTGTGTGGAGTTTGAGATGGAGGAGAGAGGAGGGTGAGAGGAGAGGAGGGAGTCAGGAGGGGAGAAGAAAGAGTCAGGTGAGGAGTGGAGGACATAAGAGTGGTAGAGGAGGGATGAGGCTAATGAGGCAGGGTCGCCCTGCTGAGCGGGGAGAGAGATGCAGGAAGGCATATATATGGGGAGGCAAAACAAGAAAATGGTGCAGGGGCCTGTCACGGATAGAGCCCCAAGCCGTGAAATGGGAGTATAGGTGTAAAAGGGATAAACGTCAAGCAGACTTCCGGTGCATTCCTCACTTTCCCCAAAGGGCACAAAGTAACCCCCCATGAACCTCCAAAGGCCGCACCTAGAACTCCCAGCATAATACAGCTGCCACCACTAAAACTTATGGGGATCTTAAGTTACCCGAAAAAACACAGTAGAGTTGCAATATACACAAACTCAATCTAGAAAATGAAACCCTCAGTATAGTAAGGCTATCTCTATGATATAACTAGTTAAAAATATTGCTTTTACACAAAAAATGTGTATAAAAAAAAGAGACATAGTCATAAATGTCAGTACATACAAAACTTTTTTTTTTTTAAAATAAGTCAAATTATCATACCATAGTTGGGATTCTTGGATGATAATCAGATTGTCCCAATTACTCCTTACACACATTCTTATGCTTCCCCATTATTTGTCAACTGAGCAGGGGGTGAGACATTTACCCTCATTACCCAGAGTGGCACTCTGGTTTTACCTAACTCCCATGTATGTTGGCACTCCTTCTCGCCCTAGGAGAGTGGCACAGCCTTCACTACGAAGGGACTTATTAGAACAATAGGACTATAGAACACATACATCCCTGTATTGTTTATTTCATAAAATATACACACAGCAACTTACATTACACGTATAAAATAAACAAGAAGGCCTGTTTGTGCCCAATAGTGTCTAGTAATGTCCTGTAATAATGCAATATATGAAAGGGCAGCATGACAACAGGTTGGTGATGCAGCCTCATCACAAGTCTGTCAGTCATAGGCCCTCGGCCAGTAATTGCCCTTCATGGGCGGCCGTCCCTCCCCCCTTGGGGGCTGGGCAAAACCTATATAAACCCTTGCGGTGGTTTTGCCCAGCCTCTTTCCTGGATTATAGAAATCAGTTTGCACCTTACCAGTTCTGATGGACGCTCTGATGTCACAGTTGAGGGATGCTGCTGTCCTGCACGGAGGAGATTGGCTGCAAAACAGTATAAACACTATATTAGGTACCTTGCCATCCCCCATCCCCCCCACTGCACCATCTCGTTCCCCCTCTCCTGCCCCAGGTCCATCCAGGCCTACCCCTAGGAGGTCCAGAGCCCCTTCTAGATTTACCCCTGAGCCCCCCACTGTGCCTCAGCCCCTGCCCCAGCCCCCTGTTCCAAAAAGGAGGAAGAGGGCAGCTGCTAAAAAACATCAGTCTGCCCCTCTGTCCTCACCTGCCCCTCTGTCCTCCCCTGCCCCCCTGACATCTGGGGGCCGTGTTACTAGGTCATCGGTGGGCAGTGGATCCCTCCTGCAGGATCCCCCTACCCCTGCCATGCTCGTTTTGTCCCCCCCCCCCTCCGCGTTACTCCCCCTCCCCCCTGCTCACCGGAGGGCCAGGAGCATCAGGAGGCCCTCCGTGTCCGGAACCCCCCCTCCCTTCCCCTGGCGTCGGATCCACTGGTGGCTAGGGGTGGGAGGTGCACTGATGTGCTACCTCCTCCCCGCTTACCTGATCCGGCTGCCGCACGTGGGTCCCTGCCGTCTTCAGCTTCTCGCATGTCCGTCCACACGGCTGCGAGAAGCGCTTCTGCGCGCCACGTGGTTTCCCGACATCAATCTGACAAGGAACCACGTGGCCGCGTGCACAGGTCGCGTATACCGCGATCTGTGCACATTAACCCCCGCAGTGCCAGACTAGCAGTGGGATCTCCTCACAGGAGGGGATCCTGCTCCCCCCATAACCCCAGAGCCTCACCTGTCACTCATGGTAGTGACAGGGGTGACTCTGTGGGCTCCCCTCCCAGATTAGGTAGGGAATCCAGGAGCAGCCAGTATATCACTGGCAGATCTCTGGCCCCCAGGTCCCCTTCTTTACAGAGGGGTCTGGTGGGTCAGTGTTGTGGCCCCCGCTGCCACCACTCCTCCAGGTCCCCTTCTTTACAGAGGGGTCTGGATGTTCATCATAGTGGCTGCCGCCACCACTCCTCCAGTTCCCCTTCTTTACAGAAGGGTCGGGACGCTCATCATAGTGGCCCCCACCGCCACCACTCCTCCAGGTCCCCTTCCTACCGCCTTTCCCCCCCTGCACCTAGCGGACGTGCCAGGCGGTACCCGAGGTCCAGGTCCCCTTCTTTACAGAGGGGCCCCCGAGTGTCGCCAAGGACCAGGGAGCCCGTGCGTCACGGATCTTCGTCTCGGACTGGACCGGCAAGGGATTCAGATCAGAATCACAGACATCTCATCAGGTCGGACAGCCGGAGCTCCAGGTCAGCTTCCCCGAGAGTCTTCACTGCTGGCAGGCAAGAATCGTCAACTGGAGTGCAGCATCCTTCCGGGGAGAGATCCCGCGCCAGGAATGCCCGGCTCCTCACATCAGACGGCACCCCTAGTCTTCCTCCGGCGGACAATCGGATGGGCGGTTCGGTGTTTGGCAGTCCTCTGCTCTTCTCGCAGTCTCCACGAGGATCTCCGGTTCCTGAGCCCACGGCGGTCCCTCCTGCAGGGCACCTGTCCAGGGGTGAGTCCGATTTTATCTCTCCTTCTATCCCTAACTCACACTTACACATCCACAGTGCTGTTTCACACAATGCGGGGAATTCTCAGGGTTCCACGGGGACGGTGGGTGGCCTATCGCAGTTAGTGGCGAGCCTTGCTAGCGTTCTAAAATCATTTGAGTCTGGGACGCTGTCTGCAGCGGATAACCCTTCCCCGTCGCAGGTTTGGGGGGCATATACAGCTTCAGTGCCGACACCGCCGGTATCTACTTTAGTTGCTTCGCCCGGAGTTCTCCCAGTTAGTATAGCTTCCCCTGCTGTAGTTCCTGACCCAGTGGTATCCCTGGCAACTGAGCCTGCGATCCCTGAGGTCAAGTCGAAGGACGTAGACCCGGTCCGGCTAGCGGATTCTTCTCGGGGAGACATTTACGTGTGTTTTGAGGGGCCTATGGGCGCCCATCTCAAGCAAGAGGTGCGAGACAAAATTGGCCGGGGGGAGTATGTTGAATTGTTCACCCTCCTCCCCTTAGAAAAATTTAATTTGGACGCTGTATCCAAACCGGATGATCATAAAAAGGAGGACGAGGAGAGGAGGAGGTATCGCCTCATCCCTCGGACCTTCTCCAACTGGCTCCAGGCCTTTTCCACCTTAGCTAGTATAATTGCGACTAAGAACCCGGAACACTGTGCCGGACTCTTTTGTTACCAGGAGTCCATCCACGAAGCCTATAGGGTTTATGGGGGCCAGGCTTGGCTTCGCTACGACGAGGAGTTTAGGCAGCGCTTGGCAGTCAGGCAAGGCGTGAGGTGGGACCATAGGGACATAGCGTTGTGGTTACGGATCATGGCCCCTGGTCGCAGCGCAATCCAACCCTTTCTGTCAGTGCCCGCTGGTCCCTCTGCCTCAGGGTCTTCAGCCTCGGCAAAAAAGGGCACGTGTTGGCAGTTTAATGATTCGAGCTGCAAACGGGGGAGTCAGTGTAGATTCAGACACGAGTGCTCCGGCTGTGGGGGCAGTCACCCCCAGTTTAAATGTTTTAAGCGGAATAAGCAGGACAAATCCGGCAATTCCAACAATTCTGGGGGAAAAGGGGAGGACGCCGGTGGCCGTAGGAGCAATGCTCCCCTGGCTTAATCAGTATCCGGATCAGTCTGCCGCCACGCTCTTGAGGGATGGCTTCCAGTTTGGTTTTCGGATCCCCTCGAAGCGGTTGTCGACCACCCTTTTCCCCAAGAACTTAAAGTCTACTGTTCAGTTCCCTGCCGTGGTGTCGGACAAGCTGCATAAGGAGGTGTTACTCGGTAGAATGGCTGGTCCATTCAGCTCCCCACCTTTGGTTAATCTGAGGATCTCTCCGCTGGGGGTGGTTCCTAAAAAAGAGGTGGGCCAGTTCCGTTTAATACACCACCTGTCCTTTCCCAAGGGCGAGTCTGTTAATGACGGTATTGATCCCGAATTGTGCAGAGTGTCCTACACCTCGTTTGATCAGGCGGTAAGGTGGGTCCAAACTATGGGTAAGGGGGCCCTTCTTGCTAAAACTGACGTTGAGGCGGCTTTCCCGGCTACTGCCGGTGCACCCTGAGTGTTTTCACCTCCTCGGGTGCCATTGGGAGGGGGACATTTATGTCGATCTCTGCCTCCCCATGGGGTGCTCCATCTCATGTTTCTATTTCGAGGCATTCAGTACCTTTTTGGAATGGGTAATCAGAGAGGAAGCTGGTGCAAAATCAGTTCTCCATTATCTTGATGATTTTTTATGTGTTGGTCCTCCGGACTCTCCTCTCTGTTTATCCATCCTATGTACCATTGAGCAGGTGATGGCCCGGTTTGGTGTTCCATTGTCACCTGAGAAAACCGAGGGGCCTTCCACCACCATAACATTTTTGGGAATCGAGATAGATTCAGTGAAGATGGAGTGTCGCCTCCCCATGGATAAGGTCGATGATCTTCGGTCTCTGGTGTCGCAAATGTGCACATTACGCAAGGTTCAGTTGCGCCAATTGCAGTCGCTGCTTGGTAAACTGAATTTTGCATGCAAAATCATCCCCATGGGTCGGATATTCTGCAGGCGTCTGTCTTTAGCTACAGCTGGCGCCCGCTCTCCGCACCACTTTATCCGTCTCACAAGGGAACTTAAGGCGGACTTGGCTGTGTGGGATTCGTTTTTGCAGTCGTTTAATGGGCGGACGTTGTTTTTGGAGCCAGCAGTTTCCAATGCGGATTTGAGTCTGTGGACCGATGCGGCTGGCTCAGTCGGTTTTGGGGGGTTCTTTCACGGGAGGTGGTTTTCTGGCCTGTGGCCTGAGGCCTGGCGTTGCTCTGGCCTTACTCAGAACCTGGCCTTCTTGGAGTTGTTTCCAATAGTGGTTTCCATCATCGTCTGGGGCCCATTGCTGGAAAACAGGAAGGTCCGGTTCTGGTGCGACAACAGCCATTGGGGTGGTCCAAGCCATCAACAATATCTCCGCATCGTCCCCCCCAGTGATCAATCTGCTACGACAGCTAGTTCTCCGGGGTTTGAGGCGCAATTTGTGGGTCCGAGCTGTACACGTCCCAGGTGTGCACAACGAGGTGGCCGACTCTTTGTCTCGCCAACAGTGGGATCGATTCAGGCTGCTGGCGCCAGACGCCGACAGAGCGGCCACGCCATTTCCCAGCTGGATATGGACGTTAGCAGACGGAACGCCTTGACACTCCTGCACCGGTCCATGGTGCCAGCCACGTGGACCGCGTATTCTAAGGTCTGGGTTGAATGGCGCTGCTTTCTTCAGATGGCGGGCGAGCCCGAAACACATGAGGGTGTGCTCTCCGCTTTGCTATGGTTTATTGGGCATCTGTTCACGGAGAAGGTGACAGTCCCATCCCTGAACCGGAAAATGTCGGCAGTAGCAGCTTACTTTAAATTCTCTGGAGGTCCTGACGTGACGAAGGAATTTCTGGTGAGGCAAGCTTTGAGGGGCTACCGCCGGGGTTTCAAGCAGCTGGATAGCCGACGTCCTGTGACCTTCTCTATCCTGCTGCACATTCTGGAAGTGTTGCCATTGGTGTGCTCGTCCCCCTTTGAGAATGTTCTTTTTGCTTTGGCATTTTCATGGGCCTTTTTTGGAGCATTTCGGGTAGGCGAGCTTGTCAGCCCCACCCGTCTTAAGCATGGGGGGGTGCTATTGGAGGACGTACGGCGTCAGGGTGACTCCATCTGCGTCCTCATCAGGAGATCAAAAACGGATCAGGTTGGAAAAGGTTTGACTGTATCCCTGCTGGCCCTCCCGGACTCTCCCGCTTGCCCGGTGCACTGTCTCCAGCGATTTTTACATCTCCGTCCTGATGGCGGCTCTCCCTTGTTGGTACACAGGGATGGCTCTGCAATGTCCCGGTTCCAGTTTTTCTCGGTTTTTAGGAAATGTTTGGCGTGTCTTGATCTGGACCCGGCTGCCTTTGGGACCCACTCCTTTAGGATAGGGGCGGCCACGGAAGCAGCTAGGTGGGGTTTGGGTGATTCTGTAGTAAAACTGATTGGTAGATGGGAGTCTGCCCGTTTTAAATCCTATATCCGACCCCACCTCGTCTAGTGTCCGTCCTTGGTATACCAGGGCATATGTTTAATAAAAAAAAAAAAATGGTGTTGCAATTTCACACTTTTTCTTCCATGTTGATGTTTTTGTTCGTTTATGGTGTTGCAAAAAAAGAAAACTAAAAAAAAAATATATATATATATATATTATGTGTACTTGAGTATGTCGTCTGCGTGCTTGGGCACTTACACCAGCACTGGGGTCACTGCTGTGTTCTTCTTTCAGCCTCTGCATGCTGCAGAACGTGGATTTTGGGACATTCTTTTGTCTACTGGGCAGCAAGGCGGGCTGCAGTTCGTCCCAATGGGGCTTCCTTGGGTCTCTGTCGGGACCAGGTAGATCTGCAGTGGATAGGCTGTCGCGGCATGCGCTGGAACGCCATGCCTGGATACGTGGCACGGTCAGTTGATCGCCTTGGGTCACCCCATGTGCTGGTCCTGCACCTCGGAGGAAACGACTTGTGTTTTACACCACTGAGGGAGTTGACCTATGGCATTAAGGCAGACATCCTGCGCCTGTGGCTGCAATTTCCGGGTCTGGTTCTGGTGTGGTCCGACATCATTTCAAGGCTACGCTGGCGGGGCGCCCGGTCTCCTTCGGGGGTGGAGCGGGCCAGGAAGAAACTGAACAGTGCCATCTCACGGTTCATGTTGTACAACGGTGGCCTGGTGGTGCGTCATCCAGTGCTGGACGGTTCCGATGCCTCCCTGTATCGGAGAGACGGGGTCCATCTGACGGATGTTGCCTGTGATCTGTGGAATTTGGCGATCCAGTCCGGTCTCGAAAAAGCGGTAGCGGTGTGGAGGAGCCAATAGAGTGTAAGGTTTCACACTCAGTGGCATTGGCAGGGGGTACTCGAGGTATGACGTCAGTGCAGGGGGTTGGCTGTCTTGGGTATGGCCAACCCAGGAGGCAGTAGCTCTGGGAGCTAGCTGCACGGACTCCCCACGGGCTGGTCCCTGGGGAGTGAATATCAGGTGGCTACCGTGCAGGGGCATTGACGCCGGTAGACTGATATTTTTGGTTACGCCTACGTCCGATCCTCGGGTACCCAATCCTAGATATGCTACCGCTTAGTGGCTTGGTATGTATATGTTATATATGTTATATGTGTTTTTCATGGTTGTATACGTTTTTAGTATACGTTTAAGTTGATTCGTTACTGATAATAATACAAAATCTTTGTTACAGTATTTCTTAATAAATACTGTGACCTTCATATCCAGTTGGTTGTCCGTGTATTTTCTTGGGGGGAGGTTGCGTTAATTCGCCATACCTTGGTCATGGCACAGCAGAGCATTTTTACGAAGGACAGAAAAGGTAACAAAAATGTCTACTGATATCAAAACGTCACTATACAAATATTAGAATTTGTTTTCACTTAACACTCACATCTTAAAAGTATTTTGCATTCATCATGATTGTTCTATAGTAATCTGTTAATGATGTGTATTGAACATAACAGCATATCCAGTGTGGTGAAATATTAATGATAGGTGGACTTTTAGTCTATTCAGTATTTCCATCACATTCCTGAAATCTTCAGAAATTAAAGCAATTTATTTATGACAGAAAGTAGGCATAAATCGGTGAAATGATGCATCAATGGTGTGACAGTGAACATTAAAAACATATATTTAAATATCCTACACAAACAAAACAAACCAAAGTTGGCCGTTTACTGTATGAGTCCCATTTTTTTCATACATGTGCATTCAAATGTTCACTTAACCACCAGTGAACCAACAAATTTAGTATAGCTTGGCTGAAAATTAAAACCTACGAGCAGCATTATATTGATTATTAGCAGTTTACCTACAAATTAGTGCTGTAGAATGTCTTTTTAATGAGCAGAAAACAAGTGAAGAGTAAAAATCTTAAACAGTAAAGTCTATGTGCCTTTTTCATTTTCCTCTTTGTATTGGTTGCCTCCTTTTTCCAACCCCAAAGTTCAACTTCCAGTTCTTTAATGGCGGTCTTTTATGACTACAGCTATATCTTTGTGCCCAGTTAGATTGTGGCAGGTCAGCTAATATATTGCAGCAACCAGTTCGACAACCATCAAAAATTACAGTTACCTCAGGTATAGCCAAAGCCTAGAGCTGTGTTGAATTTATGGATTCTGACCTTGTTCACTATATTACTGATCTTGTGCTATGTATAATTTATGAAATTCACTTTAAAATGTACCTACTCCTTCCGGGTTATTCCCCTGGCTTGTATGTTAGACACCACACACCAATAACACTTGAGCATCAATATTATGTAAAAGACAGAAAGAACTTCAGCACACAAAAGTTTCAGGCAAGTACCATTTTGCATAACAGGATAATGCATTCCAGACAAGTTAGCCATTTTTATACATCTCAACACTGTTGTATCCAAAGTCATCAAAACTACCTTCAAACTAATTAGAAATCCAGTTCAGGGCAAGGACAGAAAACAACTACATGTTAATCCCCTAATATATTTAGTTGAATTAAATTAGTTATATAGTCCTATTGATTGCCTATAGAAATTATTAAATATATTTTCTATAGTAAGAGCTTAATTTTCATAGCCGTCATTTAAGTAAAAAAAAAAAACAACAAGACCATATTATAAAGCTTCATAGGCTATTAAAGAAATACAGAGTACTATAGAGTAGCAACCTTACTTAATTTTATTGTTGTGGACTGAGAATAGGAAGAGGCTATACTGTTTGCTACAAACAAAGATAATTATTCACTATAATACCAGTTAACACAAAAAACATGTTTTATTGATACTACTACATCTATGTAAGGCAGGAATATCTGCAGGCTAGAACACCATCCTTATTATTATTATTGACTCTGTGTCTCTGTCTGTACTTTTGTGAACAGTAAATGGTTTCTACGTTACCTGGACTCATCCCCAAAGGAAAATAGCTTTACTACATAGGTTGTGAAGGGATTACAGTAGGCACATGGGGATGGCAGAGATCACAGGTACTGGGATTTCAAGCTTTGAGTTAAACATACTTTAATGTTACATATTGGAATGCTTCTAAATCATCACATAGGTAACTCAGAAACTATCACAATATGACTTCTGCAGATGGTTTGACAGTACAAAGTTTTTTTACAAATTATTTTGTAAGTTGTATTATTTCTGACTATATGTAAAATGTTACTTACCTTGTCATAGCTAAATGTACACAAAAAGCTCAACATTGATTAAAAAAAAATGTATAGTTGGAGTTATTCACTAAAATTGATATTATTCTTAATGTGTTGGGTTAACCTCCCAACTCAGCCGCCTTGAGCTATTCACTAAAAATAAATTTGCCATTCTTCTCCCCTCTCGACAAAGTCCAACTCCCATCTCAAACTCAACCTTCACTGAATGCAAAAGAACTTGCTATTCACTAAAAAGTATTGGAAGCTCTCTCACACTAGTTGCATTTATACTTGTATGAACTTCTCAATATCATATTCAACTATTTTCATATGTAATAAAAATGTTATTAAAGAGATGCATTTCTTGTTTTTATTCCCTTTTTCTGCACCCACATTGCACCTAAAGGACTTAACACAGCCCCATAGAGTAGCCACAGCACTTGTCTTGCACCTAGATTACACCCACAGCACATGGCTGGCACTCATATTGCACCCACACAATTTGGCATGCCACAGTGTAAATTTGCCCCACAGAACATACAACAGTGTCTCTTTGTCTCACTGAACTGCCCATGCAGAACAAGCCACATTGTCACTTTTCCCTATAGTACATGTTATTTTTCCCCAAAGAACATGCCACTGTCAGGTACCAATTAACATGCCACAGTAACTTTGTCATTAACATACACAACAGTCAGCCGGCCTGTTAAAATATGTCACCATTTGTCCATTAAATATGCCATAGTGTGCCCATTAATACACCACAGCCAATTTGCCCATCAATATGCCAGTATTATTTTAACATTAATATGTCAATATTATTTTGACATGAATTTGCCACAATTTGACCATTAGAATGCCAGTATTGTTGTGCCATTCAGATGACAGTAATATTGTGCCATTAAGATGCAAGTATTATTTTGATATTCAGATGCCAGTAATATTGTACCATTCAGATGCCAGTAATATTGTGCCATCCAGATTCCAATACCATTGTGTCATTAAGATGCCAGTATTATTGTGTCATCAATATGCCAGTAATATTGTGCCATTCAGATTCCAGTATTATCTTGCCATTCAGATGCCAGTATTATTGTGCCATTAAGATGCAAGTAATACTGTGCAATTAAGATGCTACTATTATTGTGCCATTAAGATGCCAGTAATATTGTGCCATTTATCTGCCAGTAATATTGTGCCATTCAGATGCCAGTATTATCTTGTCATAAAGATGCCAGTATTACTGTGCCATTAAGATGCTACTATAATTGTGCCATTAAGATGCCAGTAATATTGTTCCATTCAGATGCCAGCAATATTGTGCCATTAAGATGCCAGTATTGTTGTGCCATTCAGATACCAGTAATATTGTGCCATTAAGATGCCCCAGCCAATTTGCCCATTAAGATGCCAGTATTATTGTGCCATTAAGATGACAGTATTATTGTGCCATTAAGATGCTAGTATTATTGTGCCATTCAGATGCCAGTGATAGTTTGCCATTCAGATGCCAGTATTATTGTGCCATTAAGATGCTAGCAGTATTGTGCCATTAATATGCCAGTAATATTGTGCCATTCAGATGCCCCAGCCAATTTGCCCATTAAGATGCCAGTATTATGTTTTCTATCAATATTTTAAAGTTAATATGCTCCTTATATTCCCCCCTCCTCCCCCCTTCCCCAATACTTACCGCCTGGCTGCTGCTCCGTTTCCCCGGACGTCTCCTTCGTGCATTCTTCCCTCCTGAATGGAGGAGGGAAACACAGTCACCAACTATGGTTGAGTTGGGAGGTGGAATTTGTCTCAAAATTGAGCTATTCACTTGCTATTCAATTCAATTATCATTTAATACCCCTCATCAAAGTCAAATTCAAACTCCTATCCCACCTTTGAATCCATAAAATGATTGGAAAATTGGTATTCACTAAAACTTTTTGGGAGGTCAACTTGTGAGCTTGAAAAAAATCAACCATTTGCTTTTGTTGGAGTCCCATTATTTCCTTCGAAGTGGTCAAATTGGACGTCTAAATTTCATATGTAATACAAATAAAAATTTAATCAAATGAAAATGAACATAAACAAAAGAAAATACAAATGTAAAAATTTTTAAAATACATGTATTTGCATTGTAAAATAACAAAAATATAAATTTTCAATAAAATAACTGTTTTAAATACAATTGATAGATACTTTTCATATAAATCGTTTAGCATTCAATAGAATTCTAGGATGTAAATCACAAGACTTGGAAAAAGATTGGTATTAGTAGAATTGCCGATTTGGTGAATGAAAAGTATGTAAAATAATTTTCACGGTTGAAACAGGAATGTAGTCTTTTTATAGAATTTTTTCTGTATTTACGGGTGAAACACTTTAGAGAGAAAGAATTAAAATTTTTAGAGTGAATTAATTAAACAAGAAATGTCTAGACTCTAAAGCATATTTTCTTGTTAACTTGAAGCATATAGACTTGGGATCTACATCCAGGAACAAATGGGCTAGGATTTTGGATATTGAAACCACAAAAGAAGAATACTGGTAGTTTGCAGCCTTAGTACAATATAATTTGATTACATGCTGCATTAATATCATGGAAAACCAATCCAAATTAGTCAGCTGATGGCATTTGGTTCCATACTAGCAACATTTTTAACACAAAAAAATAAAATGTGTTGGAGAGCAAAAAAAAAGGAAGATGATTATTTGTATATATGGTGGAATTTTGAGATATTATGTTTAAAATAGGTAAGTTTAGGATTGATGATAGACCAGGAATCGCATTGTTGCATTTGAAATGGCCCCTTTTGACTAAAAGCCAAGTTTTGCTGGCAGTAAATTTTTTCTCCACTTAAAAAATTATATTTGCAAAAAGCAGAGAGACGGTCTGTTCTGTTTAGTAGTTGCAGTTGAGAGAGAAATTGCTGTTCCAGTGCAGAATGGAATATGGATGGGGTGGGTGACTTCTACACTTAGAAATAATAGAGACTTACTAGAGGAAATGAATGAGGAGGTTATGAGTAATGATTAATAGAGGCTTAGGTTCTGAACTGATAGAAATTACATGGCTACATTTATGGGGATTCTCTTCAGGCACTTTAGAATTTGATGTACTTTGTGCAATTGTTTTATGTATGGTTCCTTCGGTATAAGTTGATTCTTTATAGTAATGGTTTTCTATCTTAATTGTCTGCCGATCTGTTTGGTATCATAATGGGAAAAAAAATCTAATAAATAAGATTTATTCAAAAATAAAATGCATTCATCATTAATGCTGTAATAGCATATTCTAAAAAAAAATCAAATCATAATTTTTTTATTAAATGTGCTATTAGGACTTATAATTAACAATTGCCATGGTAATTAAAAATATGTATTTTTATTATATTATGTTATAGATATTATTATAATACATGTATATAATATTTATACATTTTTCTATCATTTTTTTTATTTCTTGTTTTTTGGGACATTTTTCTGGGACATTTTGGGAGTTCTTTGACTATTTCAGTATTAGCCCACAGGAGGACTTCAGCTATTTTTGCGATAGCCATAATTCTGCCATTGACTACTATTGGAGGGATTGGTGCTACCATTTTGGTTGGCCAAACATCAGGGACGTTTGGCCGTGAAAATACCAGTCCTGTAATGGCGGTTTATGGGCAGATTCAAAATTCCTGTA
Organism: Pelodytes ibericus; assembly: GCA_036172795.1. Classification (NCBI taxonomy): domain Eukaryota; kingdom Metazoa; phylum Chordata; class Amphibia; order Anura; family Pelodytidae; genus Pelodytes; species Pelodytes ibericus. The sequence continues at coordinate 209,378,666 of CM069857.1, read as the reverse complement.
TGATTTAAAAGTTAAAAACCATTTTGATCACTAGAGTGATATGAATATGGCCGAATTTCATTGCAAAATGTGAATAGAACCCTAAGTAATGTCAGGAGCCGGGTACCGGGTCAAGCCTTTAAGACATAGCTTTCATCATACAAGGAAGAGTTCATTTATCAGACATACTGGAATGCCACTGTTTCAGTGTTTGAGAAGCTTTTTCGTTCGTTTAACAATTTTATAAACAAATACCTGCAGAGTGTTTAGAAGGCATTGTCAAGTTGATTTAATAACACTTCAATTACTAATAATAACTGGTTGTATCAAACAGATGGGCATACAGAGCTTGAAACTGTTAGTATAATTATATCCCCAAAGTCTGATGTATTCCGGCTGCCAAAAAAGGTTTTATCTGGGGACGGCCTGTTTGCTTCAGCTAACATAGAATTCCAATTTCCAGTTATATTATTCTGGTCTATATTCTCTGTGGTGAAATGCTGAGCATATTTAAATAAATTACATAATAATTTCCACAAACTCCATTTCTTAGATCTGTGGTGTGTCTTACCACACTTAGCAAGTGGTGTGCATTCAGCCTTATTTATAAAGAACTATGTGTGCACAAATCAACACACGTGGCATTGTAGCATGGATGCGAGAACTCAGAATGTAGTCACTGTGAAAAACAACTTACAATTTAGAAATATATCATGAATAATGTCAAATTTAGAGCTATAAAATAAACCCCAAACATGCTGTGGTTTGGAAATTAAAATATGATTTGCCAATTTACCAATTGCAAACTTTTAATTTAGATGGAAATAAAACTATCACCCAAAAAATAATTGGCTTAAGAAGGAAGTAATCATAGGCATCCAGTAGTGATTACACAAAATTTTGCAATGACCATGATTTTCAGCCATCCAGTACATTCTGTGCTGAACATTATGGGAATTGTAGTTAAATGTAGACTAGGGCTGTGGGGCCTACACTACAAAACTGCAACTACCAAGACATTCTGCCTGCTATATTACTTGATAGACATCATAGGAATTATAATTTAATATAGAAAACTTTTTTTTTTAAATGCAGCCCCCCACGAAATTCAATCAGCTATATTGCTGGCTAAAAATCATGGCGATTGTAGTTATTCATTGTAGACTGGGGCAGTGATGGCTAATTGAAATATAATGAGTATTGTGCACATAGCGGTAGCGGTAAAGCAATAAAAAAATATGTAAAAACATAAATATAAAAAACACCATGAATCTAAATAAATAGCAATAAAATAAAATACATTTAGAATTGCAATAACCTATCAGGTGTCTCTGTGAGTCCCAGTCTTTAATATGAAAAATTCAGTTAAAAGTCTCAAATAAAATCAAAATTTAATGGTGTGTTCACATCCGCTTGCACTGCAGCCATTTCATGAAAGACGGTGTCGTTCTCCCAAAAGACAAACTACATTTAAAAGAAAAGAAAAATAAAGGCATAGCCTCAAGTTAAATACCATTAATGAAATAAACAGAATGAAATATTATTCACAGAAGATTAACGGCTTGAAGAGACTTGCAGGAATCCACTTAATACATGGTGAAAAGCCATGAACAGACACTAAAAATATGCATTCTGAGTAGAGTTGAGCGGACACCTGGATGTTCGGGTTCGGCGGGTTCGGCCGAACTTCAGAAAAAAGTCCGGGTTCGGGCTTGAACTTGACCCAGAACCCGAACCACATTGAAGTCAATGGGGACCTGAACTTTTGGCCACTAAAATGCCTCTAAAAAAAGTCCTGGAAAGGGCTAGAGGGCTGCAAAAGGAAGTAAAATGGGGGTAAGAGTAGGACAAATGCCCTGCAAACAAATATTGATAGGGAAATAACTTCAAATAACATAAAATACATACAAATTAAAAATACAGCTGAGCCATAAAATAGCACTAGATGGAATCTTTGATTTTAGCCAGGAGGATCAACAGAATTATCCATTTGAGAGAGGGTTGGAGTGCAGGGTATTCTCTTTAATTTATACTAAGTGACCCATAGGTTGAGGAGGCGGTGACCGTGGCGGTGTAGGTGGAAGCGGCACTGGAGGAGGAGGAGGAGGAGGTAGCCAGAATTTTTCAAAGTGCGCTGTAAGCACAGTATTGGACTTTTCTATTTGACTCTCAGATATGAAGTGCACCGCAAGCCGCAAATGTACTATTTAGCACCCAAAACAAGTAGAATTTTTCAAAGTGCACTGTAAGCACAGTACTGGACTGTTCTATTTGACTCTCAGATATGAAGTGCACCGCAAGACGCAAATGTACTATTTACCACCCAAAACTATTAGAATTTTTCAAAGTGCGCTGTAAGCACTGTATTTGACGGTTCTATTTGACTCCCAGGTGTAATACATGTAATGCTATTGCTATTCTATAAACCGAAATGGAGTCCCCATTCATACGAATAGGTCAATTGACCTATTCGTATGAATGGGGACTCTATTTCGGTTTATAGAATAGCAATAGCATTACATGTATTCTATAAACCGAAAGTCTATAAACCGAAAGACATTCGGTTTATAGACTCTCGGTTTATGGAATACATGTAATACTATTGCTATTCTATAAACCGAAAGTCTATAAACCGAATGTCTTTCGGTTTATAGACTTTCGGTTTATAGCCGAACCCCGAACTCCAACACGAACATACAGTGGAATGTCCGTGTTCGGGTCCGGGGTCCAAAAACTGTAATGTTCGGTACGAACCCAAACAGTGTGGTTCGGGTTCGCTCAACACTAATTCTGAGCAAAAGAGCACTGTAAAACCAATTGAGCAAATGGTCCTACATTAGGAAAAACCTCTTCCGGAATAATCAGTTCTAAATATCAACCCAACAGAGCAAACTAACTAAAATCTGTGAGTAATATTTTAATTTATTATCTCCCAAGAAATATGCAGCCAGGACATGGTAAAAGAAAATGGTAGTAGGGGTCCACCTGGAAAAAAAATCCTGCAAAAGTAATAACAAATGATTAAAAGCTTTAATACATTTGGTTATGCTTTGGGGTGATGGGGGCATGTAATGGGGTTATGGGGGCATGTAATGGGGGTGATGGGGGTATGTAATGGGTGTGCAACGTGGGTTATGGGGAATGTAATGGGTGTGCAATGTGGGTTATGGAGCATGTCGCGGGTGTGTAACATGGGTAGGGGGGTGCCAGAATTTTGTCTGCCTAGGGCAGCACAAAACAAAGATACACCACTGCCTCTATTGGTCTCTTTAAACATCAAATAAGACAGGAAGATTCCCAATGAATGTAAATAAATATTCACAGGTATAGAAGATAACACTGAACTTCAAAAAATGGATCACTGGGACTTGTCTTGAGAGCATTGGAAGGTATCACTAATTCACTGAGCACCACTTTTACACCACTTTTTAACTTACTAACTTATATCAATAAACAAGAAAATAGCATAATTGTACACAGGCTACCAAAATGCCATAAAGCAATAAAAAATGTATTTACAAGCAAATGCTTCTAATAGCAATGATGAACGTTTTTGAGTCCAGTTGCCCACTCTGCTACCAGAAACCACGTTGAAGATTTTAAAGTGCCCTCTTATCTTTTTTTATGCCTCTACCTCAAATTCCATGGCCATGGTTCTCATTTCAGCACCCTTTACCCCATTTTTTTTCCTTCCCTTTTTCAACCATCCCTAATACTGTTACTGCCACCACCTTCCCTTTGACCTCTTCACATCTTTATGTATCTCATGCCCCCCACTTCACCCATTCCAAGTGTGGCATGCATGCCATGTGTTCACCATCACTAACATATTATAATAATCATTTTAAAATGTTCAGCTACTGTGAATACATGACAATTTGTTAAAGAATTGGCACTTAAGCAGACATTCAACAACCTGTGTGTGCTAGCCTATGTGTCTTAAAATATAGTTAAAAGAATTCAACCTTTGAACTCTGGTTGAAGCATCCTCAAACATATTAATATTATATTCCTAATACTTGACCTGAATTACCATGTCCTGTGTAAAATGTGCATTGTCTTATCCTGAAGACATAGAGCTAACATGATGGACTAATAGACTAATGGACTAAGTAGTATTGGAAATTAATTTCTTCTTCCCTTATCATCACAAGGTTTGTAATACATATTACATTAAATCACCCAAATGCATACTAAATTATAAGACACTTGTAAGCACTGCCTGTAATGGAAAAGTTATTTCCATGGAAATTAGGGAACAAGAAGAAATCATCACACATATAAACAATTGTATTGTATGTTCACCACAATATTATGAAAAGTGTTGAGAATACACCATGAGCTATTCCAAACTATTCAACTTTTGTTCAGAGAGTGAAGTAATGCTATATTAATGCCATCGTTCTGGGTTAATAGATATTGTGCTCTACTCAGCAATGTGAGAACTGAAATAAATTAACTAAAATCACTTCATTGAGCCCATTTTATTCATATATTGTCAAATCCCTCAGATTTGGGACTTCCTGTTTCAAAACAAGAACAACTCAACATATGTATGCCGTTTGAACACTGCAGTTTCCAATGTTTGAATCTTTGAGGCGTTGCAGGAATTCCCAAAGATTAGCAAGAAGTGGTCACTAGCTAACGTTTCTGTCATTATTTTTCTTTTCTCCCTGTCAAATGAAGCCAACCATTAGGTCTTGTGTAATAAAATAAAAGTTAAAGAGTAAAACCACACTGTGAAAAAATATATAGAAAACTTACTTCCTCCCAAAATCAGGGCAGTCTCCCAAGTGCCAAAAAACAAAGAACAAAAACAGGGGATGGCAAAAACAAAGCAGGTTACTTGACTTGAGTAAAAAAAAAAAAAATTAAATAGTGATACTGTATAAAATTGATCTAAGGATTTTTTTTATGTTTTGCTATTAAAAATGAAATGATTTGTATTAGACATGTGCAAAACTAAAATTTTCGTTTCGTTTTCATCCATTCGGAAGAAAACGTTATTTATTTCGTCTAAAACGAATTTCGTTCATTATGTCGGTTTATGGAATGTATATGTAATGCTATTGGCATTCTATAAACCGACTCTATTTTGGTTTATAGAATGCCAATAGCACGAATGGACGAATGGAAGAATGATTTTCGTTTATTAACCATTCGTTCATTCGTCTTTTGTTAGTTTAGCATTTTCGTTATTCGTTTTTCGGACGAATGGACGAAAATGCTATTTTCGGATGAAAATGCATTAGTCCAAAAACGAATGCACATGTCTAATTTGTATTGTATTGTATTCGTCGGTTTTCACTGCTGGTGTAAGTAGCATATGTCTTGGTGTTAGTTAAGGAAAAGCCCATCTCATTATTAAGCTTGAATTATAAAGCTTTTACAAATATCCATGTCTACAATTGGTTATATCAAGTTATATTGATGTTTCTGCTTTTCTGCATCTATCTTTTACTCACCTGTCAAGAAGCTGAAGCTCAATATTGCCTTAATTCCCAGTTTTATTGAAAATACAGTCCCAATAGATACATATATAGTTGACGCAAGTCTATTTAAAATCATGAAGTAAAAAGAAAATTGAAACACTTTAAAGGCACCCACGCATTTGGTCAATCACACCTCCTCGGGGGTTAGTTAGTTGCATTAATCAATATTAATCAAAACAATATAGACTTGTGTCAGAGACAGAGTAGTATTTTTCTAATGGAATATTTGAAATTAAGTTAACCCATACTTAAGATTAACTCAAGTTAACTCATACATAGCCCTCTAAATGCCAAGTACTGGTTGCCTTAAGGGCGTTATTGGGCCCCCCGTGTCAAGTATGTTTAATGGGACCTGGGGTATTTGCTCACCCAAATGCAGTGCATTTAATGGGACTCCTTGAGCCATTATTTTTTTGGGGATCCTTAGTCCAGTATACTCAGAGGAACCGGGGGAATTGTGCCCCACCTGGATACTATTCAATAATTGAAGGGCACTTAGAACCTTTTGATATTAGCCTTGTACCGCTCCCATTAGGGTGGGCTAGCTGACCAGCATGATGGGAGCTATAGCTAGGCTAATATTAAAAGGCTATAATTATTTGAGCCCTAAAAATATTTACCTATAATAAATGGGCATCTCGTATTTAGAACTAATACATAATAGATATGTTATCTAATATTTTTAAGGTTCCAAGCTTTAGAAAAAAATTATATAGGATCTAGAGGGGGCCATGTAATAAATTAAATAAGAGAGAGGCATTTTGGATTTTCACATTAAATACCAAAGACCCAACGGCCTTAACTAAGAAGATGTTAACCAATCTTGAATTAAATAGACTTAATAAACATATTTATTTATAAAGTGCATTTGGCAATGGGCTAAGAACTTTTAAGAAGGGGTGGAAACATTTAAACTCCTGTTGCGTTTAGTGGTTTTCGATTAATTAATATGGCGCAATGGATTTCACTATAACTGCTGTGTTACACTTAAACACTAATACAGTTTTTGGAATCACATGCAATTTAATAATACCCCAAAGCCAACCAATTTTATTAGGAATTCTGGCAGAATTATATCCACGCAGATAATTGCCAAATAGACAAATCACTTGAACACAATGCTGCTGCTGATAATGTTTTAATAAAACAATATTACAAAATATAACAAAATTAGCATAAACAATGCTAGCTAAACAATCATCTTAACAATATACATGTTATATACTAAGCTAAGGAACTAGCAAATGGGTTATGTCCAAGTGATGTTTAAACTACAGTATAAACAATTTAAAAGAAATTGATACCGTAAATGTATACTTATATTGCCAGGTAATCTTTGTAGCTGCATCTCTGGGTGGATTAGCCTCTGGATCAATTGGTTCCTAAAGATTCTGTAGGAAGTTACTGGGTCTAATACACCACATTGCCTAGCTGGATTTTGGGCCTGCAGACTGGGTGGATAGTCTGGTCACATCTTCACTGTTCCTCAATCACTTCCAGAGTGTCCCTAGCTACCTGAATAGCATTAGCAAAATTACAAGCCCCTACTAGAGTTACACCTTCCATCCCCCTAACTGAACATAACTGTGGAAAACACAAACACATCTTTTATTTGAAAGTCAACCTTCTACTGCTGGTTATTGCCATTTTGAAAAAAGGGAATAAATACCTGACTATAAAAGTGAAGTACATGGTGGTAAAGCAGAAAATATCATATCACAACAACTCTGATACTAGTACTTAGACCCTATATAAATAGTATCTTGTTTAATCCTGATTCAAACATATCTAACAAAAGAAACAAATGAATTAACATTAACTAGCACAAAAGTGTACATAGTGATAGGTTATATATCTTTAAGAAGGGGTGGAAATGTTTTAACTCCGATGCTAGAACTAACAACATACAAATGTAAAGATCCACCGAATGTCTCATTTATCATTACATGCCTTAGGATACATAGTAAGGTAAGCCACCAAAAATTCAGAAACTATGTGGTGAATACAGATATTTAGTATCTTAGATACTGGTTAACAATAATGAGTTATTTGATACTATGTTCGTTCTGAAGGTGACTTTATACATGCCTTTTACCATGTCATGCAGCATTATAAATTATGCTTTAGAGATCATAAAGTAATAATTATATGTTGAATATATTACATATATTTAATTATGTTTCCCAATTCACAATTTTCTGTTTTTAAAGTTTAATCACATGTAAAACACTAGGGTGTGGTTTTCTAACTCTAACCAAATGAATATTCGCTTTCATTAGGGGAGGGAGTTATCTGTTTAAGAGTTTTCTGGTATAAATGTGTGATTTTTGTTTGCAAAATTTGCCTATGACTAAGTGCTACCGCTATGACTAAGTGTGAAACGCTTAAGGTTGGCTGCTTACTTTTGCTGTACTCCCTGCATGTTGTCACTTTATTTTGCAATAATTAAAATCAATTTTGGAAAATGTTTTGCCACAAACATTTTTCAGCATACAGTTTTGTCGGATAAGAGTCCATGGCATGCTGGCGTCCGAATTTAAGGATTAATCTACAGAGTGGATTTGTTAACTCCTACAGAACTTCTTCCAGCGCTGTAATGGTGTTTGGTGAGTGAATTCTTACACTTACTATTAAATTTATGCACTGTGAGTGCAATTAGTACATTTATGTATGAATGCAAATATTAATGTTCTAATTACTGTCATTACAATAGTATATCTTTACAATAAATAATAAACAATCCCAGGGCAGGGAGGAGGTAGTGAGAGAGGGGATGGGACTCTTCATCGCGGCTGCTTCCGCGCAGCCGCTTCATAGCCGACTCTGCAGCACAAGACAGATCGTCGCTGGAGATTTCATCGCGGGACACTTCTTCGCTAAAGGTAAGTATTTTACCTATTTTCGTTTAAGGGTGGTTAGAATTAGGGGTTTAGAATTAGGGTTTAGGGGGTTAATTTTAGTATTAGGGTTTTAATGGGTTAATTTTAGTATTAGGGTTTAGGGGGTTAGTATTAGGGGTCGGGGGTTAGTATTAGGGTTTAGGGGGTTAGTTTTAGGGGTCGGGGGTTATTATTAGGGTTTAGGGGGTTCATTTTAGTGTTAGGGTTTAGGGGGTAAGTATTAGGGGTCGGGGGTTAGTATAACGTTTTAGGGGGTTAGTATTAGGGGTCGGGGGTTAGTATTAGGGTTTAGGGGGTTAGTATTAGGGTTCGGGGGTTAATTTTAGTATTGGGGTTAATATTAGTATTGGGGTTATTTTTAGAAAAAGGGGTTATTTTTAGTATTGGGATTTGGGAATCATTTATTAGGTGGGGTTATTTTAATTTTACTTTTACATTTGTAAGAGCTGACAGTTCAGCGCTGAACAGCAAACAAGTGTCCTAGACCCGTGGGAGAGGGGTGCAGAATTTGTCATCAAGGAATACAACCGGGTGATGGAAATGGTAAGGAACCAAGAGTTCCATGGCTACTAACAAGATGCTACAGTATGATTTATTCATACTGATCTGATGAGGAGGAGGATGATGTACTAGGCAACCATCTAGTCATGTCAGAATCATCTTCCTCCTCGCCTTCAAACTCCTGTGCCAATGGAGGGATTTTATACACAGGAATTGCCTCAGGAGTTATGCAAGAAGCAAGCATGCATGCAATTCCAATTTAGCGGGCTTGTATTGCAAAAGTCATCTGCGATGTTCAGCTCTAGCCTCAGACTCCTGTACATTATTCTTATCTGTGCTGCTCCTCACGTATCGCACCTAAGTGACTAGCAAACTTATCATGTCATTTGTTGGTCCATGTGTTCCACATCATGCTGAGTACCAGCAATCATACCATGGAAAGCAGCATCGATTGCCACCATTGGAGTATTGTCAGAAGATTGTGGAGAGGCTCCTGATGTGTTCGGCTGAACACGACCGTTGCGATTTATGTCCCTTGAGGGACATGCTTGTCGCTACCACAGATGTAGCTGTAGGAAAAGAGGAAGATGTACACGACATTGCAATACATCATTTAGGCATCACATTCTCTTCCAGTTCACACTTATGGCCTTATAATCCTGAACTATGGTTAATTGACATTCCTTATACTAATGAACACCTTATAACAATCAAATTCACTCTCTGCAGCTATCATAGCTATTTACAGAATCAATTAGCAATTCTATAATAACAAGCCCACGCCCCCATTAATAAACCTCCTGAATCAAATTTTGAACCCACATAGTAACCAAAAAATGTACGCTAAATGCTATGAGAGAATCTCTAAGACTAAGATTCAAGATAGCAAAATTGTATTCTACAAATGGGAAGTAGATATGAACATCTCAATATCATTCAAACAAAGGGGAGACACTTTGCAAAGAGTAAATTATTCAGTACATGATTTGAATCTAGTTGAAACTTTTTATAAGGTGACAAATAAATGGTATTTAGTTCCCTCAGGGATAACTAAAATATTCCCACAGGCTTCTAATAGATGTTGGGGATGTGGTACCTATGAGGGGGACATACCTACAAGCATGGTGGAGCTACTATAGAGTTAAAAAGTTATGGGAATTTCGCCTTTGATTTGTTAATAATGGCGGACAATATTAGTGTAAATAGAACCCCTGAGGTTGTTCTTTTGCACTTGGGGTGACCGCCAGTGAATACGGAACAATCACATCTCATTGTCCACTGCCTTGTGGCAGTTAAGGTCATAATAACAAGAAACTGGAAAAAAGTGTTGAACTAAATAGAAAACTATTATTAACCAATTAAAATTACAATTAAGAATGAGGAAAGGAGTTAGCTGGGCCCGAAATTTCGCAGTAAAGAAGAAAATAATCTGGGATAATATTATGGAAAGAATAATAGGTTGTTCCTAAATAATGGATTTCATTACTGGGGTTTACATATGTATAAATGATTGTAATCTGACACTAAGATAAAATACAGTAACAAATGACAGGGTCTAGTTTGGATTATTTGCAGAGTAGCTTGTTTCCTCTCTTCGACGATATATATGTGGGTGGAAGATAAGTTAGTTAGTTGGTGTACATTTATCTAGACATAAGGATTTCTTTGAGCTTCTGGTTCTCAAATTGGATCACCAACAATGGTCTTTTGTTTTGAATGACTTTAGGCATATGAATGGTGTTTAGAAGTAATATTATAAATTATAGTTTTACAGAAATTTATATCTATATAAACAAAATGTATATGTTTTATATATGCCCATGAAATGTATTATGTTTCCTGAAGTGAATAAAGAATAAAATAGGGTAAATGGGGGGAAAAGTGGAGTGGAAAGATCAAAGGGAATGTGGTTTAAGTAACAGTATTTGGGGACAGTTGGCGGTAGGTGGGTTTAGCCAGAGATTACCAAGAATTTGGTATATATGCGTAAGAAAGCATGCTAGCGATTATAAAAATCTACTGAAAAGTAAAAAAAACGTAAGATTAAATACAAAACAGAATGATTGAATTTGTAAGGTTAAATGGAAAGTACTGCTTGTATAGTGCACAGACTTTTTTTTTCAGGCATTCTGCATAAATCCCATTTTTAATATTTCACTCAAGATTCACTCTGCTTGTATATTACAGGTGTGGCAGCACTATTTAGACACTGAACATTTCATTTTTTTTTTCATTTAGTCAATTCCTGCGCAGATCGAATAGAATGCATTGTGTGGAGTGTGATACACTTGCTCTATGACATCACTAAAGAGACAGGAAAAATCATTAATTTGAATTAAATTATTCTCATTGGTTCCTGTAGCAAAAACAAAAGGAAATTTACCGTATTTGCTCGATTATAAGACAAGGTTTTTTCCAGAAAAAAAATTCTGAAAAATACCCCTCGTCTTATAATCGAGGTCGTCTTATAATCTCACCTCAAATTGAGGTCAGACTATGAGACTGGGATCCAGGTCTCCCGCAGAGCTGCAGGGGACCTGGATCCCTCTCTCTAACAGCAGGGGATGTCTCCTTCCCCTTGTTGCTCTCCCCCTCCTCTGTCCCCATCCCCCCTTATCCTTCTACCCCCCCTCCCCCTCGTTTCTCTGCCCCCCCCCCCCCTCCTCACCTGTTTCTTGGTCCCTGGTGGCTAGTGGGGGCAGCCGGGGGATGTCTGCACGATACGTGCAGACATCCTCCATGCTGCCCGACACTTCCGTCTATTATGACGGTCCAGCTGTCCATCATAATAGACGGAGGTGTCGGGCAGCATGGAGGATGACTGCACGTATCATGCAGACATCCCCCGGCTGCCCCCACTAGCCACCAGGGACCAAGAAACAGGTGAGGAGGGGAGGGCAGAGAAACGAGGGGGAGGGGGGGTAGAAGGATAAGGGGGGATGGGGACAGAGGAGGGGGAGAGCAACAAGGGGAAGGAGGGGGAAGAGACAGAGACAAGGGGAGGGAGGGGGGAAGAGACAGAGACATGGGGAGGGAGGGGGGGCAGAGAGAAACAAGGGGGGGAGAGACAAGGGGAGTGAGGGGGGAGACAAAGGGAGGGGGAGAGAGAGACAACACTAAGGGGGGAGAGAGAGAGAAAGCTGGGGGCAAGGGAAAAAGAGAGGCAGCAATGGCACATAAAAGGAAATAAAAACAAGAAATGCATTTTTTTTTCCTGGCTAACCATGGCAGCAGTTACGTATGGGTTAGCTCCACCCTCAAGGTAGGTAGGACAGAAACAAACTTATAAGAGAGCCCCCGCCCCCTGTCTCCTCAGTCTTTTTTCTGTCCTCATTGGTATTAGGACGGGGCCCGTTTGGGCCTAAGAATTTTATTATTTCTTCTATTTTTACACCTTTTTACTCACCTGCCGGAAAGTTCAGCCTCTTTCTTTCCGAAGCCCGGTTCCTGTCATTTCAAGGTTCCCTGGGATATTTATTCCTCCGCACCCTTACATCTGGATGGTACTGGAGATGATTTGGATATGAAGTTTGGGCCCTGTTCCTCCGTAAGCTTACTGCAAGTGGTACTGGAGATGTATGGGATATTAGCAGAGGTCTCCATTCCTGCTATGCTTCATATGGTATGTATGGGATGTTTTTTCTCCCTTCCTTTACATTTGTTATTCATTCCTTTTTTCTTGGGCATGGCTGTTTATTCCCCGTTTTATTTTCGAGGCTGTGCCTCTCTGGTGTGCTCTGGGGCGCTTCTAGCTCCAACCCCCCCCCTTTCTGTACCTTTTTTACCTATTTTTCGGGCTCTGGAACGCATGTGCGTTCCAAGCCTCGTTTTCAGTGCCGTTTTTTCGGCGTTGGAACGCATATGCGTTCCACGCCTCGTTTTCAGTTCCGTTTTCGGCGTTGGAACGCATATGCGTTCCACGCCTCGTTTTCAGTGCCTTTTTTCGGCATTGGAACGCATATGCGTTCCAAAACATTTTTTCTTCCCTTTCTAGGCAGGTGGAACGCATATGCGTTCCACCACTTAATTTTGGGCATTTTTTGGTCATATTTAAGGGCTTCTGCTTCAGCCCTATCTGTTCAATTTCCTGGATTGACCTTTGTTCCCTGTGCCTTCCTTTATTCCAGCCTCAGGTATTTTCCTTTATATTCTGTTAGTTGTTTTCCTTACTTTTTAGTATGTTTCTTTTTTGTGTACTTATGTATTTTTTCTTCTCAGCCTGCCCTCTGTATTTTTGCATTTAATATGTCCTCCTCATCCAAGAGGTCTCGTTCTCGTCAGTCTAGGTGAGTTTTTATTTTTATTTTTATTTTTTATTTTTTATTTTAAGAGTGTCTTTCGCCTGCTCACCCTGGTGTTTTCTTCCAGCCCTAGACCAGAATCTGATCATCCCAGGAAGAGAACGGAGAAGCGTCCTCGCTGTTTCGCCTGTGACGCTACTCCTTTAGAGGGCAAACGCCTTTGTGGGGACTGCTTGACTCAGGCTGCCGGCCCCCCTGAGCCCTCTCCGGATCTGATGCACCTACTTAATCAGGCAGTTGAAAGGAGCCTGAAGGAACATTTGGGTAATCTGGTCCCTGTCCATCATACACCCCTAACTGAGGAGTGTTTGTTTGCGGATCGACCCGACTCTGAAGATCCTTTGGATTTGGGGCATTGCTCTTCGGCTGAGGAAGACGTTGATTCAGGCGTTCTCCTGGACCCTGCCCTTATTGACCATCTCATCGGTGCTGTTAAGAATACTTTGGGTATAACGGAGTCCCTTCCCGAGGTGGGTACGGCCGATAAATACTTCACCAGTCTACATAGAAAAAGGCCATCCTTTCCGGTTCATAGCTCCATTGAGGAGTTGATTTCTACCGAATGGAAGAACCCTGATCGGAAAGTTTCTTCCGGCAGAAGGATCTCTAGACTGTATCCCGTGGCTGCTGAAGATGCCTCTTCCTGGTCTTCTCCCCCTGTGGTGGATGCCCCGGTCATTCGGGTGGTCCGGCGTTCATCCCTACCCCTGGATGGTCCGGCACTTTTACATGACCCCATGGAACGTCGAATAGAGGCCTCCTTGTCAAGAGCCTATGTTGCGGCCGGTGCTATCTGCCAACCTACGGTTGCCATGACATCTGTCTCTCGTGCCCTGAAGTGTTGGATCCTCGACCTAAAGGATGACATTGAGAGTGGGGTTCCCAGAGAACAGCTTCTGGAATCTTTCTCCAACATCAAACTGGCGGCTGAGTTTTTTATTGAGTCATCTTCGGATGTTTTGAAGCTCGCGGCCAGATGCATGGGCTTGTCGGTTTCGGCTAGACGTGCTTTATGGTTGAAACATTGGCATGCCGACAACTCCTCTAAGAACACCCTGGTCTCCATTCCGTTTGAGGGCAAGTTATTGTTTGGCAAGGTTTTGGATGATGCCATCCGTAAGGCCGCCGAGGGAGAAAAGGTTTTTTTGCCACAAGAACGCAGACGTCTTCCCAAAACCGTTTGGAATGATCGTCGGAATTTTCGTTCCTCCTTTCGGGATGCCAGACAATACTGTCCTGGCAGAGAGGTGGCTCGCTCATCAGCATGGAGGGGCGGTTTCCGCGGGGCCGCAAAGGGTTCACGCTCCCGCCCGGCCTCTTCCTTTCGCGGGAAGTTCCAGTCATGACGGCCTTCCTGCCCGGGCCCCTCCGGTCGGTGCTCGACTTCTGGCCTTTTCGGCGGTCTGGGCAAGTTTTTCCATGGATTCCTGGGTCCGGACCATTGTTCAAGACGGTTACAGCCTGGAGTTTCGGTCCCCTCCACCTCCTCTTTTTATCCGGACCAAGGTTCCTGCAGACCCCCAACGGAAGGATATCCTACAAAAATTTCTACGGTCCCTCCTCCGAGACGAAGTTATTGTTCCTGTGCCTGGGCTCGAGCGCTTCCGAGGAAACTACTCCCCCCTGTTTTTTGTCACCAAAGCATCAGGAGACCTCAGACCGGTCCTCGACCTGTCTGTTTTGAACCATTCCATGATGGTCAGAAAATTCAGGATGGAATCCCTCCGGTCGATTGTTCCTTTTATCTGCCCTGGCGATTGGATGGTCTCCATCGATCTCCAAGATGCCTACTTTCACGTCCCCATCAGGATTCGGCACCAGAGCTTTCTACGCTTCGCCATTGGGGAGGATCACTTCCAGTTTCGGGCCCTCCCATTCGGCCTCAGTACGGCTCCTCGTACCTTTTCCAAGATCCTGGTGGTGTGTATTGCAGAACTTCGCAAGAGGGGCCTTACGATTTTTCACTATCTAGACGACATTCTCATCGTGACTCCTTCTCGAGACCTTGTCACTTCTCAGCGGGACGAGGCGTTGTGTTTTCTGCAGGGAGCTGGTTGGATAATCAACTTCACGAAGAGCCAACTCCTTCCGTCCCAAACCCTAGTGTTTTTGGGGGCGTGCTACAACACTCTCACGGCTACTGTTTCCCTGTCGTTGGATCGTCAGTCTCGTCTGATTTGGGCCATCCAGAATGTCGTCCTTCCCGGTTGGCTTCCCATCAGGAGACTCATGTCCCTACTAGGGGTCCTGGTCTCCACTATCGGCCTCGTTCGTTGGGCTCAGTGGCACACCCGGTTTCTTCAGTCCCTACTGCTACCTAATCTCCCGGTTCCCAGGTCCTGCTTGGACAAGAAATTGTATTTACCAGAGGTGACTTCTCATCATCTGGCCTGGTGGTTGGAGGTCCGTCACCTCAGGAGAGGTTTTCCGCTGACAGACATCACTTACAAAGTGGTCACGACGGATGCAAGTGCGCACGGCTGGGGTGCTCATCTGGACGGTCTCTACGCCCAAGGAGAATGGTCCCCTACGGAGAGTGGTCTTCACGCAAACATCCTGGAACTGAGGGCGATTTACAGGGCCTTGCTGGCTTTTCGTCAAACCATTCGGGGTCATTGGGTGAGGATCCAGACAGACAACAGGTGTGCGGTTGCCTATATCAACCATCAAGGAGGTACCAGGAGCCTGTCTCTCAGCCGAGAGTTCGAGCCGATTGCTGTCTGGGCTCAGGAATCAATCGAACACCTGTCTGCGGTTTACCTTCCAGGTCCGGAAAACACGATGGCAGACTTCTTGAGCCGCACCACTCTCAACACAACAGACTGGAGGCTTTCATCCCAGGTATTCGATCATCTCTGTCTACTGTGGGGGCGTCCGGCATTGGACCTGATGGCCTCGCCCACGAACACTCAGCTTCCTCGCTTTTTCTCCAGGGCTCCTCACCCCATGTCGGAGGGCGTGGATGCTCTCTCTCTCCCATGGCCCAAGGAGTTACTATATGTCTTTCCTCCTCTCCCTCTCATTCCGAGACTCCTGGGAAAATTGCGTTTGGAGAAGGCGGAAGTGATGGCCATCCTTCCATGGTGGCCCAGGAGGCCTTGGTTTCCTCTGGCAAACAGGCTGTCCACCCTTGGGACCCTTGGCTTCTCCCACCTCGCCTGGACCTCCTGTCTCAGGGTCCGGTGTTCCATCCTTGTCCCCGCTCTCTTCAACTAGCGGCCTGGCGATTGAGCGGCAGTCACTGCGGTCCCATGGTCTGTCGGAGGGTGTCGTCTCTACCCTACTGAAGGCTCGGAAGCCTAACACCTCGTCCACATACCATCGTATTTGGTCTGCCTTCCTGGTTTGGTCCGAGGGTAGGAATTTGGATCCTCTGTCACCTTCCCTGCCTGATGTCCTGGCCTTTCTCCAAGCTGGCCTGGATCGGGGTTTGGGCCTGAACTCCCTCCGGGTTCACGTATCTGCCCTGTCTGCACTCACATCAGTTCGTTGGGCGCTGGATCCTTTGGTGATTCGTTTCTTCAAAGCGGTTTTCAAACTCCGTCCTCCGGCCCGTTCCTTTACGACCCCTTGGAGCCTTCCTCTGGTGCTTCGTGCTCTCTCTGGACCTCCTTTTGAGCCCATACAGGATGCCTCCCTGTGGTTGGTGACCCTGAAGACTCTCTTGCTACTGGCAGTGACTTCGGCAAAACGTTGTTCCGAACTTCAGGCTTTTTCTGTGGACCCTCCATACACGGTTTTCTCTCCAGATCGTGCCCTTCTTCGACCTGTCCCAGAATTCCTACCTAAGGTGGTTTCAGCCTTCCACCTTAATCAAGAGACTGTTCTTCCGGTGTTTTTCCCGAACCCCTCGTCTCCTGAGGAATCCCGCTGGCACACCTTGGATGTGGTGCGCTGCCTACGCCTCTATATTGCAGCCTCTTCTTCCCTGAGGAAATCTTCCATGCTCTTCGTCCTTCCTCTGGGCTCTCGACGTGGTGAGGCGGCCTCTGTCTCCACTCTACGCCGTTGGATTGTGGCTGCCATATCCAAGTGCTACAGCTCCAGTGATGTTCCTATTCCCCCAGGTCTCAAGGCTCACTCCACTAGGGCTGTTTCCTCTTCATGGGCGGCTGAGGCTGGTTCTTCAATGGCGACTGTTTGCGGAGCTGGGAACTGGTCATCCGGTTCCACCTTTTTCCGACATTACCGTCTGGATGTCCGCCTGGCTGATGAATCCTCCTTCTCTCACGCTGTCTTGGCCTCTGTCTCCTCTAATTAAACCTTTTTCATTTTTGCAGCATTTTCTGTGTCTGTGTTTATTTGTTGTATGTTCTCCCATCCCTGTCTGTTTTTGGCTTGGGTATGTCCCATACGTAACTGCTGCCATGGTTAGCCAGGAAAATTGAAAATTGTTTCATACTTACCGTAATTTTCTTTTCCTGGTTATTATCCATGGCAGCAGTCAGTTCCCTCCCTTGTTGTTTCTTGGTTATGAGGAGCTGGTTACTAGACTGAGGAGACAGGGGGCGGGGGCTCTCTTATAAGTTTGTTTCTGTCCTACCTACCTTGAGGGTGGAGCTAACCCATACGTAACTGCTGCCATGGATAATAACCAGGAAAAGAAAATTACGGTAAGTATGAAACAATTTTCAATTATATCATAATTTTTTTTATTAAAAAAGCAATTTACTTTTTTCCAATAGGGTAGTCTTATATTCAGGCTTTCAGTTTTTTTCCTAATGGAATATCCAAAGTTTGGGGGGTCGTCTTATAATCAGGGTCGTCTTATTATCGAGCAAATACGGTACTTTTACCCAGCTAGTGTGGGCAGTCCTGGTTTCTTGCAAACTGCTGTAATTTTACAATTTCATCTAGCTGATATATTTTAAATGTTAAGCAATTCAAACTGTAAAACATGCTTTCTAAAGTACTTTGAAAGGACATTAATATACATTAACATTTGGAAGATGCATTTTAGGCACCAGAAAGTCCATTTAATGTATGCTTTAAGTTATTTTATTAAATGAAATTGTTATGGGTTTCTTTAAATGTTAACTATATATTGATTGCCAACTGTCAGGGTTCTACCCTGCCATCCTGACACATGCATTTAAAAGTCCTAACTTTTGTGCTCATTTACCCCCTTCCTCCTCCACCCTACCATTGTCTGCTTGTATTTTTTTCCCTCTCTTGGTGTCAGGTGGGCTCATTAACTAGTGCACTGTTAAATTGCTGCAGCTTATTGCAAACAGAGCTTTTGCACTAAAGTTCGATTCCTGACTTCTGAGAGCTGCTTCATTGCTTCTGAATCCTCTGTGGAAGCTGAATTAAACTGCTACCACAGATCCACTGATTTTAGATGCTCTGAATTTCTACCCTGCCCAGCAACTAGGAAACTGAACTTGGAAGGCTCAACCAGCCAGGGGAAGTTTGTCAGCATCTCCGGAGACCATCTGGTAAAAGCATAATTACTACGGCAAAGTAACCTTCTTTAAGGGACCATTCCTGCTTATTATCCTTATCAAGGGTTTTCCTGCTTAGTAAGCCTCTCAGAGTTGTTCTTGCTTAGTAACCCTCTCTAGGTTTTTCCTGCTTAGTTAACCTCTCTAGGGTTTTCCTGCTTCGTTATCCTCTCTACAGTTTTCCATGCTTAATTACAGTCTCTAGAGTTTTCATGCTTTGTTACCCTTTCTAGGATTTCATTTCATGCAGTCAAAGTTTTCACTGGGAGCACACTGCAGTCAATATAGATTTTTTTTTAAAAAAGGGGACTGGTCTTACCTTGGGTACAGATGGCTGCCTAACTTTTGAGTATAGGGCTTAACTTTTGAGTATAGGTTGAAAAACAAACTTGTGTCCATCAAGCTCAACCGTTTTCCGCGTGTTTACCGCTATTTTGCCAAAAAAAGGCAAAGAAAAAATGTTTACTTCTTGCACATTGGACCTAGGCCCTAACATAAAGACCTGGATACATGCCCTAAATGCCTCTCCCCTGCTAGGGTGTGTGTTAATGTCACTTTTTCCCAGCACATACAGATCTCTAACAGTACTAGACACGGGTGTCCCCTTTTGCCACTCTTCTTCGTTCTATCATTGGAATCGCTCTTATTATCTCTTATGATCCAAAAATACCAAGAAGTATTTGACCACCTCAAGGGAGATATGGTCTGCACTAAACTGGATCTGATATATAATCTCGTCAGGATAAAAGAGGTCCACGAATGTAAAACCACGTTCAACACTAGGAGCAGACATTACGAATACCTCATAATTCCTTCGGTCTTTGTAATGCTCCTGCGGTTTTCCAGGAGTTTATAAATGATGTAGTGTGAGATATGCTGCATAAATGTGTGGTGGTCTTATCCATTCCACATCTCTCAATAACCACCATTCAGTCATCTCTCGTGTTTTGCATAGAGAACAGGTTACATTTTTGGGCTATGTTATCTCTGAGGCTGGATTCTCTATGGATCCAGAAAAACTTTCTGCCGTAGTGCAATGGCCTCGACCTATGGCTCTTTGCTCCATCCAGCATTTTCTTGGCTTTGCCAATTATTATCGGAAGTTTATACGTAACTTTTCTTCCTTGGTCAAACCTCTCGCAGACATGATCAGGAGAGATGGCAATTTACAGCATTGGTCTCAGGAGACAATTACAGCATTTGCATCTCTTAAAGCTGCCTTCGCTTCAGCTCCTATACTGGCACACCCTAACCCTGCCTTACCATTCATTCTCAAAATCGATGAGTCTGAGACAGAAGTAGGCACCCTCCTGTCCTAACCCTGAGAGCTCCATGCTTCCACGTGGGTATTTCTCAAAGAAATTGAGCCCAGCGGAATGTAATTACCAGATTGCTGATAGAGAACTCCTAGCTTTTATTCTAGCTCTCAAAGAATGGAGGCATCTCCTTGAGGATACTTCAGTGCCAATTCTCATTCTCATGGACCACAAGAAACTTACATCCCTTTCCGTGGCAAAAACACTTTCCCCTCTGCAAACTAGGTGGACTTCCTATAAAGATTTATTTATGTGGTCTCCTATTTGCCTGGTACTAAAAACATTCTGGCTGATGCTTTGTCCCGACATAGTGGTCGTTGCTTTGTACCAACTCACTTCCACAGTAAATTATTGGTCACATATCACAACTCTAAAGGGGCCGGACATCCATGTAAAAATGAGTTAATATGGGCCGTCTCTTGAAAATTGTGGTGGCCTGGTCTACGTTCTGATGTCACCACCTATGTAGCTACCTATCCTGTGTGTGCTCAAAATAAGAAACCATGACACCTTCCAGTGGGTCTCTTGCAAACTATACCTAATGGTGAACGATCCTGGATACACTTGTCTATGGACATTATTGTGGATAGTCCACTCTCCCTTGGCAATACGGTCATTTTCATGGTTGTTGATCTATTCTCTAAAATGTCGCATTGCATTGCTTTGAAAAAATTGCCTACATAGAAACATAGAATGTGTCGGCAGATAAGAACCATTCGGTCCATCTAGTCTGCCCAACATCTCAAGAGTTTGCCTTGATCTTTGCTCAGGGGGTCATTCACTTACATGAGTTACCCAAAGTTTTAATCCCAGGATCAGGGTAGCCATTTTGTGTTCAGATTTTGGAGAGATTTCTGTGCACAGATGGGAATTCAGCATTCCATCTCCTTGGCTCACCATCCACAATCCAATGGTGCTGCGGAACGAGCTATCCTAGTCTTGGAACAGTTCCTGCGTTGCTACATTTTGGACCACCAGGATGACTGGTCGGAACCGCTTCCCTGGGCGGAGTTCGCCCACAACAGTGCTATTAATCCCTCTTCTTGGTTATCCCTGTTCTTGGCGAACTATGGGTTTCAACCATCCTTGTTGCCTGATACATTCATGCCACAGGAGATTCCAGCATTGGAAGAACATCTACAGGAACTCTGTTCCACTTGGGTGCAGGTTCAGAACTCCTTGCGATGCTCCATGCACCTACGTATCAAGTCGGATGAGAGGGTCTGGCTGTCTTCCCGCAACCTACGGCTCCATGTTCCCTTGTTAAAACTGGTACCCCGCTACGTTGGGCCATTCCATATACTTCGAAGTGTTAACCCTGTAGCCTATTCTCTTGACCTTTCTCCTAACATGCCCATCTCTAACTAATTCCATGTTTCGCTTTTGAAACCCTTGATGTGTAACTGCTATACCACCTAGGTGCCACGTTCACCCATGCGGAATTTGAGATACTCAGCATCGTTGAATCCCGTGTGTTCAGGGGGCGCATTCAATACTTGGTCCACTGGAAAGACCCCGGTCCAGAAGAACACTCATGGGTCCCAGCCTCCGATGCCCATGTCGCAGTTCCCCTTCATTCCTTTCCCCTGAAGCCCGGACCCACCCGCCGGGGGGGGGGGGGGCGGTTCGTTGAGAGGGAGGTTACATTACATTAATACAATATATTACTACATGTATCCATGTTATAATGTTACATATGTCAAGATATATACTCTGTTTCAGTTTATAGTATTTGTATTCCCCCATTGATACCTCCCCTTTTTATATTACGACTCCAATCCCCTTTCTTTATTTCATCTATGCTCTTATAAAATAAAAATTAATAGAACATTATTGTCAGGAATCTTTTTTGGATATCAACATTGAGTGAGAAAATGTTCCTTACATAGTTCTGGGCTAGGTTCAGATTATTAGCTCTTTGTACTTGAGCAATTCGTCATAATTGTTTTTTAATGTATCTGTTTGATAATTTTATTTGTTTATCTTCTATTATCTAGACTGGTTCTGCTATCTTTCAAATGCTCAACTTATGGAAGGCATTGGCAATTAACGATCCAACCTGTTTATTTATGTCATATATTCCTCGACAACAAGAAGAAGACAAAATGAGCACAAACAATGCATAATAAAGCATCACACAGTTTCTAGCGGTCCTATAACAGTGGGAGCTAGTCATTAAAATATTTAACAATACATTATGCAGGGTCAATCCAGCTCTTTTAGCAGAAGAAACTCACTAGATTCATGCCTGCAAAAAGCATTGTTAAGTCAAGTATTAAGTCCAGTATCTCACCAATAACTATAATATCTATGAAACTATTACACTCATTTGAAAAACAAAAGACATAAAATACAGGAAGATTCAAAAAGTAAACCAGCCAATACAAAAACCACAAAGGTAATAAGTCCCCTTAAAGTACTTTACAAGGGCATGTACTATTTTAGAATAAAAAAAAAACATATTTGATAATTTACACAGGCAAAAAATATATGAACAGCAGCTCAACCTAATCTTAGAAATAATGAACAATTGATGAGGACAATCAGATCCCTTCAATCATATAACGTGGGTTTAGATGGATATGAGCTGCTTTGATCTATATGCCTTTATTAACAATCTTCAGACAAAATAATTATACTAAAAGCCGTCCACATAATAGACTGTATAATTGATTGTTCTGTTGTTTCTACAGCAGCCAGACTATATGACCTTGTAACCAATGCTGTTGAAGCCATTTTTTGTGATGACTCATCTCCAAGAGCAGATAAACCAGTAAATTAGGAAGCAATTCACTACACATTAGATTGTGTCTGTTATAGTTCATATGGTCACAGTAACAGGGGTTTAAAGATGAAAATCGCAGCAGAGTTACCTATTAATGTGTTATTAGCTAGTAGTAGAAGACCAAGGCTCTATGTATTGATCCATGCCCCCCATGTTTTAGAAGAGTGTACCAGGTATCCCTGAATGGTCAGAAGATAGTATCGTGTTTGTTTATTGTTTGTAATTTGCAAAATCCACTTTTCCTAGAAAAGGAGAGTGGACTTCTCTTTCTTTAGGGTATATTTTAACAGAGAGAGAAATTGTAATGTATTATTCCTGGTAAAGCACTTTATAACAAAAAATAATGGTTACAAGGTTACATAGTTACATATTAGTTTAGGTTGAAAAAAGATGTCAAATTCAACCCTTTTTTTACCATTGTTGATCCAAAAGAATGCAAAAAAACGCTTATTTTACCAATTTTGAATTCTGCTTTCAGGTGTGAAAAAAATAAATGTTTGAGTCCAAATGGTAATCATATTTCTCCTTGGTTCAAAAAACATTAAATAAATATCAGTGCCTATAGTAGCATACATAGAGATCTACACTATGGTTCATAAAACAAGTAGCCAGGCCCATTTTAAAGGCATCTAACGTATTCAATAGCACCATTACTTCAGGCAGTTGTAGACTTCTATTCTTCAAGTCTGATGACCTTTTGGTGATTGTTTGTCCTTTGTACTGTTCTGTTAATGAACATGACTTTAGAGATCCCTGTATGGGCCCTGTACATGAGGATTATGAGGGCATTGTTTCATAGTTGTGTTTTTCTAAGTTATTTTAAGCTAGCACCTTTCCGTGATTCTCACACGGATAGGGGATTGAGACTTGGCAACTCTTGCTAAAAACATAACAGATACAAAATATACTTATTTTCATGGGCATAATATATAAAAAGCCAGGCCAGTTTCATTTTTACTGCAGCATATATTTGAGATTTTTTATGGAAGGCTCTTAAAATATGACATTTTTGCATTTACAGTGTCCAGGTAATATGTGTACACTATAAAACACTCTACTTCAATTGTCTGCTTCATTTATGATTAATAGTATTTAGCGGCCTGTAGTGACTGTGGCATTAGTGATATGTTGCTGTTTATCATCTTAAAGGGACACTCCCACCAAAAAGTGAAAAGGGTTTATTTTTTTTTATTTTGCATTGTTGATTTCAGATATGTCTTTTGTTTTTGTTATGTGAGTTTATTTTATTAAATATTTTACTAAACAAGTGTGACTGGGTGCCGCCATTTTGTGAAATATAGTGTTTTTGGGTGCCACCCACCAGTGACTTTACAGCACTAATATCCCACAGCCACCTAGTCCTGCCCACAATGATACACAGGAGCCAGTAAGAGAGCAGGGCTGTATCTTATGACATCATCATGCAGGCTTTGGCCACAGTTGTCAAGTGATACTTGCTGGAAGATTTTGGTGAATGTTGCATCATGGGTACAAGTCTCAAAATGGATGCTGAAAATAGACACCTAATTTTATTTTTTACTTTTATATGCAATTAATTCAAACATAGAAGAAAAAAAAACCAGTGGCATATATCTTATATATGTCTTTGTTTTAAATGCACAGGTAATCTAATTACATCTTATGTAAGTGGTAAGTGGTTAATTATAAAGGGACACTATCACTTATACTATATAAATAATGAAAATGGCATTGAGAAGTGTGTTATCCTTAAAGTTCCACATATTTCTAAAGTCACCTGTGACAAAGTATTTAGGAGCCACTAATTTCTTGCATCCATGGATCTGGTGACGAGTCAAAGCCTGCTTAATTGCCTGTGGGAATAAAAAAAAAAAATAAGAAACTTAACGATTTACTATGGTCTATGAAAGTTAGTTTTTTTCTTACTTCTACCAGAAAAAAAGATAAGATGCTATATTTTCCTAAACTAATTTGGTGGTTGGTGAGAAGCTTAATAAGGAGGATGTTTAAAGCCCAACTGTCAAGCCTTAAATGGCATTGTTCTAAAATAAATGAGGAAATCCTAATACATAAACTGTGCCATTCCCATGAACACAATACAATACAAATGTGTCACTTGTGTTACTTTTGGTAGCGCCTGCTGCACATGCAAGTGCTGCCATCTTCTTTCTTGATTGGGTTGGATCTCCTACTCTCCGACCCAAGCTTCCTGCAGTCCCGCCACCCGTCTCCTTGTGGACTTCCTTCGAACTTCATGCAGCCCCACCTCCTCCATGTGGCCGGCTTACAAACACCTGTAACAGAATCAATACAGTATATCCTGGCATGTGACTGTATCATGCCATTCAGATGTTAAAGCTACCATATTGCACTGTTCAGATCAATGAACTGAGCAATCTGCATTCAAACAGAACTATCAAAGTGTAAAATAATAATCATGGAATTCACACTGACTTTTATTTTATCTATTTATTTTAAAACTTTGATCTTTTGATCTTTGATCTCTTTGAAATGTGTCTTCCATTTACACTGAGCTGGGCAGAGAGCAATACTGTATTAATATGGGAACTGATATTTACTCACAACCATGAAACGCAAAACCCCATCTTATAATAGATAATGCATTTAGTTTACAAATAATTGAATTATTGCATGAGATGTACAATTAAGCCAGTCTACAGCATGTCTCCAGGCTCAATGAGCAGCTCCACCTCCTGGGCCAGTCATCTGGTGAGTGCACAGTGAGGAGTGTGTGGGTGTATAAGGCTTCACTGGAACCTTTTATTTTTGCATTGTTTTGCTCCCGAGCTTTGCAACCACCCACTAGTTGTTGCTAGGTGGCAACCATAGCCTTCTACAGCATGTGCATGTGAAATATACCTGCAAATCTTTTTTTCCTGCCATGCAAATCATTTAAAATGTAGCATTGGCTGTATTTGCATTCATTTGACTGTTAAAATCCATAAATAACAAATATGTAAACATCTATAAAAGATAAGATGGAAACAGATGCACTAAATACCAGCAGGTATACAATATCACTTGCACTGTGAAGCTTTTTTTGTTACAGGATATAATACAGTTCCAGTGAAGACTCTGCTAGAATGTAACATTATAGAAAGACTTTAAATATGTGTTTTAAGGAAAGAATATATTATGCTGATCACACGTATCCTGGATTGAATAATTATTCAATCTGCAATAGTGTAGCTAGTTTGGTAATGTATTGATACACCATTTGCAGGTTAGGTGAAGTATATAAATGTATTACTTACTGAGTAATGTGATTTCCGGGATCCAAGATATATATAGCGGGCTCAACTGTACTTCCCTATTCTATGTTGTAGTAGGTGCCAAACAGATTGTTTGAAGCAGAAATTATATTATACATATGTAATGGCCAACATTTTGATGAGTTGCATCTCCACAATTTCTTTATATTCTGAACATCAGTAAGATCTAACTCAAATCAATATTTGGTATGAACAGCCTTTGCCTTCAAAACAGCATGAAGTCTTCTAGGTACACTTACACAGACAAGGATTTTGTAATCATAAGTGTATGATTAAACAATTCTACCAAACAGTTGCTAATGATTAGCAATATAATATGGAGGTTGAAACACAATCATTAAATTAAAAAGAAACTGCTGTTTAGGGGGAATAATACTGGGAACGACCAAACTCATCTAACAAGGTGAGTTGTTAACTCATCTGAAGGCAGTTTAATGTCAATAGTCGTACACTATAGCACGACTGAGAACAGCAATAAGACACAAGGTAGATATACAGCATCAGCATATTCTCTTCTAGGTAAAAAAAATAAATAAGGCAGACAGAGGTTTCCAAATGTGCAGTTCACACTGCTTTGAAGAAGCACAATGAAAAGGGCAACATTGCGGACCATAGACGCAGTGGTCAACCAAGGAAACTTAGTGCAGCAGATGAAAGACACATCATGCCTACTTTCCTCCACAATAAGAAGACATCAAGCAGTGCCATTAGCTCATAATTGTATGCAATGACAACCACTCTGAGTGAAAATTGGGCACCTTTATACTGCAAAGTTTCAACCCTCTATGGAGTTTTCTTCAAGCCTTAGCAGTGCCATCAGCTCTGAATTGACAGATAATAGTGTGTCCTGGTATACCAATCTACAGTGCAGAGAATCTGGGTCAGAAATGGTCTTCATGGAAGAAGTTTGGCCAAAGAGCCATACCTCTAATGCGGAAACATGCCAAGCGACTGAACTATGGAACTGGGGTGCAGAAAAATGACAGCTGAAGGAATTTGGTTCACCGAATGGCTGAAGAGTGGTACAAGATTTAGAGTCTGCAGACAACAAGGGCTCCTGGAACTGATGTGATGGACCCCAACAGAGCTCTGATATCAACATAATCATTTAGTCTGTGTGGAATTACATGAGTGAAGATGCCTAAATCCACCAAAAAACTATGGTTATTTCTCCAAGATGTGTTGAACAACCTACCTTCCTTAAAATTGTGTACCTAGAAGAATTAATGCTGTTTAAAGGGCAAAGCGCAGTCAGTAATATTAACACCAAATATTGATTTTATTTTCAGTAGATTTTTCTTCTGTTCACTCACTTTGCATTTTGTTAATTGATAATAATAAACTATTAACATGTATATTATTAAAAGCATTATTACTTTGCAGTATTTTTTCACACCAGTCAAAACCATTTGCACAGTACTGTTCTTCAGCCTTTAAAAGCTTCGGTCTGAGCCTCCCAACCTATCTGACACTCAATAGTTTAAAAATCTCTATCATTAATAACAATTGCTGATATATTAAATTGCACAATGTAAAAACTGTTTAATGCTTGGATTGAATGAATACCAGTTCACCAAGAGCAGAAATGTTCAAATAATATAGGAATTGGAGAGTTTCCTTGACTTATAAAACATCCAACACTGCCCATATATTGAGCTAGAACATGGAATTCTACTCTCTGTGGGGTGGTATAGAGGCATACCAAGCAGTACTGTTAGACATCTGCTTCATAACAAATTTGATGATCAGATTTTTTTGTTATTTTGTAAATGTTTAAAGTTGCAACATGTGTGTCCACTAATTTTTCATTGGAAAGCAGAATGGGGCAGCTATGGCATAGTGAAACATCCTTTAAAACTACCTAACAACTGACCAGTGCCTACCTGAAGCCTTTTAGTTTTTATTCTTTGGAGGAGATTATGGATATATACACAGATTTTGCAGATTAGCCCATTATGGGATACAATACAACAAAGAAAGGAGTAAAATTAACATATCTGTGAATTCTCAACTCTCCTTGGTTTTAATGTATATAGTTAGTGGGTCATGTGTTTCATGGACCACACAATCACCAGCTGACATCTTTGTTTTATCTAGCAGTAGTTTGGTGATAAAATCTTGAATAAATGCAATTGTCTGTCTGTAAGTGCAGTGAGTTGCCCCTCATTATGTGCTGTTGAGAGTCATCTAGCTTCTGTGAAAGGTTCCTCAGAAATAATTGAATAACCTTCTGTTGGGATTTTTACCCAAAGAACCTATCACCCTGAGAGACTGAGAGGAACCAAGGTACCTGAGGTAACATTGCTGGTAACGTTGCAGGAGCAGTAACCCTAAGTCTGGTAGGTGTACGTGTACAGGGCCATATTATTATTACTTTTTGTTATGGCCAGTAAAATGATTTTTTTTTTTTTTTTTTAAGATAATTTCTATGAAAGTAGTTTTTTTAAATGTATTACTCTCTCTGGGCATTACAGATGAAGTTGAGTCCCTATTTGATACACATCAAAGTGGAGGGGAAAGACAAGACACATGCAAGAGTATATCTGCCATTTTTAGCAGTGTCCACAGATTCACAGCTGATTATGCTGTTTACATCCAGTGAGACTGCAGCTCTGCAGTGTGGAGAGAGACCGGGGGATGTTTATGATCAGCCTTCCTTTACTGCTGCATAGTAAACACAGTAGGATTTGCCCTCCATCTGTTGCAGGATTGATAATTTAGTTCAGGGGTCCTCAAACTTTTTAAACAGGGGGCCAGTTCACTGTCCCTCAGACCGTTGGAGGGCCGGACTATAGTAAAAACAAAAACTATGAACAAATTCCTATGCACACTGCATATATCTTATTTTGAAGTGAAGAAACAAAACGGGAACAAATACAATATTTAAAATGAAGTAAAGTTAAATCAACAAACTTACCAGTATTTCAATGGGAATAGTGTGCCAGTCAGATGCCCAGGGATATTATGCCAGTCAGAGTCCAATAATATTATGCCATTCAGAGCCCAGTAATATTATGCCAGTCAGAGCCCAGTAATATTGTGCCAGTCAGAGCCCAGGAATATTATGCCAGTCAGATGCCCAGGAATATTATGCCAGTCAGATGCCCAGGATTATTATGCCAGTCAGATGCCCAGGAATATTATGCCAGTCAGAGCCCAGGAATATTATGCCATTCAGATGCCCAGGAATATTATGCCATTCAGATGCCCAGGAATAGAGTGCCAGTAAGAGCCCAGGAATAGTATGCCAGTCAGATGCCCAGGAATATTATGCCAGTCAGAGCCCAAGAAAATTATGCCAGTCAGAGCCCAAGAAATTTATGCCAGTCAGATGCCCAGGAATAGTGTGCCAGTCAGATGCCCAGGAATAGTGTGCCAATCAGATGCCTAGGAATATTATGCCATTCAGATGCCCAGGAATAGTGTGCCAGTCAGAGCCCAGGAATATTATGCCATTCAGATGCCCAGGAATATTATGCCATTCAGATGCCCAGGAATATTATGCCATTCAGATGCCCAGGAATAGTGTGCCAGTCAGATGCCCAGGAATATTGTGCCAGTCAGATGCCCAGGAATAGTGTGCCTGTCAGATGCCCAGGAATATTATGCCATTCAGATGCCCAGGTATAGTGTGCCAGTCAGATGCCAAGGAATATTATGCCATTCAGATGCCCAGGAATAGTGTGCCAGTCAGAGACCAGGAATATTATGCCATTCAGATGCCCAGGAATAGAGTGCCAGTAAGAGCCCAGGAATATTATACCAGTCAGATGCCCAGGAATAGTGTGCCTGTCAGATGCCCAGGAATATTATGCCATTCATATGTCCAGTAATATTATGCCATTCAGATGCCCAGGAATAGTGTGCCAGTCAGATGCCCAGTAATAGTATGCCAGTCAGATAACCAGGAATATTATGCCAGTCAGATGCCCAGGAATAGAGTGCCAGTAAGAGCCCAGTAATATTATGCCAGTCAGATGCCCAGGATTATTATGCCAGTCACAGCCCAAGAAAATTATGCCAGTCAGATGCCCAAGAAAATTATGCCAGTCAGATGCCCAGGAATAGTAGAGTGCTCGTTATACCTCCCTACTCCCCCTCCTTCCCCATCACTTACCTCCAGCTGCTGTGTCCCCGGGCCGGACGTCTCGCGCAGTGTTCCCTCCTCCCTGCACGGAGGAGGGAAACAGTTACCGGGTCCGGATGTGACGAAACGTCACATCCGGTCGCGGTGATTTTTTTTTTTTTTTTTTCCGTTTTCCTGCAGTCGCATCTTCTGCGGCTGCAAGGGAAAAAAAAGGTAAACAGCGGGGAGCGGGGTGCCGGCAGCACCCCCCGCGGGCCGGACAAATGTGCTCGGCGGGCCGCATGTGGCCCGCGGGCCGTAGTTTGAGGACCCCTGATTTAGTACATCCCCAAATTTCAGTCTTGCAAGAGACCACAAGAGAGATTTAGATTTCTTGTGTTGGCTACTTTTTTTTACAGAGTTCTAGATCTAGTACACTGAGCTGTCCTTGGTCTGGATTATTATCATTTAAACTGGCAGGTGTCTTTTTTCTCATGTTATTTTGAGCGTTACTTTCTATGTGTTTATTCCTGTATAACTTTAGTGTTTATAATGAAATCTTTTAAAACCAGTAAAGACTATGCCTGTCTTTTTTCTTTTCTTCCTTTTGGTTCAGAGAAGCAAGTAAGTAAAATAGCATATGTGATCAGTAACTCAAACACCTATCTATCTCTATATGTTTGTCAATCTACCGTTCTGTCTGTGTGTGTCTGTCTTTTCTTAGCAAGGGAAGCTCACTAGGTTTGTCTCTGTACAATGAATAGCTAAATTGGTGAGATCAAATGTTCATCTCATTACAACTCCCCTCATCTCACTTCAATTCTCCTTTTAGTGAATAGCCCCCCTCTGTCTGTTCTTGAGAGGACGAGCTGTAGTGTGTGCAGTAAATAATGCATTAGGAGAGCAGAGTTTTCTTAGATATCAAAAGTGAGAAAATGGACACTGCATGTGGATGTAAAAGATGTGGCATGTTGCAGTGGCGTCCCGAGGGGGGGGCGGGGGGGGCGGACCGCACCGGGTGACACCTCCAGCGGGGGTGACACCCGTGCTGCCGGCACCCCCCCGCATCGCGCTGGCGCTGGTTAACTTTTTTTCTGGCAGCCGCATCCCCTGGACGCGGCCGCCGGAAAAAAGTAAAAAAAAAAAAAAAAAATCCACCGCAACCGGAAGTGACGTTACGTCACATCCGGTTACTGTGTTTCCCTCCTCCGTGCAAGAGGGAAGACTGCACGGAGGAGGCGTCCGGGAGCAGAGAGCAGCATTCAGGTAAGTGATGGGGGAAGGGGGGGAGGAGGCTCTGGCTGGCACAATATTACTGGGCTCTGGCTGGCACTATATTACTGGGCTCTGACTGGCACTATATTACTGGGCTTTGGCTGGCACTATATTACTGGGGTCTGGCTGGCACTATATTACTGGGCTCTGACTGGCACTATATTACTGGGCTCTGACTGGCACTATATTACTGGGGTCTGGCTGGCACTATATTACTGGGCTCTGACTGGCACTATATTACTGGGCTCTGGCTGGCACTATATTACTGGGGTCTGGCTGGCACTATATTACTGGGGTCTGGCTGGCACTATATTACTGGGCTCTGACTGGCACTATATTACTGGGGTCTGGCTGGCACTATATTACTGGGCTCTGACTGGCACTATATTACTGGGCTCTGGCTGGCACTATATTACTGGGGTCTGGCTGGCACTATATTACTGGGGTCTGGCTGGCACTATATTACTGGGGTCTGACTGGCACTATATTACTGGGGTCTGGCTGGCACTATATTACTGGGGTCTGGCTGGCACTATATTACTGGGGTCTGGCTGGCACTATATTACTGGGGTCTGGCTGGCACTATATTACTGGGGTCTGACTGGCACTATATTACTGGGCTCTGGCTGGCACTATATTACTGGGGTCTGGCTGGCACTATATTACTGGGGTCTGGCTGGCACTATATTACTGGGGTCTGGCTGGCACTATATTACTGGGGTCTGGCTGGCACTATAT
Source organism: Pelodytes ibericus (assembly GCA_036172795.1). Taxonomy (NCBI): domain Eukaryota; kingdom Metazoa; phylum Chordata; class Amphibia; order Anura; family Pelodytidae; genus Pelodytes; species Pelodytes ibericus. The sequence goes on along the minus strand of CM069857.1, from coordinate 209,346,597 downwards.
TACTGGGCTCTGGCTGGCACTATATTACTGGGGTCTGGCTGGCACTATATTACTGAGGTCTGGCTGGCACTATATTACTGGGGTCTGGCTGGCACTATATTACTGGGGTCTGGCTGGCACTATATTACTGGGGTCTGGCTGGCACTATATTACTGGGGTCTGGCTGGCACTATATTACTGGGGTCTGACTGGCACTATATTACTGGGCTCTGGCTGGCACTATATTACTGGGGTCTGGCTGGCACTATATTACTGGGGTCTGGCTGGCACTATATTACTGGGGTCTGGCTGGCACTATATTACTGGGGTCTGGCTGGCACTATATTACTGAGGTCTGGCTGGCACTATATTACTGGGGTCTGGCTGGCACTATATTACTGGGCTCTGGCTGGCACTATATTACTGGGGTCTGGCTGGCACTATATTACTGGGGTCTGGCTGGCACTATATTACTGGGGTCTGGCTGGCACTATATTACTGGGGTCTGGCTGGCACTATATTACTGGGCATCTGGCTGGCACTATATTACTGGGGTCTGGCTGGCACTATATTACTGGGGTCTGGCTGGCACTATATTACTGGGCATCTGGCTGGCACAATATTACAGGCATCTGGCTGCACAATATTACTGGGCTCTGGCTGCACAATATTACAGGCATCTGACTGGCACAATATTACTGGGCATCTGGCTGGCACAATATTACAGGCATCTGGCTGGCACTATATTACTGGGCATCTGGCTGGCACTATATTACTGGGCTCTGACTGGCACTATATTACTGGGCATCTGGCTGGCACTATTACTGGGCTCTGTGTGGCACAATATTACTGGTATCTGACTGGCACAATATTACTGGTATCTGACTGGCACACTATTAATGGGCTCTGAATGAAAAAATTGTGGGTGTTTTCTACATTTTTATTATGGGGGGGGGGGGGGGGGTGCCACACTCAGGGTCCGCCCCGGGTGCCAAATGCTCTAGGAACGCCCCTGGCATGTTGTATCTCTCTAGTAGCAAGTACCTTTTCAGTATTCTGAGGACTGTCACAAACATGGGGCAATTCATCTTCTCTAAAGATCTCATTCTATACCTTCTAAGTATAAATAAGCCCTTCCAGAGATATCAATAAAAACAAACAACACTTCTTATTACAATAGAATAAAAGCACATACAGTAGTCGTATCCCCCGTGTTTTTGTAACCTCACTTTCCAGTGAATACTTCCAGGTTGTGACATGCGTAAAGGTGTATACAAGTGTACACAGCTGCAGTCTGTGAGATTGCAACAGCCATCAACAGCTGCGTCCTTTAAACAGGTAGGAGTTATTTGTTACCAGGGGAACAAACCTCAGACCTTTGCCCTCCATTCATTCACTGCAAATCAGAATATACCATTTAATTAGGAGGGGATCACAACAATGTATGATTAAAGCAGACCATTGCACGTTTTCTAGATTTATGTTTAGTACGGAGTATCTTTGAAAAATGCAAGGTTTGCAGATTGTACTTGTGTTCATGTTATGTTTTGACATGATATAGTATTGTGTGTAATATGTCAGTAACTCTCCCATTTTTAATAGAACAGAACACAATTGTACACCTTAAGGACCAGATCATTTTGGGTACTTATTTTACTTAATCTGTGATTTCTCTTTGTTATTTAGTGCTCTTTTATAATGACTATTATATAGTCATAGTAAATATATAAATTTAGTAGCCTTTGTCCAACTTGATAATAATCAGGGCTGGGAATTGGCAAACCTTGTGCTTGTTTTATTTTTTTGTTCAATGGCGGTGGTAATTTTTTTAATAGGTGGATTATTTAAACCATTTTTGGTGGTCCCTTCCCTTTGGGTGCCAGGGGCTGGGCAGCAGGGATGTATCGTGCCCCTGAGTGACAGGCGTACTGCCGGAGGCACGACATCTCTCGTGTATTTACGGGGGTTTGTGTGATGAGAACAGACAGACATCCGAAAGACGACGCTTCTATGAATTTGGCAACAGAGTCACTCACTCTGTTGCCAATTCGACAAGTACTCTCTGCTCGGAGCACACAAACCCCAGAAATACACAGAGCGGGTGCTCCGTGTTAGGTGTGCGGTGCAGTGGCAGTGGCTTAGAGCCATTTGGGGCGGCTCCCAATGTATTTTTTAAGGGAGAGGGAGCACTTGCCCAGAGCCGTTTTTTAGTGGGGTCTGGGCTACTTGCCCTGGCCTCCGATGTATTTTTGAGGCCCCACATTAAACTTAGGAGTGCAGCTTTCAAAAAAGATGAATTATTTAAAAACTGACTATTTTGATATGCATTTGCAGTTGCTTCCCCTAGGGATTGATCGTGCTCCATTCCATGCTACCCACACACCTCTACTTAGTCAATCACAAGACTTTGATAAATATGCAAAGAGGCATGGAAACTGTGTTATAATCACACACAAACATTGTATGTAGCCATGTCTCTCTATGAAGCACCATGGCACTGTACTATGCAGGCCGTGTGTTCACCTTGCGTGTGTAGCTAAGGTTGCCACCCAGCTGGTATTTTACTGGTAGGCTGGTAAGCAATTGGCTTGAAGTTAATGTTAAGTCTATGGAGGCAATAGCAAAGAAAGTATTTTTTTTAAAAGAAAAGGTGGCAACCCTATGTGTAGATGGGGTTGCCACCATTTTTCCAAAAAATGTGTTTGCCTTGTGTGCCTATTGTGAACATGGAGCTGTTATTTTAAAATGAAACCCAGCAGTTGTAGCCACATTTTAAAAAATAATTTTTTGTATACTCAGGAATGCAAATATCCATCTATGTCTGAGCACGCAAACAATAGATATTAAGTAATGCAACTTGTTCCATCACGTGGCCTGTTAAACATTCCAAAGAAGAGTATTTTTAAAATGTATTTTTTTAGTAAAATGTTATCCTACGTCTCAAGTCACCTCATTTCAGTACTTCCCATTCCAAATGAATGGAGATATTGACATCTTGTAACTTGAGAAAGAGACCCCATTCCGACAGTTCAAAAAGGTTATTTGATAGCACATTTATAATAATACTGCATCATAAAAAAAAAACAGCAATACAGAATTACAACATTTGAGTCTCTGCTTTGCAGCGACATCTGTATTTCTAACTGATATTTCCCTAATAAAATTACTTTTTATTTGTGCTAATATGAATTGATGAAATAAATAAAATCAAGATCATAGGACACGAGTTACAGAAATAGCTTCTTTAAATATTTGCACTTACTCTGTAATAACATAATACAAAAGTAAGAAAATCCCTAGATGAAGCCTCAATTGATTTTGACAAAGTGTCATTAATTTGATGCCAGATCAGGGGTGTAAACACAACAATTTAAGAGTTTCAAAATGAATGGTTTATGCAAATAAAAAGTGGCATGCGGAAAAATGGGAACCTTCCAACTTTCTACTATTAATGTTTTACTAGTATATTCTTTTCAATTTGCAATGCCATAATAGTATACCATGCAGGTCTAAGGTCATGTTTAATAATAAAACACTGATTAAGTAAAGTGCCACACCCCTTTTGCTCATTGGCCTATTTTTTTTAATGACTTTTGGGTGCTTGATTTGAGTGATCATCATAAGCTTGTAGATGCAGACAGCCCAAGAATATATTTTTGCACTTCCTAATTAGTTTTCATGGACAGAACAACCTTGCAAGCAATGTTATTTTTCCTACTTCTCAAATGTTGTTAATGCTAAAATGTGCTATTAGTGGGAAATACGCACTCTATCCCTTAGTAAGATGATTTGTGTCTTAATGAAACAAGTTTTACTGCCGTGTGTAGCTTTGATTACATCACTTCTTCTGTTCAGACCAAACTAAATAGTCTACTAAGGTAGCTCCTATTTTCTATAAGATTTCGGAGTTTCGGACACAACCGGGTCACTTTGGTGATCCGAGTAGACTTTAAATTCAGGCTACTCAGATATCACTGAAGTGATCTTTAATGGGCACAAAAATCGGCCAATGTAGTTGATTTTCGTGCTGACATTTCAGCAGTCAATCTCCTCCTTCGACTGCCAAAATGATAGCCTCAGTCCTCCCCATAGACTTTATGGGGAAAATGTTAGCCTAATTTAAGGGCCAGTTTGGAAGGACCTCATAAAATACAGAAATATAAGTCAATGGAAGGACTTCAGCTATAGCCAAAATAACGATTTCCTCCGAAAATGAGCCAAAGATTTATGAAATAAAATGTAAAATAATAAAGAACAAATAGCATAACTCAAATACATACAAATAAAGTCAATTAACATAAAATATTAATACACATTTTATTAAAAGGTAAAAATACATACCGTATATACTCGAGTATAAGCCGAGTTTTTCAGCACAATTTTTGTGCTGAAAAATGCCCCCCCCCGGCTTATACTCAAGTCGGTGGAAAAAAAAAAAATCTAAAACTTACCTCGTTCCTGCTCTGTCCCCCGGTGCTCTGAAGCTGCGTGGCTGTGAGGGAAGCGTTGTGAGCATCCCTCCAGCCGCGCAGGTCAATAAAGTGTGTTTTTTTTAAACAAACTTTATTGACCGCGCGGCTGGAGGGAAGCTCACAACGCTTCCCTCACAGCCACGCAGCTTCAGAGCACCGGGGGACAGAGCAGGAACGAGGTAAGTGCTGGGGTCTGGGGGAGGAGGGTGGCATAACGAGCATACTAAGGGGCAATATCCTGGCATATTGGGGGCAATATCCTGGCATATTGGGGCAATATCCTGGCATATTGGGGGAAATATCCTGGCATATTGGGGGCAATATCTTGGCATACTGGGGGAAATATCCTGGCATATTGGGGGCAATATCCTGGCATATTGGGGGAAATATCCTGGCATATTGGGGGCAATATCCTGGCATATTGGGGGAAATATCCTGGCATATTGGGGGAAATAACCTGGCATATTGGGGGCAATATCCTGGCATATTGGGGGCAATATTCTGGCATATTGGGGGCAATATTCTGGCATATTGGGGCAATATCCTGGCATATTGGGGGCAATATCCTGGCATATTGGGGCAATATCCTGGCATATTAAATGGCATATTGGGGGCAATATTTACCAGTAGCTGCCTCATTTTCCACCCTAGGCTTATACTCGAGTCAATATTTTTTCCCAGTTCTTTGTGGTAAAATTAGGTGCCTCGGCTTATATTCGGGTCGGCTTATACTCGAGTATATACGGTATATTAATGTAAATATATTTTTAGGACATATAAAATGAATACATTATAATTGTATATGATTTTTTTTTGTTTATGATATGTTTAAATCTTGTACACTTGTCAATTCATCTGCTAATATCTGGTAAATTGAAACCCCCTAAATTCAGCTAATATAGATGAATTGGGCCCATTTTGGAGGGTTTCAGTAGGAGGGTGGTTTTGAGTAGGAGTAATAAGTAGGATTCCCCAGGCCATTTTTCCTAAACCGAATATGGCTGGATAGATTCCTTACCAAAATCAGCCATATTGATTAGTGCAGAAAATTCTGAAATTCAACTAGAAGCTCCGACCTAACCCCATTTCAGGCCAGATCAGTCTGTACTGACTAGACCCTTATGAAGTGTAATGCTACCACAGCCACAACCAACCACAGCCCAGTGGCATGGCTAGGTTCCAATGCTGAAGCCCATTAGAAAAAAAGGCATTCCTGAGATGACCAGACAGGATTAGTGAAGTAATATTATGCCACTTCGTAATGTATTGCATTGGTGCAAAAAAAACAAAATAAACATGTCTGACTAGTCATCACCACTAGAAGCCGTCACATAATCTCAATTACATCTGCAGAATTCATCGCTTCAAGTTTTATATGGTTGAGTGATATATTTTAAACCAGTGCTGTGACATCCTCCTCTAAGAAGTGAATGGTTAACATCCATAGTATTTTTCCATCTACTGCAGTAGAATTTTTAGCAAAATACTTGGCTGTAGAGAAGCAGAGGTACAGAATTCCCCTGGGAATTGTATGCATTTCGGGTTTTATAAATAATGTAGTGGATCCATTGCAGTTAGTACATAGGAATTGAAATTCTCCATTCCCTTACTTCTTGTGCTTTTTCTATTTTACAAATTTTCCTACTGTTCTCTTTATTTATTCTCAAGGGTCCAGAATAAGAGTTCAGTGCTGTCTGCACAATATCCCAGAAACCGACAAAAATTGTATTTACTACTGACAGATTAGATGCCATTGTCCAGCCAGTCACGGCTGTATTTTCTTGGGTGTTATCCAGATCCATTGCTCCTGGCACAGGAGCGCACCATTACTTCCTATTTTCTATTATTTCTTCACCAATTTTGTATAGTCCTCTGATAAACTAACAGCTAGGCCCCTGTATCTGGACTCCAGCTGGAACTGGCATCCACACCAGTGACAAAATGTTCCAGCCATGCTGTGGAGTCTGCAAGGACCTTTGCTATGACGCTTTTGATGAAGTAGGTGGGGACACTAACCAAGTACATACAAACACTGCAGAAATGTTTTTTTGTTGCACCAGAAAGAGGTACGCCTCTTGAGGTCAGCCTTTAAAACAACCCAGTCTACAAATTCTGTAAAGATGAACTCAGCACCAGAGCGGCATTCAAAGACTCTGTGTACCTTTACCAAAAAGCACACCAGTGATTTGGGTATTCATCTGCCTCCCATACCAACCCTGGCCTTGTATGGCAAGGCACAGCCTTCTCCTCAAAAGAAGAGTCAGGAGTCCACTCTTGGTTGCAGAATGGTCTTGGTGTAAGGACCATAATATGTGCTTTTATTGTGGGTAATTTGGGCCATATATAAGCTACTGCATTTTCATCCACCATTGCATGGACACAAGCATATGTGGGTGTGTCACTAGTATGGATGCCAGCTCTGGCTGCAGTCAGGATGCAGTGGCAGTAGCAGGTTTAATAGCCTTTTTTTCCCTATAGGGTCACCTTAATATTTAGTATTTTTCCAAAACAAAATTTTCAAAATTAAGCTCTTATAATTGGAAAGTATTGTCTTAATTAACTAACAATCTCGCTGGGTGCTAGTCACTAAAAGCTGAGATGAGTTGAGCATTTAATCTCATCAATTTAACTATGCAGGGACAAAGTGAGTTTTCCAAGCAGGGGAAACTCATCATGTTAGTCCCTGCATAATGTATTGCTAAACTTGTGAGATGAAATGTTCATCTCACCTGCAACTCCCCTTTTAGTGAATTGCCCCTTCTCTTTACCATGCCTGTAGCCTGTTGTATGTTATTTAAAATATCTGCATACACAAGAAATAGAGATAAACGGTATTATTAAATGGATGAGTTACAATTATTGTGTCGTTGTAGGAAAGTACGTTTGTATTTTTTATATTTTCATAAATAGCGATGGCTAACCATGAGCTCTCCAGCTGCTGCGGATTACAACTCCCATGGTGCTCTGTCAGCCTCACCAGAGTTGCTTTTTTACAACTGCAGGAGAGGCCAAGGTCAGTCATCACAGCCATAGAATGTATTTTACGAGCTTCCCATACAGAGGACACACACAAAGCGAAAGTCCTGATTTTAACATAAATATTTAATCTCTGCAAGGTGATAGTAATGCAATGTAAACAACAGATCCAGCACATGCATGAAGCCCTGTGACCTCAAAGCCTGCTTGCTTTGTAGTTTGCAGTGCAGAATGAAGAGATTAGAAAAGTTGACAAGTTTCCTTGTCCGTCCCTCCCCTGTACTCCACCCCCTGTGCCTGGCTCACTGACACACTGCAACACAAGCACATCCTCCTTCTTCTGCACTCGCTGGACTACCATAGGCTGCTGTGATCGGCTTCTCTCTGTCATCTGGTTTGTTGTCACCTAGCAGAGACCTACAAGAAGGTAAGGCTGAAGTGCAATGTGGGTCCAGTTTGCGGCAATGCATCTTGTTCCCCCTGCCACATCTAGGAGATTGAGCATTACGCTGGCTGCATGCCCTGCTGGCTGGGCCTGTGCTCATTCACTGCAGGCAGGGATTTCCATGTGTCAGCCGCTCCCTTCCCTGCAGAGGCTTCCCTGCCCAATGGCTCAGCCCACCAGCATGCAGGGTGTCGCTGCTTCCCCAGGCAGGGTGCTGGGGGAGGGGAGCCCGAACCCTTCCTGTCACTCTGGATACTCAAGGCTTGGGCATTTATGGAATGAAATAATAACTGGGTTAGGCCTGGCTTGTACATTCAGATAAGTTGAAATCAACACAGCCAGATATGTAAAATCTTATGGCCGCAGTGGGGTAACATCACTTCGCCTGATTACTGATGTGTATGTGTTGCACGTTATAAATCAACTAAAGCCATGTACTCACTATGTACATCAATAATCACACAGGTGTGTGTGATTAAATAAGATTTCTGTATATGATTATAGATGTATAATTTAGATAAAACACCAGCATACCGTAATGTTGTAGTTGTGAGTGACAAAAATAAAATGTTTACACTAAAATGTGCCTGTAGGAAGTAACAGTCTATAGCAGAAGCATCCAACTGTGGCCTGTGGGCCAAGTGCTGCTGCAGCTCATCTGATTTGAATGCTCATTCTCATTACACTTATAGGTGTGCCATACATTATTTTTTTGAGGACCATTTAATCTGTCTGTGCGTTTTTTCTTATGTTTGCAATAATGTTTGGGTTTGCTGGTATTGCTGCATGTTAATCTTTACAATGACTGCTACCCACAAGCTGAGGGGGCACCAGAGGTGCTTGCTGGGGAGATAGAAAAAAAAATATCCCCTCACCAGCACTCTTGTGAGGATGGCAGGCCCAAGCGCACAGACATCCTCTTAGGCTGCCCCCATTCCCCACAAGTTAGAGCTTCTGGGTTTTGTGACCTCTCCACGCTGACTACTCAGAGGTGCGGGAAGCGCTGAGCAAATGCCAGGCACTGGGGGCAGGTCTTGTGAGTGAAATCTGCGTGCTGGCGTGTCCTTTGGTACAGTGTGGGTGCTAGTGGCAAGTCCTTGTTGCAGTGTGGGAACTGGGGGGTAAGTTCTGTGAGTGCAATGGGTGTTGGGGCAAGTCCTAAGTGTGCAATCATGGTTCTTTGACAAGACCAGTGGGTGTCATGCATTCTGAGTAAGGGACAAGGCCTGTGAGTACAACCTGTGTACAGGGGCAAGTCTTGTGTGTACCATCTGAGGCATGTCCCGTGAGTCCCATCTAGCTGCTGGGGCACGTCCCATGAGTGCCATCTAGCTGCTGGGGAACGTCCTGTGAATGGAATGGGTGCTGGGGCAAGGGATGCAGATGTGTGTCCTCTTTTCTAGTCACCAGGATATGTTAACCTTAACTTATAAGAATGTCGGTTTTTTTTTCTAATTAGGTTTATTTAAACTGTTTTTGGACTGCATTATTTTTAGTGTTATTTTAACATGTTTTCTTTGGCTAACATGTTATTCTTCACCATTACTGCAAATACAAAGTTTAATGCAGCCCAATGCACATATGCATTTATGAACATGCGACCCATTTCAGAAAAGACTTGGACAGCCCTGCTTCTATTCTATGTACGTGGGATGCTGGATGTGTGTTTTTTTTTTATGCAGGCCTCTGTCATTTCACACATAATGGAAACAGGTATATTTATTCACAGCACTGTTTCACCTCTATATTTGATAGTCCTTTTGCACTGGCAGAGCAAGAGCTTTGAAGCACAAACTGGCATTTCAGCACATTTTATATCTGTGTTGGTGACATTTGTCTTGGTCACTCTTTTTCAGCAACTTTATTTTTCTTAATTTATCTCACTACATAAAATAATAGCGGACGAGTGGTGGTGCATGTTGCTACATGTATCTGGGAATTTATATTCCAGCGACTGAATATTCCAGCATTATATTTTTAACCATTTTGGCTGCAGTAATAATGCACATGCAACACTAGCAAGAAGGTGGTTAGTGAGGTCTAGGCTATCTTAGTTATTGCTATTATGCCCATCTGTTGGTGAACATCATCATACCTCTGTTAGCTGAGTATGTTAGGAGGTGTATCCCATGAAGAGTAAGAGGACCTAAGGTTCTGTGATCTAACCCTCCGTCTCCCGTATGATGAATAAATAAATGTTGCTATCATACCAATATGTTACTTCTGTGTAAACCCATCAATAATCACCTTGTACCTAAATGTCAGGGATTTCAAACCAGGAGTAATTTAAAGTTTTGTTATTCATTATATACTCAGATTATTGAAAGGATGTCATGTTTTACAACCTCTTGTTTGCTTATAGTAGCTTTTAGATATAAGCAGGCCGAAGTGCCTTACTATAACTACAACTCTTTCCAGGTCAATGTGTTTGGATTTTAGCAGAAAGTAACAATTGTTATATCAAACTTAGAAAAATGTAATTTAGTTGAAGAAGCTAGAATTATATAGAGGACATAATTGTTCTCTTTAGATGTCAAGAGCCATGAGGTCAGAATTCATTTATGTAGAATTATATGTTGATCCAACCTACACTTTGTACACAGGTTTTGATTTCTAAAACCTATTTCTATATTGTACTATTCAAGTTGATAGCAAACATACAGCTCACATTATATGTAAAGATTAACAAAACTGTTTCTTTCACTTTAGAAGCACTAGTGAAAAGGTAGCTTTCCCTAGTATGAGAATAAACATTTGACAGTGCATGCCAGTATATCCTCTGACCGGCAGCTGCCATGCTTCAATAGGAAGCAGGCAGACTGGTCAGGTCAGTGACTTTCTCTCGCTCTTCTCAAATATCCCTGTGCTGATCCCATGTAAAAAAGAGGGTCTGCCACTGTGCTATCAGAGATTCTCCCACACAATTCAGACCCTGATGAGACAAGCGGAACAAGCCCCCGCTCTGGTTGGCACAGTGTTAACATGTGCCAGCTTTAGATGAGCTCTGCCTCATCTGAGAGGCAGAGCTAGGAGTAAACCCGTGGGTTTAAGTTCGAGAAGGTCAAGTTTTTTTTAATTCTAGCCTCCTCCAACGAAGCAAGGGTTGAGAACGTTTGAAATGTCCTTTAGATACATGATGTAGGCGTAGAGGTATTAATGATTTTTGCAATTGTAAATGGCTGACAATAAAGCTTTTAAAGTCAGGGACATTTTTTGATCTGCTTTTGTCTCTGTCTGGAGATTCTGAAGGCCTGCTAACATTGATTTGAGAATAAGTGTTATTTAGAAATAGTTAGTTGGCTGTAGTAAGCAGCCACCAGTTAAAGGACATTTAAAGAAAAACACGGTGAAATTAATATCACATTGCAATAATATTGTATGTTGAAAATTTCCTTATTTAAATCTAACTATATTTCTCACACACTGTTTTTGTAGGTTATTAATTACAACATTTCTGCCACTTTTAATGATGTTGTAGTTGTGACAGGCCTAGATTGCTTTGGCACACTGTAACTTACTGGTATTTTGTAAATTCTACCTTTAGGCTTGCAGGGTCACTGAACTTCAGCTGAGGAATGTTAGGCCGCTGTGAAATTGAGGAAGAAGAGAAAATCTAAATTATGTTGGGACAAAATTCATGAGCCAATATATACTGCAGAACAACTGCAGTGCTGGGAATGCCTGCTCCCTGCAATGTCAGACATTGATAATATTAAGGAATACTGGCATTACTAAATAAGGTTCTTTTCTTAAGCGTTGAAGGGCATGCTAATAAGTGATTCATTGTGTGATCCATAGTGATGTAGTCATGGTTGGCATTCGAGCTGTTATGTAACTTTTAATATTTTTGGCATCCTTTCTCCAGTTTATAAACCTTTTTCTGGCTCTGGCCTTACTGCTTTAGTGAGGTTAAACATTCCAAAGGAAAATATAGCACATTTATATTTTAACTCATGGGATGACAAAGGTTCGCATAAGTAAGAAACCATGCAGATCAATTAAGGCTTTCTCTTATGAGCTAATGAAGAGGTGTATCTTCACAGTTCTATATAAAGCACACCATTTATCGGTGTTATATCTCTAACATCCGACTTATTTATGTGCCAGCAAAGCTGCTGATGATATAAAAAGCTTTGACATTCTATACTGGCACATAGTCTCTCAAGCCAGAGCCATTACATTGGGGGATTGGGGTAGATGGGCAGAGGAATTACTATCTATTAACGGAATTTTGTATTTGTGTATTAGGACCTTCATTGAATAAATGTGGAAACTGTGCTTCATTGAGCATGGCAGTAAATGGCACCGTTTAGTACAGTGATGGCACTACAGATGTTTGGGAACTATATGAGTTATAAAGCTGACTGAGCATCATGGGATATGCAGTTTGTAAAGATTACTGGCTTAGGGTTAGAGAGGTATTGAACCATCCTTCATGGCAGTATAATGATTGCATTACGGCTGCTTTTGAAACCGTTAGTGCAGAGAATTCTGCTCATTCCCCATTAGATGCGGTTGATTGATAATTTATAGTTGTGTTAACTCAGCATTTTGCATGTGCAAGGTGGACAGAAGCTGGAATCAGGAGAGATTTACAAGTCACCCCTTCTGCTCCTTGCTAAACGAGTGGGTCCCAGACAACAATTTAGTAAGAGAAGTTAAATGGACTTTGAAATTCTCTAGATTTAGAGTACTGGTTTTCTTTATGTATTATTATTTCTATATTATTATTATATTATTTCTATAGAGCCATCATATTCTGCAACACTGTAGAAATGGGTAAATGCATTACTTTTTTACTGCTACACAGTTAGCGCATATGGCTAGTTCTAGTTATAAGTGATTATCTGTGATAATGATTTATGTTTTTTTAGTATATTAGTGAATTATCACAGAAGTGGTTCTCTGTGCTATTGTCATGGGGCTTTTTCCCAAAATATTGAAAAAATGGTTGCCTGTGTACCAAATATAACCAAAGTTTACCCTGTGATATATTCAACAATTTGTTTTGGTAAGTCACAATTACCAATATAACATGCTAAACATAAACAATCAAGCATCATTTTTCATTAATAAAATAAATAAACTATTGTTCCATGCACACCATGTAACAAGAAACATTGACTCTAAGAGCATGTACTAATATGTATGTTTGAATGCAACATCTCTAGTGGGCACATTCAGAATACGCTCAATTGTTATTGTAATAGATACTCACTTTCTGTTTCTTTCTCATTATGCAACACAGCTTTGTGCATTTCATCACCTTTGTACCTCTTTGTTAATGCCTTATTCATTGTTGTGGTGGTAATTATTTTAGAGATAATGTATGTGTCTAACTATATCTGAACATGGCTGAATCTGCATATATGTTGAACTCTGTTGGTTCATGTATAGTTGTCTTAAGTGATTTGTTCTTAGTAAATGAGCATCTATGATACTTTTGGTACCAATGTATTAATACAGTACCTCTGCCTCTGTGTTCCCATGGGTACAGGGAATAGTGTAACACACAGATTAGAGACCTGTTGTGTTTCAGCAGTTGTAACTACACCATTACTGGTGCTCTCAGCAGGGGATGTCCAATGTCAGTCTGAGAATTAGAGTTTTAATGAATTGACAATCAGCAAGCCAACGGGTTTCTCTGTTCTTGGTATTGAGAGTAGTTTGTATTTATTATGTGTGTTCTGGAATATAAAATGCCAGGCCAGTGTAAGCCAGCATCCTTTCATGAAGCAAATGTAATTCTGATTTCAACCAGAGCAAATGACATTCAGGGTAAGAATGTGTGCCAGTAAGAAAATGAAAGCACAAAGATCCAAACACACACTGACAGTCACACATGCACAAGGACACCAAAATACACTCCAGCTGCTAACAAGGTAATGACAGAACTAGGGTATAGGACAATAATTGCCTTAAGTCAAGCATGTGAAACATGCTGTCTTCTGACAAAAACAAATCAGGCTTGGTCTTCAGTGGGATGTGCCCAACTTAGTCCGCAATGTTTCAGTGTGATGTGCTTTTGTCATGTGTAAATTACCTTTATCTCTACTGTAATTTACATTTGCATATTTACCTTGTTTCTGTTTGGTTTTCCATATACATCATTTGAAAGTGATTGGTAATGGTTTATTACTTGACTGGTGCTAAATGTGACTTTATATTGTTAAATGTTGCCTCTCTGTTGTAAACTGGAGGTGATCTTGATTGCACCTTCCCTATTGTGGTGTCCGATGTAGCCATGCATGTGACCATTAATCACTTATCAGATGCTACTCCAAAAAGCCAATTTGTAAATTAAGTTTAATTAGGGTTTAATCACAGAAGACTTTCTTTGTCTTCTACTGTAAGACTCTATGGGGCAAAACAGACCAGTTCAGGTGCCAGGAAAAATGTTTTTTCCATAGAGCAATACGTTGAAAATGGATAGATTGGATAATATTAAAGGTCACTGCCATTTTATAAATTAGTGATGTATTTAAAAGGTAAAACTGGTATCATACCTGCCAATGCTCCAGTGCAATGCACTGTATATAGGAAACAGTTAAACTGAACACATACTACCTCACCCCCCCCCCCCCCCCCCCCCCAAAAAAAAATATTTGAATTTGGAATGTTTGGCAACCATGTGATTTTAATGATTATTTTAAAATTTTAGAAAGCACTGACATATTTTTTAAGTAAAATTGAAAAATAGGATTTGGCAGGTTGGAAGATTCTTTTGGGATTTAAAATAAACTTAAGTCAGTTTAATTTTTCTTCTACTATCATTTTGATGTGCTGTTCTTCAAACAGACTATATGAACAGCATCTCTGCGGGATCAGAAGAATCTATCTAAATTCATGCACATGTGAATCTGAAAACCCCAGTGGCTATATTGGTCATTTTATATATATATATATATATATATATATATATATATATATATATATACACACACACACAATTAATATATTGGTGGCTATTATGTATTGGTTCCTTTATCATAAGCTGGACACGATGGTGAAGGGAATCTCAGACTCTCACCTCTTCACTCTTCACTTTTTATACTATTTTTCTTCTTTAAACTACCCTTCCTTTTATTTTTTACATATTAAGCTGCTAAGGTTTCGTACTGGTTTTCTTTATATTTTTTATAATTTATGTATTTTTCAAATGTTTGGTACTAAACCCTTTATTAAAATTAAAAATGCATAAAGATTTAAAAGGGGGGAAAAAAAGAAAACCCCAGTGTGATCATAAGCAAGAATAATAAAATGGCAATATCATACACAATAAAAATGAAACATAATGTGTACAAGCTCAAAGTATTGTGATAGATTTGTGTGTGTGTGTGTATATATATATATATATATATATATATATATATATATATATGTATGTATGTATGTATGTATGTATGTATAAATGTGTGTGTGTGTGTGTGTGTGTGTGCATATACACACTATCCTCTTTTTTTTCTGATGCTCAAAAATACTTATACTTTTTCATTGTAGATTATGTACCTCTGTTTCCATAACTGTTGTCTTTCTGTTTCATTTTACAATTCTTCCATTTGGTTAGTGTATTAAAATAAATTGTCTAAAAACATCATAGCAGTATGAAGCTGCTGATCAAATAAAAGTTTGGATCCTATGGAGTAATCTATTGAGATAGGTTTGTAACTGGAATCTGTAGACTATGAGAAAGTTTCCATTCAATTAGTGCTATCTGCAATTGCATTATTTTTATCCACAAATATTTCATATTATTTTTTTTTTGTTTCATAACCAATTTTGCTTGATAAGCAGACCACTGCAGGAGATAGCCTAGTTATTTTTTCAAGTGCCAGGGAATGGTAATTCATAGTTATGTAAAATAATGAAAAAAGATAGACCTGCCTCCGGGGATTTATCAAGCCCCATATATCTATATATGTGTGGGTCAAAAACAGTAGCATTTTATTAATACCATTTTTTAGAGAAGTAGAGAAAATGAACCCACCCCAGACCTCTAAGAGTTACATCTAATAGCTGTATAATTAATTGTTTTTGTTTAATCAGAATTTGGAAAGTGGACGGGTTTGTTGCAATAGGTTTGTCTGTGATTTGTGTGTATATGGAACACACAATATATGATTGCAGAGAGGCATGTCAATTACAAATGAAGGGAATTGCATCACTATTGCACATGAAGACCTAATTGTGTACAACCACTATGAATAGGGATGTGCTTACTTTTTTTTTTTCTTGTTATGGTTTTGTTTAACTGTAATTTCACTCTCTCATTTAGTGTAGTCATATAAACTATATATATATTTTTTTTATAAGGATAAACATGACTTTCTTTTGCAGCCATATTTATTCTTATGACCCAGAAATTAATATAATTATCTTTAACCACTTTGCGACCTTATGGGAAGTTTAACTCGGCTTTAAAAAAATGTAACCCTTGCCATGCCTTGTGATCAGTTTCCTTCCTAATTTATGGCCCTCATATTGTTTGTTCTCATAATTATTTTAAATTTTTTTTTATTTATTAACAAGTTTATTAGGATGAGTGGTTAGTGTTGTACTAGCTGAGTAGAACTGGGTTTTTTTTATTTCAAAATTTCTGCCCTTTATATATATATTTTTGAATACTAATTTATAGATTATTTATATGTATATGGTATCCAAATAAAGCTCTAAGTGTCCTTTATCATCATATAACTTGTATGGGTGCGTTAAAGGACAGAGAGGAAAGCTACATTTTAACAACCAGATATCAAAATGGAAAAAATGGCTCTTGTCATTGGCCCAGGAAAAGCCCTGGTTCTTAAAGGGTTAAATTGGCCTTAGCCCTTGTTTACATTCATGATGTGCCAAGTCATGTGTCAGGGGTTAAACGGGTCATCACTGTGTAACAAAAAAATGTTTTGTTTATTATGTAGGAAAACATACATATTGTTTTGTTCGTTATGTTGCCGTGAGTGCTTGAAACGTGTATATTGGAGTACAGAGCATTTCACTCATGGATTTTTATCGTCACCATAACTACAAAGTGTTCATCATGAGTTCGAACTGTGAAAATCATGCGGTTTAGATGTAACTAACCAATTATGTGTTTTCGTCAAAGAATCTGTGCAAATAATGTGCAAAGAAAAAAACCCATTGCACACCAAACCATCAATGCACACGGCAAAACAACAAACACGTTGACAAGGATATGACTGCCAGTCATAGAAATTATAGATTGTTTTATATAGATAAAACAATCTAATAATAGATCTTTAACACCAGCAGTGTTTTTGTATGAATTACATTCTTTAAGGACAATGTAGGATAAAAAAAAAATCTCCAATTCAGCTATAGATCAAACTCTTGCTACATTTCCCTAAAGTTTGAAATTCCCTTGTCAATTCCTTCCGTCATTAAGTATTTAAATGATTGAGCCTGGGCAAAATACATACATCTGCATCATGTAACTAATACACATGGAAGCATGGTGACTCCTAACGGCTCATTGATTGCGCTGAAGCAGTCAGAGAATAATCGACCTGCCCTGTGTAGAGATTAATAGAACTTACATACTTGTGGATGGTAATGTAACAATCAAACACAATCGGTTAAGATTCTGGACAAAAGAAATAAGAAAAATGAAATGACATTCTTGTTGTGCATCATGTACATCCAAAACAGAAAAAACTTGTGCATCCCTGGCAGGGTCTCCCCGCAGCTGGAACGCTTAGGCATCAGTGGTGTATCTTGATTTTGTGCTGCCCTAGGCAGACAAAATCCGGGCACCCCCCTACCCAAGCTGCACACCCACGTTACACACCTAAGACATGCCCCATCATTCAGACTCACATCAAGCTTACACTCCCATCACACTCAGTCACACACTCCTACTCCCATCACACTCAGTCACACACTCCTACTCCCATCACACTCAGTCACACACTCCTACTCCCATCACACACACTCTGACTCCCATCACACTCAGTCACACACACTGTCTCCCATCACACACACTCTGACTCCCATCACACTCAGTCACACACACTGTCTCCCATCACACTCAGTCACACACACTGTCTCCCATCACACTCAGTCACACACTGTCTCCCATCACACACACTCTGATTCCCATCACACTCAGTTACACACACTGTCTCCCATCACACACACTCTGACTCCCATCACACTCAGCCACACACACTGTCTCCCATCACACACACTCTGACTCCCATCACACTCAGTCACACACACACACACACACACACACACACACAGTCTCCCATCAGCACTTACCTTACCCTGGTGTCAGGCAGCATGGTCCCTCCATGCTGTTCGGCTTCCCGGCGATTGTGCCGACAGGTCACGTGACCGGGCGCGCGTATGACGTCAGCGCGCCCGTCACGTGACTGTCGGCACTTCCGTGTCGGCACACAGCATGGGGAGCCGAACAGGCAGCACGGAGGTTTCTCTGTGCTGCCTGTTCGGCTCCCCGTGCAGCCTGGCAGGCAGAGCGTTGGTGAGGGGGGGTCTTCCGATCCCCTCTCACCTCCGTCTCTGCCTGCAAGCGCGGTGGGGTTTTTTTTTTTTAAAGGGACAGAATTTTTTATTTTTTTTATTTTTTTTTTTTCAGTGCTGGGGGGCGCTGCCGCCCCCCAAAATTTGCCGCCATAGGCATCCGCCTAGGATGCCTCGCGGTAAATACAGCACTGTTAGGCATGTAGGGGAAGTTCTGTTCTCTCATATTCCTAAGCATTGTGAAATAATGGAAGCTATCGTGCACAGGATACAGGTAATGCTACATCATATTAACTATTTTAATTATAGTTAATTACATGTGATCAAAATAATAACTAAAGAAAATATCCTGAATATTCCCTAGGATGTAAATATAATAATAAAACAATATAGTATGCTATGTTTGTACATATATATTGCACTGACAAACAGGTTAATCTCCTGCCTCAAATGATAAAGGATTCAAGTCAGTTTGCCAGGAATATCAAAAATTATTATTTAGTCTGTTAGTAAAGATATGACACACATAGAGAAGTACTGTTTTGAATATAAAAATGTTGCTTGTGAGTCAACACGATTGACATTGTCAATAGCCCAGCAGTATGATGGAGTCCAGAGGATGTCCCAAAATACCAGCTGGTGCAGATTCTTCAGGTACTCTGGGAAAACAAGTGTCAAGTGCCAAGATGTTGCAGTGCCAACTCAACGCGTGTCACTGGGTTAATATGGTCCCATTTTCATCAGGAGTATCCAGCAAGCAGCCATCCTAGTTATTTTTCGGAGCTAGAGCAATCCTAGAATTCTCCTTTTTAAGCGCTAAGGGAATGCTCCTTTATAGAGTTCTACGTAAAAACCATCAAAAAAGCAGGAGTTAGGGATCCCTGGCTCCTGAGATTTGCCAAGCCCTGGTTTTGTGTGAAAATGACTAAACCCTCCATGACCTGACAACTCTGATTGGTGTGTGATGCTCACAGCGTCTGTGATGCTCACAGCGTCTGTGATGCTCAGTTTGCTTCCACTATGGGACCGTGCTTCTGCCTCCATTAAAACAAAAATATGGGATTTAGGCCTTCTGTAAAGGCATGCAAAGATTAAAAAATGTTTTAGAAAAATAATCATGACATATTATCACCTAATATTCTGTCCATTTGAAAATGGCAGATTATAATTGGGTAACATTCTGCCATTTGTTATTTATATATTAATTTGAATCCGTTACAGATCCTGTACTTTGGGTCCTCTCACTCTTACTTTCCATTTGAACTGTAGCTGCACAGAACACTTGTTGTTCAAAGCATTATGAGTGAGTGGTATGTTGTTTGTATTAATTCTGTGCGGACAAATCCCTCTGTCCCTGGTGAAAGATATTCATACTTCATGCAATTAAAAACCTGTCTGCCATCAAGATCTCTCTGTTGTTATGATCTCTTTGAGTGCTGTTGTGGCATACCTTCTATCAGGGGACAGGGTAAAGATGATGCATCTGTTTACGCCTTGGCAAACTGTAACACACACATTCACCTCTGAATACATCTGGGCATACTGGAATTACGCCAAAACTCCCTTTATTAGCCAAGCATTCTGTTTTCGTTACATATGTTTCGCAGGACTCACAGATATATGTTATTCATGCAGTTCCAAAGCAGCATTAGATTGCAGCTTTATTGGGAATATTTGACTTGATGCTAGACCTGTGGACCAAATAAACCAAATTAAGTCACGTCCATATACGTTAAGATGTTGTGCACCTTACAGTGCACACATTTCAGAAATCAAAATCATTCCATTGATTGGTCTTGGCTGTTCACTGTAATCCAATGGAAGAAAGATAACTGGAGAAAATATACTGATTAGAAAAGTAATAGACCCTTTCCCATACATTTATAGAAACTCATTAGAAAATTGAAGATGAGATAATTTTTAGATGGTGTCGATGGAAAACTGAAAATATATATTTCAATTTTAAAGTATATTATATGCTACTGTATAACTAGGTGAACGCTACATAATATGTATAAATAATGCTAAATAAGCACATTATTTATTTTTATAAATCTTGATATGCTATTGGTGTTAAAAACATTACCTTTAATACTGTCATATTGAGCATGTTACTTGAGAGTAAAAAAAAAAATAATTTTCTAAATATTTATTTTCTACGATTTGGGGATAGCAGAATGATCCTGGCTATTATGATATACATGCCAGAGTATTCTTTTCAGGTTTTTAATAAGTTTTAACATTGTCACAACTCTTTAATTTTGGTATATATTATTATGTAAGCCACTTATGCAGATATTTATTATTTAAGGTTTACATATGTTTTATGTTTCATTATTTGTTTATGTCTCACTGTGTCATATATATTGACAGTTTACATGTACATTTTATGGGTTGGCAAAATAGGAATTATAGGGAATATGTTTTTCTTAAACTAGTAACTCTAAATGCTTTGAATTTGTGACCAAGATATATTTTTTATTCTCACTTTGATAGCAATTGGGTGGCACCAGTCTGATATGCTAATATGCTAATGGTCTCCTCTGTAATGCTGCAAGTGAGCAAAACAATGGTGATGTTTTGTTCCTGAGTAGTGAGCATGCATTTTCCACTGGATCAGTGGTATTTATTGTGAGTGGTATATTTTTCCAGGTCCTGCATTTAAAAAGTATTTTTGCTTTCTCCAGCGAGATACTTTTTCTCTTGTTGTTAAGCATTTTACACTATTTATTTATTGTTAATAATTTATAATTTGTTTAAGTAGTTTCCTTTATGAATGCAGAATACAAAGGTATCTCTGTACATTGTATTTTAGCAGGATTGCAAGCCGATGTGTAGATTCAGAAAAAAATATATTATCAACTCCACTATGGATGTCTGTGTTGTCTCTAGTTGATGACATCATATTTTGGCATAAAAAATAAACAAATGTCCAGCTCTCCAACATGAGGTGTTTTATTAAAGCACAGGTGGCTTGCGATTTAGTTTCAACAGTCACATAAACAAACTAGCAGTTAAAAACACAGCCGAAAAGTCCTCTTAACCCCTTCCCGATGCCAGGACATTCTATGCCGTCCTAATTTAAGTGTACCTAAAAGACACTAGGACTGCATAGAACGTCCAGCATTACGCAGCTCATCGCGGCTCCCTGCTGTGCTCTGATCCCGCTGCAGGGATTTGAGTGGCCTCAGTCTGACAGGGAAAATGTAGCCGATACTCAAAGCGAGCACCGGCTACATTTTACCTAATCGCGCTGTACCCAAACTTCTGGGTTCGGGCTCGCCGCCATGAAGTCACACGTGATGTCCGGACGTATTGCAATGTTTTGGCAAGGTCCCAGAGGGTCTATTAAGACCCTGATCAGGTCTCTGCCATAGTGTTCCTGACTACTGTTCACCTTGTGATCGGTGGCCAGGAACAAAACGTGACTTTTGGTACTTGCGTCGTCTGGGACGCAAGCACCATGCGTCACAAAGGGGTTAATAAGTAGTTCTTGTCTTTTTTTCCACAGTCCACGGGCTGAATCTACATTTCAGCTGCCCCAAGGCATAGAGAATACAAGTTGTCCCACTTGAAAATAAAGTCAATGGCTTTAGGTTCTTGTTTTTGTCGTAAGCAAAGGCTGTGAGCATGATGGGAGTTGTAGTCCAACAGCAACTTGATGACAGCAAATGCCCAGCCCTCACATTGGCTTTAGATGTGATTCACAACATGTAACCGTCATCTTTCTTTTACAAATTCTAATAAAACACTTGCAGCATTGTTCTTATCAGCCATTAACCACTCAAGTGGATTACATCTTTATCTTTATGTCTTTGAATTTACTCTTTGTTCTCCACTGTTCTTATTCTTGCTTGATGTAAAGAAAGTCATCTCTCCCTCCCCCACTGTGAAAAGGATTAAACCATCGTTTTCTTGCTATTCTATTCTCACTACTTATAACGCCTACTCTATTTTCTGCTCCAGTCCTCTACGGTTATTGTCTAACATATTTTTTTCCCTGATGGTGATGTAATCTTGAAATGTACATTGACAGAGGTGAAACTGTTTAAGAGCAGGCCATGGGGAGACCTACATTGTGCAAACTATCCTTAAAAGAGCCTCTATATTTTATGTGCATCTTACAGGGCTCATACTACCATAGAGCCCTTGTTGCAGTACCAACTTCCTTTTCACCATCTCCTCTTGAAGGCCCAGTCACTCTTGAGTCTTTTCTCTCTAAAATAGAACAAATTATTTTTACTATTCAGTTCTACCCCAACATTGATTTGTCCTCTACCACAGTGATTTTACTGTGACACAATTAAGCAAGGATAGAGTCCCTGGGTAATATTTGACCACCTTTTTTTAACCATCATATTGCATCCTTGACCTGATCCTGCTGACTCTACTTAAAGAACATTACTCAGATATACTGATTACTCAAGATAGAGCAAAAACGATTATATTTCCTTATCTTGATTACTATAACAATCTTTTGACAGTGTCTATGGCAAGATCTGAAGGTCCATAGAACATCAATAAATTGTTTGTCAGAAAGTCCAGTAAATGTCGACCATGAATGATGTGGGGGTTCTGTCTCTAAGATCTTTCTGCACATTGTAAGTGATAAGGCAACCACAGGAAAGTGATGTCTTAGAGGCCTGAGCTCAAGTTGGCACAGGTCATCGCGCTGTATTATAGGGGTTTTAGGGAGTAACAGTGGTTCCCCATGTCCTTCCGTTCAATTTTTCCATTGACCACTCGCTACTGGCACTTAACTGCCTGCATAGTCCTGAACTCCTATCACGTCAATCACCCGCCATTTTCAAACACTCCATCAAAACTCAACTCTTTCAATAAAATGTTGTCAGTTACATTTTGATTGCTATGACATAGAAGCATAGAATGTGTCGGCAGATAAGAACCATTTGTCTGCCAATTTTCGAATCACTTTTATTAGTTCCCAGTTCACGATCTTATATCTAGGATAGCCTTGTGCCTATGCCATGCATGCTTAAACTCCTTCACTGTGTTTACCACATCCGCTGGAAGGCTATGCCATACATCCACTACCCTCTCAATAAAGTAATACTTCCTGATACTACTTTTAAATCTTTGCCTCTCCTAAATGATAAAATTTGTTCCCTCTTCCTGATTAATCAGTTGCCATTTTTCCCTTCGATATTGCAATTATCCGTTAAAGTGAAAAATGTGGCAGATGTTGTTGAACAGTTGCACATTTATGTTAGGTGACATCTGCTTTCTGTGGGATTTGGTATTGGGTAAATAGTTAAAGGACAGCAGGCTTTTACTAAGATGATTTATTAAAGCTCATTAAATTTATTGTTGAATACACTGGTGACCTAATTCCAAGAGGTGTCTTAAAATGCCTACGTAAAAATGTAACATAATGTTTCATTGATGATGCTCTTAGTTGTGTTTTTGTTTGTGAGGTAGTGAATATAACATAACAATGTAAAATAAATACCACTATTTTCTAGAAAAGCATTATAATTTCAATTGTGAGCAAATCAAGTGAAATCTAAATGGTGTGTATAAATATATACAAAGGTAAAGCCCACTGGAGCACATTTCTTCTTATAACACAGTGCTACGATGGATTCCGATGGCGCCATCGGGGCATATATCTTGTTTAAAATTATGCATTAAAGTGAAAGTTTAGTAAGATCGCACTAGTATCATAATGCGAGTATTAGCCCTGTCCTGCATATACAGAATGTGCATATCAGTGTATATTCTGCACTTTTGCTACCTTAATATTTAAATTCTTATCTGAGGGATGCTGTCAACAAGCAGTTTTTCATTGCGCACAGTGGGGAATATATATAAAAACTCTTGCACTTCAATTTGTTGGGTGTTTTAGAAAAAAAGCGCAATCGCCGATTGGTATGTATAATTTTGTAGTGTGGGAGAGAAGGACCTCTGTCAAACTGTGACACAACTTTTTTTTATACATAGGCTGCACTGGTGTAGTGAGCGACGACACAACCTAAATCTACACATTCGGTGTAGCTACATTGGCACACACGCCTATTGCGCCAGTATTTGGCAACATCTGTGTGTGCACCATGTTTATACATGTATGGGGACTGTGAGTAAAAAGTAAACAAGAAGTGTAAAATCGTTGCTTTTTTTTTTTATTTATAACAAAATAACAGGGAGATCTGAGTTATATAATCCTCAAATTCAGTGTTTAAGAATATGCCACAGTTTAATTTATTAAGAAGTAGTTAAATATATATGCCACAATAAAATAAAAGGAAAATAGCTAAAATGATAAATAAGATTGTTCAAGTTGCAGTAATTTGGCAGACATCTCCCAATATGTTATTTGTCTTCTCACAACCAGAATTTTCAAGCAGAGCCTGGAGAACTGGTAAAGGTTTTTTTCTTTTTTTTTTTTTTGCCTGGAGCTGGAGCGGAACCAGGAACACAAATATTTTTGGCTGCTCCGTGCTCCACACATATTTGTAGAATATGATTTTGAATTTGTGTAGCGATTAGATAATATGTCATGACATGTGGCTGTCATGACAACTTCACTGAACCAATGCGTTTAGATACTTCAGTGAACCAACACGCTGAAATTAGTTGCAGCAATATTTTAAAAATAAAATTGTTCATCATGCTTTGTAAACTGTGTTACCAATTTACGATACCGCCATTAAGGCCCCTCCCACTCATATAATGGCTTAGGCATTTGCATGGAGAGCAAGAGAAGTGACTTCCCCCCCAGAGCAGAGCTGGAGCAAAGCTAGTGCAGAGAACTTTGCAAATTTGTCCGCTCCATTGCTAAATTTTAAATTGAATGTATTTGTTTTTTCAGTTTTCAAGCTGCTGTCAGCCATTTGAGTTCTTAAAACATGTTTCTATGTGTCTGTTATATTCTGCCCCTTGCACTGCCACTTGTTACATCAATAACATTTTTCATATTTTCGTGGTGTTGATGTCTCAAGGTTACTAGTTTTACCACAAAAAATGTATGCTATCTACTCCTACTCCCAAATTTAGGCAACCTGCAATTTACAGAAAGCAGGGGCTGAGATCTGGAGACATTTGCAAATAGGAAAATAATTAACTTACTCTGTGGGCTTTATTTACTTAACAATACTTTGCAGTAAATCGAGAGCCAAGTTCTGGGCAGACTAGATGGACCGAATGGTTCTTATCTGCCGACACATTCTATGTTTCTATGTTTCTGATACTTTGGCTAACATAGTTCAGCTGGACACATTTTCTAACTAAGTTTTGCAACTCATTTTGCCACAGCTCAAAATTATTATGGATCAAATTTGTTTCCTGGTGTGTAGCCAATCAGATTATACTGAGAATCCAAGTAATGGTCACTGACTAGAGTGCATAGCTGAGATTCCATTAATGGCCACTCCCTGTATGCCATAGAATGCATACTGCCTCGATCAATAACAGTAAAAATGGACAAATCCCTTATCAACCATAATACATAGGTATCTTTTTGTTTTTGTACATATAAATGCTGTTTTATGTACAGTTAACTTGTGCTTTTTTATGTTCTGTTTTAATTACAGGGGAAATTGTGCACATTTTTGATTTTGTCAGATATAATTGCCACATAATCTCTGTATGTAATAAGCAAGATTTCATTTTTTCATTTATTCAAAAATTGACATTAAATCGCCTGTCGGTATTGGGAAAAATCTATTTTTGTCAAGAGACAGGATTCTTGAGTTTGAGCTATCAGGCCCCAGCTGTTTTCAGTAGTGGAAAGCTAAAAGTCAGTTAACATCCTCTAAAATAAGCTACACATTGCTTTCAAAGCCATTAGGCCGCACATTTATACCATCCTGTGTTCATCTGACAAAAAGTACTTCTATTAGTGTTGGAGGTTACCGTAGCAACCAATAAAATGATGTTTTTATGATGTGTTCCAGTGATGTTTATAAATGTATTATAAATAGCTCAAGCCAGGTGCCATAGATTATATTACAGAACTGGTATATTTATCTAAACAAATTCAGAGATTCTGTGGGTATAATTTGTTCTCAAAAATGATAAATATTGTTGTACATGTAAAAATAAAATTATGTTTATGTAATTGAACTGAATCATTGTTGTGCCACCTACAGAATAGTGTTGTTTGTGTGTGTGTGTTATCTGATTGTTTCTTACTGTTAGATAATTGTGTAGGGCTGTAACTTGTACCATGAGCAACCAAGCCTTCTGAAACCTTTAGTCCCCAGCCGTTTGTCTTGTGTATTAGCCGACCCCAAAAATTGGGTATGCCATTTCTGCCTCTCAAATGACATAAAATGTTGGGTCAAACTAATCCCCATATTAACTGAATTGTCTGTGTGGGCTTAAAGCATGCTGAGGACTGTTTATAATGATCAGTTATGGAGAGAAGTTTGAAAATGTGGAACAAATAGCAGGAATATTCTATTGGTTTCCAACCAGCCAGAAATGGGAGACTGGAGGGTAAAAATGTCACTACTGCTTGGTGGGACAGCTTGTTGTCCTTGGCTACATCTGTGTCAAGTCCCAGAATAAACTTGCTGAATCAACTCCTGCAGACTGAATGAAACATCATAAATGTTATGGTCACAGTGCTTGTGTAACTCCACAGTGCACATAATAAATCTGGTGGCTCACTCACCCTATTTCACCTAGTTTAACCTATTTGGGTCTATTCACTAAAAAGAAAACTGTGGTAAACCTACAGGTTAACTACAACAATCCGGGATTTATAATGGAGTTCATGCTTTAGTAATTGATGTTTCCAGAGTGAGACAAATCCTATTCACCACTGAGTTATACTGGATCAAAATCCAAATGCTGGAGCCTAACTCCTAGTACTATCCTACACCAATCTCTATCTCTAATACTGGCTATTTAAAAAAAATAAGCAAGCTTCGAAACTTCAGATAATTGGGGGTTACTTATAAAACGTACTGCAGTTGAAAAGTGGTAATTTAAAAAAAAGATGCAACCATGATAGCGTTTTTTTGTTCAGTCTCGGCATGCGCCTCAGAGTTTTGATTATACTTTTAATAATAGTACCATATTTTCCGGCGTATAAGATGACTTTTTAACCCAGGAAAATCTTCCCAAAAGTCGGGGGGTCGTCTTATATGCCGGAAATGCTAAGATTTACTTACCTACTTTCTGCTCTGTCTCCTCTCCCGCTGTTAAGCCGGTCCGTGGCTGTGAGGGAAGCGTTGTGAGCTCCCCTCCAGCCGTGCGGTCAATAAAGTTTGTTTAAACTTTTTTTTTAAACAAACTTTATTGACCGCGCGCCTGGAGGGGAGCTCACAACGCTTCCCTCACAGCCATGGACCGGCTCAACAGCGGGAGACAGAGCAGAAAGTAGGTAAGTATTGGGGATTGGGGAAGGGGGGAGGAGGGTCCCAAACTCTATATTTTAACCTCAAAAGTTAAAATATAGATACTATTTTTCGGTGTATAAGACGACTTAAACCCAGGAAAATTTTCTCAAAAGTTGGAGGGTCGTCTTATACGCCCAGTCGTCTTATACGCCGGAAAATACGGTATATTAAAGTATAACATTATATATATATATATATATATATATATATATATATATATATATATATATTGTTAAAGATTTTTCTTGCTGCCAAGAAGATCCCCTAGTGCATATTGCATGAACGCAAACATTATTATGCTCAGTAAATTAACCTGTTACAATGGCGCCCCTCTGGATACGTATGAGAGAGATAACGTTTCAATTTTTATTGACCTGTGCCGAACAGAATTTCATCCTAAACTTAGCATTTTCTCTAAAATTACAATTATATGAGTTTTTAAAATAGCAACATTAGTGTTACAATTTGATTAAAAGCAAAACTTTTTGCTATATAATAACTTGGTTAGAACTCTAGGGATACACTTTCCACCTGGCTCCTAAATATATATATCTTACATGTATACCTGTCTGCCTCCTATATATTAGAGATGTTTGTTAACCTGAAGGACTGCAGATTTTTTTTTAAAACCCTGTTTAAATCTCTGTTGCCCTATTTTCGATAGCCTCCCCATTCTATCAAATGACATCTCAACGACTGCATGCAACACGATATACCTCTTTATCCCCAGGCAGATGGGAGCACAGAAAAAGCATAGATCAGAAACGTAAATGCCAGCTATTAATTAAATTGAAAAAGAAAAGATTTGTTGAAATGGTTCTTCATTAGAATATTGCATGCATTTTTGACAGAGCTATTTCTGGGAATGTATTGAACAGCATGTCAGATTCAGACAACAACTCAGATCCAATTGTAAAGCATGTGACATGCATTGTATATGGAACAATAATGCACTGTACATTTCTATTTGAATAATGTGTTGCGAATTGAGATCTTTTACATAATCCTTCTGATCTTTCGGAAGTAAAATAACAATGGACATTATTATTATTATGTTTTTTTTTTTTTTTTTTTTTTTTACATAAATGATAATTCTTCTGAAAGAAGGGGGTTGGGCTGTGTTTAATGGAATGCAAATTTTTATTTTCAATTAAAAAAAAAAAAATCACAATTTTGATTATTTCCAGGGCATAGGCTGGTGTTTTTGAGTGAAATTACATATAGATCCTGGTTCTGGCCCATTTACTATTTCTAGCCTATCTAAAAGTTTGTCATGCTCCTGGCATGGACTGGGGGCTGCTTGGGTTCAAACATTAGTGAACTTGGTGGAATATTAAATACATTGGGAGAGTATTAATGCACATTTCCAATTTTTGTACATTTACACATAGTACGCCTCTCTAATCCGGTGATGTCAGGAAGATAAGTATTCAAGCAGCGAGAAAACATGCAGGGAACACAAAATAACCTGGGCAGCAAAGTACATTGTTTCTTTCAAATGCTCCTGAAAAAGGGGCAATTTTTTTATTTCGTCAACAGTAGTCTGAATTAAGAGCAGAATAACTGTATGGGTCATTGTAACCTTTGTATGCCATTTCCCTCTTGGTAAGCAAAAACTTTAAGCATGTATGCATCCGTTTAAATCTTAATGATTCATCTAGATAGTTCAGTGACATCATATAACATGCAGAGAATCTTTTCAACACAATGGTTGCAGGTTCACATTCCAGAGTCGACTAAAATCAAATGTGTACCATAAAATTGGTTAAACATAACATCCCCAACATACTTATAAACAAGACAATAATAAGAAGAATGTGTTTAACTAGTAAGAGTATGTTCAGATATCATTATCATATTAGATTCTGAATAGATTTGTGCTTTATAAATATAAAAAATATATATACAAGAACAAATGATAACGTGTTACATAAACCTGCATCTCCAAGGTTTCTTTCATTAGATGGCACCCAAAATGCATTAGATCTAAATTAACATGTGTGTGTTTAGTCTCTTTACTAGATGGCAATATTGGCCAGGTGTACATGGGACAATTTAGAAGGGATTGCAGCTAGTTAGTGCGCTGTTTGAAAATGAGTGATAACTAAATAATACAGATGTCACCTAAAATATAGTGCTGGCAAACAGATGCTATCATGCACAGTGCAGTATACAGTACATTTTATTGGTCTGCATGAATACAGTGTGTATTATTATTTCCCCATGTGTTGTTATTTGAGGCATCGGAACGGTATGGGCTGTAGAAAGGTTGCATGTTTGGGCATTGATAGCTGCTTCTTAAAATAGATGGCTAGATGATTAAGTGTGAGGTCTCCTAGGGTAAGAGGCTGAATGTTTGTTATGATATATGGTATTGCGACAGCGTCTTGGTTTTTACTTGTGTTTAATGCTTTTTTAGTTATTGCATGCAATTTTTTAAGTCATTCACTTTGCCCAAAGAACTAATGTCTCTAAGGAAGATAATTACCTAATAAGTTATCAAATTTGTTTTTCATCTCGGTGATATTTTATAATGTGTCATATATTAATGACCATAGTATCAGGTTTTGACAGCTTCTTCATGAAACTTCCCAATTTAAATACAGCATCAACCGGCTATTTGGCCATCTCCCAGCCCCAATTATGGTTAGGGTGTGTATTTTATAGGGGTCTGGGAGCATTTCCAAGCTCCTAGCCCCATTTCTGATAGAGGGGGGATCAGGGCTACCTGCCTTGAATACTCAAAGTTATAATGGGGGTCTGGGAGTCATTTGGCCAGCTCCTTTCATTATTAGGGGGGCAAGGCTACTTGAACTGACCCTTAATTATCTTATGAGCAACACTGGG
Source organism: Pelodytes ibericus (assembly GCA_036172795.1). NCBI lineage: Eukaryota > Metazoa > Chordata > Amphibia > Anura > Pelodytidae > Pelodytes > Pelodytes ibericus. The sequence continues at coordinate 209,316,016 of CM069857.1, read as the reverse complement.
GCTATTTCTTTTTTTAAAACGTACTTTTTTTTAATTTTAATTTTTGGAGGACTTTGACTATTTTCAGAATTGCAGAGGTCCTCCGAAATCAGTCTGTTTCCTAATAGCAGCTACACATTAATATCTTCCCATATCTATCTGTGGTCAAGCCAAGTCCCATTAAAGGAAAAAAGATTTAAAGGAATGCTTCGGCCTCCAAATTTAATGTATACAGTAGCATTGTTAAGTGGTGCTTGCTATTTTTGTTTCCATGTATATGCATAAGGATTTCACCTTAAAATGCTATTCATTTATAGAGTTAACGCTAGAAAATTGCCAATGGCTAAAATCAATGTGGTACTTGTCTGGTGCCCATAATGCATCTTCCAAATGTTAATGCATATTAAAGTTCATTCAAAGTACTTTACAATGCATATTTCACATTTTGCATTGTTTAAAATATGAAAATCTTACACGTAGATAAATTTGTGAAATTACAGCAGTTTCCAAGAAACCAGGAATGGCCACACTTGCTGTGAAAAAGTCAATTTCCTTTTTTTTTTTTGCTGCAGGAGCCAATGAGAATAATGCCATTCAAATGAATGTATTATGTTTGCTAGTAATGTCCTCATACAATGTGTTGCACTGTTAAGAGACTAACATGTACAAGATCAAGGTTACTTAGAATGCCTGCAACAAATCACACTGGAAAAAAGCCTTTGCACTATTCAGACATTAGACTTCCACTTGCACCAAAGTGAGTTTGGGGACTGGACTGTCCCTTTTAGTTCGGAAGTGAGACTGGGATTGGCTAGGAAGAATCCAGCATTCTTAGGAAGTGACAGATCTTCTTGTGATGATTAACGGTCATGATGGGAGCATGAGAAGGAATTCTTCATTGTACGTTTGGTTTTCTTTGTAGCAGAAAGGAGTTTTGTTTTTCTATACTTGTATGTCTTATATCTTATTGTGGTGGGGATTCTGTAATGTTAAAAAGAAAACAAAAACATTTTTTAACCCTTGCATCGTTCAAGTAAGCGAGGGTTAAAAATATTAGTTTCTCTTGTCCAGAGTAAACATGATGTGTATCTTTAGAGATACATGCAGGTATACTGTCCGCTCTGTCTCAGAGCCGATCCGGAGGCTGGTGGACACAATCAGACCATGGGTTTGCCACTAGGGTCTTTAATGTCCATTGTTCTCTCTACTAATTAGGGTCCCCTCTATTGATCCCATGTGTTAACAAGAGTCTCTATCCACAGAAGCAGAGGTCCCACTGTTGATCCCTAGTGAAAAACAAGTGTCTCTTTCTGAGAAGTTGACCAGATCTCCTGGCTGCCTCACATACAAAAATAGTATATACCAGTTTATCATCTGACCAGCAGCTGCCATTAAAGGACAACTGTAGTAAAAAATTAAGAAAGATTGCATCAAGTGTAGGCATTTTATGTAGAAATGCTTTAATGGATGAATACAGATAAAGAATCTTATTGAGTCCACTTTGCTCCAGGAGACAGACACTTTCTTTAGAATCTTTGGTCAGATGGGTCAGATCTTTCTTCATCTGAATCAAGATGAGTGAAGTTCTGATCCAAGATTCTAAACAACATGTCCACCCCCTGAGAGAACTGTATAGAGAAAAGCAGCCTTGGTAAAGCACTTTATTTATATTCTTTCTTTAAATAATTTCATTATCTATCATCTAAACTTGATGCAATCTTTGAATTAAACGTAAGTATTTTTTTTGCTACAGTTGTCCTTTAAAAGTACATTCCAGATTATCCTCATACTAGGCACTTTCACTTGTGTTTCTACAATAGAAGCACAAGTGGGAAAACATTTTTAATGTGTTTTTTAACAGGGACAAACAAAGAAGTGGCATCCCTCTCAGCAAGCATGGACAACAATCTAATTTAAACCTACTACAGGTCTGGCTTGATAAAGAACTTTAGCATGTTGAAACGTTCCCACGTGTGGTGTGACTAAACACCTCAATTTACAATATTGGTTTGCTGAGCATTTTTTAATTATTCCACAGTAGTAGCTAATGAGCTTGAAAACTGTGGTACACTGTTCAACTCATGTGTATTCCCTCTCAGTGATATCAAAGAGTGGCCTGCCAATCTCTAAGCTGAGTGACTGACTTTAGAAGCTCCTGAGAAATTATTTTCCATACAGAACTACAGTAAAACTGTAATTGTTATGTATGTACAACATAGGTACAGCATACAGAAACAAGGAAAAAATGTTAAGCTTACTTTGCCTTTAATCAGTGATGCCCGTTAAAGAAAATGTAATAGAAAGATTATTTAAAAAGTGAATTAGTCAAGAAGAAACAATGTAATTTTCACTTTGAAATGTCGACAATTCTTCTGCTCCGTCACTATGACAACTTCAATGAGTTGGTTTTTTTTGCTTGTGAATACCTAAATGGTGAATGGATAGTTCACCAAACAGACCTATCGTATTTGCTCGAATATAAGACGACCCTGATTATAAGACGACCCCCCAAACTTTGGATATTCCTAAAAGCCTGAATATACGACTACCCTATAGGAAAAAAAGTTTAACTTGTAAATATTCACATGTAAATTGCTTTTTAATATTTAATAAAAATGATTATATTAAACAAATGCATTTCTTTTTTTATTTCCTTTTATGTGCCAATACTGCCTCCCCCCCCCCCCCTGCGTTGTCTCTCTCTCTCTCCCCCAGTGTTATCTCTCTCTCCCTCCCCCAAAACTTTTCTCTCTCCCCCTTGGCTTTCTCTTCCCCTCTCTCCCCCCCCCCCCCTCCCCTTGTCTTTCTCTCCCCCCCCCCTCTGTCTTTCTGCCCCCGCCTCACCTTTTTTATTGCTCCCTGGCGGCTAGTGGGGGCAGCAGGGGGATGTCTGCACGATACATGCAGACATCCTCCCCTGCTGCCCGGCACTTCCGCTCGGACTTTTATGATGAAGCCGGAAGGACCCGGCTTCATCATAGAAGTCCCGGCAGTCGTGCCGGGCGGCAGCAGGGGGAGTCTGCGCTCTGTAAGCGAGGGGGATCCAGGTCCCCTGCAGCTCTGCGGGGGATCTGGATCCCTGTCTTATTGTCTGACCTCGATTTGAGGTCAGTTTATAAGACGACCTCGGATATAAGACGAGAGGTATTTTACAGAACATTTGCTCTGAAAAAAACCTAGTCTTATATTCGAGCAAATACGGTATGTTTTGCAAGACTCTGCTACATGTGAAATCATTTCTAAAAACATTGCCTCCATTGTCACTTCTGGCAGATAATCATTTTCATTGCAGGTTAAGTAACTTAACCTGCAACTTAACCTTATCCAGCCGTTAAAAATATTAAGCTAGATTGTTCCTTTAATTATATAGTTTTCACTGTTTTAAAAAAAAACTTAGAAACAGGGAGCTGTCTTAGGGGGATGGGACTCTTCATCACGGCTGCTTCCGCGCAGCCGCTTCACCGCCAACTCTACACAGCAAGACAGATCGTCGCTGGAGATTTCATGGCGGGACATTTCATCGCTAAAGGTAAGTATTTTATCTATTTTACTTTGGTTAGAATTAGGGTTTAGGGGATTAGAATTAGGGTTTAGGGGGTTAATTTTAGTATTAGGGCTCGGGGTTAGTATTAGGGTTTAGGGGGTTAATTTTAGTATTAGGGCTCGGGGGTTAGTATTAGGGGTCGGGGGTTAGTATTAGGGTTAGTATTAGGGTTTAGGGGTTAATTTTAGTATTAGGGCTCTGGGGTTAGAATTAGGGGTCAGGGGTTAGTATTAGGGGTTTAGGGGGTTCATTTTTTTATTGGGGTTAATTTTAGTGTTAGTATTGCAGTTTAGTGTTAGTATTGGGGTTTGGGAATCATTTATTAGGGGGGGTATTTTCGTTTTACTTGTACATTTGTAAGAGCTGACAGTTCAGCGCTGAACTGTCAGCTCTTACATAGCCGCGGACGTGATGAAACCGCCGCGTTATTCTTCATTGCTGACAGTTCAGCTTTCTAACTGCCGCGCTGAACTGTCAACAATGAAGATGCGGCGTGGAAGTGTCCTAGACCCCTGTCCTAGTGCCTCTTGTTTTTAACTTTGTTTATTGATGATCTTCCAAGTTGTATTGAGAGCCATGTCTCCGTGTTTGCCGATGACACAAAATTTAGTGAGGTAAGACCTTCTAACCTTTATGCTTCTTCTATGCCGGAAGATTTAGTGGGGAAAGTGGGTGACTGGGCAAGCAAGTGGAAAATGAGGTTCAATACAAACAAATCTAAAGTTATTCATTATATCAAAAATAATAACAATGCAAGCTATACTTTAAATGGTACCTCCTTGGAGAAAAACTAGGGAAGACTTAGAACTGGCCAGGTAGATTCAAGGAATGGGACGCCAACAGGTCTTCCCTTTTGTTAGCACATCCCTGCAGTGGGAATTCAAGTAGGTTGAAAGCGATTTCTTTACTGTTTGGGTTTTTTACCTGTTTAATTTTATATACTTGATTCCTGTATGCATTTCCCTGAGGGGATTCAATTGTCTGTCCAGGCGGTTCCGCACTGATATCTGTATACATTTTATGTGGGTATTTTTACTGAAATGTATTTAGTTGTTTATATATATATATATATATATATATATATATTGTCTTTATTATATATTGTCTGTTTAAGATATTTATTTGGATATTAAACATTTATATAATATTTACCTATATTTGTGTGTGTGCTTTTTACACAGAGTTTATTATTACGGTATATATTTTTTATTACTAACTTACTTTATGTTTTTAACTGTTTAGAGCTGTCTATTTAGTTATTTACATGTACTCTTTCCCTTCAGTGGTGCTCCACTGTGTCATTCAAGACCAGCATCTATTTTTTTCCATTAATGCGATCTATCCCATTGGAATCTATGAAGTACGCTCAGCAAACTAGTTCCCCCACTCTATACATACTATATTATTTTGGGGTTTGTATTTATTTTTTTATTAATTATTATTTTCGGTCTTTTCCTTAGGTGGTGGTTAAATTTATTATCACTTCACTATTGGTCACAATTTAATAAATATATTATATACATATTAATAGGCGTTGTGTACCATTTTTCTTTCCTGTGTACAATACTTGGTGATCTGTATTTCTACTGCTAATACTTCTCCCTATACAACCAAGCATTCTGCTAGCATTTCCTGCTGCTCTATTTCATGGTCAACCTACCTTTAAGTACTCTGAAATAATTATCCCTGAGGTCAGCACCGTATCAAATATTCTATACCCTGCCCTTGGGTTTTTACACCCAAGGTGCATTATCTCGTTATAAAGACAGGAAGGAATACAATATGCATACAAAATGTGAGTGAAGTAACATTTAAAAGTAAAGTAATTGCTTACAAAACATCTGCATTATGTATCTAAATTGTGAAGCAAATAGATTATTCCAAGTAAATTTAGGGGATGGGACATTTCATTGTGGCTGCTTGAACGTAGCCGCTTCACTTGATCTCTCGTGCGCCAGTTCATCCTGCTAAGGGTCATCGCGGGACAGTTCATCGCGTACAAGGTGAGTATTATTAGGGGTTAGGTATTAGTATTAGGGTTCGGGGGGTTAGGTATTAGTATTAGGGTTTGGAGGGTAAGGTATTAGGGTTCTGGGGTAGTGTTAGTATTAGAGGTATTGGTGTTTGGGTAGGGGGGTTAGTATGGGGGTTCTGGGTAACTTTTAGGGTGGTGTTGATTTATCTGGGGGGATGTATGTTTGTAAACACTGACAGTTCAGCGCTGAACTGTCAGCACTTACATTGCCTCAATGAAGCGGCCGCGTTGACTTTCACAGCCGACAGTTCAGCATTAAAACTGCCGCATTGAACTGTCAGCAGTGAAGCAGCCGCGATCAACTGTGCTAGATGCTTAAATTTAAAACTAACACAATTGATCTGTTATAATAAACAGAATACTCTGAAACTGACAGTTAAACATAAAAAAATGATGCCTTTTGATAAAGTCCTGATACAGGACAAAAATGCATTAAGCACCCATTTACAATTAGGTTTTAAGTATTTGTTTTTATTATTACCATATTGCTTGTGTGTGTTTTTATAATTAAAATCCTATGTGATTTTTATATTTCTGCGCCTCTCCATGATTAGTTTTTAAAGTGATGACCTTGCTACTGTAATCTATTATTTTATTCACTGCAAACAGAAAATAACCTTTCAATTCACAGTACATGTCCATAGAGGATGGAAGCCAACAGTTATATAATGATTGCTGTGGATGTTGTTTGGCAGGAGGGTGAGCAAACATCTTTATAAGAACATTACAAATCCTACCAGCCTGAGTTCCTCTCTACCAAATAGCTAAGCTTCCTTTGATGCCATCTCATTTCTCTGCAGTTGCGGGGCTGATTATAATTGTAAATTTTACCCATGCAATTTTTTTAATGCAACATTTTCTATCTAACCTATCACTAGTATTTTATCTCCAAAATAACATTGCTAGAATGACAGGAGACTGTAATCATAGACACGTAGATCTATGTTTACTAGATAGTTTCATTATTAATGCATGAGATTAAATAATGTATTATAGCCTTAAAGCACCATTTAACTGTTACTAAAATCACAGTCGGCCATGAGCAAAAAGTTACCTGTGCTGAACTAACAAATAAGCTGCAAAAATAAGGCATTCAAGGACAACTTAACTTTATTTTTCACTTTTGCTTCCAATATAGAAACACAAGTGAAAAAATATCTAGTATGAGGATAAACTGGCATGTACTTTTGATGCCTGGGAAGATGCCAGCCCAGTCTGGTCAGCGACTGGCTCTCTCTGCTAGTGCAGTGAGAGATCCTCAGAAAAATGAGACCCCTATCAGATGAGCGGGCCAGCCCCCACTCTGATCAGCTGTGCGTGCGCTATTACTGTCAGCACTTTCCAGCCTCCAGACTTGCTGTGAGACGCAGAGGACAGTAAACCCTGCGTGCATCGATTAAGATACACGTTGGGTTTACTCTGGACCTTGCACTTTAAAGGGACAGTCCAGTCTGCAAACTCACTTTGGTGCAAGATGAAGATTACTGCTTGTGTAGTGGGCAGGCTTGCTACTGTGATTTGATGCAGACATTCTGCATAAATCACATTTTTAATATTTGACTCAAGCACTCCCCAGTGATTACTCTGCAGGTGCAGCAGCACTGATTATATAGACACTGAGGATATAAAGTTTTGTCAGCTCCTCGAATTCGTGCAACACATTGTCTGATGTACAATGAGACAGGATATTCCATTCATTTAAATGAAATTATTCTATTGGTTCCTGCAGCAAAAAAAAAAAAGAAAATGACTTTTACTCCGCTAGTGTGGGCAGTCCTGGCTTCTTGCAAACTGCTGTAATTTCACAATTTCATCTAGCTGTAAGCATTTCATATTTTTGGAGCAATGCAAAATGTAAAACATGCATTTTAAAGTACTCTGAATACACATGAATATGCGTTAACATTTGGCAGATGCATTCTGGGCACTAGATATTCCCTTTAAGTTAAAGTCCTTTAAGAAAACACCCCACTTCATTCCATTATGTGTGTAATAAGGCCTTTTCACTGCAGTGTAATATAGAATGTTATATTGGTGGTGAAAAAAAGACTCTCACAAGTTGACAAATACAGATTTAGCTCTTGAACTTATATTTTCAGCTATTTTTGTCTGGGTTTTTTTTTCCAGTGGTGAGTAGACAGAAATGCTGTGAAAAGGGAGCATGAATACATTTTGTTAATCAAGTAACAATTATAGATTATTCATGCCAGCCAACTGCTCTGCATTTCTAAGAATGAGCCTCCGAATTGATTCTTTAGTATCCTGCTGGCCTGTAATGTTTGGAATCTTAACCCAAGATAGACCTTATGAGAAAAATATACTATCCCTATTTAAAAACAATTATTTTGAGATATGTTCTGTCTTTCCGGTACATGTAATGTTAAAATGTGTCTCGCTTTCTTTTCCATTATTATTTTGTCTCTTTATCTGATTACTGCTACTAGTTACTGCTAGAATCTGGACAATTAATCATACCTCCCAACTTTGCTCTGGTGAATCGGGACACCGGGGGCGGAGTCTGAGGAGGGGGTGTCAGTGCTACCAAACATGCACGTGTGTATATTTTTGACATTGTCAGGCCTTCACATGTAGTGTATAGTTCTGGCCACTTCTCCCTAGTACTATTGTCAGTCAGCACCCATCTTATTAATAAATCCCATCCATTTGTGACTTTGCCCCTTTTTCTACTCTTAAGTGGAAAACGACTTTGGGAAAAGCTTAAAGTGACTGTCAGGTGCCCAAAATGCATCTTCCAAATGTTAATGCATATTAAAATGCATTCAAAGTCATTTACGGTGATTATTTTTGCATTGCTTAAAATATCAAAATCTTACACTTTTTTATTGTTTTACATAGTAATAAATGGAAGAAACATGTACCTGTCTCCTAAAAATAACTTGGCTGGCTCCTATATTGGTGTGCTTGGTTCCTGAAATAAATATATATATATATATATATATATATATAATATTTGTCAATATCACTATTTATTTTCTTCCAGTTGAAATACAGATTGGCCTCTAAACAATGCACAGAACAGATTACGCAAGCATGTGTTCTGAATATATCAAAAAGACTGACAGGATGCATAATGTAAGAGATCAAGGATTAAGCAGAAACATAATGTAACCTTACCAGTGATTGGCAGCACAACATCAAATCTGACCATGGAACATTTCAAGGTCCATTATTTTCCACTGGGAAATGAAGCATCTAAACATTCCAGCCACATGATCAGAATCCCAAAACAAGGGAAATTAGCATGTACCTTTTCATGTTGTCAGTATATCTGTGCATAACATCTCAGTGTATGAGAATTTGTATTTACAGTATTTCCTCCAGTCTAAGATGCCATTGATTTTAAGATGCTCCCCCTTTTTCAGCGGTGAATCTTATAGAAAAGTCTTAAAATCGAGGGGATACCTAAAACCGTTCTACTTACCTTACTGCATGACCTCGGAAACAGACTGTCCCGCACAACAGCATTACAGGTCATCCAGCACCGAAACTCCTGCCATCTCTTGGCAGCCGAAATTGGAATTTCGGCGACCAAGACGAAAATCTCGGCTTCCGAGACAAATATTGGGTTTTATATTCGGCAGCTGAATTTAGCTGCCGAAATGTAAGACGCCATCAATTCTAAGACCGCACCTTTTTTCCAGAGGAGTTAAAATCAGGAAATAAGTTTGTCTTATCAAGGATATATGGTATAAATGCATTAATACATGCAGCACTGTGAAACTCAATGAGGAAAGAATTACAAGGAATTGAGACATTTCAAACTGGGGACCGTCTAGTCCCCAAACTCACTTGCAAGTTGAAGACTACAGGCGTTTTTTCCCAGTGTGATTTGGTACAGGCGTTTTTCCCCAGTGGGATTTGGTACAGGCGTTTTTCCCCAGTGGGATTTGGTACAGGCGTTCTGCATAAATCACCTTTTTAATATTTGGCTCAAACCAGTGACTTCTCTGCATGTATACTACAGGCACTGATTATATTATATTTGTCTGACATAAATATCTACTGGTAACAGGGCTGCAGGGGGATCTCCCAGTATACAAGCTGTGCGATGTGCACAGTCTTGTATAAACAGCGTAATCTCACAAGGGAGCGGGGCTACACAGGAGGAGTTGGCTGCATGGAGTTTGAGGTGGAACTACACGGAGCTGAGAGGCGGGACTGCACAGTGCAGAGTCAGAGATCAGAGGCAAGATGACAGGCTGCATGATGGGAGAGAGGGCAAGGTACCAAACCATGTGGGAGGGTTTCAGGACTCTGTAGCCTGGTGCTCCAAGTTGTGCTCCGGTCAGTGCTGCTTCTCACATAAACTCCCCTGCATGTCAGAAATGGGCAGAAACATTGTGTTGAGGGAGCTAGAGAGACTGATTTATCAAATCCCTGCAAAAAAAAAATTAAACAAACAATTAAAACTGAGAGATAATCGCTAATTAAACAAAAAGACTAAGCTTATCAGGACATACACAAGAGAAGTGTACAAAGAGGTAAATACTTAGTGATGTTAAAAAAAATGTGTTTGTGGAACAGCACATTTAACAAGGGGACCAAAGCCATACATTTTTATACGTGAAAACCATTTGTCTTATTCAAAAGATATCCCATAGTCTTTCTCCAAAAGAAAATAATTACAGGGAATTGAGATGGGAATTTCAAACTTTAGGCAATGAAGCCAAGTTGGAAAAAATTCTCCAATGCAGCTGAATGAAAGAATTATTCCAACTCAGCTACTTTGGCCTTAACTTTGAAATTCATGTCTCAATTCCCTGCAATTCTCTCTTATAGAGTTGATCCCCTTATAAGTTAGGGAAATCATTTTGTGGTTTGTTTGGATGTTATTTCAGTTTCTAAGCAGTGTTTCTAAGTAAAGCAACCAAATTCAGCCACGCACTTTTTGGGGATTTTCGCAGACATCAATAGACGGGAATTATTAGCTCATTTTGATTGATTTTGATCAATTAAATTATTTAAACAAATGTAAAGGTTGACCGTTTATTCATCAACATACATGCATTCTTTTCCCCCTCTGTTACCACTTAAAATGGTGTTTTCTATTCTCCGTGGCATAGTTGTGCTGGATACATTGGCAAGGAAAATCATGGGTAACCTCAAAGAAATAAAAGTGACATTATCAGTAGCCTTCGGTCTCCCAGAGGAGCTGTACATAAATTGATGAAAAGAAGGAAAACAGAAATTATTGTCCCAGTTGCTTACCTGCTGTAGCACCTTCAATTAAATTTGGTCACAGTCCTTCTATAATCTAGCATACCACCGTGCCCGTACAGTTGTTGACTTTGTTACTGTATTGCTGTTGCTTCTGCCATTTTTCCTGTGAGACAGTTCCCTAGATCATCTATTCTTTTTCTGAAGATTCGCTCCAACAAATTTCCCCCCAGCGAACTCTTTCTGTAACTTCTGGACACAACATCTTGTTCTGTCATTCCTCTTTCTCAGAACAATAATTCCACCCTAAGTCTGTGGATGATACTCTTGATTTATAGAAATGTTTGTTTTACATGTGATTTTTCTTTTCCTCTTCTGTACACTGCAGTTGTTTACTATTTATCCTGGAGGGTTTTTTTTTTTTTATTGTAGAACATACATCACTTTCACCAATCTCTACATCATTATTTCCACTGGGGAATAAAGATCCACCTATCAGCAGAAAGCTGGGTTCTAAAAGTGAGATGCTAATCTCATTTTACTGTTCTGTATCTCTTTAGTACATTAATATGTCAGTGCACTCTTTCAAGAGAGATCATGGTATATTTTCAATGCACAAATTGCCATTAATACATGAAATTCATTAAAACCGTGTACATTAGTGTGTTACCTTAGAGTGACACAAATTGTTTTTTAAGATTTTTTCTTTTTTAACAGAAGTATGCTTCACATTAAATGTGTCCCTGATATGTCCCCGAACGCCATCAATCATTCTGGACTAGAGAGGCGCCATTTCCAAACCAGATGTTGGCACTATTTTGAGCAGAAAAGGGGAGGAGTTTTAATCTGGTTCTAGTGTCACTTGTCTTACTTGGAATCCAGATGCAATTGTATTAGTAGCGCAGGGAAGATATTCTAATCTAGGCATGTTGTTGGAGCTAGCCAGTATTGTTCATCAATGATATGCCATCCATGCAGCAGCCCACCCAACGCATGAAACTGATGTGAAATTACAATGGTACCTATGTCTTAAGCAATTCACTGATTAAAGACTGCACCTATGTCACTGCTGTATAACCTTGTCCAAATGTATTATCTCAGCTACACAGCAGAAAAGTGTTTGCTCTGGGAAACCACCTAATTTATTCATAACAGTGCAGTTTAGAAAATTGCTGATTTAGTTTAGTTCTGTCCACTGGGCTCTCCTGCTTTTTTATACCCAACAACATCTTATTGTTTCATATGGTTAGCACATGTTTTCTTCAAAGTAATTCACATCCATCTAACTAGACATACTAGTCTGATTAGGATTTAATATTTTCTTTTTTTATTCTGTCTGGTATTAGACATTTTTTGTAATAACTACACTTAATAAAATGGGCCTTGATGTTTAATGAAACTGAAAAATATTTGAAAATTGCAGATTCCAATGTTGAACAAATCAGGACTGAGTCCATTTGTTTTCTAAAAATAGAAATATTGTACTGGCTGCGAATGTGGGATTTTTTTGTGCATCTCTGTTTGTGGGTTGTCTGCATTTTGTGAAGCTCACTCATTAAAAGTGGGATCAGCTTTTTTTTTGTTGTGAGTTGTGATCCTCCTGCTGTATTATTGATGCAGCAGGGGGATCACAACTCCTATCAAGATGAGGCAGCCCTCACCAGGGTGCTTACCTCTCTGTTGGCTCCTTATGTCCCCCCCGCCCCGTGTTACTTACCAGCGTTTTGAATTCAACGGACGCGCGCATTCACAAACGGCTGGATAGCCGTGCGCATGCGCTGTGTACCACTGTGTCCGATCATCTGGTAAGAAGGGGTGTGCGGGGGCGGGAGGTGGGTTGCGCAGCTGGCGCATGCGCGGTGGTCACAAAGTTACAGCTGAGTGATCAGCTGTAACTTTATGCGCATGCGCAGTGAGCAAATTCTCCTGCGATTGCGCAGGAGAATTTGCTCCAGAAATTTGTCAGAACACCGGCCCTGAGGGTAGTGGATGGATGGAATAGACTTCCAGTCGAAATGGTAGAAGTTAATAGAGTTAAAGCAAGTGTGCAGTAAGCAAACGGCTACCTAAATATAAGGTTTAGGGAGAAATTGGGCAGGCAAGGTGGGCCAAATGATTCTTATCTGCAGACACATACTAAGTAACACATTGTAGCTACATTTTTTTGTGTGATTATATTTAAATGACTGTCCACAACTTCTTGTCTATGGACCCTTAAATTGCATTTGTTTTTGCATCCTATCAGAAGCATGAGCCGTTTTAGCCTCATGGGTGCAGATGAATCCCCAAACTAATTTACCAGTCTTCCTACCAGCGTAACACTCACTCCCCTCTGCCTCATCCCTGTAAATTGATTGACAAGCGATATGGTTGAGGTGTATGCAGAACTTAAAAGGACGGTATCACCTAAACATTGTTTTACTGTGAATAAAAAGTATTGAAAATGATCTATACATTGTGTTAACAGGATTGAAAGCAAATGCCAAAATAAGGAGAAAAATGTGTTTCAAGTGTGTCTGTGGAGTCTCCTGTTTATGACATCACCTGTGGCCTAAAATACAAATGACCTGCTTTTCCGGTGGATGTCATAAACAGGAGACTCCACAGACACCCATTGTAAAACCCATTGTCTCCTAATTAAGACATTTGCTTGCAGTTTTTACAACACAATGTATATATCATGTTCAACATCTTTTATTCTCTACAGTAAAAAACAATGTTTAGGTGACACAGTCCCTCTAACACATGGAAAAAGGAGGGAAGTGAAGTGCTATAGCAATGAGCTTCATACAACACAGGCAAGTTGCCCTCCATGCAATGATAAGTCCAGGAACTTCTTCCACAGTGTCTGTGGGTTTTACTGCAGTCTTGGTATAAATGCTTATGATGTGCAGACGTCATTATCATGCCAGATGCAGAAAGCCGTCATGTGCGTGAATACAGGGATGCAGATCCTTTCCACCCATCCTTACATGGGTGACGTTAAGACTGTAAAGGAAATTCCGTTTTCATCAGTATGGATGCAGGGTTGTTTTTGCACATTGTTGCTGCTACTGCTGTGTCCTAGTGTCAATCATGATTACACGACCAGTGCAGAGAAGCCAGGGCTTAGGCACAAGCCTTTTATTGGTTGCTGTATTCTGGGAGGGATAGGGAGGAAGGGCTGCAGTATTCCGTCGACACTGTTGAAGACATCTCTCTGCTTCATCATCTGATGGGAAAATCCCCAGAAAAGAGCAAAACATCTGTGTGTGCCAACAAATACCAACAGAAAATAGAAAAGAGGGAATGGGAGAAGTTATTATTCTGCTGCACAATATAATTCATAGTAGTTTGCAAAGATGATACAGTGTTCTGAGGAGCCATGGACATATAGCAAAGAGGAATAGCAAGTGCTGAAGAAGGTAAGAGATTGCTAGTGAGTATGAATGCAATAAGAGTTTGCTGCAGTCTGCTGCATACAGTGCTGTGCTTACAGAAGTCAGGATGTATGCAGTGACCAAATTGCAGAGCTGTTTTCAAGAGAGCATGAGGTTATGTGACCATTTCTAATTATTTTGATTCAGCTAATCACACAGATTATTTCATTGAAGATACTTCAAAATGTACCACTATGTGGAATAGTGGAATTTATCAAGACATACAAAAAATTTATTTGTGGAAATGAAATGTAATTTTCTGGTAAAACACGCTCTAATATAGATTGCACATTTAAAAAAAAAAAAAAACAGTCTTACCTGCATTTGTTGAATTGCGTCAGGCATATTAAACTGCTTGTTATTTTGTGAATTGTAGGGTAAAAGTTCTGTATGTAGGTGAATGTATACGTTTGATTTGTAATAACAGTATATTTGATTAGCTGTGATCATGCCTACTGCAATTATCCCATGTTCATGCAATATTAATGAGAACTCACAGCTAGCAGAATAAATTAATTAGATTTATTTTTTTATTTTAAGAAACTGCTTTTGCTGTTGAGCTTGCTTTTAAGTTTGCAGTTTGCTTTCCTCATCAGGAGGGGGATATTTGGGTGAAATTCAGTACATCTGTGGCAAAGGGCACCTTATACTCAGAAGATCACTCCTGCTTTCTGCCTTTAAGATGTGCAATGCTTGCTAGGCCTCAAGAGCAAGGGCTCTTTAATTGGTAGCTGCCTGTATGGATCATGCACTGATGACAGAAAGGGCACAGTCTGTTCTAGAAAGGTCTCTTATTTCATAAGAAGATGATCGAAAAAACATTGTGAGTTAAAATGAGACTCCAACAGCTCTTGTTTACATAGCAGTGTAAATACAAAACTATACATGTAAAAAATATGCACACAGACGCATGATTGCATTTATTATCTATGCATTACAAATATGCAAACGAAATGAGAATAAGTGATTATTCAAGTGTTAAGCTTTAACTTCTAGCAAACATAAAACCATGACTGCAGTCATGAGCTGTCAGTTTGTAATAGTAGGAGCAGTTGACTGCAGCATCTCTGCAGCTCATGTCTTAATTGTAATGTGAACCATTTAGGAAAGAAAAATTCACACAGTACATACACACATTTATAGTTTTATGGACTGCAGTTCTAGTAATTTATCAAAAGTTCAGGTCGTGCATGTAAACAGTGCTTTATCCATGGTGCATTATTTAAGTTTAAATGAATATATTTTCCTTACATACGTGACACATATATATAATATAATAGGGTTGTTTTTTTTTTTTTGCTGCATATGGCTGTTTTGGTGTTTAAAGACAGATAAAGTACCTGTGTGTTAGCCAAAATATTTTACTATTTAGTTAATTTATTTTGATCTCAAAGTCATTCATTGGTATTTTCTGGTAAATTTCATCTCAGTTGAATAAAAATGTTGGATAAAGAACAAAATTGGACGCAAAGGTTTGGCATCATTAGGCAGGTCTGCTACAGTGGTGTCCTTATCTCCTGTACTGGAGAGGTCACTTGTGATGCAGTAGGTGGCAGATCTTGTACACTACATTTTAGCATCTTTGGATTGTGAAGAATAGTTTTTGTTCATGTTAGCTACTCTTTAATTAACACCGGGACTGAAAGAGACGCTCAAAATATAGCAATGCAGTTCCCAACGTGAATTGATTATGAACATATTAATGTGTAGTCGCAATATGTTCGGTATGAAGTAATAGCAAGACATTTTAAGCATTGACTGGTGGCTGGTGAAGGGATATCATGCAGATTCAACTTATTACATCAGGGGTCACCAACCTTTTTGAAACTGAGAGCTACTTCATGGGTACGGAGACATACGAAGGGCTACCAGTTTGATACGCTCTTCTGAAATAACAAATTTGCTCAGCTTGCCTTTAGTTATACATTATTAATAATACTCATCTATGTGAAGACACTAATCACGTAAATGATTTCTCACAATAATTAGCAACAATGACAATAAGGAGGGAAACATATCAATATTCAGCACTTTAATCTCAGTAATTGTTACATTTTTAGATGATCACTTACATCACTACATTTCATAGGAAAAACGTGGGAGACTTTTTGCTGGCTAGCAGAATGAGTTTTTACTACCGTTCCCATGATGTCACACATAAATACACAGTCACACACACATACATTTACAGACACCCTTATACACAGTCACACACACAGCCACCTTTACACACACACTGTCACACTCACACACATAAGTACACACACAGCCACCTTTACATACACTGTCACACTCACACACACATAAATACACACACAGTCACCCTTACACACACACACATAAATACACACACAGCCACCTTTACACACTTAGACACAGGATACATTTACACAGACAGTATTTTTCCATTTAATATGCCAGGATTTTGCCCCTCAATATGCCATTCTTTTCCCATTTAATATGCCAGGATTTTTTCCCCTCAATATGCCATTTAATATGCCAGGATTTTGCCCCTCAATGTGCCATTTAATTTACCAGTATTTTGCCCCTCAATATGCCATTCTTTTGCCAATATGCCAGTATTTTGCCCCTCAATATGCCAGTATTTTGCCCCTCAATATGCCAGGATTTTGCACCTCAATATGCCAGGATTTTGCCCCTCAATATGCCAGGATTATGCCAGGATTATGCCATTTAATATGCCAGGATTATGCCAATTAATATGCCAGGATAATGCCAATATGCCAGGATTATGCCTGCCAATATGCCAGGATTATGCCTCTCAATATGCCAGGATTATGCCAATTAATATGCCAGGATTATGCCAATTAATATGCCAGGATTATGCCATTTAATATGCCAGGATAATGCCAATATGCCAGGATTTTGCCCCTCAATATGCCAGGATTTTCCCACCCTCCTCCCCCCTTCCCTAGTAAGTACTTACCGCCTTGCTGCTGTCTCCCGGTGCAGGTCCGTGGCTGTGTGGGAAGTGTTGTGCACTCCCCTCCAGCCACGCGGATCAATAAAGTTTGTTTAAAAATAAATTTTAAACAAACTTTATTGAAGCCGCGCGGCTGGAGGGGAGCGCACAACGCTTCCCTCACAGCCACGGACCGGCTTTTAACAGATAATTTTTTTTTTTACCTGGCGTGACCTGGGCGTGACCCTGATCCTGCGGGCGACTCATGTCGTCCTTGGGGGCGACCTGGTGCCCGCGGGCACCGTGTTGGTGACCCCTGTCTTACAGCATTGTATTTTGTTTCTCTGTTCTTACATGTTGTTTTGGGCAGGAAATGAGCAATGAAAGGAAAATACACATCATTGGGTGGATTTTGTCCTGTTCTTTTGTTGTTTTGTTTATTTTCTAGTCTGATATCTTTTGAGAGCTGCATTGTTTTATGTTTGTTGGCAATGCTATTACTGTATGGAGATATCTTATCCGGTATACTGTATTTCCAGAAAATATTAAAGAGAGTGCATTGCACAGGAATTGACAATTATTTTATAGACCAAGTCATCCTGTTTATTTTTAGGAGCCAGTGACATGGTATTTCCAAAGAGTTTTTTATGTAAAACATTTTAAAAAGTAAAGAGCCAAGAGTAGGTAAGAGAGACCTCTTCTCAATTTAAACCCCGATCAGACAAGGGGGGCGAGCCCTCACTCTGATTGCCTGAGCTCACTCTGTACAAATGTGCCAGCCTCAGATGAGCTCCGCCTCAGCTGAGAGGCAGAGCTCAAAGTAAAGCCACCTGTATCTTTAAAGATACACGTTGTTTTTTACTTTGGAAAGGGGGACATATTTTTAACCCTTGCTTTCTCTAAGGAAGCAAGGGATAAAAAAGCTTAATTGTCTTTTAAGCCGAAACATTGAGGGGTTTTTTCCCCACTAGTTTGAGCAACTATGTTGTATTTAGTTTTTTGACAACTAATTCTATATTCTTTTGGTGAAATTAAGAGTATTAAACTGGATATAACAATTATGCTTATTATGATTTATGAAATGATAAATAATCAGCATTTTACTCTGTAGATGTGTTGAAACAATGGCATTTTATAGGCCCTAATGTTTGTGTATTTTACCAAACAGGACACACTATCTGACACTAAAAAGCATACTTTTAGGAAATAACCTAGATGTTCATTTGAAACTGATAACATATAATTAAGTATTCATGACTATAACTGCTTTCATTTATTACTTGAACTTTGTAAAATTTAGGTTTTTTTAAACTCGGCCTTACCAATGTTTGTGGACTCTAGAAGTAGGTGAGAACCATTTTTACTAATTAAAGGGGAAGCTCCCTGCTGTTTTTTTAAGAATAATGGAGCATGATGCAGCCGGATGCATTAACCAAAAGTTTAGCATGCGCCTACTCAGAACTTCTACTAGTGCATGCTCTGCCTTTAAATAAAGAGACAAGGGACATCCAGTGAGAGTATATACACCTATGACAAGGCCTGTGTTGAAGTGTTTGGATGCCCATTTCAGTAGGAGAATGCATCCCTAGCAAAGTTTTTGCAAAAGATAAGTTTTAAAGGGAAGTCAGGGCAACAGATCCCAGGAGTAAGGAAGCCATGGCTCCTAAGAAACCTACGGATTGTTTGTTACTTTTTTGTTCTATGAAATTACCATTCGCCTGGCTCCGAAAATAATTAGGATGGCTCCTGAATTGGTTTGTTTGACTCCTAAAGCCTACAAATATTTGTCATTCTCTCGTGTTAGTATAAATTGACAATGTGTACAGTCTTTGAAAATCGGCCTTGCAGCATGCTTAGTAGGTGGTAGATTTAGCAGAAGTGAATGTGAAGGAAGTATCAGTTATAACACAGTGTAAGCTGTTGAACTAGATTTGCTTTGAGACCAGAGAAGCAGAATGAAATATACGTTTTATAAACTGTGACTTAATTTAGGCTTATAAACAAACTGTAATGAGTAAATATAAATTGGTCTTTTACAGTAAGAGCTGGGATTGTAAGAGGTTTTACAGGCTGTGCTCTGTTTAACATCTGCACAATGCTTGATTCAGAAACATCGGGACAAAAGGCCATGCTGGTTCTATCTGAAAGACGTCTGTATACATAGACATTTCAGTGTTATAGGAGTTATGTTATACCTCTCTAAAATAAATATTGTTTATCAGTGGGAGGACATGCATAAATAAAGGTAGGCATCTTTATTTATGCATGTCCTACCATTGCCATAAACAATATTACTTTATGCTGCCAGCTAAACCATACATGTAAATACACTGTGATGTCAGCTTTACGCTAAAGAAGGGCTTGAAAAATCCCAGAAGCCCTAAAACCCCCTACTGTTGGCTACTAAGTTTTTTGGTTATTTTAAATAGAACTCTATTAAAGTCCTGTATCTCTGACAAGACTATCTCCTGAGATCTGCTCTAAACCATTTATTCTACTGGCCTCAATAACTAGCAACATCAGTGTATATTAGTATTAAGAAAGAGTCATGATGTGCCAGGGAAGTGGTACATCAGTATGGTTCTGTGTAAAACAATCTCAAAAATTAGGAGCCAGCAGTAAGGGATTTAGGAACCAAGACTCCCAAGGCTCTAGGGATTCGGCAAGCCTTGCAGTTAGCCATGGAATGTCCTCTTCATTTTGTTGGTAGAACTGCTGATAATGATCAGGAAATTTGTATACTAGAGTAGGCTAATGAAGGACCAGAGTATGTTTGAATTGAATTGTATTAGTCAGTAAGGGTTAACTGTCATATGTTACTAATTCTTGAAAACTCACATAAACGAGATCTGACATAAATCAAGGTAACCCAATTTTTTTTCCGCACATTTTGAAAGGTCTATTCACAAAACAGTGAATTGTGATTGCAAAACCGAAAAAGTGGATTGTCAATTAACCAGTTTACTGCTTTAGTGAATAAACCCCTGAGGGTTTTTTTTGTTTTTTGTAATGTAGTATTTATACATGCAAATACAAATAATTTGAATCTTTATTATGCATACATACATATATAATAATCATAACCCATAATGCATTATTTATTATAAGTACATTTATCCCAATATACATTTTATAGTGTTGGGTTTTCCCGATTCTCTCAGGCATTTCTAGCTAGGTCACATGGTGCATTATCAGACAGAGGATTGGTCATTAAGAGCTCTGCTTGCATCGATGTCATCAAAGAAAAAAAAAATGACAGTTGAAATAAAATGACAGGATTGTTGCCAGAGGAACGTCAGAAGTGTACTAAATCCTTTTATTTGGATTGCATGTGATTAGATGAAGGGAAAATGAATGAAACAAAAGAGCAGCTTCATTATGAATATTTAACATGTCACATATACATGTCCTTTAAAAGGCAATTTTAACCCACAAAAAGTGAAACCTAAATTATATTGTAGATCAACTCACGAAAGTACCTGAAGGTGCTTATGTTGCAATCATTAAGCAATAATGTGGGTTACATATAAATTGCAGCACAAATGCCATTGTAGCCAGTT
The DNA here is from genome assembly GCA_036172795.1 of Pelodytes ibericus. NCBI lineage: Eukaryota > Metazoa > Chordata > Amphibia > Anura > Pelodytidae > Pelodytes > Pelodytes ibericus. The sequence goes on along the minus strand of CM069857.1, from coordinate 209,295,378 downwards.
GAATATTACTGCTGATTGCACCCATTTTACTACTTTGTTCTGGGACTGTTTACAGAAAGTAACTGAACTATATTATAGCAATAGTATTAATATAAATTGCAACAAAGTTTACCAAAGGGCACACTCTCTGCCTCAAAGAAGGTCCAATTCACTAATATATTTACACTCTCTGTCCCCCAGAGTGATAATTCCTGGACAAAAAAAAGACTTGCCAGTTATCAGCTTGGTTATTCACTAGTAAAAACCTGCATCCCAAGTGCCACAGTCATTGAAAGCTTTACGCAGTGATCATTAAAGACATGCCATCAGTTTGGGTTTAGGAAGTATTGCCTGACTTAAGCTTGGAACTATTTTAGTCAAAAGGACTAAACTCAGAGAAATGTTTAAAAAATATCTGCGCTTCTCACCCTATTAAAGTTGGCAACAATTGTATAAAAATGACAGAAATGAGAAGTTTGGGTTATATGAATTGGCCAAAGCATAATTAAGCTCACCCACCACGTAAAGGCAGATTCTTAAAAGGGCAAGACCTTAAGTGGGGTCATATACATTTATAGTATTTGAGGCTATGACAAGCTTCGCATACCAAAATTTTTTCTTTTCCCAGAGAAATTTTATGATATCTCTCATTAAGTTAGGAACTTCGATCCCAAGGTTACTTACCAAGTTAAATATCAAAATTGTTGCATTGGTTTGCTCATCAAGTTGCTCCAAGTTATACCATGTGGAGTTCCCACGCACAAGTAGCTTTCTGACTTCTGTGAACTTGATCCTGTTTATTTATTAGGAAACGTTTTAGTTATATCTTTCTGCTTTTTCATCTCTGGTGCTGTTGGTCTGAAAATATGAAACCAGAGGACAGGCGCTAAGAAGTGATAAAGGTAGAATAAGGCTTCTGGACATTTAGAAACATAGAAACATAGACAGATAAGTGTCGACAGATAAGAACCATTCGGCCCATCTAGTCTGCCCAATTTTCTAAATAATTTTATTGGTCCCCAGTTCCCTATCTTATAGCTAGGATAGCCTTGTGCCTATCCCATGCATTCTTAAAATCCTTGACTGTGTTTACCTCTACCACTACCGCTGGAAGGCTATTCCATACATCATCTAACCCCTCAGTAAAGTAATACTTCCTGATATTACTTTTAAATCGTTGCCCCTCTAATTTTAGACTATGTCCTCTTGTTGTGGTTTTTCTTCCTTTACTGTGTTAATTCCCTTTATGTATTTAAATGTTTCTGTCATATCCCCCCTGTTATGTCTTTCCTCCAAGCTATAAATGTTAAGATGCTTTAACCTTTCCTGGTAAGTTTTTTATCCTTATTCTTATTTCTTATTGTTTGTTTGCATTTGCCGTCTACATACACAAAGCAGAACAAGCAGTATCTCTGCTGCCAGTATCCAGACAATTCTGACGTATCTTGACACGTCTCCAAGACAAAGTTACCTATGGCCAATATGCATTGAATTCATTGTTTATATTTTTAAGCGTCTGCATTCACCTCTTTTTGCATCCTTGTGAACATGAAATTACATGTCACTTTAATAGATTATAATCCCCCTACAGAAGTGTCCAATATATTTTGTATAAACAGCTGAACACAGCATCTGTTGTCAGTGTATTTTGACCTTCAGTCAGATGAGACTAAAGTGGCTGATTTTATTCATTGTACACAGCCCTTAAAGGGACATTACAAATTGTTTAACACTTGCTTCCTTCACTAGCGCTAGCAGAGAGACGGTCGCTGACCAGATGGCTGCCTGCTTCCTATGGCTCGGTCAGAGGATAAACTGGCGTGTACTTTTGATAGTACATGCCAGTGTACTATCAAAAGTACACGCCAGTTTATCCTCATACTAGGGACATAGGACATTTCACTTGTGCTTCTATATTAGAAGAACAAGTGAAAAAAAAGTTTATTGTCCCTTAAGATTTACATGAACTTATATTATATACATGTGTCCCATAGCCAGCCTTGAATGCACTGTGAGTCACATCACATTGTGTGAGATTCAAGTAGCAGTTAAGTTTCTGGGATCGTCTGTGGAGTGACGTCAAGCAAATGAAAAATCAGTATAAACCAACTGTTTTCATCAACAAATCACAAATAAATAATCAAAAATAGATAATATATCGGTTAAAATGGCATATGTTCACCAGTTATTTGGACTGGTGCTGCTGTAGGTTTGATCAATCTAGTGTAGATTACTAAATTAAAGTTTCCCCCTATTTTTCATTCTCCAGCCTGTTCCTTCCTAATTCCCCCATTCCATCCGTCTTGTTCTCTTCTGTTTCTACTTCTTCAGCTATAGTGTCCCATTCACTATCCAGCCATAGCTTCTTTTTATCTTGTTTTTTGCCATAGCGTCCCACTCACTCCATCAATCCTCAGCCATGGTGTCCCCTTCCTTTGTGCCCTTACAGCAGCAGACACGGTCATTGATGGAACATGCAAAATAAAACGCACCATGCAGTAAAGTCCTGTATCGGTCATAATGAAGAGGGAATATTCTTCCACTAGAACTCGAGCGTGTCTTGTATTTGGACCTTTTATTTGGGGTCCAATTACACGGCAAGGCTGAGGTCCAGGATAGGGACCTGGATCTCACTGAGCAGGATGTTTGTTCTCTCAGTTGATGCACAAACATACACCCCACCCAATGGCAAGTCCTTGGGTGGCTATATGCATGCCTGGCAAGTCCTAGTGGGCCAGTACGGCTGCATTAGCAAGTCCTTGTGGGTGCAGTGGCAAGCCCTAGTGGGTGCAATATGGGTGCCTGGCAAGTCTTTGTGACTGCAGTATAGGTGCATAGCATGTATTTGTGCAGTTGAAAGTCGTAGTGGGTGCAACATGGGTGGGGGAAAAGGATTTTAGGAGCCCTGACTCCAGGAATTTCTTAAGGACTGTACTACTACCGTATTTGCTCGAATATGAGACAACCCTGATTGTAAGACGACCCCCCCCAAACTTTGGATATTCCTTTAGGAAAAAAACTAAAAGCCTGAATATAAGACTACCCTATATGAAAAAAGTTTAACTTGTATATATTCACATGTAAATTGTTTTTTAATATTTAATAAAAATGATGATATTAAACAAATGTATTTCTTGTTTTTATTTCCTTTTATGTGCCAATGCTGCCTCGATCCCCCCTCCCGTGTTGTCTCTCTCTCTACCCCAGTGTTATCTCCCTCCCCCAAACTTTTTGCTCTTTCTCCCCCCCCCCCTTCCTCCCCTTGTCTCTCTCCCCCTCCCTCCTCTTGTGTTTCTCTCCGCCCTCCCCTTGTGTTTATCTCCCCCCTCGGACAGCCGGTCCGTCATAATAGACGGAAGTGTCAGGCAGCATGGAGGATGTCTGCACGGTGCCTAGTGGAGGCAGCCGATGTCTGCACAGTACCCGCAGAAATCCTCCACTGCTGCCCGGCATTTCTGCCGGGACTTTTATGATGAAGCCGGAAGGACCCGGCTTCATCATAGAAGTCAGGGCGGTCTTCAACCTTGTCTTATATTCGAGCAAATACGGTAAATTAATTAATCGCTACATAACTATTTAACCAATTATATTGAAACTACTGTGTAGGTTCTGAATGAGTATAACATTCTGTTTTTTCTTCATTTACATAATCGCCAGATAATATCTGGATATAGACATATGACATACAAATGCAGAGAATATAATATACAAATGGAGATCCCTAAATATTGAATTATTTAATTAATGTTTGTAGTACCCTTTCTTTGAAACACATTAAGGAAATTAATTTTAAAAATGGGTAAATACACGTGACAATGGATGAAACCTGTTAGGCTTTGAGAGACTAATTACCTGCCATATAGAAAGGTTAGTACACTAACTTAATGCAGCATATGCTGATGAATTCTGAAGAGTGTGTTACTTGAAATTATGTTATGCATAATGTTCAGTAAGTGAATCCAGACTATCTTTGACGATGAAGATGAAACAAATGGGTTCATTAAAATTACACACTGTAACATGCACTAATTGTAACGTACGTAAATAATGAATTCCTGTTTCACATAAATGGCAAAGAAATAAGCTTGAGTGTAGCTAGATGGTGCACCTCAAATCTCTGTGTAACGTATTAAATTACGAGGGAATCCAGCATAATAATAATGTAGGAATCTTTATTGAGTCTTGTTTGTTGAAACATGTGAGCTGATGGATTTTACTTTAGATTTTCAATAAAGATTTCTACATTTTTATCACACTGAATTCTCTGAGGATTTTATAAGGTAAGTCAAGATATGAAGTGTGCTATGTATCTACACTCAAACTCATATCATTTGCCACAGGGCTCGACAAATATCGGTCGCCATGGCGACTAGATTCTGGCGCCTGGAATACTCTTTGAGCAGAGTAAACTGCAATGTCCCGGTCCCACACTCTGCTATCCCTTACCTACCGATCAGATAAGGAGCAGAGTGTGGGAGAAGCAGCACAGAACAGCCTGCCAATTAGCTCCTCCCCCCGGCAGATTAGCTCCTCCCGGCTTCCTGTTCCTGCTTCTCACCGGGCAGTAGCTGTAGCAGTGAGGAGATGCGTGTGAGAGGTGATGGGAACTCCTCCTGCTGCCTCAAATTGTAGGGAAAACTTCAAGCTGCCTGGTTCAGCAGTGATACAGGGTCTGTCTCCAACTTCTCACTGTAAGTCTAGTAAGTAAATAGTGTGTGTATTAGAATGTGTGTTGGCATGTATGTGTGGGTTCAGCACCTGTTTTTATGAATGTGTCAGAATCTGTGTGACAGCATGTTAGTATGTATGTATGTATTTGTGTCTGCATGTGTTGGTGTGTGTATCAGCATATTAGAGTGTGCATATAATTGTGACAGCATGTGTTAGTATATCTGAGTGTGTGTGTGACCTGTGTAGGTGTGTGTTGGCATTTAAGTTGATATGAATGTGTTTGTGCATGTATGTTTGAGTGAAATCATGAGTTAGTGTATGTATTTATGTCTGCATGTGTTAGTGTGTGTATCAGAATATTAGTGTGTATGTATTTGTGTCTGCACGTGTTAGTGTGTGTATCAGCATATTAGTGTGTATATATGTATTTGTGTCTGCATATGTTATTGTATCTCAGTGTGAGGGTGTATGACCTGTGTATGTGTGTGTTGGCATTTAAGTGGATAGTAATGTGTTTGTGCATGTATGTAAGAGTGAAATCATGTGTTAGTGTGTGTCAGCATTTAGGTATGTGTGTGTATTTGTGGGTGAGCAAGTGTTTTGTGCATGTATGTGTGTTAGCTTGTGTGTACATTAGTATGTGTGAAAATGGTGTGTATCCATAAGTGTCATTTATATATGTTAATGGACTGGGACCCAAGCATTTTTCTTTGTGACACAGCATTTGGTACTGGCTCCTAAAGTTTTCAGCTGGCTCCTAGATTTAAATCAAATTTGTCAAGCCCTGATTTGCCATATCAGTGCAGTTGCACTCAACATATGTTTATATTTCTGAGATGTCTAAAACTGCGAAACATAGATTGTCTAGTTGGAACACTTTAAAACCATATATTTACTTAACTTGTTTGTTCTTCAACTTAGTCCTATGCACATTGCAACAATTGATCTTAATTTACTGCAGACATTTATTTTTCTTCCACTGAAGGGTTATTTTATGCATCTACTACTCCTGTAAAGTAATACCGTATTTGCTCGATTATAAGACGACCCTGATTATAAGACGACCCCCCAAACTTTGGATATTCCTTTAGGAAAAAAACTAAAAGCCTGAATATAAGACTACCCTATAGGAAAAAAGTTAAACTTGTATATATTCACATGTAAATTGCTTTTTTAATAAAAAATTATGATATCAAAAAATGTATTTCTAGTTTTTATTTCTTTTTATGTGCCAATGCTGCCTTTCAACAGCTGTCCGTCATAATAGTCTGCCGTGTCGGGCAGCATGGAGGATATCTGCACGTATCGTGCAGACATCCCCCAGCTGCCCGATTCTCCCTGGTGCCTAGTGGGGCAGCAGAGGATGTCTGCGCGATGAGCGCAGACCTCCCCTGCTGCCGCCCGGCACGCTCACTGGGACTTCTGTGACGAAAGCGGAAGTATCCAGCTTCTTCACAGAAGCCCCGGCGGTCGTGCCGGGCGGAAGCAGGGGAGTCTGCGCTTGTTGCGCAGACTTCCCCTGCTGCTAGAGAGGGGGATCCAGGTCCCGTGCAGCTCTGCTGGGGACCTGGATCCATGTCTTATAATCTGACCTCAATTTGAGGTCAGATTATAAGAGACCTCGATTATAAGACGAGGGGGATTTTTCAGAGCATTTGCTGTGAAAAAAACCTCGTCTTATAATCGAGCAAATACGGTACTTTATCACATTACCCCTCAGTCATCTAACTCCAGTTTCAAGGTGTGCATGTACTTTAGTAATCTATTGACTTTTTTTTATATAAGTTATGAAGTACTTGGCACATAACATAAATGTGGCTAGAAACTTAGGTTGAAATGGGGACAGAGGAGTAGGACAAAGGCAGTGCTTGGGGTAAGGTTAAAAGCAGTCGGTCTAGTTTGGGGGGGGTGAAATATCAAGATAATATATTACATTGCTTTGTATAGTGCGATGTAACCACTGTTTGCAAAGATGATTATTAATTTCTATCTCAACAGTTTATTGAAGCCAGGAAGTGTGTTGTTCATGAAAATGTAACTGTTTTTGATGGTTTTAATGATCTAATGTAGGGCTTGACAAATCCAATGAGCCAGGGATCCTAGGGTGGCCTCATTTCCTTTCTGCTATTTAGGGACATTTATTTTACATATGGATTATGTCCACATGCTCACACATAATACATCAAATACAAAAGTATAAACTTTGTAATATCTTTAGCCCACCTACCAATAGCATACTTCTGGCAATAAAATATTGTGCATTATAGTTATATAATATATATTCTGAGCCAGACACAAATATAGTTAGAGTTATCAAAACACAAGACATGTGTATCATTCTCATAATCACATTATTAGTCACAGATGTGGGGAAATATAGCTACAAGTGCACAGGTTGCCAAACAAAGATAAGATAATACATGATGGATATAGTACAACATTTGCAACTATTTAAAACTGCTGTTGGCTACCTTTCCTATGCTTCTGGGAAAGCATCATGGGAATGTTTTGGCATACTTGGCATCATGGGCAGTATAGTTCACCTTTAATTTTCTATGAGGCAGCACACACCTTCCAAAGTCACTGCTGCAGCATGTAGAACTGGAAGTCATATCTCAGAGCTCCTCTCTGATTGTCTCTTCCCTTGAGATGAGTGACAGCAGCAGTTGAGTACCGGGAGAGATACCATTCTGCAGCTAACAATAAAGCCAATGATCAGAGCAGGCAGTCCGTCAATCCCCCGGGACCAATCATTACTGATTACACAAGTGCCTCCTGCACCACAAAAGATCAGGGGAAGACACTATTCCAGGACTTTGCATTGTGCCGGGATAGTGATACCCAGGAAATTTGTTCAAAATGCAGGACACATGGTCACCTTCTTTCTGCTCATAACTTTTTTTTATTTTACAAAGGGCTCCATGGAAGAACCATTTTGTTGGCTCCTGAATTGGTCTGGTTGGCTTCTGACTGCTAGAGATATTTTTAATTTCTGTTCCAATGTTTTATTTATCATTGTTGTTTCCTGCTATGTGGCACCTAAATTCTAGACCCTGCAAATGTGTGTACTTTTGTAAAGTCTTCCAGCTAATCCTGTGTAAATTCACTACTTTAAGACAATGACACTCAACAAGTGTGGCTTTGTATGAAAATGTGATATCGTTCACATATGTTGCCAGTAAACAGCAAGGCAAATAAAACAGCCATTTTATACACAGACACATAAACACTGTTTAATGCACATGAGTTAAATGTGCAATTAATTAGAAATCAGGGTCTTGGTAAATTGGGTTGAAGACTATGCACATTAGACTGGATTGTTTTTGAAGCGGCTTGTCTAATTATTGCGTCTGCCTCATTCATCTCTTTCTGAGTCACTCCCATCTCCTGGATGATAGCCTAGAATATTGCAGCAATATGTGTTTTGATTGGTTATTTTCCTGCCATGCAGAACTTTTCTGGGAAGGCTACAGCAAGTTTTTTTTTTTTTTTTTCCTTCTTTCCATTTCACAATGTTAACAGAGCTGCCTTATGCTGTTCATTTATATGATACTGCTTGCTCAAAAGGGTGGGGCTGGATTTTTTATTTTGCCTTTATTTGTGATGTACTTTTTATTATGAAGTTGACACTTTCTCTTCTCCTTGTTTGTCTCGTAGGTTTGCTGCTTGTTTGAAAAGTGCCTTTTCCCCAAAGTCACTTTCGCCAGTTAGTGCTACAGTGGACCTATTGTGTTCTCTGAACACATTCTTGCCAAACACGATACTTTATGAAGTGTGGCTGCCATTACCGTCAACGTATTTACTTGCCAATAGCTCGACTCGAAAAGGAACCAGTCATCTGCAAATAAAGGACAAACGCAATCTCCAGTGAGTGGTGTGTGGATTTCTCAAAAAGGTCAACAACATTGTTTTGATTGTGTTCAAATCAATACCAAAAAAGTGTCCAAGTCAGATTTAAGATTCAGTTGAAGAGCAGCTTTGGATTGGACTTACTTTATGGAATTCCACTGTCAGCAACACAATCAGAGTGTAATATTTCCAACTGCTGAGGACTGTAAGCATGTTGTCTTCTCAGTCAAATTTGGTTTATCCTGATTGACGATTGACTCTGCGTTGATTAATTTGCTTTTCTGATGCTGCTTTGGACTTCAGTCAGCAATTTATTCCAGCGAAACAAGCTAGATTTTTCTTTTTCTTTTACTGCAACGTGGTGAGGATTTTTCCGGTTTTTGCTGACTTTTAAGTGTGGTAATTACCAACAGGGCTCTGCATCCTTTTTGGCTCGTTTTATCTTTATTTTTTTCACTATGGCTTTGAATGTAGCTCCTGTAAGAGATACCAAGTGGCTGACACTGGAAGTGTGCAGACAGTTCCAGAGGGGCACTTGTTCAAGGTCTGATGAGGAATGCAAATTTGCACATCCACCCAAAAGTTGTCAGGTGGAAAACGGACGTGTCATCGCCTGCTTTGATTCCCTAAAGGTAAGGAGGATTGTTATGAACTTTATGAGACGCCAAGTGGTTTTATGAGCTAGGAGGATCTGTATTAATTGAGTTGCTTCATCACAGGAAAATAAATTGTATGCCAAACTAATGTATAATACAAAAGATCAACAATTTCCAGAGGTCAGTATAAAAGTCTCATAAAAGGTTTTAAGAACCAGAGATCCAAAGATGGGGTGCTTGTTATTAAATAAAATCAATAAAAGGTCTTTGGAAGGGTCTCTTTAATTGATTTTATATAGAAATGTGGATCTCTCATTATCGCCGTGGCATCATGGGTGGATTGCAATGGTGCGGTATTGTGTTGTGCGCGGCCCCGAGTAGTGAGGGGTCCACACACCATGTATATCTGTCAGTGGGCAGAGTATAGGATCACAGGTTTGTGCCTCTTCTTGCACAGAAGCGTTATTGCCCCTGCACGCTGCTCTCGTATGCTCTCAGAGCAGCATGTTCTAACCCCACCCCCAGCTCTGCACAAGACTTCCAGTGACAGGTCTGTGCTGAGAATGCACAGACCTGCGCTACACCACCAGGGACCATGTAGCACTTCCAGCCACCATGATGGATGACCAGTCCCAATCTCAAGGAGGGGGCTTTTTAATGACATCTAATGTTTGGGGGCTGAGGTGGCAAAGAAAGGCTGTTTTTTTTAATTATCCAAAGAGATTCTAATGTATGCCTATTCATGTGAGGATACTGGTTATTTGATACTTCTTCCTAATTAGCCTGTTTAACAGGCTTCCATTCTATTAGCATGCATTAAGAGGTCCAATTGCAAACACTGCATATCTCCATCTCCATGCTACCCCTTTATTTGCCAGGGCCAAATTGATGAGCATGTGTTGGTGGCCAGCTGGTGGAGCCAAGAATTGCATTCCTATTGTTTTTATTTTTTCATGCAGAAACTATGCATATTGGAGTAAGTTTTTTTAAAAAAAGTCTTTATTAATGCAAACTTGTCTGCCAAACAATTTGAGGCTTGAGAGGTCCTTTAAATTCCAAATGAAAAGGGGCAGGTAGAATACAAACTATGAAAGAAACAAGTAGCCTTTTGTGTGATGACATCTGAAGAGTGAGTGTTATATTAGATCTGTTTACAATGAGTGTGGGCTTATGGAACAAATTCTGTAACACACCCCAATAGAAAGGTTGTTGTAGGAAGAACAGTGGGAATGATTAGTGCTTCATGTGACTGTAAGTGATTACCGATTGGCTGCGCTTGTAGCAGTTTAGTTAGCTTGTGTATTTGCTCATATATGATCAATGTCTGTATGATTTGCATTATCATTATGACTACATTGTTATATGTATTTTTTAGTAATATTATTTTGTGGCTACTTACTGAGCTAAATATTTTTATTCGTGCATGGGTTTTCACCTGTTACTTAATCCTATCTTAAGAATGTGGGTTACCAGATCCTCTTACACGAGTACAGGTGATTCCCGAGCATTTGCCATGTGCCTGAACAAATGAAACACTCACTTGTGTGATTAAATTCTGTTCTGTTGGTGGTCTTTTTAAGGGTTGACTTTGAAATCTTATATCATGATGGATAAAGGTATATGTTTTACTCTTTATTATTAGCCTGTGTTAAATGAATACTTGTTACAGCTAATCTATACCAGGTACTGACAAATATTTATAGAGTTTAGAAGCCAGACATTACAATTCAGGAGCCACCTTAGTTGTTCGTTGAAGCCAGGGGAATGGTGCATCAATGGAGTTCTATATAAAACTATCAAAAAAGTTAGTCAGTCAGCAGTAGCGGTTTTAGGAGCCATAGTTCATAGGATTTGTCAAGCCCTGATCTAGACTATAGCTTTGTTTTTAATGTTAATAATGTTATAATGAAGAATAATTAATCTTTACTGTCTATTGTTATTTTGTTTCTAGTAATGACTTTATCAAAAACCTTAATCATGGGGTAAGCACCATAGACAAGTTAAACTGTGCCTACCAAATTCTTCCATATCCTTTTGGACACTGCTACTTCCCCACTTAAATAACTACAATAAGGTCACATACCACAACTGATCTGTGTAAACTGAAGTGAAAGTTCTATCATCAGCTCTCCACATACCTTCCATTCTGCATTGCTCACTCATTAAACCACTTGTAATAACCGTTACAATTGCTTTTTTGGCCTAAACTTTTTGTCTCTCTAACATCCATTAATGTAATGCCTTTCCTTTCCGAGAAATCCATGGTTATTTTCCACAGTGATAACTTGACTGTATTTACACTGTGAGAATTTCCCTTGGAACACTTGTACAAGTTGCCTGTTGTCTCATTATCGTATCTATTCCACGGAGGATGAAAACAGCTGTTATGGATAGTTAAGTGCTGAGACAATTACTTGTAACGTAAGAACGTGTGAGCATATGTTCATGACATTGTACATGTGCAAATACAATCTGTAATATAGATTTTGTCGCTTCCAAACAGCATCCATTCATTTATTTGGCATATATTTCAGGTAATGTTAGTTCAGATTAATCCTAAAATACTAATAATTGCTTTGAACTTACGTTTTGCAACACACACATGGGATGTAGGCCACAAAGAGGTCTTTTTCACCAAAGGAGTTGAGATGAGTTGAGTTGCAGGTGAGATGAACATTTAATCTCAGCAATATACCTTGTGCAGGGAGAATTTCACCAGGTTAGTACATGCACAGTGTATGGTTAAAGTAGTAATAGGAAATGTTCATCTCACCTCTTCACTTTCAGTTTACCTTTTAATGAACAGACCCCAAGGGTTAACAAGTGTCTACTAGTATATTTACAACATTCCATAGTTTAATTCAGTTAATTTGATTTCACTAAAATCTTGTAGGTTACTACAGTGAAGGAGTTTAGGCATGCATGGTATAGGTACAAGGCTATCCTAGATATATAATAGAACCAATTCTATATGTAGAATTAAAAAGAAGGTAACAAAGAATTGCATGGTATCACTTGGTTGTTTTAATACAACATATGTCTTCAAACAAAAATTCCATGCCATTGCCTCCATAGACTTAACATTGTCCTCACTCCAATTTTGTATCGGCCGGCACATTTTGTCGGAGGTTCTCCAAAAAAAAACCCTGATTCTTTTTATATGGGTTGTGCCGAAGGCAACCCCGACATGAAGGAAGCAAACCTGGAAGTCTTCTTTATAAATGGGTGCGAGACAGCACCAGTATTAGGTTAATAAATGATCCCCATAACATTTCCCAGCATCAACTTGACTGCTTTCTGATTGGCCGCTTGCTTGGTAACTTGTAATATTTTTATGTGTTTTGTAATTGGTGCAGAAATCACAAACTAGAATGTGGTGTAGTAAGATCATCATGTTGCAGCAGATGTTAAATGTCAAGTACATGTGGTAAATTCATGTGCTAGGTCCTGGGTTTAACCGAGCAGTTCATGTGGGATAAATTGAACATATGGCTACAAACAGTCTTTTTTTTGGTTACTTAAATTAACGAAAATATAATACTTTCCCATTAGAAGTGACACATGACAAAACTGGCTAAAAAGATTCTTATGTTAATGAGGTGACTAGAAACTGATTGGTGTACAGAAGTAACAGAAGAGCTACAATGTTTACTCCTAATGAGGCACATATCAGGTGTTTACAATATTAGGCTTATTGAATAATTGCTCAACATTTGATTACCTAAGAAGAATTAAACATAAAAGTAATTACAGCCCCTAATGTCTATTTCATTGAAGTTCAGTTTAACACATTGTAAATGACAATTTTTTTTTTTTTGCCATAACAAATTAGAACTTGTAGTCAACAATGAGAAGAACAAATTAGAGATGTTGTGTCCTTTTAACTGAGATATGTCTATCTTGTTACCAAACTTAAAAAGTCTTCACTAGATTGTAATACAAGAGCACTATATTTGTACGTATGGAACAGATTTAGTGCTTTATTGTAGTTCCTCAAGTCTGTAGTTCCTCAGTGTCTGCAATCTTATTTTTTTTCTAACTAAGATAATTTATTCCTTCTTTTATCAACATATTAACAAGTGGGCACAGGGTCAGCTGTCCCTGTGAGAAGTGGGCACAAGGACAAGCCTGTAAGAATCGTTTGGCTTGTGTGATTATTTATTGGCCTTGGAAAATAATGATGTTATAACCTAGGAATGTTTTAGGTTTGTAGGGCACAGTCTTCCATCTCACATAAAGTAAACAATGTTAAGATTTAAGTTGATCACTCACCAACAACCAGTAGATGTGTTTGTCAAAACTATTTGTAGCTTGTGTTTTTTTTTATTGTAGTTGTTTTAGACATTACTATAGTAAATATTAGGACATAGATGATTTATATCCATTCCCTCCATCTCTAGCAGCACCAGAACTATATAGTAATCAAGTCATGCAATAAAATGTAAACATAAAAAGTGCAATAAGCTGAGATTAAAATTGCTGTTGACTTTAGGAGCCAGGCAGACCAATTCAGTAGCCATTCTGGTTATTTTTAGGAGCCAGGGAAATTGAACTCCCATGCATGGAAACAATAAAAAAAAAGTTGGGAGTCAGCAGTACTCCCCCCTCCTCTATGCCCTAGCCTTGGAGCCATTAGCAAAGAGAATAAGAGATGACCAGGCAATAAAGGGCTGCCGTAGGGAGAATATAGAGCAAAAAATAAGCTTATATGCGGACGATCTACTTTTGACGTTAGAAGACCCTGATAACTCACTGGAATCGGTTCTCCGCTTAATTGAGGAATATAGCGAAATCTCTAATTATAAACTGAATATCAACAAAACGGTTGCTATGGCGATTGGGATAGAGGTGGGGGAACTTGGGTATCTGGAAAAAAAATATGACTTCATTTGGTCCCATGGGGAAATAGAATATTTGGGAATAAAGTTATGTCCCGACCCAGGTAAAATAATAGAAACTAATTTTCTACCTTTAATTAGAGATATGAATAGTACCCTTAAGAGATTGAAATATAGTGAAATATCATGGATGGGACGCATCAACACCATTAGGCTTACATATTACCTAAATGGTTATACTTATTTAGACTAATACCCCTAATGATTCCAATATATTGGCTTAAAATGGTACAAAGGGCATTTTCAAATTTTGTATGGCAAGGTAGAAGGCCCAGGATGTCTTTAGAGGTTCTGGGAAGAACTAAATTGAAGGGGGGAGTTGCTATGCCTATTATCTTGGACTACTATAGGGCAAATATGCTGAGACACATAGTGAATACACAATCCGAGGAGAAGATACAGGAAGGATGGTATCAACTAGAATCAAAACTAATTAAGGGAAAAGACCTGACAACCCTGATATGGGCTACAAATGCCAACCTACAGGTAAAAACATGCTTGGTATTAAAGAATCTAGTCAAAGAGTGGGATAACTTAAGATCCAGAAAAGGCTTCAAAAATAAAGTTATAGATGAAGCCTCATTAAAAGTGCTCGAAACCGAAATAAGGTATTTAGATCTGACCGAATGGAAGCAAGGAGGAATTATTAAAATAGGAGATCTTTATGAGGGAGATAAGATAAAGACGTTCACCCAATTGCAACAACAAGCAGGGATCTCAAACAAACAGACTTTTAACTACCTTAGAATTAAAGGTTTCCTTAACAGTAAAAGAATTAAAACATCAACAGAAATTGGGAGGATATTAAATCTACTGTTTATAAAAGACGGCAAAGTAAGGAGGTTGAGAGATTGCTTGGCACTGATACAACTCTCGGAACATCCGAAAGAAATATCGGCCCTGAAACATTGGAGAAATGATTTAGGGAAAGATATAACAACAAGGGAATGGAGTCAAGCGATAGGTAATATCAACAGCTCAATCCATTGTTTGTCTTTAACTGAAACATATTATAGGATGCTGAACAGATTGTATTTGGTGCCAAGTAAAATGGCAAAGATGTACTTAAACGCCTCCCCGATTTGCTGGAGATGCGGAAAAAAACAGGGTAATTACCTACACATTTGGTGGCAATGTGAACTAATCTGCCCACTATGGCAGGAGATAAGATATAAAATCCAACGTTTAACTGGTATTCTCTTGGATTTAGATCCTGCCACACTTCTCCTATGTATGAATTGGCCAGTTATGACTAAAATACAGAGAACAATAATTATCCACATAATACTAAGTACATTAACAGCTATAGCCAGAAACTGGAGGTCTAGTCTCCATGTATCTTGGGCAACGATTCTCCCCCAATTGACATTCCAATGGAAGATGGAAAGGTGCAGATTAAAACAACTAAAAGAACTTAAAAAGGATGTCATTGAGTGGGATATATGGATAGAGAAGTTGAGGTCCAGGGAAATTATGGAAATTAGATACGCTAACTGATGATTCAAGAACACCCTCCCCCCCCCCCCCCCCAAGAGTGTCGCCTTCTTTGTTTGTTTATTGTCGTCCAATTTGTACATAAGCTGGAAGCCTAAATACTAACCCAAGGACGTATGAGGATGTAAATAAAATAAGGAGAAATAAGATATAAAGAAAGCTTAAGATAAAAGGGAAGCCTTAAGATATACCTGCTTTAGAGACCCCCAGGGTAAGTTATACTCGTGATACATATATATATAGATAAAATGAAGTTAAAGTTACCAACCCTGGGAAGATTTATAGACATAATTTGAAATCAGTAAAGGTGAACCTTTGGAAAAGTATAAAATAGATCTGGTAGGCAGCTTGTCTCTTGATCACAATCTCCTATATAAGTAGGTAACTACAAAATATTATAAATACCGATGTAAATATAAGGGGTTAGTATATGATATACCTTTGTTAGATATGAAAATGTTTAGCTTCTGTATTATAAGTTGAACCATGATGAGTGTATCACAAAAGCGGCTTGGATCTGCAACCGAAGAGACCTCTGAGTTCAAAGGAAAAAAAAAAAAAAAAAAAAGTTGGGAGTCAGCAGTAGGTATTCTTGACTCCCAGGAATTGTCAAGCCCTGGCCTTTGATGTGTAGGGGCAATAAAAGAATACTTCAGTTAGAGAGGCTGTGAGACTTCTAGTTCAATGGCAATGCCTGTCATTCAAAATATTGAATAAGTTCTTGTCTTCGTCATTTCTAGCAATCAAACAAAAAAGGCAACAGATATTGCTGGATTGACAATCAAGGAGAACTCTCATCCTATCCCGTTACGATTACAGAAAGGATTTTTTTTTATAATATATTAAACTATAATTTGTGGGCTCAAGGAAAGTCTCTCTTTAAAGTGCACCAGTCATGCAAAAAAGACCGTGACATAAAAAAATTACTTATCACTGTAACCGTGTTTTGCTGTTCCAGTCTTTTGGTATTCAATGACCTGAGATAAATTAAGTGTGGTCAATAAATAGGTCACAATAAGTTTCCAAGATGGCCACTGAAACGGATACATGGATTTTATCTTGTGACGTTTAAGTGAATACTCATTCTTTAAGTTTTTATAAAATTGCTTTGTGTTCTCTCTATATAGCACTGCTGACAAACATACCCCCATAAAACTTTATATTGATCTTGAAAAAAAATGAAATAAACCAAATATCTTTGTAAATAGCTATTTTTGGGTTTAAACCAAAATAAATAGTGTATTTAGAAGATCATCTGTTTCTTACTCTTGCATTTAAACTGTATAAGTACCAGTGTTATCACTGTTTATTAGACTGTAGTCTGTATAATTCTCTTTGTTTAGTTTCTCCATCTACAGTTTTTTTTCCCCTCAAGTTTTCCTGCTCTATTTAGGCATGCAAGCTGAGAGTACATACAGAATGTGTTTAATAAGCTGAGGAGTTTATTAATAGGTTTTAAGAATGAGACTATTCTTTCTAATTAGTTATTAACCTTTAAATCCTGGATGCACCAGGGGATATAACTCAATCCATGTCACTTGAGATGCCGGGTGCTTTGACTCTACTTCCTACAGCACATAAGCTTTTTGATTAAAATCAGTTAGTATTATTTTATTATTTATATTTTCTGGCATTTTAACAGCACTCCTACAGCTTATAAATTGGCAAGCATCTGCCAACTATTGTATTTCTATTTTACTTAGTATTTTCTTTTAATTAAACTGTAACTGATCTTATTCTATTGAGAAATTAAAACATTATGTGAGGCTTAAGTTGCTTATTTTGGATGAGTTTTTACACCCACTGTACAAATGACAGCTGACTCAATTATATTTGGACTGGCTTAATAGATGAGCTCTAACCTACGGGCTTTACACTTCAATAGAAGCAGTGGGGTGTCAGAAGATAATTAGCATATTACTTCTATATAATACGCATGTAAAGGCAGCTTTAAACATTATTAGATACAACTTGCTTCACACAGGAAAAGGTGTACATTTTTATTTAAAAGGATTAAAGGGACACTACCACCAAAAGATGAAAAGGGTTTATTTTTTTATTTTGCACTGTTGATTTCAGATATGTCTTTTTTTTTTTAATGTGAGTTTATTTATTTTATGAAATATTTTACTAAACAAGTGTGACTGGGTGCCACCATTTTGTTAAAGTGTTTTTGGGTGCCACCCCCAGTGACTTTATAGCACTAGTATCTCACTTTGGGGCTGCGGACACAGAATACAGCCTATAAGTCAGAATTCTGATCATAGACTTGCATTGAATGGGAGGGTAATGTAACTATTACATCACAAGGGGGCGGAGTTATGAACCTGTTTGATCAGATCAAACACTACTCTTTGTGTTGGAAGGCAGGTAAACAACATTCTACACAGCCAGTCCTGAACATTAGTGATACACAGGAGCCAGTAAGAGAGCAGGGGTGTATCTTATGACATCATCATGCAGGCTCTGGCCACAGTTGTAAAGTGAGACTTGCTGGAGTATGTTGCATCATGGACACAATTCTCAAAATGGATGCTGGAGATAATCACCTAATTTTAATTTTTACTTTTAAATGCAATTAATTCAGACATAGAAAAAAAAACAGTGGCATATGTGTTTGTTTTAAATGCACCAGTAATCTAGTTACAACTTATGTACGTGGTAGTGTCCCTTTAACTGTGGGGAAGCATTTTTTTGGTTCTTTGTTTGTTTTGCTATTTCCCCCCAACATATCCTAGTCGTCATTATTTATTCAAAGCAACTCCACAACCGTATTGAACACTAACCCCTCTGTAGAAGCAGACACTTCTTCAATAGATATGTACGATTTCCTCAAGGTAAACCTAAATGCAGCCCTATACAAGTCGAGTATCCCTTATCCAGAAATCCATTCTCCAGAGTGATCCGTTATCCAAACATTTTTTAGGATTTTGGCATAAGTGGCAAATTCTACACACATCTGTCAGAATACAAGCACACAACAGTTTATTCAGTGTCCAGCCCCCTTAAGTTGCAATATAGCCTTTCCATGCATGCTCAGATTCTCTCACACCCACAAATGGTAATACAATGGCTTGTGTGCAGGCCAGACACATCAACGGCAGGTTTTCAACGATGCCTCACATCACAGCTACATCACATTAAAAGTGATTTAAAACATCTTATTGATGAAAATTATCCATTATATCAAACATGTTTGATAAGGCATACTCAACTTGTAGTATACATTTACATAACTGGTATTCAAGTCACCAATGGAAACCAATAGATTGTTCCTGCTGGTTAGATCACTTTTAGAACTTTTCCCCAGAAATGGCATTAATACATAACCCCCAACACATGCAATAATCTCCAATTTATGCAGAATAAGATATGGTATAAGGTAAGGCTCGACAAACCCGGTCATTCGACCTGGCACACGGGTAGAGTTATCTCCGTATCCCTCTCCGCTGGGAGAAAAAACAAAATTCTTCTTTTAAACAGCAGTGTGCGATGGAGCAGAGTGTGTGCACTGGCTGCACAGACTTCCTGCTCTGCCCCCTCACACACCGCTCTATGGTGTCTGAGCACTGGGTGCTCTGGATGGTCAGAAGTAAAGACGGTCTGTGTGTGTGTGTGTGTGTGACTGTGTGTGTGTGTGACAGACAGGCAGACTGACTGTATGTGTGAGATTTAGTGTGTGTGCGCCATTGTCTGGCTGCTAGATTTTTTTGCTGGTACATTATCAGCCCTGGTATAAGGGCTTTTTTTGCTGGTACATTTTATTTCCTATCTTCCCCTCAACACTGCAGCACTTTCGTCTATGATCTCTCACATTGAATAGTAGATAGGGTTGCCACCTTTTCCACAAAAAAATACCGGCCTTGCTGATGCCTCCATAGACTTAACATTGGCAGCAACCCAAATAAAATACTGGCCAGGTGGCAACCCTAATAGTAGAATTTTTTTTTAAATTTATAAAAATCGGAGTTGAAAAATATTTAATGAAACCCAAGAAGAACTATTTGTGACCTATTTGTGATTTTTTTTTTCCACGGCAAGAGATACGTCTATGGCGCCATATAAAATATTCAAAACAGCAATATTTTTAAAGGTGTTTATTAACACCTCATATAAGTATACAAGATTTGTCTGTCAGATATAAGAGATTGTTTGTTTGCTTTTTTCCTTTTATGCCTGTTGAACTGACCAACTGACAAAAACTGAGCAAACTGAGGCACTCATTACGGCACAAATGATAAAATATATGTAAATCAAAGGTCGATGAACTCTACAATTCTGTGGACTTAAGAGACACAGAAACTGGATTATAGAAACATCTATTACCCTCTGCAATTACCATATTATCTATGCTATCAAAATACATTGGCCGAAAAACCAGAGGAAATAGCATTAAACATATTAGAGAGAAATCCTATCAATTTAATTGGGATTCTTTCTGTGTGATAGATACTTTGTGTGCTGGAGTGTTGAAGGTTAAAACTGTGATAAATCAACATCTTAAAGCGGTAGTGTAAAAGCGGACCTTGAGGCTTTCATCTTTAGATATGGTTTCTATCTTATTGCACACTCCATCTTGCTAGAGCCTTTATGTTTGGGACTGGGAGTAATGGTAGATGAAAATGTTCTTAACACTACACCAGCAAATCTTATATCATGAGATACACCTAAATATTATTTTTACTGGAAATCCGGGTACCTGGAAGGGACGGTCCACTACGGTTCAGAGCATTGGAACATGACGCTCTGAGTCCTCAATAAGCGCATGTAGTGCAAAGAGGCACTAAGGTCTCACAGTGTCAAGCACATAGAGTTGCAGCTGCCAATAGGAGGGAGGGAGAGAGAGAGATGGACATTGGGGAGCAGGTGGGAATACGTAAGGGAGGAGAAGGAGATACATTGGCAAGCATGGTGGTGGGGACGGAAAAGGGGGAATGAGTGGGACAGATAGACAAACATAGAGGAGCATGTTGTGGGAGACAGACATGAGTATGATAGTTGGTTGTGCAGGGGGGGTTGACAAAGATAAAAGCAGCCCTGGGCGCCAAAATACATTAGCTGTACCCCTGTTGTGACTGTAAATAATAAAACATGATCTAAACGTTGCGTTAGCAGATTTGCAATTGCGGTAGTCATTATGTTGGTGCTGTAAATATAAATTGTAATAACATGGGCTTGGGGGTCTTTTTTACCCCCCCCCCCCCCTCCCCTCATACTGGCACCTAATGACCACTTTCGATTTGAAGCATGAGATGTTGACATAACAAAACTATTCCCTTTTTAAAGGCAGATATTTTTAGATATATAGACATTAAAAGTTTATTCTATTTAAAAAATATGGCCTAACCTAGTAACTTGCAGGTTAAGACCATCTCACAGTGATTTTTTTTTTTTTTGCGGCAATGGAAGGGAATTAATAATACCAGCAGAAAAAATTGAATCAACAGTGGATACTCCGAGTTACATTTTACTGTAATGCAGAATCCATTTGTTCTAATACTGCAAACCAAACCTGTCAAAATGATCATGTTAATTGTATGTCGAGCAAAGGCATTTAGCATTGGTAATTGTTATATTAATGTGAAACAAGAAAACCTTTTTGAAGCCTTTTTTTTTACTAAGATACAACATTAAATGGCAGTGTGGATTTATTGTTCCATGTCCCACCTCCTCCCTATAAATGTTTTTTGCTTGTTAGAATAAATAAATTACATCAGAGCGATGTTTTAAAAATAAATATTACAAAGACAGCTGTTTGTTCTATAATTAAGGCTTTGTATAAAACAATATTTTGAGACAAACCATAAAAGGCACAATACAACCTAAAAATGATTAAATCTCCTAAGATTATTTGGACTTAGTTGTTGTTTTTTTATTTCTAAAATGTATTAAGTGTTTTATTTCTAAATTAGAGCAAAGACATTCCAAGTTCGAGGGAACATGTTTTATAAATATAATGGACACAAAATGGAAACCTGAGGGGAATCAACAGATTTATAGATAGCAACATGTATGACTGACTATGGCATGAGACATACAAAATATTTAACAATATGCTTAGTGTCATGTCTTTTAAAGGCAATTCTGATTTAACTGTGTATAATTATTGACACCATGCTGTCAAGAGAGAACCATGGAATTTTTTAAGAAGTCCGATAAATGGAAGTGCTTTTGACTTTCAGACACCAACGTGTTATCCATGAAGACCATATTAATGATTCTATATTACTTTTTCCATTTTTCTGTCTGTTACTTGTTTAAGGTAACTCCATAAAGTAACTGCTCCTGAACTTCAGTTCATTGCTAATACTAAATAACCAGGACATTTCATGCAGCCGCCAAGTCTTAAAAAATAAAAAAAATGCTTTCATTAATGTTAAATTTAAAAAAAAAACTCAAAAATAAATGTAAAGTTTATGAAACATGCTTAAAATATACTTTATTGGGTAGCAGAGGCATTATCAAACACACATCTACACGCACCAAATAAGCCAGGCCTGCTTTTTCCACAGAAATTTTACGTTCACAGTACTACCACCACTGCAAAGGTTTCTGGGTAGGCATACAGTCAACAATGATCACCTTTTTGCCTCTTAATCCATTTTAAACATGGAGTCCTTTGAGCAAATGCACTCTTTACATGACAGCCTTTAAACACAGCTCAGGACAGAGTGCAAACGCCAGATGGACTGCTATTTTGTCCTTAATGGAACTCGTCAGAATGCGTTTGGTTTACTGGCTTATTGCTTTGCTCCAAGATGTCTCCATTAGTTGATGAATGTTACCATTAGTTTAATTTCCTTCACCAGTGTTATATTTTTGCACAAACTTTATTGCCATGCAGGGCACACCCTCTGTAAACTCAGACCATGGCATCAAAAGCAGTGCAGTAAATTGTACAAGCTAGTGCTCCATTGGCTCCTATGTTGCATGCTATTATGGATGTTTAGTTAGAATGCAGCAACGCTGGTATGTGACAAACATATAGCCAATAACATCAACAGCAATTGCAAAATGTCTTATTAAAATATTGTTAGGTTTACATACAGGCTACTGGTAGTTGAAATGCAGACTCTTAACTGCCACTGTACTACAACACCCATAAACCTTTGCCAGAAAGAAGTGGCAGTCAGATGTTTATGGAGTTGTAGATCATCAAAAGCAGTCATATTCAAATAACCCTGCTAAATGTGGTATTAATGTATTTGAAACAGTAGTGTTGCTGTTAACCCCTTCCCGTCGTTAGGATGTTCTATGCCGTCCAAATTTTAGTGGACCTAAAAGATGCTGGAACGGCATAGTACGTCCAGCGTTAAACAGCTCATCACGGCTCCCCACAATGAGCTGGGCTTGGATCCCGCTGCGGGGACTTTGAGTGGCCTCCGTCACTCCGACAGAGGGAATTGTAGCTGATGCTCAAAGCGAGCATCTGCTCCATTTTACCTAATTGCGCTGTGGGGTGCGAGCTCGCCACACATGACGTCGGGAGGTATCACACTCTTTTGGTAGGGACCCACAGGGTCTGTTAAGACCCTTATCGGGTCTCTGCCATAGATGTGTTTTGGTGCTTGCGTCACCTGGGACGCAAGCCCCATGCGTCATGAAGGGGTTAATAAATGTTTCCGTTAATAAATGTTCTTACTGGAGTTGTAGCAAAAATAACAAATATTGTTACTATTAGTGTTTATCTGCCCTGGCACGGTTTCAGTATTACCATATTTTAATCCACACAATTTTAACTATAGGGCATTAAACAGAAATGTATTCTGTCCTCCTTATAGCCAGATCAGATATAAAGCTGACTCAGAAGATATTTGCTCAGAGGGATAAACTAGCCCAGTCTGCCCATGAGCAGCTTAGCTATCTGATACATGAAGATCTGTTAATATACTGAAATAAAGCCGAGGATGCCATCTGTCAGGAGGTTGTGTTGTTCAGCACCTCACTTTGGCTTTCAGACAAGGACTTTCATCAAGTGACATGGCAAAGTGTAAAAGAAAATCAGCCATGTGAAACAGAGCACCAAGGAGAGCTTCAATCACAGTCTCTCTCAGCTCGTATCAATGCATTGATATGCAAAATAAATCAGTGAAAAGGCATAAATACATTGCTAAAAATGTGTCTTGCACTCGAAAACTTGCCCTGCACTGAAAGGTACCAAGGAGATCCAAATAACTGATAGAGATATGTATGCACATTCATCCTGTTTTTAAAGTAACAGGCACACAAATTATCTGAGGCCATGGACAACATGGTAGACAATCCAATGAGATATACTATCTGTATATTTGCAAGACCTGACCCAAAACAAAAATACGAATTGTGCAATTCGATTTTTTAAAAATGCGTTTTTTTAAGTATAATATACATGTATTGGTTAATTATTTTTCCAACTCATAAGATAATAATTGCCTTTTTACAGGAGCAGAACCAAGAGTTAGGAGTTCCACATGCTTAATGCACATTTACTACACTGAAAGGGTTAACCTATAAAAATGGGAAGCCACGGGAGCTTCACCAGTGCCCTCCACCTTCCACGAGCGGCTAGTTTCCTCCCCCTGGCCCCATTAGATAAAAAATGTGGCCCTTGTTACCACAGGCCGGTGAAACTCCAGCTGCCACTAAATATAAATAATGCTTAGCCCCCCCATGGGGCCAAAGCCTGGCGAAATGCTTGAGGCACCAGAATAAAAAAAATAATGATCCCATAGGGCCACTGGCCAGCTCAGTGCCCGTGGCCCCATAATAAATGAAATATTGATCCCGTGTGTCCACAGGCCGGCACAGTACCCATGCCATGGCACCATAATAAATCAAATAATGGAGCTACGGGCCAGCGCAAAGCCTGTGGACCCTGATTCAATTAACAAATGGACACCCCTCCCCCTCCTCTGGGCTTGAGGATAATATGATCCAAGTCCAGAAATTATAAAAAAAAAATATTCTTCCCCCACCCCACCTCCCCTTGTGCCAAGGGCTGGCCAAATTCTCCTGGCATAATAAATAAATAAATAAATAAATAAAGTAATTCTAATTGAATGCTACATAGCCCCACCACCACTACCTTGCCCAAAAATGCCCCAATATCTGTGGGGAAAAAACACCCTTTGGGTGCCATGAGGGTGGACTTGAGGCCAGCGATATGTCCCAATCCTAGCTTGGGGGCTGTTATATGCTCCAAGCCCAGATGAAATAAAAATATAGAGAGCAGCCATTTGAGAAACTGACTGTAAAGCATTCTTTCTTTTTACATTTATTTCATTGTTGGTGCTATGTACTTGCGTAGGATATAAGACTGTAATGACTCGGATTGTATCAACATTTTTCGTAATGTTTTTAAGTGTTAAGAACTAAATGTGCAATATTTTACAGGGTCGTTGTTCAAGAGAAAACTGCAAATATCTCCATCCGCCAACACATTTAAAAACACAGCTAGAAATTAATGGCAGGAACAATCTTATCCAGCAGAAAACAGCAGCAGCAATGCTTGCCCAGCAGATGCAGTTTATGTTTCCAGGCACCCAGCTCCAGCCTATGGTAAGTACCCTCCTGCTCCTCATATAAACAAGCATGCTTCCATTCATAGTAACCATTACTCTTTTACATAATGCAACTGAAAACATAACCTTTGCTGTGGAAAAGAAGAACTGACCAAGTTGAAGGAGAGTATGGGCATGCTATGTTTTTTCTCATAGTTCTTTCTGAGTAACTATAATGTTCAAAAAGAGTAGCAGAAGAAACAGTGCATAGGTTCCATCTCCTTTTTTAGACAAATGTGTGCTTAACTGAATTGTTCCATGTTACTAAATATTCTGACTTCCAGTAGTCTATTCTCTCACTCTTCATTAGACTTGCAGCCAAAGGCCCACGTCCAAATCTGAACCACAGGTACCAACAGTGAATTAGAAAGAGAAGTTTAATTTGTATTGAATGATAATAAAATATTCCACATTTATTTCTGTGATAAGAATACATCTTTAAAACCTTAAATTAGACATGAGTGTAAGATTTTCCTTGTGAATTATCCATGAGTATAATCTATTTTTCTTGTGGGTTTTATTTTCAACGGCATGTATCTCTCTGTACCTTCTGTGATAGACATACCCACATACTGTATACCTTCTAATGCCTTTTTAATCCAGATAAAATGTAATTTTGTAAAACTGCAACCTGGATAATCAGGTTGTGCCCTAGAACCTAGAAATACACTCAACTAGGATAAAATGTGCTGTGGGAAATTGTGCTACAAACTACTGACATAGTTTTATTCTGTAGGGGCTGATCTTAATTAATGTCTGCAGTTAATTCCACTTAATGATAAGTCTATATATTTCATGCACACTATGAACAATTAGGTATTAGTCTATGGTACTAACATGGACTAAACATTGATTGAATTTTAGATATATTGGTCCTGTTTAATCTTCATTAACTGTAATAAAGCTGTTCTTTATAAATCGGGTGTACTCTCTAAATCATGAGCTGTTGTGAAAAACTCAGGCAAAAAAAAGTTGAAATGATACTTTGGGTTATTGCCCTATAACGTGAAAATTTAACAGCAGAAAAACATGTAAACATTGAATTTTTCAAACTCAGGACTAACATTAGAAACTATTTAGCCAGGGTATTTTTTACCGGATGTAGATGATTGGTAGATGATGTAGATAAATGTAAGAAAAAGTGTTACATTTTTCAAGTTTTCATAATATTTTATGATTTTATTTATAGTAAATTATAGGATATTATGAAACTAATGGTAGCTTAAGAAAGCACTTCTTATGGCAATAAAAACAATATAAAATATGTGTCGGCCAACCTTTATATGCACACAAGCCAGTTGTGTACCACACAGCCAAGCAGTGTTCCTTCCCCCGCTGGATGTTGGCGTCAAAGATGGCAGCATGGAAGTCCATGTTTGACATCCAAATTAAAAACAAATCCATTCTGAACCTCCCCCAGACCTCTAGGTTTCTGTGCAGTCCTGACACATTACACATTTTCATAGGGTTAAACCACAGCCATATATATACTGTAAATATAACAAATATATATAGTCGTATACCCCCCTCAAACATATTGAGCATCCAATGCCTATAAAGTTCCTGACGGTAAACCTTCTCCCCTTGCTTTTGTTTAACGGTGTTCTAAACAATTTTGTGTAGTTGTATAGCTGTGTCATTCAGTATTCTCTCCACGCCTGGGTATTTGTCTTGAAACCCAGACATAAAGCATTTTTCTCATCTTTATCTTATCTTGGTTTATACAGTAATACAGTTTGAGTATCCCTTATCCAGAAATCCGCTATCCAGAATGATCCGTTATCCAAACATATTTTAGGATTTTGCCACAAGCTGCACATTACACACACACCGGTCAGAATGCAAGCGCACAACAGTTTATTCAGTGTCTAGCCTTTCCATGCATGTTCAGATTCCCCAACTCCCACAAAGGGTAAAACAATGTCACGTGTGCAGGCCTGATGCGCCAGTGGCAGGTTCTCAACGATGCCTGATATCACAGCTACATCACAGTAAAAGTGATTTATTTGCTCTATACAGCATTTGCATTGATATGACTGTATTTCATGAGTGCAGAGGCTTTAATACATCTTACTGATAAAAATGTATCCATTATCCAAAATGGTCCCAAGCATTTTGGATAAGGCATACTCAACCTGTATGCTTAAGTGAGATTCTGATTAGAAAATAGCTTGCAATATTTCATCCATGTTCTTACAAAAGTATAAATCTCAAACTGGTAAGTGGTACAGTGTGATAATGAATGTATTCTTTATTTCTGAGCACTGACTAAGGTCAGGTAAGAGAAAGCAGAGGTGAACTGAGCAACCAATCCGTTGAAGGTGCTTTTTCCCACCTTTTTTCTCCTCAGAGAGAATCTTCAGTGAACATTCCAATGCTGTCATCACTACTCTACGATTATAAGGTTATTACAGACTAGTTCTGACATCACGACACTATAATTACATGTTATTTGAGTTTAGTTTTGTTCTGACATCAATATAATATCGGTTATGGACGTTTGATTAGACTTCGCATCATTCTGAAACCTCCCTTCATCGCCAAAACATTACTACAGTCTAGTTCTGGCATGACTATTATTCTTTATCAAGGAGATTATACACAGATGATTATACATATGCTTTAGTTAACATAGTTTAGGTTGTACCACTGCAGTAAATAATATGCATATGTACAACAACTGTGCAGTGTCAAATTTAAGATTCTAATATATTTTACAATAATTAATTCCTAATGCCAAGTAGTATTGTCCTTGTGTTCGCCTTAGTAACACTAAAAATACCGATTAGTTAATGTGTTTCAAAAATCATTTGTTTTGTGTCATCTGATTGGACTAAATAATGAGGAAAGGGAAGAAAATAAAGATACCTAATGCATGTTGCTCTATGTCTTCCTGCATGTGTGTTCAACGTGCTTCAGCATCATGTCTGTTGCTCTCTCGCATTCATTCTGGGGTCTATCGAGAAAGAAGGAACATTTAGCAGGAATAGTCCATTGCTTTCTGTGGTGATGACTCCACTTTTTCCAATTCTATTCCTGAATTTGACTTTGCGTCAATAATGGGCTATGTATGATTTGTAACATTAGCTTTTCCTATTCCTGTAGACAACCAGTGGTTGGTGAAAAACCAAATATGCCACATAGACACAAACATTTAAAAATAGAAACATAGAAACATAGAATGTGTCGGCGGGTAAGAACCATTCGGTCCATCTAGTCTGCCCAATTTTTTTTGAGTACTTTTATTAGTCCCCCGTTCCCTGTCTTATAGCTAGAAAGAAAAACATTTGTAGATTAAAAACAGGAGTCACCTGATACACAGGCAAACAAACACAGAGGTATAATACTTCATTATTTGTTTCATGTCATTAAATGTTTGTTTGACTGAAAATGAGGTCACTCCATGTTTTATTCTAATTTAAAAAAAAATTAATGTTTTGTCACCATCACAACAGTTTTCTATTTGGACTTATTTCCTTAGCTATGGAATTGATTGGTCCAAAACAGGGTGGCTGGATTTGCAAACTTATTTAAAGCTATGTTGGTCTGCTAAATGAGTCACAGTCAACCACATAAATCACATGAAACGTCAAATCCAATAGTCTTATTCATTAAGTCCAGCATATCAAGTATAATTCCCAAGTCTGTGTCGGAAAATGTAAAACATATATTAATATAGTGGCACAGCTTTTTCGTAGCTCAGTGAAACAGATTTCATGAGAGGTTCTTTCTTTTTCCCATATTTCTATATAGCTAAACCTTGGCATGAAATTGGATATAAGCTATTATTTGCATTATTTTATCCATGTTTTTTTGTTTAATTTCCAGCCCACATTTCCTGTAGGTCCAGCATTAGGAACAAACACAGCTATTAGTTTTGCTCCATACCTTTCACCGATGACACCCGGAGTTGGATTGGTTCCTACTGAAATGCTACAGTCTACACAAATGATTGTACCCGGAAGTCCGCCTGTATCAGTCGCAGGTTCTAATGCTACTCAGAAACTTCTCAGGACAGATAAATTGGAGGTACTTTTTTCTGTTTCATCCATAACAAACATTTTACACCTATGATAAATTAGAACATCAGATCAAGATGATCCACAATTCTTTAATACTACAGTGCACCCATTTGTATATATTGTGGAATTATTCAAGGCTATCTAACGAACATTTGAATGGCCCAATAAGCTGAATTGATGAAGAACAGCTATCTGACAAATATCTTGGATTTTATCACAATAAAAATATTTAAATATTTTACAACTACGCTACATAACTGGTAATTTTACAAATAATTCCAGTACAGTGTGGCCTTACAGGTTGGGTTTATAACTTTTTTTTTACAAAAAATACATTTTGAAAACTGATAATTTTTATTACTTCTGGAATTAATGTTTATAGCTTTCTGTCCAGAATTCATAGCAGTTTGTAGAAAATCGTGCTATTGGCAGATGCATCATTGGAATTATTCCTCTTGTTTGTGATTGTTAAGAAGTGATACCTGGCCAGAATTCCTCATTAAATGTCTTTAATGTCTAGTCAGGCATGTTTTGCAAATAACTGTATATTTACAGGGGCAATAAAGCTCTGTTTTTTTCTGGGATCAGTGGAGGAAATTATTGTTTGATTCATTGCCCAGTCTTTTCAGGTTCTGTCCAGCATTCAGTAGTCACCTTTTGTGTGCATGTGTCAACATGCAACCAATGGACACCATGGTTTAACCCTGAACCCAAGGAGAACTCCATGAATATTGCATGGGAACCAGTTGTAACACATTTTAGACAGTAACACATTATATAAGAATTTCAGTAATACAAATCAAAATATATGCATTCAAATAGGACTTTACACACCAGACCATTCAATGTGTAGTAATCTGTACATTTCAAAAGAGAAGATCTAAGCCACATCTGTGTGACAAAAATTTGCCTTGACTTGAAATCATAAAAATAAGATGTTTCAGACTTCGTCATAATTAATTTTAGTTATCGAATGTCAGAAGGTTAAATATGTGAAACCGCAGGTTTGCTAGATGATAGGCTGGATAGATCAGTTAGAAAAGAACCATCAGTATTTTGAATAAACTTACTAATTATTAACTTTAATTTACTGTGTATGTGTTAGTGGCCCAGATGACAAATTAGGCCAAAACCGGGATGTAATGAAGGGATGGCTTAGTCCAAAGTTAGCCAGCACTGATATAAACTATATAGCTGTTAACTAGATATGGGAAATCCATTTTCGTTGTGATAAAGTAGTATGCAATAAGACAGGCTGGCCAAATTTTTTAATGTCTATGCAAGAAACTTATTGTGATACTGCAGTTGTGCAACACTGAAAAGCTTTACTCACCAGATACACAGTGATTTGCCCTGATTTTTCCTATGTAGGTATGCAGGGAGTTTCAGAGAGGAAACTGTGCGAGGGGAGAGACTGACTGCCGCTTTGCTCATCCAGCAGACAGCACCATGATTGATACCAATGATAACACTGTAACCGTTTGTATGGATTACATTAAGGGTCGCTGCATGAGGGAGAAATGCAAATATTTTCACCCTCCTGCACACTTGCAGGCCAAAATCAAAGCTGCACAGCATCAAGCCAACCAAGCTGCAGTAGCCGCACAAGCCGCTGCTGCAGCTGCAACAGTGATGGTAAGTGGAAGCTCTAACCCATCCTAAACAATATCCTTTGGAAGATTGTAGCATTAACAGTAGTGTTTAATGATAAGTTAGATTTCCTGTTTACTGTGGTGTGTATGAAGTGAATGAACCATTACTATATTCTGTTTGGCTTCTTATTGTAAGAATTAATTGCTCAGCATAACAGGTAATTTCTGTTGATACGTTGGTTTCAGCTCTCATTGTTCCTCCTTTTTCCCTCCAAAACGAGACTTTATACAGTGCAGTGACTTATTTGCTTATTGCAATAATTACTAGGAGAAAGTATAAATGTAAAACATTCTCAGGACTTAATAATTTGTTATTTTCAAGTTTTTAATCACCTGGTTAGAAATAACATGGGCACATCTGCACCTTTTATTCCTAGACCTACAAGAATTCCTTTGTGCTTATTCACTGTTAAGAATGTTGTGTATTTTGCTCTTTGTCCTTTTTTTTTTTTTTTTAATCTTCCCCCAAAATTAACAAATATTGTTCTCAATACCTCTCCAATTTAACTGCAACATTTCTATGTTTCTTGAGTTAATATTAACTAGCTAACATCAGTTTATAAAGTTGCAGGAATTTTCCTTAGTCCATTAGACCGCTGAGTTGTGGGATTTAAACCTTATGTATTTGTACATTGTATTTATTGTTGTTGTTATTATTATTTGTTTACATCAAATTTCACAGCTCTGTTAATAGGACAACAAATATGGAACGTTACATGTTTACAATGTACAAAAACAGAACACAAAAACGTCATAAAGAGTAGCAAATATGTGGTCACATACGAAACAATACATTTAACGCAATTCCAACTATTGTAAAATAAAACCTTCACTCATTCTCTAGTAAGTATTGTTTTTCACAGTAAACATCCACCTTACTAAAGTGGAGGAAAATTACTATGAGTTTCATATATCAGTTCAAATATCGCACCTCAGTAAGTACCTTTTTTATAAATCTGTTTGGAAATCTCAACTTTTAAGACATGTGTGTAATATTTCATTAACACTCTTTATTTTCAACTATAACTTGAGCTTAGGTAAGAATACAGGGTTAGTGAAGCTTTATTTTTTTTGTTTAGCTAATATAAAACATCTTATTTTTTTCAAACAAATATATATAAGTTGCAAAGAGTGCTAATTTTTAAGTTTTATTATTTCTTAAATTCTGTGTTTTCTAGCTGTCGAGGGCTGCATTAGTTTAACCCCAGCTGTGCATTTTTTGTTAGTCTTTGACCATGAAATTCCATGTATATTTTGAATTGCTTATCACACCAAAAACAAATGTATGACTTTTTTTCTTTTTTTTTTTTTTTTATCTCCCACTATAATTACTTATTTTCTTTCAACTACAGGACTCACTGTAATAATAATAATAAGATGGTACTGTAACGTTTACATATACAGCTAACTTGTATAGAAACAATGTTTGTTAGAGTTTATTTTACCAATTAGGTTTCATTTCACCCTCCTTGTTTATTGTCATTTTAATGTCATCATCTATCCATTTTAGTATTGAAACATTCCACAAAGTCATACTTAAAGAGACATTACCACTTACATAAGATGTAACTGCATAACCTGTAATTTAAAACAAACACAAATAAAAATCATATGCCACAGTTTTTTTTTTTTTTTTTTAATGATTGAATTAATTGCATATAAAAGGAAAATTAAATTAGGTGTTTATCTCCTGGCTCCATTTTGTGAATATCCAAAATCTTCCAACATACTCCCCTGCTCTTTTACTGGCTCTTGTTTATCATAGTGGGCAGGACTAGGCGGCTCTGTACAACTTTTTTTTTTTTTACCTGCCTCCCAACACAAACAGGATCATACCTCCGCCCCCTTGTGATGTAATAGTTACATTACCCTCCCATTCAATGCAAGTCTATGATCAGAATTCTGACTTATACACTGCATTCTGTGTTCAGCCCCAAAGTAAGAAATTTGTGCTGTAAAGGCACTTGGGATGGCACCCAAAAACACTATATTTCACAAAATGGCGGCACCCAGTCACACTTGTTTAGTCAACAATACAAAATAAAAACCTTTTCATTTTTTGGTGGGAGTGTCCCTTTAAATATATGTCTTCTGTGCTTGCCAATATTTTTATGTTTCTCTCCTTGAAATCTTTGAAACAGAAATGAAACACATAAAGCAATGGTAATCATGAGGTGCTCAGCTGAGGAATAGAAGACAAGTGTTTTCATATGTGTAATGTGGATTGGCGAAATAATAACATCTACCTTGTTGTGTTACAGAACGGTTGGTACAGATATCCCGGCTTTCTGCCTACATCAGTGTTTGTACAGTTGAATGATTCTATTGTACCTTGCTTTATGTTGCCCAGCTGTTATTGTACAAAAAAAGCATTGTTCAAATTAATAGCACTAAACAATACATAAGAATACTTTATATAAGTGTGACTTGTCATATCACATGTTAATAATGAGGTGTCCAGATAAACTGAACACAAAACTGTCAGTAGCTTGCACAATGCACATTTTTCAGTCAATGTATTGCAAATATTCCTCTACTATAATTAAATCAAAAGCAAGGCATAACTGACGTGGAATTACCTCATCCATGGACATTTTGTCATTGTTTCTTGGTGACATTTTATTATTTTTATTCTCTGAAGTTGCATTCTTTGTCATTCCAGTGTTATTCACGATTTACGTTTGTAGCATTCAGTCTTTTGCCTGTGCGACTGCAATTTTGTTTGTGCTTTAATCTATTCAACCTTATTTGCCTTACTTATTTTTATTTCTTCTTCTGAAATAAATGTGCAGTTCATGGAGATTGTGCTAAACTCTGTCAATCATGTACTGTCTGGCAGGAGATTGGCACAATCAGAGAACTTAATCTTTTAATTATGTTGTTTTAATCTATGAATAGCCCTTTGCTTTATAGGATACTGAATTACTGGTGTCTTGAAATTAGCTGTAATGTGTTTTGTTTTTTTATCAGAGTCCCAGAATTATATTCTAGATTGTAAATAAAAATGCTAATTAAGAGATTAATACTTCATATAGGCAATATTGGTTTTGTTGTCAAGCTTGACACCAATGATGGAGAGCAGCACTCCCATCAAATGCCACTCTTTTCTTTGCATAAGACTAAAGGGGAATATTTTTTGAACCATACACAAAAGAAGCACTGTTCAAAGGGTAGTTTTAATCAGGCAGAAACAGGTTTCTATCTAATTATAACTGATTTTAGGGTTTACTTCCACCATATGGAAAATGGGTTTTGACATCCAGTCAATAGAAGGACACACATCACCCAGTATGTAAATACCAGTGCAATATGCAAACCTACGTTTTGTGCTATTTACTATTTTACCAATTCAGACAATTTGTATGGCATTGGAGCTGTTACCATCATTTTCAATAACTAACCTGTTGTGCTGAACAATTCAAAGTTTGCATATAGTGGTATTTAAGGCAAAACGTTCGAACTTGAGGTATCTTCATGACCAGCAACAAATAAAGCAGCAGATGTGGCTTAGTATATTCCCTGTGTATCACAGACTATGGGCATCTAGAACAGCGATGTGTGGAATTATTGTTTTAAACCCTATTTAATCTGGATATAAATGAATTCATTAACATGTCGTTCTCGTTGGAATTCACCTTTATAAAAGGTAAACTTAATTCTTCACAGTAACAGAATGAGAGAGCATGATACATTGAATTGACTATTTTCATGGAGCATTTTATTGGCCTATCAGCATTTAGAATGGTCAAAAGGCACTTCCCAAGTTAAATTCATAGGAACTGGTAACAGCAAGAGATCTGTCTTTGGCCAGTCTGTCATTTCTCTACCCAACATCTGTTTTCTTTAGTCATCTTTCCATTCAAGTAATTATTTCAACCTAAAGTATTGCATGGTCCCACAGTACAGCCTTTAAAATCCCACAAATGCACTACGCAAACAGAAATATACCTAAATATGTTTTTATCAGCTTAGTTTCATAGTGTACCCTATACTTTATTTACATGACAAATGCCCTTTAAGGTTTTTGAAGAAGAACATGATTTTAGTCAGCATAAAAAGTGGTGGGAATGTAGGTTATTGTTCTCTCAAACCCAGTAAACACATGTTATCTCAATTAATGAGAAGGTAATAGTGGAGTGCCATTCAAATCTGATCAGACTGGCACAGCTAAAGTCATGTCACTGTTCAAACGTAAATTACTCAAATGTCTGCTGAATCATTAATATACCTATAGTTCACATGTTTATACCTGTACAAGAAAAGTAAAAGCAAAATTGTATTAATTGTTTGTGCTGTTTGGTAATGTGGGCCGTTGTTAAGAATGTTATGTTTGACTTTGCCACTGTGCGTATGAAGAGTGTGATTGGTTAAATTACTGATAGTGATTTTTTTTTTTTTTATGTTAAGCGCTTCTAAAACAGCATACATGATGCAGATTGCTCAGTTGTAGCTTGTGATCTAATGTCTCTTTAAAGGAAAATGAACAGGCTAATAAACCCTGCTTTTATACATCTTTTGCTTGTTATGTTTCTTCTTAAGCTGCGCAGTCCAAGATATTGCAGATTTTGTTCTGTGACCTGCCCCTCTTTGAAAGTAATGTGCCATTGGTGCACTTTAATGTACACTTGTAATTCATTCAAGCGTATCCGGGGCAGTGGCTGGGCCAATGACAAAATCAGAAATATTTCTGGAACTGCTATACGGACTTTATCATATAACTATAATTCCAGACCATAGATCTCAACTCTATAAACAGTACAAAAGTAAGTTGTAAAGACCCATTACTATACCATCCATTTTATATTTATTAGAGTTAGCTGTAAGACCTTAATATTAAATAAACCATTGACATGTGTAGTCCTTACTGTTCATGTATGCATGTAGTATATGTGTGAAACATGTAAGATACACCAGGATGCTGTAAATTGTAACAGGATAGCTTGTCCCTTTCAATACAAGAACTTGAAATGACAAAGTGTATGTGCTTTCATTTGCTTTAATGTTACTAAGCAATAAACAAACAATTGCTCAAAATACTTGTAAGAGTAGTAAAATACAATGAAAATAGCTGGCTCCAATGACAGCACATCTATGCTTAGATAAAAGCAACTAACTTCTCATATTCATTGGTGGAAGCTTAAATCTTTGCTATATTTAAATAATATTTAATATCCAAATGATTTATGAAGTCTGAGTGATGCTATATTAATTTTCTGAATTTCAAACATCTGTATTTTACTCTCTTATATGCTTTTAACTAAGGTACAGTAGATGCATTTTTGCTTTAGTACTAATTAAAGGTGTAATATTCATTTCTTTAAAGAAACATTTTCGTTGTTGTGCATGCCTAGTGTTTTATATGTTGTATACTGCATTCAGAATATTTTTTTCCTTCTCACCTATCCACAATGCAATGCCGTTCCCATGATGCACCTCTGCTTGCTGTTTACCTGTATGTTAATTCGCTTGAATCCCATTGGCCCACTGCCATCATGTGCTCGCTGCCTGTTAATAAAAGACGCAGTCGACTGCCAAAGCAATGAAGCGACCTCTCGAAGCAACTGTAGATCTGGTACTTTGACCTTTCACCTTTTGCTTTGCATGTAGCTTTTTCAATGAAGCAACTAATTTTTTTATTGCTTTTTTAACATCATCTGAGACAACCAATGCATATAATTAATGTATGGAAAGTTTCAAAGTTATATTTAGCCATCTCATTTTTCCATGTGTAAAAATAAAATTGAAACAATCAAATTTACAGTTACGCTGCTTACATAGTTTCATTTTTAAGTACCTGTTTATAAGATACAACTAATTATTGCAAATGATTTAATAGTAAAATGGAAATTTTGGCTATTTCAAATTTTATTAAATATATTTTTATAGTGATGTTCAGTATGTGATTCTGCATCTCGTAGAATATGTAAGATTTAAAACTCTAAATATAATCTGATCCAGACATATGCTACTTTGCTGCATTAAACATAGTTCTTGTCTGTAGTCATGCTACTACAGGTTTAATGTAATGAACCCATGCTTTTGCTATCAATAACCAAATCTCACTCATTCTGCATTGCCTCAGTTTGGGTTAAGGTGCATGGCAAGGCATCTTTTATTTATTTTGTATTATTATTTTTTTTACAAATGTTATCACACTATGTAAATATATTTATGTATGTCTGTGTTTTAAAGGTTTCTACATACATCACAAACTCTACAAGTGTCATCTGATTCTTTGTTAACAGGCGTTTCCTCCTGGCGTCCTTCATCCATTACCAAAGAGACAAGCTCTCGAAAAAAGCAATGGTGCGAGTGCACTTTTTAATCCTAGCGTCTTGCACTATCAACAGGCTCTGGCTAATGCACAATTGCAGCAACCTGCAGCGTTTTTTCCAGCAGGTATGTTTCACAATCTTTGATGCAGTATTACCACAACAAACTTGAGTACTTGATTCATTCATCGGTGAAAGGATTTCATGTTGCAAAAGAAAAAAACACATTTCTGATATTCCCCATTATAGCAATAATAAGTTAAAAATAAAAAATAAAAGTGTTATTATACCACTTTAATAAACCAAGATCTTAGCTAATATAGTTTAAATAAAACCGTATTTTATTTGTATCTATAAAACTATTTC
This sequence comes from Pelodytes ibericus, assembly GCA_036172795.1. NCBI lineage: Eukaryota > Metazoa > Chordata > Amphibia > Anura > Pelodytidae > Pelodytes > Pelodytes ibericus. The sequence continues at coordinate 209,258,040 of CM069857.1, read as the reverse complement.
AACAATTTGGTTGTATATTAGGATTAAGTGGTTTTCAAGTCAGTTGCTATAGCACCTATAAAAAATGCTACTAATTGTACTCCTATAAAATATTATAATGTGGATTGAATTTAAAACAGACTAATCCAACTTTTCCAGATGGGAATTATTGCTTTGATAAGTTAAAGATATATATTTTATTCTTGGTGTGAGAAAATGCCACATAACTGTGGATATGTACTACTCCTGCAGACTACAATCCCTATGATGCTTTACTATTTTAACAGGTTGTAGATTTGTAGTCAACAGCAGCTAGAGGGCAATGTTATGTGCTCTAGTATTTAGCTTCCAACAATAGCTGGCATTAATTAGGTCAGTGGAGAAATATTCTATTATAGAGAACATTAGTGTGTGAATTTTAAACAAACAAATACTTTAACCACCCATCACGTTAAACAAATGCTTTTTCAGAAAAGTTGAATTATAATAAATGTTGGCCCTATACTTAAAGTGCATGGGTATCTCATTCATGGCTCTGAATTTGGCTGAAATATAACACTTGTGCTAACTGACAAATGCTATGGTGATTTCTAATGTAGGATCAGCTCTATTTGATGATAATTTCACAAACGAGATCATTTCTGATGCAGAGAAGTCACAGTATAGCCTTGTGTCATGTAAAGATTTCAAATGCCAAAATATAACCACAAGCAAAATTCATAAGCAGTATACAACATTATTAGGGTCAATATGACTAATCTATGTACTAAAGAAATATTTAGTTTTAAATTAGTAACTTGTTTTCTTACCTAACTTGTATCTATTTTAAAGGGAACAATCTAGTCAAAAGTTCTGATAAAAATTCATCTCACTCACTCTACCTTATCCTGCAAAAGATAATTATAATCTTCATCATAACCAATTAATATGACTTAGAATGTAAGTGGTCATTAGGCCATAAAAGGTATATAGGTACATCTTTACAGGGCGGTCTTAGAAGTGATTTAAGAGTATTGCTACATAACTGCGGATATGCAATACTGCAGAAGATACAAATGTTTTGCAGACAATATACTAAATGTGTAAATATGCTGGCACTTACTTAGCTTGGCACTTTCTATTCCTAGTCTAGATTACAGGATAAAACCCATGCAGTTAAACCTATGTATGCCAGAGGTATGTTATGTTCCTATTTGACATACAATACAATTCATGGCTAAAAGTATGTGGATACCTGCTCATCAAACATCTCATTCCAAAATCTTGGGCAATGGAGTTTTCCCCTCCTTTTGCTGCTGTAAGCGGCTTTCCACTAGGTGTTGGAACATTGCTGCTGAGATCGGACTCCATGGAGGCTCTAGTTGGTCGAGCACTTATGGTTGGTGATTAGGCATTGCATGCAGTTGACATTCAAATTCATCCCATAGACAGTGCTCTGTGCAGGCCATTTAAGTTCATCCACACAGATCTCAACAAACCATTTGTATATGTATCTTGTTTTGTGTCATGCTGAAAAAGGAAAGGGCCTTCCACAAAGTGTTACCACACAATTGGAAGCACAAAATTGTCCTTAGCATTTAGATGTACCTTCATTGAAACGAAGTTGCCTAAAAAAAAGGCTTATGCTGATGTTTCTCCTAGAGGCGTGAAGTAGTGAGTATTACAACCATAGCAAACTAATTGTATGCGCTACAAGCAGGGCCGGTCTGTGAACTTATTGGCCTACCCGTCCTTGGCTGAACTGATGTTGCTCTTAAACATTTTCCACTTCACAATAACAGCATTTACAGTTTACCATGTCATCTCTATTACTGTTAAGAAATTAATAAACTGGCATCCTATAATAAACCAGGAGTGCTATTGCCATTGTTTGTTATGGAGACTGCATGAATGTGTTCTTCATTTTATACTTCTGTCAGAAATGACTTTGGCTGAAATAGCTGATTCCACATACTTTTGGCTATGTAGTAAATACTAAAGATATAAAACAAAGTGAGAACTTTGATAAGATCCCTCAAATATTAGTTACCAAACTAGTGCATATAATTGTTTTAAATTATGGAACAATGCAGTCTACCATTTAGCTTGGAATTTTTTTTATAGTGCACCGACCAAAAGGTGTAAGATTTAAGAATTTGCTCCCAAAATATCACAATTCCCATTAAAATCTGCTGACACATTTCTTAATCTGAAGTTTCTGTATTCTCTTTAGAACAGGCTTTTTCTAACACATTATCTGAACATTTTGTCTAGCATTTGTGTCTTCATATAATTATCACATTGGGTGTGGTAATGGTTTTCACTGGTTTATTATCCATAGTCTTCTGCCTTGTAAACCTTCATAATATTTCAAAATATATTCACAGTTCTGCATATATAATTAAAAAAAACCAAACACTCTAATTTACATTGTATAATTCAAATATTAATAGTCAGACTCGGTTTTTAAATGTAAGCTATTTTTTAACACTACTGCTTATGGCCTATTTCAGTTATTGCCACATTTGATGCTATGTACCATTTCATTTATGTCCTAGTTTTCTGTATAAACATATGAAATAACAAGTAATACACGAAGCATAGTTACCTTCATGGCCTACCTTCAGCTCTATGGGAAAGCAAAGAGAGTGGAACAAACATAAATCAGAAATGTTTAATCTTTATATTGAAAGAACATTTTATGAGACATATTTAAACATTTCATAAAAACGAATAACAAAATAAGCTTATCAGTCAGTGACCTTTATCAATTTGTAAAATTGAAACACTTTAAATGACAGAATCACTTCTTCAGGGGGGAAAATGTCCTTTTGTTTTTTATAATAGGTTTCTTAGCCGCAATACTACACTACATATTTAGGGGACGGGACTTAAAAAGTTAGAAAGTGAAAGAAGGGTTGACAGTGCTTGTGAGTGTTTATGATTTGAATTATTAGAATGATTTTGAATGAACTTTGTCTGAATTAATACAACTGGCCATGTCTCTGCTTGATTCCTCTGTCAGTGTCAAATTGGTCGGAAAAGTCATTGTTACCTAAATTATAATTAAGTGATCAGATAAGATTTGACTACTTATTTATAGAGACATTTTCATAAAAAATATACATCTTAGAGATAGAAATATCTCCATGTGACTGAAGTAACTAGAGTGTAATTTTTGTTTTTTTACAAATTAGAACGTGGTTTTGTTCTGAACCTGACCTTTCTATTCCCCAGCTAAAACAAACATAATACATAGACTTTTGCTTTCTAACCAACCAGATCCCAAACAATTCAGACCCCTGGTAGGAGTCACTTTTTGCAACAGTCATCAAGCCTTCTTCCAAACTACATTCAGCAGAGAAGTTTCAGATAAATTATTATACATACCAACGCAGTCTACAGTAATTTAAAATGTTTCTGTTAATTGTAGAACAAACAAAATGTTTATATTAATTTACAAATTCCTGTTACAGATAAATAACATTTAAAACATCTACCAACACATAAGCAGTTCAAGTGCCTTATGCTAATAAATATAATATAACCTAGGCATCCAACGGTGGCCCTCCTGCTTCTGATGAACTACAAATCTCAAAATCTCCCAACCACTCTTAAGAATGACATAGAATTGTGGTAGTTTTAGTCCCAAAACTTAGAACCACTCCATCTGTGGCACTCCAGCTGCTAATGAATTACAAATTCCACAATCCCCTAACATCTTTTAAGAATAGAAAAGTTGGATTCCAGAAAAAGTTGACATGTCTTGTTCGTTGAACAAATGATCAATTGTAGTACAAGAAATATTATTATAAAACAATTTGCTTTTTCCTACCAATAAAACAACCGGTATATAAGAACTGATGTTTGATCTATATGCTATAAAAATTGATGACATTTCTCTGTGTGGGCATTATGTGGGTCTTATTTGCTATGCCGTAGTCTTTTAGCTATCTGTATTGTGTCCCTCTTGCATCTGTTTAGTTTAAGAATATCTTCTAACAGCTCACCTGTGAGAAATGTATATTCTCAATGTACTGTATTGTATAACCCTTTGCTCTAAGGTCATTCATTGTTTTTCCTTCCTTGAAACAAAAACACATCACGTACAAAACAGTCTGCTGTCCTGTCCATATGATTGCAGTTATAGTGTAGACGCATGTAGCATCCGTTTAACAATGAAAATACAATACTGTGCACTATTTTGCTTTAAAAATAATTTCTGTGTGCACGCACACACACAGTAAATACAAATATGTATGCTTATATAAACATATATACACCTCTAATGAATTTACCATAATAATTAATTTACCATTATATTCAGTTTTAGTTGAATCTACCTGCTCTGCTATCCGTGTACAGTGGTTACTGATGGAAAATTCTTGTGTTTGTGGCTCAATCATCTCTACAGGGTTGATTTACTGAGAAGTGAGAGTTGAGAATGGGTCTATTTTCAACCTATTCATCAATGTTAAAATGGAACTGTAGAATTACAGTTTTCGCCCTATCTTTCTATCTCCTGGTAAATCTAGCCCTTTGTGTCTTTTTACACTAACGCTATAGTTTTTAGTGCTCGCAACTTATAACTAGAACACATTATTATTAACGTCACTCCTTAAATACACAATAAAGCAAAAGAAAGGGCGTGTCAGGAAGTTCCCACAATGAAAAATAGCAAAATACACATTACCGGTTATACAGATTCCCATATAAGCAATGCAACTAAAAATGCAATATCTACTTTAAAGTCAAATTTAAAAAAACGATATACAGAAACTCCAAAATCATTTACCTTGATTACCTGTGAATTGAGCTAATTTGACAGTTGTGTCCTAGGTTGTTCTTAAAGGATCCTTTGTCAACATCGACCCAGATTTTGACTTGGCTGCATCAGTCTCTAGCTAGAGTCCTCCTGAGACCATTGGCCCTGTTTTTAAATATTTTTTTATCACGTTTCATTTAGAAGATATTGCTGGTTATGTAGGACAGCAAATCACCATGGGGATATTTGTTCCTTAAATGTGTCCAAGTAGGCATGTACATGAACCATAACATTGTATCTCTAACTGTGAGTATGATAATAAATGATTATCTCCACGCAATATACAGACATTGGATAAAGTAAGTGTCTTAGTTCTTGGTTTTTCCTCTAATATCAATGATATCTTCCACATAAAACACAACATAATATAATTTAAATAGTGACCGAGTCAGCAAAACAAGAACACTTGAATTGCAGGGTTACGCAGAACTCAACCGGAACTTGCCTTTCTAGAGTTTTCTGCAGCATTCGAAGGCAGCTTCACTTACCAAATGTTTAGTAAAGCAGTTTACTTAATAGTGAGGATCAATTGTTATGTATGCTATATCAAGTCAGATTGAAGGTGACTTGCCTAGAGGTTTAGCAACAATATCTGGATTTTGCAAGTTATCTAAACAATTTTCAATACTATTAATCAATACTAATTTCATACCTGTTAATATCCAAAACAAATACACATATGATTATAACATACCCTCCTTTTTTAGAGGAGAAAGTGTTATTTACATGGATTCATATGCAGGACTCTCAATAATGCAGTAAAAAAATAAAATTGACTTTTCATTTAATTGGTGAACTTTCACCAGAAACTATGAGGGTTATGTATAAAAAACCCCGCACTGCAAAGTGTTATAATGTTAAAATTAAAATATAAAGTTTTATAACAAGGCTCAATCGGGAGTCTGCTTTATACATTGGCGCGCACAACGCTTTGATGTAATCTGCGGGTGTGCTGTGTTTATACATGACCCCCTATGTATTAAAATGTCCTAAAGTGTCGTAAAATTGGCTTAGCTGATGCAGTAAACAGAGAGAGAGACACAGACAGGCTGGAAAGACCATAAGACTCCAGATGTGTGTCTTGCGGTGGTGAAATGCCATAGAACAGTTCTCATATGTGGCCACTGTAGTCACATACAGCCACCACAACTCTCTACACTCCAATACAGCTGCCATGACAAGCAATGCGGCCACCAAAATGTTTAAATTTATAGCAACAGACAAATCCCTCTGAGAATCACTGCCCTTGAACATCTCCTTCATTTCACACAGTCCAATGTACAAATTCAATTACAGGTAGGACAGTTTAACAGATGTGCTATCAAACAATGAATGGTCTTAGTGAAATCTGTCTGCACTAACTCCTACTTATCTAGAGCTGTGCTTGATTTTCACCCCAAATGTTAACTCTGTAGCTAACCTGTTTCTTTCCCTTTATTTATTTTCTCCACTTCTCATTGCATGACATGCAGGGTCAGTTTTGTGCATGACACCAGCTACCAGTATTGGTAGGTTCCTATCTACTTTTTCCTCTTTTTATGCTACTCAAGTTATTTTCTGTGGATTTGAATGTTTGATAAATGCCTTAGAACATGTATAGCTGTATTCTAGAATGTAAAACCTCTAGCATTCTCACCTAGAATGTGTCTTATATGCATTCACTTGCTTTGTGGCTTAACAATGATACCAATAGTTTCTACTTTTTGTTTCTAATGTTCTGTTGAGTTTATGAAACATGAAGTGTAAGTAGTATCACCTGTGTGTAAAACGTCATAGTGTTGTGCCTTTTTTTTCTCCTTTTTGCTATGTCTAGAATATTTCATCAGCGTTTCCCAGAAACCCGCACAATAAACATATAAAAAACATTGGTTTAGGATCTAATTAGAAAATACAAATATATATAAAATCAACTTGTAAAATGAATGCATCATTTCCTTCTGGGTTGCTTGAAATAGTGGTATAATTAGAAAGCAAAGATGGAGAGAATATAAGCATAGCTCTTTGATCTGCTAAAATCGAATCACATCATCTAGCATATGGACTAGGTTCAGTTACATACAGTAAGATTAAAGACTCTGAGAGAGCGAAAAAACAGTAGTATAATATACAGAAAACAGGTAACACAAATGAGCCAGGGCTGCCTTATCTAGTGGCCAGTGAAGGCATTTGCCAAGAGCCCACCGTCCATGAGGGTCCCACAGGCAAGTTCAGTTTTCACTTCAAAGAAGAAGTAAGACAGCTTCAAGTGAGGTATGGGGCTTCACTGGGGACCTTCTTTCACCATGGTGTAGTCATAGTACTAAGTAGGATAAGAAGAGGGAATATAAGTGTGTGAGTTTCTTCAATGAATATAGTAGAACAGGTACCCACTAATGAAAACTCTGCCCAGGTTCCACCAGTTTCTTAAAGCTATATATTTGTGGACATGGTAAATCTAATGTGGGGTATATTTAGATTTTCATTTAGATGGAGGTGTACATCATTTGCACAGCAGTGGTTATTCCATAATTGGCACTCAGGGTGGTAAGAATGCATACACAATGAAGTATTTAATTTGGGTTTGGGAAGGTTCAAGGCAGTTAGAGCCTTAAAGATTAATGTATAGGTGGTTCCTACCTGCAAAAGTTAGTACTCTTCTTCTTTTTAAAACATATATTTATACTACAATAATAATAGTCACTCTTGTATATTCAAGAACATCTAAAAATCTCTTGATTAGAAAATTAAATGTATAGTTTTTAACGTGCTTTTTCTGGGAATCACTGATAATATATTTTTATTTTACAAACTTCCTTTAATTGTACCTGTAATAAGCTTTTTTCCCTTTTTTTTTTATTTCTCACCCACGCTTTCTTGCTTTGCATTGTGATTGCATGCCATCTGCTGGTTTAACCCATGATGGCTTGCTGCTGTGTGATATTCACCATGCCAACACCACTTCTATTACCATAATGCTACACCCTCCTGTTCATTGCTTCCATGGTTCCCCTCCTGAAAGTTCCCATGATGCACAGCGCTACGTCCGCCACTGTCTCTGCAGCAACAACTCCTGCAACAAGTGTCCCCTTCGCCGCAACAGCCACAGCCAATCAGGTTTGCTCCTTTTAAAGCTTTCTTTCACAAATCCCAAACTCTAAATGAGTGCTAAGAATTTAAAAAAAATTCTCCAAAGAATTTTTTTTATATAAATGTTTACCCATCAAATTTTATTTTGTTAAGTATTTACTATAAAATGTGTTCATAAGCAGGGTTGCACTTATTCAGAGTTAACATTTTGCAAGTATTGATCTTTCTGTTTTTATGTTTCCTTTGTATGTGCTTGGAAGTAGTGACAATCCTGTTCCTAAGGAAGCCATAACCGTGAAACACCATATATACAAAGCAGCAGTTAATTGTATAGTGTAAATAAGGCAAATCACATTAAAAAAAAGTGTACACATCATATAACCATTCATGTGTGTAGTTATGGTGTCCATATTTCACCTCTGTACTATATTGACCATGAAGTATAACATGCAGCTTGTCATCTACAAAAGCAATGCCTAGTTATTTCATGAGTTTTCCTGGTATACTGTATCCTTTTAAATCCATATTTGTAAAACAGTCCAGCTTATGGTAGGCTTATATTTTTGGCAGTGTTGTCAGCTGCTCCTAGTAAGGTGAATAACTTACCACTGAAATTCTGAACAAAGAACTTGTTATAAAAATCCTTACATTGTGCCAATTGAGTCCATACTGGACTGATAAAAGAGAAAAGACTTATCCGTCAGAGGGCAATACTAAGGCCTTTTACATCCCTAATTTGGGAAACACGCAAAGTACATGAATGAATTGTAAAAATGATGTAAATTAGTGGTTCCATTTAGTATTACTCTGTTCTTGACACCTTTTCTACTTCATTCTCCTTTTTTCTTGATAACTGATGTGTTATTGAGTCCATTCTAACAATTAGTGGCCTGGTGAGGCAGTAATGTGCTTGTTAAATTTATTGAGGTTCATTAATCACTCATGGGGGGCTTAAATTATGAAATCATATTGTGGGCATCTGGAGGATAGCAGTTACAGCATAATGAAAAACAGATATAACCCACAATAATAGCAATACAAGAGCTTACAAATTCATATGATCCACAAATTAAAGTTTGTTTTTTTTTTTACGTGATTGTGACACTGTAAAGCTAGTTTGTGTTGGTTTATTGATCCCAAATGGCAAACTGTAAATTCTGCTTACAGAATTGCTGTCAGATATATAGTGTGAGTCATAAGGCTTTCTTTTCAACCTTCTAGTCAATTATATGATCAGCTTAGTATAAGCCTACCATACAAATTAAGCCCATGGCTGTAGAGAGGTGTGACATGATTTTTTAAATATAAGAACACAGCCATTCCACTTCTGTATGGCATATCACTAAATTTACTAAAGTTATTCTTGAAGGAAGATCTCCACAGAACATAAAGTAAATAATAGTATTAATAATAGTCACTTAATGGTATATGAATTCTACTGCTTCAGTGTATAATCTAGGATGTGTTGGGCTCCAGGTATTTCTTTTGTCTATTAACCAGAATTATTCTCTCATAATGCGGGAGTCTTTTTTTATATATATCTTTTGACTTTTCCCTGATGAATCCAATAAGTAGGTGAAGTACAGCGATAAGAAATAACCAAAACGATGTTTGTATAATGTGACGTAGATGATTCCAGACTGTTAGTCTATTAGTGTGTGATTTCATTTGCTAAAATAAGACCTATAAAATATGCTACCATATACACTAAGTGGACAAAGGTATTGGCACACTAAGTGCCAATAAAGTGTATAAAATCAAGTACCTAGCCATGTAGTCTGCATTTACAAACATTTGTGAAAAAAGAGTCATTCGGAAGAGCTCAGTGAATAGGATGCCACCTTTGCAAAACTTCAGTTCATGAAATGTCATCCTTGCTAGTTATTCCACTGTTACACTTTGGTGTTATTGGAAAGTGGAAGCATTTATGAACAGTGGAAACTTAGCCAGGAAGCAGAAGACCATGTAAAGTCACAGAGCAGGGTCACCGAGTGCTGAGGCGCATGTTGTATAAAATTGCTAGTGCTCTGCTGATTCCATATCTGAAGAGTTTCAAACTTCCACTGGCATAATATAGTCATACAAACTGTGCCGCAGGAGCATCATGGAACAGCTGCATGTAAGCTTCACATCAATGTCAAACAGATTGAGTGGTGTAAAGATGTAGTCACCACTGTACTCTGGAACAGGAAACATGTTCTGGGATTCTTCGCTGTTTGTCAACCTGATGGGTGAGTCTGGGTTTGGTGAATGTCAGGAGGAGAACGTTACTTGCCTGACAATCTTGTCGCAACGGTAACGTTTGGTAGTTTGCTAGTGTATGTTACTGTTAACATACTCTTTTTTTTACTTTTTGTGGAACTTCCCCTTTAAACTTACATTATGACCAACATTCCGGTCGGAGATGATGTCACCCGTTACATGACTTTTTACTTTTGCCAGCAATAATCAAGCACAGATGCCAAAATGAACAAGATCCGCAACAGCTGGGGATGTGGGTCAGGGGAAGGACAGTGTGGAAATGTATTCTTACCGATGTTGTGGGTAAATGGGGCATTCCTCAGTAGAGCAGTAATTTTACCTCTAGTGCTGGGTTGATTCTACCTTCAAATAATTTATTTTAACAACTGTAATAATGATTTGCACATAGGCCGCAACATTAATGTAAGACGTTGATTAACCCATTGGGTTCAAAATTATTGAGCTGGAGAATCTATTCTTCAAGCACTGCTATTTTCAACTCTATTGTCAGTTTACCATAATCTATTGCTTACGAAATAAATGCCATATTTTTATAATAGTAACTATTGAGAGTCTGGTAGTAGAAGTTTACTCCATTTGCATATTTTGCCCATTTGCTGACTGGTAGACCTTATAATAACCATCCACAGATAGACATGTTACAGGTGGTCTTTTAGTTCAGGAATGGCCAAACAGTAGATTTCCACCTTGGTTTACGATTTAGTAGTGTTCACCCTAACTGTAGTTGGACATAACCAAGATGTTTAAAGAACCACGCTAGGTTAAAAATAACTAAAATAGTTACTGCATAGTAAACCTGACATTCAAATAAAATGCATCTATTTTTTATTTTTATTTTTTTGCTGGGTGTCTCTGGCGCACGTCCATTGTTTTCCCAATGGTTTTTAATGGGTCAAGCACTGGGAATGTGCTTAAACATACAGCATCCTCACACTTCCTACCTCTAAACTAAACGAATACAGTAACATTTTTATTGGAAGTAATCAAAACACTTCTTTTTAACAAAAGGGATTCTGTTTCTCAGATTCCTATGCCCGCTTTGCCAAATGCCTAATAAAAATGTCTACAAATATACTGCTTGATCTAGAGAGAAAAACCATGCTGTATAATTTTGATATATTTAAACACCAAATATAATGCTTGATGAAAAGACAAAAGCATAGCTATAGCGTTCAGATTTTATTTAAGCAAACAATAAAAGGAAGTTGTAAATGAAGTCTTTTTTACAGTAAGGATCTTGTACTGTAGATTAGAGGAGCATGCAATGTATTGCTGGAGATTTAAAATAAATGTAACGGGGCACCCAAAGAAGTGCGGATTGGTATATTGCATGCAAGGCCCAAGAACGTGCTAAAATTTGGTTACCGAAACTTCTTTCGCTTTGGTGATATCCAGGGCCGGTGCAAGGATTTTCGTCTACACAGGCGAAGGTGCATTTTGGTGCCCCCCTGCTCTGATCCGCCACGCCTCCCACACCATTAAGCCTCCTTAAATTATATATATATATAAATAATGTATAGTGTAGAAAAAAAAATCTAAATATTCAACTCGCATGCTCTAAATGTGTCACACATTGAAACCCTTAAACACAAAGACACCCTTGCAGTCACACACACAGACACCCTTACCACTTACACACACACAGTTACACCAATTCACACATAACCTGAGACACACTATTTTGCCACTCAATATGCCAGTATTTAGCCCAGGGGTCCTCAAACTTTTTAAACAGGGGGCCAGTTCACTGTCCCTCAGACCGTTGGAGGGCCGGACTATAGTAAAAACAAAAACTATGAACAAATTCCTATGCACACTGCATATATCTTATTTTGAAGTGAAGAAACAAAATGGGAACAAATACAATATTTAAAATGAAGTAAAGTTAAATCAACAAACTTACCAGTATTTCAATGTGAATATTATGCCAGTCAGAGCCCAGTAATATTATGCCAGTCAGATGCCCAGGAACATTATGCCATTCAGATGCCCAGGAACATTATGCCATTCAGATGCCCAGGAATATTATGCCAGTCAGATTCCCAGGAATATTATGCCAGTTAGATGCCCAGGAATATTATGCCAGTTAGATGCCCAGGAATATTATGCCAGTCATAGCCCAGTAATATTATGCCAGTCAGATGCCCAGGAATATTTTGCCAGTTAGATGCCCAGGAATATTATGCCATTAAGATACCCAGGAATATTATGCCTGTCATAGCCCAGGAATATTATGCCATTAAGATGCCCAGGAATATTATGCCAGTCAGATGCCCAGGAATATTACGCCAGTCATAGCCCAGGAATATTATGCCATTAAGATGCCCAGGAACATTATGCCAGTCAGATGCCCAGGAATATTATGCCAGTCATAGCCCAGGAATATTATGCCAGTCAGATGCCCAGGAATATTATGCCAGTCATAGCCCAGGAATATTATGTCATTCAGATGCCCAGGAACATTATGCCAGTCAGATGCCCAGGAATATTATGCCATTCAGATGCCCAGGAATATTATGCCATTAAGATGCCCAGGAATATTATGCCAGTCATAGCCCAGGAATATTATGCCATTAAGATGCCCAGGAATATTATGCCAGTCAGATTCCCAGGAATATTATGCCAGTTAGATGCCCAGGAATATTATGCCAGTTAGATGCCCAGGAATATTATGCCAGTCATAGCCCAGTAATATTATGCCAGTCAGATGCCCAGGAATATTTTGCCAGTTAGATGCCCAGGAATATTATGCCATTTAGATGCCCAGGAATATTATGCCAGTCATAGCCCAGGAATATTATGCCATTAAGATGCCCAGGAATATTATGCCAGTCAGATGCCCAGGAATATTATGTCATTAAGATGCCCAGGAATATTATGCCAGTCATAGCCCAGGAATATTATGCCATTAAGATGCCCAGGAACATTATGCCAGTCAGATGCCCAGGAATATTATGCCAGTCATAGCCCAGGAATATTATGCCAGTCAGATGCCCAGGAATATTATGCCATTAAGATGCCCAGGAATATTATGCCAGTCAGATGCCCAGGAATATTATGCCATTAAGATGCCCAGGAATATTATGCCAGTCATAGCCCAGGAATATTATGCCATTAAGATGCCCAGGAACATTATGCCAGTCAGATGCCCAGGAATATTATGCCAGTCATAGCCCAGGAATATTATGCCAGTCAGATGCCCAGGAATATTATGCCAGTCATAGCCCAGGAATATTATGCCATTAAGATGCCCAGGAATATTATGCCAGTCATAGCCCAGGAATATTATGCCAGTCAGATGCCCAGGAATATTATGCCAGTCAGATGCCCAGGAATATTATGCCAGTCATAGCCCAGGAATATTATGCCATTAAGATGCCCAGGAATATTATGCCAGTCATAGCCCAGGAATATTATGCCATTAAGATGCCCAGGAATATTATGCCAGTCAGATGCCCAGGAATATTATGCCATTAAGATGCCCAGGAACATTATGCCAGTCAGATGCCCAGGAATATTATGCCAGTCATAGCCCAGGAATATTATGCCAGTCAGATGCCCAGGAACATTATGCCAGTCATAGCCCAGGAATATTATGCCATTAAGATGCCCAGGAACATTATGCCAGTCAGATGCCCAGGAATATTGTGCCAGTCAGATGCCCAGGAATATTATGCCAGTCAGATGCCCAGGAATATTGTGCCAGTCAGATGCCCAGGAATATTATGCCATTCAGATACCCAGGAATATTATGCCAGTCAGATGCCCAGGAATTGCTCGTTATACCTCCCTCCTCCCCCCTTACCCAGACCCCAGTACTTACCTCCATGCCGCTGTTCAGATCCGTGGCTGAGAGGGAAGCGCTGTGAGCTCCCCTCAGGCCGTGCGCATTCAATAAAGTGTGTTGAAAAAAAAAAGTTTCAACACACTTTATTGAATGCGCACGGCCTGAGGGGAGCGCACAGCGCTTCCCTCTCAGCCACGGATCTGAACAGCGGCATGGAGGTAAGTACTGGGGTCTGGGGGAGCGGGCGATTTTCCCGCCCCCCCATTGGTGCGCCCTAAGGCAGCCGCCTGTGCTGCCTTACGGTAGCGCCGGCCCTGGTGATATCCCAAAACAGCTGTACAAACTCCTTAGTGTTGCTTCTTTTGCATGGCACTGACATTGCATGAAAGCAAACAAGGAATACATGAGTGGCACTAGACACGTATTTTATGGTCCAAATCAAAATATTTGTTGCACAGCTTCTTATAGAATTACTTATTGATCAGAATAAACATGCATTTCTGTTTCTCCTAGCATGTAGTTATTTGACTATAGAAAGAAGCGGTATACACAGACACCTATGTATAACACAAACAAGTTTGCAGTCTGTCAAACAGTGTTTGGTGAATGTTCTATTACCGCGCAAGAACATTTTGGGATGTATAAAATAAGAGTCACAATCAACATTCTACGCAAACGTTAGTTGTGCCCTTTTATTTATTTTTTTACTTTCCAGTACATTCATGTGTGGGAATGTTTAAACATAACCCCCCACTGAATCTAGAAACTGTGTTGTGATTTTAAAGAGAAAAAGAGCGCTATAATAGTGGTAAATGCTAGTAAATAATGCGCACAATTGGAAACGAGCACAATCACCACTGAGGTTTGCTACAAGACAGAGGTCCTCGCTGGTGCTAATGCAGATAATACACTTCTTTCCCTTCCTGTATTTCCTCATGCCTGCATTCTGTCAGTTGAAACACAGAGCTTGAAGGAGTTTTTGAGTTCTTTCTCAGCCATTAAAGAATACAGAACTGCACCATTGCCTTTTAAGGACAGCAAACTTAGTGATTTGCTGTAGTCACTAGTCTCCAAGCAACAGTGTTACATTGCCTGACTGGTATAATAACTATCCTTGCTAAGTCTATAAACATTAAAGGGGCACTAAAGTAATCTTTTTTTTTTTTTTAATGTTTGCTTTTTAAATGGCAGCAAAAATTTTCAAAAATGCAGTGCCTCTTCTCCAATGTCAACCTGATGCATATCTTAAATATACATGCAGGGTTTACACTCCACTATGCATCTAAGCCAATTAAAGCTGTCAATTGCTACTAATGTCTGTCAGCATGTGAGTGCAAGTGCAGGGAGACCCTCATTTTTAAATATAATTAGTCCACTTTCTTAGCCCATTAACAACACAGGACACATGTAGGCCCTGTGTCTGAATGAGCATTGGAAGCAATAAGTGATAACTTCCTCCTGTTGCTGCAATGCCTATATATCGAGGCATTCAGCAACATTGAAATGGGGCCTCCGGCGGCAATGCGTTAACTCCCCTGAGTGATCGCCATATTGAAAGGCAACATGCCTTTCCAATATGGTGCTGCCCTGTTATGCGCAAGAACTTTGGAAAAATTCACTGATCGCTGCCATTGTTCTGGGGATATTGCTTGACTGCCACATCACAGTAAGAAAAAAAAAAAAGCCAAAATTAGCCATGTATATCAGCGACACAGATATAAATATACAGACACAACTACGCAGATATATATATACATGCACACAGTGACGCAGATATATATATATACACACGCAAACAATGACGCTGATATATAAACACACACAACGACGCAGTTATATATATATATATATACACGAACACAGCAACAGATATATATAAACGCACACAGCGACGCAGTTATATATATATATATATACACGAACACAGCGACACAGATATATATAAACGCACACAGCGACACAGTTATATATATATATATATATATATACACGGACACAGCGACACAGATGTATATAAACGCACACAGCAACGCAGATATATATACGTACAAAGTGACGCAGATATATATGCACACACATACAATGACGCAGATATATATATATATATACACACGCAAACAACGACGATATATAAACACACAACGACGCAGTTATATATATATACACGCACACAGCGACGCAGATAAATATATATGCATGTACAAAGTGACGCAGATATATCTGCACACACATACAGTGACGCAGATGTATATATACACGTGCGCAACGACGCAGATATATATATACATGCACACACCGACGCAGATATATATATATATATATATATATATATATATATACACACACAGATGCAGATATATATAAATATATACACACGCAGACAACAACGCAGATATATAAACACACAAAGCATATATATATATACATGTACAAAGTGACGCCGATATATATACACACACATACAGTGAGGCATATATATATATATATATATATATATATATATATATATGCACGCACACATAAATGCAGATATATATATATATATATATATATATATATATATATATATATATATATATATATATAAATATACACACAGAGATGCAGATATATATATATATATATAAATATACACGCACACAGAGATGCAGAGATATATATATAAATATACACGCACACAGAGATGCAGATATATATATATAAATATACACGCACACAGAGATGCAGATATATATATATAAATATACACACACACAGAGATGCAGATATATATATATAAATATACACACACAGAGATGCAGATATATATATATAAATATACACGCACACAGAGATGCAGAGATATATATATATATATATATAAATATACACGCACACAGAGATGTAGATATATACACACACACACACAGAGATATAGATATATACACGCACACAGATGCAGATATATATTTATAAATATACACACAGAGATGCTGATATATATACACACACACTGAGATGCAGATATAGATATATACCGTATTTGCTTGAATATAAGACGGTATAAGAGGTTTTTTTCAGAGCAAATGTTTTGAAAAATACCCCTAGTCTTACATTCGAGGTCGTCTTATAATCTGACCTCAAATTGAGGTCAGACTATAAGACAGGGATCCAGGTCCCCAGCAGAGCTGCAGGGGACCTGGATCCCCCTCTCTAACAGCAGGGGATGTCTGCGCAATGAGCGCAGACTCCCCTGCTGCCGCCGGGTACTTCCGGCTTCGTCACAGAAGTCCCGGTGGTCGTGCCGGGCGGCAGCAGGGGAGGTCTGCGCTCATCGCGCAGACATCCTCTGCTGCCCCGCTAGCCACCAGGGAGAATCGGGCAGCTGGGGGAGGGTCTAGGACTCTTCTTCGCCGCATCTTCACCGCTGACAGTTCAACGCGGCAGTTAGAACGCTGAACTGTCAGCAATGAAGAATAACGGGGCCGTTTCATCGCGGACGCGGCTATGTAAGAGCTGACAGTTCAGCGCTGAACTGTCAGCTCTTACAAATGTAAAAGTAAAAAGAAAATAATCCCCCCTAATAAATGATTCCCCCCCCAAAGTGCCCCCCCAAACCCCAATACTAAAATTAAACCCAATACTAAAATTAACCCATAAAACCCAATACTAAAATTAACCCCCGACCCCTAATACTAAAATTAACCCCCTAAACCCTAATACTAAAATTAACCCCCTAAACCCTAATTTTAACCACCCTTACTAAAATAAACTAAAATAGCTAAAATACTGAAATAAACTTACCTTTAGCGATGAAATGTCCCGCGATGAAATCTCCAGCAACGAGCTGTCTTGTGGTGCAGAGTCGGCGGCGAAGCGGCTGCGCGGAAGCAGCCGCGATGAAGTGTCCCATCCGCGCTGGGGGATGTCTGCACGATACGTGCAGACATCCTCCATGCTGCCCGACACGGCATTCTATTATGACGGACCGGCTGTCCGTCATAATAGACTGCCATGTCGGGCAGCATGGAGGATGTCTGCACGTATCATGCAGACATCCCCCGGCTGCCCCCACTAGCCACCAGAGAACGAAACCGGGGGAGGGGGGAGGACAGACAGACAAGGGAAGGGAGGGGGACAGAGAGAAAAGGGGAGGGGGGCATAGATAGAGACAAGGGGAAGGGGAAGAGAGAGAAGTTTTGGGGGGAGAGAGAGACAACGCTGGGGGGGAAAGAGACAGCTGGGGGAGGGGGAGAGAGGCCGCATTGGCACATAAAAGGAAATAAAAACAAGAAATGCATTTGGATAATATAAACTTTGTATTAAATATTAAAAAGCAATTTACATATATACAAGTTAAACTATTTTCCTATAGGGTAGTCTTATAATCAGGCTTTTAGTTTTTTTCCTAAAGGAATGTACAAATTTGGGGGGGTCGTCTTATAATCAGGGTCATCTTATAATCAAGCAAATACGGTATATAAATACACACGCACACAGAGATTCAGATATATATATATATATATAAATATACACGCACACAGAGATGCAGATATATATATAAATACACCACACAGTGACGCAGGTATACACCCACAAATACATAGAGCAGCAGAAGTTTTCTCTCCAGCATGATGCAGCATTTGGCTCCTGCTATAATAATAAAATAATTTGAGAAAGAAGGGTGAATTGCTCTGGGCCTAGCTGCAATGTCAGAATTATTTTGCCCTTCATTAAAGACTGTCATGGGTGCAGTGGTAACAGAATGCATCTTTGTGATTTTGTGTGGTGCCTTTTAGGTGTGTGCAGGACCAACCATTAGTTCCCTCTCTGCGTAAATAATTACCTGGGAAGTCATAAAACATATACCCTTTAAATGTAAGAAACAGGTCCCAAACAACAGCATCATCTTATGATGTAAGTTTAAACTGGTAAGCACATATGTGGAGGATCTTAACTACTTAACTTGAATTATTCATTAATTAATGGGAAAATCAAGCATATTATTTAATATAGTATTATGTATATAATATTTTGTTTTTATCCCCCAGATTTTATTGTATTTAAATTGCTTTATTTAACTATAATTTTACTTTGATGAGTTTTATGTTATTTTAAAATAATATATTTAATTCACACAATGTGGCCTTCTGATTTGTCAAAACTACAGCTCTACAACTGCGTTTTCATTTTCGTTTAGGAAAAATAAAATGCTATATTGCTACAGAAGAGCATTGTGTAAATAAAGTGTTATTTAGTTCTATGTTCAGTAACCAATGAACAAAAACAGAAGATATAGTGTCAATACTTGCTATGCTTTATGTGTGCTTTCAACCCCCCTGTCTTCTTGTAGGCATCTTGCTATTTTTGTGCTTGCTATTTCTGCTAGAGTGATACTGTAGATGTTCTAAAAGAGATTCTGACACAGCTTATACTGTAAATGCAGAAAAATAAAATGATCTGTACATTGTGTTGGCCAAGTTGCAACAAATACAGACTATAAGAGCAATATATGTTTTAGAAGTGTTTGTAGCTTGCCACAAGCTAACTAATTTTCACTGGGAAATGTGTAATTTCATAGCAAGCCACAGGGTGATGTCCTAAGCAGGATGTACCACAGACACATTTAGAATATATTTTCTCTTATTTTATTCATTTGCGTGCAATTATCCTAACACAGTGTATATTGTTTTTATTGTTTACATTCACAGTGTAAGCAATGTTTAGGTTAACAGTCCATTTAAGAGGGCATTGTTATCAAGCCAGTCCCTTATACTGAATTGGACATATTAGGAGGACATGTAACCCACCAACATCGCACGCAAAGAGTTTAAGAAGGGTTAATATAGTTAAGTAGTTGGGTTTGACCATAGGACTACTCAGAAAATAGCGAATTGCAGGGAATTGAGTTGAGAATTTCAAACTTTACACCAATGCTGCGGAGTTGGAAAAATTCTCCAATGCAGCTGAATGAAAGATTTTTTTCCAGCGTGGCTACTTTGGCCATTAGTTTGAAATTCCCATCACAATTGCCTGGAATTCTCTCTTTATTGCGTGGACCCTCATATGTCAGCATAATGTAATTTGTCTGTTGTATTTTGTTGTTTTGGGGAGTAGTTCAGGCCCCCAGATTCCAGCTTAGTAAGCATTAATTTCCATTGATGTCATCTTCAATTTCGGATCACTTGGAGAGAGATCACACTTCTCAGTAGATCTACTCTGATTCATCATGCGCACGTTTTGAAACATAATGCTTATACATATTCAAGTGAATTTGCTAGAGCAGTTTATATAAACAATGTGTTATCGCTGGTCTATGTATATGAACGTTAAGCAATAGATAACGACTATCTATTATGGGTTTTAATTTCTTAAAGACTGTAGTTCATGCAGTTAGCGCTACTTGGGGTCCCAGGTTCAATTCATTGGTGGTTGACTCGGCTTTTCATCTTTCTGAGGTAAATGAGTACTTTTACACATGTGTGAACATAAGATGTAGAATATACACTGCAGGATAATTTGTGATGTTGTCAAAGGTAAGAAGTATGGAAGAAATGCCAGGGACAGCAAGGCTTATCATACCCCTATTATGAGTTAGGCAGTGTGCATATAACTGGTGTCTTACAGTTTCCCTTAGTCCTGTAACTAGAAGACAACACAGAAAATATCACAGGTCATTGACCAACCAGATTTATTTAGTCATAATTGTGCAAGAAACATAGAAACATAGAATGTGTCGGCAGATAAGAACCATTCGGTCCATCTAGTCTGCCCAATTTAAAGAGTGGTAGATAAACTGGTAACAGCTAAGTGGTGAGAATTAGCATAAGATGCTCATTTTGAAAGAGACCATAGATGGTGCTAATAAATGGTAGAATAATAAAGCCTATAAGAAATAACTTTAACATTTTATTTTTCTTTACCAGATCATACTGAAATAATCAACAAGAGTATCATAGAGCATCAAGAAGATTCACCGAAGATATCAAAGCATCCATACTGTACATACTATCCAGCCTCCTCCTCTATAGAGTTGCCACAAACTGCATGCTAAAAAAAAAAAAAAAGGATATTCTCTTTATGGACAAACTACAAACTCTTA
This sequence comes from Pelodytes ibericus, assembly GCA_036172795.1. Lineage (NCBI taxonomy): Eukaryota > Metazoa > Chordata > Amphibia > Anura > Pelodytidae > Pelodytes > Pelodytes ibericus. The sequence continues at coordinate 209,237,061 of CM069857.1, read as the reverse complement.
AGAAGCTAGTGCTGCTATACTATAAATTGATAATATATATGGTATGCTTAATATATCCAACTTTAAAATAGTTAACTACCTGATACCAGCTGTGATGTTAGTGGGTAACGTTTACTTTTTAATATTTTGTATACCTGGCTCCCAATGGTTTAAGCTCCATACAGAGTATACATTTTACATATTGGAAAAACATTTAATACTTACTAAAAAAAATATGTTTTTCCAATATATTTCTCTAAATATAAAAAGTTAGATTATGATTAGTAACACTTTAATATTCATTTAAGCCATTATAATAGGTTTATTGTATCCCCCCTGCAGAGAAGACCAAGAAGAATTAAAAAAAAAAAAAAGCATTCTCACATGTTGAAATAAGCTTGTGACAAAGCACAAACAAAACAAAATATTCAGTCTCATATCAAGAAAAGCTATGTTGAAATAGGTGGAGTTTTAAAAAAAGCAAAAAAATAATAATCAATAAAAATAAAATATATAGATATATATATATATAAAATGGAAACATTTGCACAGTATGACAGTCATACACAAAGGAAGTCTTGAATACACCTTTTTTTGTTGTGTACTTATATTATTTTCTTACCAAGACTTTGCAGAAGTGCCTAAATTTTGCCACCGTACATCAAACGCAAAATGAATGAGACTGATGACAGCTCCCCAGTCACCAATGTTATGACATTTATTTCAATTTGTTCAAACCTGCAATCACAGGTTGACTAAATAGCATGAGAGGAGGAGTTTTCTTAGATAATCGAATGTACAAAAGAATATATCAGTCACTCAGAATTCAACGGTGACTCTAATCTATATTATTAAACATTTTTAAGTATAGTGAGAATTTTATTTTGACCCAGCCCTGTGCTCGAGAGGCCTGCAACACACTGCAGAGCAAGGCATTGCACGCCCCTCAACACGTAACCTCTCTGTTGCCCCCCAAAAAATAAAAATAAAGAAAGCTATATATAGTTTTGGTAGAATGTGTGGCTGCAGAGAGGTTCAAATGGGTTCCTAGTGTTATACTTTTTTATAATTGGATTTCAGAAGGTTGTAACAGGATTACAGCACAAGGAAAAGAAGGAAAAAAACATCTTTTAAAAGCATATTTTATGTCTGAAAAATAAAAAAAAAGGTTGTTGCTTATAACGATATACAGAGAAATACTTTATGGATAGAACAGATTTTTATGTTTACTTTTACAGTAGGCTGTTGATTTACATGGTTATGTCTGTACATTTAATATGTAATTTAGTTTAAGGTTTATTTCAAGCACTATTGTACCAAATATTTCATGTTTCTATGTTGCACATTTGTCACATAAAGTGAGTTGTTGCTGAATTATGGTAATGAAAAGAGAACAGCTGTAATACATGAATAGTATACGTAAGTGTTAGAAATCTGTTCATTTTTTTTCTTGTAAAACAATATTAGTGATTGCAGTATTTTAAGGAAGTTGAATGTAAACTATTTTTAACGTGAGCAGCCTGCTCTAAAGGAAGGCGCTGTAAATCTATATAATCGGTAATCAGGAAATCATTCTGCCTTTATTTTTGTTCATTTTATAATATGTGCGTTGTTTTACTTGTACTCATATATTGACATAGTAGATCTGATTACTCAACATCATTTAATCAAAATTCACATTAATATAAGACAGCGTTGAAAAAAAGCTCTCACCTTTTTAAATCTATGATATAAAATGTTACCGTCATAGTACAAATGTTTATAGAAAGGCACACCAAAAAATTAATGTATAAGTAAGTCTGGATGTGGAGTAGCGCACCAAAAATGAACAACAGAATCTAGTTGCTGAAATATTCTATAGATTTATTATAAAAATATATATACTGTAGGCACAATATAAAAAATAAAACCTCAAATCATCATTGAACGGTTACAAAAACAGTTTGTAAATAGCAAACTTCTGTCTGGCATTACCATCTTTTAAATAGATAATAACTTGTACTTTTGTGAGTATTTGTTATATATATATATATATATATATATATATATATATATATATATATATATATATATATAAATCACAAATTTACTATGACAGCACACAACAGAGTTTAAAATAATTATATACGAGTAGAAATTGTGACTTTTATGTTAGACATATTTTAAAAGGTGAAAGCTTAACTATTTTTTACCAGCCCAATTACAGGGCTGTAAATGTGTTATCATTTTCCAATGTTGTGCCCCCCTTTTCTCTGTTGTTTTAGCATTTTTAAATATGATCTCAAATTTAAAGATTAGAAATAGATTGCCAACTTTCCACTTTTTATTTTACAAACATACATTTTGTTATTTTTGAAAATTTTCAACATTTTAATGACTTGTGTTTTTTTGTATTTTTGTTTTTATAATGTCCTCCTAAATAGTCTATCTTAATAAAGCATTAAAGCGTTAATTCTTCTGTTATAGTGCAGCAGGCATCATAGTGAACTTGTGAAATTCTTAAATGGCAGAAGAAAACACAATCTTTTAAAAATGTGTAACAATACAATCTTTTAAAAACGTGTGTGTAACGGAGCATACCTAACAATGCAGTTGTTCAATAACCAGCCATATTTTGCATCCGAAATACTAAAGTCGAAAATTCCAAAGCAATATTATTAGCCACTTGATTTTGGATAGGTCCATCCCTGTCATTGATAGCAGTGATGCTTTGCAAGTGGTATGCCATCTTGTAATCTCCATTTAAAGGTAGTCTGCCACAAGTTTATTATATCCCAACACCGTTCTTAAAATTTGTCCTTAACTCCCTTTTGGTGGCAAAAGGGGCGTGCACCCAAGATCTTTTCAAAAGAGAAAGGGTTAATAAGCGGCAAATACTAGGTGTTTGTAAATTGTATGATTAAAAAAAAAAAAAAGCAAGACCGGCACCGAAATCACTGAATGAACTCTGGTATTGATGCTCAATTGATTGAATTTACTACATTCTCAAGCAAAGAAGAAAATGGCAACACTTTGGATCAGCAAAGTCCTTCTCCAAGGTCTTCTCTTTGTATGGGGATGTAAAATATTGCAAAAAGTTTAATAAATTATTTTGGTGCAGGAGTTACACTTGTTGTTGTTTTTTTATAGACTCCGACTAGGGTTTTTCTGTTCAAACTGCAAAAAGGTACATTTGTTTACTGCTGCTGTTTTTTTTTAATTTTCTACATATATGCATTGTGATTTGTAAACAGCCAAATTCATTGAATTCAAGCGTGTTACTGTAATAGGATGCCACTTTTGCAATGTCAGTTCATGATAGATATTCCATGGTCAACTGTAAATGGTAGTATTAGAAAGTGGAACAGCAGCCACTAAGTGGAAGACCATGTTAAGTCACAGAGCGGTGTCACTGGGTGCTGAGGCGCATGGTGCCTAAAAGATGCCAATGGTCTTCTGATTCCATTGCTAATGAGTTCCAGACTTTCACTGGCATTAATATCAGCACAAAAAATGGTAAGCAAGAGCTTCATGGAAAGTACAATGACGCGTCAGATCATGTTATGTAAAGCGCTCCACAACTGGACTCTGGAGCAGTGGAAACATTGTTCTGTGGCTTCTCCATGGTTTGGCAGTCTGATTGGCGAGACAGTCAGGAACTTTACCTGCCTGACAGCATTGTGCCAACTGTAAAGTTTGCTGGAGGAGGGATAATGGTATGGTGCTGTTTCTTCAGCGGTTGGGCTAGGCCCCTTATTTCCAGTGAAGTGACCTCACATATCGACTGGATGAATGGGCAAAAAATCCCACAGAAACACTCCAAAATCTTGTGGAAAGCCATCCCAGAAGTTTGGAAGCTGTTGCACCGATCAGAACCTGCTTTGTGTGTCGTATGCTTGACATTGTCAGGCTCCAGTCAGAGCATCCTCAACCTCCCATTAAGTCATTAAGCACAGGGAGTGCAAGCTCTGACTGGGGTCTGACAGTGTCAAACACACAAGGGGGGGGGGGGCAGATAAGGAAGGTATGGGAGAGAGAGAGACAGATGGGACAGGTAATTGTATACCTTGGAGAACTATACAGCACCATGTATATGTCTCTGACACACTGTACAATTATGGAAGCTATTTGATGCCATGTGTGTATCTCTGGCACACTATTTAAAAAAATAAAGGTATTTGGGATGTATAAAGCAAGATGGTTGATGGTGGAAGGGGTGTCAAATATCTTGTCTGTCTAAACTTCTTGATGATGCAAGTATATTCAACCAACCCCAGCCAGGTAGGCACCTTGGGGTCTATTCAAGAAAAGTAGCCTTGACCCCCCCTATAATAGAAACTGTACAGCTCCTGGCACTACATCATTAATATGCCCTCCCTCAAACACGTAGACTATTAATGGGATCAGTAGTTTGCCAAATAGATCCCAGCCCCAAAATAGAAATGGGACACGGTCTTGGCCTGGGTCCTCGGCCCATTATGAACCTTTAAAGTGAAGAGTGGGATATAATTAACCAGGGTGATGGTCTGGAGCAAGACCTGAGTGCAAATCTGGTCACTGGGGGCAAGTCCTGTGTAGACAAAAATACTTTTACCGTCCCTGAGTACAATCAAGTTACAGTTGTAGCATGTGATTTAAACAAAGCTAAGAATTTAGTATTTTAACCTCTCAAGAGTATGGGGTATAAAACAAAGTATTAAGTAAAAATCGCATCTAAGCAATGAGTATCTTTTTACATGCATATTAAGCATATCTATGAATAAAATGTTCACCTCTGAATAATTAGCTAACCGGTAAATAGGTGGATTTATTTTTGAATGCCCTCCCCCCCTTCCCTGGGCTGAAGATGAGGAACATAAGGGGACATTTAAATAAGGTATTATTGTATTCACAGGACACCCTTTGTGTGCTAGAGGGTTGAGCAGTGACTGCCCACCTGGGGAAGGGAGGTAAGGTTAATCCATTTTAGTTTATTTATTGATTATGTTGTCCAGGGCCCTTGGGGCAGACCCCACACGGGGGGGTACGGCGGTGCAGGGTAATTCTTTATTATGTGGGCCTTGCAGCAGGGGGCTAATTCCTTTATTTATGGATTATGTTGTCCAGGGTCCTTAGGCAAGTCCCTGGACAGGGGGAGGATTAGTTTATTAATGGGGTTATTGATTATTGTGGTTCGGGGGACCTTGGACAAGGCCCTGACCCAGAAATATATATTGGGATGGGGTCTAATAATGGTGCAGACTTTCCTATAATTATAAACCCCCACCCCCCTATCACTGTGGTTTAATGAAGGGCCAAAAGCCTTGGGCAAGTCCCAGGACCATTTCTATATGTGGCTGGGAGCCATGTGGCAAACTCCCAGCACTATTTCTATTACAGGGAGTGCAGAATTATTAGGCAAGTTGTATTTTTGAGGATTCATTTTATTATTGAACAACAACCATGTTCTCAATGAACCCAAAAAACTCATTAATATCAAAGCTGAATATTTTTGGAAGTAGTTTTTAGTTTGTTTTTAGTTTTAGCTATTTTAGGGGGATATCTGTGTGTGCAGGTGACTATTACTATGCATAATTATTAGGCAACTTAACAAAAAACAAATATATACCCATTTCAATTATTTATTTTTACCAGTGAAACCAATATAACATCTCAACATTCACAAATATACATTTCTGACATTCAAAAACAAAACAAAAACAAATCAGTGACCAATATAGCCACCTTTCTTTGCAAGGGCACTCAAAAGCCTGCCATCCATGAATTCTGTCAGTGTTTTGATCTGTTCACCATCAACATTGCGTGCAGCAGCAACCACAGCCTCCCAGACACTGTTCAGAGAGGTGTACTGTTTTCCCTCCTTGTAAATCTCACATTTGATGATGGACCACAGGTTCTCAATGGGGTTCAGATCAGGTGAACAAGGAGGCCATGTCATTAGATTTTCTTCTTTTATACCCTTTCTTGCCAGCCACGCTGTGGAGTACTTGGACACGTGTGATGGAGCATTGTCCTGCATGAAAATCATGTTTTTCTTGAAGGATGCAGACTTCTTCCTGTACCACTGCTTGAAGAAGGTGTCTTCCAGGAACTGGCAGTAGGACTGGGAGTTGAGCTTGACTCCATCCTCAACCCGAAAAGGCCCCACAAGCTCATCTTTGATGATACCAGCCCAAACCAGTACTCCACCTCCACCTTGCTGGCGTCTGAGTCGGACTGGAGCTCTCTGCCCTTTACCAATCCAGCCACGGGCCCATCCATCTGGCCCATCAAGACTCACTCTCATTTCATCAGTCCATAAAACCTTAGAAAAATCAGTCTTGAGATATTTCTTGGCCCAGTCTTTTTTTTTTTTTTTTTTTATTTCCACTTAAAGACAAAAAGGAAAAAAAAAAACTTTGATTACATCGGACATACACAGATGTCTACTTAGTATAGTAATACAGTGTTTTCCCGTACCGGTACCAATCGGATCTTTAACAGGCAAACATCTTAACATAGTTATGACATAAAAGAAAAAGAAAATAAGACAACATGGGTTATACATTTAAGAGAAAGCGGTGGACGATTGGTAACGTTGTAGGATATATTTAGCTATATTCAAATAGAGGGATTTCCGGGTGGGATGGGATGGAGGGGGGCTGGATGCTGTACACCAGTTTCACCTCTGATCCAAGGTAGTTCGTATCTAAATTGAGTTGGTTATTTTTTTATTTTGATGTTATGTTTAGTATTATATCTATAATTATATCATAGTTATAAATTATGTCCAGGGCTTAACATACGCCTTTTCCCTTGTTCTCCCTTATCTTTTATGATCTTTCATCCACCTGCACCATGGGGCCCACTTTCCCTCAAATTTAGTATTGTTACCATTTTGAAAAGAGATACCCCTTTCCATCTTATATTGGAACTCAACCTGTGTTTCTACTTGACGCCACACTGGTTTCCTATCCTGTCTCCAGAGTCTAGCTAGAACTGTCTTTGTAGCTAGTAGAATCTGGATAATTAGATATCTCTTTCTGTGGGGAAAATGTAATATGTTAAAGTGTAGTATTGCGGTAGACATTTCGGGAACAACTTGGCACTCCATTATGTCCGAGATATTTAAGAAAACTTCCCGCCACAAAGGGTCTATGACCTTACAGTCCCACCATATGTGTTTAGTTGTTCCCTCCTCTTGTTTACACCTCCAACACAAGCTCGAATTTTGTGGGTTCATTTTTTCCAGAATTTTTGGAACCAGATACCGGCGATATAGGATCTTATAGTGCATTTCTAAAGTATTTAAACAGTGGTTGACTTTTTTTACTTCGCTAATTGATTTGGCCCAAATCTCTCTAGGAATCTCCTCTCCCATGTCCCTTTCCCAGTTCAACCAAGGTTTTGGTTTACAATCTTTGTCTTGAAGGCCCAGTACCTCTAGGCATCGAGATATTTTTATACACTTTAACCCTGGGTCAAAAAAGGCGAGCAGTCTAGATGACCTAACGTCCCCTTCATCTCGAATCATTTGTGACTTTAAATAGTTTTTCAGTCTTAAATAATTAAATATTTCTTTTGATGGCAAGTTCAGCTCATGCTGTATCTGTGGAAAGGGCTTAAGCCGATAGTTCTCCAGTATGGCTTCAATCGTGCAGGGATGATGATTTTTTTTCCAATTGTCTAGTTTTAAATTCTCAATATTAAGTTCCATTAGTTCCATTGAACAATACGGTGGTATTTTATCTAGTATGTTATTCATCTTTTTAAAAAGAAGCCAGTCATTTAATAGGTCTCCGAGATGTTTACAGGTAGTTTTTTCAATTATTTTTTTAGTAGCCTTCTTACCAATCCATAGAACTTGGGCCATATCATCCAGGTCCATGGCAGATAACTCAATATCATACCATGGCTCCGTTGTAACCGTAGGGTCCTGCCATCTCCGCACATGGAACAGACGGGAAGCCTGATAATATCTAACTACATTTGGAACAGCTATACCTCCTTTACTAGATTGCTTCATCATATGTGACTTAGCTATTCGAGGTTTCTTTTGAGCCCAGATGTAATCTAGGAAAAGCTTTTGTAATGCTCTTAATTTACAAATTGAAATCTTGAGTGGGACCATTCTAAATAAGTAGGACCACTTTGGCAATAGGTAGGATCTTATAATATTTACTCGTCCTAGCCACGAAATACCTATTGCCTTCCAGTCTTTTAGTAATTTCCCCTGAGAGTATTTGTATAAAATATCGAAATTTTTGGTCTCTAGATTTTCCATTTTTGGGGTGATAGTTATACCTAGGTATTCAAAACCCTCTTGAGACCATGCAAAGGGGTATTCTTTTGAAAGCTGTTTTATTATGGTATTATCGAGATTAATAGGCATTATGTGAGATTTTCCCATATTTAATTTATAGTTTGAAACCTTACTATATGCTGTAATCTCAGATATCAGAGCCTCGAGTGAATTTTTGGGATCCGATAATGTAAGAACAATATCGTCAGCGTAGAGGCTGATCTTAAAGCTACGTTGCCCCACTGTAATACCCTTTATCTGGGGGTTATTTCTAATTTTAGCTGCCAATGATTCCAAGGTCAGGATGTATAATATTGGGTCAAGAGGACAGCCCTGTCGAGTGCCATTATAGAGTGGGAACCAATCTGCGGAGATGCCAGGACCCACAGTCCTGGCAGTTGGACCGTCGTATAGGGCCATAATTGCCGATTTTATTGGGCCCTTAAAACCAAATTTTTCTAGGGTCCCGTTCAAGAATCCCCAGCTGACCCTGTCAAAGGCCTTCTCGGCATCTAGTGACAGGACCAGCTGGGGAGTCCGAACGGCCTCTGCATACCCCAGAAGATCAACCAACCTTCTCGTACACCCAGCAATCGAACGTCCAGCAACAAAGCCTGCCTGGTCCTGATGGATAAGAGAGGGAATAACAGCCTTAAGCCGATTGGATATTATTGCAGAATAGATTTTTATATCAGTGTTAATCAGTGAAATGGGTCTATAATTGGCTGGATCCGTAGGGTCTTTTGATAATTTTAATATAGGGGATATTGTTGCCTGCAATAGTTCCAACGGCATTTTGCCTCTGTCCTTTATTTCATTGAAGGTATCTGTGAGATGTTGAATCAGATCCATCTTAAATTTTTTGTAAAACAAATTGGAGTATCCATCAGGACCAGGCGCCCTGTTGGGCTTTAAATGGTCAATCGCCTGCAAAATTTCTTCAAGATTGAAGGGTAAATTTAATTTAGCTTGCTGATCAGCAGACAAAGAAGGCAGGTTCACCCCCCTTAGGTATTGACCTATGTCTGATTCCAAAGGGGACTCTGAGAGGCCGTAAAGCTGAGAATAAAATTTATTAAAGGCTGCACCAATATCTTTTGGGCTTGTATTGCTTCGCCCGTCCATTTTTATATTTATAACTCTAGCTTTAGCTTTCCTATTTTTCAGCCTATTAGATAGCATTTTATCTGCTTTATTGCCCCTATGGTACCATTTCTGGTTTAATTTCATGAGGGAAAAATTTACCTTTTTAAGAAGGAGTTCATTTATTTCCTTTGTAACTTGATCTATTGCTAGTGCCTGGGATTTTGATGGAGATAGTTTATTATCAAGCTTTAGTTTATATAGGTCCAAATATAGTTGATTAATTGGGGCCCCTTGTCTCTTTTTAATCTCGGATCCTAATTTTATTAGATAGCCTCTGGCCACACTTTTGAATGCACACCATACTGTTGAATTCGAAATTTCCTTAGTTATATTTTCTTTGAAATAGCACTCAAACATTGAGGAGAGAAAAACCATATTTCTCTTGTCAGCTAGAATTCTTTCATTTAATCTCCAATTTGGTCGTTGCTCGTTTTTATTAGTTATCATCAGTTCCAAAACAACTGCCGAGTGGTCCGACCATGGAATATCTTTTATGTCTATTTTATTACAAAATATTAGTGCCTGTGGTTTTATCAAGAAATAATCCAGCCTGGAGTAAGAGAGATGGGGTTTAGAGAAAAAAGTATAGTCCTTTTCTTCAGGATGCAGAGATCGCCACACGTCGTACAGATCGTTTCTTGCGATGATCTCCTGGAACTGCCGAGCCCCCCTATAAATGGAGGGACTTATACTAGCTCCTCTGGGAACTTTTTTGTCCATATGAGCATCTAATATACAATTTAAATCACCACCTATCAGCAAAGTGCCTTGATTATATGGTTGCGTTTTATTAATAATATTGTTTATATATCTGTGAGGATTTTCATTAGGAGCATAAATGTTTAAAAAAGAATATCTATGACCTTGTATCTCACAGATAAGAAATAGATATCTGCCCGTACCATCCTGCATCCTGAATATTTCCCTAAATTCCAAGTCTTTCGAAACCATTATTGCTACTCCTCTCTTTTTTTTGTTATAATTAGAAAAAAAAATATGTGGAAAGAGGTTATTCTTTATTAATGAGACGTCTCCTTTCCAGTGGGTTTCTTGTATAAAACCCACCGAGATATTGTCCTGCTTTAACTGGGAAATCAGGAGTTGACGTTTTTGAGGCGAATTTAGGCCCTGGACGTTTAACGAAACTACCTTGAAATCATTATTTCCCCCCTCCACCCCAACCGGACAGTCACTAACGTTACCAATTCCACTTTAGAACCCAACAGACAAAACATAAAACATAAATAACACCTACACACATAAAACCTTATTGGATTATCCAGTATCAAGTGTTTACCATGTTTACACTTGAAACTGTTCTTTTTTGTGTGTCCATTGCCCCCTACCATCTGGACACTCATATGGGCTCATTAAAGAGCCATTCTGTGGCCGGTGAGCCCTACCTATATAAATAGTCCCTATAATATCTGAGGGATATGGAATACCGATAAATAACTCCTAACTCTAAGTACATCAAGGCCATATCTGTTGATTTCTGTTTAAATTAATTTCCCCTTTCCATCTAGATTATACTACCTCTACCTTCTCTTGACCTCCCTTTTCTTCCCTTCTCTGTCCCTTCCTCTCTTCTCTCATCTCTTCCTTCTTACCTATTCCCTTTCTTCTCTTTTCTTCCTTTCCTTTATCCCTTCCCCTTCACGTCCCCCTACTTTCCTTCTTTTCTCTTCGTCATTCCCTTCATCATTCCTTCCCTTTTTCCTCCTCTCCCTCCCCAGCCTCCACCTCTCTCCTTCCTACTCCTCCTCCTTATCCCCCTCCCTCCCTTTAGTCTCCCTGCTTTGCCCCTTCCCCACCCTTTCGTCTTTATCCTTCCCTGTCTCCTCACCTCCCCTCTCGTCCTCCTATCTATAAATTTTTTTTTTTTTTATTTTTTTTTTTTCCTTTACTCCCCTTCTTTTTTGTAAAGGTGACATCTGTGCTATTTACTGAAATTGTGTATAATTAGATTGTATAATTAATAAGTAAGATAGTCAAGCGTGTAAATAAAACCAGTGAGCAGCTTGTATTTCTTTACTTCTTTATCTATTTTCCATCTTCTTTTTAGTTTTAACTCTTTTAGCGGTGTGTCTATGTGCTCTTATAGATTCATTCATTATTTAATTGATTCTGTACCTGTGTTTTGTGTATACTTAACTAATTACAGTGAAATATATTATCAATACCAAGGGTATTGTGTCTATATACCTTGTGTCTAAGTGCTTTGTAAACTCATTCATTATTTGATTAATTCTATGTAAGTGTTTTGTGTATACTTAACTAATTATAGTCCCGTAGATCCTATGTTGGTCAATAGCTAGCTATTATGAGCGCCATCACTAATTAAATAAATATTGTTAGTTAGGACTCTCAGCATTAGTTATTATCCTAAGTCTAGGAAGGGGTCTCCATGGGAACCCTATCAGGTCGGAGAAAAAGACATTAACATTAATGGAGGATGGGTATTCCCAACCATAACATGAGTATATTAGGAGGGAAGGAGGCACCCGTATGTCTCCCGTAAGATTATAGCCATATTTCTGGCAACTTGCTACTGGTTCTAGAGCTATTCAGGAGGGATGGGGGTTAACTGGGGATTATCAGGGGGTAGCTGTCAAGACCTTCAAGGTTCCTAGATTTGTCCGCAAGGCAGTAAGTGATATCACAAAAACAACATGGAGTTCTCCCAGAGGCTTGTAAATGGAACCCTCTGGAGTAGCTTAAAACAGCATCAATTTAAAGACCTAACATACCAGTAGGGGAAAAACAAGGCGGTAAAGATTTTTAAAGATATGGTACAACAATCTCTTATATAGAATTATTTAACCTGTAAAAAATGTATTTTTCTCCTTTTTTCTCTTTCTTTCCTTTCTCTTCCTTCCTTCCCCTGCTTCCCTTTTCTTCTTCCTTTCCCTCTCCCCCTTTCCCTTTCTTTCCCTCCCCTTATTTTTTTCTCTTTTTCCTATTTTCTCCTCTTTCCCCATCTCTTTTCTCTGTAATCTCACAATAGGCAATTGGGAAAAATTATACACCTGTGATCAGCCAACTAAGACCAAACCATCAAGATCATTTGGACAAGTTGGCTAACCACACTGACACTTTCTCAGATGTATCAAATACAATTGTTGAGTTCTCATATTGAATCAGAATCTTTGCAGGGAAGCCCCATCTATAGCTAATGTTCCTTTCTCTCAATAGCTTTGTGTTATCCATAAAGGACTTCCGAAACATTCTTGTGCCTCTAGAGAGATCGTTAAAGCATTTTAGATGATGGAATTTCTCCGAAAGCTGTGTTATTTCTACAAACGCCTTTACAAATTTCTCTCTGAATTTGATGGAGTGAAATCTTATAATAACGTCTCTTGGAGAATCTTCAGATATTCCCCTTGGTTTTTGAATTCTGTGAAGTCTTTCAAATAAAATGTCCGTGTTCGAAACACATATCTTTGCTTCCATACAGAGGTTAATAAAGTATTGCTCCAAGGCAGCTTGACCAATATCCTCTGGGACTCCTCTTATCCGCAAGTTAATTCTTCTGTCTCTGTCCTCGTAATTTTGTAGTGTGATTTCCATAGTTTTCATTTTATTATTCATCTTTTCTAAGTTGTCCTCCACTTGTAAGATTCTCTCTTGAGTTTTTTCCAGTGTCTTTTCGTTTGTATCAATTTTCTTTTCCAATTGTTTTAGCTCTTTAGTGATTTCTTTCATGTTGTTAGACATCTCTGATCGGAGCTGTGAGAATTGGTTTTCTAGGAATAGCTTTAAGGACTCCATAGTTATTTCCCTGTGTTCCGCTTCACTTGAGGTGTCAGATGATAACTTTGAGTGTTCCATTTCATTATGTACCATCGAGATGTCTATTGATTCCTTTGACGTCTCATAGTTTGAACTTTTAGGTGAAAAAATTGACGCTAGTTTTCTTTCTTTATCTTTCGCATCGCCACCTCTCTCTATCTTCTTCCTTTGAATTTTACCGTCACTTTTCTTGGATGCCATTGTTTTCAATTCTTCCCCTTTACCTTTGCTTAGGGAGGAAATCAGCTGAATTCGCTTTCCTCTTTCTTTCTCCCTCTTCCACCTGCCCGTGGTAATTAGCAATTACTTAAGGTATTAATAGATTTTATATCACCTTTCCACCAGAGCGTAAACTTGCGACTTGAGATAGAACACTTCCTTTTTTTTTTTTTTTTTTTTTTTTTCCCTTTTAATTTTTTCCTTTCTTCTTTCCTCTCTTTCTCTTCTTTTTTTACTTCTTCTTCCTTTCTTTCTCCTTCCTTCTTCAAACTGTGGAGCAGCTATTCACCATAAGATGGAGTAAAGGTGATCTCATTAGCGGAGTTGTGGTTGTACCATAAAGAGAGGTTATACTTCCATTTATATCAAAGTTCAACAGGTTTAGAGTTTTTAAAGTCGCTAAGTTTTACCTGGATCCAATTATATCATGCTTTACATACAATCAGGGAACAAATCCCATGTAGTGAAGAGAAAAGGTGATAGTAACAACTGAGCCCGTTTAGGCAGTGTTTAGGCAGTTTAAGGCGAGCTTAAGGAGTTTACCCAGTTGGTGAGAGGAAAGCTGATATTTGGCAAATACACTTTAGACCAAGAAGATTATATTTCCCAGAGTCTTTTTTCTTTTTAATTTCCCATCTCCATATCCACTTAGCTTTTAACACCACTTCTCATATAGCAAGGAATTGCTGACATCCGAACCCAGAATGTATTGGTCTTAGCAAATACAGTTAATTTCCGTTTGTATACTTGGAAAAGTTTCTATGACTCACGGTTTGTTGTCTTGTTGCACTTCCCCTCCGGGGGTTCAGGAGGCCACCGTCTCCGTGTGCCCCTACCAAGGGAGCGCGCTGGAAAGTCCTTTGTTCACCGGTGAGTACTTCTGTTAGATAAGCTTATGCCATCTCAGTATAATCCTGGGGAGGAGTTAAACCAAAGCCATGAGGGGATATGGAGAAGTTAGGTTAACTGAAGGGAAGGTCTTGCCGCGCGAATCTTCAAAATTCCGATACACAGGGTAGAGCAGTATAATCATAGCACTCCGTCTCCTCTCAGATACGCATCTTGTGGCAGATACTTGGCTCACCGGCTCGCAGACCACGCCCCTACAACGCTACATCCTGTCTCCTCCTCTTGGCCCAGTCTTGACGTTTCAGCTTGTGTGTCTTGTTCAGTGGTGGTCGTCTTTTAGCCTTTCTTACCTTGGCCATGTCTCTGAGTATTGCACACCTTGTGCTTTTGGGCACTCCAGTGATGTTGCATCTCTGAAATATGGCCAAACTGGTGGCATCGTGGCAGCTGCACGCTTGACTTTTCTCAGTTCATGGGCAGTTATTTTGCGGCCTTGGTTGTTCCACACGCTTCTTGCGACCCTGTTGACTATTTTGAATGAAACGCTTGATTGTTCGATGATTACGCTTCAGAAGCTTTGCAATTTTAAGAGTGCTGCATCCCTCTGCAAGATATCTCACTATTTTTGACTTTTCTGAGCCTGTCAAGTCCTTCTTTTGACCCATTTTTCCAAAGGAAAGGAAGTTGCCTAATAATTATGTACACCTGATATAGGGTGTTGATGTCATTAGACCACACCCCTTCTCATTACAGAGATGCACATCACCTAATATGCTTAATTGGTAGTAGGCTTTCGAGCCTATACAGCTTGGAGTAAGACAACATGCATAAAGAGGATGATGTGGTCAAAATACTCATTTGCCTAATAATTCTGCACTCCCTGTATAGGTGGCCTACTTACACTAGTCCCTACCGCCTAAGTGTTAGAAGGTCCAGGGCCATTTCTGGAGTTGGTTTATACAGGGAATTTTTTATATAATTTTTTTACGCAACTTGCCACCTTTAGTTGCGGGAGGAAGGTTGGATGGCAAAGTCCAACTCACCTGCCAATTCAAACTTTTTTAGTGAATAGAAATTGTTATTGATTTTCCATAAAGGTCATTTGATTTGGGAGTCTGAGATGGACTTTGGCGGGGAGATTGACCTTTTTGAGTGAGGAGGTCGAATTGGGAAGATGACGCCTTATTTTTACCAAGTCCAACTAGACCTCCTCTCACTATTCTAGAATTTTAGTTAATAGCTCCTTGGCAGAACTTCAGTTCATGCTGAACTGAACTCTTGAGTTTAGAAATGCTGACTGACACACATGACTTCAAAGTAGTTACAAAATATAGAGTGTCAGACTTATACCTCCTTGCTGACTACATCCCCATGGTAGCCTTGCATCAAGATGGCAACTCCCGGTCTTCAAAGCACATGACCACACAGTGCTTCACACGATCACCCTGTACATGCAAAGTATGGCCCATAAGGCACTTTTGACACATATAGCATCTCTGATGACGTAGGTGTTGATAATGGCATGGAGCATACATATTTTTCACTTAAACTGACACCGTTACTGATGCTTCTGCCTTTTCCAATGGAGCATTCACTTTAAAAACCAGCATGGCTCCAGTGATGATGTTTCAC
This sequence comes from Pelodytes ibericus, assembly GCA_036172795.1. NCBI lineage: Eukaryota > Metazoa > Chordata > Amphibia > Anura > Pelodytidae > Pelodytes > Pelodytes ibericus. The sequence continues at coordinate 209,221,184 of CM069857.1, read as the reverse complement.
TTTCTCGGTCAGCTTGCCATGTTCAGAACTCAGACCATCTTGATTTCTAATTTAGTTAATGTCTACCTCACACCAATATGAATGGCATTATGCCTACTGATCACTACCCAGGTGAACTATTATACATACTGGTGCTCTGGTCAGAATTGTTTTTGTACGGCCGTGAACAATCCTACATCTGTTACTGTATTTTGACCCCCAGGTATGTACCACACTTAGGGTGCTATTCACTAAAAGGTGAGATGATGGGAGTTGAGGTGAGAAGAGCGTTTCATTTCACCAATGAGTGAGTTTGCTAAACAGGGAAAACTCACTAGATTTGTCACTGCACAACGTGTAGCTAAATTGATAAGATGAAATGTTCATCTCACCACAACTCACCTATTAGTGAATAGCCCTCATGATTTCCTTAAACTTTTTTGAACTACCTAGGATTACAACAAAGTAGTCAGAGAAAAGTTTGACTAGGCATGCGATAGAACGCAGTAGTCAGCTTAGAAATAGGGTTTCCCCAACATCTTCCATTAATATATGTATATTTTAAAAAGGTGTGCTTTAGCTAAGCACCCAGGCAGATTAGGTTTATATAACCATACACATGAATACATCAATTTCTAACTGTGCCTCATAAAGGAGAGAAATGGAGTAAGCACTTACATGATTAAAAGGGTTTCTATAGATGGGTTGACAAAGAGATCAGCGGTGCTTGTGATAGAAAGTAGGAAAGGATTAAAGGGCAGATAGTATTCCAGCAAAGAACACTTATATGATCACACTGAAGGTTCTACTCAATATAGAGAGAACGGCAGGGAATTTGAAATGTAAGACCAAAGTCTGTAAAATTCTATCCAAAGTTTGAAATTCCCATCTAAATTACCTGCAATTCAATGTTTATTGAGTGGACCATTTGAGTTATTTTATGGCCGCCTTAGGGCTGGAAAAAATAAACAATTCAAAAGAAATATATTCCCAAGTACATGTCAGTTAAAATATCACTTTTCATCATATTTCATCTCTCATATGGCACTGTGGTTGCATGTCGTAAATTGACTGCTAACAAAAGGTATCGCTTGGCCTACCTGCAATAATTAAGGGTTATGTGCCCAACACATCCTTGCTATTGTCCTTTGCACGTCAATGATTAATGAGACACAGAGGGCCACAGCCCTGAAATTATTAAAAGCTGAACATATATTGTTATGAGAACTGCTTTAGCACTGCAAGATTTACATAAACATTAACATGTTAGCAGGTTAAATTAATGTTACCTCACTTCCTGCTGTTCTTACCAGGAAGCCAGATTTTAATTAAAAATGAATGCTCACTTGCTTTTTACAAAGCCCAGAAGTCAAACACACGGCAGTTCTCGTTCATGTATAATTTCATGTGGTGAAAAGACGTCAACTACTCTTTCCACAAATATTGAAAAATGCTGAGTAAATATGAGCAGAAAATTGTAAAATTTTTAAAACCATGCCAGTTTATGCTTTCGGCTGGAATACTACCTATCATTTACTGCTCCACCATCCTACTTTTCACTACTGCTCTCTATGCCCACCCATTGATCTATGCTAATCCTTTTAAACTTTCAAAATATTTGCTTTAAATGTCTGGTCCCATGCAAAAATGAGGGTCTCTCTCTGCAGACCCCGATCAAATGAGCGGGCCAAGCACCAGCTCTGATTGGCTGTGTGTGCGCTGACACTCTCCGCACGCCAGCCTCCAGACCCGCTGAGTGTCCGCTTTGAGACACAGCAAAGCGTAAATCCGGGTGTCAAGATACAAGTCAATTCCTTCCTTCAAGGAAAAAAAGGTTTAGTTGTCCTTTAACACTTTTTAGAGAATATCACAGACATTAACTGGTAGCACAGTAAAACCCCACTAGAAGTATAACTGCAGGTTGTGCTATCTGGTTACATTTAACATATCATTTTTTTTTTCATCTGTTAGTTACCTAAGAAGCCTCTCCTTAACCTGCTACTAAAGCACCTTTTAATATTGCTCCTCTTAAACCTTCTTTTCTACACAAACATTTTCATATATTTTCCACCCACTCTTTTTTTTTTTATTTTTTTTTTTTACAGAATAAACTCCTACACACTTATCAAAGCTGCCTATCCAAGGCCAAAGAATTTTTTTCTATATCATTTTTTTAAAAACAGAACCAAGCATGCAGTGTATAATCAAAGAAACATACAGTATATATTATATATCCGAAATTGAAAAGACAATGAGAGACGAAATATATAGTAAAAAAAAAAAAATCTGTTATTGTTTCTAAAATCTAATTTAATAAAATTGTAATGAATCGACTTTACAGTTTACTGCAACAGTGAAAAGGCCTTAGCAACAATACCCTTTACAGAAACTACATTGTGCCCACTTACTGTCCACATTGGGTAATGTATAAAAAGCCAGCGTAACTTGCAAAACTAGGTAAACATTTCACAAGAGAATAAAACCAAAATTCAGTTTGAAGTTAGAAATACCCTCTGAGTTACCTCAACATTTTGAGCATTTTCTTTAATAAAAATATGAAACCATATACTGACTATTTTAGTTGTGCACTTGTTTAATTCTGCTATATAATCAAAAATACCTGTGTGCATTAGTTTCCAGGCACAGAGCCGAGGGCTATACAGGATTCAGTAGTGAAATGTTGTATCCTTTCTCTGATGAAGAAGATATCTTCAAAGTCAAGCGAAGTGGATTGGAAGCATTGGGAGTTGTATATCCACCCAGACGTTATGGTCTCTGTCTACTTTGTTCCCAGTTCCATATACCTAGAATGTATAATAAACAGCATGTTTTATGAACTTAACGTCTGTGGATATAAAACATCTTGACGCTTCTGATTAACTTCACCTGACTTTGAAGTTGAGAAGCTGGTGATTTGGAACGCATCCAGAGATGAGACCAGGGACTTCCTTGCTGAAATAGTCAATCTGATCTGAATTCTCTGATTTTGCAGTTTTTTTTTAGACTTCAAACTCCAGACCAATTGGATGGCCTTGATATGTTGGTGTAGTTGACAGATGTCCCTTCACCAATAGAACTTAGGTTTGGCTGGGTTTTTTTGTCCATTCATTTGTCCACATTTGCTGGGGTGTAGTCCAGTCCTTAGTATCTGAGTCGAAATAGGGATAGAATGGTGAGTCATCTGCATGAATACACCTTATGATGTGCCTCTGTGGTCGCAAGTGAATTGCAAATAACATGGAAGATCACTTAAATCCTCATAGTACTCTGCAGGTTAATTATGTTGGTGCCAATGAGCGTATTCCTGATGACACTCTTTGAGATCTGCCATAGAGGAAAGATTTAAACCCAGTCTACAATGGTTTAAAAACTCTATTATTATACAATGTTAAAACATGTAAAGTGCAGCTGAGAGCTCCAGGAGAACTAGGATGTAAAAAGCAACCTTGTATTTGCCATCAGAGAATCACTAAGAGGTTAAACTAGCAGTATTTTACCTCGTAAAGTGTTGTGACTAATAAATGAGGAGTGATCCTAGTGGCACAGGGCAGTTCCCCACAGAACTGTTAAAGACACAGGGTTTGTGTGCCCAGAGGTCTTGAAATTTGACTGGAAAGGATCATGGTAGAGCTAAGAAATAATGTATAGCAGAGACGGTTAACTATAGTACAGAAGATGAACTACAGTTCAAATATGATGGTAACCTTGTAGTCAGATGCAGAGGGACAACTCGGAGGTGCCAGAGAGCCAGATGTGGAACCGGTGCGATAGGATTGCCATCACTGGTATAAAATATACCGTATTTGCTTGAATATAAGACAAAGATTTTTTCAGAGCAAATGCTCTGAAAAAGCCCCCTCATCTTATATTCGAGGTCGTCTTATAATCTGACCTCAAATCGAGGTCAGACTATAAGACTGGGATCCAGGTCCCAAGCAGAGCTGCAAGGGACCTGGATCCCCTTCGCTAACAGCCGGAGGATGTCTGCGAAATGCGCTCAGAGATCCTTCCGCTGGCGCCCGGCACGACCGCCGGGACTTCTATGATGAAGTCGGGTCCTTCTAGCCCCCACTAGCCACCAGGGAAAGACAAGGTGAGGGGGGGGACAGAGAGAAACAAGGGGGGGGGGGACAGAGAGTAACAAGGGGAGGGAGGGGGAGAGAGAAACAAGGGGACGGAGGGGGGAAGAGACAGATACAAAGGGAGGATGGGGGAAGAGAGAAACAAGGGGAGGGAGGGGGGACAGAGAGTAACAACGGGAGGGGGCAGAGAGAAACAAGGGGAGGGAGGGGGAGAGAGAAACAAGGGGAGGGAGGGGGGATGAGACAGAGACTAGGGGAGTGAGGGGGAGACAAAGAGAGACACAAAGGAAATAAAAACAAGAAATGCATTTTTTGATATCAGAATTTTTTATTCAAAAGCAATTTACATGTGAATATATACAAGTTTAACTTTTTTCCTGTAGGATAGTCATATATTCAGGCTTTTAGTTGTTTTCCTAAAGGAATATCCAAAGTTTGGAGGGTCGTCTTATAATCGAGCAAATACGGTAATGTGAGATGAGAGACAAGAGGGAGTAATTATTGGTTATGTGCCAAGTATGCCTCAATCAAATTAATAATTGTAAGCAAAGATGCTCTGCTGTTGTTTCCTTATAGCTGAGTAGGGCAACATGTGATGTCTTCTCATGGTAACCCATAATATTTAAATCTTATTAAAGTCCCCATGGTCTTATCATGAGGGACATTTCATTAATCGCCAGTAATAGTGATTATCACTCAAAATTACAGGGGCACTTCTCTCAAATGTTATGTTTTCTAATGCATTTGAGGCAGATGGTTTCCAAACTGAATCCCTTTAATTGTCTCATCATACCTAGTACTATACCTGTTTTGTGAAAGGGGATTCTACAGTATTCTGCCATTCTTAATGCTAATGCCATGTTACTGGGCAGCCTGGGTGAGCACCAATCCTGCATCAGCAGACACATCCCAGCCTTACAGTCTAATATACTTGTACATTTGTATTTGCTTATAAGCCCATGTAGCCAGGGGACAACCACATAGCATTCATACGACTTGCCTGACACCCATGTTGCACTCAAGACTAGCATGCAGATTGCACCAAGAACCCGAATTGCACTCACAAAACTGGCCCCAGCACCCTGATTGCTCTCACAGAACGGGCCCCAGAATGCATGATTTGTTCCAGCACCCATATTGCACAACAAACCTGCGACAACATCTAGGATTTACCCCAGCACCCAGATTAAACCAATGACTTGCCCCTGTGCTCAGGACTTGCCCCAGCACCAAGATTTCACCCAGGATTAGCCCCATCACCCAGATTAAACCCAGGATTTGTACCAGCACACATTGAAACCAGGAATTGCCACAGCACAGAGGACTTTCCCATGCACCCAGATTGCACCTAGGACTTACCACTGCACTCAGATTGAATCAATAACTTACCCCTGCACCCAGATTGCACTCACAGGATAGGCCCCAGCACCCAGGATTTGTTCCAACACCCATAATGAAACCAGTACTCACAATAGCACCCGGTTTGCACTCACAGGACTTGCCCCGGCACCCAGACTGCACTCTCAAGACTTTCCCCTGCACCACAATGGAATTAATGATTTACCCCAACACTAAAATTGCACTCACAGGACTGGTTCCATCACCCAGATTGAACCCAGAATTTGCCCCAGCACCACGAACAAAACAAGGACTTGCCCCTGCAACCAGTAGTTTGCCATGGACCCAGATTTCATCTAGGGCTTACAGCAGCATCCAGGATTTACCCCTTGCACCCAGATTGAACTAATGACTTACCCCTGCACCCAGATTCCTCTCACAGGATTTGATCCAGAATATAGGATTTTCCCTAACACCCAGATTGCACCCAGCATCCAGTTCACACTCTCAGGACTTGCCCCGGCATGCAGATGGCACTCAGAATTTACCCCAACATGCAGATTGTACCCATGACTTACCTCAGCACCCAAATTGCACTCACAGGACTTGCCCCAGCTACTTGCCCTCCTCTCTTTCCTACTGCACAAAAAGGCCTGATGAGGGGAGATCTTTTGATCTCCCCAGCCAGAGCCTCTGGCACCACCTCGGTGTTGCACCCTGGGCTATCGCACAGGTTGCACACTCTTAAGAAAGGACCTGCATGTAGCACTAATGATTTTTTTATGTTTAAGGTAAGTAAAAGAGTAAATGAGAGTCAAAGATTAGACTTGTTAAAAATGTCCCCCTCATACCATTTACTGTTAAAGAGACTTCCTTTTACAATTGTTATTCTTTTTTAGGTGGTAAAAAAGGTGTAGCCCTGCAATATGTTCAAATGAGTTACGTTATTCTGAGTGGTGAACCACTTAAAGAACCATTGTCTGATCTGTAAGCTCCCAAATAAGCTAAAAGTAGAAGTTATAGTGACCTGGTAACCACTAAAGATAATAAATATACTCTTTTCTGGACCGGTAATTTTTAGTGCGATGTATAGTCAAGAATACAGCGATATTATTACAATCATTAAACAACAGGTTTTGGAATCAGGATATAATCAAGCAATTTCATTGAGAGCAAGACTTACATCTAGAAGGGCTAATTTACTAAAAGGTGAATTATAAAGTAATTTTGCTTCAAAAACTACACTAAAAGCATGCTGGTTAAGAGCTATTGGTGCTAATGCTTGCGGACATAACATATGCAGGGTTTGTAAACACAAATCTCCAATACTAAAATTTTGTCGGTGGATAATAAAGTATACAGAGTGTGTTATTTCCGAAATCCACTGGATTAAATGGAATCTACTTTATGTGGGACATTCAAGTAGACTTTTCAAATGTAGGATAAAGGAACACTTAAATGATGTAGATACAAAAAAAGAACGCCCCTTCCAGTAAACATTTACATAGCTGTAACTCAGGTAATTTGCCACATTTTTCGGTATTAGTTATCAAGTGTATTAGGAGGATCCCAGAGGAGGTAGTTTATTTAGTAAGATCTGTCAAAGAAAAGCCTTTTTTAAAGATAAACCAGGGTACAGGGAGAAAAAAGTTGGGGAGGGGGGGCAATGTCATGGGGTGGTATTACATCATGCACTGGATTACGCAATGTACCTGAAGCAGCGGGAAGCAATAAACTGTCACATATAAATCTGTATACAATAGCAAAATATGTATTATCAAAATGGAATTATGAAGAATCGAAAAAGGCGAACTCGGGGAATATGAGACAGGGTGGTTGGGGGGAGACGGGGATGCAGAAGAGAGGGATGGGGGGGACGACAAGTATCTACTGCTTGTTATCAAGGAACGTCACCACCATCTACCGAGTACACACCCTCAGGACTGCAACAGGTGTTGGATGTGAGGGTCATCAATAAACAGCAACCAAATGAACCATATCTTCCGATATCGTTCTTGTTGTTCATCAGAGCACATTGCCAGCTCCTCTTAATTTTCTAAACTTGACTGTCCCATTCTCTAAGCGAGGGAGGGGAGGGGTCTTTCCAATGTAGAGGGATAAGGGTCATTCAGTAGGTGGCGAATCACAGACTTCTTATAACTATAAACAGGTTGGGATGAATGAGCAAGTAGGTACGGACCCGTTAGGAACGGGGGCGGGTGGTCCATAAACTTAGGCAGAATTGCATGGATTTGTGTCGAAAAAAGGTATAATTTTTGGGCATTCCCACCAGATATGCAGCAAGGAACCAGGGGACTGTTTACATCTCCAAAAAACATCAGGGAATTCAGGGAAAGCTCTATTCAGGAGAAGCGGGGTCTGGTACCATTGTGTGAGAAATTTATAGGAAGTCTCCTTGACTGTCGTGTGATGTGAACCTTTATTTATGAGGGTAAAGATCTTTCCCAAACTTTCTGCTCCAATGTGACAGCACCTGCTCCCACTGGCCCAGAAATTTCAGTAGGGTCGTTTCCTGTGTGTGGATTAGCAGTTTATAAAGTAAAAAGATACCGTGGGTAGGGAGGTCAGATCTACTGCACAGAAGTTCAAAACTGGTTAGGTCCCTATTCAACGTGTGTTTCCTGGGTATTGTCTTGAAATAGCTAGACAGTTGGTGGTATTGGAAGTGTTCAAGCAATGTAGGTGCGCTATCTTCCAGAAGCGTGTTTATTTTTTTTTAAATTTATTTAACATATAAAAATATACAAATATACTTTCTGCATACCAAGTAGTCTTATAATAGTAATTCACATATAGACAATGATGACAGACTTATTCTCATATAACATACTACAAATAACATACAATATTACAACCACTGCTTGCTACCTGAGGGACCACCCCGCTATGGCCCAACGCTGTCTACTCCTGAGTCAATTGGCTAGTTTTAAGGTCAGAACGGGTACAAAGAGATTGAAAAAGAAAGGGGGGAGGAGGGAGGGAGGGGGGCGGGGAGCCCGACAATCGATGTATTTTAGATAGGTGTCAGATTTAATTGCTCCACTAAATGCTCTCAGGGGTTCTCCTCACTCCCTGTTCCACCAAATGCTCCAAATATCTCTATACGTCTGGGTGTTATCGTCTCCCTGGAAGGATACCCTCTCCATTGTGGCTTGGTAGTTTATTTGCAATATTACTTCGTCAATTGTTGGTGGGATTTCACTCTTCCATAGCCGGGCTATACAAAGCTTAACCGCCATGAGTACATGAATAGCCAAGGCCAGATGTGTTTTGGATATTTTGGGAAAGTCCAGGTGGAAGAGGAAACCCGCCGGTGTAAGGTTGGTTATAGGTATCCCCAGAGTCTCAAAGGTTACCAGTACTTGTTTTTTTAGGGTATCCAGGGCTGCGCAATCCCACCAGATGTGTTTTAATGTGCCTATGTGTTGTCTACAGCGCCAGCATTGGTTGGTTGTTAACGGTTGGAATTTACATACCCTCACTGGGACCATATACCACCTATGAATAAGTTTTACAAAGGTCTCTTGAATATTTATGCAATGTATTTGTTTTCTTACTATCTCAAATACTTTTTGCCATTGTGTTAATGGAAACTGGATACCCAGGTCCTGTTAAAGAGTTAGTCCCATATAGCTCTTTTTTAATTGGACTTATAGATTCATAGATCTGATTTATTATAAAGTTATTACATTTTAGTTTTTTAAATGTTTTTTTTTCTAGCCAAAAAATGGAAATTGGATCGATATTATTTAGATCATGTTTTTCCTGTAAAAACCATGCTTTCTTATCTGCATTAGAGGTGCCCCATCGTAAACAGTGTGAAAACTGGGCTGAGTCATGTAGGTTAAATACATTGGGAAAGGAGAGGCCTCCTTCCGAGAGATTTGAAGACATAATTTTTAATGCTATTCAAGGTTTTTTCTCGCACCATATATAGGACGAAAAAAGCTTGTGAAATGAGTGGAGCATTTTATACGGGACCCGTAGGGGGATCATATGGAACAGATAATCAAGTTTCGGGACAATATATGCTCTAATGACATTGATTCTTCCCATCCAAGAGATAGGAAATCTTCTCCACCTTGTTATCAGTCCCTCAACTTCCTGTATTAAACTAGAGTAATTTCTCTCTATCCATAGTTTAATGTTACCACAAATCTGAATGCCCAAATATGATATAGTATTTTTTTCCCAGTTAAAATTGTACAACTTCTTTAGGGTTTCTTTCTGATATGGGGGGAGATTACAGGTAATCACTTGTGTTTTTTTCATGTTGATTTTATAATTTGAATATATGCTGTATTCTTTAATAATTTCAAATAGAGCTGGAATTGATTGAATAGGATCTGATACTGTATATAGAATGTCGTCCGCAAACAGTGTGATCCTCTGTTCGCTTGCTCCCATATGGATACCCGAAATTCTCTTAGACTGCCTGACCCTACTTGCCAGGGGTTCTATAGAGAGAATGTACAGCAGAGGTGCCAACGGGCAGCCCTGCCTTGTCCCATTCTCTATATCGAACCAATCTGAGCACATGCCTGACCCTTGTACCCTTGCTGTGGGCTCTGAGTATAGAGCCATGATTAAGTCTTTAAATAATCCCTGCATCCCGAAAGCCTCCAAAGTTTCGGAAAGGTATATCCAGCTAACTCTGTCGAAAGCTTTTTCCGCGTCGACAGAGAGAATAACCGCCTGGAGTTTATGTTCTTCAATTTGTTGAAAAATGTTCATTAATTTCCTGATATTATCACCGCCCGATCTACCCCCTATAAACCCAGACTGGTCGTGGTGTATCAAATCCGGTATCACCACGGTTAGTCTTTTAGCCAATATTTTGGAGAATATTTTAATGTCCATGTTTATGAGGGAGATCGGGCGGTAGTTACATGTATATTTGGGATCTTTTCCGGGTTTCGGGATGGGGGAGATTGATGCCTGCAATAGGCCTCTATCAAACTTTTTTGTAATAACTATTTCGTTAAAGAGTTTTTCTAACAGAGGAGAAATGGTTACTTCTAAGTGTTTGTAAAATTGAGCCGTGAAACCGTCAGGGCCTGGTGCCTTACCGTTTTTCATGTTTTTTATAGCTTCCAGTATTTCTACTTTATTTATTGGTTGATTTAAACTGGCTAATTTTTCACAATCGATTTTGGGGAGACGACACTCCAAGAGAAAGGATTGAATTTCCCCTATTGTAGGGTTGGCCGTATTAATATTGTAAAGAGAAGCGTAATATCTAGCAAAAGCGCTACCAATTTGGGCGGGGGACAAGTGAGTTTTATCTCCCTCAATAATTTCTTAAATAGTGTTAGTTTTTGAGACATTTTTTAACTTGTTCGAAAGAGGTTTCCCTACTTTATTATTGCTGCTGTACCAACTTTGTTTTAGGGACGTGATCATCCTTTTTACATTCCTTTCCAAAAGAGTTTGAATCTGTTCTTGTATTGAGATGATTTGTTTAGCCAGTAAAAGAGATGGACTAGCTTTATTTGTTGCTTCCAATTTTGCCAAATTGATATACAGATCAGCTAGATCCTTATTTTTACTTTTCCTCTCTCTAACCTCCATCTGTATCAAGTTGCCCCTCATAACACACTTGAAGGCAGCCCAAAGATTTTGTGCTGAAACTTGTTCATTATCGTTTATTCGGGCATATTCTTCTGCTTGTGTCAGTAAACGGGCCTTATGTGTCTCTGAGGTCAGAATTGAATCATCCATTCTCCATTGGTATCTAGACTCGTATTCCTGATTTTCCCTAGCAATTAATTTGATAGGGGCATGATCTGACCATGTGATTTGTCCGATCTTAGAATCTTCAAAGTTTTTGAGGTTATATAGGTCAGTTAAAAAAAAATCTATTCGAGAGTAATTGTTATGAACTCTGGAATAAAATGAGAAGTCTTTTTCTCTAGGATGTTGGACTCGCCAAATATCAAAAAAATTGTATTCGTAGCATAGGTCCTGCATCCATTTGACATTTTTTACATATCTTTGGTTGGATTTCCCTGCTTTAAAGTTTGTTCTATCTAATTTTTCATTGAGGACTATATTCATATCGCCTCCTATCAAAAGTATCCCTTTTTTGAATTTTTCAATTTTCCTAAAGGTCTTATTAAAAAAGGTTTGGGAAAATACATTGGGAGCGTATATATTTGCCAATGTGTACAGGGTATCATTTAGTCTACATACAATCAGGATGAATCTTCCGGCTTTATCGCTCTCTTGGTGTATTAGCTCAAATTTCACTTTTTTTGAACAAATAATGGCCACGCCTCTCTTTTTCTTATCTTTTAGGGTGGAGCCATATAATATGGGGAACCTAGAGAATTTCCACAGATCTAAATCACCCTCCTTCCAATGTGTCTCTTGTAGCAAACAGATATCAATTTTGTCGTCCACCAGCGTCTTATACAATAAACCTCTCTTTACAGGAGAATTTAAACCCCTGGCATTCATTGAAGCAAACCTAAGCACCATTCTCCATCAAGAACTTGCCGGGCTCCCCTCCCCCATCCGACTCCATAACAACCCCCACCATGCGGACCCCCCAGTAGCAGCTACAACAAGACAACATATAACTTATTACAATACAATACATAGAAATAACATATAGAATAACAACAAACATAACTCCACCAATCTTGGAAACGAAATTCCTAAAGGTGAATACCTTGAGAGACTAATATCTCAAGGGACACTCTGTTGCTGGTGGAAGCCACCCAGGAGACGCCTAACTGATAGAGTGAACTCCCCCCTCTCTCTTAGTCTCTTTCTTTTTTTCTTTTTTTTTTTTTCCTTTTCTTTTGTTTGTCCTTCCCCTAGCTTCAGTATAAGAGGGGTCTATACTATAAAATACTTCCTTACTACAGTTTGATCTATTCTTGCCCATTATTTGGGGAACACTAATCATGATTTGTAACTGTGCTTTTACAGAGTAATAATACTATGGTCGAACTTACTTTTTTTTTTTTTAGGTGAGAGTTGTTATTTGATCCAGGTTGTGTATTTATTACAATATAATAGCGCCCCTAAGAGCTTAAAACAAATATCTTCTAATCATATCCTACTAGTGCTTAGTGATCTAGTACTCTTCTCCTCTGTTCATGTGTTTCTATTTATGTCTATAGTGAATTCTTAATAACTCTATTTTTAACTTATTTAGTGTGTCTTCTGTTTATACCCTTTTAGTGCTAATGTTTCCAGTGTTATTTTTTTTTTTTCCACTTGATTCTTCCTAAGTGTAATTATTCTAATATAAAAGCATCTTTATGTGAACCTTCCGCCTAATAAATTATACCGATTCTAATCAAGATTAGAGGGGCATACCTAGGAACCCTAAACCCAATTATTTAATGTTTTACCTCTACCTCTATTTAATCAATTGTTAATTTACTAATTAAATATCTGTGCAGCCAATGACAATTTATATTCAACTTCCTTTTTGTATGTGATGTGCACGAGTAATTTTTTTTTCTCTTTTTTTCCCTTTCTTTTCCCTTCTTTTTTTTTTTTTTTTTTTTTTTTTTTTATATATGGGCTCTTATTTACTTTAATTAATAAGAAATATTGCCTCAATTAATAAGAAATCTCACCCTGAGCTCTCATATTAAGAGCTTATCTTTATACATCATATTATTTACTTCCTGTATCAGTTACATCATCAAGGACACCCAGCCTTTTCATTTCCGGCAAGTCCGCTTCTGGATCTAACATCGAGATAGTTTTGCCATTAAAGAAAATTAAGAGTTTAGTGGGAAAGCCCCATCTGTATGTAATATTCTTTGCTCTAAGTTGTCTTGTGATTTCTCTAAAGCAAGCTCTATTTTGTCTTGTGGCTGGGCATAAATCTGGAAAGACCAACATATCTTTAAATTTCCCTTCTTTTGGACCAGGATTTAATCTCATCTGTCTTAACAAAGCATCTTTGATAGAGCAGTTTAGAAATCTAACAACAATTTCTCTAGGGAGCTGTCTCTCCTGTCCTCGTGTGCCAAAAACCCTGTGACATCTTTCAAATGGGGCATTCCCTAAAATTGTAGGGTCTAAGTATTGAGCCATAAACTCTAAAAGGTATTTTTCTATATTCTCTCCTACGACAGTCTCTGGGACCCCTTTCAATCTCAGATTATTACGGCGAGATCTATCTTCCAGTTCTATGAGTTTGTTATTACATACTTGGACTTGTCTCTCCAATTGCTCGTTTCGTTTATGTAGTGAGGATATCTCCTCCCTAATTTTAACGACTTCTTTATTCTGATCTATAACAGCTTTATTTAGGGAGGAGATCTCCTCACTTAACCCCGCCATACTCTGTTTAAAATCAATTCTGATTTTTTGATATAGCTCCTCCATTAGCTTAGTCAAAGTGTAGTTGGTAACCACCTCCATTGACGTGGTTGGTGTGTCAATAGTAAGGGCCCTGGATTGTTCCTCCAGTGCAGAGGGTGATAGAGATCTCCTATGTTGTGGGCCACCAGAGACTGCCTTCGGGGAGTAATATGTATTTATGGATTTATTTTTATCCGCTTTATCAGGTCTTTCTATTTTTTTTGGTGGCATTGTAATATAGACTTAAATCTAGCAGTGACACAGTAATTGTCTTTTACCTCCCACACCAAGCCTTGAGTGTATAGGGTGCTCTGATCTGCAGGCGATCAGTACATATAGTGGACTAGCATCAAAAATTTCTCTCCAGCTGGGGTATTAATCAAAACCCGTTTTTTTATTTTTTTTTCCCCTTTTTTTATTTTTTTTTATTTTATGCCCAATAGCTATTTACTGAAGTGGGGTTTCACACTATCAAGTCTCAAAAACTGTACTTCTTTAGGATCTCAATCTCGATATTGTTAGTATCCTATATACACTACAATAGTTCACTGGGCCTTTTTTAGGAAGCCCCAGGATTTCAGGACTGTTATTTAGAGACCTTACATAGTATTATTTACGTAACATGAAAAGTAGGAATGCTACATATCCAGCCGAATGACTAGATTCAACTGTATCCTATCTTGACAAGGTTAGAACATAACAAAGTATCATTTGTGTATAACACCATCAGTTGAATAAAGTCCAACAAAGTATTGATGTCTATTCGAAAACTCTGTTTTATGACACCCTCTTATGATATGGGCTAGTATATGTGACAAGTGTGTCCAGAGGGATCTTGATCTTTCACACTCTAGGATTAACTTTCAGAATGTTCAAAGACCCTTTAAGTAGTCAGGGTGAAAACAGACTCACAGGGGTAGAGTACATGTATATTAGGAACAACCAATATCTGCGTTTTAACAAATGTTACTTGCTTGTATCCAGTAGTACCATACGAGTGTGGGTTTTGCCCTCTTGCTCTCAAAATCTGTTGCTCCCACCGATATCCAGACGAACTTATCAGTTCTCCAAATTGGTTGTTCCGGTAAGTATAGGGGCAGCTACCATTTTCAGCAGTAATGCGATTAACCTTGAATTGAGTTCACTTGACTTAGACCCGAAATGTCCGTTTCGAGGTCTGATTTAAAAAACCAAGCTGTCTCAGGCGTCCCCCGATCTCAGTTACGGCCTCCCTCCGAAAGATCTTTCATAGGGCTCACATGCGTTCAATATGCCGGGTCGCGTTGAGCGATCTTAGTAAATGCTGACGTCTCTTCGCCCGGATCTTATCTCCCTCTCGCTTCTAGGATCTCAGTTTATCCTCCCTCCGAAGGAGATCCCGAGAACCACGAGCCAGAGATACGGAGTTTCAGTTGGGCTCTTGACCAGCAGAGCTGCGGCAACGACTCGAGTTGACCAGCTTTAAATAACTTTTCTCTTGTTACCTCCAATGTTGTTAAATTGACAGCGTCCCGCGCCCTGTTGAGGAGGTCCGGACTTTAAAGAGGGAAATCAGTTTATCCGATGAGGTAGCTTACGGAAATCAGCATTCTATCGTCGCCTTAGCTGCAAACAGTTCAACGGCGTAGCGTGGTGATGGATCTAAAGCAGTATCGATAGCGGATCATGTTCCCTTCGTTTGTGGCGATCTCCTGGCGTCCACTCCTGCAACACACACCCTTTCACGTGTTTAGAGGTGTAATTTCCCTTTCAGTAAGAATCTGGATCACGTCCATCAAGTCAGTTGTGAGAAAGGAACCTTTCTCCAGCCCTGGCGGGAAATCTGGATTGTTTCTAAGTGGCGACATGGGTGAAGGGTACGTTGTAAGGTCGTATTTTATATGTGTATTGTGTAGCCTCTGCAAGGTGGCAGCAATCAGTGGGTGGTTTTTCGAGATATCCCATGCATGGCATTGTTGAATCCATAATAAATGTGATGGGGGCATGTCTATCAGGTGTGACTCTATCTCCATCCACAGCTTGTGCGGCAGGTGGTGTGACCACTCCAGCACTCACAGGAGATGGCATGCATGATAATATACAAGAGGGTCAGGGAGTCTGGTGCCTCAATTTAGTCCTTGAGTTTTTCTGGGCCCACACAAATTTTATAAACATAGATCTTAGTGTCGCTAAAAATGCAGGGGGGAGTTTGATCATTATTGCCTGGAAAAGGTACAACAATCTGGGCATCACATTCATTTTCAGTGTGTTGGTTCTACCAAACCATGAGAGGAATTACAAATTCCATTGTCAGAGATCCATTGTGAAGAGCAGATCATCCGCATATCCCAAAATCTTGTGTTCTGTGTTTTCTACCCTGAGCCCTAATATGTCAGGGTTTTGTCGCACCGCTTACATAAATGACTCCAAAGATAAAATGAATAATAATGGGTAAAGGGGAAATCCCTGTCTTGTACCATTCGTTATCTGGAAAACGTCTGTCAGGGCTCCATTGACCCGGAGACTGGCCGAGGGGAGGGAGTACAGGAAAGAGATCAAACCATGCATATGCGGACCAAATCTCATGTGCTCAAGAACTGTCAACATAAATGTCCAATCCAATCCGTCAAAGGCCTTTTCAGCATCAGTGGACAGAAGGATGGTTTCAGCGTTTGAACTGTTAGCGTAGTGGATGATATTAAGGGCTCTGATCATATTATCCCTTGCCTCCCTCCCTGTCACAAACCCTGTTTGGTCCGCATGGTCCAAGTGAGGATTGAATCATTTCATTCTAGATGGGAAAATAATTTAAGATCTGAATTGAGCAATTAAATGAGGCGAAAACTATTTCAAAGTTCCAGGTCTTTACCTTCCTTAGGTATCAAGGAGATGTTTGCAATAAGAGTGTGTGGGTGAAAGTTATTGCTGTTCAAAATGGCTCTGAGATCTCCCAAGATCTCCAAAAACGTCTTATAGCATACTAGTGGGAGGCCATCAGGGCCGATCATTTGCCTATCTTGGAGTCCTTAATCTCCTCATCAAGTTCCTTAAGGGAGATGGGGTCCTCCAAAGACGTCTTTTGATATTTTTTTTACAAATAGTCAGTGATTTTGGCCTGTCTGTCAGTTGACACTCCCGAGGGGCCCTTTGTTGTCAGGTTGTATAAGTGGGAGTAATAGGACGTAAATTCTTTCATTATGGTTTGTGGGAGTCTGTGTTGGGTTCCAGATGGGCATCTTATTTTAGGGATATAGCATAATTTATGTTTTTTACATAACGCATGCGCCAAATACTTTCCTGGTTTATCACCATACTCATAGTATATACCTTTCAGTTTTAGAAAGGATCTATGTGCTTGAGCAGAAAGGATCGATGATAAATCTTTTCACAAAATGAGCAATTGTTGAAACACCCTCGGGGTCAGCCTTATTTTTATGGGATTTCTCAAGATCCACAATAATGGAATATAGAGTCTTAAGTCGAGCTGCATTGGCCTTTTTCTTTTCAGTGCCCATTTTAATAAAGCTGCCTCGGATCACACATTTATGAGCTTCCCACACTGTCAATGGAGACATACCAGGGGTCAGGTTATCCATAAAATAATTAGCCAATAGTGTCCTAGTGACAGAAAAAGTGTGAGGTCCAAGAGGGCATATTAATTAAGTCTCCACATAGTGGCAGGAGGCAGAGTCAGAGTAGAAGTGAATGTCATTGTGAGAGGGGCGTGGTCGGACCACGAGATTGAACCATAGTGGGCCTTAATTATCTTATTAAGATGATAGTAGGGGATAAAAAGGTAATCAATGCCTGTATACAGCTTGTTGGGTGTTGAATAAAAACTATAGTCTCTGTCTCCCGGATGGGTGGCTCTCCAACAGTCTACTAACTGAAGATCATTGAGAACTAATTTAATATTCCTGAGGACACATAGTGACACGCCCGAGTGTCTTGAAGATGTGTTCTGTTTAGGTTCCAGTGCTAGGTTAAAATCTACCCTAATATTAGTATTCTTGGAAAGGTCGGAACAGGTTCAGGAATTTAGATAGAGTGTTGTTGTGTATTGGGAAGGTAGATGTTAGCAAAGTGTATGTCGAGTCGGCAATGGTCCTTTTTACAAATGCATAGTGGCTGTTGGGATCTGTCAGTAATGCTTTTTCTACAAATGCCATATGCCATCAAATAAAATGACAATGCCTCCAGATTTAGATTCTGCGTTGTTGCTGAAATACCCCAAGGGGTAATCTGAGTTAGTTAGGGATGGTGGCGCCGGTCATCTAAAATGTGTTTCTTGCAGGAAAGCTACCGAAGTCCAGTGAAATTTTAAGTCTCATGGCAGGTGGGACTGTTTCTCGGGGATATGACATTATAAGATGTAATATTAAGGTTTTTGGGGGCAAAAGGAAGGGGGGCACTGTGGGGGGTGAGGTCCCCAGTGTGTCTCCAATCGATGACATGATTAATCTAATGCCAATAATCAGAGAATTGGAGGTGTGGTACACGTCAGAACGAAACAAGCAGAGATAGGAATCACTTAGACTAGGGGAAAGGGAGAAAAGGGTGTGGGGGAGGGAAGGGGTAGTATAGGTGAAAAAAAGTGCCTGGAGCGGTTATTGGTCAACAAGTCAGACAATTCCCATGATATTATGGGAAGGGTGTCATGGACCTGGCCAATATCACAAAGTGCTCGCGGTGAGGGGGAAGTGTTGGCTGCCAAGGAAGAAGTAAAGCCAGCACAAAATATTGAAACAGAGAAAAAAAAAAATCATATGCGGTGAGGGCAAACCACCTCCTGGAGATTATATCCTTTTGTGCAAGCATCAAAACATTCAATACAGTGTAACATAATGCAAAGCAAGTCAAAGTAGTACATTCACTGAACAAGTGAAAATTTAGAACCATATATCATAAATTGGGTAGCTACATAGATGTCGTCCTCTCTCAAATTACCCCACACAGTGAAACATTATGCACATCAGAACTAATGTAGGTCAAGTCACAGAGTATCCATGTGTATAGAATAGGAGAAGGCACCAATTGTGTGGGACTTTTCAAGTTCCAAGAAGCTATAGTGTTAGTGCTAACTCTCGGGTAGCACAGGCAGGAGAGCACGTGGGACCACCACTGCTGGAGTGGAGGGGGAACTCCAGCCTCCCACAGTGGGGGCCCCACGCCCCGTGTGTGGGGAAAGCATCATGACTATAGTTCAAGCACATATCCCTGGTCAAATGTTAACCCCAGAATGTTCGAACATCAAGGAGATTAAGGGTGGGTGTATAGGGAGAATTAATCAGATCTAGTCGAATAGGGCATGCACCTGTATATCGTGTGTCCAACAACTTAACTGATGCAATGTATAGTAGGTGGTGACCCCAGCCACTGGGTCTCTGGTCTCAGAGAAACGTGCCCTGTGCCTTCAATGTTCAGTTTATGAGCAAACCTACAATTACGGCAAATGCATTGGTGTAACGTTACCCATCATTGGTATTGGGACCTCTTCTTCTTAGGCACACTGCAGTACCATCTTTCCTGCTGTATCGCAAGTCTCGGCATCAGACTTCCGCAGTCAATGGGCGAAGCATCCTCCGTGTCTTGAGAGTCAGGTCAGACAAGTCCTGGTAAAAAGATATTACCGTGCCTTCGTAGGACCATGTACCAACCTCCCTGGCTGGTCGCAGGATTTCTTCTTTAAGGTGGTAATCTGCTATATTGCAGATTATATAGGGACTGATGGGGGCCCTGTACGCCCTGTTCATCCTAATAATAGTGTCCTCAGGCCTGCGCAGCAGCGAATTGAAAAGCTAGTGAGAGTGTTCGGGACATTTTCGGGCTCCACAGACTGCAGTTCAGGTAGGCCCCACTCTCTGCAGCCTCTATTATCGAGATTCTCCAGCCTACGTCTGTAGTCCACCAGGTACAGTGAGTGTTGTGAGGAGATCTTAGCCATATTATTCACGTTTTTGACTTGTTGTATCGAGTCTTGTTCTTGTTTGGTGACCCATTGCTCCAGGCCTGACAAGTCCCGTTTCATATTAGCAATCTCGTCCCGCACCGTGTGTTTTAGTTCCGTTATCAGGTTGCCAAAGTTAGCTCTCCATGGGGCTGAAGAGAAGATCTGTTGGATAGCGTCCTCCCCAGGGGGGTCATTAGGAGTTCCTTGAAATACTGGGATAGTTTGACTTTCTTCCCCTGCATCCTCAGAACTCAAGGGGGACGCTGCACTTTGGGCCTCTGGGTCCTGTGATGATAGCCCTCGCGGGCTGTCGAAATACTCCCTCAGTGAAGAGGTGGGTCTCTTCACTCTGTCCCCTAGTATTTTAGGGTCTTTATCTCCTTTTTTATTCTTGCCCATTTCATCAGATGGTTCAGGATTGCGCTAGTGATAGCGGGAGGTAGACGGAGCTCTCAAATCATGCAGCCATTCTCCTCGATGGCTAGCCACGCCCCTCGACTACTTAATTTTCTATTTGGCATGTAGACACCCATTGGCTATGAATTCTCAGTATGATATTTCCTATTTGTATTAGGATTATTATTATTTCCAATAAGATATATATATATATACAAATATACAGTATACATATTTTATGATTCCATTGTTGAAGATATTATAATTGATAATGATTGATTCCCATTCCTGTATTGTCTCTCTTTATACAGCAATATTATGCTTCAGTGTTTTTAGTTTTTTTAAATTTTATTGACAGTTCATGTATCACTCTGAAAATGCATATTTTTGTCCGTGATTCACTGAATTATAATGCGATGGAGATTATGGATTATGGTTTAATGGATTACTGAAAGCAGTTTATAGAAAATTCATTTTTATTAATTTTATTGATGAGTCAGTTTTCATATATAGTATACTGCTATATTATGGATGTATCACTGATATAATTTGATATAACTGATATCACATATCGCCATTCATATACATAAAAATCAGTATATTATAGATGAGTCTTCTTTTTTTTATAATCTAATATGGGGGTTTTAAATAACATTATATATGTATTTAATAATAAATACATTTTGTACCATTTCATTCAAATTATTAAATTGTATACTTTTTTTTATTCCCTTTACATTCAAAATATCTCCTTTCAAATACACTCTTTTTTTTAGTTTGTTTTTCTTCTTAGAAGATATAATGGTTGACTAAAGGGAACGACCATAATTAAGTTAAAATGCACACAGATTAGTGAAACTGTTTCTCATTTGTTCACGTCAAATGGCACAGAGTTTGAATGAAGTTTTTGTATTGTTACACATTGCACTTATGAGTAAGCGCTGAATTGCGGAATGTATTAGATTTCTTGCACAGCTTCGCACAAAAATGTATGATTAGAAATACTAAAATAAATGTTTCCTTATTTGGAATTATCCTGGAGTGAATTTCTTTATCTTCAATTCATTTATTGCGTACAGTTGGTAGGCTGCTGAGGCGCTCTGATTGAAGGGTGATTGAAAAATTGTAGAAGAGCTTTTTTATGAGGACCTACCAGTGGGACTATACATATTAATCCCAATGAAGAAACACTGATATTTTAGTGGAGGAATCCATTTTTTTTTTATTGGATAGTGTGATAGGGTACATATAAAGATGTTATGCTGATGGCAATCACTGTATGTTATATTTGTCACTAAAACAAATTCTCCAGTCACACATAATACTGTGTAGAATGAAGAGACAAATGAAAAACAATAGTTATGTCTTCTGTATTTTCTGTAATTTCATTTGCCAAATGTAAACAGAAGATTAAGAATTGTATTTGATGAGCGAATGGATTCAGACCACGAGTGTTAGGGAAATGATCCTTAATACCGAGGAAGTGGTTGGAGCTGAAATAATTGGAGGGCCTGGGGATTTTGGACAATTTTGTGTTCTGTAGGTCAGCTTAGACAGTAGAAGGAGGAAAATGCCCTAGCTGATTTGTTAATCCATTTTTGATTAAAAGTATCAGTGGACAGGATGTTAATGTACAGTTACAGGATCAAGGAGAGGTTCACTGTAAATATGATCAGAAAATTGGCAAGGATGCTCATCTCTGTTATCAAGGAGGATAATATACTTGCAACAGATTTAGAATTCAATTTACAATATATATATATTCAATTCCTGACAAAATGCTGCAACGTGGGTGATGGGGCATGTCCTAGGTGTGGAATGTGGGTGACACATTTTCACAATGCATCCTGAAATGACACTCATATTTACACAATTATGTACACATTTCTAATCACAAAAATGCCTGACTTATTTAGTAACTTTTTGAAAATAATCAATTGAACTTAAAAGGGGGTGTGCCATGCACTGCTTATATTAGTGTACATTTGCCCTTTTTTTTCCTTAAACTAAATAATAGGGGATGGACTAAATGATCTCCATGAAAAAATACATAAAGGGAATCAACACAGTAAAGGAGGAGAGTATATTTAACACCTTAGTGACATGACCTTTAGACATTGTCTTTCCCTTGGTGAAAATGGGCTGTTTTGACATTTCTGTAGCCACACAAATTATATAATTATATATTATATTATTATATTTCGTTAGCTACCATTATATTCATCATATCTTGTAATTTACTAAAAAAAATTTGAGATGAAAAAAGCAACACTTTTTCTCACTTTGACCTGAAAAAATATTTACACAAATACATTCATTAACCCCTTGGCGACACAGGACGGACTAGGTCCGTCCTGTGTGCCGAGGCGTTAGTGACACAGGATGGACCTAGTCCGTCCTGTGTCAAAACGAGCACTGAAAGCGGAGTTTTTCCGCTTTCAGTGCTCAAGCGGCATTGTAACGATGCTTCCGTGTGGAAGCATCGTACAATGCTAAAAAAAATGCCCGTCGGCATTTCGATCGCTCTGGAGAGCGATCGAAATGCCGGTTTTAAAGGCACAGAGCCTTTAAAACGCGGGCATTTCAAAAATGAGCATAGGAAGCGAATCTTTCGCTTCCTATGCTCAGAAAGTGTTCCTGATTGCTTCGCAAGTCGAGGCAATCAGAAACACAAAAAAAAAATGCACGATCTTGGTCACTGAGTGACCAAGATGGCGCTGCCCTTCTAAGGGCAAGAGCACAGGAGGCAGGAAGTACCTGCTTCCTGTGCTCTCTGGCTGTCACACGATTGCCTCTTCACAGAGGCAATCAGTGACTGCCAGGCACACTGACAGGCAGTGGGGATGCTCTCCTGAACATCCCCACTGACTGGTCAGATCAATATTAACCCTATATTGATCTGACCAGTTATGATCTGCCTCCCTCTCCTCACATTTTTTTTAGTGAGGGAGAGAGACAGATCAAAGTTCTAAAAGTAAGTAAAAGTTAAAAAAAAACAATAAATACACAACACACAAATAATAAAACAATAAAAAAATGTTTATTAAAGCAATTCCCTGTGTTTAACCCCTTCCCTGCCATCTTGCATAAGCAGTGATCGTGCACATCAGCGCATTTATTTTTGCTGTTTGTGCATTTTTTAGGGGTTAATTTTTTTTGTACTGTAATTTATTACAGTACTAAAAAGGCTCTTCTAAGAGTTATTAACCCCTTATTTGCCATCGATCACTGCTTACGCAATGATATTGACGCCAAAGCAAATTTTATCTGCATATTTTTATTTTATTTATTTTTTTTACACATACCCGCTAGGGGATTACATGTAAAGTAAAAATATTTGAGATTTTTTTTTTAAGCTGCCTGAGCGCATAGCGATCAGTAACAGCGAATTAGTGGCAAAGGCGGTTTGGTGATTTCTCAATTAAGCTCACCATTCGCCGTGGTCAGATCAAAATTAATCGGATCAATATTC
Organism: Pelodytes ibericus; assembly: GCA_036172795.1. NCBI lineage: Eukaryota > Metazoa > Chordata > Amphibia > Anura > Pelodytidae > Pelodytes > Pelodytes ibericus. Next base: position 209,197,636 of record CM069857.1, on the reverse strand, counting down.
ACAAATATTGATCTGCCTCCCTCTCCTCACTTACATTTTTGTGACGGAAAGAGACAGATCAGTATTAGTGATATAAAATAACATTTTATAAAATTGGCAGGTTTTATGAAAGTCTTTCACTGTGTATTAACCCCTTCCCTGCCATTCATCACTGTGTAAGCAGTAATCTTGCACAGCAACAGTATGTTTTGCTGTCTGCACTGTTTTATGGATTAATTTCTTTGTACTGTAATGTATTACAGTACTAGATAGGCTCTTCTAAGAGCTATTAACCCCTTCTTTGCTCGAGATCACTGCTTACGCACTGATTCTGAAGCCGCGGATTTTGACCCTATTCAGCTTTCTGATACATCATCTAGCGATGTATCGGTGGCTGCTGAGCCCTTGCCACAAGTAGTGATGGGGGTCTACCGATAAAAAAATATATGGTTTGGTGGGGGTAAATTACATTGGCTGGCTTCAAAGATATATCCCATAAAGGACACGGACGCAGGTTGACTACATGTCAAAATTCCAAGTTGGAATTTTGAGATGCGCATCTCACAAATGTTGCCTTCTAGCCAAAAACAAACCAACAAACCTATGCATGGGTGCTATCCCTGTACTTGGGAGATGTTGCTGAACACATATTGGGTTGTTGTTTGGCAGTGACATATACCAGAATCTGTGAATTCATGCCTGAAGTACAATGCATGTGGAAAAAAAACTCCCAAAAAAGTACTACCACAAACTTTTACAAAGGCTGGTGGTAGAATTAGTACCTATACAGTATTAAAAAAACACCATTTGAAATACCTTAGGATGTCTATTTTCCAAAAATATATGGTTTGGTGGGGTAAAATTCATTGCTTCAAAAATGTTCCAAATGGAACATGGGCGCAGGCTGACTACATGTCAAAATTCCAGGTTGGAATTGCACAACCCCTAAATGTGGAATTTTAGACCCAATACAAACCAACAAACCTATGCATGGGGGGTATCCCTGTACTCAGGAGATGTTGCTGAACACATATTGAGGTGTTGGTTGGCAGTGGCAAATACCAGAATCTGAAAATTCCTGCCTGAAGTACAATGTGTGTGGGGAAAAAATGACATCCCAACCCTTTGACATAGGTTGGTGGTAGAATTAGCACTTGGAAAGTGTTAAAATACCACAATATTAAATACCCTAGGATGTCTAGTTTTTCAAAATATATGGTTTTATGGGGTAAAATACTTTGACAGGCTTCAAAATTGTCCCAAATGGAACATGGGCGCAGGCTGACTACATGTCAAAATTCCAAGTTGGAAATGCACCCCCCCTAAACGTGGCCTTTTAGCCCCCAAATAATCTAACTAACCTACACATGGTTGGTATCCCTGTACTCAGGAGATGTTGCTGAACACATATTAAGGTGTTGTTTGGCACTGACACATAATAGGATCTGTGAATTCATGCCCGATGTACAATGAATGTGAAAAACAAATTACTATCCATAACATTGACATAGGCTGGTGGTAGAATTAGTGCATGAAAAGTGTTAAAATACTACCATTTGAAATACCCTAGGGTGTCTAGTTTTCCAAAATATATGGTTTTGTGGGGTAGAATACACTTTTTGGCTTCAAAAATGTCCCAAATGGGACATGGGCGCAGGTTTTCTGCACGTCAGAATTCCAAGTTGGAAAACCAAAAAGCGCACCTCTCAAATGTGGCCTTTTAACCCCCAAATAACCTAACCAACCTATACATGGGTGGTATCCCTGTACTCAGGAGATGTTGCTGAACACATATTGAGGTGTTGTTTGGCACTGACATATAACAGGATCTGTGAATTCATGCCCAAAGTACAATGTATGTGAAAAAAAAATACTACCCAAAACATTTACATAGGCTGGTAGTATAATTAGTGCATGGAAAGTGTTAAAATACTACCATTTGAAATACCCTAGGGTGTCTAGTTTAAAAAAATATATGGTTTTGTGGGGTAGAATACACTTTCTGGCTTCAAAAATGTGGCACAAGTTTTCTGCATGTCAGAATTACAAGTTGGAAAACCAAAATGTGCACCCCCTAAATGTGGCTTTTTAGCCCCAAAACAAACCAACAAACCTATGCATGGGTGGTATCCCTGTACTCAGGAGATGTTGCTGAACACATATTGAGGTGTTATTTGGAAATACCCCTTCACATTTTAAGGTAATGTTTACCTAAATTGCAATATATGTGAAAAATTAAAAAAAAAGATTTTTTGCTGCAAACTTTGGCATAGATTGGTGGTAAAATGGCTACATGAAAGGTGTCAAAATACCCCAAGTTAAATGCCCTGAGTTGTCTAGTTTTCAAAAATATGTACATGTTGGGGGTCATTCATGGAGTTAGTACAGAAATCAGTGTTACAATGTCACTATCGCTAATTTTGAAAGAAAGGATTTTAAAATAGCTTTGCACCACTTATAGTTCTGGCCCTGTAACATGAATAAAAAAGCACAAAAACATAAAAACATGGGCTATTTCTGAACTCAGGACATATATTAGAAACTTTTTAGCAGTGTTTTTTTGTTGTCTCTTGTACATGAGTATACAATTTTTCAAATAAAAGTCATAAAAAAATTATTTTTTCAATTTTTTTGCCATATTTTATTATTTTTTTTACATCAAATTATATGCTATTATCAAAATAATGGTATCAAAAGAAAGCCCTTCTTATAACGATAAAAACGATATATAGTTTGTGTGGGTACACTAAATGAGACAGAAATAAATTACAGCAAAACACAAACACCTCAGAAATGTTAAAACAGCCCATGTCACCAAGCGTCAGACAAGCCAAAAAAGTCATGTCACTAAGGGGTTAAAAAAGACCCGTTCTAAATAGTGTCTACATTTGGTCCCGAGTTTTGAAATATTAATGTTTCCATGTTTTTCTGCAGTTATAGGGCAATAACCAAAGATATTGGTGGGGGTTCACCTACAGTGACCTTTTGACCCCAACCCTAAATTTAACCCTAACTCTTAACCCTAAATTTATTCACATTTTAATGTAATTGTAACCCTAACCAATATTCTAACCCTAGATTAAGATCTAAGGACTACCCTAAGGTAGTCACCTACCTTAGCCCGTAATGAAAGCCAGCAAGTCCCAAATAAAAGTCACTGTCCCCTCAGTGTTAGGCTCAAGAGTAGGAAGCATTACGCAGGGTGATGGGTGGGAAGTGCTGAGAAGCAAGAGGCCGTCCAAAAGTTCACAGCAAGAGGGTAAGGCAAAAAAATTAGTTCAATTCCAAAGGCTTGAGGCCAGCAGCTTAGGATCAAATAACGGGTATACAAGTCAGAGTCGGTTTAACAGTAAATCGGGGAGTCCAGGAGGAAAGCAAAGGTCGGTACACAGGAAAGTAGCAGTAGATTCAGGTAACGAACAAATGTAGGAATGGGAATGAGAACAGACACCACAGCTCAACAAGCAAGCACAGAATAAAATTAGTGTAGGAGTTTTATAGAGCTCTCCCCTTTACACCTGGGGACCACCCCTGACCATGTGGTGGATAGGGAGGAGGAGTGTGGGACTCCTCAGCCTCTACCAATCATGCAGCGTTCCTCGTGAGGAATCCACGCCCCCAAACCTCCAGGAAACAGTTTGGCCACTCGAGGGCCGCGGATTCAGCCCACCTCGTGGTTGTGCTATTGCACGACAGCGGGAAATGGGAGCAGAGGATGGATCCGATCAGGGGGGCCCCCTGGCAAGGTAAGTGGCGGCCCTTGGCCCTGACTCTCTGCTCTTTGTCCCAATAATCACATGAACACAGGTCTCAGGTACAGCAGAAAATGAAGAACATTTATTAAAGCATAACATGGGGAACATATACAGTCAGGCATCTAGATAACAGAGAGCAACTTGTGACGACCAATTGGTGGAGGGGGTGGAATTACCCTCTTTGTCAGCCCCTTAAGCCCTTCAACCCAGGGACCAATGGGAAGAGCGCCAACACTTAGCCCCGCCCCCGTGGTTTATTCCGCGAGTATGCCGCAAGCTATCCTAGTGACCGGGTTGCGGCTCTAGGGCTCCAGAATACTTGCTGCCGCTCCGGCTTCCAGTATGAACAGTCCCCAGGTCCCGGGTTGTAGGGGAACCAATCAGAGAGCAAGTAACAGCGTCCCTTTAAACTGCCAACCAATCACCACAGGAGTGACGACTGAGGAGGAGGGTGTTTAGTTTGAATAGACCAATCCCCAGTCATGGGTGTGCAATGTGGTGATGGAGTATATGTTGGTGTAAGTCCTGGGTGTGCAGTGTGGTGATGGGGTATGTGCTGGGGTACATCCTGGGTGTGAAGTATGGGTGATTGGGAATTTCCTGGGATGCTGGGGTAAGTCCTGGGTGTACAATATGGTGATGGGGCAGGTACTGGGGTAAGTCCTGGGTGTGCAATGTGGTCATGGGACATGTCCTGGGTGTGCAATGTGGGTAATGGACCATGTCCTGGGGTAAGTCCTAGGTGTGGTATGTGGGTGCTGTGGCATGTCCTGGGTGTGCAAGGAGGTGCTATGGAAAGTGATGTTGGAGCAATAACAAAAGGAGAAATGGAGTGAGGGAGGGAATGCCGGGGGGCCCAGACCGATTGGTCTGTGATGGGCCCCACAATTTCTGCATGCAAATCACTTTTGCAAAAAAATAATTTTTTACAGTGCCATATATAACTCGAAATCACAAGGGTTAAAGAGTGGCTTAAGCACCTGTCTGGTACAGGGGCACCACTAAAACCTCTGACTTCACTGCCACCGGAGTGTGCTGCACCATGATTAAAATGGTCCTGCATGTCCTACTTAAACCAACACACACTGAAGTCTAATCACTAAACATTGAACTAACAAGCCAATGGAAAAAAATCCAGTCTCAATAGCTGAGTTGGAAAGATAATGTAGGGATCCATCTAGCGGGGTTGGTAGTAGAGGAGCCCAGTATACAGACGTAGCTATAATTATAAAAAAAATAGTCCAGTATTCAAGCAAAGGTTGAGGACAGGCAGCAGACAAAAGAGTAATCCATAAACAGTCTGAGGACAAGAGGGCAGGCGGTAGGCAAAGAGTAATCCGGGTCAAAGGCAGGATGCAGGCATAGAGTAATCTGGGTCACAAAGCAGGGTCAAGGGCAGGCAGCAGGCAAATGGTTAATCAGTGTCACAAAGCAAGGTCAGCAACAAGTAGGATACTGGGAATAGCAGAGCTCAAGGAAACACTGTGCACTGGGCTTGAGCAAAACAATATCTGAGCACCATGTTCAGGGAGTCTGGAGGTTTTATAGGGCCTGTGCCTCCCCCGTCAGGACCTCACGGAGGAGACAGGCTGCTGCCGCAAGGTAGGCACCTGACAGATAAGGGAGCTCTAGAATTTTTGTAGGCCATGTATTTTTTAAATTCCATTGTCCGTTCACCACTGTTTAGTGAACAGACTTTACTTGAACTTGCAATACAAATAAATCACCTCCACAATGGCACAAATGCCAGGCCAGGCGACTAAGGAATTAGCAAAACCTACTTCAACAGAAACAAAAAAGGTATGAAATTGTCTTGAGAGGTATGGCAATCATGTAAAAGGAAAAAGATGATTCAGCTCCAAGAAGTTTTGGATATTCAATGAAAGATACCTTTTTTAGTGTACCGTTGAAGGGCACTGGGTTAGCAGTACAGCAGATTGCTCAAGTAAACACTTTATTACAGGGGTGTCCAAGTTTTTTTTGCAGTGGGCCACTTCACCAGAAATGTATGTGTGCGTGGGCCGCATTCATTTTTCATTGAGGAAAAAAAGTGTGAGTGTATCACAGACTCCACAGCAAAATACATAGAAACAAAATACATAACATACACTTTATTTTTATACTATATAAATTTATTTTTTAAATATTACTTTGTGTTAATGTGTAATTTATCAAATAATCAAACACATACATATACAGCCACACACAAATACACAGACAGACACACTTACATACACAGATTTCTGTGATACTTACACATACATACACAGTCGCACTTACATGCTACTCCAAGCAACTTTGAAGTGGTGTGGGTTTTTTTTTTTTTTTTTTCTTCCCTCCCTCTGACCCGTGCACATGTCACACACAGGGTAGAGAAGGGATTATACGCTGATCGCCAGCGTTCTGTGTTGGAACGCTGCGTCTAGTTACATGTGCGGTTGGAGGTGCGGTTACCGCTGCAACTCTCACGCGGGCCCCATCTCCATTTCCCGCGGGCCTCATGTTGGACGCCCTGGCTTTATTAGATGCACAGCAAAATGTCTTTGAGGGCTCGATGTTTGACCAGACAAAAGGCAGCATGGCAATGCAAATAGATGAGTAGTCACTCAAATGTGGGATAGCCAGCAATCGAGTTTTCACGTCAACACATTCCATTATGTGCTTAAGCCTGTGCATTTACATTTTTTTTTCCCTTTAAATAAATATTATGCCAGTTTATATCGGGCAGAACAAATAAACAAACAGAAGAATTTTCATCAGTAATATATTGTGTCATTATCCTCTTAAAGGAATGTTACAGGCAGGTATTTTTATTATTGCAGTGAGGATTGCAATATCTAATTTTTTTTTTTTTCATGTTTTATAATGCATACATTCTGAAGATCATAAAAGCTTGCACCCGTACACTCCGTAAATCCTCGCAAACATCCATAGAGGGGGGAGTTTAAACTTGAATGAAAAGCACAATGAATATTCTCAGAACCCATCCATCTCTGTAGGAACATTCTGCTTTCCTCTGTTGGGAAGGTGGTGGAAGCCCAGATCTTAGCTTAGGATGAGGATGTGGTCTGGAGAAAAAATAACAAACATTGGTATTCACATGTAAACACTGCATATTCTTTTTTGTTGTTATAATTAATATAGTTAAAGAGAATCTGTCTACTAAATATTGTTGTACTGTGAATAATAAAATGATCTATACATTGTGTAAGCAGAATTGCAAGCAAATATGTACATAAGGAGAAAATGTGGTTTAAATGTGTTTGTGGTGTCATCTGTTTATAGCACAACCTCTGGCTCGTTATGCAAATTAACTGTTTTTCAATAGGAAATATCAAGCCACAGATGATGTCATTGCAGTGCAACAATTCCAGATCTGACAGGTCTGTGAGCATGACTGGTTGAGTGGGAGTCAGCACTGATATACATGTGATCCTAGTGCAGAAACCACTGGCAGGCTTTCCATACACAAACCCTGTGTGCAGCAGGTGTTACCAATACCTATTTTTTATGGTGTAAATGTACAGAGCTGCCACACAATTTATACAGCTTTGATTGGACATGCTATTTAGCAGATGTGTGTATAGGCCATATTGGCCTATTATTTTATACCTTTTATACCTTCTGTCAGCATTTCATATATTATCAGTGTAAAAGATTATACTAATTTAAAAGCCATATGGTTCAATGCGAGATAATCGATCCAGAAGGGGTGGAAAACATATAGAATTCCATTTAAGAGCCACTAAACTGATTACAGATTTACTCCTAAGCTGTTTATACACAGACACTCCTGTAATTTTAATGAATTGAGTACTGTACATACCACCTGTAGTTCCTAGAGGCTATAGATATATCTTGTGTTGAGAGTGATATTTCACATAGTACATGAATTGAACAGGTTACGTACAACTAGAAGTATCATAAAACTGTGGTAGGTTTATAGCCCTCAAGGCATCATGTAGACTCAGTAGCAATATATTTGGTATGCTGACCTTTAGAAGAAGTTCAGTTCAGACAAATAGATTTGTTGTATGATTTTTGTGTAAAGGTCAATGGGCCTGATTCAGTGACGCAAACTATCATTCTGTTGCTGTCTATTCAATGACATGAGGTAAATTAACTCAGGTCATCGAACAGACCCCATTGTGTTTCAAAAAGCAAGGGGTTAGCTGGTTAGAAAGGATAGGTCATTACTAGCAAGCATCTTGTTAATACGTTGATACAGCTTTCATATTATTTTTTGCTTTTCTTTTTGCTACTTTGTGTGAACCTCCCACGATGTATACTAACAAAAATAACAAAGGATCGGCAGAGTAGGACATATATTGAATAATATATAGTATATAAATATATATAGGATAATAAGTAAAAATAATGGAGGGAGTACTAGAATGTTGTTGTGGGTGACAGATATTTGGACTGTATGTAATGCAGTAAAATATAAAATATTACAAACTTCAAAACACATTAAAAATCTATTTTATCAGTGTGGAGAGATGAATAAGTACATGTTATTTGATAGAACATAAGTAGATTTGTACATATAATTAAAAATGTGGTATTGATGCGATTTTTCCTCCGTTTTTGTGAACTGGAACAAAGATTGTAATCCAGGCTTTTCATCCAACATCAGTGCCTGACCTCACAGATGCTCTACTGAATGAACAGGCAAAACACTCCAACATTTTTAATAATCAGGTGTCCCAATACTTTTGTCCATATAGTGTAGCGTCAGTTGAAATAATTTGTTACAATAACTGACAGAAATAGTTCCATATAGAGTTTAGTCATTATAATCTGTCAATATGCTTTAAATTGTATTGTTTCCTAAATCATGTTTTTTCAAGGAACTGGTTCACATAGGAAATAATTTCCAAAATTCAAGTTTTAGAAAACTGTACCTTTTCATATGCTACTGACAGTGTGTTACATTACATTATGTTACTATTTATTTATATACCACCAATAATTATCAGCACTTGGTACAAAGCATAAGAAGGGAGTTACAAACATTTTCAGACTAAAACATGAGGTAGAGGGCCCTGTTCGCAAGTTTACACTCTAGAGTTAGATATGTTTTGAAATGGAAAACTGCAATGAAAATACAGAAAGTGGAAGTGGGTATTTACAGCAACTACCTGGTCAAATCTAAACGCATCACCTAAATGAATAAGTGTGGTAATGCTGACCCCTAGTGAGTTGTACACATAATAAAAACAATGAATTTAGGCTACTGCACTTTTCTGTTTTTGTTCAAATGGTTCATACTTGGTTTGTTTGGTTTGTTTGCACAGTTTGTGCCCAAGCTACTAGAAGGACTTTTTACTATCACTAGGATTACATTTAAACATATATAACATGAAAAAGAAGTAAAAAATAAAAAAAATGGATGAGGTGGAAATAGCGAAAATTAGACAAATCCTTATTGATTTTACACACACATACATAGTCTCATGCCTGATCTTTACCCATTGCAGCCTTATTATACAGGCATTTGGAAAAGGGTGTTACGAGGCCCTCTCTTTTAATTCATGTGTCCTTACTAAATTATTTATATGCTTTGTTCTTAAACCACTCAAATTATAATGTGTGTGTTCTGCATTTAGTTTATGATATTCCTATGCTGTATATTCTTCAAAAAAAAAAGGGGGGGGGGGCACCTTTGTAGGATCCATCCCCTCTCAATTGTCCATTTTTGTGCACTGATGGAAATCATAGGATCCTAACTCTAATATTTGTGCTTAATTATTGGAGAAAAGCATTTGACCTACGTTAACCCATCTAAACGACACAAACATGAGTGCACTATATATTCTTCACACTTAAGCACAGTGCAGCTGGCTTGACGAGAGTGGAACATGTGACAGTGATGTATTTGCACAAAATAGAGGAGACACATGTTAGTGTTAAATAGGTGGGGGGCTGTACTGTTTCTGATTCAAGCTGTAGAATGAGGTGAACCTGATATGGATCTCTGAGTACACTATACACAAGGATGTCTTAGACAGACAGGATCCAGGAATTATTCTTTAAGTCATACTACAGATTTGTATAGAGAGTATTTATTCTATTTCGTGTCTCCTTAGTTATTTTGTTAGCCACGTCTGCAGAGTGCCAACACTATTCATTCAGATAGGCTACATTAAGGTACAATGAGTCAGATGTGAACTAAAGAATACTACAAGAGGATCTCACTGTTTTCTAGAATGAATAAAGTTTAATAGTGGATAAAAGATACAAAAATATAACTCGTAAAAACGAACTATTCATATAATAGCAATATTTTGTCAAATAGAATCTAAGCTCAGCAAAAGAGAAACCGAAATAGCACAGACCCATAAAAAACCCAACACAATTAAAGGATGCTATCACAAGTAGAGGTGTAAATCACAACTGCTATGAAAAGCTATCCTTGAGAATGATTACTGTAATTCTCAAGTTATGAGAAGAAAAAAAAGAGAGAAGCAATCTCATTCTAGCAATAAGGATAATCTGAACTCCAAAATTACATTTGGGGTACACAGAGTAGTAACTAGGACAAAGTAATGAGGCTCTATCCTTAGGTGCAAAAGATGGCATTACACCCATATTGCACATTCAATTGAAATTACACCACATTGCACATTCACTTGACATTGAATACATATTGCACATGATCACTTGTCATTGCACCCATATTGCACATACTTTACATTACACCAATATTGCACATGCTTTACATTGCACCCATACTGCACATATTTTACATTGTACATGCTTTACATTGCACCAATATTGCGCCTGATTATTTATCATTACACCCATATTGCCCATACTTTACAATGCACTCATATTGCACACACTTTGCTTTGCACTGAACCCACATTGCACATACTTAACACTGCACCCATATTGCACATTCAGTGGACATTGCATCAATATTGCATCTGATAACTTGTCATTACACCCACATTGCACATACTTTAGATTGCACCCATATTGCACAGACTTCAGATTGCATCCATACTGCACAGACTTTAGATTGCACACATATTGCACAGACTTTACATTGCATCCATATTGCACACACTTTGCATTGCATCCATGTTGCAAACACTTTACATTGCACACTCTCTACATTGTGTCCACATTTCTCATACTTTACACTGCACCCATTTTGATCACACAGTTTACATTGCTAAAGTAAAATGTGTAGAAAGGAGGCGCCAAACAATAAATATAGATTATTTAACCAAAAAAGCAATAAAGTGATATATATATATATATATATATATATATATATATATATATATATATATATATATTATATATTTATTTATTTTTATTTTATTTATTTTTTGCTGCAAACACTAATGTGAACCACAAAAACACACTAAAGGATGCAGTAAAAAAAAGAGGAGTGTTGAGAAAATAAACTTGATACCTATCTCACAATAAATACTGAAAAAAACCCACATGAAACCATATACCTGTTTTCTACTTTAACATCACAATCTTGATTTGCTTTTCTTTCCTTTTTATGATTTGTACACTCCTGCAGAGGCTAATCAATGTTCCTTTCTGATTAGTGTCTGTGATTGCCACATGCAGCCTGAAAGTTATTATTAAACAGCCTTTTTGAATGATATGTGTCTTTCAGATAAGCGTTTACAGGTTCCACAGGGTTTTTGTGGCACTCTATCAAACTAGCAGGAATCATAGTAGATAAACAGTTCACTAATTAGACATTATTGTGGCAAATTGCTGGATTAAACAAAATTACAGTAGTTACACTGAAACAAATCAAGCTCTGATTATTAAACTGTTGAATAAATTACATTTTTTTTACTTATTATCACAAGCAAATATTTGATTAGAATGGTGCACATTGTTCACTGTCACTGATTTACAAAGGAAACATTTAAGATATGTTTTAAACATTTATTTTATGTCAGCAAAATAAAAACATATTTTTTGATTATTTTTATACTTTGTGCACTTAATGGTGATTACAAAAGATATAGGGTTCTATTACAAATTAACTGACAAGTTCAGACAATAATAGTTGACTTGGAAAAAATTATTCAACCATCTGTCTTTCCCAGGGATGATCCTAGGGTCACGGACACCTGGGTGAAGGTTTTATTTTTATGCCCCCAAGTGGGCATGACTAAAACTCTTTCCCTTTACAAACTTTTGTTCCAGACATTCCCGTTTCATATGTAGGGGGGCCAAACAAACTTTATTATGATGTAAAGTACCAACAAACTTTTATTTTAAATAAATATATATATTTAGCCACAATACTGTGTACTTTTATTTATTTTAGCAATATTATACTATTCCTATGATGCTCCATGGGAGACTTTTGACTGGCTAGCAGAGGGAGTTTTAACTACCATTCCATAGTTGCCAACATCGGCCATGTTACCAGGGACACATATTTGTTCCACATGTTGCCGAAAGAGCATGCAAAGTGCAGCCCGGCAATATGTTGGATGGATATTCGCACAGACACAATCCAATTAATTAATCATGTTAGGTCCTATGAGATCTCCACCCTGATTAAAAAATTAGATTGTGTCTGTGCGTACCGTATTTGCTCGAATATAAGACAAGGTTTTTTTCAGAGCAAATGCTTACATTCGAGGTCGTCTTATAATCTGCAGGGGACCTGGATCCCCTTCTCTAACAGCAGGGGATGTCTGCGCGATGAGCGCAGACTCCCCTGCTGCTGCCCGGCACGACCGCCGGGGCTTCTATGAAGAAGCCGGGTACTTCCGGCTTCGTCACAGAAGTCCCGGCGGTCGTGCCGGGCGGCAGCAGGGGAGGTCTGCGCTCGTCACGCAGACATCCTCTGCTGCCCCGCTAGCCACCAGGGAGAATCGGACCAGCTGTCCGTCATAATAGACTGCCGTGTCGGGCAGCATGGAGGATGTCTGCACGTATCGTGCAGACATCCCCCGGCTGCCCCAACTAGCCACCAGGGAACGAAACCAGGATAAGGGGAGGGGGGAGGACACAGACAGACAAGGGGAGTGAGGGGGGAGACACAGACAAGGGGAGGGAGGGGGACAGAGAGAAAAGGGGAGGGGGGATAGATAGAGACAAGGGAAAGGGGGAAGAGAGAGAAGTTTTGGGGGGAGAGAGAGAGAACGCTGGGGGGGAAAGAGACAGCTGGGGGAGGGGGAGAAAGGCCGCATTGGAACATAAAAGGAAAAACAAGATATGCATTTGTATAATATAAATTTTTTTTATTAAAAAGCAATTTACATATATACAAGTTAAACTTTTTTCCTATAGGGTAGTCTTATAATCAGGCTTTTAGTTTTTTTCCTAAATGAATGTACAAATTTGGGGGGGTCGTCTTATAATCAGGGTCATCTTATAATCGAGCAAATACGGTATATCCATCCTACATACTGCCGGGCTGCACTTTGCATGGTCTCTTTGCAGCATGTGGAACAAATACCGTATTTATCGGCGTATAACATGCACCTCATTTTAAGAAGGAAATTTCAGGAAAAAAACTTAAATTTCAAATAAAGAACTTTGAAGCCCAATATGCCATTTTAATATGCCAGGATATTGCCCCCAATATGCCATTTAATATGCCAGGATATTGCCCCCAATATGCCATTTAATATGCCAGGATTTTGCCCCCAATATGCCATTTAATATGCCAGGATTTTGCCCCCAATATGCCATTTAATATGCCAAGATATTGCCCCCAATATGCCATTTTAATATGCCAGGATATTGCCCCCAATATGCCATTTTAATATGCCACGATATTGCCCCCAATATGCCATGTAATATTCCAGGATATTCCCCCAATATGCCATTTAATATTCCAGGATATTGCCTCTTAGTATGCTCGTTATGCCACCCTCCTCCCCCCCCTTCCCCAGACCCCAGTACTTACCTCGTTCCTGCTCCTTCTCCTGGTCCTCTGAAGGTACGTGGCTGTGAGGGAAGCGTTGTGAGCTTCCCTCCAGCTGCGCGGAACAATAAAGTTTGTTTTAAAAAAAACACACTTTGTTGACCACGCGGCTGGAGGGGAGCTCACAACGCTTCCCTCACAGCCACGCACCTTCAGAGCACCGGGGGACAGAGCAGGAACGAGGTAAGTTTTAGATTTTTTTTATTTTTTCAGCCACCGATCGGCGTATAACACGCACACATCATTTGCCCCCTATTTTCAGGGAGAAAAAGTGCGTGTTATACGCCGATAAATACGGTATGTGTCCCTGGAAACATGGCCGATGTTGGCAACTATGCCATTCCCATGATGCCCAACCAGCCAAAGTCTCCCATAAGCCTGGCTGAGCACCATTGGAAAAGAAGTACAAGGTGCAATAAATACAAATGCCCCATGCTCACCATGTCGCTCACATGTCTCTCTCTTACCATACCCCCATGTTTCTCTCTCTCTCCCCATACCCTTATGTCTATATCTCTCTACACATACCCTCATGTTTGTCTCTCTCCCCCCAAGCCCTCATGTCTGTCTCTCTATCTTACTATACACTCATGTCTCTCTCGCCCAGTTTCCTCATGTCTGTCTGTCTGCCCACACCCTCATGCCTGTCTCCCTCCCACCCACACATACACCCTTTGTGTCTTTTTGCTTCATGCTCCCAATTTCTGTCTCTCTCATCCATGCCTTCCCCAAGTCTATCTCTTCCGTATGTCTCTCCTCCTATACTGCCTACCCCTATGTCTTTGTCTCTTCTCATGTCCCTTTTCCATGCCCCCTCCTGACCTCATCTCAGAACACAATCAACGCTGCTTCGATTACCCCGTGCATAGTGATGACTCAGAGCATAATGTTCCGATGCACGGAAAGAGCAGGAAGAGCTGACTGAGGTATGAGAGGCTGTAGAGAGGACTCTCCGGGGTGGTAAATGGGCAACCCATTTGCAGAGGTGTACCTATGATCTCTAGAGCCCTTGGCAAGGAGCTGTATCGACATACATACACAGCCACATTTACACACATATACACTCACACATAAATACTGAAAAACACACACAGTCACACTTACACACACACTCACATACCCAGTCACCCATACACACACACACCCTTACACAGACACCCATACAGTGGCGGCTCTAGACTTTGTGAGGCCTTAGGCGAAAGTCGAACATGAGGCCCTCACGGACACACATTATTAAATAAAATATATGCAAGTGATAATAAAAATGAACTGTAGAAATAGCATATTTCAAGATCAGACTCAAATCCCAGCTTCTAGAAATGAACAGCTCCTAGAATTTTATTTGTCTCATAATTATTCTACAAACATCTATAAACATTTGGTATAGATAAAATTGTGTGCAGCTGACTAACTCACATTGTTATTGCTGTGTCCTAAATGTGAACACTAACACATATCACACAGTCATTCATAGACACACTCAGTGAGCACACACTGACTCACAGACACACTCAGTCAGCACACAATCACACTCAGCCAGCACACACTCACAGATACACTCAGCCAGCACACACTGACTCACAGACACACTCAGAAAGCACACAATCACACTCAGCCAGCACACACTCACAGATACACTCAGCCAGCACACACTGACTCACAGACAAACTCAGAAAGCACACAATCACACTCAGTCAGCACACAATCACACTCAGCCAGCACACACTGACTCACAGACACACTCAGAAAGCACACAATCACACACTAAGAGAAACACTCAGCCAAAAGGAAAGGTGCTCAATGTTGAAAGTGGTCTCACAGACCACGTTGTGCTAGAAGATTGGCACTTTGTTCTTCCTCACAGCACCGGATACACTGTGATTTAGCCATTCAAAATGCCAGAATTTTGCCACTCAATATGCCAGGATTTAGCCATTTAATATGCCAGGATTTAGCCCCTTAATATGTCAGGATTTACCCCCTCAATATGCCAGGATTTAGTCCCTCAATATGCCAGGATTAAGCCATTCAATATGCCAGGATTTTGCCCCTCAATATGCCAGGATTGTGCCACTCAATCTGCCAGGATTTTGCCCCTCAATATGCCAGGATTTTTCCACTCTATGCCAGGATTGTGCCCCACAATTTGCCAGGATTTTGCCACTCTATGCCAGGATCTTGCCCCTCAATTTGCCAGGATTTTGCCACTCTATGCCAGGATTTTGCCCCTCAATATGCAAGAATTTTGCCCCTCAATATGCAAGAATTTTGCCCCTCAATATGCAAGAATTTTGCCACTCTGTGCCAGGATTTTGCCACTGTATGCCAGGATATTGCCCCTCATAATGCCACTATTTTGCCCCTCACAATGCCAGGATTTAGCCTCTCAATATTCCAGGATTTTGCCACTGTATGCCAGGATATTGCCCCTCATAATGCCACTATTTTGCCCCTCACAATGCCAGGATTTAGCCTCTCACTATGCCAGGATTTTGCCACTCTGTGCCAGGATTTTGCCCCTCATTATGCCAGAATTTTGCCCCTCACAATGCCAGAATTTTGCCTCTCAATATGCCAGGATTTTGCCACTGTATGCCAGGATATTGCATCTCACTATGCCAGGATTTTGCCCCTCACCTCATTATGCCAGGATTTTGTCCCACACTGTGCCAATATTTAGCCACTCATTATGCCAGGCTTTGCTCGTTTGTACCACCCTCCTCCCCCCTTCCCTAGTACTTACCTCCATGCTGCTCTCCGTTGTTTCCACCGTGCATCTTCTCTCCTGCACGGAGGAAGGAAGTTCCGGTCGCGTTTTTTTTTTTAAAACTTTATTGAAGCTGCGCGGGTTCAATAAAGTTTAAAAAAAAAAAACCCGCGATCGGAGCTTCCTTCCTCGTGCAGGAGAAAAGATGCACGGAGGAAACGTCCCAGGTTAGTGTAACAGGGAGCTTAACGGCAGCGTTAATCTCCCTGTTACATCAAAGGCAATAAGGTGAGTTAGGCAGCCGCGAGGCCCCCGTGAGTGCGAGGCCTTAGGCGGCTGCCTAACTCGCCTAATTAGAGAGCCGCCTCTGCACCCATACATCCTTACAGATACACTTAGACACAAACTCATATACACACTTACAGACACAGGTACATCAGACAGTCTCAGAGTGCGACAGGGCAGAGCATGCACCAGTGGCGCTGCGCTCATCCATAGGTGCAGTTATTCACATGCAGGCTGCATCTCGAGATGTTGTTAGGGAGAGAGCTCCCTAAAACAGTGCCTCTGCTACCCTGCGCCTTGGAGCGGTGCACCCGCCCAGAATCAGCCCTCATCTTTCAATCTCAGTTACTAAAGCTTACTTAATAACCAAAATTCACCCATAGTGAACAGACCCCACTGTGGTTGGTGTGCAACCATCCATGTTAAAGCTGCAATCTAGTTTTTCTGTCCAACTGTAGCAGCTGATGAACTGCAGATCCAATAATTCCCAACAGCCTTGAAGAATTATGGTAATGGTAGTCCAGACACATCTGGAGGGCTTCAGTTGGATATTGAGGCACTAAAGGGGCCCTGTCATGAAAAAATCTTCTGTTTATCTTTAAGTATCAACGATTGGGATGCATTTTTTTATAGCAATGCAGGTTCCAGATTTTTAAACAGTTGTAACCTTTGCAATGCTATTCATTAATATGTCTTGTTTGGATGTCTTTAGTTATAATCATAACAAGTGCGTGTACACCTCTAATTTTCAGGACTGTCATATAAATGATACCACTCCCCAACATTCAGAAGATGTTTCAGTTACCCAATTTAGTTGTATTCATGTTTAGCAGTTTAAGATTAAAGCCTGTGCTAACCCTGTCAAACCTTGATGGTTGAACAGATTCTATAGTTGGTGCATTAGTCCACCGAGCCATCCATCTCCCACTCTCAGAGCAAGATCGAATTTCTTGACTTGCGTTTCACAGAGGTTTAAATAAACAACACTCATATGTTAATAAGTCCGAGAGGATGACTCTTACACTCATTGTTTTATTAAAGAGCTGTTGCTAGTCAAATAGTTGCTTTCAATAATTATTTTGATGTGAATTGGATGCCTTTTCTAAGCAGAGTAGAACAGATAAACAGGTCTAAACAAGTTAATCGGAGCTTATAGTTGTATAAAAATGTAACATTTATTGCTCCAAAAACTATTTTTCAATTATTACATTTAACGAGGATGATTTTAAAAAATATTAATCAAAGGCGAGCATGACAGGATGGGAATATGAGCACCTCTATACTGTTTATAGCTCTAGTGGGAGATGTCTCACTTGATGAACTTTTTTTACCTTCAGTCAGTGACCTACATTAATAAAATTCTGTATGTGTCACTGGAATCTTTTTTATGGACTGCATTAAATAGAATGTAACTCAATTAAAAAAAAAAAAGACTTTAATGGTGATTTAACAGTATCGTTCTGTCACCTCTAAACTGAGAATCTCAGAAGTGTTATTTAAATTGTCAGTAATTATAATTTTACCAATAAGGTGTTGGTATCCTATTGTGCTTTGTTCCTATATCACATTATACCCTGCAGGGCAGCGAGTGCAGGGGTAAGCAACCTTTGGGACTCCATATGTTGTGGACTATATGATGCTTTGGGACTCTATGAATGAAACAATTGTGTTGGCAATGCAATTCAGAAGATACCTGACTTCCAAATTCTGTGCAATTTCAGGTTCTTCCACTGCAGAATCTAGGGAAATGTAGTTCCCATTGATTCTGCTTTCGTTTATAAGCCCCGTCTATGAAGAAGCCAATCAGTGTGAAATGCGTAGACAGAAGCGGGAGGAGCCTCAACACAAGTCTTTGATATATTTTGTATGCTTCTCCTCAATTTGCTATTCCATCCTCTGTGGCTATTTGAGTTTCTGACAACTTATATTGCCAAACTGCAACCACCCACCACAAGCTCATCATACTGAGCCTGGACATTTAGGCTCTAATACACGTGAGTGGGATTGTCCTAGGGGTCATTTCCATCATAGGGGACCAAGTACAACAGTCTATACTATGTTTTGTGCTGTTTTCTCTCCATTTATGTGAATGTTTTGTGCCAGCCAAGCAAAGCCACCAATAGAAAATATACGTTGATTGGTCTGTCATTTACTATCTGTCTATATATTCTGAGCACCCTCACTTCTTTTTATATTGTCCTTTAACACCCACACATAATACTGTGATTTTTTTTTGTTTGTGATGGAGCTCTGTAATACACTCACACACTGCACATTTCTGTGACTTTTATGAATCAAAACAACGTTGCGTCAAATGATTATAAGTCATTGGAAGGATTTCATTTGCATATGTGACTGACATATAGCAGGGTAAAAAAAAAAAACTGATGTAAATCAAATAAAAATTCCATGCTTGGATAAATTCTTTATAGCCTCCTAAGGAAAACATTTAATTCTTGTTACTGCCCACAATGTGGAGAGTAGACGGAAGATTGTCTGCCCTGCTTGTCATTTACTGTTTGGGGTTATCCATAGTACTTCAAATACTCAATGCAACTGTCAACCGTGCATTAGTCATTGCATGCACAGGCACAATGTCAACCAACAACAAACACACAATTTAATTACATAGCAGTGTTCTAGACTAGACAATGTGCCAAAGAACACAAAAGGTTGAATTTTAGGACCATGGTACAGTAATCCCAAATCAGGACTTATGATTAAGTGTGCTAGTCACATGAAACACGTCAAGTCTTTTTCCCACTACCTTGCTGTATTTACTTTATATTATTTTTTCTGCCATTAAATTAGTTTTTCACATTTATTCAGAGTGCCGTTCTTATTTCCTTTTCATTCATCTTCCAAATCAGGACTACCATAGAAACCAGGAATGTTTGATATCTTGAAAACAGGCCATATTGCCTAATGTATAAAGGAACTAGCTGTGTGCAAGCTGTTTAGAATGTTAGGTCAGAATTTCCTTCATCTGACACAAGATTCTATACAACATGTCCACCACCCTGATAGATTTATACAGGGCAAAGCAGGCTCAATAAGGTACATTAGTTACATTTTTAAAGTAAAGCATTTCAAAAGCATTTATGCTTTCAATTAAATAACTTTTTTTTAACCATTAGTTACCCATCCCTGTTCAATTTAATAGATTTTATGTAGACGAAATATTAATATTATTCGTTCCCTGCTCAAGAGAACAAGACCGCATCACTCAGCTGTATACATTGAAGACTGTGACGTTTGGTGTCTGCGCACACCCTAATTGGTCTGCTCCTTTGCCATCTGATTGGCTCACGCCACAGAGGCTGCTTGTACTTTTCCCATCATCCCAGTGAAAAGTAAGCGGTGATTGGTTTTCCTTTGTGGAGTTCGGGAGGACCGGTAGTTGCTATGGTGACAAGTAAAGGAGCCAACAAGGGAGGAGGGATAGAGATGACGCATCCTGGGGGGAGCGGTTTCCGAGAGCACCGTGGGGAGGGGTGTCTCGAGGCCGGCGCGAGACGCTGCGGGCGGTTAAGCGGGTAATCGCCGCTTCGTTCAGGGACAGAGGGAGAAGGTGGTGTCCGGATACCGGGCCGCGCAGCCCGGCCTTTTTCCCATGCCTCGGGAATCCGCTGCAGAGGGGCGGCGGCGGAGGAGGAGGCGGAGAAGCGGCGCGCTGTGAGGAGAAGGGTGTTGCATGCCGCCGGGGAGCGGAGGGGGACGATGCGCGAGTATAAAGTGGTGGTTCTTGGCAGCGGCGGGGTCGGCAAGTCGGCCCTGACCGTGCAGTTCGTGACTGGAACCTTCATCGAAAAGTATGATCCGACCATCGAGGACTTCTACCGCAAGGAGATCGAGGTGGACTCGTCCCCCTCCGTGCTGGAGATCCTGGACACGGCTGGTACCGAGCAGTTCGCCTCTATGCGGGACCTGTACATCAAGAACGGCCAGGGCTTCATCTTGGTCTACAGCCTGGTCAACCAGCAGAGCTTTCAGGACATCAAGCCCATGAGGGACCAGATCATCCGCGTCAAAAGGCGAGCGGGGGAGGGGGCTCAGTTCCAGTGGGTGGGGGAATTGCCGGGGTACACGAGCAGGGTTTTGCAGGGCGTTGTCATAGAGGGCAGTAACTTGGGGGGTGACAGAGGGGAAGCGTTGTGTTGAATGTCTTGTATTAAGCTGTACAGGTAACAGCGGGTTAGATTGCTCCAATGCTCCTGTTCAGCAGACCAACCTCTAATTATGGTCTAGCCTAGGAGAAACGGATAAAAAAAAATTTGTGAGCGGTCTTTGTGAACATTGGGTTATAAAGCGAGGCCTCCACTTTAGGTTTGCCTTTTCTGTCCAGAATAAAAAAAATAGTCCAGACCGCAGCAATTCAGGAATCCAGAATAGCACGTACTGCAACTTAAACAAGGGCCTTGGTGTGTTGGCATGTATGAAGCTCTCCTTTTTTTATTTAAACCTTTTTTTTTTTTTTTTATATAATAAATAGAACGATTTGTAGGACACTGTTTTATTTTATGCTTTGCATTCCTCCTTATAGATTGGTGGATTTTTGTCTACGTCTCAAAAGAACGGTTATTTACCATACCCGTGTTTGATTAGGACAGTTTGATGCTACTGAATTTTATTGCTGGGAATACTTCCTAGTTTGTGAGGTTTTCCCCAAAACTGTCACATTGTTCTAAAGTATAACTTCTAAAATCCCTACTGCTGGCTCCTAACTTGTCCTGATGGTTCTTTCACAGACTCCCATGCAAAACAATTTCCAACGCCACTAAATTTGCCTGTTAGTCGAATATAGTTGACAATATTTTTCAAGTCCTGCATTGTTATGATTAATAACGTCAGAAGTACTGCAGAATGCATTTCTCTCTAAAATCTGTGCACATCATGGGTATCTGCAGTGAAGATACACATAAAGCATGGTAAATAAGAAAACAACAAATTAACAATATTGCAGGCTTTCATTACAAAAATAGACCTGATGAATATTCACTTATTTACAACATAGCCAGTATACAACATACATTATGTTAGCAAACTTACATTGAAATGCTTAAATTAAGAAATGTGTTGAAGCATCACCTTTATATGCAATTTAAACTTTGTGTTGAGTTCGTTCTCATATCAAGCCACATGTGATGGCCTAAACACGTACAGTACATACATATTTAAAACTGTTTGCTTTTATTTTCGGAAAATGCTTGAAATACTGCTAACATAATAGTTAAATTATTTTTATTTGTTTTTACATTCACAGTATAAACAATTGTTTAAAACCACCCTGTCACTTAAGCTACTTGTCTTCATTTACACTTTTTGCTAATGTGAATTGGTCAGGGATACCTCCACTGTGTCAACACAAGCTTTTTTGGTACCCTAGGTCAGGGCTTGACAAATTTAATTTACTTTTAGGAGCCAGAAAAAAAATCTAGGAGCCAGACAACAGCACATTCACAAAACCACACACAGAGACAGTCAGTCACATTCATACAGAGACAGTCTGTCTCTGTATGAATGTGACTGACTGTCTCTGTATGAATGTGACTGACTGTCTCTGTATGAATGTGACTGACTGTCTCTGTATGAATGTGACTGACAGTCGCACTGATACAGAGGCAGTCGCACACATCCAGAGGCAGTCAGTCAGATCCACACTTAGCCAGGCACACACACACACACACATCCACACTTAGCCAGGCACACACACACACACATCCACACTTAGCCAGGCACACACACACACACACACACACACACACACATCCACACTTAGCCAGGCACACACACACACACACACATCCACACTTAGCCAGGCACACACACGCTTAAAAGAAAAGAGAGAGGAGAAAAAAAAAAGTGACTCCCCCTCCCTGCTATTTTACCTTATTGCACGGGAGGGGGATTTCTACTGCAGCTTGGTCCATGGCACAGACCGTCTGCACACTACTGCTGATCGGTGGGATGTCACGTGACACCCGCCTATCCGACACTACAGCGCGAGGGGGCGGAGCAGGAAGCGCACACTCTGCTTACCCTCGCGCTGCGAAAGAATACTGGTACTTATTTTTTTTTTTTTTAATCTAACCTCAGGATGGGGGAGCGCCATGTGCTGCTGATCCTACCCGGGCGCCAGGTACAATTTCCTAGTCGCCCTGGCGCCCAGGCTTTGTCGAGCCCTGCCCTAGGTGAACCCCCTTTCCCGCACGGCTTACAATATTTGCATGCTCAAAACTTTTTATTTTTTATTTTTTTTAAATGAAGAATTTATGGTGGCTCCTTGAAAGTGGTATGGAACAAAACAGGAATCTTGGGAATTATCTATACACCTGCAGAGAACATTGGCAATAATAGTGCTAGTCCTGCATATGCCACTGTATAGCACCACTGACCAATGCCCACAGCTGCTATGGCTGTTTTATGCTGTGTCTTGGCTGTGGTATAAAGCAGAGGTGTAATAGTTACTTGGTAATTAAAAGGTCCATGAATATGATGTGTCGAAAACTAATGTGCTGTTTTTTTTCCTATGAATAAATCTTTTGAAATTGACCAATCTTTTAATAAATGTTTTACAGTGCAAAAGGTCAAACAGTTCTATTATAGATGAAGACCTTGGGCAATTTTCCATCTGTAGTGTCCAACATATTTTTAAATAAGTACTGCATTATGTAAAGAAAAAAGTGTCTTATCACCTTTTTCCTGAAAAGTCCATGTAATGTGCAATAAGGTTATTGATGTTGCTTAGCAACAGTCCTGACTGTCTCCCAACCCTCCTTATTGGATGTCAGTTAATTTACAGGGCCCTGTGAAATTATTTTCAATGTAAAATTATAGGAGAAATGAAATGTTTTAACTTCTTGGCGACCAGACTTTTTAGCCATGTCTTACCCTTAGATATAATTTATTATTATTATTTTACTGTACAAACACAATTTGTGTGTGTATATAATGTAAGAATTGCTTTCCTTTGATGATTCCATTATTTTGATCATATGATTGAAATTTTCAAATACGAAAAACACTTTTTCTAACTTTTACTTGAATTTTTGTTTTGTTTAGCACAACTTTCTAATAAAAAAAACCATCTGCTACGTAGATTCTATATGTCCGAAGTTTAGAAATACTCATTTTTCAAAATGTGTTTTCCTTATAATAAAGAGTACGATTTGTAGGACACTATTTGTTTAATGCTATTTTATACTTTGCATTCTTTGTTATATATAATTTGTGCCCAATAAAGAGAGACTAAAGAAGTCAGTGAAACACTGTCTTTGACCACTAAAAGCTGCCAGTCACTGTGATTGGCTGTCACAATGTTCAGATGGAGAGGGCCTCCGCAGACATTTCAGTAGGCATGCTGCACTCAGAATTGCAGGATGCGCCGGGTACATCCTTTTGTCGGCAACAGGACTTTTCATAGGACACACCGGTCATGTCCTTTGTCTACAAGAAATAGAGGTAAAAATAAGATCATTTCACATATGATAAACACATGTATAACCCACAGAAAAATTTGTAGGTGGCAATTACCCCTTTAAAACAGTTTGCTGGACCTGCCCCTACTACTCTGACATTTTTGTTAGGCCATATCTGGTCCTATTGTTTTATACAAAAGCTAGCAAATTAACTGTAAAAACGTGGATGGTGCTCCTGAAGCCCAAAAGCAGACACACGTTGAGGGTCTTTACAGATCCTTAGCATTAAAGCGGTTGCCTAAAAATGTAAATACGCCGCTCACCACTGCACGCAGCCCTTTCTCCAAATGGAACCTGAAATCACATTGATCATAGAGAGTATGGACACTTAGAAGAGTGCAAAATATTAACAAATATATGTTAAAACATACACAATAAATAAGTGATCCAAAACTTAGTGATATTGATAACAGTAAGTGCTAAAAAAAAATATTCGGATAAACTTTCAAACAGATACAAAGTAAATTTGTCTTCCAGATATTGGTGTTAAGTGATATGAATCAGATTTACATTTGGATTTTTTTTTTTTGGACCACTTATTTATTGTGTGTGTTTTAACATATCTTTTAAAAATTTTTTTAATTATTGTGCACTCTTCTAAGTGTCTATACTCTCTGCGCTTTTTATCCATTTTGTATGGGTATTGTGTAGATAGCCCAGGTGGTCTGTCTTTTGATTTTTAGCTGCATGAACTTATGCACGGAAGGTGAAGGTGTCTTCCTGCATAAACTAACACCAGACACCCTCTATTTTGGACTTTATAGCCAAAAGTGAGGGTGTTTGGGGTAATGCAGGGCAGAGGAGAGAGAGCAGCGTGTGGAATACAAACCTGGCAGCACTCTCCTCTGCCCTGCTCCATCACCAACATGGCTCCTAACTGATTTGGAGCTCTGCCCCCTGGTGATGTCAGCATGACATTACCCTCCCACTCAATGCAAGTCTGTGAGCAGAATTCTGATTTATAGACTGCATTGTGATTCCCAAACCCCAAAGTGAGATTTTACTGCAGTAAAGTCTCTGGGGGGTGGCACCCCAAAACACTTACACAAAATGGCGGCACCCTGTCACGCTTGTTTAATAACATATTATTAAATAAACTGACATAGAAAAAACAAGACATCTGAAAGTGACAATAAAAAATAAATAAAACCTTTTCATTTTTTGGTGGGAGTGTCCCTTTAACCTGTCAGACCGCAGCATCCACAGCTTAGCGTTGAATGAGGGGGCCATGCCACTTTCGTATTAAGGTTGTTTGGGTATGTCCTTGAGGCCGACGTAGCACGTCTTCTTGTGGGTACTCATTAATCTTAGTCAGCCATCACTTTCTCTGTGTGATGTGAACAGTAGTTGATCGGCTAGTCCTGTGCTTTTTATTTTGTAGAAAAAAATCCTCTGGGTTCACTAACCTACTCACTCATGCATTTGCTGTCTTTTGCATTCTGATATACAAACAACCTAAAATTAGGGATTATTCTAGCCTTGGTGTAGTAATAATCTAAATTTTATTAAAGACAGGAGGCGAGTATTTGCATAACCTTCTTTACTGTTTAACCTCCAGCAGCAAAACAGTTAACAGTTATAGAAAGAAAACAACCAATCAGAACACAGAACAGTGGTATATAAGGCAGTAACCATCCTCTTCACTTCCTCTTTCTTTGATGCGCCGATCAGGATGACGAACATAACAGGTTAGAACAAACCAAGAAACAGGACCACACGAACCCGAGGTTGGTAGTGGGCGATGATAAACGCGGAAACGGATCAAACTAGGAGAGAAAATAAAGACATCGTGAAAGTAAACTGTTTTCCATAAATGTTTCAACAGCGGGTAAACATTCACATAATGTAAATAACTTATATAAAATTTCCCTGTAACGATACCCACAATGGAAAACATCCCATAAGACAGACAGATATAAAGATAAGTATGAGGCAGGATAGGTAATGAATTTTTTATTTATAGGGTGGGTTAGTATTGTACAAGAGAGAGAAAAAACAAACAGGGGGGGAAATACTCGCCTCCTGTCTTTAATAAAATTTAGATTATTACTACACCAAGGCTAGAATAATCCCTAATTTTATGGCAAGACAGGAGGCTTCGTATTTGCTATTTTAACGCTGAGCCAATAATGAAGAACCCGCGTGAGCCCGCGGGCGAAAATAGAAAGTGCGAAAAGTCGACTCCCTGGACCAATCAGCCGCCGTCAGGATGTCAGACAGAGAGCCCCCTAGGTCGAGGGCCGCAGAGGCTGCCGCGCCGCGAACAGAATGTGCGCCGAACGACCCTTCGATGCCTGCCTGATGCAGAATCCATTTGATCCAGCGTGCGATAGTTGGAGAAGATACCGCCCGGAAAGGACGTACGTAAGAGAGTAACAACTGGCCTTGAGTGGAAGAGCGAGAAACTGCTGTGGAAGAGAGATAACTGCGAACACAGCGAGCAACACAGAGTTTCGGACGGTCCGGGAAGTAAGGGTAGAAGACCGACGTTGAAGATGACTTGGTTCGACGTGAGATAGCAACCACAACGCCCTCCGGGGAAAAAGTGAAGGAATTCGCGTCAAAAGCCCTAATATCTGCCACCCTTCTGAAAGATACCAGGCAGAGTAGTAATGCTACCTTAGCGGATAGTTGACGAATCGAAAGGGCGTCATTATCAGGCCACCCTTCCAGGAAACGTAATACCACGGAAACGTCCCAAAAAGATGAATATTTAAAAGATGGCGGTCTAGCAGACCTGATGCCCCCTCAAGAGCCGGCAGACCGTAGGGTCCTTCCCGACATTCACTCCTGATATGGGAACGTGAGCAGCCGAAATGGCTGAACGAACGATGTTGATGGTACGATAGGATTTACCCTGGGCGAATAGAGATGCCAAGAAATTCAAGATAGCCGCTACAGGGGCCGTAAAGGGATTAAGGTGTTGTCCCATACACCAGCTATTCCAGATTCCCCAAGCCTGAAGGTAGGATCTTCTAGTGCCCGGCGCCCAAGAGTCTCGGAGGAGGTCTCTAGCTTCCGTCGATAGTCCCGACACATCCCAGGCACCCCTGAAATCATCCAGGCCACCAATTGGAGGTGATCCTGAAGAAGCAACGGATGGGGGTTCCCCTGTGGGTCGGACAAAAGTGTCGAGGAACAAGGTAACAGGAGGGGGTCCTTGCAAGATAGCTCCAGCAGAAGGGGAAACCAAGGCTGCATTCGCCACAGAGGGGAGATAAGAAGTAGTGTGACTTGTTGACGCATCGCAAGATGTAACGAGCGGAGGATCATGGCAAACGGGGGAAACGCATAAGCTCCTGTGGGGGGCCATGTCTGAAGAAAAGCGTCTACTGCCAGAGAGAGGGGATCCGGCATCCAACTGAAGAACGATGGCGTTTGCCGATTCGTCCTGGATGCAAACAGATCTAGGTGAAAGGGCCCTCTGAGGAGATTCAGAGAGTGAAAAACCTGAGGGTGAAGTTGCCAGTCGCTGGTGTCTCTCCAGTGTCTGGAGAACCAATCCGCCACCGTGTTGTCCTTCCCGGGAAGGTACTCTGCCCTTATGGACAGGTGGTGGGCCATGCAGTACTGATACAGATCTTTTGTCAGTTCTGTCAAGAGCTTGGAACGAGACCCTCCCAAGCGATTGATATACCTTACTGCCGACACGTTGTCCATCCGGAGAACCAGAGAGCAGTGAGTCGAGTCTTTTGTGAAGCTGCGCACGGCGAAGGAGCCCGCAATCAGTTCCAAACAATTTATGTGGAGCCCCTGTTCTTCCGGTGTCCAGGACCCGCCCGTTGTTGTGGCCCCGCAGGTTGCGCCCCAGCCAAGGAGACTGGCGTCCGATTCCAGAATGAAGTCTGGAGTCGAGCCAAAGATGGCACGGCCGTTCCATGCCGACATGTGCGTTAGCCACCACTGTAGTTCGAGTCGAACTTCGTCTGAAAGTGGGAAAACATGGTCGTAGGAACCTGTGGCCCGCAGATGTTGAGCCTTCAACCGTTGCATGGCCCGATAGTACAGAGGTCCTGGAAAAATCGCCTGAATGGACGCTGACAGGAGCCCGATTACGCGAGCGAGATCTCGAAGAGAGACCCGGGGAAGACGTAAAAAACGACGGATGACTTTCCGTATTGAAGAGATTTTGGACTGAGGTAGTTTGAGAATCGCAGCCACCGAATCCACCGTGAAACCAAGGAATTGAATTGACTGAGTAGGACGCAGTTCCGACTTGTCTTTGTTGATGATAAAACCGAGGTCCTGTAGCAGTTGCACGGTAAGGTACGTGGCCTCGCAGAGGGAGTCTTTGTCTCTGGCCATGATGAGAATGTCGTCCAAATAGACGATGGATCGGATGCCGCGGACCCGCAAGAACTCCATGACAGGCTTCAGGAGCTTCGTGAAACACCACGGAGCCGAGCTGAGGCCGAACGGTAGGCATGTGAACTGCCACAGCCTTTTTTGCCAAAAGAATTGGAGAAAACGTCTGTGGTCTCGATGGACCGGGACCGTGAGATAGGCGTCTTTCAGATCCAAGCGTGAGAACCAGTCCCGTTCTCGTAAGAGATCGCGGAGAAGATGGATGCCCTCCATTTTGAAATGCCTGTAAGTGACATACTGGTTGAGGGATCGGAGGTTGATCACTGGACGGAATTCGCCCGATTTTTTGCGAACCAGGAACATGTTGCTGACGAAGCAAGGGTCCCCACACGCGTGTTCTATAGCGCCCTTGTCCCGTAGTGCTGAAAGTTCCTCGTGAATTAAAGAGAGATCGCCCTGAGGCATGCGAATAGGGTGGGCTGGGGTTAGTTGAAGCGGAGGGGAAGAGAAGTCTATAAGGAAACCCTTGACAGTATGGAGAACCCAGGGGTCCTGAGTGATAGTGGCCCAGTTGGGATAGAAATGCCTGAGCCTGCCTGCAATGGGAATATGAGGTAATAAAGGGTGTACCCTTACCTGCTGGAAATCTTGAACGGTATGAAGATGATCCTCTCGATCGGGTGGGTCCCCGGTAGGAGGAGGTGCGGTAGCTGGGACGACTTTGAAAGCGGTAGGAAGAAGATTCCTGGAGACGGAGCCTTGATGCCGAGAAAGCGGCTCTGCTGGTGGCACGGCCCCTCTGCCGACCAGCTCTGTAGGAGAAACGGTCTCTTGATTGAAAGACCCGTTTTAGGGAAGATTGTGCCTTGTTGAGGGATGTAAAAATATTTACATGCTGGCTCAGGTTCTTCAGAAACTTGGTGCCGAAGAGGAGACCCTTAGCGTCTGGACCAAGTTCTTTGGAAGCTAGTTCAGCCAATTTACTGTCAAGCTTGAACAGGGCCGCCTTACGGCGTTCAGTTGAGATGGCAGTATTTGCATTGCCCAGTAGACAAAGTGCTCTCTGAGCCCATTCTCGTGCCAGGTGGGGATCTATCTGGGAGCCATTCGTGAGGGCCTCGTCGGCCATGATGAAAATTTGTGTCAGAGGACCGGATACGTCCAACAATTTGTCTTGCGTGGTGCGGAGCCCTTGTTCCAGACCCTTGCGAGGATCCTTCCCGTTCTTCATCATGAAAGTAACGAAGGTAGGGTCGAATTCGGGGGTCGAGGAGACTTTATCTGGTAGGGAAGGGCGAGGGCATTCGGCCCGTAGTTTCTGACGGACTTCCTTGTCGAGAGGTCGTCTCAGCCAATAACGGAGAAACTCGGCCACGTGTTGGGGTGGGGACCATTCAGTCGAACGGGGATGCCTCAGTGTACGTGGGTCGAACAACGGGAAACCAGAGGAGTCCAGTATTTCCACCGGGAGATCGGGGTTGACCTCAGGATCTTTAGGAAGCTGTGAGGTCAGGTAATCAGGGGATCGTGATCTTGATGTGCCCGGTTTTGAAGGACCCGCACGATATTCGTCCAGGATCCGGAAATCTTCCCGCGATGAGTCCAGAGGTTCCTCACGATGTACACTAGGAAGCAGAGGCAGGGAACCGCACCTAGATTTTTTAAGTGGAGCCTTTCCTTTGTCGATTTGTTTCGTGGGAGTATCCGACCACGGTCTTTTACGTGAGCCGTCGCCCTCGGCAGAGTGATCCGAGTCCGAAGAGGCTTCCCTCAAGTCAGAGTGAGGAGGCTGTTGCGTCTCGCGTAGTGTGGCTAAGGCTGAAGGAAGGCAATCTGTCAGAGCCGACCGGAGCCATTCTTGGAAGCCTGCTGGCATATTGGTAGGCTGCAGATCACTCATTGCCGTTGCTTTTGTTTTACTCGATGATTCTCTGAAAACAGATGAGTAGATAGACTGGTTGTGGCATGTAGTATAGATGCAGTTTAGACATTTAATTGTGCATTGCTATGCTGGGTTGTAAGGGAAAAAACAACCAACACAGTAGCGGGGGTCACCCGTTAAATTATTTATTTATTTATTTATTTTGTGGGGGTCACCCAATTCCCTGGGTCAGTAAAGTGACTACTGATAGTGCCAAATTGGAGGGGGTCACCCTCGCCAGTCAGTTTCCCAACAAGTTGGTTATGAAACTCATATAGACCACTAGGGCCAATCTGTAGTGAGGGGAGAGTCCCCCATAGTTACACATATATGCACATGCCTGATATAGGGGGTCACCCTTATTATAAGTCATGTAATGAAAGAAAATACAAGTTTGAGGCAAGAATACAGTATCACCTGCAGTATTTAAATAAAAACCTTCTTAGGTTAGGGAAAGGAGAAGAGTAGAAAAAGGGGGAATAAAATAAGCAAATATTTTGCTTCCCACACGTATTAATAAAAAACCTAAGGGGCTAGGATCCGGGCCTGCCCGATTAGCGTTAAGCCAATGAAGGCCGTAACGCTGCGTTTAGAGGAGAGAGGGACTGAACGCGACGGGAGGAAATCCCGTTATCGCGTGGCCAAACACTGCCGGGATAATGCGGCCTAGAAATTGAGCGCGCACGTGATCGCACGCGCGGTAAGGCCTGCCGACAGGCGAGGTAGAGTGAGAGAAATCTGAGGCCTCAAACCGCGTGGTAGAGGCCCTATAGGACCATCGCGAGGAGTTTACACCATCCGGAGCATGAAACTCTGAAAGTGAGGTGAGTTGGGGTTTTGTAAAAATAACAAGCGACCTAAACGGAAGAAAAACCCCAAAAGGAAAGCGAGTAACGCTAGAGATATAGGCAAAGAAAGATATAAAGATGGAACAAGCTTTAAGATCTTTTAGTTTAGAGAGAAAAACAGGTTTAGTTTAAGGACCATGATAGAATATAAAAAACGGAATAGACAAGGAGTAATAGTAATATAATCTATAAAATATATAACACTAAGATATATATATATATATATACCACACAACATATGTAATACAGACTAATATGTCATACAATAAATGAGAACAAATATGGATTGAGCTCACCTGGAGGTTAAGCAGCAAAGAAAGAGGAAGTGAAGAGGATGGTTACTGCCTTATATACCACTGTTCTGTGTTCTGATTGGTTGTTTTCTTTCTATAACTGTTAACTGTTTTGCTGCTGGAGGTTAAACAGTAAAGAAGGTTATGCAAATACGAAGCCTCCTGTCTTGCCATAAAATTAACATTCTGGTATTATTAAATTAAGTTGATTCTCCATGAGTGACGTCGTATGCAGTGGCTGAAAAAATGCATGAGCAAGATGCAGTGCACTGCGGCTTATGGTAATGATTATTGGTAGATTATAGGAACTAGTTTTTAGTCACAGGTTTTTACTATTTTTCTAACTACTAAAAATAACTATAGTATTTCTAAAGGAATATTTAAACCAATTAGGAGCCATCATTAAGGATTTTAGGAGTAATGGCTCATTGGCTTCTGCGATGTGTCAAGCCTTGAGTTGTAAAATGTCCCCAAATTTTGATGAATAATGAAAATCTTTGGGGGGAAAATTTAAGAAAATGCAATATTTGCTCAAATTAGGTAGGCAATGCAATAGAGCAGCAGGAAATGCTAGCAGAATGCTTGGTTGCATAGGGAGAGGTATTAGCAGTAGGAAGAGGGAAGTGCTCATGCCATTGTACAGAGCACTGGTGAGACCTCACTTGGAGTATTGTACGCAGTTCTGGAGACCGTATCTCCAGAAGGATATTGATACTTTGGAGAAAGTTCAGAGAAGGGCTACTAAACTGGTTCATGGGTTGAAGGATAAAACTTACCAGGAAAGGTTAAAGCATCTTAACATGTATAGCTTGGAGGAAAGACGTAACAGGAGGGATATGATAGAAACATTTAAATACATAAAGGGAATCAACACAGTAAAGGAAGAGAGTATATTTAAAAGAAGAAAAACTACCACAACTAGAGGACATAGTCTTAAATTAGAGGGGCAACGATTTAAAAGTAATATCGGGAAGTATTACTTTACTGAGAGGGTAGTGGATGTATGGAATAGCCTGCCAGCAGAAGTGGTAGAGGTAAACACAGTCAAGGATTTTAAGCATGCGTGGGATAGACACAAGGCTATCAAAGCTATAAGACCGGGAACGGGGGACTAATAAAAAGTACTCAAAAAATTGGTCAGACTGGATGGACCGAATGGTTCTTATCTGCCGACACATTCTATTTTTCTATGCTCCCTTTATAGATTGGTCACTTTTAGGAACTTAGAATGTATCATGTATACCTTTATGGTGCAGAGAATTATCATGTATGTTTGGCACATTAAAGGTACAGTGTATTTATTATCGACAGAAATTACACTTTTTAATATAAACGGAATTTACTTTTTACAGCATTTATTTATTTATTTTGGCCTCCGAATTATAAGTAACCTCTGTGCTTTAAGAGTACCAGGCAAACAATACCAGAAATGACTAAATACATTTTACTAAAACAAAGCACAAATAGCTGCAGATGTGTTTGGGTATAAGCAGGGTGGATTAAAATTGATCAATAGATCAATATTAAGATCTTATAATGAAATACTTTTGGAGGGAAAATTTAAAAGTAGATTTCTATTTAAGATATATTATAGTTCAAAGGTTATTCAGCATGAAATAGAGCTTAATTGTGTAGAATGAGTCTGTAAATTCATGCAATATTTACATTTTTGGAAAAATAATTCAAGTAATCAAAGTTATCTAAACTTTTCCACATCATTCATCTGTGTACAAACAAAAAACATTGCCTTCACTTATTCCCACTTCAGTTAATAAACATTGTCATTTAAGCAAATACAAGAATATGTATGCCATATATTGCTATTATTTTAGTTATATAAAACAATTAAAGTAGTTCTCCAAATATAAGTGATTAACCTATTAAACTAAAATCAATTATCATATAGCTGTTTTACTAATCTGACTGTTTTTTATTTTAAATATGAAATCTTCATCTGGTTGCAAATATTAAAGAATATAACTAGCAGCAAGATTGTCTGTTTAAAACTCATAATTTAAACAGTCTTGCTGATGTCAATTAAATACACCCTGGGCATATGGGCAATGGGAAACTCATCTGCTGTAACATAAAGTCAGTGCATTGGTGAATAAGTCTACACATTCCAAGCAACAGGTCTGTCTTCTCACAGTTATGCCAAGTAGGCAATACTGACCATCATGAAGAATTATGGGTAAGGTTATGCAAATAATTTGAACAGTAGTTGACTTTTGCCTGTATACCTAAATTATATATGGATCCTATAAATGTATGTACATGATTAAAGACCGCTATTGGGAAAAGTTAGTCCAGGTTAGAGAAGCAACTGCAGAAAACCTACTCAGTCATATTTACGTACCACAAACTGGGGATATCTGTGCAACAAAACAAGTCTGCTGACGTATCTGGAATATATATGTATGTTCAAAAACAAGAAATTGAAGGTCTCCTAGCTTTCCACTAGAGTTTTAGACATCCGTTACTCTAAATTATCTTCCCATTACATAGTTTTTGCAAATGTTTTGGGAGTAGGTATACTATGCACCATTTTAAAGGGAAAAAAAAATGTAATCCGTTTTTGGTGGAAATAAAATTTTGCCATGAAATGGGGATTTTTCCAAGGATCATTACAGCTCTTTGCAAGCCCTGATTTAATACTGTAAACACTGCCAATTAATGAGGGACTTTTTACATTTCGTCATGACTCCATCTAAATTAGTCATGATTGACCTCAAACTCCTCACTATGTCTCTTCAAATATAGAATGTGTTGACTGAGGTAAAAAAAAAAGGCCACATGTTAGTATTTTAGAAGCCTTGCTCTTCGTGGGCAATATGAACTTGTGCAACTAAAAGGAATAGAACAAATAGATATACTAGCATGCATTTTGGACGCATCGAAGATTTTTACCTTGGTGTTTTATGAACTGTGAAGAACAGCCTGTTAATCATTGGAAAAAAAAATATTTAGCAATTGTGGTGGATTTGATTTAATAAAGTAAATTTAAATTAATTTACCACTCAGTAAGACTCCTTTTAATCTATTTAGAGGGGCAATAAATTATCTATTAGAGGGGCAACGATTTAAAAGTAATATCAGGAAGTATTACTTTACTGAGAGGGTAGTGGATGTATGGAATAGCCTTCCAGCGGAAGTGGTAGTGGTAAACACAGTCAAGGATTTTAAGCATGCGTGGGATAGACACAAGGCTATCCTAGCAATAAGATAGGGAACTGGGGACTAATATAAAAGTATTTAGAAAATTGGGCAGACTAGATGGACAGAAAGGTTTCTATCTGCTGACACATTCTATGTTTCTATTTTAAATTGAGGTTTTTGAAATATAAAGACTCATTCTGGCTGGTAGTTGTAATCTTTTAATCTTTGCAACCAGCTGAAGATTTCATAATTAGTCTAACCTGTCAGATTAGTAAAACGGCTATATCAGGTCTGATTTTAGTTTAATAGGTTAATCACTCATGTTTGGATTACTACTTAAATCAGGGCTCGACAAACCCCGGGCGACCTGGAAATGGAGCCTGGCGCCCGGGTGCCGTTGCCCTAATGTTCCCCTTGCCGCTGCCATCCGTCTTTTGCAGCGCGAGGGGACAGACAGCAAGCTCCGCCCCCTCGCGCAACACGTGTGTTATTGTGCAGCCGAAAGAGCCATGAGGATAGCAATGAGGTAAGGCAGCAGGGAGGGGAAACATTCGTGCCGCAGCCGATCTTCATGGCTCTTTCGGCTAAGTGCTGGGTCGTCAAGAGACGACACCCAGCACTCAGAAGTTAAGAAGGGAAAAAAAAACTTGTGTATGTTTGAGTTGTATATGTGAAGTGGGGGGGAGGGATGTATATGTGAAGTGTGGGGGGGAGATGTATATGTGAAGGGGGGGTATATATGTGAAGTGTGGGGGGGGAGGTGTATATGTGATGTGTGGGGGGGAGGTGTATATGTGAAGGGGGGGTATATATGTGTGAAGTGTGGGGGGAGGTGTATATGTGTAAAGTGTGGGGGGAGGTGTATATGTGAAGGGGGGGAGGGATGTATATGTGAAGGGGGGTATATATGTGAGGTGTGGGGGGAGGTGTATATGTGAAGTGGGTTGGTGTGTGGGGTGTATATGTGACGTGGGTTGGTGTGTGTGGGGTGTATATGTGACTAGGGTTGGTGTGTGTGTGTGTTTATGAATTGCGTGTATGTTTGCGTGATTGTCTGGCTCCTAAAAATTTTTGCTGGCTCCTAGAATAAAATTAAATTTGTCAAGCCCTGACTTAAAT
This sequence comes from Pelodytes ibericus, assembly GCA_036172795.1. Lineage (NCBI taxonomy): Eukaryota > Metazoa > Chordata > Amphibia > Anura > Pelodytidae > Pelodytes > Pelodytes ibericus. The sequence goes on along the minus strand of CM069857.1, from coordinate 209,161,865 downwards.
TGATTTAGTTAACCTTCTATAACAACGATGGCATGCGTGGCACAAAACCAGGTTGTCAACATCATGACGGGTGGGCGACATGCAGGATCACTTCACTGTGGAATGAAGCAAGCAGCAGTCGCTGTTATATAGCATACATTGAATGGTAATGTTTGTAGGTAATGTGAGATTAAGGTCTTTTCTTGAGCTTTGTTTTATACAATTTTTACTGTCAAATAATGCATGTTATCTCTGCTTAAATTACGTGTATTTTAATTTATCAAAAATTCAAATATTGCATGAATAATACAGCCTTATTTTACATAATTAAGCTCTATTCGAAACCGAATAACCTGCCCCAAAAGCATTTAATTAAAAAATCATTGCTTTTAATCCACCCTGGCAATAATACAAGAATAATGTACAACTTTTTAACATCAGCTTTATTCAAAGTGGTTGTAGGGCTAATGAAATATGTGCAGCTAAGTAAGTTGGGTCTCACCTTGCTGTCAGATGGACTGTACTTTGGATGTCACTGCCTTTTAGTCTCTTTGTTGAACTGGAAGGAAAAGTTTCACTTGAGAGCATATGCCCTGAGATTAACTGCGTGTAGCTGAGAAAGCAGAGAATAGAACTAATGTAAGGGTCCTTAGGGTGTTTGAGCCCAGTGTTTTAGGAGATATAGAGCATCATAAAGACAGGAAGGGTTTAAGCTCTAGGAAAACCTAGTAGTTTCGGTGTAGTGCTGTTTGGATAAATGTAATCAATGCTGTATGAGCATCAGACTATAAGACTAAGGCCACTCAAAGTGCCCTCATTTGGCAGGTAGGATCCACAGATGGCCCATTGTAGAGGACAATGTGTATATATAAGTCCTGTGTTGCCTGAGAGGTTAATAACTCCCAGTTATTTTCACAAATGTTCACTTTACTAATCCAAATGTTAAGTAATTTAGGAGGAAACCAGAGAGAGGGTAAAACAACTAGGGACTTCTACTAAGAGACCCTCAAAAATTCAGGAGCTGATAACTTCTGCATGTACCCTTTAAAGTGGTCACACCCTGGGAGTACAGACATTGGAAAATCTGCTTGTATTAGATATTAGTAATAATATAAGTTATTTTTAAAGTTTAGTGGCTCTTTACGTTCAGTCTGATTTTCATATTTCACCTGCATCTGGTATTTTCAGCAAGCAGTGGCTCTTCTTGCACAACAAATCTGTTTATTGGGGCACATTTTTATTTGGTATACTGCAGATATGGTTTTTATGATTTTTTTTTTCCTTTTTATGCTGTATTTGCTTTTTTTCCACATGTGCATATTCAAGGCTTTCACCACTAGAAATGCATTGCAGCTGTATTGGGGGTAATAAGCAAAGTGGAGACTGTTAGTCTTCATTTCATCCACTTTTGGGCATTCCAAGCTCCTGTGCAGAACATCTGTGATTCTGTAGAAATCCAAAAAATAATACTGCTGGCAGCTAACTTTAATTACTGCACTGTTGAGAAGCTTCTCAGCTGGTTGATCAACATGTACAGGAAGGGCCATATTTCAAAAGGTAATTTTTAGGGCAATCAGCTGGAACATACGTTTTCATAGCAGTTGCCTAACTTGCTTTTTATATGTTAAGTTCCTAGTACTTTACAAGTGTGCATCCAAGCTCAGGGGTAGGCAACCTTAGATGTTGTGGACTACATTTCCCTTGATGCTATGACATCATTGTGGCTGTAAGAACATTGTGGGAGATGTAGTCCACAACCTCTGGAGGAGGTTGCCTACTTCTGTTGTAGCTGCTGACTAACCATTGTATATATTGTCATATAAATCTGTGCATCCAGCTAAATGTATATCTGAAAATGTTCATCCATATACTGGTGCAAAGTGGTATGATCAAACAGAAGTGGTTGTATTGCTGTGATTAGGGCAGGTAGATACAGCAGCAAGCAGTGTGACAAACTGTCTCACTGGTGGTATTGTAGTATCTCGACGGAGAGAATCGAAGGCCTAGTGCCCCCCCCCCTTTTTTTTTTCCCCCGTACCCTAGAGTTAGGGTTAGCGGTCCTACTCACGCTAACCCTAGGGTTAGGCTTAAATAAATTTTAAAAAATTATAGAATAAGACGTACAGGTCCAGTGCCATATTAGGACTGTCAGTTGTTCACTAGGGTTTTTTTTTTTTTTTTAAGGCTGCTAATGGGGGTCGGTGCCACTGAATGACACGGTTTTCTCACTAGGTAATTCCAAGAGATGAATGCCCGTTTAATGGTGTCTCTGTATAGTATAGATGACTGCATGCATGTATGGGTAAAAGACTGCGTTTGTTAGTAAGCTTCAATTCTTATTTTGAAATCTTTTGTTTAGGCTCACTACCTACTTGCATTTGTTGATTGTAATTAAGTATTTTTAAGTCTGTCTGCCAAGTTGCAATAAACACCTTAGGTAACACTTTAACGACAAGGGCTTTTCCTGGGCCAATGACCAGAGACAATTTTTCCATTTTGATATGTGGTTGTATAAATGTAGTTTTCCTCTGTCTCAACCATACACATTAGATGTTGTAGTTAAAGGAAAGTTAGAGTTACAATATTATACACAGCTAGTACAACAGTAACACTGTTCCACTTATTCCAACTAATTACTAATTATTCTTAACTAGCTACTAAAGAAAAATATAGGTTCCTTGAAAGCCCCCCCCCCCCCCCAAAAAAAAAACTCTGCAGTGGTTAATTGTAATTAAATTAATATATTAAAATATATTTAATATAGGTAGAAAAAAATGATAAAAATGAATGCGTCAAAAGCTTTCAAAGGAGTTAAAATACAATAATTATTTTAATAAAAACTGTATCAGAACAAGTAGATTGGGCTACCGCTTTAGTCCCTTGGACAAGTAGGTTTTTTGTTTTGTTATTTAAATTTCCACACCTGTTTTATACTTACAGTTTACAACATCACTGTCAAATAACTTTATTCTATATAGCTTTTAAATTTCTGCTTGTAGCATCTAATCAGCTAAAATTCAAAGGGATTTCTAAGCAGAATTAAAGAGAGGTCTAAACATAATTGTTCATATCAAATTATCAATAAAAATCAAACAAAAAAACAAAAGCTGTTACAATTATCATGAACATGTATCGCAAAATCTGAATATAAAGTTGTCGGGAACCAGCACGGTCCACCGCAGGAATGGCTTACTCCTTGCAAAACTACATGTGCGAGGAGGACACAGATGCAGTCAGATCCCCCAGACAGTGAGAGGTGAAGATTACACCAGAAATACAATCCAGGGGTCAAAGCAGGTAACACAGACTCAAGAGTCCAAAAGCCAAAAAATCCAATACATTAGTCACACCATTTGCAGGCGCAGAGACCACAAAGCAACTGAGCAAGGAGCTATGGTTCAGGCAGGTTTTTATACACACTTAAAGAGGGGTTAAACCATAAACATTTGCCATATAAAAGGGTTCACCTCATGCTTACCTTTTTATGCTGGTCTAGCAAGTTATGTGCTCTTTAGTATACTGCAGTGCTGATACTCTGTTTCTGTCTCACTGCCTGCTTCTCCTACTACAGTGTCATACTTCTTAATTGTTTATATTTACGTTTACACTACTATCTTCTTCCTGATTTGTTCACATTATTGCCTACATTCCGACCATCCTTCCTTACTGTGCACATCTTACATGATTGATACACAGACTAACTACTAGACATGACCAGTGGGCACTGGGTCATCTTAGTCAAGCAGGAACTTTACAAATATATTCCTCTCAAATGTTTGTTTATTTTTTAAAAAGACTGGGATCTCTTTTCAATAGTATTTGTGTAAATCATTTTTTAGGTCAAAGTTAGAAAAAGTTTGTTTTTTCATCATATATTATGATTTTTTTTTTTTAGTAAATTATAAGATATGAACATAATGGTATCTAATGAAAGCCGATATGACAATAAAAACAACATATAATTTGTGTGGGTACAATATGTGAGAAAAAAAGAAAACTACAGCTAAATACAAACACCTCAGCAATGCCCAAAAAAAAAAAGCCCTTGTCACCAAGGGAAAGACACTGTCAAAAGGTCATGTCACTAAGAGGTTAAGGAAAGAATATAAATAAAGCACCTTTCTGAGCCCTCTTTGCTTGTCTAGATCAGGCAAGACTGCTTGGGTTAGATCCTCCTTCACTTTAACCATCTGACCCAAAATTCTGGACAGAATGTCAGCCTCCTAAATCAGGGTTTGACAAAGTTAACTGACTTTTAGGAGCCATGGTGACCAGGAAATTAGACCTGGCACCCGGGTGCTGTCAGCCTCTTGCTGGTGCAATCTGTTTTCTTCTAGCGCATCTTTATTCTTCTTCTGTCTGAGTGTCATGTGATATCTCGGCACTCAGACGTCAGGAGGTTTCACAATCTTTTGGCAGGGAGCCACAGGGTCTAGAAAGACGCTAATCGGGTCTCTACCATTGTGTTCCTGGCTACCAATCACCTTGTGATCTGTGGCCAGGAACAAAATGTGTGTTTTGGTGCTTGGGTTGGCGCGGGGTGCAAGCACCATGCTTCATGAAGGTGTTAATCTGCCATGGATAATTTTTGTATTCATTTCACTGTTCTTAGCCTGCATTGTTATGGAAGACACACAAAACAGACTGATTTCCATCTAGTTATGGGCTGTGATAAAACAATGCATTTTTTCAAATACATCATTTAGATTATTGCCTTCACTCCAGACTGCAAATGCTATGCTGATGATTGAGTCAAATTCACCTGCCTATGCAGGGTTTACATGTTTGACATTTGAAATCAAATCATGGGAAAGGCCAATATAATGGATAACATCACATGACCAATGTTTTACCTACTAATTTCATTTACTTGGAATGACCAATCTTAAGCTTACAGCCAATGACTGTTTGAGCATCATTGAAAATGATTGGTAACAGGTGGGATTCTAGAGGTTGGTCTACCTTAGCACCAACCTGTTTTCACAGTTCCTGTCACCAAGTTCCCTCCCTGTCCTCTGACTCCTCTGGGGAAGAAGTAACATCACCAGTTGACCCCTTATGGTCAAATTAACTGTCTACTAACCAAAGGCGTTTAGCAAAATGGCAGCCTCAATATAGAAGGATAGGCAGGGTGAGGAGGACACTGGTATATTATATGCAATTCAATTAGAAAAAAATAATACTGTTGAAGTAAAACTACTTTATCATTTAAAAAGAAATATGACAGTTTTTGCTTGAATTAAGACAGCTGTCGATGAGGATGTGTGATAGTAACTTGTGGCCCACTAGCCTCCAGCTTCCTAACAGCTGTAGATGAATCTTTTGACCCGTAATTTCCATCATTCTAATTGATTGTTCTCTATTTCAGATATGAAAAGGTACCAGTGATTTTGGTTGGCAACAAAGTTGACCTGGAAAGTGAACGTGAAGTATCGTCCACTGAAGGCCGCGCCTTAGCAGAAGATTGGGGATGCCCTTTCATGGAAACATCTGCTAAGAGTAAAACAATGGTGGATGAGCTCTTTGCCGAAATTGTCAGACAAATGAACTACGCGGCTCAGCCAGATAAAGATGACCCATGCTGTTCTGCGTGCAATATACAATAGCATTCAGATAAAACATACAAATCTAGTTAGACATGACTATTTTCACAGCAATGGATATAAAGAAAAATTCATTTTTTGACGTGGTTCACCCAAAGAGAAACATTGACAGATAATCTTTAACAGCAAGTGCTGAACACCATAGCTAACAAAAAATGTGCATATAATTCATTTGTGTTTATGGCAGTCACAGAAAATATCCTGACATATAATTCGCAACAATTCGCATGATGAAAGCATCATGTAGTAACCTCCAACTCAATCATGTTTCATCTTAGTATACAGATATGTATGTGCATACATGTACATATATATATGTAATACGTTTTTTTTTTCCAGACCTCAAAATGGCCACTGACAAAAATATCTAGATTCCAGTCTTTTTATTTTGTTTTCAATGCAGATGACTGTGTGTATTGTGTGTGTGTGTGTGTGTGTGTGAGGAAACGTGTATCTTTTTTCCATCTATTAAGCTCTGCTAACAAGAAACTAATATCTTTACATGTGGACAATGAGGAAATCATGGGTGTAGACGTTTCTGATGAAGACCATGAGCATTTTGAATACATGCACAGGCCAATTTGTTTTGAAAAGTGCTTGATGTTGCATTCGGATGCTACCTTGAACAGGTGTTGTGGGTGGACAAATATACATTTTTATGTTTACTAAAGAACACGGACACCTACACTTCTGAAACTCCATTATACCAATGTTTTTGGCTTGTTTTTGTTTAGCTTAACGGGTTGTGTGAAAAGTATATTAAACATGAGGAAATCCAGACTTTTTATTTACCAGATGTTCAGATATTTTTGGCTGATGAATGTTGTTGTGAAGAAGGTGGAGCTCTGATATTTCATTTGAATTAAACTTGCGTATGTATTTGCATGGGCAAAAGTGCACAAAGGCAAGTTATGTGCTTAATATTGTTAATGGTTTTACTATTTGGTGCAGAAATTTAATATTGCATCCTGTCGGTATTGTAAAAAAAAAAAAAAAGCCCATACTAGACTTGAAACATATGTTAGAATAGATATATTTTTATTCATAATTTTTATTCTGTGAGTGAATAATGTGTGAATTTACAGTAAGCTACACACACTGACTATAATCTCAATGCATTTAGACCCGGATTCTTTATTTTTGAAGAGAAAACCAGAAAATGTACCCCTGGTTGAAACAAAACAACTGTGGTGCTTCGAATTACACGGTTCCCTAAACCAACATACCATAGTAAGAAAAATATTAAATGAAACAAATTGGTTCGAAGTGCTTTGTGTAATATTAAATGGGAGAGAACTAAACACACTTTAGTGCTCGGTACCCATTTATTTTTGCTCTAACAGCATAAAATGAATTCAAGAAGAATATTTTTACTGTGTGCGTAGTATGTCTTAAAACTGTACTACACAAACATAACTTGAACAAGTATTGGTAGGTAGGTACATTGCAAGAAATCACATCCTAAATGTTTGCATCTCTCTTGATGGTTCCATGTAGTTTTTGCTTCAATCAGTTACATTTTTAGAATACACATTTACATAAACGTGTGTGAAGTGAATTTCAAAACTGAATGTCACTAAAACAAGTGTCCATTTGTATAAAACACACATACAAACTATCTTGTTTCAGTGACATTTCATTTTGACTGAAATGTTGTTTCAGATTCAGTTTGAAGATCAGTGAAGTTGTAGAATAGCTAAGAGAAGAAAAGGTCACCAGCACATCTATTAATATAATGGCCACAATTTCACTGAGCCTAATGTCAGGAGTAATCAAGTGAAATTGTTCTTTAAAATGGAATTTTATGAAAGCAATAAAATATTTTTTGAATGGCTGCATGAATCAAATTGAGATTTTGTTTTATGCCCATTTATATCAGTCTTCTCACTTCACTGAGAATAATCACAATACTGATTTGGTCTTAGGTATTCATAGCTAAACCCCAATGCCATGGATAATGCACTGGGAATGTGCACTTGCAATGTTCTCACCACCCTTTAGCAGGTTAACACAGTGAATCTGTGACTTATGAGGCTAGCGTGCAATCTAGTTTTATTTCTATGGACAACACTGCATTGATCACTGAAATGCTCGGCAGTTTCACCCCTTTAAATGAATACACCCTATAGAATTTTCTATAAGCAACCAAACAAATCTAATTGCCTTATTTTTGGCAACTAAATTAAATTAATTCAAATAAAGTTTCTGATTGTAAATTACATAAATTCATTATCCATTAAACAAATATTATCCCAGATTTTTTTTTAGTTTTTCAGGCATGCCACAATCTAAAGATATTAACAGCATGATGAACTGATATAGGGGCTATATTCAAGAGCGATTAAAGCTTAAAAGTAAAAACACCCCATATTAATTAAGAAAAATACAAATGGTAAAACAGTGATATAAAGTAATTTATTCATGAAACAAAAGTAGGAGTGAGGGACTGCTTCAAGTCCTTGATTAAAATCGGGTTTATAGCAGGAACAGGCATCTAATCTGAGGTTTTAGTGAACGTATTGATTGAGGACCAAGTTGAGTCAGATAATACACAAGCTGCGGGTACCACAGACAGTGGACCAGTTAACTAGGCCTCAAAGGACGTGGATTTGAGACCAGTAGGCTTGTGAAATTGCCAACCAGGAACTCAGTAAAGATTAAAGATGCTTTCCACTCCAAAAACTAGATGGTTAGCAAAAAGTGGTTCCTCTGAGCAACAGTTCTCTGAAAGTATAGCCTCGGAAATACCACCAAGTCCGAATAGCACATGCTGTTCTCTTTATCTGAGGCAGCGTATTAAAAAATGGTGGTAGCATAACTTCTTGATTCAGGTACCACTTCAAGCCTGAACTGAGTAAATGACCGGATACCAGTTTTTCTTTAATATAAATGTATGCAATGTTCCTACAACTCTGATACAATATTATTACTTTGCCATTCCTTGTAGCACATGAGAGATAGAGCGGCACAAAATTGAGGCCTGTATAAATAGGCTCCCCACCCCAGGGGGTCAATGTTTTTCCTGTCCTTATATATATCATATCCGCATGCAGAGCTCCTCAGTGCACATATATGACCCACCATTTTGTGGTCCTCAGCTCAGTTTCCACCAACAAGACATGGAAATTCCAGATGCATACCCGTCCACTGCCATCAGTCAGGATGACCCCACCCACCTTTTGGTATCATCCAATGAGGATTTAAAGATGATGTAATCCTAGACTGCCAAACAGTATCCTCCACAAGTAGGTCTCATAGAGGTTTTCTTTTATGGCTACAGCTTATTCGTGTACTCTCTTGACTTGTAGAAAAATTGTTTTCCCAATGTCTGCCCAGGAAAAATCAGAGAGCACTGATACTAGAAACATAGGCTACTGCTAAAACCTGAACAGCTATCTGATTCAGAGATTGAAATGATAGGACCCATTTTTATTCCATGTTAAGGATATAGATAAACTGATTAAATGTGTAGAAGCAGTCTTTTTAGTTAACTCAGAATCATCTCACGAATAGACTCTTATTTTTCAGGATTTCAGACACAAGGGCCCTTCTTTTCCTGTCCATGGGACCCTGCAGGGGGATTATCTCAGAGGAATGAAAGCACCCGGAGAAAAAGCTTGCCCTGTCTAGACATATGCTAAAACTTCTCATTTGAAGTGGTAGCTAAAGCTACAAAACGTACCACCATTTGCAAGCTTCATAGGAAAGCAGACTATGCATCTAAGCTTCATATGAAGCCATAGCTTCTGGTTTCAGACCAAGCGTAGCATCTGCTTCAGTTATAAGAGCCATGCATGGATGGATTATCTATTTAAAAGCAGATATCTCTGCCAAAACATCCGGAGAACAACTACTGGCTAACCTAGAGCCCACCAAGCTTCTGGCTAATTTCCACGTCAGCTAGAGGTGCTCTGGCCATCAACATTTGCAGGGTGTTTTGATTGAAAGCCTGGTCAGTTGACACAGCTTAAAAGAACAGACTGCAGTAGGAATACTGTGGGGAAGAGCTGGTAAACTTGTTGGAATCCACTAGAGATGATAAGCTCAAATACCCCAAAGAAAATTCAAATTTGCTTTACAGATATATGGATGAGCAGAAGATCATGCAGAATTCTTGTCAGCCATAAACATTAAAGAGAAAGACATCCTCAAGGCACATTTCTCAGTGTCAGCATTTTTGTTTTCTCACGCCACTTGGATTTCTTCCGATTATCGACCCTATGTCCTCAGCTGTAAGACAAGGCGATATACTTAGATGTGTTATGCCAGAAGTGGAACTTAAGCCATTTCCACATTTTTCCTCCCATTCCATTCACTTGAAAATAATTCTGAATCAGGCTATGGTCATCCTGATTACCCCAGCTTGGCCTCGAAGAATTTAGTTCTCGGCGTTGGTACGCCTCTCAGTCACTACTCCCATCCTTCTTCATCTCAGACAGGATCTTTTGTCATAAGGCCAATCCCCCATCTAAACTTTCACTGGTTTACAGTGACGGCTTGGAAGTTGAGAGGAAAATCCAAGGAGACAATGACTTATCTCATCCTTCATCCAGGCTCATATTTTTACTCATGCCTCCTCATCTGACTCAAACTCATATCCTCCTACAGACTCTTAACAAAATTCTCCACATTTACCCTGTGCACATTTCCTTACATATTATATACACTCCTGTGTGATCTCTACATTCTTCAATCAGCCTAAGGCCTTCCATCTATCTCCCTCACTTTCAATCTTCAAAAAGTCCCTCAAAACTCAAATCTTCAGAGACTTACAACTCATCCAACTAGAACACCTCTTAATAAACCTGTGATTAGTTGGCAAATTACTCCTAATGCTCCTTCTACCACCAGCTTCTTTTCTGTGTGACTTTCTAAATTTGCTTCTCCAGCCTAAGCATCGCATATATTGTTTGGTACAATATAAACAAGTGTTGTGGGAAATTATGAATGCTTCCTTACATGGCTTTTGTTTCTGATGCTTTCCTAGTGGATGTTAGGGATTCTCAAAGTACTTCTTATAGTGTTTCATCTGGAGCTGCCAGTCTTTTATGCCTTCCCCTGTAAAAAAAAAAATCATCAATTACATTTTGGTGTGGTGAAAACCGAACTCTGGTCACTACCAGTGCATCTCAAATCAGTATGGCCAAGGTACCTGCAAGGGAGAATAGTCATACTTGCCTATGATCTGCGCATAGGATATTATCTGCCAATCCAATTATGCCCTGCATCCCTAAATAGGTCTGCATCTCTAGATGAGTTATCTTTATACATTGGTGCACATGGCAGTAGCTACACTTTTTGGCACTTTTTTCATATGTGCATGTTTTATAGAGAACACCCTATGTTCCAAGGTCCTAACCAAATGCCTCTTTTTGCTGCTACTGACAAAGACATGAATCTGGGGGAAAAAAAACATGTGATTAGACTATCTTATTGAAAAAGGTAACCGTGTGTGAGGATGCAGATGCTAACTTTGAAGCAGAGACTTTGTTTTGTACATGCTACAGGTGTATCCACAAGCATATTTGTTAACATTCTTGTGAGTGTTCACCATCATTGAGTGTAAGACTCATTTTAGTTCATTTTATATTTAAAAAAACAAATTTACACTATGGTGTGAATTTTATATTTTATTGCGTGTATATAATGGTTACAAGCAAAGTCCGGCTAATTAAGCATATCGCCTGAGATCACAATTTTTTTTTGCCGGAGTTCCACTGTATGGTGATCAAGACACTGCTAAGTTTTATGCACTTTTTTTGAGCAATTCAAAACAACACACAAGTGAAAAAGTGCGCTGTGACCCAACACTTCAAAACACACAACTCAGGAAAAATAAATAATAAATTGTTACCCTTAAAGTAAATCAGCCTTAACCCCTTGCCGACAAAGGACGTGCCAGGCACGTCCTGGGAGAATCTCCCTTAATGACAAAGGACGTGCCTGGCACGTCCTGTAGTGAATGAAGCGGTTTTCGCGATCAACGAACAACAATAGCCAACAATAGCCAGCACCGATATTTCTATTTTGGGACCCCCACGATCGCCCCACGGAGCGATCGTGGGGAGCCATATTGACGGAGCATGCTGCTCCGTCAATATGGCTAAGTCCTCTGCCGGTCTGAGCTTCGGAAGTGAAAGTAACTTCACTTCCGTTGATCTGAATATGCTACTTGACTACCCCTAGTGTTAGTTTAGTAGCATTGCAATGGAAAATAATTAAAATACATATTTAATTAAATAAAAACAGGTTATTTAGCTATATTAGCCTATAGGGTTAAAATTAAATATTTTTTAGCATAAGGGATAGGGTTAAAATTAAATTAAAGTTAAAAAATATTAAGGGATATAATAAGGATTAGAGTTGGGGTTAAATTTAGTGTTAGGGTTAAATTTTGGATTCGGGTTGGGGTCAAAAGATCAATATAGGAAAAAACCAAAAAACACTATTTTTGGTTTTTGCCCCATAACTCGCAAAAAAATACCGAAAAATATGGAAACATGCATATTTTTGAACTCGGGACAACATTTAGAAACTATTTAGACGGGGTCTTTTTTAATGATTTTATTTGTGTAAATTATATTTTAGGTCAAAGTTAGAAAAAGTGGTTTTTTTTAAATTTTTCATCATATTTTATGATTTTTTTTGTAGTAAATTATAAGATATGATGAACATAATGGTATCTAATGAAAGCCCTTCTTATGACAATAAAAACAACATATAATTTGTGTGGGTACTGTATGTGAGAAAGAAAAAAATTACAGCTAAACACAAACACCCTAGAAATGTCAAAACAGCCATTGTCACCAAGGGAAAGTCAAGGTGAAAATGTCTTGTCACTAAGGGGTTAAAGTAAATCAGCTCAATATTCAATCCGAAGGGAAAAAAAATAAATAAAACAAAACAGAACAGAAAAAATAATATAGTGTAGTATATCACATAAAAGTGCTGATAACAAATAATAAGTGAGAACACACTCACATCTTCCTGAGCAGAGATCTGCTCAGTCTATACAGCATCCAGGGAGCCCACCAAGGGGTTAAAGATCAAACTGCTTCACAGAGGAATCCTAGGCAGCTTATTCAGGGTAGCAGACCCAGAAGGTACTCCCAGCAGTAGTATAAGAGAGGGTAAGGAGGAGACTATTTAGCTTCAACGATTTTAATAACAATAAAAACATATAAAGAATCTTACATTCAAAGATCCACTTGAACAGTACATATATAGAGTCCCAATAGCAGTCTCCTCTTATCCACAACGCGTTTCACCCCCAAAGTAGGGCTTTTTTCAAGTGAAAAAGCCCTACTTTGGGGGCGAAACGCGTCGTAGATAAGAGGAGACTGCTATTATTTTTCCTGAGTTGTGTGTTTTGAAGTGTTGGGTCACAGCGCACGTTTTCACTTGTGTGTTGTTTTGATTTGTTTATTGCCAGGAGTGAGACACTGGTAGAATTTGCTGCAGCTGTTTCCACCACAATTGGGCGCAGTGTGTTTCTCTCTTGTTTCTTTTTTGAGCAATGCATACTCTGCGTCAAGAAATGTGTCATACAGAGGATGTGAGGGTCCATTACAACATACACAGTGTACACTATGTTTGTAAATATTCTTGTCTTTCCAGTGGATATCCCCCTATTATACTTATCTTGACCACTTGGTAAGAAAATGCATTCCACATTGTATATACTATAAAATTTTAGTATATATTTTATTACTTTCATCCATAGGGAATATGATATATCTAGGTAGTTGAACCACTGATGAATTCTTGGCATGAGAAAAGAGCTCCTATGTTCCTTTGGTCATATCTCCTCTGATCCAACCGAACATGAAGGGCTAATTTGTTTAAGGTAATCCCTGTTATGTTATGTAATGCGCAATCGCTAATTTGCACCTTTTCAACAGCACACAAGCAAAACAGCGATTGTGCATAGTGCAGTGGGGATGCATTTGAATAAAGCACCACCCCCTCCTTCTTCAGTGGAATCAGAGAGGATCTGACTGAAGGAACATATGACATTAAGACCGGGCAAATATGGGGTTGATAGGTTCAACCTAACCCGAGAGGGCTATCTGAATGTAATAATGGCATGGCTTCCCTAGACATAAAGCTCAGTTCACCATCTACAATTACAATATAATAATTTCTCATACTTTTAAACAATACTTGTTTAAAAATTTATACCACAGTTGATATAACACCTTTTAGTTAGTTTTTGAAACTTTTGGTGGAACAAAGAGAAGACCGGTGGTATAAAGAGCTAGAAGATTATTAACAAACACGTGGTTTTATCGTCAGGCTTAACACAGTGGGAAATGAGAGTGTTTCAGATTTTCAGCATGCCTATGTGCTCAATACTTGGTCAATTCTTCCATTCCATAATCCTTTAGTCAAGCAGTGGCCTGTTAACAGCTGAAATAGTAGTTGAGATGACCATTTCACTATACAAGTATACATTGTACAGGGTCATGGTAGTAATGTTTAGACTGTAGAGTGCACCCAGTCATGTAAAATAGCCTCATATTCCATGGCCCAAATACAATCATGTGCAGTGCAAACAAGGGATTTAATGACTCACACAAGATGGTTGCCTCTACCATTACTGATCCACCAACATGTTTCAAGCGATTATCAAATGTAATATTAAGTTACAGTGAGCTTTGATTTGAGACCGCAGTTCGTCCTTATGAGGCATTTTCCCCTTGATTCATTAAATAATTATGCACTTATGATGCATGGACCTGCAATTTAGTCACAGATTATTTAGAATCTTTAGAGCTATGCTAGTAGCATTACGTTGCTTTGAAAACTCGCATATCAAAGTGCTAATTGTCAGACTTATAGATAGACACATATATTCTAATTGGTAATCAACCTAATATGACTAACCTTTTGGAGTTGCATTTCTAATTGTGATATAATCACTTGTAAGAAACCTTGGTGTTTCTGTTATTTTGCATAATCTTTCAAGAATTTCATTTAAAGGGACACTACCACTTACATAAGATGTAACTAGATAACCTGGTCATTTAAAACAAACATATATAAATCATATGCCACTGTTTTTTTATATGATTGAATTAATTACATATAAAAGGAAAAATAAAATTAGGTGTTTTTCTCCTGGCTCCATTTTGTAAATATTTCCCATGATGCAACATCGTCCAGCCAAAATCTTCCAGCCAATCTCACTTTACAACTGTTGCCAAAGCCTGCATGATGATGTCATAAGATACTCTCCTGCTCTATTATTGGCTCCTGTGTATCATATTGGGAAGGACTAGGCGGCTGTGTACACATTAACCTGATCAAACAGGATCTTAACTCTGCCCTCTTGTGATGTGATGTAAGCAAGTCTATGATCAGAATTCTGACTTATAGACATTCTGTGTTCCCAGCCACAAAGTGAGAAATTTCTACTGTAAAGTCACTGGGAACCAAAAACACTATTTTTCACAAAATGGCGGTGCCCAGTCACACTTGTTTAGTTATAAATTTTATTATATACAGTCACATAACAAAAAAAAGACATATCTGAAATCAAAAATACAAAATAAAATTTAAAACCTTTTCAAAGTGTCCCTTTAAGATGATAAATAGTAACATATCACTAATGCCATAGTCACTACAGGCCGCTAAATACTATTAATCATAAATGAAGCAGACAATTGAAGTACAGTGTTATATAGTATACACATATTACCTGGACACCGTGAATGCAAAAATGTCATGTTTTAAGAGCCTCCAATAAAAATCTCAAATATATGCTGCAGTAATAATGAAACTGGCCTGGATTTTTATATATTATGCCCATGAAAATACGGTTAATTTGTTTCTGTTATGTTTTAGCAAGAATTGCCAAGTCCCCTATCCGTGTGAGAATCATGTATAGGTGCACGGTTATAATTTACCGAACACAGTCCGACAAGGACAAAATTAGCTTAAGTAACAAACTGTGGGTTATCTCGACCCGACTCACAGACTCTGCCTAACGCATTTCGCACCTATTACTACCACTTAGTGGTAGACAAAACGCATTAGACGGAGGCTGTGATCGGGACGAGGTAACCCACTGTTAATTCATTTTATTAACCAAACCTTTCTGTCAAGTTATCTAGTTTGGGAGCCTTGTGGATTACATTTTGTTCTTGTCGGATTACATTTGTATGTTCGTCGATGGCGCTGAGTGGAGAAGCGGGCATACCAGGCTGCAAGCTGGATGATTATCCTGGCCAGCACAGAGTTCACTACATATTTAAAGTTTTTATAATTTACAGAACTTTAAGAAACTATTTCAGAGACAGTGTTTGTATGTAATGAAGTCTGAGATATGTAGTAACCTTGAACAGATGTATTTATCATGATCTATAATATTTTATTTGACCAAATTTTAATTAGGTGAACAGGTATAAGAACGCCTTCATATACTGCTCAACTCCCATTGTGGTCATTCATTTCCATATTATATTCAGTTTTACTTTGGTAGATTTCATTTTGGTAATCAAATAGTCTGGTAAAAAAAAAATGGTGTATAGAGAATACAATTCATGGTGTATGTTTAGAAAAGGGGGGATATTACTGAAAGACCACAAAGGAGTTCTAACTCTGTAACAGCTAGCACAGTGACTGGCCAAGTGAAATCATAGATGGCAATTCTTTACAGAACCAGCAACAAATGTAACTTTGTAGAACTACATAGATTCAAATCTTATTTTCCTACAGTAACTTCCCCTGACATATGTGTATATTTCTATGGCACCATCAAAGTTCCACAAATATCACAAATATTATATTTTCTCATTCATAAGCATAGTTAATGTAATGCATTATGTAATTTCTGTAGTTAATGGTCCTGTAGTACTATTGCTTTGTTGTACATGGTGACTATTTTTAATAGAGCTAAGAGTTCTTTATTACCATAGACTAGTTGAGCATTGAGACCCTTATTGAATGGCAAACAAAATGCACACTTTAATCTATAACAAACATGTTAAATATGGAAAAAATAAAACTGAGTTCTGCATCAGGAATTTTTTATTACATTTCTGGAAAATACATGATTGGACTTGCAAGATGTTTAGCACGTGTCTTTGGTCTTACTTGAAAAGTATATGGATTGCATCTAAAGCTGATACTTACTGCAAATTAATTTTGCGGGAAAATAAACTGTTTTGTAAAACGGTGTTTGCTTACAACTTTGACGTTTCCTGCTCTGATTAAAACAAAGTGTACATAGAATACTCAACGGTTGTATTTGGAGTTAAATTATTTTAACAAATAAATTTATTTACTAAAACCCAGCATATTTTTGTGTGACTCATAGTTTATTAAACATATGTGGGAGACGGAGTTTAGGTACATATGGATTTGTTGTCCAGTTGACAGAAGCAAGTATAAACTTCCTTGTCATACATTACATTTTCTCTAAGGAAGTTTTTGTCATATATAATATTATTTATCTCCCAAGAACATTTAACCCCTTAGTGACAGAGTTCCATGCTGCATTTGATGTGCCTTGAAGACCAGAATTCCATTATTTTTGGCATACGTTTGCTTAACTGAGAATTCTTTCTTCGTGTTCAGTCCAACCACACAAATTATTTATCATTTACAGATGGGGCTTTGTTTGATACTATCATTTTCATCATATGATTTACTATTAAAAATAATATAAACAATAATAAAAATATGCCCAAAAAATCATTTTTTCTAACTTTTACCTTTTTTTTTTTTTACACAATTACAAACTGTAAAAAAAAGAACTCGTCTATATAGTTTCTAAGATGTGTCCTGACTTTAGAAATATCAATGTTTCCATGTTTTCTGGGGGGGTTTCAAGTAATAGGGCAATAACCGATACTAGTGTTTTTTTTTAGTTTCCTAACCATTTTCTCCTACAATGACATTTTGACCCCAACCTTAAACCTAAATTTAACCCTAACCCTAAATCTACCCTCCCCCCTTAATCTAACCATTGTACCAACCCTAATTCTAGCCCTAAACCACCTGTAACCCTAACTTTAATTCTAACCCTAATTCTAACCCTAACCCTAGATCTAAGGTTAGTACATCTAGGGTTAGCTTTTTCCTTTTTTTTCTGTAATGGTAATGTTGCTGACTGCCTCTAAGGGCAGTCAAGTAACAGTTTCAGAGCGACGAAAGAGATTTTTTTTAATCTCTTCAGTCGCTCTCTGCTGGGCACACTGTATTGTAGGAGCACGCTCCTCTTCAATACGGCACCCTGGGGAGCAGAGACGGGTGTTGCATGATGCCTTGATCGAGCCATCATTGCAACACCTTTAACGCATAGGCAGTGAAATCTGATCACTGCCTATGTGAGTTTGAACACATATGATCACCTGCTTTAAGAGGTCAATGCCATCTGAGAATACTGTCCCCATGAAAGGGTGTACATGGTCTGCAACAATGCGTAGGCATGGGGTATGTGTCAAAATAACATCCACATGAATGTCAGGACAAAAGGTTTTTCTGCAGAACATTGCCCAAAGCATCACACTGCATCCGTCGGCTTGCCACCTGTCAGTGGTCATAATGTTATGGCTGATTGGTGTGAGAGAATAGTGGATTTCACCTGCACATACTAGAAAACAAAAGAAATCTCAATGTATTATTCCTGGTAATACACTTTATAAACAAATCCCTGTCCATTAATAAACTGTTGTGTACACAAGAGACATCCTTCTCTCAGGTAAGGGTACAGGAGTCATCCACAAGTTCAAAGGAAAGCCACATGAGAAAACATGGAGAAGGAAGATAGGTTGGAATTAGAGGGGTGTAAAAATAGGGACACATCTATAGTTTAAATGTCTTTAAAAAGTTTTTAAACTCAACCCATTAGTGAGAAAACAAGCCAGGCGATAGCTCACAATACAATTTTAATTATTTGAGTTATATACAGTATACAAATGTTATGCATTGTATTAAAACAAATTCACACTTGGTAAATACAGCCCCTATTCACCAGTTTGTACATAAAAATATACTATTATTATTATGTATATATACTATATGCAACTATAATACACAGTATAATATAACAATTTACCTAGCACATCCATGTAGAGCTAGAACCTTATGGCAGAAATGTCAGCTATAAGGTTATAAACTGTCCACAAAAGAGACTGTTAAAAATGACTTATGCATAACAAAGTTATTTAATAAAATTAACTTAAACAAAAGGTGGGAGAAAACCATACAGTATGGATATTTTTTCATTGTAGTAATGATTTGCTCTAATATTACCCTAGAGATGACTACGGCAGATTACTATAGTATTATATTAACCTTAAAAAGTTTGTAACATCATATACCAGGTTAATACATAAAGGATCGCCTAGTGACCTAAAGTGAGATAGTGTTCGGGAAATATTATATGTACAGAAAAATATTTTAAACTGCCTCCATTATTGTAATAGAAATGTATACTAACTAAAATATTTTCTTTCTTTTCAGTGTTACTCTCTTATTCTACACACTCTATATACAGTTTTATATTTTAGATTACATATCTAGTACAGCAGGGCTTGACAAATGTCAAGTCTTGTAGTCTTTAAGGGTCAGAGGGACCAATTCAGGAGCCTGCTTGATTACTTTTAACCCCTTAGTGACAAGACATTTTCACATTGACTTTCCCTTGGTGACAATGGCTGTTTTGACATTTCTGGGGTGTTTGTGTTTAGCTGCAATTTTTTTTTTTCCGATACTGTACCCACACAAAATATATGTTGTTTTTATCGTCATAAGAAGGGCTTTCATTAGATACCATTATGTTCATCATATCTTATAATTTACTACAAAAAAATCATAAAATATGATGGAAAAAAAAAAAACACTTATACTAGATCAAATACGGTAATATAAATACTAATAATAATTTGAGCAGCATTCAGAACAGCAGACAATTTAAAGAGACATTAAACTTTTTTTAAACTTGTGCTCCTAATATAGAATACTAATGTAATAATGTGCTCATTCTTGAACAATGTAGCTAACACTAGGAAAACAATGCCAGTTTCAAATTGCATTTTAATATTAAGATGTGCAAAATGTTGTTGGAGTACTGATGTCATAATTAAAAATTTACTACTTTAATACATAATTATGCCTATATTATTAATGTCCAGTCATGTCCTCATCTAGCTTATGCTGCGAGAAAAAATACTGAAATCAATTGGAAGAGACATTATGATAAAGTATCTTAATGAATTCAGTGTAGCAAGAATGACTCATTCAGAGCATATACATCATTCTAGAAATAGACTGCACTTGTAAGAGCTGCAGAGGTAATATGGTAAACAGTGACATTAACAGAGAGCATTTCATATAGGTAAGAATTTCATCATTATTCCGCAGTTACTTATTATCCATTATATGTGTTGCACATATAAACTGACTGCTTAGCAAAGGCTTTTGAATGTCAGGCACAGTAGCTGGCTTAACATACCAAAAACACTATTCAAACTACTATTTGTAGCACTAATCTGTTTAAAACATGTTCAAAACCTTATACACAAGCAGTTTAATTTTAAAGAATAATTAAACCCTAAAAATAAGATATGCTGTGCATTAGCTAAGTCTGGGGTGGGCATTAACTAAGCCTGGGGGGCGCATTCGCTATGCCTGGAGGCAAGTGTGTGTTGGGGGATGCATTGGCCAGGTGTAGGAGACCGCTAAGTGTGTGTGAGGATATATTTTGGCCAGGTGTGGGGGGATACATTGGCTAAGTCTTGGGGGGCAGATTGGCAAATAAAAGTAAATAAAAACAAGAGATACATCTTTTTCAGTCATCATTTTTATTAAATATTAAAAAACAGTTTACATGTCTATTAATATTTACAAGTAAAACGTTTTCCCATAGGATAGTCTTATATTCAGGCCTTTTCTTTTTTTACCTAAATGAATATCCAAAGTTTGGGGGTCATCTTATAATCAGGATCATCTTATATTCAATAAAATACGGTACTTGTTAATAAAGGTTGTTAGTAAATATACTTTACATTATACATTAATTATTTGAAGCACCCAAAGAAGCACCACAAGTCATCATGCATGGTGAAGCTTTAATGTCTTACAGCCAAAAATACTTTCTTGCGGATACCTCGTACATACCTCGAATTTGAAAATCATTCTATTCAACTATTTGATGATTTGACACCTGCTGTTCTGGTCTGGAGGCTCTCAATGCTGCTGCTCACTGCTCACCTACAAGCTCAAAATGTGAATCAAACTTTCTGAATACCTTTTTTTGGCTGCCCACCTGCTTGGTGAGCAGTGAAACTGTATCTTTGCTATCTCCCTTTGAG
Organism: Pelodytes ibericus; assembly: GCA_036172795.1. NCBI lineage: Eukaryota > Metazoa > Chordata > Amphibia > Anura > Pelodytidae > Pelodytes > Pelodytes ibericus. The sequence continues at coordinate 209,140,963 of CM069857.1, read as the reverse complement.
GGAGATAGCAAGAAAATATTTACATGTTACACCAAAAACATTATATACTTATTAATCTATAGCTGTAGTAAATATTATGTGGGGAAAACCATTAGACCTTTACACCTCAGATTAGAGGAGCATATAACAAACATCAAAAAAGGAGGTGGGGAACATGGGATACCTCTGAATTTCATGGCCATGAAAGAGGCTAAGAAACTCTGGCGTGGGGAAAATCTTGTTAGAAAGATTGCCAGACCAATATGAGGGGGATCTTTTGCCATGAACAGCATGCACCCTTATGGTATGAACTCTGATTTTAAATTGTGGACCTTTTTGTGACTAATTCATGACATTTCTACCATCAAATTGTCTCTTTTCTTTTTAAGATATATGATCAAGATGCTTCTTTAATGATTTTAAGTATTTTAACTTTTGATAGTGGTTTATTTGTCATTGTTTATTATGTATATGTACTTTCTTTATTAACCCCTTAAGGACAGAGCCTTTGAAACATTTTTGTCCTTTCTGGACAATGGCTATTTTAACATTTCTGTGCTGTTTGTGTTTAGCAGTAATTTTCTTCTTCGTCATTTGCTGTACCCACACATATTATATATTGTTTTTATCGGGACAAAAAGGGCTTTCTATGGATGCCATATTTTTGATCATATCTTATCATATTATTAAAAAAAAATAATAAAATATGGTAAAAAAAAAAAAATACACAAATTTCTTTGTTTTTATTTGAAACAACTTCTCCTCATCGACAATAGCGAACGAAAAAACATGCTAAATAGATTCTAATATTTCTCCTGAGTACAGGGATACCACCCATGCATAGGTTTGTTGGGTTGTTTGGGGGCTAAAATGCCAAATTTGTGAGGTGCAGTTTTTTGTTTTCCAACTTGAAATTTTTACATGCAGACAGCCTGCACCCATGTCCCATTTGGGACATATTTGAAACCAGCCAGTGTATTTTACCCCATCAACCCATATATTTTTTAAAAGTAGACACCCTAGGCTATCTCAAATGGTGGTATTTTAACACTTTCCATGCACTAATTCTACCACCAGCCTTTGTCAAAGTTTGTGGTAGTAATTTTTTTGTGTTTTTTTTTCACAAACCTTGTACTTCAGACATGAATTTACAGATTTTGGTATGTGTCACTGCCAAATAACACCCCAATAAGTGTTCAGCAACATCTCTTGAGTACAGGGATACCCACCATGCATAGGTTTGTTGGATTGTTTGGGGGGTAAAAGGCCAAATTTGGGAGGTGAAGTTTTTGGTTTTCCAATTTGAAATTTTGACATGCAGACAGCCTGCACCCATGTCCCATTTGGGACATATTTGAAACCAGCCAGTGTATTTTACCACATCAACCCATATATTTTTTTAAAGTAGACACCCTAGGCTATCTCAAATGGTGGTATTTTTACACTTTCCATGCACTAATTCTACCACCAGCCTTTGTCAAAGTTTGTGGTAGTAATTTTTTTGTGTTTTTTTTTTCACAAACCTTGTACTTCAGACATGAATTTACAGATTTTGGTATGTGTCACTGCCAAATAACACCCCAATAAGTGTTCAGCAACATCTCTTGAGTACAGGGATACCACCCATGCATAGGTTTGTTGGGTTGTTTGGGGGCTAAAAGGGCCACATTGTGAAGGTGCGCATTTTCAACTTGGAATATTGACGTGTAGCCAGCCTGAGCCCATCTTTCATTTGGGACTTTTTTTTAAAGTCGGACAGTGTATTTTACCCCAAAAAGTATATATTTTGTAAAAGTAGACACCCTAGGCTATTTTAAATGGTGTTATTTTAACACTTTCCATGCATCAATTCTACCACCAGCCTTTGTCAAAGTTTGTGGTAGTCATTTTATTGTGTATTTTTTCCCACATACATTGTACTTTAGACACAAATTCACATATTTCGGTATGTGTCACTGACAAACAATACCACAATATATGTTCAGCAACATCTCCCGAGCACAGGGATACCACCCATGCATAGCTTTGTCAGCTTTGTTGGAGGGTTGAAAGGCTACATTTGAGAGGTGAGCTTTTTGATTTTCCAACTTGGAATTTTGACATGTAGAGCAAGGAAGGGGTTAATAGCTCTTATAAGAGCCTTTGTAGTACTGTACAAAAAAATTAACCCCTAAAAATGCACAGACAAGAAAAAAAATTCTGCTGTGCAGTGATCAGTGGCAGGGAAGGGGTTAATACACTACACTATACAAAGGGTATGGCTTTTATAAAAGCCCTTGGGACTCACAATTTTTTTAACATTTTATTTAATTTATTACAATTAAAAAATTATGTTATACAGATCTGTCTCTTTCCCTCACTAAAACTCAAGTGAGGAGAGGGAGGCAGATCCATATGGGTCAGAACAATATTTACCAATATTGATCGAACCAGACGAATGGTGATGCTCATCTGAGAAATCACCAAACCACCTTTGCCACTGATCGGCTGTTACTGATCGCTATACACGTGTTCAGACAGCTTCAAAAGGAATACACGTAATCCCCTAGTGGGTATAATTAACCCCTAGCGAGTCTGAAAAAAAAAAATGCTGATAGCAAAAAAAAAATCCTTCTGCGACTAGATTGCTCCATATGCGCTGCTTAGGCAGTGACCATATGCACTGCTTAGGCAGTGACCATATGTGCTGCTTAGGAAGTGATATACGGCAAGGAAGGGGTTAATAGCTCTTATTTAAAAAAAAAATTACGTTAAACGTAGTCCCCTAGCGGGTAGCGGGTATAATTAACACGTGACGGGTGTAATAAAAAAGTTTTAAAAAAATTAAAAATGCTTCTGCAGCAAGATTGCTGCATTTGCGTCAGATCTCTGCTTAGGCAGTGATCTACAGCAAGAAAGGGGTTAATCTCTCTTAAAAGAGCTTTTTTTTATACTGTAATGAATTACAGTAAAAAAAATTAACCCCTAAAAAATGCACAGACAGCAAAAAATGTGCTGCTGTGTATGATCACTGCGTACACAGCGATCAATGGCAGGGAAGGGGTTAAATGGCTTTTATAAAAGCCCTTGGTGTTTAAAATTTTATTAAATATTTGTTTTATTATTTTATTTTATTTTTTTACTTTATCTGATCTGTCTCTCTCCCTTACTAAAACTAGTAAGGTGAGGGAGGCAGATCAATACTTGTCAAAGGCAATATTTGCTAATATTGCCTTTGACAGTATGATAAGTGCTCATCAGAGCACTTACCATACATGCCTGCACACAGATCACATAGATCTGTTGTGCAGGCATCGATTGGCTCCCCCTAGAGCATCGGAAGTGAAATACTTTCACTTCCGATGCTCTTGCCATTAGAAGGGAAGCGCTGCCTGTATAGGCAGCGTTCCCTTCTACTGAGCCGATGGGGTCGCTCAGGAGAGCGACCACCATCGGCTCTGGGGAGCAGAACGGTGTTGTTAAGTGCCTCGCTGGCGAGGCACTTTAACAACACCGGAGATGCTTAGAAAGCGAACGATCGTTCGCTTTCTAAGCACATGTGTGCAGCCGGCGCAGCCATTTTTAAATGGCTGCTACGATCACTCCGTGGAGTGATCGTAGCGCGCCCCTGCACATTTGGGGGGTGTTGCACAATGCCTCTACCTAGAGGCATTGTAGCAACACCGTTAGAGTAAAGAAAGCGACCGCTGGTCGCTTTCTTTACTCAGCTTAGTGCATGACGTGCCAGGCACGTCACCTGTCGGCAAGTCCTCGATTTGCCGTGACGTGCCTGGCACGTCATCTGTCGTTAAGGGGTTAAAATATAAAGGAAAAAGGAGATATTAGCACCTTAAGTCAAGATAGGTCATAACCAATAAAGATTTTTATACTGTAGTTTCTATATTAAAAATTTTTTTTTTTACTTTTTACATTTTTTTAACTATTTTATATTTATTTTTGTTTATATTTTTATATTTATTATTATTATTATTATTTATTATCATTTTATTATATTTTTTGATTTATTTTTATTTTATGTCCATATTTATTTCTATTTGTATTTTTTTTTTATGAATGTGCATATCTTTCTAAATAATATTTTTCCATGTTTTTATATTTTATTTTTTTTTATATATATTTTCTTTATTTCTATATTTAAGCATAGACTTTTTGTAATCCTATGTATTTAAGCATAGACTTATTGTAACCCTATGCATTTAAGCATAGATCTTTTTGTATGCTTATATCTTATATCTGCCGTTCGTGAATATGTATTATGTCTCCAATTGGGCATTTTTTGATGTGACATTATCATCTACTAGAGTTCTCCATTCCCCTATTGTGAATTAATTTGGTAATTAGATATAACAGCATGTCAATCATACCTGGCTATAACAGAGGAATGACGGGACATCAACACTATCCGTACTTAAAGAAGCTGAGTCTACCAGTGAAACGCGTAGACAGAAGGGACCTAACGCACACAGGGCCTGATACAGATTCACCGTCTCTATATTTGGGAATTGCAGTTGTATGGAGACCATATAATAATGATAACACACTTTCCTGTATATTGTTTTCTTTCTTTATATATGGTTTCTGCATCTTGAACAATAATACTTGGATGCTTTTACCATAAGTTATGAGGATATTTTTGTCTTGTAATTTTATTACCGGAGATTACAATATAGCATAAAACAGAATGCTTACCTTAACAAATGTGTTTACGCAGGAGAGGAAATAGTACTGCCAATATTCTGTTGTCTTCTTTCCACATTCTCAGCACAATTTCTGCTTTATATCATAGTGAGCTCCTGGCACAGACAGGCTGAACACTTCTCGATAGTTTTCCTGTCCAACTGCAGTTTGCTGTGAAATCTCCCAGTAACCTCATCATTGACATCAGTATGGGAAAATTCCCAAAACACATCTCTTGGTGCTAGCAGTTTTATGAAACATTGTTTTTGTGTAAAATCAGCAATTAAGCTGAGTGGACCTGTTACCAGGAGCCTAATGTGAACCTGTTTATAATGCTATGACAGTTGCATGGGCAAATAAGTGACAAAGTCTATGTATCCTCTCCAGCAAGTGTACTTCAGGCCCAAGTTTAACAAGATGAATCTCAGACCTCTTCATTACCTCTGGTTTTCCAGCATTATAGATACTTGTCCCTAGGGCAGTGATGTGACCAAGGCACTGCAGATGTTTGGGAATTATTATTCCCATGCTGCCATCAGTATCTGTGGTAAGGTTTGTGAAGGTCCATAGAACATCATTAAAATTGTCCACCACAGACCCCAGTAAATGTCCACTATGAGCAATGTTGGTGCCTACCCCCAACTAATTGGATATTACGTTGCTAAACATCTGCAGTGTCATGGTTAGCCATCACAGCCCTAGAATGTTAGAGGTATGGCTAAGCTCATACGCAGCAGTCTAGAGGTTCTCTTGACCTGCTCAGAACAATCATCTCAAAAGACATTTACTATTTAACTAAACATTCACCAACAGTGTCAATGTCAACAACTGTACTGGCAAGTGAACTGCAAAAATCAGACATCAGTAGGAGAGTTGGAAAAATGAATCAACGTGCATATATTTCCAACTCTACTATTAATGTCTGATTTTTTCCTTTCACTTGTCAATTCAGTTTTAGTAGACAGGAACAATGTTCTTATTCAACTTCTCCAAGGCAACTGGTGAAGAAAACACCATGTCATACTTAGTATCAAATGGGTACAACAAAAAATAATTTTTGTAAGGTCTTTTGGTAGACAGTAACATTAATAGGCGGTGAGCATTTCAGATGCTAGTAGCCTTATTTGTACTGTATCTCAGTGACACTATGATGTTAAATTACATCTTTTACATAAACCACAATGTTGAAATAACAACAAATGTCACTGTGTGTTATGTTATAGTTGCACAAACTGCATTGAGGATGCTTTGCTGAGCCATATGTATGCACTGTTCTGTATAACAGACAAAATGTACGTCTCAGTACCACAAACAGTGGCGGAACTATCATTGTCGCAGGGGTCACAGCTGCGACTGGGCCCCTCACTCCAGGGGGCCCTCCCCTGTCGACCCCTGCAACAACCAAAAAAGCATGGGCAAACGGGGCAGCTGCCCAGGGCCCATTCATTCTTGTGGCCCAAAGCAGCTGTCCGTGTGACTATCTCACACGGAGACAGCCACGATCGGGGAGCAGCCGTCAGTCCACATCCACCAGGCTTTTCGTCACAGCCGCCGGAAATGATGGCATCATATCCGGTGGCTGTATTTCCTGCATGCAGCGTGCATGCAGGAAACACTTCGGAGGAGATGGCCAGTGACGAGCAACATCAAGAGAAGTACTGGGGAAGGGGGGAGGAGGGGGGAATTTTTAATTGGCATATTTACAAGCAAATGAATGGCAAAATAACACTGGCATATGAAGGGTAAAAGACCACTGGCAAATGATGGGCAAAATAACACTGGCAGATGATGGGCAAAATAATACTGGCAAATGAAGGGCAAAAAAACACTGGCATATGAAGGGCAAAATAACACTGGCAAATGAAGGGAAAAATAACACAGGGAAATGAAGGGCAAAATAAAACTGGCAAATGATGGGCAAAATAATACTGGTAAATGAAGGGCAAAATAACACTGTTAAATGAAGGGCAAAATAATACTTTCAAATGAAGGGCAAAATAACACTGGCATATGAAGGGCAAAATATGACTGGCAAATGAAGGGCAAAATATGACTGGCAAATTAAGGGCAGAATATGACTGGCAAATGAAGGGCAAAATAATACTGGCAAGGGAAGGGTAAAATATGACTGGCAAATGAAAGGCAAAATAATACTGGCATATGAAGGGAAAAATAACACTGGCAAATGAAGGGCAAAATAATACTGGCAAATGAATGGTAAAATAACACTGGCAAATGAATGGTAAAATAATACTAGCAAATGAATGGCAAAATAAAACATGGAGGAGATGGCCAGGTGAGTACTGGGGAAGGCGGGAGGAGGGTGGTGGTGTATTAATGGACAAATTGTCTGTGGCATATTAATGGGTAAATTGTCTGTGGCATATTAATGGGCAAATTGTCTGGCATATTAATGGGCAAATTGTCTGTGGCATATTAATGGGCAGGCTAATAGTGTCATATTAATGGGAAATTGGCTCTGGCATATTTATGGGCAGGCTAATAGTGGCATATTAATGGGAAAATTGTGGCATATTGGCAAACTTGCTTTGGCATATTAATGGGCACGTTAATAGTGGCATATTAATGGGGAAAATGGCTGTGGCATACTCATTGGCAATCTGTATGTCTGGCAATGGCATATTAATGGGCAGGCTAATAGTGGCATAATAGGAAAATGGGCTGTGGCATATTAATGGGCAGTCTAATAGTGGCATATTAATGGGCAAATTGGCTGTGGCCAAAGTGTTACTGTGGCATGTCTTGAGGGGCAAAAGAACATGTACTATGGGGAAACTGACACCGTGGAATGTTCTGCAGGGGCAGTTCAGTGGGACAAAGTGACACTGTGGCATGTTCTGGCAGGCAAAGTGACACTGTGGCATACCAGAGTGTGGGTGCAATATGAGTACAAGCCAAGTGCTGTGTTAAGACCTTTAGGTGCAATGTGGGTACAGAGGAACATAATAAAAATAAGAAAGTAACAATTTTTCAATAACATTTTTATTACATATGAAAATAGTTGAATATGATATTAAAAAGTTCATATAAGTATACATGCAACTAGTTATATACATATTTTTGGGGTCCACCTCAAATTTTTGAAAAGGCTGGACATATTTTAATTTTTTTTTGTGGTCATAAAAGAAAAATTACTTTGCTGAGAGGGTGGTGGGTGCATGGAATAGTCTTCCAGCATAAGTGTCAGAGGTTAATATAGTAAAGGAGTTTAAATATTAATGGGACAGGCATAAGGCTATCCTAGATATAAGATAAGGCCAGGCACTAATTAAAGTAATACTTTACTGAGAGGGTGGTGGATGAATGGAATAGTCTTCCTGAAGAAATAGTAGAGGTTAATACATGAAGGAGTTTAAGCATGCATGGAATAAGCATAAGGCTATCCTTGATATAAGATAAGGCCAGAGAGTAATGAAGATATTACATTACTAAGAGGGTAGTGGATGCATGGGATAGCCTTTCAGCAGAAGTGGTAGAGGTTAATACAGTAAATGACTTTAAGCAGGCATGGGATAGGCATAAAGCTACTCTAGATATAAGATAAGGCCAAGCACTAATGAAAGAATTACTTTGCTGATAGGGTAGTGGATACATGGAATGGCCTTCCAGCAGAAGTTGTAGAGATTAATAAAGCGAATGAGTTGAAGCATACATGTGATAGGCATAAAGCGACTCTAGATATAAGATAAGGCCAGGCACTAATGAAAGTATTACTTTACTGATAGGGTAGTGGATACATGGAATGGCCGTCCAACAGAAGTGGTAGGTTCGTACCTGCCACTAGCCACCAGGGAAGTCCTGCCACTAGCCACCAGGGAAAAAGGTAAGGGGGGGGGGGGGCAAAAAACACTGGCATATTATTGGGCAAATTGGCTGGGGCATATTACATGGCAAATAAGACTGGCATATTATTGGGCAAATTGGCTGGGGAATATTACATGGCAAATAAGACTGGCATATTATTGGGCAAATTGGCTGGGGCATATTACATGGCAAATAACACTGGCATATTATTGGGCAAATTGGCTGGGGCATATTACATGGCAAATAAGACTGGCATATTATTGGGCAAATTGGCTGGGGCATATTACATGGCAAATAAGACTGGCATATTATTGGGCAAATTGGCTGGGGCATATTACATGGCAAATAACACTGGCATATTATTGGGCAAATTGGCTGGGGCATATTACATGGCAAATAAGACTAGAATATTATTGGGCAAATTGGCTGGGGCATATTACATGGCAAATAAGACTGGCATATTATTGGGCAAATTTGGCTGGGGAATATTACATGGCAAATAAGACTGGCATATTATTGGGCAAATTGGCTGGGGAATATTACATGGCAAATAAGACTGGCATATTATTGGGCAAATTGGCTGGGGAATATTACATGGCAAATAAGACTGGCATATTATTGGGCAAATCGGCTGGGGAATATTAAATGGCAGAATAACACTGGCATATTATTGGACAAATCGGCTGGGGAATATTAAATGGCAGAATAACACTGGCATATTATTGGGCAAAATGGCTGGGGAATATTAAATTGCAGATAACCTTGGAATATTATTGGGCAAATTTACTGAGTTATATTAAATTGCAGAATAACACTGGCATATTATGGGACAAATTGGCTGGGGAATATTAATGGCAAATAATATTGGAAATGTGTATGTAATGGGGTGATGGAGGCATGTAAATGTGGTGATGGGGCATGTCCTGGTGTGCAACGTGGGTTATGGGTCATGTCGTAGGTGTGCAACGTGGGTGGGGGGGGTGCCCAAATTTTAGGATATTGGGTGTCTAAATCCTGGCATATTGAGGGGCATAATCCTGGCATATTGAGGGGCATAATCCTGGCATATTTAGGGGAAAATCCTGGCATATTGAGGGGGCATCATCTTGGCATATTAAGGAGAAAATCCTGGCATATTGAGGGGCATAATCCTGGCATATTGAGGGGCATAATCCTGGCATATTGAGGGGCATAATCCTGGCATATTGAGGGGCATAATCCTGGCATACTGAGGGGCATAATCCTGGCATATTAAATGGCAAATCCTGGCATATTGTGGGGGAAAATCCTGGCAATATTCGTTATAAAACAAGGAAAAGATGGCCGTGGATGGGGAGGCGATTCGATGGTGCAATGGGCCACTTGACTGGATTTGCCCCCCAGGCCTAAGGCTGCCAGCCCTCCCCTGATGGTGATGTTGGTTGGAACTTGGTGATATAATCTACACTGTGACAAGTAGGTGGAGTTACATTATGCTAATTATATGGAGTGGGTGGAACTTTTGACAGTAGGTGTGGTCAATTTTAAAGTAAGTAACTGAAAGCTGTGCTGCAAAGAGTCCTTGAATTTTTTTTTTCATACGGCAACTATGAGTCTTGGTTATAATGATGCCCAGACTGATTAATCCCTTCTTGTGTTATATCGTATTTGCTTGAATATAAGATGACCCTGATTATAAGACGACCCCCGCAAACTTTGGATATTCTTTTAGGAAAAAAATTAAAAGCCTGAATATAAGACGACCCTATAGGAAAACAATTTTACTTGTAAATATTCACATGTAAATTGCTTTTTCATAATTAATAAAATTTTGATTTTCTTTTATTTGCCCATCTGTCCTCCAGACGTAGCCAATTCATCTCTTCCACAGCCATATGTCCACTAGACTTAGCCAATGCTGCCCCTAACCCCCTTGCTCCCCCATACTAGCCAATGCTGCCTCTTCCCCCCTGCCTCCCCCCCAGACTTGCCCATGCTTCCTCTTCCCCCCTACCTCCTCCTCAGACTTGCCCATGCTGCCTCTGCACCCCCTCCCTCCCCCCCAGACTTGCCCATGCTTGAACTGCCCCACCTCCCTCCAGACTTGTCCATGCTGCCTCTGCCCCCCTCACTCCCTCCAGACTTGTCCATGCTACCTCTGCGCCCCTCCCTCCCCCCTAGACTTGCCCATTGAGCCTCTGACCCCCTCCCTCCTCCCTTCCAATGGTACTTCTATGACGGAAGCCCGGCGGACATGCCTGGCAGCAGCGGAGGATGTTTGCACGCATTGCGCAGACATCCATTGGTGTTGCGAGGGGGATCCAGGTCCCCTGCAACTCCGTGGGGGACCTGGATCCCAGTCTTGTAGTCAGACCTCGATTTGAGGTCAGATTACAAGAAGACCCCGAATATAAGAAGAGGGGTCTTTTTCAGAGCATTTGCTTATGAATACTTATGTTAATTTCTAAAAACAACTAATACAGGTTGGCAGGACAGTGGACTAGCCTACCAAAATCAGTACTGTCAGGCACAAAGTGGAACAGTTGGGAGGCATGTAAGTGGCAATTCTGGGGTGGAGTTGCATGGTGGAGTCGGGGAGCCCCAGGGCAATTTTTGCACCGGGTCCCGGTGGTTTCTAGTTACGCCTCTGACCAGAAATCACTGCTTATCACAAAGCAGCGCTTATCTTCAGATGTATACATTTGCTATCCATCTAGATACTGATAGCAGAAACTATTTTTTAAGAAAATTAAAAACATTTCATGACTGATTTCTTTTAAATGGGTCATTTTGACATTGACTTATGTTTTAAATTAATTAATAAAACCTGGAATAACCTAGTTATGAAAAATGACACTCAATCAATAGAACACAACTCCCTTCATGTTCAGTCTTCTTACATCCTGGTGAAGCACTGTAATTGTTTTAACAGGATTTGCCTGCAGACAAAAATGAAAGATTACATCAAATGTTGATGTTGTAAATAGCAATACTTTAATCAAAAATTACAAAGTCCTTTCTGCTCCGTATAGTAATAAGGTACCTCTTATTCAGCCATCTCTGTTCCATTTAGAACTATCAGGGCATACCTCCCAGCTGTCCTGCTTTGAGCGGGACAGTCCAAATTTGGGAGGTGTGTCCCTCAGAGATCTACCTCTGTCCCACGCTTTTCAAGACAGAGGTAGAGCTCAGTGGGACTCAGGACCGCAATTCGCAGTCCTGGTCTCATTCTCTGGTGTCCGAGACACTGGAGAATACCTACTGTGCTTTCATCTTCAGTTGCCAGCTTCAGCTGGTCAGTGACAATGCTTTTGCGCATCCTGATTCACCGGGGGGCAATGTTGGGCCTACATGTTAATTAGAATCTAAGGTCAGATTGTCCATTATTAACATGTCCGCCTTCTGAAAGAGCTATAGAGAGCAGAGAAGGCTCAATAAGTTAGTTTATTTTTTCAGTAAATGTTATTTAAATATTATTTAAAATGAAAACACCCGATGCAATCTTTCAGTTAAACATAAGCTGTCCCTTAATAATCAAAGTTTATTCATGATTATGCCTGCTTTCACAAAAATACTTAATGAAGCTGGATAAGTATATTGATATTTCTGCAGTGCTAAATTTATTTATCCATGTAGCTATCGTTACATCAGCCAGGATGTATACCCTGGGAGGACCAAACCTTTGTCCCATTCATTGTGTTTCCCCCATGTTAAGATTGTATCCTCTCCTCCAAATTCATTATGTCACCTTACCCATTGTCTTTATGTAAGTCATTCAGTGTCCTATTGTACAGTGATGTCCTTCAATTAACACATTACTTTAATTGAGTGTAATCTGTATGTATCTGAACTTGACACCTTTGTATCCTGAAAGGTGTGAGGCAGGATTTCCCCATTGTATGTCCTACTGTTATTTTGTGCTCATTATGTGTCTGTATTTAAAGGTGTGATTATGTTATATCCTACTGTATTTAATTACCTTTTTTTAAATGAGTCTCTCTATTGTTTGAGGCTTACCATGTTTTAATTAGTTTCCTTGTGCCTCCCCCTTAGTTGATGTCATATTTGTCTGTGTATAAACATCGTGCTGTTTTAAAATAAATGTTCATTCCTGTACTACTCCTATACTGGTGAGTCTTCGGATTTGTCAGCATTAAGTTTATTACTTGGCAGCCTTTGTAAAGGCTGCACTTAGGGGCAGAGGGTCGATACCTGCCTCCCTCGCCAGTGGGTAGAGGACTCAGGGCGTGCCTTGGCTTTGGTCACATTATGCTACCAGCCCTTCAGCCTAAGTTTGCAAAGTTCCACTACTGAGACCAGCATCATGGGGAAGATACAGATCACTGACGACCCGGTCTTAGCAATGTTCCCCTTCAGGACGATACATCTAGGGGAAATGCTGCTCTAGGGTTCTGTATCATCACATATAGGACAACAGGATTTAGGACCGCATGTACAGTAGTGCCGCTAGTTTGAAGGACAGAACTATTGTGCATATATACTATAACTGACACCCAACCTCCCAAGTACTGCCGCTGGCATCAATTCACCATGCTTCTGATGGAAGCATGGCAGCTGCTATTCAGAGGATAAACTGGCATATACTCTCAAAAGTACAGTTTATCCTCATACTAGGGACAAAAATTTTCACTTGTGCATCTATATTAGAAGAACAAGTGAAAAGTAACCTTTAGTGTCCCTTTAGGGAGAAATACATTCTTAATGAATGATAAATTCTACTCCCCATATCACATAAAAAAAGATACATTTTAATGTTCTTTGTATTGTATCATAGATTAGTAAAACGAGTCGAGACTATCTTTTAAGGGGGAAAAGTACAGTTGTCCAGGCATTATCCAGTGGCACAGAGGCACTGCCTGTTCTGTCCTATGTTTTCTCTACAACTCTCCCTTGGCCTAACACATAGTCTGCTGTGCTCTGCAGTGACTGGGAAGCATATACCACAGCCTATTTTAACATATTGTCCAGTCACAGAAGAGACACCCCCTGCCTATGTAATTCACCATGCTGCATTTCAATGATTGTGTCAGCAAGGTGCTCTGCATAGTAAGTCCAAAAGTAAAGACATGCTGACCTTCTCTATCAACTATTCCCGCAAAAAAAAAAATCTAATCTAATCTACCCCTCCAATTATCCTGTTAAAGAATTCTGTGTGGTTCCTCTAGGGCTAAGTGATTATCCCAAAAAAAAAAAAAAAAATTAATATTGTTTTAGTCTGACTTCTGCTACACCGTCATATTTTCAGTCAAAATTTTTCTTTTTGATCCACTGCAGGGCTTTTTCCGGAGTGTTAAAAACTAATGTAGACCCTTCATATTTTACAATTAGAGACACTGGGAACCCTCATCGGTAGCCTATGCCCCATTTTCATCAGTTCTGATTGGATTGTGCAAACTCTTTCCTTGCTTGTCTCGTCTTATACGATAGGTCAGGTAGTGTTTGGATGTTTGCAAATTTCCCTTCTTTTATTGGTTTCTCTCTGTTCTGTTTCATGACCAAAGTCTTGGTCTTATAAGACTGGAGGCATACAATAACATCCCTGGGGGTTGTTTCTGGTATTGTCTTAGGTCTATTGACCCGATGACATCTCTCTAGATTACCATTTTCTTTAGTTAGATCAATCCACAGGTATTCAAAATAGCTTAAGAGGTATTCTTTTAATTGCTCTGGTTTTATTTCTTCTATTATCCCTCTAAATCTAATATTATTCCTCCTTGATCTGTCTTCTAGATAAGTAAGTTTCCTTTCTAGTTCTTCCACCTTATGTTCTAACTCTACTTGCCTCTTAAGGTTAGTAGTGCAAGATTCCTGGGTGAGCTGTAATTTCTGTTCTATTTGTTGGACTCTGCATCCTATTTCATTTATGTCTTGTTTAAGCTCTTTTGAACTATACTGTATTTATTTTTTAATTTGTTCTAATTGGGAGGCAAAACATGAGTTCAAATATTCTGGTGTAATTCTTGTTTGTTCAATTTCTAAGGATGTATCCAATGTGCACTCTCCAGTGGTTGAGTTAGCTGAGGTGTTGGGATTTGTTGTTAAACTGGCCCCCACAGGTTTGTTTATCATTGGCCTCTGGGAGCTAGGGGAGAAAAAATCTGCCTTCGTCTCCTGTTCGTTCGTCCCCCTTTTTTTGTATTATCTTAAGGTCTTTTTTATTAACCATTTTGGTATTGAGGATGTTAAACCAAGCGGCAGGGAATATATGGGATTATTCTTAGGCTAAACAGGTGTTTCTTATTGCTCTTTTCCCTTTCTTTCCCGGGAGACTTACCACAAAGGACTGTTTGCTTAATACTGATGCGTCTGTAAACCTGTGCAATTTCTTTTCCCTTTTTTTTTTCTTTTCTCTCTTTTCTTCTTCCTTTTTATCCTCCTTTTTTCTTTAAGGCACTAGTTATGTAGAGACGCCTTACAATAGTGACCATAGGGGTAGAGAAATTCTATAACGTTTGGTTTTTTAAATAAAGTTATTCACTTAGCTTTTGTTATGATTTCCTCGGCAGCCCTTAGTTGGTGCCAGGATTCCGTTTCCCCGCTCTGGGTCTTCTTGCTTGAAAACGCCAAGTCTAAGGTCCTCTGTGTGTTCCCGGTCCCGCTTGACTCTCTTCTACCTGTTTCCCTTTTTGCCGCCTTCAAAGTCCTTCCGGGTTCTGTTGAGAGATGAACGGTGAGCAGCCAGGTCAGGGATTCTCTATTCCATTCCTCTCAGCTTCCGCTGTGCGTGTCGTCACGTCACACGCTCAGCTCCATCCCCCTCGAATCAGCGTCAATTGCTTCTGGTACCAACAATCAGTTATCATCTCCTGCACAGGAAGCGACATGCTGACCTTCTCTGCGGCAGCTTTCAAGCCCCACTCTGAAAAAGTGCTGTCTTTAGCCATTACTGTGGAATCAACCTCTCTGTGCAAACTCAACTGTTTTCAACCAGAAGGCGGAATTGGGAATACAGGCAGCTGTTACAACAGCAATAACTCTAATACGAAGTACATGTCGTTTTTAGGCAAAAAGTATATTTTATTCAAATATTTTTATTGAAGATATTTCAAATAACAATGTAAACATTTATACAATAAGATACAATAACATTAAAAGTCTTCGTGTATTATTGTTTGATTGACGTCCCTGGACAAAACCTATATGGTCTCTGTTTACCAGAAATGGGATCACTTTTTTAATTCGATTAGCTAATACAGAGGAGTAGATTTTCAAATCGGTATTTATTAGGGATATTGGTCTATAGCTTGCAGTATTAGAATCATCCTTGTCCTGTTTAACTATCGGTGATATTGTGGCCTGCAGTAGCTCCTCTGGTATTCTACCCTCTTCTCTAATTTCATTAAATAGACCAGTTAGATAATCAAGCAGTTTATGTCCAAACGTTAAATACAATGTATTATTAAAGCCGTCCGGGACTGGGCCCTTACTTTTCAGGTGTTATATTAAATCCTGTATCTCCTCTTTGGTTATCGGAAGGTTCAGGCTATCCAGCTGTATTCCTGAGAGCCTTGAGAGGTCTATAGTATCTAAATAATGGTTAATCTGATCCTGGGTAACACCATTATCTGTCAGTTTATACAATTCTGAATAAAAATCATTGAATGCCTTGTCTATTGCGTTTTGCAAGATCTTGATTCGATGATTCACTTTTATTTTTTTTTTTATTCTTTTATTTGCTTTGATATCTTTCAATTGATTCGATAGAAGTTTCACTGCCCTGTTGCCTTTATAGTACCATAGATGTGTGATGATTTAATAGCTTTCCAGTGTCGGGTGATAATTGTCATTGCAGAAATTAGAATATGTCCTAGTATAATTTTACTATAATTTGTTACATTTATGGGAATTTGCTTGAAGAGACAAAGCTCTGGTGTTAAACTGTAAAACTGAATTGTCAGTCCGAATCCTAATCCGAATCCAAATAGTATATTTTTTTGTTTTTGATAATTCCAGTTTACTTTGGTTTGGATCCTGTCCTGGATGGCCACAATTAGCAATTATAAGATGAATTATTTTGTTGTATATTATTTCATCAGAAATGTTCAAATCAAATTTGTTTTTCATTTGGTTAAATTTGCTAATTTTGTTTAGTGTAAAGAAATGATCAATGTGTGTGATGGAATGTGATGTCCAGTAATCTAAATTTAAGTCATGGATGTCATAAATTAAAACTGATATTGGAGTTGCCCTAGAACAAATTGCAAAGGGTCTAATTTTTTTTATATAATATGTTCCATGCTTTTATAGTAATTTTGGTGGATGGGAACATATTACTGTAATGTGGTTGTCGAGATGGAGGAAGTCATGTTATTTCTTTCATAAGATGTGGGAACATTTTTGTTGTCTTTATCTCGAGCCAGAAAAGTATATTTTAGACACTAGTAGGTGGAACTGCTCTTCTAAAGACATGATTAATTCAGTAATATAATTGACCAGTCCGCACTCAATGTCATATCTCAGAAATACTGGTAAAATAATTATTACAGCTGCTAAGAAAAAGAAAATTTGATTTACGAAAACAGCCTGAGCATATTAGAAGACAGTCTGATTGTATTTTATGAACAGCAGTAGGTCCACGTTGTAAAGAATAAACACTGTATCTTAGTGGATGACTCAGCCTAAGGTGAGAAACACTGAGCTGCAGAAAGGTTCAGCTGCCATTACCAATATAATGTCACCCCAGCACAGCCCCATCTCTATATAAAGATTAAAGGCTGTAGACAAATCACAATCAGTGATATCCTGATAGATAAAATACTAATTATAAGCATGTCCCAAAATTAATTATCACAAAGTGGAAACTTGGCTGAAATATCTGTAAAAGCTATGCAATCTGTCATCGGGAGAAGCAGCTATACACCCACACGCACAGGAAAGTGCAGCAGACATTTATAGTACTGTGCCTGCTCGCCAACTTATCATACGCTCGTGTGTACTTGGCTGTGCTACTGAAAGCAAATCCATGGCTTTAAAATATTCCTTTTAAAACATGCATTTCATGATCCTGTGCTAACCTTTACTTTTATCTGAGGTCTTCATTTAAAGGGACAGTATTGCCCAAACATTGCTTATACAGCGAATGCAGAGAGTACAAGAGGACTGAAAATGATCCATAGCAATGGTTCTCAACCTGTCTGACCTCAGGACCCTCATTTGTCCTTGATCATTAAGCCAGGATCCAAAAATTATTTAATTTCCAAAACATTATAATTTATTCCATAAATCAATTTGTACAGTATTCCACAATGTTTCTATGCACTGTTCAAAACATGAAAACAAACAATAAACAGGGCTTCTTCTTTGCACAATGAATAGTACAGCAATCGCAGTGCAATTGAAAATTAAAGTGCTATTGAGCTAAAAACCCAATAAAATACAAAGCAATTTAAATATATGAGATTAATTAGAAATAATGGTAATGCTGGGGGATGCGTTTCGCTCCTTACTAGTGTATTTTAAAGTCTGGGATGATGACAGACAAAGCAACACTGAGATTGTGTTCAATGTCCATTCTGTGCTTATATTTTGTCTTCGGCTGGACCAGAGCTGAGAAGTTACTTTCACAAAGAGGTACATTAAACACACTGAGTGTATCTGCCGCATCAAGGCCAATCTTCACTTACAAAATTTCAGGAACATTTTTAAATTGTAAGTAATGGGTGAAGCCTCTGCTGTTTCCTAAACCTAGAGAGGTTACTGGAAGAAAAATCAGCTGCACTATCAAAACAACGCCTTCCATGGCGGGCTTCTCAGCTTCAGACGGTGAATGCAGCATGCTTCACTATGTCATCGTTCCTACCCCCATTCAGAAGTTAGACTTTTTGATGAGACTGAAGCAATCTTCCGCGACCTACTTGACACCAGCTTAAGACCCACTTTTGAGTCAGGACCCACCAGTTGAGAAACACTGATCTATAAAATGTGTTAGCAAAACTGCAAGCAAATGCCTAGATTAGGAGAAAAGTTCAAATGTGTCTGTGGAGTCGCCTGCTCAGTGATGACATCACTTGTGGCTTGATATCAAATTACACTATTTCAAATTGAAAACCAGTTAATTTGCATATAAAGCCAGAGGTGATGCCATAAGTAAGAGACACCACACGCACACTTAAAACATATTTAGTGCAGTTTTTCACAATGTAAAGATCAAATTCAATCATTTTTTATTCTCTACCTGCTGATACTTATACGATTAAATTAATATCTTCTCCTTGTGCCTTCATCTTGGGTCTTCTGCTGGCTGTGTACTCCTCACCCAGGAACAGATATGACTAGCACTCTCAAAAAGTGGTTCACCCAACTAAGTATCCACCTCCCAGCAAGTTACCTTTCAGATAGATAAAGAATCTGTTCTTCCCTGTTTTGGAGACACATGGTTGTTTAAAAATACTACCCCCTTTGTCACACCTATCTGTAAGTAAGTAAAAACTGGAAAGAACGGTGAAAGGCTTGTTCCCACAATCTAAAGTGTTCATCTGGGCTGTAAACCTTTTGATGTCCACTTCTTGTGACATTCAAGCTGCATTCCATTGTGAAGCCATATAATTATCTTAGCTAATTACACACACACACACACACACACACACACAAAAGCATATATCTATGTATTAAATATAAAATAACATTTTTATAAAGGCACCATGTATTTCTTACACAGTATTATATTAATGAACAAACTGGCTGTGGCATATTAATGGGAAAACAGTGGCATATTAATGGGCAAACTGTCTGTAGCATATTAATGGGCATACTGTGGCATATTAATGGAAAAACTGGTTTGTGGCATATTAATGGATTATGTCTTGGATGTGCAATGCAGATGATGGTACATGTCTTTGGGGGCAGCGGCAAGTCCTGGATGTGCAATGTGGGTGATGGTGTATGTCCTGGGATGATTTAAATAATTGGCATGATATAGCAATATATACAAAGACCTGATAAAATTACTTTTTAGAGGGTAGGTGGAGGCAAGAGGGAGATATAGGGATGGGGGTGGGGGGGGGGCAAGCATTTTTTTTCTGTATGGAATCCCAAAATTTCTGATGGCAGCCCTGTTTTCCTGAAATTAGCTTGCACTCTAAAGTAATTAAGTTCGAGTGCATGCTTTATTAGTTATCTGAATTACATTAGAGTGCAAATTGTATTGACTGATGCATTTCAGTTAGATAATAAAGCATGTAATCTAATATAATTCTGATGGAGTTCAAGATTTATTGGTTATCTGAATTGCATTAGAGTGCAAGCTGGATTGGTTATCTGAATTACATTAGAATACAAGCTTTATTGTCTAACTGAATTACATTATAGTGCAAGCTTTACTTTTTATTATCCAAAACGTTTTTTCACACTTTATTTGTATACTGTGTCTTGGAAGATTACTATTAAACACATTAGAATAGCTGTTAAAATAAATGAAACCACTACACGTATTATGAACAAACATATATTTATTTAAAATAATAAAAAATAGATAAATGAATATCTACACCAAATCCCATTAATAAAGTATGTGCTGCCCCACATCACTATAAATAATGATTGTGTTGATCACCTACATCAAAATGGGCATGCCTGGATCGAACAGTTAGAAAGGAGATTGGTTAGTATTATAGCCACGCCCACCCAGGGCATATGTAACCTCGAGGATTGTCCCTGCCTGAAGTAAACATTTTTCATAAGCATGCCTGAATAAGCATCCCAAGTACTGCTCTACACTGAATGTCTCAGTCTGACTTACTAGGCCCGAGGATGTTTGGAACTACTGAAGCTTTAAATCTGTGGAATATGTGAATGTGTAAGAAATTCTTTTGAATTAAATACATCAGAAGATATTGGTAAATGGAGCAGAATGCTGTAGAAACTAGCCTTTAGACCCTTTACTTTTTTAAATGCAGTGGCATGATTTTGCGTGACTTCCTGTCTTGCATTTCCATTAATGTAAGCTAGCAAATTTCATCTATATACTTTTCAAGATAATCTACTGTAATACAATCCAAATTATTATTTTCAAAAAGTGTCTTTATTTAGACTTGGAAAACATAATAAATATTTTATTACTAAGAATTGACAGTATTATTACAAAGCAAATGAGGCAGCTGAAGACTTCTTTTTTAACCAGCTAGCTGTGTTTTATTCCAAGCTGGCAGATTTACATGTCTCAAACAGATATTCTAAGATTCACCGCCTGACAACCGAAGTATAGAATAATAACAATAGTTACGTAGAAAACTGGCTCATAGAAATAGCTAAAACGCATCATTATATCACCTCATACCCCAATGTATAATGATTTAATAAATGTCAGCTGTTACCACCATATATCCCAACTTCTGCTCCTGGTGAGTCAGGAGGTTGTGTGCACAACCGAGCCTGATACTCAAACTGACAGTGCTATTGCGCTAGCACTCATTGCTGCGCATGTGCAGTATGCATTATCCTGTGTCCCAGACACTGGAGAAAGAGATTGGGAAAGTAGGATTGCAGAAAAGTGGGACCAAGATACTTTTCGTGCTTGTTTATTTGGCAAGAGAGTGAGTGAATTCAAATAAGCGTCGGCTTTCGGCTGTATTTCTGGGTTTTGTGTGCTCTCTGCTTGGAGTACACAAACTCCCAGAAATACACAGTGCGGGTGCTCCATGTTAGGTGTGCGGTGCACACCTTGCACACATGGAGCATCCACCACTGCCCTCTTACTGCTTCCTGCTGGTGTTGTTTATAGTTCCCCATTTTACATGTTCGTTCATCAGTGTTATAATACACTACAACACTTGTTGCTTCAAAGACCATTTACAAAAAAAGAATTTCCTTGTCATTGTGACCAGTTGCAAAATACAAATATCTGTGGTCTGTTCAATATGTCATTCTGTATTTCCATGGATTGAAACATGGTTTTATGGCAAAAACAAAACTTTAAAGGATAACTGTCGTCAAAATATATAAGTACAAATATGTTTAATAGAAAGATTGCATCAAATGTTGTCATTTTAAATATAAATGTTTTAATGGAAGAATACAAATAAAGTACCTTATTGAGCCCTCTTTGCTTGTATCTCACTACCAAAGGGCAGCCATGTTGTTTAGAATCATGACTCAGATGAATGAAGTGAATGAAGATTTGACCCATCTGACCCAAGATGTCCATCCCCTAATAGTGCCTTACAAGCAGATAGTGCTCAATAAGTTGCTTTATTTGTATTAATTCATTAAAGCATTTCAATTAAAATATCTATACTTAATACACTTGTTAAATTAAACATAACATGACTGTTGTCCTTTAATGGCGCTTTTGCATTAAGGATGGATAAAAAAAACCCAAAAAACAAAGTTTTTCTAACACACATTATTTCAAATATTCAGCACAAACACTGTGCCCAGAAATAACGTGCGTTAAGGTGTTAGTTTGGCACAAAGTCAAATACTGCGTTTCCAAGACAAACACTTGTTTTGTCCTTAAACTATGACTAATGGCAACATGTGCTGTAATATTACTCCCACATTCCAACTAACCAATAGATTCATACAACAAACAAAACAACAAATTCAGATGAACCCCTTCGTGACGTTAGGCAGTACTATGCCATCCTGATTTTAAGTGCCTAAAAGTCGTTAGTACGGCATAGTACATCCTGTCTTAAACAGCTCATCATGGCTCACCGCGATGAGCTGCGCTCAGATCCCGCTGCAGGCACTTGCAGCTGGATCCCACCTGTCAGATGAGGCCACTTTGACAGGGGAAATGTAGCTGGTGCTCGCTACATTTCTCTAAATCCTGCTGTGTCCGAACTTCCGGGTTCGGGCACGCCTCTGTGACGTCACATGTGACGTCCAGAGGTTTCGCGATTTTTTGGCAGGGACCCACAGGGTCTGTTAAGACCCTGATTGGGTCTCTGCCATAGTGTTCCTGGCTACCTGGCGTGACCCAGGCCCGTCGGGGCCCCTGGACCCGCCGGGTCCTGGACGCCTGCTTGATGGTGTCTGCAGAGGCTGACACCGGCATCTAGTTTCTTCTGTCGGATGTCTCTGCAGACACCATCCTCCTTCCTGCAGCCAATCAGAGTGCGATGGGGGTGGAGCTTGCACCCGTCACGCTGTGCTTGGTATGATAGGGAGGTGTGGTAACCGCAGGCGCTCACCTCCTTGTCACACCAAGCACAGCGCGACGGGTGCAAGCTCCGCTCCTATCGTGCTCTGTGATTGCAGCGCCTCTCCTCCCGTGCGCCTGGGTGCGGTGCACCCCATGCACACGCCCAGGATCGGCCCTGGTGTGAGTGACTGGCAGTCAGTGTGTAAGTGTGTTTGGGCAATAAAAGTGCATACACATGGCATTGCAAATCACATGTACCTCTTTGTAGTCTTAAAACCATAAATTATAAATGAGTATTCTGCTTTTCATTATATTATGTACTTTACTCATGAAAGAATTCCAGGCAATTGAGATTAAGGCCAAAGTAGGAGAGTTGGAAAAATTCTCCCATTCAGTTGAATTCCCATCACAATTCCCTGTACTTCTCTCTTTCATGAGTGAAGCCCATAATATAATGAAAAGCAGAATATTAATTTATAATGTATGGTTTTAATACTATAAAGAGGTACATGTGATTTGCAATGCCATGTGTTTGGACTTTTATTGCCATGCATACCCATTTCATGAGTAGAGCCCTAAGTAAACAGTCAGTCATTCTATTTTGCGATGGAAAAATACACATTTTGTTAAAGGAATGAAAATTAACTAAACATTAGTGTTGAGTGAACTCGAACCGCACTGTTCGGGTTCGTACCGAACATTACGGTTTTTGGACCCCGGACCCGAACACGGACATTTCACTCTATGTTCAGGTTGGAGTTCGGGGATTTAATGGCGCGTTTTGAAAGGCTGCAGGGCAGCCAATCAACAAGCGTTTGACTCGTTTGCCCTTAGAGGCCATCACAGCCAGGGCCGGACTGGGAACAAAAACCAGCCCTGGAAAAAATTTATATACCAGCCCCATCGCATAAGATTTTTAAAGCAGCCCATAGCATAATATAATTTTTTTGTTCATAGAAGGGAAAATCATGCATTTTAAAAAGCACATCTGAACAGTGTATTATTTATAGATAAGACTGATATAAAAGCCTGTCTAGGGCAATATATATACTTCCAGTATGTACACAGAGTTATATGAATTGCCCTGTGCAGAGGTATATATCAGGGCAGTGTGTGAGACATATCCTGTATCCTGTCTCTCTCTGTCCTTTCTGTGGCGTCTCTCTCTCTCTCTGTCCTTTCTGTGGCGTCTCTCTCTCTCTCTGTCCTTTCTGTGGCGTCTCTCTCTCTCTCTCTGTCCTTTCTGTGGCGTCTCTCTCTCTCTCTGTCCTTTCTGTGGCGTCTCTCTCTCTCTCTCTGTCCTTTCTGTGGCGTCTCTCTCTCTCTGTCCTTTCTGTGGCGTCTCTCTCTCTCTCTGTCCTTTCTGTGGCGTCTCTCTCTCTCTCTGTCCTTTCTGTGGCGTCTCTCTCTCTCTCTGTCCTTTCTGTGGCGTCTCTCTCTCTGTCCTTTCTGTGGCGTCTCTCTCTCTGTCCTTTCTGTGGCGTCTCTCTCTCTGTCCTTTCTGTGGCGTCTCTCTCTTTGTCCTTTCTGTGGCGTCTCTCTCTCTGTCCTTTCTGTAACGTCTCTCTCTCTCTGTCCTTTCTGTGGCGTCTCTCTCTCTCTGTCCTTTCTGTGGCGTCTCTCTCTCTCTCTGTCCTTTCTGTGGCATCTCTCTCTCTCTCTCTGTCCTTTCTGTGGCGTCTCTCTCTCTCTCTGTCCTTTCTGTGGCGTCTCTCTCTCTCTCTGTCCTTTCTGTGGCGTCTCTCTCTCTCTCTGTCCTTTCTGTGGCGTCTCTCTCTCTCTCTGTCCTTTCTGTGGCATCTCTCTCTCTGTCCTTTCTGTGGCGTCTCTCTCTCTGTCCTTTCTGTGGCGTCTCTCTCTTTGTCCTTTCTGTGGCGTCTCTCTCTCTGTCCTTTCTGTAACGTCTCTCTCTCTCTGTCCTTTCTGTGGCGTCTCTCTCTCTCTGTCCTTTCTGTGGCGTCTCTCTCTCTCTCTCTGTCCTTTCTGTGGCGTCTCTCTCTCTCTGTCCTTTCTGTGGCGTCTCTCTCTCTCTCTGTCCTTTCTGTGGCGTCTCTCTCTCTCTCTCTCTGTCCTTTCTGTGGCGTCTCTCTCTCTCTGTCCTTTCTGTGGTGTCTTTCTCTCTCTGTCCTTTCTGTGGCGTCTCTCTCTGTCCTTTCTGTGGCGTCTCTCTCTGTCCTTTCTGTGGCGTCTCTCTCTGTCCTTTCTGTGGCGTCTCTCTCTCTGTGTGTCCTTTCTGTGGCATCTCTCTTCCCCCCTTCCCCCTTAGTGTCTTTCACCCCCTCCCCTCCCCCTGTAGTGTCTTTCACCCCTTCTCCCTGTAGTCTTTCACACCCTCCTCTCCCCCTGTAGAGTCTTTCACCCTCCCCTTCCCCCTGTAGAGTCATTCACCCCCCCTTCCCCCTGTAGTGTCTTTCACCCCCTTCCCCCTGTAGTGTCTTTTACCCCCCTTCTCCCTATAGTGTCTTTCACCCCCCCCTGTAGTGTCTTTCACCCCCCCTGTAGTGTCTTTCACCCCCCCCTGTAGTGTCTTTCACCCCCCCTGTAGTGTCTTTCACCCCCCCCTGTAGTGTCTTTCACACACACCCCCGTAGTGTCTTTCACACCCCCCCCCCGTAGTGTCTTTTACCCCCCCTTCTCCCTGTAGTGTCTTTCACCCCCCCCTGTAGTGTCTTTCACCCCCCCCCCTGTAGTGTCTTTCACCCCCCCCTGTAGTGTCTTTCACCCCCCCCTGTAGTGTCTTTCACCCCCCCCCTGTAGTGTCTTTCACCCCCCCTGTAGTGTCTTTCACCCCCCCCCCTGTAGTGTCTTTCTTTCCCCCCCCCTGTAGTGTCTTTCACCCCCCCCCTGTAGTGTCTTTCACCCCCCCCCTGTAGTGTCTTTCACCCCCCCCTGTAGTATCTTTCACCCCCCCCCCTGTAGTGTCTTTCACCCCCCCCCCCCTGTAGTGTCTTTCACCCCCCCCCCCTGTAGTGTCTTTCACCCCCCCCCCCCCCTGTAGTGTCTTTCACCCCCTTCCCCCTGTATGTCTCACTCACCTTGGTTTCTACTTCCCATCCCGCCGCCGGAACTGCTGCTGCAGCATCCGGCGGCAGCAGGCGAACTTCTTAAAGTGGCGACGGCCGCCGAATTGCTTAAAGTGGCCCACCGCCACTTTAAGCAATTCGGCGGCCGTCGCCGCTTTAAGAAATTCGCCTGCTGTGGCCGGATGCTGCAGCAGCCAAATTCTTCAATTTTAGTGGCCGAGGCGGCCCCGGGGCAGGCGGCCCACCGGGATTTTTCCCGGTATCCCGGTGGGCCAGTCCGGCCCTGATCACAGCCATGCCTACTAATGGCATGGCTGTGATTGGCCAGTGCAG
This sequence comes from Pelodytes ibericus, assembly GCA_036172795.1. Lineage (NCBI taxonomy): Eukaryota > Metazoa > Chordata > Amphibia > Anura > Pelodytidae > Pelodytes > Pelodytes ibericus. The sequence continues at coordinate 209,115,043 of CM069857.1, read as the reverse complement.
CATGTGATCCAGCCTCTATATATAAGCTGGAGTCACGTACACGCACATCACATGAGCTCTTCTTCCAAAAAATTCTGGTGTTGAATCTGCAAACTACAGCGATTTTTCAAACTACAGCGATTTTTCAAATTACAGTGATTATTTTAGTGGGTGCTATACTTCATATTTGTACCCTGCCCTGAGCCCAGTGCCACAGAGAGTGCAGTGCACTTGCAACTGCATGTGTGCCAGGCACATAACTTTAATCCTGTTCTGTTAGCTCAGTGGGCAACATCTAGGCATTTTTAAATACTGCAATTTGTTGGTGTTAAATATTACATTTGCGTCCTGCACTTCATATCTGAGAGTAAAATAGAACCGTCAAATACTGTGCTTACAGCGCACTTTGAAAAATTCTAATAGTTTTGGGTGGTAAATAGTACATTTGCGTCTTGCGGTGCACTTCATATCTGAGAGTCAAAAAGAACAGTCCAATACTGTGCTTACAGCGCACTTTTAAAAATTCTAATTGTTTTGGGTGCTAAATAGTACATTTGCGTCTTGCGGTGCACTTCATATCTGAGAGTCAAATAGGCCCGTCAAATACTGTGCTTACAGCGCACTTTGAAAAATTCTAATAGTTTTTGGTGGTAAATAGTACATTTGCGTCTTGCGGTGCACTTCATATCTGAGAGTCAAATAGAACAGTCCAATACTGTGCTTACAGCGCACTTTTAAAAATTCTAATTGTTTTGGGTGCTAAATAGTACATTTGCGTCTTGCGGTGCACTTCATATCTGAGAGTAAAATAGAACAGTCCAATAATGTACTTACAGTGCACTTTGATAAATTCTAATTGTTTTGGGTGGGAAATAGTACATTTGCATCTTGCGGTGCACTTCATATCTGAGAGTGAAATAGAACAGTCCAATACTGTGATTACAGCGCACTTTGAAAAATTCTAATTGTTTTGGGTGCTAAATAGTACATTTGCGTCTTGCGGTGCATTTCATATCTGAGAGTCAAATAGAACAGTGAAATGCTGTGGTTACAGTGCACTTTGAAAAATTCTAATTGTTTTGGGTGCTAAATAGTACATTTGCGTCTTGCGGTGCCCTTCATATCTGAGAGTCAAATAGAACAGTACAATACTGTGCTTACAGCGCACTTTGAAAAATTATAATTGTTTTGGGTGCTACATAGTACATTTGCGTCTTGCGGTGCACTTCAAATCTGAGAGTGAAATAGAACAGTCCAATACTGCGCTTACAGTGCACTTTGAAAAATTCTAATTGTTTTGGGTGCTAAATAGTACATTTGCGTCTTGCGGTGCACTTCATATCTGAGAGTCAAATAGAACAGTCCAATACTGTGCTTACAGCGCACTTTGAAAAATTCTAATTGTTTTGGGTGGGAAATAGTACATTTGCATCTTGCGGTGCACTTCATATCTGAGAGTCAAATAGAACAGTCCAATACTGTGCTTACAGCGCACTTTGAAAAATTCTAATTGTTTTGGGTGCTAAATAGTACATTTGCGTCTTGCGGTGCATTTCATATCTGAGAGTCAAATAGAACAGTGAAATGCTGTGGTTACAGTGCACTTTGAAAAATTCTAATTGTTTTGGGTGCTAAATAGTACATTTGCGTCTTGCGGTGCCCTTCATATCTGAGAGTCAAATAGAACAGTACAATACTGTGCTTACAGCGCACTTTGAAAAATTATAATTGTTTTGGGTGCTACATAGTACATTTGCGTCTTGCGGTGCACTTCAAATCTGAGAGTGAAATAGAACAGTCCAATACTGCGCTTACAGTGCACTTTGAAAAATTCTAATTGTTTTGGGTGCTTAATAGTACATTTGCGTCTTGCGGTGCACTTCATATCTGAGAGTCAAATAGAACAGTCCAATACTGTGCTTACAGCGCACTTTGAAAAATTCTAATTGTTTTGGGTGGGAAATAGTACATTTGCATCTTGCGGTGCACTTCATATCTGAGAGTCAAATAGAACAGTCCAATACTGTGCTTACAGCGCACTTTGAAAAATTCTAATTGTTTTGGGTGCTAAATAGTACATTTGCGTCTTGCGGTGCATTTCATATCTGAGAGTCAAATAGAACAGTGAAATGCTGTGGTTACAGTGCACTTTGAAAAATTCTAATTGTTTTGGGTGCTAAATAGTACATTTGCGTCTTGCGGTGCATTTCATATCTGAGAGTCAAATAGAACAGTGAAATGCTGTGGTTACAGTGCACTTTGAAAAATTCTAATTGTTTTGGGTGCTAAATAGTACATTTGCGTCTTGCGGTGCACTTCATATCTGAGAGTCAAATAGAACAGTACAATACTGTGCTTACAGTGCACTTTGAAAAATTATAATTGTTTTGGGTGCTACATAGTACATTTGCGTCTTGCGGTGCACTTCAAATCTGAGAGTCAAATAGAACAGTCCAATACTGCGCTTACAGTGCACTTTGAAAAATTCTAATTGTTTTGGGTGCTAAATAGTACATTTGCGTCTTGCGGTGCACTTCATATCTGAGAGTCAAATAGAACAGTCCAATACTGTGCTTACAGCGCACTTTGAAAAATTCTAATTGTTTTGGGTGCTAAATAGTACATTTACGTCTTGCGGTGCATTTCTTGCAATACAATAAACAAAAAAACAAAAAAAAATACAAATAAAAATTGTTGACTATTGGTTACATTGTCGCCTGACATAAACCATCTGTTACTTTGGTGAGTGAACGCAAAGAATGAGGAGAGCGTCAAATAAGGGACGTGGCCCTGGTCGTGGTGCCTGTCTGTGGCACCTCGCCTGTCTGCGCTGCAGTGTTACTTAGGCCTTCCCGCTCACCGCCTCATATGCGACGTGCCCACAAGGTGGAACTCCACCTTGCACATGCTGGAGAGATTTTGCGAGCAGCAGCAGCAGGCGATAGTGGAGTATCAGCTGCAGCACGCACGGGTCAGTCGCTCTGCGGAACAGCACCACTTCACCACCAATGAGTGGGCCTCCATGCGAGACCTGTGTGCCATTTTGAGTACTCCACCAACATGGCCAGTGCCAATGACGCAGTTCTCAGCCTTACTATCCCGCTTGTATGTCTCCTTGAAAAAACACTTAGGGCGATGATGGAAGAGGATGTGGCACAGGAGGAAGAGGAGGAGGAAGAAGAGGGGTCATTTCCACGGTTATCAGGCCAGTCATTCACAAGTGGCTTGGAGGGTGGGTTCCTGCACCAGCATAGGCCAGGTACACAACTGTCAAGCCAGGGCACAGTTTTGGATGAGGATGATGATGAGGAGGAGGAACCGTGTTCACAGCAGGGTGGCACCCAACGCAGCTCGTGGGCATCACTGGAGCGTGGCTGGGGGGATACGGAGGACACAGATGATACACCTCCCACAGAGAACAGCTTGTCCTTGCCTCTGGGCAGCTTGGCACACATGAGTGACTACATGCTGCAGTGCCTGCGCAACGACTTCCAAGTTGCCCACATTCTAACTTGTGCTGATTACTGGGTGGCCACCCTGCTGGATCCCCGTTACAAGGACAACGTGCCATCCTTAATTCCATCACTGGAGCATGATCGTAAGATGCGCGACTACAAGCGCACACTGGGAGACACGCTGCTGAGGGCATTCCAAAATGACACCGGGAGCTCAATGGATGCACAAGGCAAAGGCAGAGGAAGAGGTCGCCAACGCAGCTGGGGCACCGCCAGCACCTCAGAAGGCAGGGTTAGCATGGCCGAAATGTGGAAAAGCTTTGTCAGCATGCCACAACAAGCAGCACCACCATCTGATATGCAACGTCTTAGCAGGAGGCAGCATTTCAGCAATATGGTAGAACAGTACGTGTGCAAAGGCCTACACGTACTGACTGATGGGTCTGCCCCATTCAACTTCTGGGTCTCCAAATTGGGCACAGCTTGCCCTTTATGCCTTGTAGGTGCTGGCCTACCCTGCAGCCATTGTATTGTCTGAACGTGTGTTTAGCACGGCAGGGGGTTATCACAGACAAGCGCAGCTGCCTGTCCACAGCCAACGTGGACAAGCTCACGTTTATTAAGATGAACCAGGCATGGATCCCACCACACTTGTCTGTACCTTGTGCAGAATAGACATTTATACCGGCCTCACCCAGTCATTGTTATACTCAAGTACACTTATTCTTTGTTTTCTGTTGTTATATGTCCCAATATTTTGGGGGCTACCCCAATTTAAAAAAACAAAAACAAATAAAAAACAGTGTTGACTACCTCCTCCTCCTCCTCCTCCTCCTCCTCCAGCGCCGCTTCCACCTACACCGCCTCGGTCACCGCCTCCTCAACCTATGGGTCACTTAGTATAAACTGAAAGAGAATACCCTGCACTCCAACCCTCTCTCAAATGGATAATTCTGTTGGTCCTCCTGGCAGCCATACTTTAGATTTAGATTTATGTTCTTCCAAAGCTAAAATCAAAGATTCCATCTAGTACTATTTTGTGCCTCGGCTGTATTTGTAATTTGTATGTATTTTATGTTATTTTAAGTTATTTCCCTATCCACATTTGCTTGCAAGGCACTTGTCCTACTCTTACCCACATTTTACTTCATTTTGCAGCCCTCTAGCCCTTTCCAGGACTTTTTAAGAGGCATTTTAGCGGCCAAACCTGCCGAACCCGAGCATCCAGGTGTCCGCTCAACTCTACTAAACATGTATTTGCAAGAATTGCAAGTAAATGTATAACATTAGCAAAAAATATCTTTTAAATACGTTGGTAGCATGGGCAGAAATTTTTTCGGGGGGAGGGGAATATTTTTACCGTTATTATATGCCAGGATTTAGCCATTTAATATGCCAGGATTTAGCCATTTAATATGCCAGGATTTAACCCCTCAATATGCCAGGATTTACCCATTTAATATGGCAGGATTTATCCCCTCAATATGCCAGGATTTAGTAATTTAATATGCCAGTATTGAGCCATTCAATGTGCCAGGATTTAACCCTTTAATATGCCAGGATTTAGCCATTTAATATGCCAGGATTTAGCCATTTAAAATGCCAAGATTTAGCCATTTAATATGCCAGGATTTTTCCACTCAATATACCAGGATTTAGCCATTTAATATGCCAGGATTTAGCCACTCAATATGCCAGGATTTTGCCCCTCAATATGCCAGGATTTATCCATTTAATATGCCAGGATTTTGCCCCTCAATATGCCAGGATTTAGCCATTTAATATGCCAAGATTTAGCCATTTAATATGCCAGGATTTTTCCACTCAATCTGCCAGGATTTAACCCCTCAATTTGCCAGGATTTTGCCATTTAATATGCCAGTATTTTGCCACTCAGTATGCCAGTATTTAGCCACTCATATGCCAGGATTTAGCCATTTAATATGCCAGGATTTAACCATTTAATATGCCAGGATTTAACCCCTCAATATCCCAGGATTTATCCATTTAATATGCCAAGATTACGCCATTTAATATGCCAGGATTTAGCCACTCAATATGCCAGGATTTAGCCATTTAATATGCCAGGATTTAGCCATTTAATATGCCAGGATTTAGCCCCTCAATATGCCAGGATTTAGCCATTTAATATGCCAGGATTTAGCCATTTAATATGCCAGGATTTAGCCCCTCAATATGCCAGGATTTAGCCATTTAATATGATTCTTCAGTCTTCCCTCCTGCGCGGAGGAAGGAAACACAGACACGTAACATCATATCCGGTGTCAATATATATATTTTTTTACTTTATTTTTTTTCAGGAGTCACATCCAGAGGATGCGGACTGCTGGCTGCTGTCAGCAGGACGGTCTCCGTATGAGACAGTCATATAAGCAGCAGCGGGGGGGGCACTTTTTTTCCCTCAAAAATCCAGGGGGGGGGGGGGCCTTGATCCCCCTGCAGACGCCCATGATTGGTAGTGTCTCTTGTTTAGGAGGTTGGTAGAAAGAACATACCTCAGCCGGTTCTGCCCAGGTTTTTGACCACCTTTTTATAAAAAAAAAAAAAAAAATATATATATATATATAAATATATATATATATATATATATAGTTAATATGTGTGAGAGAGTCAGGTTTACACATGTGCTGCAGAATATGCATGTGAGAGATGGGTTTGCACATGTGTATCTGAGTGAATGGCAGGATGGGAGTGTGAGAGAGATTGAGTGGCAGGATAGGAGTGTGAGAGATGGGTTTGCACATGTGTTTCTGGGTGAGTGGCAGGATGGGAGTGTGAGAGATGGGTTATCACATGTGTTTCTGGGTGAGTGGCAGGATGGGAGTGTGAGAGATGGGTTTGCACATGTGTTTCTGGGTGAGTGGCAGGATGGGAGTGTGAGAGATGGGTTTGCACATGTGTTTATGGGTTAGTGGCAGGATGGGAGTATGAGAGATGGGTTTGCACATGTGTTTCTTGGTGAGTGCCAGGATAGGAGTGTGAGAGATGGGTTTGCACAAGTGTTTCTGGGTGAGTGGCAGGATGGGAGTCTGAGAGATGGGTTTGCACATGTGTTTCTGGGTGAGTGGCAGGATGGGAGTGTGAGAGATGGGTTTGCACATGTGTTTCTGGGTGAGTGGCAGGATGGGAGTGTTAGGGATGGGTTTGCACATGTGTTTCTGAGTGAGTGGCAGGATGGGAGTGTGAGAGATGGGTTTGCACAAGTGTTTCTGGGTGAGTGGCAGGATGGGAGTGTGAGAGATGGGTTTGCACATGTGTTTCTGGGTGAGTGGCAGGATAGGAGTGTGAGAGATGGGTTTGCACAAGTGTTTCTGGGTGAGTGGCAGGATGGGAGTCTGAGAGATGGGTTTGCACATGTGTTTCTGGGTGAGTGGCAGGATGGGAGTGTGAGAGATGGGTTTGCACATGTGTTTCTGGGTGAGTGGCAGGATGGGAGTGTTAGGGATGGGTTTGCACATGTGTTTCTGAGTGAGTGGCAGGATGGGAGTGTGAGAGATGGGTTTGCACAAGTGTTTCTGGGTGAGTGGCAGGATGGGAGTGTGAGAGATGGGTTTTCACATGTTTTTCTGGGTGAGTGGCAGGATAGGAGTGTGAAAGAGGCAGATTTGCACGTGTGTGTCTGAGTGGGCAAATCTGGAATGGAAATTTGCAAAGAGGAGGAGTTAATAATATAGCCACACCCCCATGGAGGGCGCCCAAAAAAATCCTACACCCAGGCACATAGCTGCATTTTTTTGTAGATGTGTATGGCCATGTTTATATGTGTGCATGCCCCTTCCAGATTTTCAGGTTCTGTCCCACTCTCCCGCCAAGCTTTACTTCTGCATCACATTTTGGTACAGAGGTAGAGCTCGGCAGGATAGCTGATTTCAGGACTGCTGGACTCATTCTCCGGTATCTGCACACAAAGTTTTAGTGACAGCACTAGTGCGCAACATCCCAAGCTCCCAGCACCCAGATTATACACCCAGGACCTGCCCCATCCAGCACCCAGATTGTACATCCAGGACATGTCCATCCACCACACAGACTGTTCATCCAGGACATGCCCATCCACCACACCAATTGTACATCCAGGACATGCCCCAGTCAGTACCCAGCCTGCACACCCAGGTCATGCCCCAGCCAGTACCTAGATTGCACACCCAGGACCCAGATTATACACTCAGGACATTCCCCAGCACCCAGTTTGACACTCAGGACCCATATACAAATATTAACCAATATATTTTTTGCATATCACTAGGCATCATGGGAGTTGTAGTCCACAACTAACATGTGGCATACCATCCGCTGTTACCCAAAGTTCCATTGTGACTTTTGGTTGAGCATCATGGGAAGTACAGTCAACAGAAGATAAAGTTTAACATTTTAGCTGTGAACTACAATTCTCATGATGCTTAGCCAGCTGTCCACCATGATGCTGGCTTTGTATAATTGGAAGAGTAATCCACAGCAGCACACATTTTTTTAACACCTCAAGGTCCGGCCATTTGAGACATTTTTAAGCATTCTGGACAACGGCTGTTTTAATTTATACACTTTCAAACACAGCTCCTAATAACCTAGGAGCGTGGAATCAGGACTCAATATGGCATACTTGCCCCCCCTTTTGCTGACTGGATATATCCGACATTCTGAAGATATCTACCCATTTGAAGATCAGTACTTTAACACAGAAAACGATAAAATCCAAAGAGTGGTAAACAAATTCCACAATGGTAAATGTCCTCATGAGAACCAAACCCAGTTCCTATTCTGTCAGCTCTCCGTGCACCTCAGGGCTGGCGTGGGTTGTCGGGTGTGATGTCACTGTTTCACTCAGTACGGGTATCAGAATAATGAAAAAAGGGTGTGCACTCCGTTCTCCACGATGATCAATCAATGAGTGCTTTATTGCAAGTACAACAGCAAACAGAGAAGATATAGTGTAACGGACTAAAAATAGGAGTGAGAAAGGACACCTAACGCGTTTCCCGTGTTGCCACTCTTAATCATAGGTGGCAAAACGCGAAACGCGTTAGTTGTCCTTTCTCACTCCAATTTTTAGTCCGTTATACTATATCTTCTCAGTTTGCTGTTGTACTTGCAATAAAGCACTTATTGATTGATCATCTTGGAGAATGGAGTGCACACCCTTTTTTCTTTATTCTGATACCATTTATATTGCATTTGATCAATGCTGTGGAGCACCTGTCTATCCGTGGTCTACATAGTGAGTGGAGCCGGTTTGCTTGCTCACTCAGTACGGGGCTGCCCAGGGCTGCTTTGTTTACCTCTTGAGCTACCATACTGAGAGACACAGTGACATCAACCTGATTTGTAGAAATATGCTATGTTTACATGTTTTTGTGTTATTTTTTTTGTGTGCAGATTTTAGCACAATAACCAAAAGTAGCATTTTTTCTAAATAAAAAAAAAATAACTGCTTATATTAGCCTCCCTCTCAGGATCCTACTTTCTGGCCTGGGAGGAGGCTCATAGTCCCTGGTGGTGTGTGGGGGCACCCTCATTATCATCAGTTGTGTTCCTTGCAAGGCTCACCCTCTGTGGTCCAGGCTGGAGGCAGGGATATGATTACTCATATCCCCATGTTTCTCTCTAATTGACTCTGTGATGATTTATAGCAGCAGGTATCTGCTGGAAGAGGCCTGTTGCTTTTTAGAGGACAGTAACAGAGTGTGCGGCTCCATGTTACTCTGGGGCCACACACTAGTGTAAAGGTGCAGATTGGATAATAGTCTACTCAAATTTTTATTTTTTACTTGTTGGAATTGGGGACAGAGGATGCGCGTTAGGCAGGTGCCTTCTCTGGTGACCCCTGGGTTTTGCACGGTCACACAGCCCTGAGCATCTGCTCCCAAATGTATTTTGGAATTGCCCTTTACTGTGTTCCATTGGAATTGCCCTTTACTGTGTATTTATTATTGTTATAGATAAAGTAATTAGTTGATTACTTTTGTGACATTTAGCCACAGAGAAAAAAATATCTCTCACAACTGTTCACTGCTTTAGGGCATAGAAGTATTTTAAGGATCTGTGTAAATGTTGTTGTAAAGGTTGTACTAAAATAACAGAACACACTGTTTATATCTACTGGTACTAAGCAGCTACTTTGTGTTTTTGATCCCACAGGAAGCATTTTCAATACAACGCATGTTATCAAATACTGAAATAAAACAAATGTATGAATGAAAAGGGTTTTCCATTTTATTATATTCAAAGGGGAATTATTTTGAAACAAAGTATAACTAAATTGCAGATAAATGCACTCTGTTGCTATGCAACACTTTATATATATATATTTCCTTTTGAAAAGGTTTTTCAATCCTTGGTTTATTTCATTTAAAGAAGTCATGGGTGTCTGTTATAAAGTATATTTTAAAAAAAATGACTCAACCAGTATCCAGGTTTGGACACCCACACATAGCACCATGATTTTTCTATTCCTAATATTTAATGGAAGTAAGGTGATGTTAAATGTGTCAGTTTTTTCCCTTACTGGGAATAATGAAAGATTAAAAGCATAGAAATGTTTAATTTGGACTGCACATTGTGGTTTGTGAGTGAAACTATGTCATAATAGCAAGCTTAGAAAATATAGTAACAAGGGTTGATATATCTCAGGGATTTCTGGGCCAAAGACTATTGTAAATTATAGATACAAACATCCCTCACCACCATAGGTACATTGAGGGAAGTAACATCTGACAGATGTTCAAATCTCTAAATACTTACCACTTCTCAAATGAGGCTGGGCACTTACCAAAAGTAGACTATAGCTTAAGGGCCGTTATACGATACTGTCAAGCCCTGGGCAACATTCTTAATAGTGGGCACCCTCATATTAAGCACCCATATTTAGAGAAATATCAATGCATTATAAGAAGTAACTATTGTTTAACTCCTTAACGACATAGGATGTGCCTGGCATGTCCTGCAGTGGAATGAGCAATTTTCATGTTCAATGATCGTGAAAACCATTGTGGCATTGTTGCTCTAATGCCTCAATGTTGTGGCATTAGGTAACACCCGAAATTTGCTGCCCATGGTACCTCATTCCACGCAGCGAATTGCGTACACCACATTGAAGAGCAGCATGCTCCTCCACTATGGCTGCTGCCCTCTTGTGGCATCACTTCCACTGCTCTTTTGCTTTTGCTAGACTGCCCCTAGAGGGCAACATTGCAATACAAAAACAAAAACTAGTTTAAATCTATGGTTAGGGTTAGCATTACCGTTAGGGTTACATTAAAGTTAGGGTTAGCACGAGGGTTAGAGTTAGGGTTGGGATTGGGGTCAGAAGATGACTTTAGGAGAAAATGGTTAGGAAACATAAAACTGCTACTTTTAGTTATTACCCTATGATGTGCAAAAAAAATAACATAAAAACATGTAACATGGCAAAATCTAGAAACTACTTAGACAGGATCTTTTTTACCATTTGTAATTGTGTAAAATATTTTTCAGGTTAAAGTGAGACAAATGTAGTTTTTTCATAATTTTCTTTGTAGTATATGATATGATATAATGAAAATAATGGAAAGAAAGCCCTTCTTATTGTGATAAAAACAATATATAATTTGCATGTGTACAGTAAATGAGAAAGAAGAAAAATGCAGCTAAACACAAACACCACAGAAATGTTAAAACAGCCTGTGTCACCAGGGGAAAGTCACGGCCAAAAATCCATGTCACTAAGGGGTTAAAGAAATTGCTATTATGCCTTGTTATATTCCTCCCACCCCATTTTCCCTCTAAATAGAAACCCAGGCAGTTACCTGCTTCATCCAGCCAAGCATGTCTTGAAGTGACACTAAAGTGTTTTGTTTAACTTTTGCTTATTATATAGAAGCAAAGATCACTATCAATATTGCTTGGATCACCATTTTGGTCAGGGCAAAGTATTTGCCTATGAAGGACAATCTAGTGGCAGACTGGTTCTCCAATATTTGGAGAGATGCAAGCTGAATCATCTCAGGGGTCCCTTCCACCTCAGTCTGTTTGTGTCTATGAAAAACTATCAGACACCAGCCTTCTTCAGCTGGAAGCCGGACCCTTTTGATGGTGATGGAGACGTTTGTTCAGTCATGGCTGCTCCAGGGAGCCTATGCCTTCCCACTGTTCTCCATGGCTCTCCAGTCTCTCCACCTAATCATTTACCAGTGGGTAACAGTCTTATTAATCACACTGCTGTGGACATCACAACCATGGTTTCCTCTCTTCCTGGAACTATCTTGTGCTGAACTTCTGGCTCTTCCCGTCTCTGGAATTCCTGTTAGGCCCAGGGGGCAGATCTTACTCCTTGTTACTACAAGACAGATTGCTCTAGTAGCCTACACTGTTTCAGAGATTTGTGGGATATATCAGACCTATCGGCAGCAGCCCGGGACTTGCTCTGGGTGCCTTGGACCAATGGGACAAGGAAATCCCATCTTCACGTTTGGAGATGGGATTTCTGAAATAGTTGGTGTTTGAACCTATAGTGTTTATTCTGAATTTCGTGGCTGACATTCTATTCAGGATGGTGACACCCCGTTCCCTTCCAAGGTATGGGTGTCGGAAAAGATCCATCGGTTTGTCGTCTTCTCTGTGTTGCGCTACGTTTCGTTTTGAGATGTGTCTAGGGCCCTTTGTTGTGTTGAGGAATAGCCTGATAACGATGTTCTCTCCCTTCGCCAACTGTCCGCTAAGCTGGCGCTTTTGCTCTGTTTGGTATCGTTTCGCTGGGTTTCTGATTTTGGGCCTTCAAAACAGATTCCTTTATCTTCTCCCTGGGAAAGGGTTTCAGTGTCTATTAACTTAGTCCAATCAATTATTCCTCAATATTTTATCCATACTTTCCGGACCGCCCCAGACCCTGTATGGCTCGCTGTGTCCGTAGTTATTTGTCAGTCACGTCTGTTTATCCTGCTGTTCCTAACGGGCCTTTTCTGATCTTTTACATCCATCTATTTAAACCTGTCTCAATTCCTACGGTTGCTAGGTGGATCAAGTTGGTACCTCATCTCACTGGTATTGACGGTTCCTTCGGGGGCCCATTCGGTGCATGGGGCAGTGGCTTCGGTGGCCATCGGGAGTCTGTCGTATGTTCTGTCTGCTGCTGATTGGTCTAGAGAATCGACTTTTCCGATTTACTGGTTTTGTCCTTGTGCTCTCACTCTCGCCTGTCTTGCCATAAAATTGGGAATTATTCTAGCCTTGGTGAAGAAATTATCATAATTTTATTAATTTTTATATTTTAATTTTTTCCCCCAACCCTTATTGCATTTGTGGATATTATTATGTATTATGATTGTCTCTCTGATGTTTATTGTTTGCAATCTTATTATGAATCTGCTTAGTAGACCAGTTTGTATTATTATATTTGATGATTGTCTCTGTGATGTTTATTGTTTGCAGTGTTATTATGAATCTGCTTAGAAGATCGGTTTACTTTCACTATGTTCTCTTTCTTTCTCTTTGCCTTTTAGTCTGATGTTCTGAGTTGATGTCTGTCCAGTTCCAGTGTTCTGATTACTGTGGTTGATCAGTCGTTTTATGTTTTCGAATTAAGTTGTTTGTGCACTGTTTGAATGTTCAAAGAAAGAGGAAGAGGAAGAAGTGTCTTAAAGCGTTTATATATGCATCCTGTGTTTGTTTATATTGGTTGAATATTTACTACTCTGTTAACGCCTTAGCTGCTGGATGTTATAGTAAAGAAGAATTATGCAAATCTGAAGCCAAAGAATATTCACCAAGGCTAGAATAATTCCCAATTCTCTCTTTATTGAGTAGACCCTTTAGTAAATACAAGTTTGCTTAGAGTAAATTATCCATTTAGAAAAAAAATCCAGAATTCTACTTCACATTATTGAATGCTGAATAGAATGTGAGCAACAATCGAAATACATTTTGATCAATACTGATCATGGCATAAGATGAGGTAAAAGATATCTTGACACCTAACGCGTTTCCCGTGTTGCCACTCTTAATCATAGGTGGCAAAACGCGAAACGCGTTAGTTGTCCTTTCTCACTCCAATTTTTAGTCCGTTATACTATATCTTCTCAGTTTGCTGTTGTACTTGCAATAAAGCACTTATTGATTGATCATCTTGGAGAATGGAGTGCACACCCTTTTTTCTTTATTCTGATACCATTTATATTGCATTTGATCAATGCTGTGGAGCACCTGTCTATCCGTGGTCTACATAGTGAGTGGAGCCGGTTTGCTTGCTCACTCAGTACGGGGCTGCGCAGGGCTGCTTTGTTTACCTCTTGAGCTACCATACTGAGAGACACAGTGACATCAACCTGATTTGTAGAAATATGCTATGTTTACATGTTTTTGTGTTATTTTTTTTGTGTGCAGATTTTAGCACAATAACCAAAAGTAGCATTTTTTCTAAATAAAAAAAAAATAACTGCTTATATTAGCCTCCCTCTCAGGATCCTACTTTCTGGCCTGGGAGGAGGCTCATAGTCCCTGGTGGTGTGTGGGGGCACCCTCATTATCATCAGTTGTGTTCCTTGCAAGGCTCACCCTCTGTGGTCCAGGCTGGAGGCAGGGATATGATTACTCATATCCCCATGTTTCTCTCTAATTGACTCTGTGATGATTTATAGCAGCAGGTATCTGCTGGAAGAGGCCTGTTGCTTTTTAGAGGACAGTAACAGAGTGTGCGGCTCCATGTTACTCTGGGGCCACACACTAGTGTAAAGGTGCAGATTGGATAATAGTCTACTCAAATTTTTATTTTTTACTTGTTGGAATTGGGGACAGAGGATGCGCGTTAGGCAGGTGCCTTCTCTGGTGACCCCTGGGTTTTGCACGGTCACACAGCCCTGAGCATCTGCTCCCAAATGTATTTTGGAATTGCCCTTTACTGTGTTCCATTGGAATTGCCCTTTACTGTGTATTTATTATTGTTATAGATAAAGTAATTAGTTGATTACTTTTGTGACATTTAGCCACAGAGAAAAAAATATCTCTCACAACTGTTCACTGCTTTAGGGCATAGAAGTATTTTAAGGATCTGTGTAAATGTTGTTGTAAAGGTTGTACTAAAATAACAGAACACACTGTTTATATCTACTGGTACTAAGCAGCTACTTTGTGTTTTTGATCCCACAGGAAGCATTTTCAATACAACGCATGTTATCAAATACTGAAATAAAACAAATGTATGAATGAAAAGGGTTTTCCATTTTATTATATTCAAAGGGGAATTATTTTGAAACAAAGTATAACTAAATTGCAGATAAATGCACTCTGTTGCTATGCAACACTTTATATATATATATTTCCTTTTGAAAAGGTTTTTCAATCCTTGGTTTATTTCATTTAAAGAAGTCATGGGTGTCTGTTATAAAGTATATTTTAAAAAAAATGACTCAACCAGTATCCAGGTTTGGACACCCACACATAGCACCATGATTTTTCTATTCCTAATATTTAATGGAAGTAAGGTGATGTTAAATGTGTCAGTTTTTTCCCTTACTGGGAATAATGAAAGATTAAAAGCATAGAAATGTTTAATTTGGACTGCACATTGTGGTTTGTGAGTGAAACTATGTCATAATAGCAAGCTTAGAAAATATAGTAACAAGGGTTGATATATCTCAGGGATTTCTGGGCCAAAGACTATTGTAAATTATAGATACAAACATCCCTCACCACCATAGGTACATTGAGGGAAGTAACATCTGACAGATGTTCAAATCTCTAAATACTTACCACTTCTCAAATGAGGCTGGGCACTTACCAAAAGTAGACTATAGCTTAAGGGCCGTTATACGATACTGTCAAGCCCTGGGCAACATTCTTAATAGTGGGCACCCTCATATTAAGCACCCATATTTAGAGAAATATCAATGCATTATAAGAAGTAACTATTGTTTAACTCCTTAACGACATAGGATGTGCCTGGCATGTCCTGCAGTGGAATGAGCAATTTTC
Source organism: Pelodytes ibericus (assembly GCA_036172795.1). NCBI lineage: Eukaryota > Metazoa > Chordata > Amphibia > Anura > Pelodytidae > Pelodytes > Pelodytes ibericus. Next base: position 209,099,648 of record CM069857.1, on the reverse strand, counting down.
ATGTTCAATGATCGTGAAAACCATTGTGGCATTGTTGCTCTAATGCCTCAATGTTGTGGCATTAGGTAACACCCGAAATTTGCTGCCCATGGTACCTCATTCCACGCAGCGAATTGCGTACACCACATTGAAGAGCAGCATGCTCCTCCACTATGGCTGCTGCCCTCTTGTGGCATCACTTCCACTGCTCTTTTGCTTTTGCTAGACTGCCCCTAGAGGGCAACATTGCAATACAAAAACAAAAACTAGTTTAAATCTATGGTTAGGGTTAGCATTACCGTTAGGGTTACATTAAAGTTAGGGTTAGCACGAGGGTTAGAGTTAGGGTTGGGATTGGGGTCAGAAGATGACTTTAGGAGAAAATGGTTAGGAAACATAAAACTGCTACTTTTAGTTATTACCCTATGATGTGCAAAAAAAATAACATAAAAACATGTAACATGGCAAAATCTAGAAACTACTTAGACAGGATCTTTTTTACCATTTGTAATTGTGTAAAATATTTTTCAGGTTAAAGTGAGACAAATGTAGTTTTTTCATAATTTTCTTTGTAGTATATGATATGATATAATGAAAATAATGGAAAGAAAGCCCTTCTTATTGTGATAAAAACAATATATAATTTGCATGTGTACAGTAAATGAGAAAGAAGAAAAATGCAGCTAAACACAAACACCACAGAAATGTTAAAACAGCCTGTGTCACCAGGGGAAAGTCACGGCCAAAAATCCATGTCACTAAGGGGTTAAAGAAATTGCTATTATGCCTTGTTATATTCCTCCCACCCCATTTTCCCTCTAAATAGAAACCCAGGCAGTTACCTGCTTCATCCAGCCAAGCATGTCTTGAAGTGACACTAAAGTGTTTTGTTTAACTTTTGCTTATTATATAGAAGCAAAGATCACTATCAATATTGCTTGGATCACCATTTTGGTCAGGGCAAAGTATTTGCCTATGAAGGACAATCTAGTGGCAGACTGGTTCTCCAATATTTGGAGAGATGCAAGCTGAATCATCTCAGGGGTCCCTTCCACCTCAGTCTGTTTGTGTCTATGAAAAACTATCAGACACCAGCCTTCTTCAGCTGGAAGCCGGACCCTTTTGATGGTGATGGAGACGTTTGTTCAGTCATGGCTGCTCCAGGGAGCCTATGCCTTCCCACTGTTCTCCATGGCTCTCCAGTCTCTCCACCTAATCATTTACCAGTGGGTAACAGTCTTATTAATCACACTGCTGTGGACATCACAACCATGGTTTCCTCTCTTCCTGGAACTATCTTGTGCTGAACTTCTGGCTCTTCCCGTCTCTGGAATTCCTGTTAGGCCCAGGGGGCAGATCTTACTCCTTGTTACTACAAGACAGATTGCTCTAGTAGCCTACACTGTTTCAGAGATTTGTGGGATATATCAGACCTATCGGCAGCAGCCCGGGACTTGCTCTGGGTGCCTTGGACCAATGGGACAAGGAAATCCCATCTTCACGTTTGGAGATGGGATTTCTGAAATAGTTGGTGTTTGAACCTATAGTGTTTATTCTGAATTTCGTGGCTGACATTCTATTCAGGATGGTGACACCCCGTTCCCTTCCAAGGTATGGGTGTCGGAAAAGATCCATCGGTTTGTCGTCTTCTCTGTGTTGCGCTACGTTTCGTTTTGAGATGTGTCTAGGGCCCTTTGTTGTGTTGAGGAATAGCCTGATAACGATGTTCTCTCCCTTCGCCAACTGTCCGCTAAGCTGGCGCTTTTGCTCTGTTTGGTATCGTTTCGCTGGGTTTCTGATTTTGGGCCTTCAAAACAGATTCCTTTATCTTCTCCCTGGGAAAGGGTTTCAGTGTCTATTAACTTAGTCCAATCAATTATTCCTCAATATTTTATCCATACTTTCCGGACCGCCCCAGACCCTGTATGGCTCGCTGTGTCCGTAGTTATTTGTCAGTCACGTCTGTTTATCCTGCTGTTCCTAACGGGCCTTTTCTGATCTTTTACATCCATCTATTTAAACCTGTCTCAATTCCTACGGTTGCTAGGTGGATCAAGTTGGTACCTCATCTCACTGGTATTGACGGTTCCTTCGGGGGCCCATTCGGTGCATGGGGCAGTGGCTTCGGTGGCCATCGGGAGTCTGTCGTATGTTCTGTCTGCTGCTGATTGGTCTAGAGAATCGACTTTTCCGATTTACTGGTTTTGTCCTTGTGCTCTCACTCTCGCCTGTCTTGCCATAAAATTGGGAATTATTCTAGCCTTGGTGAAGAAATTATCATAATTTTATTAATTTTTATATTTTAATTTTTTCCCCCAACCCTTATTGCATTTGTGGATATTATTATGTATTATGATTGTCTCTCTGATGTTTATTGTTTGCAATCTTATTATGAATCTGCTTAGTAGACCAGTTTGTATTATTATATTTGATGATTGTCTCTGTGATGTTTATTGTTTGCAGTGTTATTATGAATCTGCTTAGAAGATCGGTTTACTTTCACTATGTTCTCTTTCTTTCTCTTTGCCTTTTAGTCTGATGTTCTGAGTTGATGTCTGTCCAGTTCCAGTGTTCTGATTACTGTGGTTGATCAGTCGTTTTATGTTTTCGAATTAAGTTGTTTGTGCACTGTTTGAATGTTCAAAGAAAGAGGAAGAGGAAGAAGTGTCTTAAAGCGTTTATATATGCATCCTGTGTTTGTTTATATTGGTTGAATATTTACTACTCTGTTAACGCCTTAGCTGCTGGATGTTATAGTAAAGAAGAATTATGCAAATCTGAAGCCAAAGAATATTCACCAAGGCTAGAATAATTCCCAATTCTCTCTTTATTGAGTAGACCCTTTAGTAAATACAAGTTTGCTTAGAGTAAATTATCCATTTAGAAAAAAAATCCAGAATTCTACTTCACATTATTGAATGCTGAATAGAATGTGAGCAACAATCGAAATACATTTTGATCAATACTGATCATGGCATAAGATGAGGTAAAAGATATCTTGCAGGGAAACATTTTGAAAGCACAGAGTGTGCATTTGCATTTGCATGAATAAGACAAATAAGGGGTTCTATTAAGTGCCTGAAATAATTTATAGTTTGAGGGTTTTTTTGTGTTTTCAAAGGCTGATGTAATTATAGGATTGTTATCTCAGTTGAAACCCTTTCATGCAGAAAAATGCACTCATTCTATCCGTGATTATAATATACCAAATACCAGATTCTTAATAAGTCTTCATTTCTAACATGCCAGAGAGAATTCTTTGCAAACTCTGCTGTAATCTTTTTTTTTTTTTTTTTTTACGTTTTTCAAATCAGGTCCAGGCTTGGATATATATTTCATATGGTACATACAACTCCATCTGATACAGAACTCATTCTTCTATTATCTCTTGCTTCAACAGACTGCCAGACTCTGTGTTAATTAGCCATATAATTATAGAGAGCAATTTCCCCTCTTCCTAATGTCCAATAAACATTTTGTTCTAAGACATCTAGCTCTATTTCGAGACAAATGGATACAATTCCATATGCACAGTTTTTATTTTTAAGATGCTTTACAGAATACAAATTGTTTTCTGTGCGTTGATTAGTGGTGGTGTAGTTTGAACTAGAAATAATAAGCAATTTAAACTGCTTATTAGCCTGTTTTATTTCTGCTGAAATAAAATTATCAAAAATGGCATAGTCCACAAAAAACAGAGAATTAAAACATAAAGTGGCAGAACTGGAATAAATGGTATAGTACACATTTAGTAGGCTAAATGCATTGTTTACAAAGTGTACATATTTTGAAGTGCTGTACATGTTAATGAAGTCACAAACAAGACGCTATACATGGAAAGTATGTTAATTGGAAGATAATTTGGCTTGCATTTAGTAACGTTCAGTAATTTAGAAATATATATTTGGCATGCAGATGAAAAGACATTACAATTAATTAAAGGAATAATAACCAAAAACAGTTTTTTACGATTCTATATTTTACATTTTTTTGACTACCACTTTTCAGTTGACTTAATTTTTCTTTATACACTGGTTCAGTGAGAAAGAAAGAACAAAAAAAACTTTAATCCTGATTGCATAATGATGTGTATTGCCAGGTATCATACTGACAGAAAGATTGGTAGTTAAGCAATGTAAAACTTTTACCCAGTATCATATTTTCTCTATTATAAACAGAATAGTTTGTTAAGGTGCGCTTATAGGAAGAAAAATGTCAGTACCCACCATATGTGAGAGTATAATTTCACACATTTTGTACAACCTGATCTTTCAACCTTGTTGTTCTCACAATGGGATAGTACATGTAAAAACAAACAGATAACACAACAGTGATATAGTACACAGATCAGCCAAAACATTATGACCACTGACAGGTGGCAAGCTGGCAGAGGCAGTATGATGCTTTGGGCTATGTTCTGCTGGGAAATCTTGGGTCCTGACATACCCACTGTATCACCGTACCACCTACCTAAACATTGCTGCAGACCATGTACGCTTTTTCATGGAAATGGTATTCCTTGATGGCACTGGCCCCTTTAAGAAGGGTAATGCGCCCTGTCACAAAGCAAAAATAGTTTAGGAAAGGTTTGAGGAACACAATGAGTTTACTGTGGTTACTTGGCTTCCAAATTCCCCAGATCTCAATCCAATCGAGCATCTGTGGAATGTGCTGGACATACAAGTCTGATCCATGGAGGCCCCACCACGCAAGTTACAGGAAATAAAGGATTCTGCTGGTAACGTCTTGGTACCAGATACCACAGCACACCTTCAATGGGTCAGGGCTGTTTTGGCATCAGAAGGGGACCTGCACAATATAAGACAGGTTGTCATAATATTATGGAAAGAGGAAAAAACTGTATTCACAGGAGAATCCACGGGCTTCAACTGAGACCAGAGCAAAATAATCCAGCTCTGAAGGGGTGTTGTCCAGGTAGTGCTTCCAAACAGGTGCCTCCCAAATATGCCGACCCAGCACAGCACAAATAGGAAGATAAATGAAAAGGAAATGGCACTCTGAATAAATGTGAAAAACTAATTTAATGGCAGAAAAAAAAATATAAAGTAAATACAGAAGGTAGTGGGAAAAAGACTTGACGTGTTTCGCATGACTAGCACGCTTAATCATAAGTGACAAACCAGTAAAATTACAAACTATTTAAATATGTGACAACCAATCCATGAAAAGGTCAGACTTAATTAGAAAACGTGGATACAGAAAACAGCTGTGATAATGTGCTTGGTATAGGGAGACTTAAAAATCTCAAAACAAGTAAATAAATAAATATATTGTGCACACCAAAAAATAAGAATATACATTTTGAATGAGATACAAATGTTAAATGAATACAAAATTAACCATCAATATAGCGTCAATGAAAGAAAGAAAAACATAAAATACATAAGTGACAAGTATGGTAATATTCAGAAAATGTCATTGAATTAAAAATCAATCAAGTAACAAATGCATAACAATTAATGTACCATTATAAATATAGAAAAACTCTTCTATGCATAAAAAACTTGATATAAAAGTGCTTCCGTATCATATGTGTCCCAGAAAAAGGTGCGCACCCATCAAGGTAAGAGATAATAATAATGTGCTGTTAGAATGTGTATCTGTATAACGATTATAGGCAGATAAATAGTGTAAATGAAAATATAGAAAAGCAGAGAATATTATAAAAATGTGATAATTGAATGTGGATGTAAGCCAACCGACCAACAAATATAGTACATATATATATTAGCATAATAGAAATATATATGTTAGCACAATATAAATATGGAACTTGGTACGGTTAAAAGGAAATTGAAGGTAACACATATGCAAAGCAGCATATATTAGAAAAAATTATAAATATGAACACAGACTCTTACGCATTTCAGTCGATGATGGGAGAATCGCCTGAATGTATTAACCTTTCAATTGGGAATCCTAAAAGGAAAATATACTCTAGCCGATGGTAGGAGGATCTCCCGAGTATATTGTCATCTTGTTGAAAAACCTAGACAAAACTACCACCATAAACTTGAGTGCCAAAGGGATCCTGTGCACCTATATGGAAATACATCAGTAAACAGACTAAGTTAGAGACCATATAATGTATCGATACCAATGATTCCTATTAGCCGGGGGTGTATGTCTAGTGCTATCCCACCGATTAGTCTCCAAGAAAAAAATAAAAAAATAAAAAAAATGTCTCAGTGTTTGCTGATGACTCAAAATTAGGTAAGGTAATTAAGACTAATCTTGATGTTTTTTCTTTACAGGAAGATTTGGACAGTGTGGGGGACTGGGCAAGAAAGTGGCAAATGAGGTTCAATATAGACAAATGGAAAGTTATGCATTATGGGAAAAATAATAACAAAGCAACATATACGTTAAATGGTATTTCCCTGGGGAAAACTAGTAACGAAAAGGATTTAGGAATCATTGTAGATAACAAACTTGGCAACAGTGCCCAATGCCAGTCAGCAGCTGCAAGGGCCAATAAGATATTGGAATGTATAAAACGAGGTATAGATTCACGGGGGGAGGACATCATCTTGCCTCTTTACAAATCAATGGTAAGACCTCACCTTGAATATGCAGTACAATTCTGGGCACCAGTCCTTAAAAAGGATATTAAGGAACTAGAAAAAGTGCAAAGGAGAGCTACAAAATTAATAAGGGGATTGGAGGATCTTAGTTATGAAGAGAGACTTTTGCATTTATTTACTTTAGAAAAAAGGCGTCTTAGAGGGGATATGATAACATTATATAAATATGCGCAGGGCCAATATAAGGAGCTCTCCAGGGACCTGTTCATTAACAGAAATGTACAAAGAATAAGAGGTCACCCCCTGAGACTGGAAGAGCAAAGATTTCATAGGCAGCAAAGGACAATAAAATTATGGAACTCACTGCCAAGAGAGGTAGTGCTATCAACCACAATAGATGCATTTAAAATGGTCTGGATGTTTTTTTTTTTAGAAAAGCAGAACATACAGGGGTATAAATAATAGAATAAGCATTAATAATAGAGCTTTTTGATCCAAGGAGAAATCTGATTGCCCTTTTGGAGTCAAGAAGGAATTTTTCCCCCTAGGAGGCAAAATTCGAAATAGCTTCCTTAGGGGTTTTTTTTTTTTTGCCTTCTTTTGGATCAAAACGCTGAAATGATAGGTAGAAGGGTTGAACTTGATGAACTTGTGTCTTTTTTCAACCTAAATTACTATGTTACTATGTATTGTTAGAGAATTTTTGAAGGAAGAGTTTATTAGCTCAAAAATCACAGGTTATAAAAAGAAAATTCTAAAATCATTTTATTCATCATAAGGTGAAGGAGGTTTTTATTATTAGTTGTGTTATCATTTTATGGGCTTCTTCATGACGCATGGTATTTGCGACCCAGAAGACGCAAGAACCAAAATGCTGTTTTTAAAATCCTGGCCACGATCCCAAGGTGATCGGTAGTCAGAGACACAGTGGCATAGATTCAAACACGGTCTTAATAGACCAATTTGCACAATTTTTCAGCTTAAATGCAGTGAATAGTGATTGGACCCTGGGCAAGCATTTGCTTGGGCCCCCTGGACCCCTAACCCCCCCCCCCCCCCCCCCCACACACACACACACACACTCACACACAAAAAAAACATAAAAATAAGCACACACATAATTGGACATTTCTTGCAGTGAGTATTTTTATTGCATTGTATAAAATGTGTATATTACATGTATAATTGCAGTGTATAAACTGTATGTTTGGATACAAAATGTGTATTTTTGGCTGCAATATGTATACCATCTTACTATGCAACACTGCACTACAACTACTCATTACCTAAATGACAACAATATACACAGATATTAGAGAGCACTTACATATGTTCATATATATTTATAAATATCTATACACATCTCACGCTCTCTCACTAATTGCATTTATACTTATATGGACTTCTTAATATTATATTCAACTATTTTCATATGTAATAAAAATGTTATTGAACAGTTGCATTTCTTGTTTGTATTCCCTTTTTCTGCACCCACATTGCACCTAAAGGACTTAACACAGCCCTATAGAGTAGCCACAGCACTTGTCATGCACCTACATTGCACCCACAGCACTTGTCTTGCACCTATATTGCACCCACAGCACTTGTCATGCACCTATATTGCATCAACAGCACATGGCTTGCACCGACATTGAGCCCACACATTTTTGCATGCTACAGTGTAAATTTGCCCCAGAGAACATACCACAGTTTCACTTTGTTCCACTGAACTGCCCATGCAGAAAAAAGCCACATTGTCACTTTCCCCCATAGTACGTTCTTTTTCCCCACAGAACATGCCACAGTCACTTTGTCATTGCATATGCAACAGACAGTTTGCCTGTTAAAATATGACACCGTTTGTCCGTTAAATATGCCACAGTCAATGTGCCCATTAATATGCCAGTATTATTTTGCCATTAATATGCAGTATTATTTTGCCATTAATATGCCACAGACATTTTTCCATTAATATGCCAATATTATTGTGCCATTCAGATACCAGTAATATTGTATAATTAAGATGCCCCAGCCAATTTGCCCATTAAGATACCAGTATTATTGTACCATTAAGATGCCATAATTGTTGTGCCATTCAGATGCCAGTAATATTGTACAATTAAGATGCCCCAGCCAATTTTCCCATTAAGATACCAGTATTATTGTACCATTAAGATGCCATAATTGTTGTGCAATTCAGATGCCAGTAATATTGTGCCATTCTGATGCCAGTAATATTGTGCCAGTCAGAACCCAGTAATATTGTGCCAGTCAGATGCCTGTATTATTGTGCCAGTCAGAAGCCTGTAATATTGTGCCAGTCAGAGCCCAGTAATATTGTGCCACTCAGAGCCCAGTAATATTGTGCCACTCAGAGCCCAGTAATGTTTTGCCAGTCAGAACCCAGTAATATTGTGCCAGTCAGATGCCTGTAATATTGTGCCAGTCAGAGCCAAGTAATATTAGGCCAGTCAGAGCTCAGTAATATTGTGCCACTCAGAGCCAGTAATATTGTGCCATTCAGAGCCCAGTAATATTGTGCCAGTCAGAGCCCAGTAATATTGTGCCACTCAGAGCCCAGTAATATTTTGCCAGTCAGATGCCTGTATTATTGTGCCAGTCAGAGCCCAGTAATATTGTGCCAGTCAGAACCCAGTAATATTGTGCCACTCAGAGCCCAGTAATATTGTGCCAGTCAGAACCTAGTAATATTGTACCACTCAGAGCCCAGTAATATTGTGCCAGTCAGAGCCCAGTAATATTGTGCCAGTCAGATGCCTGTAATATTGTGCCAGTCAGAGACCAGTAATATTGTGCCAGTCAGAGCCCAGTAATATTGTGCCAGTCAGATGCCTGTAATATTGTGCCAGTCAGATACCAGTAATATTGGGCCAGTCAGAGCCCAGTAATATTGTGCCAGTCAGATACCAGTAATATTGGGCCAGTCAGAGCCCAGTAATATTGTGCCACTCGGAGCCCAGTAATATTGTGCTACTCAGAGCCCAGTAATATTGTGTCATTCAGAGCCCAGTAATATTGTGCCAGTCAGAGCCCAGTAATATTGTGCCACTCAGAGCCCAGTAATATTGTGCCAGTAAGAGCCCAGTAATATTGTGCCAGTCAGAGCCCAGTAATATTGTGCCAGTCAGATGCCTGTATTATTGTGCCAGTCAGATGCCTGTAATATTGTGCCAGTCAGATGCCCAGTAATATTGTGCCAGTCAGAGCCCAGGAATATTGTGCCAGTCAGATACCAGTAATATTGGGCCAGTCAGAGCCCAGTAATATTGTGCCAGTCAGATACCAGCAATATTGGGCCACTCAGAGCCCAGTAATATTGTGTCATTCAGAGCCCAGTAATATTGTGCCAGTCAGAGCCCAGTAATATTGTGCCAGTAAGAGCCCAGTAATATTGTGCCAGTCAGAGCCCAGTAATATTGTGCCAGTCAGATGCCTGTATTATTGTGCCAGTCAGATGCCTGTAATATTGTGCCAGTCAGATGCCCAGTAATATTGTGCCAGTCAGAGCCCAGGAATATTGTGCCAGTCAGAGACCAGTAGCCTGTAATCCCCCCCCCCCCCCCCCCCCCGCCAGTACTTACCGAATGCGTCTGCTCCATGTCCCCGTGACGTCACATCCGGCGCCAATTTTTTTTTTTTTCGATCGTCGCAATGCGCTGTGAACATGGCAAGCAGGGGCTGGGGGCCCACGGGACAGCTGCCTTGGGCCCCCCAGGAGTAACTGGGCCCAGGGCAGCTGCCCCGTTTGCCCCGCGTTAAAGATGGCCCTGGTGAAAGCTATGGCAGTGCTCATGTAATGTAGCTTTACATGCAGACATGTGTGTAGATTGGAGCAGGATATAATAATGCCCTGTACAAGAACCACCACAACATAAGAGTACATAAGAGAATTACTCTTACTCTAATTACTGCCAGATAACTTAGACAGTCTCCTGAAGATTTAGTGCACAATCACATCTGCATTGCCTTACCTGTGTAGAGTGTCGGGGACCACCTGTCCGCCATCTCTTCCAGGATGTCTATACTTTGCTTATACTGTGAATATAGAGAATAAAAGTATGAAAAATAAAATAAAGAGAATAAATGTATTATAAATGTGGCTGTGGTGTCACCTGCCTATGATATCACCTGTGGCTTGATTGATTGAAAAGCAGGGCATTTGCATATAAAGCTACAAGGTAATGTCATAAGAAGTAGACACCACAGCCATATTTAAAATATGTCTTGTTATATGCATTTGATTGCAATTCTGCACAATGTATAGGCCACGTTTCATATTTTTTCTTCATTCTCTACATTCACACTATAAGAAATGTGTAGAGTCCCTTTAAATCATAATCTCTCTAAAACAGAGCTGTGCCCCTGTACATGACTTTACTATAACCATCACAAATGAACAATTTTAGTCACTGACAGAGTTAGTGTCCCCCTGCTCTCTCCTCTAGATTATAAACTTGCATGCTGATAAATAGACTGTGTATATAACAAAGATATTTTGCCTTGTTAGGGCTGAATGTCTCTAAACCATAGGATTAGTGTGATTGTGTAATCTATAAAATTCTCATTATATACTCCCACATGTCCACAGATGTGATACTCCATGGCTTCCAGCTGTTTATAAACAGCCTGATATGTTGTAAATCAGTCTGCAACATAAAGAAAGGTTTCTCTGACTACTCTAATTTTCTATGCAACAATTTTTCTTTATGAAACTGCACCATCTAGTGTCAAGAATCCAAGAAGCAAACTCCATGCTGATAAATGGCTGCCGATGGGCCCCCAGACCCAGGTGTTCAGAGGCTGCCCGAATGCAAACCCAGAGTTTGAGGGCTGCCCCAAGACCCCAAAATGTTCCCTAACTACCCCCACCTCTAACTTGTCCATGTGAGAGGGAAACGATTCACCTTAAAAAACAAATACCCATTTGGGTGCCGGTCAAAGAAAATAATTACTTGATGCAGAAGTCCAGTGCTGATCCGCGATGTCCTCATCTTCGGCCCAGACACCACCCAAAAAAATTTAAAAAATAATTACGGCAAAAAATAAATATAGCAATTGTCTTAAGCATCTGTCCTCAGCAGAGAATAACAGTTGCATTATGAAATCCTTGTTCTAAGAGCGGGGATTTAATTTTAAGAAAAAAACAGCATCTGATGACTGACCTTGACAAGCAACAGTTTCAGAGTGAGAGAAGAGGTTTTTTTTTTAATAACTTCCGTTGCTCTCTGCTGGGCACGCCGTATTGGAGGAGCATGCTCCTCTTCAATATGACACCTGCGATCAGCGGGTGATCGCAGTGCCATGGGCGGCAGAGAAGGGTGTCGCACGATGCCTCCATTGCAACACCTTTAACGCATAGCCAGTGAAAGCTGATAATTTCCTGCGCAAGTTTGAACGCATATGATCACATTTGTGGCGATTGTATGTGCCGGGGGGGTTGTTGTCAAAGGATCCGAAGCAGCCTCTGAGATTAACTGTGGGAATGTAGCGTTGCGCTACATTAAAATGTATACGTCCTCATGGTCCTCAAGGGCCATAGTTTGCAGGAATATATATACCTCCAAATAGGTAAAGGGGTTAAACGGACTGTATCACCGCTGTATCATGCTTACACTTTGAATACTGGATACAATCTATTTCAAAATGATCTACACATTATATTAGCAAAACTAGAAGCAAATGCCTAAATTAGGAGAAAAATGTGTTTTAAATATGTCTGTGGATTTTTTTTGAGGTTGAGGCATTAAGCAAGGATAATGGTTAGTATTACAATTAAATTAGGGTTAGCATAAGGGTTAGGGTTACAATTGAATTAAAATTAGAATAAAGTAAGGGTTAATATAAGTTTTAGGGTGAAATTGGGGTCAAATGGTCACAGTAGGTGAAAATGGTTATAAAACAAAAAACACTTTTTGGTTATTGCCCTATAACTCGCACAAAACAACAGAAAAACATGAAAACAAGCATATTTCTAAACTTGGGACAAAATTTAGAAGCTATTTAGACAAGGACTTTTTTTTACTGATTGAATTTTGTGTAAATTATTTTGTAGGTCACAGTTAGAAAAAGTGTTGATTTTTTTAAAAAAATGTCATCATATTTTATGAATTTTTTTGTATTAAATTATAAGATATGATTAACATAATTGTAACAAACGAAAGCCCTTCTTATTGCAATAAAAACAATACATAATTTTTGTGGGTACAGTATGTGAGAAAGAAGACAATTTAAGCTAAACACAAACACACAAGAAATGTCAAAACAGCCCATGACACCAAGGGACAGACAAGGTCAAAAGGTCATGTCATTAAGGGGTTAATAGAAAAATGATCTGACCATGGTAGTACTAACAAGCCAGCATATACCCGAGCATCATGGGAAGTTTACAATAGCTGGGGTGGGAAAGATTAGCCTGTCTACAATTCATATGTTATTCAACCAGTAAGGGTCTGGCTGTATATTATGGCAGCTGCGGTCAACAACAAAAACGTTAGTGTGTAGTGTAACAATCCCAGTCTGTAACTACAAAGCCAATAAAGTTAAGCTGGCAATATGGCTGGTTGAATATTATGGTAGTTTGTACTGTAGTCTTACGGGAACCCAATTGCCCCCTCACACACAGTTAGCAACTCGCAATGTTACTTGCTTAACATCATGGGAGTTGCCATCAACAAAAGATAATGTTGTGTTGTGTGCCCAAGACATTGTGCTGCCTGGGGCAACCAGCCCACAGTCATGATAATTAAACTTATCAGAAAGTGATCATTTAAAGCAAGAGCACCTTTCCATGTGCAAAATTATACAAAAATACTGTATTGGCCAGAGTATTGGCAAGCCATGATTAAAATGTGTACCCTAAATGTTTGAGCAAGTTATATTATAGGTCAATGGCCACATATTATCTTTTGGGAAATTGCACAGCCTATTTTCATAACAATGTTTGTAATGAAATGAATGCAGCAATGGACAAAAATGGCCTCACTTCAATAGTATAAGGTTGGAGAATTCGGTTGAAAGAGTCAAAATCATCCGATTTTCATCCCTTCCCTTATGCTATTGAGCTGTCGAAATTCGATTCTTTCATCCAGCCTTATACTATTTATTAACGAATATAGGTGAAATTTCCATTTGTTCTAATAGAAATAACGAAATGAATGCAGCAATGGCTGAAATGGCCTAAGTTCAATAGTAAGTGGTTGGGGAATTCGGATATAGAAGCTTTTGGACATCATTTTGTTGAAACCAAACACCTAGAAAGTCAAATTTTTAGGGTGACAGACATGGAGGGAGAGTGAGACAAACATTGAATTTGTGACTGTGTGTGAATGTTTTGATACATGTGATATTGCATGTGTTACACTGTGTGTATGTGCATCTGACATTGCATGTGTGTGTTCATGTGCCTGCATATGTATATGACACTGAAAGTGTTGGACCGGACTGGCATGGGACCCTCTAACTTCCAGGCTTAGGGATCGATCCTCGTCCTGCTCCAATTCCACCAGTGCCGCTGTTCTGACAAAAAACTTGAGGGAATTCTACTGCACAGGCGCAGTAGAATTCACTCATTGCGCACCGGAGCGCATGCACACAAAGTTACAGCTGTCATTCAGCCGTAACTTTGCCAGAAGAACGCATGCACGAGGGACACACACCACCTCACGCCTCCTTCCGATCAGCTCTGGTGACAGGTAAAGTATAAGCGTATTACTTATTATTGTCACTTATTAGCGTAGCAATCACTGTATAGTTGCTAAAACTTCTATCAGTGACATGCTAAGCTAGTAAGTGGAAGTCACACATGGGGGACAGAGGGGGGACACATGGGGGGGCTGCCTCATCTTGATGGGAGTTGTGATCACCTCCTTAGGCTCCCGTGTGTCCCTCTCTCTCTCCCGTGTGTCACTCAAGTTTTTTGTCAGAACACCGCCACCAGCTCACTCTTTTTTAATCCAGATGTGTCTTGTCCTTTATGTATCAGCATCTTCAGCAGGTAGCCACGGTCAGTAACTTATAAGATTCTGCCCTCCTGATGCTAAATCCACAACATTTTAGATAATCCATGGAACCAGGATGGTGAGGAGAAATCCCACTTCTAAAACCAGTGTAACGGGACACTAAGAGCTTATCAATCTCTTGCCCGTTAGTACTTCCAGATTTTCTCCCCTCTGGTCCCGTTCTGCTAATTTGGACCAACTGAGCTACATTCACCAATGCTGTCAGATAATTTTCCCCCAATATCCGTGGATGACACCAGTCTTATTAGGTTCAGCAGGCATAATAGATTTACATAATCAAAGTAACAGTGACTGAACAATGGTAACAAATGCTTTATCTTAACATAATGGGCAAAATATAATTGAATTTGGAGCCAAAAGGGTTGGCGACCAATGGGAAGGCTGATGCTGCAATAGCGACTGATGAAGGTAAAGGGGGCGTGCTTACTACTCAGACGAACTGGCACTATATCCGAATTTGGTCCCTTTAAACCAGCGACCAATCAGCACAGCAACGACGAGGCCCTTTAAACGGGTGAGCAATCAGCGCTGTGCCTACCTGAGTGTTGAATGGTATGCGAAATGTCTCTCAATGGGTTTTCGGAGGCTAGGCTACCCTTTAAATGGGCAAACAAAAGGAGCGACATCTAGCCAAACCAATCGCGGGAGGCTTATGAACTCTCAGCCAATCAGGAGAGTTGAGAGGTCTCACCTGATTGGCTGAGACTTCCTTATACCAAGCTCTGCTTAATACAAAAACAGCTGGATGCAACAGCAAAGTGCCACCTCTGAGGAAGCCGGGACCACTACCCACAACCCGGAGAAACGCGTTGAGCTGAGCTTTTTTGGCATTACAAGTACCAGACTGGGACTCTTCACCATCACCCCTGTGGACTTACCTACAGATGCTTTTATTGATATGGATACTGTAAGTGTTTCTTCACATGTAGGCCATTTTTATTGTTAATTTTACTGCTCTAGGGTAGTGTGTATTCATCACACTACCCTAGATTAAACCAGAAGTTTATACAGAACATACATCTTCTGTGAAGCATTTTTCCTAGACACTTGTGAGTGCATCTATATACATCCATTATCCTGCACAGTATAATCTCACAGTGTTGCACTATATATATCTTTTTTCTTGTTTCATATATTTACCTGTGTTACAATCTGCGCCCTCGTTTTTCCCAACCATTTTCTACTTACATATGGCACATTGAGGAGTGCCAAGAGTGGCAGCGTTTGCACACTAGGGTATTTACTATTTTTGGTGGAAACACTATTTTTTGTGTATCACAAGTGCCACCTCTGCCAGGGTGCCGCCTGGGGCAGCTGCCCCAGTTTGCCCCATTAGAGGGTCAACCCTGGTTGTGTAGTGCAGCTCTGTGATGCACAATAAACATTGGGAAGTATTATAAAAAGGGCATTTATAGGCAATGAAAAGGGACATAAAGGCCTGGTTCCAAAAAAGGACACTTGGTAGTTATGCAGCAGTGGTAGCAACCTTTGGCACTACAAGTACTGTTATTACATGTATCATGCTGTTCAGCAAAATTAAAATTATTTCATGAATTTTAAAGTATTTATTAATCACACTCAGCCAGCACACACTTATTCACAGACCCACTCAGTCAGCATGCACTCACTCACAGACCAACTCAGCCAGCACGCAAGCACTCACTCACAGTCCCACTCAGCCAGAACGCACTCACTCACTGACCCACTCTGTCAGCATGCACTCACACACTGACTCACTAAGTCAGCACGCACTCACACACTGACCCACTCAGTCAGCACGCACTCACCAATTCAACACACACTCTCTCACAGAGACACTCAGTCACCACGCACTCACTCACAGAGACACTCAATCAGCAGGCACGCACTCACTCACTGACCAACTCAGTCAGCACGCACTCAGAGACACTCAGTCAGCACGCACTCACCAATTCAACACACACTCTCTCACAGAGACACTCAGTCACCACGCACTCACTCACAGAGACACTCAATCAGCAGGCACGCACTCACTCACTGACCAACTCAGTCAGCACGCACTCAGAGACACTCAGTCAGCACGCACTCACCAATTCAACACACACTCTCTCACAGAGACACTCAGTCACCACGCACTCACTCACAGAGACACTCAATCAGCACGCACTCACTCACAGAGACACTCAGCCAGAACAGACTCACAGACACAATCAGCCAGCACACATCCACTCACAGACACACTCAGCCAGCACACATCCACTCACAGACACACCCAGCCAGCACACATCCACTCACAGACACACCCAGCCAGCACACATCCACTCACAGACACACTCCGAAGGAGAGGATCTTACAGACCATGTTGTGGTGGAATAATAATAATCGCTCTTAACCTGCTGATGTTAGTTTGACAGGGGAGCTTAACAGCTGCGTTAAGCTCCCCTGTCAGATCAAAGACAACTAGGCAAGTTAGGCAGTTGCAAGGCCCCAGTCAGCGCGCGGCCTTAGATGGCTGCCTAACTTGCCTAATTAGAGAGCCGCCTCTGCATATAATACCTAACCTTTAGCACTCTAGTTGTTGAGCACTCTCCTTACCACACGTTTTAACACATTGGCTGAAAAATGTAGTGTCAACAGCTGGAGTATTAACTCCATTTTTATTTTAGAATCCAGCCCTCGGGTTAGTTTGGCATGAAAAGCTTTACAAAGTAATGATCTTACCAATTATCTGCTCCTGTGTAGGCAGAGTTAACATGAATAAAGAGGAGGGAATTGTCAGGGTTTCTCTGCTGGTTCAAATAGAAACACTTTCCTTCAGTGAGTACACGGGTAATAACAAGCAGAGCCTTTCAACACTGTTACTGTAACGTTCTTGCTAGAGAGCAGTGGCGGATCCAGGGGTGGGCAACAGGGCAATTGCCCCACCCCGAGCAGAGCAGGTCCGGAAAAAAAAAAATACAAAAAAAAAGCTGTCACCTTAAAAAAGCTGCGCTTGCCACCAGAGACGGAGGTGAGAAGAGATCAGAAGATCCCCCCTCACCATCGCTCTGCCTGACATGAGGCTGCATGGGGATGCGAACAGCATGGCTCCTGCATGGGGAGTCAAACAAAGGTAAGTGCTGGGGCAGATTAAATGGCAAATACAGGCATATTATTTGGCAAATTGGCTAGGGCATATTAATGGCAAATAATACTGGCATATTATTGGGAAAAATTGGCTGGGGCATATTAAATGGCAAATAATACTGACATATTATTGGGCAAATTGGCTGGGGAATATTAATGGCAAATAATACTGCCATTTTATTGGTCAAATTGGCTGGGGCATATTAAATGGCAAATAATACTGGCATATTATTGGGCGAATTGGCAGGGGCATATTAAATGGCAAATGATTCTAACATAATATTGGGCAAATTGGCATGGGCATATTAAAATGTCAAATAATACTGGCATATTATTGGGCAAATTGGCTGGGGAATATTAATGGCAAATAATATTGGCAATGTGTATGTAATGGGGTGATGGGGGCATGCAAATGGGGTGATGGGGTATGTCCTTGGTGTGCAACGTGGGTTATGGGTCATGTCGTGGGTGTGCATTGTGGGTAGAGGGGGGGATGCCCAAATTTCGTCTGTGTAGGGCTGCACACAACCAAGATACACCACTGGGAGGGAGAGAGAGGAGAGAACACTGAAAGGAGGAGAAGAGAGACACTGACGGGTGGGGGAGAGAGAAGAGAACACAGACGGAGGATAGAGAAGAGAACACAGACAGGGAGAGGAGGAAAAGAGACAGCTATGGGGAAGAAGAGAGAGACATACATGGGTAGAGGGACAAAGACAGTCATAGGAGGTAGAGAATAGAGATACATGGGAAGGGAGAGGAGATAGACATAAATGGGAAGGGAGAAGAGAGAGATAGAAATAGGATGGTAGAGGAGAGACAGACAGACAGACAGACATGGGATGGCAGAGGAGAGACAGACAGGGATAGGAGAGGAGAGACCTGGGAAATGAGAGGAGAGACAAACAGACATGGGAAAAAAGAGGATACAAAGACGGACATGGGAAGGAAGATGAGAGATATGGACATGGGAAGGAAGAGAGACAGATGTACACAGTGATTGAGAGCAGTGCGACAGACATGGGAATAGAGAGGAGCATGACAGAAGGACATGAGAGAGAGGAAAAGACAGACGGACATGGGAGAGAGGAAAGACAGACAAACATGTGCCGTTCCCGAGATCAGACTCTGGATCCGCCCCTGCTGGAGAGACGGATCACAAGAGCAGATTGGTTTATGGGAACACTCACTAAATACCAAAGGTAGGGAGTATCGGGGGGTATTCAGGGTTCATGACAGATATTGGTGTTAACATACAATGTTAATAATCAAGAGATTTTATAAAAGCGGTTTCCAGTGGTTAACCCCTTTCCTGCCTTTGATCGCTGCGTACACAGTGATCATGTACAGCAACACAATTTTTGCTGTGTTTTTTTTATTTTTAGGTTACACCCAATAGGGATTAAATGTAATCCCTTAGGGGGTATAATTAACATAAACCTATTTTTAAGCTGTCTGAACACATGTATTGCTATCAGTAACAGCTGATCAGTGGCAAAGGCAGTTTGTTGATCACTCAGATGAGCATCACCATTCGCCTGGTCAGATCAGTATTTATAAATATTGATCTGACCCACATAGATCTGCCTCCCTCTCCTCACTTGAGTTTTAGTGAAAAGGGGGACAGATCTAAATTAAATAAAATGTTATAAAATTGTGAGACCCAAGGACTTTTCTAAAAGCCATACCCACTGATCAATGCACAGCGGCACATTTTTTCTTGTGCAATTTTAGGGGTTATTTTTTTTTGTACTGTAATTTACAGTACTACAAAGGCTCTTATAAGAGCTATTAACCCCTTCCTTGCTCTACATGTCAAAATTCCAAGTTGGAGATCAAAAAGCGCACCTCTCAAATGTGGCCTTTTAACCCCCAAACAACCCGACAAACCTTTGCATGGTGGTATCCCTGTATTGGGGAGATGTTGCTGAACACATGCTGGGGTGTTGTTTGGCAGTGACACATACCAAAATCTGTGAATTTGTGTCTTAAGTACATTGTATATGGGGGGGGGGGTAAAAAACAATAAAATTACTACCACAAACTTGTACAAAGCCTGGTAGTAAAATTGGTGAATGGAAACTGTTAACATACCACATTTACCATAGGCCTATGGTGCCTACTTTTAAAAAATATATGGTGTGATGGGGTAAAATTCATTATCAGGCTTCAAAAATATGACTACATGTCAAAATTCCAAGTTGGAAATGCATGGCTGGTATCCTTGTACTCAGGAGATGTTGTTGAACACATATTGGAGTGTTAGCAGTGACACATACCAAAATTTGTGAATTCATGTCTGAAGTACAGTGTATGTGAAAAAACACACAAAAATTACTACCTCAAATTTTACAAAGGCTGGATGTAGAATTAGTGAATGGAAAGGGTTAAAATACCACCTTCTGAAAAAGCCTAGGGTGTCTACTTTTTAAACAATAGGTGGATTTGTGGGGGTAAAATACACTGGCTGACTTCAAAAATGTCCCAAATAGGACATGGGCACAGAGTGTCTACATGTCAAAATTCAGTTGGAAAACCAAAAAGCACACCTCTCAAATGTGGCCTTTTATCCCGCAAACAACCCAACACTGTACTATCTATTCATTAGCTTTTGTAGATGAGTATAAGATTTTTCAAATAAAAGTCAGAAAATGTGTTTGGTTTTTAAACGTATTTTTTTTAATGTTATATTATAGCATATTCTCAAAATGATGGTATATAAAGAAAGCCCTTCTTGATAAAAACAATATATAATTTGTGCGAGTACAGAAAATTACAACTAAACACATATGGCACAGAAAATAAAAATAGCCATTTTCCTGAATGATCAAAAATGTTTCAGTGTCAACGCATTTCTATTTAAAATGCCTACTCTTGATGCAAACGTTCAGTACCCATAACTTTTTTGCTGACAGTTCATTCATTTACAAACATTAACCTTGTTGCTCTACTTAGAAACAACATAGGAGTCCGCTTTGTGTAGAGTAGACTATCAGCAACAAATGTAGACTCTGCAATAAGCACTACAAAAGTCTAAAGTATTTTTTGAAAATGAGAAGCCTTCATCACAGGGATACAAAATCTTTCCCATGCCAACGACACCAAAATACTCTACTATAATTTCCCGCGCTTTACTTTTAGGTTTC
The DNA here is from genome assembly GCA_036172795.1 of Pelodytes ibericus. Lineage (NCBI taxonomy): Eukaryota > Metazoa > Chordata > Amphibia > Anura > Pelodytidae > Pelodytes > Pelodytes ibericus. The sequence continues at coordinate 209,078,834 of CM069857.1, read as the reverse complement.
CTAAAATGTCACGAAAAATTCCACCCCTGAAATTACCCGCATGTAGGCTATTATACAGTATGATATACTATAGATCCGAGAATATTTTGCAATTAAGTCTCAGCTACGAAAACCGTTTTGCCACAGCCAATTGTGTAGACATTAATAAATATTGGTCTCCTTGCAAATGGCTACTGCCATGGAACGCAACACATTGTATTGGAGACATTTTTTAAAAGATCGATCAGTTGAAATTCTCTAGCCTGTAGAACTCGGCGTCCCTAAAACTGACGTCACAATTTACCCGGCTTTCAGGGGAGAACTCGTGGGGGTCTGGTAGCGGCGGTACAAGCAGCCAATCAGTGATACCGCTCATTTCGTCAGCTACCACCCGCCGGTCACTTTTATTTAGTGACAGCTTCTATTCTTACTCTCGACCAATGGACAGCCTGTAAGCAAGTGGCGCGCGGGCTGCGTGAGGTCAGAGCGCGCGCCAGCTAGAAGTCCTCCTTGGCCCCGCCTCTCTCAGCCAGCTCTCCGGCCCGCGCTCAGCCTTTCGCCCTCTCTCTCTCCGTGTGTCTGGAGCGGCAACAATGGCGGCGGAGCAGCAACACTTCTATTTGCTCCTGGGCAACCTGCTCAGCCCGGACAACGGTACAAGGAAGCAGGCTGAGGTGAGCTGGTGACCTAGTGTGATTAGGAACGTGGAAGTACTCCCCGTCTGAGGCGTGAGTGTGGCTGTTGCTGAGCGCGGCCCACGTGTGAGCACAGAGCGGCACCTCCCCGGCACTGAGTTCTGCCCTCAGTGTTCACGTTACATTGCAGTGATGGCTAAACTGTGCCCTATCGGCTTTTATAAACTACGTTTCCAACGATGCTCAGCCTGCCATTGACTCGCTTTGCCTCGTGGGTATTGTAGTCCACAACAGTTCGAGTGCCAAAGTTTAGTCATCCCTGTAATATTGTCTGGGAGCAGCAACTACTCGTCTAACCCGATACTGCACGCAGCTCCACACATCAGACACTTCCTAACTTTGAACCCGACACTGTATCCCCAACAGGTTATTTCGACAGCCCCTCCCTGACAGTTTGATGCAACCACTATAAAGCTATACATTAAAGCCAGCTACACGTCTATCATGACGTTATACTAAACCGTGACCATACATCATGCCAAATATGCAATGATAAAATGCCAATTTAATCAGGTGCATTTTTTGCCTACATTGTGGTCCCAAATTTTTATATTGCACATTTGCCATAGATGCTCTAATGCTGTAGAAGTAACCCATAAATTTGTAGTTTAGCTAGAGTACACATGGATTATTTGCGTTCTCCTCTGGGTTTCCTACTATAGTTTTCTTTACCTTATTACACCATATGTTACTAAAGATATTTCTGAAGTTACGTCCATATAATGCATCTGCCAATATTCTAACCTAGCTTTCATCATAAAACTGTTCTCATTAAACTATATATTCACTCCTCTCCATGTCTCTTGGCGCTTATTTATTTTCTTTATGTAATCCTGGGTCCTGAATGTCAGACTGCCATTTATCTTTAGATTAAACTTTTGAAATAATGCAATCAGGTTTTGAAAAGCCATCCTCTTTCATTTAAGATGCAGATCCATTCTATATAAAATCCCACTTAAATAAAGACACTTTTTGTGCCGCATTATTTTTTTTTTTAAATGTGCAGTATTTGTGAATAGCTTATCTGTAGACAAATGTTAGGCTATTTAGCAATAATACTAAAGCCATTCAAAACACCTCATATATTATATTGTTCATCAACCTGAACCACCAACCTATGACAATCTTATTAGCCAACTCCTGACCAGTGCCAGCCAAATTTGTATAAATGCACTTAATGAATGGCACTGATTCATGGTTTCTGTTAAGTAGTAGTGATCTTTTGTCTCCATACTCGGTGTTCTGTGTGTTTGATCACATTTGAAAATTAGTAACATTACTTTTGTCTATGATTTATGTAATAGACAGTTGTCATGTGAAACACTCATGCTCTGTTGCATTCGTTTTTTTCCCCCTATCTCTCAATGACACATCATGTGTCATAGAATTGAGTTTCCATGCCTTAGACTTTTCCTATTCTCAGCTAAAACGTTTCGCTTTCTTTGTGAGAACTAAAATGGATTAATCCTTTTCCAGCAGGGCATATTGTTTGGTGTAGAAGAGAATCCTTTTTAAATGTTTCTGAATTCCTGTCTGTCTCTGTGGACAGTCTAGTTGATTACTTCTTTCATCATAGACATAGCACAAAATGGCTCAGCACATTCTTTCCTGTGACAATTGATCTCAAAATCCCTTTTCTTTTCTGTTCCATTCAGTGACTTCATTGCTTTATACAGTGTGTATGTATACGTATAGACTGTAAATATCATTTGAAACACCACTCCTAGTAAAGTTAATAATGTGTATTAAAAGATGTATAAATGGAAATCGAACAACGTTATTTATGGGCAATACATATTTTTAAATATTTAATCATGGAAATGTGTGCATCCCCCCCCCCTTCGTACTTTTACCCAAATATTGCCTCTTACAAATCTCTTGCCATGGAGACATAAATAATTCCTTTACAATTCTTGTCATAGTTTTTAAAATTGAAGAAATAAATGTGATTGTGATTTATTTTCTTTCTCTTACATTCTAACCAACAGAGAGCTAAATCTTATACTTATTTTTTGAAGTGTTACAGTATTAAAAAAAACAAATACTGTAATCGTTTTAAGACTGTTAGCACAACTAAACTCTTGTGTTGTGTAAATAAAAACACAACACCTTTTTACATTTCGCATTTATATAGCCAACAGTTGATACAGAGGGGAAAAAAAAGAAATTGTAAGTGGTAGTACAAACTCAATATAAACTGAGACAGGTGCATAAGGGGGACAATCTAGAGGGGGCTATTTACCAAAAGGTGAGTTGCAGGTTAGATGTATATTTAGTCTCATCAACTTAGCTATACTTTGCATGGAGAATCGTGGTAAGTTTGCGTAAAGGAAAGTTAAACGTTGTTTAACCCTTGCTTCCTTGAAGGAAGCAAGGGTTAAACAATACATTTGCCAGTAGAATTAAGTAAACCCTGACGTGTATCTTAATAGATACAAACAGGTTTACTAACTGCTGTGTCTCATATGCGAGACACAGTTCCTGGTTGTTTGTCAGCATGCGCACAGCCAATCAGAGCAGGGACTTGCCTCGTTCTGACAGCTGTATGCGCAGCGAGATTCTCTTGTTTTTTGCATGGGATCAGCAGGGGGGACGTAGTTAAGGTCCCCCCTGCTGATCTCATGCAAAAACGAGGGTCTCTCTCTATGCTAGAGAGAGCCAGACGGATGCCTTGCTTACTATGGCAGCTGTCGGTCAAAGGATAAACTGACGTGTACTATCAAAAGTACACGCCAGTTCATCCTCATACTAGGGACAACAAACTTTTCTCTTGTGCTTCTATATTAGCCAAATCTGAAGATCTTGTACCAGTGTTGCACACCTATTCTTCCTGTTTAAGAACTTGCCAGATATTTGTTTGGGCCTTTATATTGGGACTGTACTTAAATGATTCCTTTGCTCTTGTGCTTCCGTTTAGCATCTGACAGCCTGGAATCTTGTAAATCTTGGCAAGTAGCATGAAACCTCCCTAGAAGATGCAACTGTGTAATTTACACATTCTGTATCTGTCCTATTTTCATTTGTGTAGACTTTCTTGTCATACTAATGCCCATTTATAATGAACCACACACAGTGGGGGTGAAAATACTTTCACAAAAAGGGTACTACTAACCTAGTTGAGCTTTAAGCAGATTTTAATCTGTGAAAAGTACTTGGAGGACCTTAACACCCCCATACCAGTTTGAATCTCACAAAAATTCACTGCTTTTAGTGGTGATTCCCTCTTTAGGTGCAAGAAGACAGTTTACAACACCTTCAGACAGAAATGTTTTATAAATTGCAATACTTTAAATTTAATTTAAAACAAAAACGGTCACCTTTAATGACTACATTTACATTTGTTATGCGTTCACCTGAACTATAAGTAATTTCTTTGGTTTTACCAGAAACTTTAGGAGAATATGGAAGTTAACTTGTCAGTCTATTTGCTCACGTGCAATTATGGCCACGTGTCCTCTAAATCATTTACACACTAATTCATAAGGATGCCATCTCATGTTAATAAAGACTTTTTTTTGTTTTTGTTTGCTTTTTACAGGAAACCTATGAAAGTATACCTGGGCCTTCAAAGATCACTTTCCTATTGCAAGCAATTAGGAATGCAGCTGTTGCAGAGGAGGTATGCCATTTAATTGCGTTTGACAGACCAAACAAGATGTTTATAACTTTCGTTCGGTTGTTTATTCATTAAACATTCAACATCTGGAGCCCGGTATAATATGCTTCTGGTTTTTTTAGGGCAGTGTCCCAATTGCCCCAATATCTTTTCTGGCCCAAAGTATAATCAAGGGTTCCGTCATGAGAAGAAAATGTTCTTAAATAAGCATGGCATTCCATACTGGAACAAGATATTTAAGAGCAAGATTGTCATGAAAATATAAAATGTTAAGTTTCTCACAAAGAAGTCAAGCAGTTTGCTGAACTTTACTAAAGCCATGTTTAATTTATGTCTAGAGATGGGTGACTGGAGGATGCTGTGGGGAAAAATATGTTTTGTACTGTCTCATCAATACTGATTGCATCTGTGATCATTCTTGTGGTATATATGCAGTTAATAGATAAAATCAGGGAAATGATACAATGGGTCAAATAAATAAAATTTTATGAAACCATTTTCTGTGAAGTATATAAACACTATCACATATTCTACATATAACTTTGAATTTGTAGTTAGTGGACAGGACCATTACATACCCCCTGCACATAAGCATTGTCATAGATTTATTCTATTGTTATGTGGTTTACTGATTGTATATTGTACTCCACCATGTTTTTATATACAATTTTTTTTAAATTTTTAGGCGAGACAAATGGCAGCTGTACTTCTGCGACGGCTTTTGTCATCGTCCTTTGAAGAAGTGTATCCAACCCTCCCTGCTGAGGTCCAGAATGCCATCAAAAGTGAACTGCTGATTGTCATTCAGCTGGAAGCTCAGTCTAGTATGAGGAAAAAAATCTGTGACATTGTTGCAGAATTGGCTAGAAATTTAATTGGTAAGATAGTAGAAAATATATAATACTGTTCTTCGTGTGTCACAAATTGTCTGATACATTGCAGGGGTGTGGATTTTTTTTTATTTTTAAACTACCGTATTTATCGGCGTATAACACGCACTTTTTCTCCCTGAAAATAGGGAGAAAATGGTGTGTGCGTGTTATACGCCGAAAAAAAAAAATCTAAAACTTACCTCGTTCCTGCTCTGTCCCCCGGTGCTCTGAAGGTGCGTGGCTGTGAGGGAAGCGTTGTGAGCTTCTCTCCAGCCGCGCGGTCAATAAAGTCTGTTTTTTTTTTAAAAACAAACTTTATTGACCGCGCGGCTGAAGGGAAGCTCACAACGCTTCCCTCACAGCCACGCAGCTTCAGAGCACCGGGGGACAGAGCAGGAACGAGGTAAGTACTGGGGTCTGGGGAAGGGGGGGGAGGAGGGTGGCATAACGAGCATACTAAGGGGCAATATCCTGGCATATTAAATGGCATATTGGGGGCAATATCCTGGCATAATAAATGGCATATTGGGGGCAATATCCTGGCATAATAAATGGCATATTGGGGGCAATATCCTGCATATTAAATGGCATATTGGGGGCAATATCTGGCATATTAAAATGGCATATTGGGGGCAATATCTGGCATATTAAAATGGCATATTGGGGCAATATCCTGCATATTAAATGGCATATTGGGGGCAATATCCTGCATATTAAATGGCATATTGGGGGCAATATCCTGCATATTAAATGGCATATTGGGGGCAATATCCTGCATATTAAATGGCATATTGGGGGCAATATCCTGCATATTGGGGGCAATATCCTGCATATTAAAAGGCATATTGGGGGCAATATCCTGCATATTAAAATGGCATATTGGGGGCAATATCCTGCATATTAAATGGCATATTGGGGGCAATATCCTGCATATTAAATGGCATATTGGGGGCAATATCCTGGCATATTAAAATGGCATATTGGGGGCAATATCCTGGCATATTAAAATGGCATATTGGGGGCAATATCCTGGCATATTAAAATGGCATATTGGGGGCAATATCCTGGCATATTAAAATGGCATATTGGGGGCAATATCCTGGCATATTAAAATGGCATATTGGGGGCAATATCCTGCATATTAAAATGGCATATTGGGGGCAATATCCTGCATATTAAAATGGCATATTGGGGGCAATATCCTGCATATTAAAATGGCATATTGGGGGCAATATCCTGCATATTAAATGGCATATTGGGGGCAATATCCTGGCATATTAAAATGGCATATTGGGCTTCAAAGTTCTTAATTTAAGTTCTTTTTAAGTTTTTTTTCCTGAAATTTCCTTCTTAAAATTAGGTGCGTGCGCGTGTTATACGCCGATAAATACGGCACTTGTCCAGGGAGTAAAGCAGTAGCCCAATCTACTTGTCAAATTAAAAAAATAATTTTAATCAAACCCATATTTAAATAAGGTCTTCATTTATAGCAACTTAGTTGACAGACCTAGCAATACTTAAATGCAAGTAGGTAGTGAGCTTATACAGAACAGATTTCCAAATGAGAATTGTAGATTGCTTTATCATTTAGCCATGCAAGCGCACATTTACATGCGCACAGTCATATACCCATAAAAGCATGCAGTCCCCTTTCAGGAAATCATGCATTGCTATATTATAAAGCATATTCACCTCTAGGAATTACTTGGACAACAGCCTCATTCAGTAGCACCAGCTCCACTAGTTAATTTTTTTAATATAAATTTTGTTTTGATTAAATAAAATATACCTATTAACATGTCACTGTTCCTCTACGGAATAATTTCTTATTATATAATTTGTTTTTATTTTATTTCTCTTACTCAGTTTTAGTATTTTTTAGTTTATTTTTTATTTAACCCTAACTTCAAGATAAGCATGATTCCTGACTCTAGGGTTAGAACAAAAATGTATTGTACTTTATTTTAAAAAAAAAACATTTTGTTGTTTTTGACCCCTTAGGTTTGTGGTTGAAAAAAACAAAAAAAAAGTTTAGGGTAAAAAAAAAGCTGGGGTGGGTGGGTCACAGTGACCAGGTTTTTCTGGAGGGCTGCAGCAGACATGGCTGAAGTGTCTCAGTACTGAGGCCCTCAGCCATGTCGGTCTCTGCGCGAATGTGGTATGCCAATGAGCGTACAGCGATTGGGAAGGGGGACGCGCTGCTGCTTGTCCACAGCGGGGCTAAAGGTTAAAAAAAAAAAAACAGTCCGTTGCCCAGAACTGGTTGTCCTGGACGTCAGGTGACTGGAATCGCACATCTCTGCACTGGAATCTTGTTCCCAATTTTATGCTAACAAATTCCACAGTACAATAAATTCGGATTACAAACATGTGAAAAATGTGACCTGTGTAATGTATCAGAATGAGGTCAGTACTTCACTTGGTTACAAATTTATATCACAAGACACAAAACTAGATCCTTTGAATCACAAGTTTTCATGAAATTGTAATGTTATGTGTATATTGGTGTTACTTCACATGCAATACTTTAAACTGTGGTTTCTTGATCAATCCATTTATTTGGACAAATTAATAGATGCATAAACAATGTCTTTTAGAATGTGCAAGGATATAAATGGTCATTAAAAGCATGCATTCGGTAAGTTTAGCTATTAAAATATAAAAAAATTATATTTGGGTTGCTTGTGATATTTGACCTTTGCTGTGATTTTTTTTCTTTCTTTTTATTAAATCATTTGCTAGTTTTTGAATGCTATGGCTTTATTTCTTTAGATGATGATGGCAATAACCAGTGGCCTGAAGCTTTAAAGTTCCTGTTTGATTCTGTAAGCTCTCAGGATGTGGCACTGCGGGAAGCTGCTCTACACATATTCTGGTACTGTCCACTTATCTACAGTGTTTTACAATGCATCCACTAGCACATGACTGCATTACTGATACTACTGAAATATGATTTAGTTTCATGAAGCAAGTTAAGGGTTTCCAATTTATGAGCTTGACTCAACAGAAATGTTAATTTGTACTAAAAGGGCAGATTCTGTTTATGCTAATGCATGTACGTTTTACCCAGTCATTTTATATTTAGCTTATATGTTTTCTTTTTTTTCCCAGGAACTTCCCTGGCATATTTGGAAATCAGCAACAACATTACTTAGATGTCATCAAAAGAATGCTTGTGCAGTGCATGCAGGACCAGAACATTCCTGTGGTAATCTTATATTTTCACAAAAGGCATTTAATTACCACTTTATCTTCACGCTTTCTAAAATCAGACCTGCTCCAGTAAAACTTATATTTTCTTGTGCCTGACAAGTCGCCCAACCAGGTTTTATTGCTGAGGATATGAGAATTCAAAGATACAAAGTATAGAGATTTAGATTTTTCAGAGTTTACCATGAAAGAAAAGTCAGTGATGGATATTTAAACAATGTTTAGGTGTAATTTGGACAGACTAACATCTTGGTTTATACATAGCTATGCAATGGTTGAGCAGCTATTAAGTATACTAATTTAGGGAAACCAATTGTGATATGGTGAATTAGTAATAAATGGCCTTTTGGGCAAAATCTGATGTCTCAATATGATTCAGAGAAACACAACAATTTTCAGCAAAGTATCCAGAAGTTGGAGCAAGCAGCAAAGCATAAGAAAACATGGAAAGGAACAGTGTGTGACTCAATGATTTAAGTATGGTCTCTCATGGTACTTAAGTATAGTAGGGGCTCCTTCCTTTGTGCGTGGTTACATCGGGATACGTTTCGAACTGCCAACACGGAAGACTGCACTTTATTGTGACACAGCTCTCCGGTTTCCAGGTGTTCATCATTTTGTTTGTTGAACTGAAAGAGAATACATTATACTATACATATTTGTATTTACTTACCTTAACTTGCAATGGGCTTTGCTGCTCTCCACTGCCCTGCTGGTTTATCAACTTCTGAATTCTTTGCTTCACATTGTCTTCCTCTGAATCATATTGAGACAAGAGGATTATACACTATTGCTGACTATGATATAGTTCTGAGCCTTGATATTTAAGTCTCAAGATCATGTGAGTTTACTATAAAAAGGGAGAATGCAATCAAAATTTTAGATACATACTACTCTATAAGTGCTACTCTTGTCCTTTTTGTCTATTTCCATCATTCTTTCCATTCCATGTGCTCTGTGGAGAACTAATCAGAATTTCACTTGTCGTTTTTTTTATTTTTTTTTTAAGCAGCCTCACTATCTTTAATTCTAATTAAGTTGAACACTCTACCACACTTACCACGAACAATTAATCTGAAAAGATAAGCCACAAAATAATCCCTTTTCTGCTGCTTATGTTTTTGGTTTACCAACATGATTTTTTTTTCCAGATTAGAACCTTATCTGCAAGGGCTGCTGGGGCATTCATACTTGCCAATGAGCATAATGTTCCTCTGTTGAAGCATTTTGCAGACTTGTTACCTGGAATCTTGCAGGTGAGGATCATTGAACAAGAAAGGGATTGATATTACCCATATTGTTTTCTGCACACTTATACGTAAATTAACTTGTTATATAGAGGTGACAAGTTTTCACCCATTTACAATATTTCAAAGCAATGTTGTGCTTTTATTAAATGGTGTTTCCCTTAATTTCTTTTTATAGTCTGTTAACGAGTCCTGCTATCAGAATGATGACTCTGTCTTGAAATCATTAGTTGAAATTGCAGATACAGTTCCCAAGTTTTTGAGACCACACCTGGAGGCAACATTACAACTGAGTTTGAAGGTATATTGGTGATGGGAGGAAAAAACGTAGACTACTTTTGCATTGGCCTTTTGTTGACGTTAACAGAATGTTCGTTTGTATGCAGCTGTGTGCAGATACCTCTCTGAGCAATATGCAGAGACAACTGGCCCTTGAAGTTATTGTAACCCTTTCTGAGACTGCTGCAGCAATGCTTAGAAAACATACAAATATTGTTGCCCAGGCCAGTAAGTATTATTTGCAAAACATAATGTTTACCCTGTAAAGTGTGCATATAAATATTTAAGTCTCTTTTTAAAGTTTGCTGGACAGTTCATCTGAATGGATTATTTTGAATGAAAGCAGGGGTAGTGCTAGATCAGTAAACTTGTGAGCATGTGCAGTAATGGCTTCATTTAAACTGGTCACATGCCATCCTGAAGTAAATCCCCAGCGCGACATTGGACTGACTCTCCTGGCTGAATCTCTGTTGCCGACATGGCACTGACCTAGACTGTCTTGAGGTGGAATGAGCAGTGTTTGCAATCATTGACAGCGAACATTGCTCGGGAGGTGTTGTAATTCCTTGATGTCATGGCATTAAGCAACACCAAGTATGCTGCAGAGGGCACCTGTAATCGCTCCATGTGGGCGCTATATTGGAGAGGTGCATGCACCCCCATGTATGGCCGCGGCCCCTAGAGGCAGTCGGCAACATTGCAGTACAAAAAATGCTAAATTGGCGTTAGATCTTGTGTTCGGGTTAGGATAGTGAAAAGGTCACTGTAGGAGAAAATGGTTAGGAAACAAAAAAATGCTATTTTTGTTTTTGCCCTATAACTTGCAAAACATTCTAAACTCAGGACCAAATTTAGATTTGTTATTATATACAATATTTTCCAGGTTAAAGTTAGAAAGTGTTTTTCAGTTTTTTCATATTTTGATATATATTTTTGTCTATGATGAAAAATGTTATCTAAAGAAATCTCTTATGCCGATAAAAACAATATATAATTTTGTGTGGGTTCAGAAAATGACAGCTAAAAACACACAGCAGAAATGCTCATGTTACCAAGGGTAAGACACGGCCAAAAAGTCATGTTACTAATGTTAATATATCTATTGTTTTAGTTCCCCAGATGTTAGCCATGATGGTTGATTTGGAGGAAGAAGAAGACTGGTCGAATGCAGATGAGCTGGAAAATGATGACTTTGACAGGTGCAAATTACATATTTCATGCTGGTTTTGCCCCTTATGCAGTATTGCTCTCCTATGAAGTATTTTTTAACATCTACCTAATATTACTAAGATAGTCTTAATCATGGTTATGCAACTCTAATTGTGCTCATGTAACTGGAGTGATAGTCTGTTTCAAATGATATTAAAAAATAATTTGACTGGACCACATCTACTGTATCAGCACAAGTTATCAGTTTGTAGGAATTACTTCTGCTTTTCAGGGAGCGTATGTATATAACTGAGGTCAAAACCTAGAGGCACATATGTCTCCTTAGTACTCAAAGATTATCATCACCTATTTTTACTTGCTGCCCGATGACCTTCAAAGTATGTGATGTTCAAGACTTTCCAGAGACCATTTGTGTTGTAGATGGGTTTACAATCACGTTGGCTCTTTGCTATTGGCTAATAACACTTCCCATAGTTAATGAAGAGATATGTTTATCAAGATTTTTTTGTAACCTGCTTAAAACATTTCAAAAATCACCACATAACTGTTTGACCTTTTTGTGGCGATCTTAAAAAGATAATACACTAAATGATTTATGCTCTCCCCAGTGTACACAACCACACATCCATTTCCGCTGCAGCTATTTTTTATTTATTATACACGATAATTAAAATCCTTAATCTCTTTTCAGTAATGCAGTGGCAGGCGAAAGTGCGTTGGACAGAATGGCCTGTGGTCTTGGGGGAAAAATTGTACTTCCTATGATCAAGGAGCACATCATGCAGATGCTGCAAAACCGTAAGCTTTTTTCCCAAAAGAAACAAATCTTATTTTTTTTTCATGTGATTTAGATTTTATTGGTTCTGAGCTCTGTATAATTAGTGATTCAAAACATACCACAACTTCACTTACGCACATTTTTCACTAATCTTAAAGTGTACCGGTCATGTAAAAAAAATAACAAGTTATCATTACATGGCATAACAATTTCTAATCATTGCTACCCAAATTGCTATGAAATGTATAGAGATTCTTAGTTGTGTGCCTTGCACTTAACAAAGAACATCTTTGTCAGAAGCCTAGGCGTAAAACTACAGATATGGTGGCCGAAACTGCTGTGCATATCTGCCTGCCCCAAATCATACTCTTCTCTAAACTACTTGCCATGCTAATCACTTGTCGGTGGTTGCATGTGCGCACATACATTTCAGCTCTATCTTAGTGGATTGGGGCAGCAGGCAGCAAGCCATTTTAGCTAAATAGATAGCTTAATCAACCTATTTGCTGGCAAAATATAAGTTGTTACCAACCTAGATCCAGACGTTTTGTCAATGGAAAAACAAGGATCACTTGAACCCCAAAAAGAATGGGACGTGCCAATTCCAGTGTTGCAATTGAAACGTATTCTTATGTAAATGTAGAAACTGTAATTTTTCCAAGCCAGTGGATGACTTTGTTCAATTCTATGATGGCTTTATACATTTATCCTTTTAAAATGGTGTAAAAATATTTTTTCATGTATATTTATTTACCTAAAATTCATGGTATTCTCATTTTTAAAATGGCAAACTAATGGTGTAGCTATTGGGTGATCTTAGGACATATGGAAAGGTATTTTCTGATATTCAGTATTTAAAGGAGACATGGTTTCTTGTGTTGATTTGCAGCTGACTGGAAGTATCGATATGCTGGTCTGATGGCATTATCTGCCATTGGAGAAGGCTGTCACCAGCAAATGGAGGTTATTCTTAACGAGATGGTCAACTTTGTTTTACTTTTCTTACAAGATCCTGTAAGTACTTTTTGACCACTGTTCTGTTCTGCTTATCAATAACCTTTGAATACGATGAAGACACAGGATACACATAATACGTCCTGTGTCTACATTTTAGTAGCATTTCTAGAAGTGTAAAACATTTTTCATGCAAAAAAAAAATACAATAATGTAATAAAGGCAATACATTGTTCCATTTTTTTTGTGTAGATTAAGGTTAAAATCATGGTATCTAAAGAGAGCCCTTCTTATGGTGATAAACAATATATAATTTAGGTATATTAATTTATCTCACTAAATTACCGCTAAACACAACAGAAGTGTTATCATACACCAGAAAGGTAAGACACGGACAAAAAGTCCAGTCAACAAATGGTTAATTTATGCTTGGATAAAAACTAAACCATAATATCTATAGTCTGTTGTACTTATGCTTTTTTCTTTATTATTCAGCATCCAAGAGTGCGTTATGCTGCCTGTAACGCTATTGGACAGATGGCAGCTGACTTTGCACCAGCATTTCAGAAGAAATTTCATGAGAAGGCAAGAAACCTTTTTTTTACAACTATATAGATATAGCCCTGTTATGCAGTACTTCATTTTGCCCCCAAAGTGTACTGTTTTGTAGCGCATGCCATGTAGCACAAATGAATTCCAAATAACTTAAAATATACAAGGAATATGTTTCAAACCTCGGTAATTAATGGTTCATCTAGGTTCTGTTTTTCTGGTAGCTACTTTTTAAAGACTAGCACATACCCTTTTTACAGATCATTGCAAGCCTGTTGCAGACCATGGAAGACCAAGCTAACCCACGTGTACAGGCTCATGCTGCTGCTGCTCTTATCAACTTTACTGAAGATTGTCCTAAGCCCCTGCTCGTTCCATATCTGGATAACCTAGTAAAGCATTTACATGCAACTATGGTGGTCAAACTGCAAGAGGTAATATTAATCAAAAATCTTTTTAATTTAGTTAGTGCTCGTTTTGTGTACTCCCCTTCTACAATTTTAAGGTATAGGATCCGTGGATTTTTTTTTTTCCCCATTGTCACTGCTTTACATGTGGTACAAATGCAAAACAGAAGCAAGTTAAACGGTATTGAAACTAATAGACTTTGTCCATTTGTCCACTCAAATATGCACAGAGGACTGTACTTGTTGTGAAAGCCATAAGGGTACATGTCCTGTTTATTGGCTCAGACTTAATGAAGACGAACAGTCAAACTGTCATTGCTATAACCATTTTATAGGCACTCTTCAAGTAAACATTGTTTATACTGTAATACAAAAATGGTGGCAGAACTCTAAGGAGTTTGAACTCACAATTGTGATGTTCTAAAACTCCTTTTTTAGGGAAGTCCTTAAGTTCTAAAGACAGGAAAAGATTCATAAATTTTAATTTGATGTCCAGTGTACAACGTAATTTAATAACACCTTTTAAAATTCACACATTATCAATGTCCTTTTCATTAAAATTATTTAAAAAAAAAAAAATACAAAAAAGGGATTCAAAATAACATTTTGAGTTAGTTTTTGCTCGTCAAAGGCATCAAAATCACCTTTTAGTGTGTAACAACACCTGGCGTGTTTTGCCTGTGACTGGCTTACTCGGAGGCTAGTGTAAAACACAACTTATTTTATGTTTTCTGCATACTTTTGGCATCCTTATCTTCATTTAAAGAAGTGCTTATTTGTTGAGGGAGATGTCACTTATGTGCTCATCCGCAATTTTAAAGGAACATTAAACCTTGTTTAATCCTTGCTTCTTTTGAAGGGTTGAACAAAAAATTTCCCGGTAGAATTAAGTAAACCAGACATGTATCTTAATAGATACATTCGGGTTTACTATATGCTGTGTCTCACATGCGAGACACAACAGTTCCTCGCCTCGCTCTGACTGCTGAATGCGAGGGTCTCTCACTGCTAACGCAGCGCGGCTCTTGCAAAAACGAGGGTCTCTCTCTGCACTAGCAGTGAGCCTGTCGCGGACCAGACAGCTGCCTGCTTCCTATGGAAGCATAGCAGCTGTCGGTCAGAGGATTAACTGGTGTGTACTCAAAGTATCAAAAGTATACTTTATTACTATTATTACTATATTAGAAGCACAAGTGAAAAATGTTTAGTGTCCCTTTTAAACCTAATCTAAATCATGTGCTATTGTGGGTTTGAGAAACTGGACTAGCTAAAGGTAAATATTAATGGGCTTTTTCACCTCATCAAGGGCCATTCCAGTCAAAGATCTGTTTTTGTTGCATGTATTGTGTAGGACTTGTTTTCTTATGATCCCTTTTTTTTTTTTTTTTCTCTCCCTAAGTATCCAATGCTTATTTTCTTGTATTTTCTTTTCTTAGCTGATTCAGAAGGGCACAAAGCTTGTACTGGAACAAGTTGTGACATCAATAGCTTCTGTAGCAGACACGGCTGAGGAAAAATTTGTTCCTTACTATGACATGTTCATGCCCTCCTTGAAGCATATTGTTGAAAATGCTGTGCAAAAAGAACTTCGGCTTCTAAGGGGGAAAACCATAGAATGTATTAGTCTGATCGGTTTGGCTGTTGGTAAAGAAAAGGTGAGGATTTTGTGTACAAGAAACTATCATTCTGTGTCAAAAGCACTTATTGTCAATTATTTATTCCAAAAAAATACTCGTAACCGAAATGCATAGCTAGTTTGAACATGTTCATTACTTTGTACAGTTGAAGATAGTTCAGCAGAGGTATGGAATATCTTTCCTATTAAAAACCAATACACTTGTTTTTGTTTTTTTTCTTAGTTCATGCAAGATGCATCTGATGTTATGCAGCTGCTGCTAAAAACACAAACTGACTTCAGTGATTTGGAAGATGATGATCCACAGGTTTGTTCTCAATGCCAGTATAGTGGTTTTTTTTTTCTGTATCAAGTTACCTCACAGCTGCAAAGATTCTACACTTCATAGCTGTAATAAATGTAAAACACTTGCCTACATTTGAATGTAATACAGCAACATTGTTTTACTGTCCTTTTCCTGGATATTTTCCATGGCAGCATTGCGGATGGGTAGCCCCTCCCACTCAGCCAGTAGGACTGTTTTTAAAATTACAGTATGAAACAATTTTGCAGTTTTCCTAGCGAACCATGGCTGCATTGCAGATGGCTAATACCCAAGCTACAAAAACATAAAATGGGAGGGAAGAATGCAAAAAGAATAATTTATTTAGAATTCGAAACTGTGTCAACAGTGTCTGAATGAGAGGTATTGGAGGAAAAACAAATGCCAGCTCTGTTGGATTGTCGGCCTTTTCCTCAATTGACATGCCATCTGGATATCTTGGGATACAGTCTCCCTGCTCCAAAGATTGAAATCTGGCATAAGGCTAGGATTATCCCCTGCAGCCACTTTGAGACATTCCAGGCTTTAGAGTTCCTCAATGGCTTTGCACGAGCACCCCGCATCTGAAGGTGACTACCCCCCTCTTCTTCCTGGGAGGTTATCAGTTATGTCTGAAATTAAATGTAAAATTGAGTCCCCTAGACCTAGTGATCGTGATCTATGACAATCCAAAGTCATAATGTTGCAACAAACAACAACAAATCTACATTTCAGTCTAAAACTGAAATAAACTGAGATTAAGAGGAAATTGTAAAAACAGTTTCAAAATCAGTTGAAAAATGTTTTATCCTGTCTCTAGGTGCCAAATCTGATAGACTGAGCACAGACTTTGAAAATGCAGAGATTATACAGCCTCGTTTGACTGAGGGATCCAGGGGAAGCAGGGAACTAATACACTATTCTACCAATTAAAATCCTCTCCTGGCTGATGGAGAGGCGCTACTCATCCATAATGCTGCCATAGTTAGCCAGCAAAAAAACAGATGAGTGCCACCTGGTTTTATTACAATTGTCAAATTTAGGGCTTTTTTGCTGGTACAATGATGCTGTTAAAATATTTGCCTCCAACCATCCTGCGGTCAGGCATGGTTAAATTATTTTTGTCCATAGTTGTTAACTGATATAGCAACATGTAGGAATAAATGTTTAAATAAAACATGGAATTGTGTTTTTTTTGTTTATGTACTCTAGATTTCATACATGATCTCTGCTTGGGCACGAATGTGCAAAATTCTGGGCAAAGAGTTCCAGCAATATCTACCTGTGGTCATGGGTCCCCTGATGAAAACTGCATCTATTAAACCTGAAGTGGCTCTCCTTGACAGTGAGTGATATCTACCTGGTTTTAACCGAATTACATTGTTTTCGCACTTGACAATTATAAGAACGGTACACATGAATCTCATTCTGGCTTTGAATTAGTCATTTGTAGTAGCATTCTGTATTTCAAACTTCTGAGCATTGTGGTGATTGTACATTTCCTCCATCCATAACATGACTTAAAGGGGCTGTCATCATTGCAGTGTTAGAAGTGCAAAGTTCCATCAGTTTTAACGTATGAAAACATCTATATTCTGTGGTAATAAAGTGCAAAATATAATAAGCGCCATACATCCAGTTAATGCCATACTTCTGGGCTAATACACCTATAGGAGGAGTTAGGAGGCTCTCAGGTTTCAATCATATACCCTCATCTGTGCTGGCACACAATGCCAGTTGCTATTGACCCTACAATCTAACATAACATGTGAGGTTTAAACCAGAGAGATGGGAGTGTCTACACAATTCATCATCAACAGACTATGTGCTACTCAGAACAGAGTGGTCTGAAGAGTAGCTGCATTATTAAATGTATAAAAAAATTGGCAAACACATGAACACTCCAGACTCCTGCACATCAGTGCACTGACTGTACACAAAAATTACTTTGAGAGATCCCACCCATGCACCTATGGAAGGTTATCCTGAGATCTCCAGGAGCTCTTCAAAATCACACCATTGATTGCATTGCATTGTAGTGCCTTTTACAACTTCTCTCAGCCTTTTAGTTGTCACGGTTGTATTTGTTCCACTCTATTAATACCAAATAGAATGCCAGGTGAAGTGACATTTTCATTGCTGCGGCAGAGTTGTGTGAAGGAATGTTTGCTGCTTAAGCGCTTTCATTTTCTTTGGTCCTTTTTATTAGAGGCAAATTGTGACAACGGTTGACAAATTTTATTAAATTCAAAAAAAAGTTAAATCCGAATAGGTGTTGTATACATAGATTTTTAATAAATACTCACAAACAATTAGTTTGGACCAAAACCATTTATAAGTGAGTGCTATATCTTTTAGGATTTAAAAAGCCTTAATTCAGGCCATTCTTGATTTATTAACCATACCAGAAAACTGGACTACTCCATGCATAGAGCCACTGAAGTAAACTTTGTGTCAGTCAAACTACAGGTTTGCATTTGAATGTCTGGAAACTAGCTATAAGGAGTGTTCTTTTTGAATAAAAAGTTGACTCTGCTAGAGCACTGTGAAATGCCAAATTTATATATTTGGAGTGTTAAAATGCAAAAGGACAAGCAAGTGACTGGAAGTTTAAAGGATTTAAGATGTGTCTCAAGGGAAAAATATGTGCTACAAGAAATGTCAACCCATAGACCTTGTAATCCATATGATTTATAGACTTGAATGAAAATGTGTAGTGAGAAACCTACAGACAAAATCTGTGTTAAGTGTAGATTTTGTATGCTATAATGAACAGACTATTTTTCTCTATCTTGACTGAGCTTTTCTAATTTCCTCAACCCCCTATAGTCCCCCCCCCCCACCAAAGTAAAAAAAAATTGGGTCATTTCAAAATAACCTATTTTCCTCTGAAAACAAGCTATACAAAGGGAAAAGACCTTAAAAATCTAATAAAAGTTTAAATGGTTTGACTGTAATTTAAATCTTTGTAGCCTCCTCAGTACATTACAATTAACTTATTTTTGTCCTGTCTCATAAGCGCAAGATATGGAGAGTATGAGCGATGATGATGGATGGGAGTTTGTTAACCTGGGTGATCAACAAAGTTTTGGCATCAAAACAGCAGGACTTGAAGAAAAAGCCACTGCCTGCCAGATGTTGGTAAGTGTTGGGGGGAAAAACATTACCCCTTAATGGAGATCAGATGATGTTGCCATGATGCCTCAGGAAACATTAAAAAGCCACTCCAGTGCACATATGATTGCTCCTGAGGTGAAAGTAGGCGCCACACTGGAAGAGCAACGCCATACCGCAAATGGCGCTGCCCTGTTGTGGGCAAGAGCTTTTGGAAGCAATGAATCACTGCTTCTATCACTCTGCTGTAACTGCTAGGCTGCCCCTAGTGGCAGTCTGCAGTATTTCAAAAAAGTAAGGTTAGGATTGAAATCTATTGTTAGGATTACAGTAAGGGTTAGTCATGGTTAGAGTTGGGGTCAGAGTTAGAATTAGGGTTAAGTTTAGGATTGGGGTTCAGTTGATCATTGGGCTTGGGGTCAAAAGGTCATGTTAAGGGGAAAAAAATGCTACTTCGTTATTGTCCTATAAAGTAGCAAACCATGTAACATGGTATTTCTAATCTAAACTCAGGACAAATATTAGTAACTATTTGGGTTTGTATTTTTTTTTTTTTTAACAGATTTTTGTAAATTGTGTGAAATATTTTTCAAATCAAAGTTGGAAAGTTTAACCCGAACACTAAATTTAACCCCCACTCTAATCCTTATTATATCCCTTAATATGTTTTAATTTAATTTTAACCCTATCCCTTATGCTAAAAATTATTTAATTTTAACCCTATAGGCTAATCTATCTATATAACCAATTTTGAATTAAATATAATAGGGGCAGTCAAGTAGCATATTCAGAGCGACGGAAGTGAAGTTACTTTACCCTTCCGAAGCTCAGACCGGCAGAGGGCTTAGCTATATTGACGTAGCAGCATGCTCCGTCAATATGGCGCCCATGATCGCTCCGTGGGGCGATCGTGGGTGCTCCAAAATAGAAATTTCGGTGCTGGCTATTGCCTCGACATCGAGGCAATAGACCAGCACCGTTAAAGCGGTTTTCGCGATCGTTGTCGTTAAGGGAGCTTCTCCCAGGACGTGCCTGGCACGCCCTTTGTCACGAAGGGGTTAAACAAACAAAAAAACACAAGTGTAAAAACAACCTCCAGTCTTTAGGTACTTCTTGTTTCTGCTCATAACAGGAATATGTTTTTGTTTTAAATTTATTGATACTGGATATCTTAAACATCACTCCAAACAAGATTTAAATTTAGTTCAGAGAATGGGGGGATATATCACTGTTTTGAACCAGTTCCATCCATCACTATTATTTTGCTTATTATATAGGTAGAGCAGTTAGGGAGGTTATGGGTTTATGCTCAAAATTACATTGTAACTTCTTTAGGGAACCTAGTGTTAATGCCTGGCTGCCAATACTAAAAGACAACTAAACTTTTTCTCCCACTTGTGCTTAACCCGATCAGATGATTGGGGAGAGCGCCAGCTTTATTTTTTTTTATTCTTTTTTTAAACCCTTGTTTTTCCAAGGAAGCAAATGAAAACGTTTTAATTGTCATTTAGTCATTCCACCTTGTGTAAATCTGTACTTACTAATGTAATCTTCATTGAATTGTCTACAGGTATGTTATGCTAAGGAATTGAAGGAGGGGTTTGCAGATTACACCGAACAAGTTGTGAAATTAATGGTCCCATTGCTTAAATTTTACTTTCATGATGATATCCTTTTCATTGCCCTGCTTTAAATTGTATTTATAACCAGCACACTAAATAGTGTTGATGAATTGATTCATACTTTTATTTGTTGAGCTTTAATATTGACTGTTACAATTTCTTTCTTTTTTTTTATGCACTGTGACTGGTTTTGTTTTCTAAATGTTCATTTTATGATAAACTTTGGGATTACCACATGTCTCAAAGATGAATAATTAAAGCAATTTTTAAAAGGACAGAATGAGAGGTTCAAACCTGTAGTTTTAACGAAAAGATCTGTTTTGTGTGTATTGTTTTTAATCCATTTTAGTACTTTTTTAATATTAATTTACTTGCATTCTGATTTGGCTTTACAGACAAAAAACAAAACGTATTCACCTGTAAATTTAAATTAATTTATTTCCCCTCCAAGCATGAGACTTACTTCAGCAGTAAAAGCCACAATGGGCTGGTTTAAGTACACTTCTATTATTCATTTAACAGTTGCTTTTTTTTTTTTTTTTTTAAAGAAGGCATGCATAGAGCTTGTAAAATTTGGGCAGTGAAACAACCCCAACTTGCTCCACTGACCACCGCAAAAAAACTTTAGTGTCACTAAAGTTATCTCCAATTTTGCTTCACTAATAGAAGCAAATGTTAAGACTTTTGCCAGTTGTCCAGTGTAAACCAGATGCGTATCTATGTAGATACATATCATTTTAATCCAAGCTCTGCGTGTTACCTGTGGCAGAGCTCGTCAGCTGGTTAACGCAGCATCTGGTCGGGGCTGACCCTGGTTTTCGCATGCCACTGACAATGTGAAAATGCCACCGACATGTGAAAATGAAGGTATCTCCCTTCACTAGCAGACTGTTGGTGAATGTCATAACCATGATGCTTCCCAGGGACTAAACAGTTATGGATACTAGAAAGTCAATTCCAGTTGATCCTCATACCATTGCCAACAGTCAAACATTTAGTGGCTCTTTAATGCCTCATTTAACACAACAAACAAAAATGTATGTATCAAGTTTTTAAGGTCCTTAGTCTCACTGATATTTGTACGAGCTACAGTACAAGAGCTTTACTGCACTTATTACATAAATATTTACTTGGTACATTAATGGTTGTTGGATGTCACGAATATGTTCAGAATTTCTTCTTAACCACTGCTATACGTGTTAGAGTTGCTGCTGCAGAGTCCATGCCTCTGCTCTTGGAGTGTGCTAGAGTGCGTGGCCCTGAGTACTTGACGCAGATGTGGCATTTTATGTGCGACGCTCTGATTAAAGGAATTGGAACAGAACCAGATTCAGATGTACTCTCAGAAATCATGCATTCCTTTGCAAAGGTAAGTAAGCTTTTCTGATTCAGACCCAGAATGAAAAAATAAAATTTAATGGTATCAGTTAGTAGTAGAAATCCCATCATTTAAATTCATCTATCTATATCCTTCTTTGAGCGTATTTAGATATCATTGCAATTCAGAAAATGTGTATTAAAACATTCAGGCTTAATGCATTGCTTAAACTGGCCTTTTAAACAATAGGTCTATAATGCAAGGAATTCCTTGATTCATCCATTCCTTTTGAGAATTTTGTGTTTAGAATTTGTTAGGTTTTGTTTACCTACTCCACATTTATTGAATATTTAGTGCATTGAAGTAATGGGAGATGGATGCCTAAACAATGAACACTTTGAGGAGCTTGGAGGCATCATGAAAGGCAAGCTGGAAGAGCACTTCAAAAACCAGGAGCTCAGGCAAGGTACACTATTTGCACTAAGCATTCCAAGCTCTCATATTATAAATGCTGTTCTGTAGACCTCATAAACTCTTAAAGGGACTGCATCACCTAAACATTGTTTTTACTGTGTTACATTGTGTTGGCAAATACCTAAATCAGGAGAAACGTGTCTCCTGTTTGACATCACCTGTGGCCTGATATGCAAATGATCTGCTTTTTCAATGGGAAATGTGTAATTTGCATATTAAGCCACAGGTGATGTCATTAACGGGAGACTCCTATTTAATATATATTTCTCCTAAGTTAGGCACTTTCAAGCAATTCTGCTAACACAATGTATATATAATTTTCAATATATATATATTTTTTTTATTCTCTACATGCACAGAATAAAGAATGTTTAGGTAACAGTCCCTTTAACATTTCATATGTACTTGTATATAAACTTGTCTTTTAAAATTAGTTATTAGTATATATATTTTTAACACTTGCAGTATTAACATTGAGCTTTTCATGCAGGGGACATTAATCTTTATTTTTATTTTCTTAGTGAAAAGACAAGATGAAGATTATGATGAGGAAGTTGAAGAATCTTTACAAGATGAAGTAAGTTTTTGGTAGGGGATATGTTCAGTGTACAAATCTCCTAAAACATAAAATTATCTAAAGTGCATTCTCTTCAAACAGGAATCTTAAATGCAGTTTATTTAGATTTGTTTTTGTGTTAATGTTTTGGGGGATTAAAATAGTATGACTTCTGGTAAGATATTTACAGTGCAAGAAGTCCAGTATAAATGCACTTTATATGTTTTAATTACATGTCCAAAAGTATGTATGTATGTCCTTTTTATATCTAATTTTATGTAACCATTTCATTACATTAAAATCCATGATTGTATTGTGCTACACTGCACATATATTGCATAATTGAAAACCAATGTAGTAATTGTTTTCTATGCATCATAAATATAGAGGATGTGATATATTTAATTTTTTTTCCTCTTGGTTATTACAGGACGATAATGATGTTTACATCCTAACTAAAGTATCAGACATTTTGCACTCTATATTCAGTAGCTACAAGGAGAAAGTATTGCTGTGGTTTGAGCAGTTGCTGCCATTAATAGTTAATTTAATTGTAAGTATTTATTTTGCAATCTAAACTAACATGACTGTTTAAAAATGTGACACTGTAATTTAACTATTGATATAATTTATTACTGTACGTAGTTACATTGTTAAACTATAACTGATACAAATTGGGCAAAATCATCATGCATGTGTGGATGTGTATCAGTTGCTTGGCTTTTTTTTAAATTTGCAGTGGATAAACAGATTCTGCTGTCTACAAATTTGAAGCACATTTGCAACTTATTAAATACACAGGTCTATTCACTAAGCTTAACCTGCAAATCGTTATTAACATTTTGGTCTTCTAGACCATTGGATAAGATTGTACTGTGTTGACATGATGCCTCCATACAAAAAAAGCCCTAATGGCAATTGAAACGGTATATAATGTGTGTGGGTACACTAAATGGGGAAGAAACAAAATAAAGCTAAATGCAAACTATAGAAATTTGTTGTAGCATTAACTCAGAACTGCAAAATAAATTCGGCATTAAAAGCACAGTTTACTTTTTAGTGAATAGTTAGATTTGTTACTCCATAATAGCGTCTAAACACATCTGTCGGATGTACAAAATATTAGCAGCATAGTTACATAGTAGTTTAGGTTGAAAAAAAAATCCTTCTTGAATCCAAGTAATAAGATTTCTCCTCGGATCCAGAAGCACTAAAAAAATATTAATACCTATACTAACTATATACTTAAAGGCATCTAACACATTTGCTAGAGCCAGGACTAGTTACATACTAACAAACCTTTCTGAAAGAATCCTCCTAGATCTGACAAACCATATCCAAAACATTTTAAATATAATTTATGTGCATATGATCATATGTACTCTAAAAGATACATGACATTTTAATCCATGTATCTGTTGCAACTAAAGTATGTGTCATTATAGCTTAATGTGGAAATAAAGAACTCTAACATCTATCACTTTTTAAAAACTTTTTTTAAAATTTGCGTTACATCTATTGAAGCTGTGTATGCGTTGTTACTTGCCTGTTAATTTTTTTTTTTTTTTTTTTTACACTGCTTTTAAAATATAATTCATGAATTATTCAGCCCCATGACAAGTAGATATCTTTCTATTCAAAGTACATTACTTGGATTTCTATTTTCCTTTCTTCTGCAGTGCCCTCACAGGCCCTGGCCAGACAGACAGTGGGGTCTTTGTATTTTTGATGACGTTATTGAGCATTGTAGCCCATCTTCCTTCAAGTATGTTGAGTACTTCCTGAGGCCCCTACTGCAGTCTATATGTGATAACAGCCCTGAAGTTCGACAAGCAGCTGCTTATGGTATTGGTGTGATGGCACAGTTCGGAGGTGATAACTATCGCCCTTTCTGCACAGGTCTGTAAATCTTTAAAATGCGTGCACTATTACTGCCATTTCTCAAATAGTAGACTTTTTAATGTTTCTTTACAAAAATTCAGGTTAAATACTATAAAGCTGTAATTTTTCTTTTTATAATTTTAGAATCTCTCCCACTCCTTGTTGGGGTTATCCAAGCCCCTGATTCCAAAACCAAAGAGAATGTCAATGCAACTGAGAACTGTATCTCTGCAGTCGGAAAAATCATGAAGTTCCGATCTGATTGTATTAATGTGGAGGAAGTGCTGCCCCATTGGTTGTCTTGGCTTCCTCTTCACGAAGACAAAGAGGAAGCTGTTCACACATTTAATTTCCTGTGTGACCTAATTGAAAGGTATACACCTATACTAACTACACTGACCTGCTGCGTTTGTACTAACTTTGACATTTGATATTAAAATATTT
The DNA here is from genome assembly GCA_036172795.1 of Pelodytes ibericus. Classification (NCBI taxonomy): domain Eukaryota; kingdom Metazoa; phylum Chordata; class Amphibia; order Anura; family Pelodytidae; genus Pelodytes; species Pelodytes ibericus. Next base: position 209,053,729 of record CM069857.1, on the reverse strand, counting down.
TGGTCAAATAACTGATATCCAATCAAAACTGACATGTGCACTTGCCTTGGAAATACCCATGTATCTATGGAGAGGCATTGGAATGCTACAAAAGGTGCACGTGCGCCTCCGGATACACACGGCTTCAGACATGCCAGTGCTCTCCCCATTATTATAAAGCTCTGAGCTTAGGAGTGGACTTTGCTTGCATGCTGAAATATGCAAAAACTGTGCACACCTGAGCTTGCAAAAACATAGGGCATCCCTAAAGCAGCTTGCACCAACAATCGCTTAAAAAAAAAAGTATATTTGACTGTGGAGGCACTTAAGCCATTTCAGCACTGTTTTTTTTTTTTTAAATGTTTAATTGAGAAGCATAAATTTTGTACTTTCTTTTTATTCACAGTAACAACCCAATTGTACTAGGACCCAACAATTCAAATTTACCCAAAATATTTAGTATTATAGCAGATGGAGGTGTCCATGAATCAATCCAAAAAGAAGACATATGTGGCAAACGGCTTGCCAATGTAGTGCGACAAGTTCAGGTGAGTAATAGATAATACATACTTTTACATGAAGTAAATTATTAAACACTAATATATATATATATATATATATATATATATATATATATACACACAACAACAGTAGCACTAGTAAATTGTTTTTTTTGGAGAGAGTGGTGGGGGTTTGCATTTAAAAAAAATTATTAAAAGGATCCGGAACAAAGGACGTTGTCCCCCCCTCCGTTTTAAAGGCTTACCTTTGTATGCTAACCATGTGTCATGAACACTTGTGCTTTTTATATCATTACATATTTGTGCTCTGTGCTTATTTTCTGACCACTTTCTTTTAGGCTTCCGGAGGACTGTTTACAGAATGTGTCTCACAGCTGAGCCCAGCCCAGCAGAAAGCTTTACAGGATCTGCTCAGTACTGCGTGAATGCTTCCACCACCATATATCAGGAAAACTAACATCAAATAAATTTACCTCTTTTGTTTAGGTTTCTTTTTTGTTTTTGAGAAAAAGAGCAGTAGTGCTTATCGGCCATTCTGTCTGCAGGCCGTAAAGTGTCCCAGACTAAAAGATATTAAATGGACACCTTCTACCAAGAAAGACGTTCCCTGCAGTACCACAAATGGCTCTTTAAGGATTATTTTTCTATCCTTATGTCTAACCTCCTTCCACATCTGTGGCTGGGAAGAAACAGCTTTACATTGTGTTGTTTCAATAAATTAGGAATCTGGCTGCTATGGTCGGCTCCTCCAGACAAGTGGACCTTCAATACCATGTGCAGAAGGGCCTGTAAAGCTTCTGAAAAGGGTGTTAACCACCCTGCTCTGGAGACAGTGGTTTGATAAGTTTATCATTAGTTATTTAGCACGATGTTATAATCGTCAAGACAGATTTGTCGAAACATATAGTATTACCACAATTCCCCTTCTAAGTTTGGGATAGAAAAAAATCCTTATGCCCTATGAAATCCAAAATTGAAGGTTTGAAGACTAATGAAATTTGCGTGAATATGCACATATTTGGGGGGGGGGGGGGTGATTTGTGTTGTTTTTATGCCTCCCCTCTAGCCCAAAAGATTAGGATTGATGCAGGAAAACATTTAGCTTCAGGCCCTTGAATGTGAAATGTCTTTTGGCATGTCTGGCAATATCTCCATCACTCTTCAATAAACAACATTGAAATACAACCACCAGCCTTTGCACAAATTCCATGCTGTCTGACTTTGTTCATGGTATACAGGTTTTTAAGTCTCTTATCTTTGGAAGATCATACGTAATCCTAAATAAAATGTTGAGTTTAAATGCTGCTTAATCACATCTACTAATAAACAGTTTTTATATTTTTTATTAGCCTAGTCTCTGCCATTTAGCGATTTTACTAGATATAGCCTAATGAAATAATATCTAGACCTTTTTATGCTCCAGGATTATCAAAAGTGAAATGCTTGCATTCATAACTTTCTTCACACTGCACATTTAACAGCTAATTTTAGTTTCACACGGATGTGCTTTCAAGAAGTTCAGTTTGAGTTACTTTTCCATTACTCTGCTCTGTTACTGTTACAGTTTGTATTAAAAGCAATAGATCAGTCATATATCTTTTCATACAACACAAAACCAGTACCTAAAAATAAAATTATTTGTTTTAAAAATGACTTATAGCTATTTTTTGTTTAGAATGTCATTGTAATGTTGTATTTGTGCTTGGTAGGATACTTTAAATACAAGTTATGTTACCAAATAGGTGGTCATAGGGGTTTATGCACTAAGCAAGTGAATCCTCAAACAAGTTTCAAAATGGAGACCTAAACAGATAAACTGGACAATTCTCACACATATATTAGGATTTATTAGCAGCAAAATATAGTATAATATTTATAATGTTTTTTTTTTTTTTCTAATCTGGCAACAGGACATTCAGTGTTAAACTAAAGCCACTTTTAGAACAAGGCATTTATGATGCACAAATCAAAAGTATTTGGATACCTAAGGTGGAGTAAAATAAGAAACAAGTCAAAATTATTAGAAAGCTGTAAAAAAATCAAAATACCAGAAAGATAATTGCACAATGAGCCCTTTCAGGGTTTGGTTTCTAGAATTAATATGCTAACCATCTGATCAAAAATAATATTCTGAATTTGCTAAATTTCAACCTGCTATGCACTGACCGTTAAGTACCCACACCATTGTGGTTGTAGCAAACGGTTATTCTCTTGAGTGATTTTTTTTTTTTTTTTTTCATAAAAAATATAAAAAGATTCCTGTTTTACATTTTGTTCCTGAGTAAAAATTGGTATTAAAAAAAAAAAACTAGGAGGGTTAAAGGGGCCGGGGCAAACATAATAGATAATAGATTTAAAAGGATCAAAATCCACACTGGACAATTGCACACCTGTTATATTGACATTTATGGTGGGAAACTGAGGGTTGCCAAGGGAATATATTCAAGATTTTGCATTGAACTGGAATTTAATTAGCATGAGTCAACATGGCTTTGTGAAAGACAGATCTTGTCAAACTTGATTACATTCTATGAAGACATGCATTAAAAATTAAATATAGGTGCTGCTGTGAATGTGATATAGACTTTGCTAAGGCATAGGCATTTGATACAGTTCTGTACAAATTGAATGAAATAGGTTTAGTGCCAAATGTTTTGTGGATTGGCAAATGGTTGAAAATACAAAGGGTGGTGATAAATGGGAAATTCTCAAATTGTACAGATGTGATAAGTGGAGTACCTCAGGGATCTGTCTTGGGGTACTCTTCTTTTTAATTGTGTTTATTAATGATCTAGAGCAGTGTTTTTCAACCTTTTTTGGGCAAAGGCACACTTGTTTCATGAAAAAAATCACGAGGCACACCACCATTAGAAAATGTTAAAAAATTTAACTCTGTGCCTATATTGACTATATATAAAGTAATTCTCTTGAATAGGAATCAAATAAACATATTTTATAATTACTTTATTATGAAATAGTAAGTTAACAGAAATATGAAAAATATATAAAATTATTGTGCCAGTAAGATACCAGTAATATTGTGCCACTCGGAGCCCAGTAATATTGTGCCACTCGGATACCAGGAATATTGTGTCATTCAGAGCCCAGTAATAGTCTGCCAGTCAGATGCCTGTAATATTTTGCCAGTCAGAGCCCAGTAATAGTGTGCCAGTCAGAACCCAGTAATATTGTGCCACTCAGAACCGAGTAATATTGTGCCACTCAGAACCCAGTAATATTGTGCCACTCAGAACCCAGTAATATTGTGCCAATCATAGCCCAAGAATATTGTGCCACTCAGAACCCAGTAATACCCACACACACCTAGACACCCTGACACACACACACACACACACACACACACACACACACACACACACACACACACACAGTCACCCTTTTTTTTTTTTTTTTTTTTTACTTACCTTACACTTGGTCCGTCATCCAGGACCTTCTGCCGGATGTCCGTCTACCTGACATCCGGCAAGCAGCTGACACAGTGCGACGGGGGCGGAGCTTGCACCCGTCGTGCTGTGATCTCTATGGCCAGGAGGAGAGGCTAGGGAGCGAGCTCCCTATAGCAGCCTCTCCTCCCGCTCGGCCCTCACCCCCGCGTGAGGTTAATCCTCCGATTCTGGGACTATGCCCCAGACGGAGGAAAGCTCACCGGGGGATTTTTTTTTTTTTTTTTTTTTATATATTTTTCCCACGGCACACCAGGCAACATCTGGCTGAAAAACACTGATCTAGAGGGCATAGGGAGCAATGTCTTGGTGTTTGCTGAGGACACAAAATTAAGTAGGGTAATAGTCTGGATTAGATGTATCTTTGGACAAACTGGCCAGATAAATGGCAAATGAGAATCAATGTATACAAATGTAAAATTATGCATTTTAGGTACAATGATAAAAATGCAACACATAGTTTAACCCCTTAGTGAAAAGACATTTTGACCTTGACTTTCCCTTGGTGACAAGGGGTGTTTTTACATTTTTGGGGTGTTTGTGTTTAGCTGTTATTTCCTTCTTTCTCACTGCACCCACACACATTATATGTTTTTTTTTTTCTTCTCATAAGAAGGGCTTTCATTAGATACCATTATGTTCATCATATCTTATAATTTGCTACAAAAAATCATAAAATATGATGAAAATCATTTTTAATGATTGTATTTGTGTAACTTATAGTTTAGGTCAGTCTATATGTTGTCCCTAGTTCAGAAATATGACTTTCCATGTTTTTCTGCAGTTTTTTTGCGAGTTATGGGGCAAAAATTGTGTCGTCCCCCCCCCCCCCCCTATTGACCTTTTGACCCAAACTCTAAATTTAACCATAACTCTAACCCTTATGCTAACCTTTAATATATTTTAATGTAATTGCAACCCTATCCCTTATGCTAACCATAATTTAATTGTAAACCCAGCTGCTATTCTAACCCTAGATTAAAGCTATTTAAGTTTTTTTTTTTTTTTTCTTCATTGCAATGTTGCTGACTGACAATAGGGGCAGTCAAGAAACAGGTTCAGAGCCTTGGGAGTGAATTCTTTTTTACTATCAAAGCTCTGACCACAAGAGGGCACAGCCATATTGTAGGAGCATGCTGCTCCTGCAATATGGCGACCACAATCGGAATTTCGGTGCTGGCTATTGCCTCAACATCAAGGCAATAGAGCAGTACCATCAGAGAAAACCGCTTGTTTCACCGCAGGACGTGTCCGGCACGTCCATTGTTGGGAATAGAGTTCACGGCTGGACATGCCTGACACGTCCATTGTTGCAAAGGGGATACATGGTGTTTCCTAGGGGAAATCTAATGAAAAATATTTGTGAGTAGTTGTAGATAATAGACTTAACAGTAGTGCACAGTTCTGCAACTGGCAGCTGCAAAGGCCAATAAGATATTGGCAAGTATTAAAAGGGGTATTAACTTATGGGAGGAATATATTATTCTGGCTCCTTACCAGGCCCTGGTAAGACCCCACCTTGAACATGTTTGAATTATGGGTGCCTTTTAAAAAAAACATTATGGCACTAGAGTGCAGAGGAGGGCTAAAAAAAACTAAGGGGAATGAAAGCTTGTTATAAAGGCTAGAAAAGTTACATTTGAACACACTAGAGGGGGATATGATCTTATATAAATATGTACAGGGCCCATATAAAAGGGTTTGTAAACACCTGTTCATGAACAGTACAAAGACCAAGAGGTTACCCGCTAAGACTTGAAAAAAGGAGATTTAGTGTACGACAGCAGAATTTTTGGATACTTTTTTTTTTTTTAATTTGCCAGTGCATAGCGGGCTATGCATGTTAGTATAGGCATTAATATTTATTTACAAAAAAAGAGGTGTACCCAGCGCTGTATTCAGATAGCTCTCAGCAGCACTGTGGTAGTGTGTCCCTAAACCACACACTATAAAAAAAATGGACAAAATACAATAACACAAAAGAGTGCGCTTAAAAGCAGTAATGTAGGTAGTGCACCTTTGTAGTGGTATACATATACAAATAAGGCTCTGTGTAGAGGTAGGTGAATGATCCAAAAATAAGGGAGATTGAGTTGATCCCCCTCAAGGGGATACACTTACAGACTCCCAGAAAATAGTAGGCACTTCAAATGGATCCTGTTGCAGTCAGCTAGCCAGGATATTGAGTCTCAGAGGAGATATAATACAGGACATCCGATTAGTATAAAGTAGTATACATTTAATGATAAAAACACAGCATCTGCTTACATGAGGGATCTTGTCATACAGGGTGGGCGCCACACAGCCGATGAGACACTGATCCTTCCAGCAGGTACAGAAAGAGTGTTTTAAAAAACTTTAAATATAAAATTAAAAACAGAATATGCATATGAACAAGAAGCAGGTGGAGTCCAGACCGCTACGCGTTTCACTTTGCACGAGCTTCTACCAGGCGTCTGGACTCCCTGCTTCAGAATGGCTTTTTTATTGGAGATCGCGACTTCCGGGTTCTGACGCTTCCGTATTCGTCATCTTCTCGCGTCTCGCGTGATCTTGACTTTGGTGACTTTTCAGCTTTCAGCGATCTCGCGTCTCGAGGGAGTTTGACTTAGAGAATCAGCCTTCTCACCGGTTTAGATTTCGCGAGGTGTATATCTCGCATATTGTAGAAAATGAGAAAATAGAAAAACAAAAGCAAGACATGGCATATTACCTTAGTAACAGCTTTAGTTATGCTCACTTTGTGCACCTTGAAATTAAAAATCTTGTTAAAAATAGAGAATATTCTCATTTCCATTTGCATATAGCAAATATAGACTCTAGGTGGGGGAGGATTTTTGTAAAATTGTGGACCATAGAAATGTTAGGACTTATGTATTTTTTTTTTCAAAATGCACACAATGAGCTTACAATATTGTAATAGAAGCACACATATATAACAGAAAGTGACTACATAAAATTATATAGGTCGAAATCTGCGTTTAGACCAAGGGGCTTTAGAGTGTCCAAATTAAATACCCATTTCATCTCCTTTCTAGCTATATTGAGTATGTTGTCACCCCCTCTCCAGTGTTTGTAAACTTTCTCAATTGCACAAAATTTTATTCCACTGGGATCTTTTTGGTGGAAGTCGAGGAAGTGTTTTGAGAGGCTATGGGTTATCAGACCTTTTTTTATATTCCTTATATGTTCCTCTATTCTTTTTTTTAATTGCCTAGTGGTCCGACCTACATATTGTAAGCCACACGGGCATTCAATTAAGTATATAACATTAACTGTGGAACATGTGATGAAGCTATTAATATCAAAACTTCGGCCATTTTTTGAAGAGATAAAATTAGTGATTGGATACTTCGGGTGGGTAATAGTTCTGCAACCTATGCAGTTTAAGCATCCATAAAAACCTTGTTTCCTGCTAAAAAAGTGATCTGGTGCAATTTTTTGTTGAGTAGTGTAGTTTTTGGTTAGTTTTTGTTTGAGATTTGGGGCTCCCCTGAATACAATTGCCGGTTGTCTGGTATGATGTTTTTTAAAATCTCATCACTTTGTAGGATTTTCCAATGTTTTTTTATGATCTTTTTTTATTCGTTGAGATTTATTGGTATAGTTAAATATCACGGGGTTTTTATTTTGGAAGGTGTTTTCTGATATATCTTTTTCCTTATAGGTTAAAAGTTGGTCTCTATTACCTTCTGCCACTTCTAATATAGTATGTTCACCCTTCGTTTTGTCGTATCCTTTTTCAAGGAATTTATCTTTCAATACCTCGGTTTGTTCCATATATGTGGGTAAATCGGTGCAGTTTCGCCGGATACGGGTAAATTGGCTTTTTGGGATACCACCTAGCCACGGGGGGTAGTGACAGCTTGATTTATCTATAAAATTGTTCGTGTCTACTTTCTTAAAATGGTTTTTTGTCTTTATTTTGCCATTTTCTATGTATACTTCGAGATCCAAGAAGACAATCTTCTCTCTGCTATAGACTGTATTGAGCACTATATTTTTGTTATTACTGTTAAGGTGTTTCAAAAAAGAGATGAGATCCTCCTCACTCCCCTTCCATATAAAAATAAGATCGTCAATGTATCTATAATATAGGATCAGGTTCGCCGACCAACTATGCCCGCTCCAAACGTGTGTCTTTCCATTGGGACATGAAGAGGTTGGCATAGCTGGGGGCGAACCTGGTCCCCATGGCCGTCCCTGTTTTCTGAAGATAGAATTTATCTAAGAACCAAAAGAAATTATGGTTTAGAATGATCTTGATTCCATCTATTATAAGATCTATTTGGTCTTCTCTCAAAAGATTTTTCTCTTTTAGGATACTATTTACTGCTTCACATCCCTGTTGGTGGTCTATAATTGTATATAGGGATGTGACATCACTTGACACTAAGATGCAATTATCTTCCCATTTACATGTCTGTAAGTTTTTGAGGATGCTAATAGTATCTTTTAGGTATGATTTAGTGTTTTTCACATAGGGTTACAATATGTGATCTAAGTATTCCCACAGATTGGAGAACATAGAATCTATGCCAGATACTATTGGTCTTCCTGGAGGTTGAATTAGATCCTTGTGTATTTTTGGAAGGAAATAGATTACGGGTATTTTTGGGTTATTGATGTTTATGTATTCATATTCATTTTTTGAGAAGTAGTTATTTTCCTTTCCTTTATCTAGATATTTACTTAGAATTTTTTTATAATCATTAGTAGGATCTTTTTTTAAAACTGCATATGTTTCTTCTTGTTGCAGTTGTCTTAGAGCCTCCTGTATATAGTATTCTCTAGATAAGATAACTGTTCCTCCCCCTTTGTCGGCCGGTTTGATTACTAAATCTTCATCTTCTTGGAGCGCTTTTAAGATATTTAGTTCTTTTTTGGTCATATTCATGGTGTCATATTTTGATGGTTTAATTTTTCGGAAATCTTCCATGACTACTTTTTCGAAAACTTCTAACGCTCCAGATTTGTATGTTGTGGGATAAAATTTTGATTTTTTTCTTTAATTTTGTAGATATAATAATATTGGGGTCAATTATTTTGGTGTTTTCTGGTGTTGGTTTTAAGGCATAGAATCTTTTGATTGTTGTGTTTCTAATAAATTTATTCACGTCAATATATGCCGAGAAGAGATTAAACTTATTGGTGGGGGCAAACTTTAAACCTTTGCTGAGTACTAGTAATTGTTCCTGTGATAGAGTTTTATGAGATAGATTAAAAACTCCTATTGAGGTGTTCTTTTTATTTAGTATCTTAGTCTCCGCCTTCTTATGTGACTTTTTGCCCCCTCTACTTCCTCTAGTTCTAATCTTTGTCTTTCTCTTTGATTCCCTATTTGTCTGGGATTTATTAACTGGTATTTTCTTGGGTTTTGGTATCTTTCTCTCTGTTCTTTGGGTAGCGGGCGGAGTAGGCGGTGGTCTGAGTCTAAAAAAGGAGAAGTTTCTCCTGATTCAGATAAAACTTGGAATCTGTTAAAAAAAAGAATAGAGGAACATATAAGGAATATAAAAAAAAGGTCTGATAACCCATAGCCTCTCAAAACACTTCCTCGACTTCCACCAAAAAGATCCCAGTGGAATAAAATTTTGTGCAATTGAGAAAGTTTACAAACACTGGAGAGGGGGTGACAACATACTCAATATAGCTAGAAAGGAGATGAAATGGGTATTTAATTTGGACACTCTAAAGCCCCTTGGTCTAAACGCAGATTTCGACCTATATAATTTTATGTAGTCACTTTCTGTTATATATGTGTGCTTCTATTACAATATTGTAAGCTCATTGTGTGCATTTTGAAAAAAAAAATATATAAGTCCTAACATTTCTATGGTCCACAATTTTACAAAAATCCTCCCCCACCTTGAGTCTATATTTGCTATATGCAAATGGAAATGAGAATATTCTCTATTTTTAACAAGATTTTTAATTTCAAGGTGCACAAAGTGAGCATAACTAAAGCTGTTACTAAGGTAATATGCCATGTCTTGCTTTTGTTTTTCTATTTTCTCATTTTCTACAATATGCGAGATATACACCTCGCGAAATCTAAACCGGTGAGAAGGCTGAATCTCTAAGTCAAACTCCCGTGAGACGCGAGATCGCTGAAAGCTGAAAAATCACCAAAGTCAAGATCACGCGAGACGCGAGAAGATGACGAATACGGAAGCGTCAGAACCCGGAAGTCGCGATCTCCAATAAAAAAGCCATTCTGAAGCAGGGAGTCCAGACGCCTGGTAGAAGCTCGTGCAAAGTGAAACGCGTAGCGGTCTGGACTCCACCTGCTTCTTGTTCATATGCATATTCTGTTTTTAATTTTATATTTAAAGTTTTTTAAAACACTCTTTCTGTACCTGCTGGAAGGATCAGTGTCTCATCGGCTGTGTGGCGCCCACCCTGTATGACAAGATCCCTCATGTAAGCAGATGCTGTGTTTTTATCATTAAATGTATACTACTTTATACTAATCGGATGTCCTGTATTATATCTCCTCTGAGACTCAATATCCTGGCTAGCTGACTGCAACAGGATCCATTTGAAGTGCCTACTATTTTCTGGGAGTCTGTAAGTGTATCCCCTTGAGGGGGATCAACTCAATCTCCCTTATTTTTGGATCATTCACCTACCTCTACACAGAGCCTTATTTGTATATGTATACCACTACAAAGGTGCACTACCTACATTACTGCTTTTAAGCGCACTCTTTTGTGTTATTAATATTTATTTAGTGCTTGTTGAATCAAGGAGAAAATCTGATTGCCATTTAGAGTCAAGAAGGATTGTTTTTTCCCCACTGAAAGCAGAATTTGAAATTTGTTGAGATATGGAGATTTGATTTGCCTTCCTTTTGATCAACAGCAGTATACAAGATATAGGAAAGAGGTTGAACTTGATGGATGCAAGTCTGTCTTTTTTTTTTGCTTTTTTCAACCTAAACTGCTATGTAACTAAGATACTTTACTGGGCATGTTAAGTGGGCCTGATTCTTGTTGGCGGGTGGCAGCGATGCTAAGCACACCTCAGATTCAGGGTATTCTGCCCACAAGAACCAACGCCTTTCATTTACGTGCAAGGCCTTTTTTTTTTTCTTTTCAGTCTGTGTTATATTTTCCTGTGTTCGGGTCTTCTCCACCGACCCAATCCATTCATCAAAGGCAGGCTGTTTTTTTTTTTTCCCATTGAAGGGGGATGAGAGATTTGGCTGCATTAAGGTTTATGGAAAGGGACAGTTTCTACTTGGGGTGTGAGGTGCACACCCCTCAATAGAGGGGAGATTAACAATGTATATAAGAGATCTCTAAAATAGCTCCAATGTCAAGTGGAGAGACTTCCACTAGGGGGTAACCCTAAAGCTAAGCAGAAACATTATATGTATGTGTGTGAAGTCTTGATAGATTAAGACATAACTTTTATTGGTACTAGATAAAATGATACCTATATAACAAACAAGATAAGTGGGGGGAAAAAAACCGTGAGGTAAGTGATTAAAAAAGGTCTTGCACACCCATAGATAATCAGGTGTAAATTGTTATACTGTAAAAAAAAATTAGCTAAAGTATGGTATGGGGTGCAAGAACAGTAATCTGGTTATAATATAATCATAAATGTAAACCCTGATGACAAAAAGTCCTATCAGGGCATGTAAGTATCATTAGGAACCGATTACTGAAACGGTTCAATTGTCTTCCCACTAATTAGTATCCATGTGCATTCACATATTATATTGGTTAACATATTGGTATTGAAATAATCATAATAAATAGGCAATGCCCATAAAATCACTATAGCAGGAAAAAAATCCCATGTGACTGTTAAAGCAAGTTAATCTGACGTGTAATAATATAACTGTGTGGCAAGAAAAGGGAGAGAAAAAAAGAATTGTTTTAAATTCTGCAGCTGTCATTTAATCATGCTGTGTAAAGATAAAACCCTAACTCTGTTGCCAACATACAATACATTTAAACAGTTTGCCAAAACAGTTTTAACCAGGTAATTCCTGCTATATGTATATGAACAAATATCTGCTGTATAAATTTCAATATCAAAATGATTGATGTAGTATTAGTTGATTTTGTGTTGCAGTCAGGTCTGCCCCCTAATTAGATGGAATTCAGAGTTTTAAACTACAAATAAATGTAACCGTCGGCATATATATGTGCACAGGTAGTGGGGACAAGGTCAATCATTTTGATATCGAAATTTATACAGCAGATATCTGTTTATATACATATAGCAGGAATTACCTGGTCCCCAAGAGACCTTGTCCTTGCACCCCATACCATACTTTAGCTAATTTTTTACAGTATAACATTTTACACCTGATTATGGGTGTGCAAGACTTATTTTAATCACAACTTCACTTACCTCACGTTTTTTTTTTTTTTCACTTATCTTGTTTGTTATATATGTGTCATTTTATCTAGTACCAATAAAAGTTTGTCTTAATCTATCAAGACTTCACACACATCCATATGATCTTTCTGATAGAGGGGAGATTGTAGGGAATATGTGATTTAATTCTGCAGGAACTGTGTACCGTCTAGTTAAGAGTTTGTATGCTGATTATTTATTTATTTTTATTCTTTGTTGGCTTTTGTATAATAGGGAACATTTTTGGGTTATGGTAAATATTTTATTCACTTCGGTTAATGTGGTCTGTATGTCTCTCAGAGTTTAGTGAAGTAAAGGAGAAAGGAAGAGTCCTCTTCAATGAGGATTTGATTTGTAAATGATAAGTCTGCATGTGCGTTGTGTTGAGGCACATAGTTCAAATTGGTTTAGGTCTGTCGGGAGGGGGTCTAGTTGACCTTATAATGGTTTCACAGTCTTTTAGTTAATATTAGGTTGGGGAAGGTGTGGGTTTCTGTGTCTGTCTTCCAATGTTTGAATGGTGTTGCCAATCAAGATATATCCCAGTCTGGGGAACTTGGTTGTTGGGCTTTTCCAAACTGATAGAGTAGGGGGCATAGTAGAGTCATGTACAGCGGCTTTGGGAAGCCATCTCACAATTGGCAAATAGCCTGAAAAGCTGTGTTCTGGAGTAATCCACGGCTTGAGTGATGATCTAGACCATTCAATGATTCTTGTCAAGTGGATGACTTTTTGATATTTTTCCAGATCTGGCAGTCCTATTCCATCTCTAGACCTGACCTTATGAGAATCCAATACATCCATGTTTGGGCCTGGTCCCTTCCCAAATAAACAATAGAAATATTGACTTAAGCTTTGAGTGCCCTGGTGAACTTTGAATGCTTTGAGGGTCCATTTAAAAAAAAAATGCATATTTGATTAGGGGGTCAAAATTGGTATGGTATCTGATGTGCAGTTGCCGGGAAATGTATGTGCCTAGGTACTTTTAATAGTATTGTTCTGGGACCACCTATATGGTGCCAGGGATTGTGGGATGGGGACTTCTGAGATGGCTAAATTCATTTTAAAGTTACTTTAGGGCACTAATGTAACCTAATTTTGATGATATGGCCAGAAGGGAGGAGATGGGATTAGTCTCTATGAGGAGTATTCAAATGCATCACATTTGTTTTGGTTAGTCCCCCAGGAAATCCTAGGTATTAGAGAGTGGCTTGTAGGGCATTTGCATGACTAGTATGAAGAGGAGGGGAATCGTCTGCTGTTTGACAGGGTTAGCCGGATTTTCTGCTCACCATTCACCCCGTGTCAAAAAGAGCTCCAACCCAGTTCAGGAAATTGGGGCCAAAGAATATCATGTAGTATGTTGGTCAAAAAGGGCCATCTGACCCTGTCGAATGTTTTTTCTGCATTTGTTTATAGATGAGTGGGAATATTTTGTGCATGATTTCTGGTCTTTTTCTGTTTGGGGATGACTGTGACATGTGAGTGGGTTAAAGGCTGTGATAAAGTGTGGCATGAGAACTGTTTTTTTGAATTGGTAAACATATTCATGCTTGTGGTAGTGGTGAGTATAACAAATGAACACTGCATTTTTTTAAATTTTTTACATTATTGTGAAATTGTGAAATTTTGTTTTTGGAGTGATATAGGTGTTTGGTAATTTTGTAATGAAAATCACACTAGTGAGGTTTTAACCAAATGAAAACTGAGTCTACCTATTCACCTCTCGCATTTTGCCAGAATAGCCATTCGCACCTTTACTGAATTTTTTGCTGTATTCTTCTCATGATCTCATTGATACACTGAGATGAGGCTGCCATCCTCCATATCTAACAAACTGGCATCTGTTACAACACCTCTGCAGGGTGGAAGTAAAAGTAAGTAAATAAATGTAAATACTGCCAATTTGTTAGTCCAGAAATGGATTTCTAAAGAATTGTGTGAATGTTATTTTTTTAGATTGCGTAAAACTAAATTGGAGAATAAGATATCTCTTCATGGTAGAGTACATGAAACAACAAGTGAATGGTACTCTTTCCACTAATTTAGTATTTTGTTGTGAGCAATTAATGTACTTCTCATGTAAATTTGGATAACTGACCAAGTCTAAAACTGTCTTTCCTCAAGCTAATATAAGGCATGCATTTACAGATGAATACTGTTGTTGTGTACTGTGTTATGGCACAATTTGGTAGTTTCCTATATAATTGTTACAAGAAAGGTTGAGACAAAGAAATACCTTTTTTTTTTTACCCACTAACCTGTACTTGGTTCATTTTTTTTAAATTTATTTGGATTTAATAAGTTATTTTAATAGGGCATCCGTGAAAGGTGTAGACACCTTTTTTTGTTTAATTTCTGACTTTCAATTTGTTTAGAAACTATAACTAGACAAAATGTGGGCCTGTCATGTAAATATTACACAGTATTTCTTTTATGGAGGATCAAAAAAAGTATGTACATTGTGATAGCTAAATTGCTATGTATAGAAATATTTTTTTATTGCGGCATATTGGTAAAATATGGTGGTGGTCACAGATGTGTGCATCCATCCAGCCCCCAAAATTGATATCTTCCCAGTGAATGCAATTACACTTTAGAAAGTAGATTTGTGCCATTAGTTATGCTTTCTTTCTGGTTGATGAGGGCAGGAGGCTGCAGTCAACTTCAGGTAAATGGTTTTTAATATACATATTTACTTGCCATTTTGGTGGTGTATATACTTACCTTAATGAAAATAACCACAGGATTTATAGATGATTGGTTTACTTTTTAGTGGAGATACAAAGTAAGCATTATGGTATTTATTTATGAAAAGTCAGTTCTTGGGGCAAAGTATTAAAACCTGAAGCAGTGACCATGGAAACCAGTAGAATGTTCCTGCTATTTCGACTACTTTCAGAACTTTGGCATTACCCCTGAGCTTCAATACATGCCCCATCACCTCAGAGCAGTGCCCGAGGCAACGACAGGCAGCATGGGAATGTCTTTGCTGCTACACAGACATCCAGCTGCCACCACTAGACACAATCTTTCCAAACATCAGGCCAATTAGCTTATCTTGCATGTGCTGTGTAGTTGATGGCTAATTTTTTCACATCACCAGTGATATCATAATCTCCTGCTGCCCATCGTCAATGTCCACACAGCTAAACACTAAACTTAATTAACTCATAACTTGGGAACAATGGAGGGAGCTGAATATAGTTGTGCTGACCTAGAAATTCCAGCATGAATAATCTGTGCAAATGTATAATTCATTCTAGAGTTAATTGTTCTGTAGTTTTTAGTGCTTCGGACAAACTGACATTTTCTGTTTTATACTTAAGGTACAAACTATACCACACTAGAGGAACTAAGTCTTCTAGAGGTTGGTTTCTTCCCTGATAAGTGACCTCTATCTAACCAAAAATGCTAAATTTAATTTAGGAAACCAATACATATGCAAATAGGACCATTTTGTTTTATAATTTCAGCATTGCTCTATCCATCTATAAAGACCAACAGACTTATATCTTTTACACATACAAAGCCATATTGCATTGCAGTCCTACTCATATTAATGTATTGCCTTTTTTTTTTTTTTTTAATATGGAGTGGACATCTTGCGTTGAAAGGTTTAAAACAAATTGAAGACCATTATTGAGAAGTTCATGACTTCATGAGTTCTTCCTTTTATTTCTACCATTAAACCAACCTTTCATTTGTGGTCCTTTCTACTTGACTGCTTTTTAAGTTATGTTTAAAAGATTGTATCAAGTGTAGGCATTTTAAATAGAAAAGATTTAGTGAAAGAATACCAATAAAGTACTTTATAAGCCACTTAATGAACGAATTTATATAAAATTGTTGGTCATTCTGGACAATGACTGACTGTTTTTACACTTTTGCGGTATTGGTGTTTGGCTGTAATTTTCTGCTTTCCCATATACTGTACCCACACTTTATATACTATTTTGATCCCCATAAAAACGGCTTTCTTTAGATACCATTATTTTTTTTATCATATCCTATAATATACTGTAACAAAATTTTATATGATGCAAAAATAAACATTTTCAATCTTTTACACTGGGGCAGTCTAGCAACACTCCCAGAATAACGAAAGCGATCACTTCCGAATCTCTTCCCCATTACAGGAAACGTCATGCTCCCTCTCAATATGGTGCTTGCGAACGCTCCATGGAGTGCTGGAATTTTGGCCTGGATGCAAAACCGTTGGTTGTGGCGCAGTAGAAATCACTCATCGCGCATCACCGCACAAAGTTACATGCGTGAGGGGCGCACACCACCTCCGGCCCCCTTCACAGCAATCACTGTATAGTTAAAACTCCTATTGGTGACATGCTAGTAAGTGGAAGTCAGACATGGGGGGGACACACGGGGGGGCTGCCTCATCTTGATGGGCGTTGTGATCACCCAGTGAGCACCTCCTTAGACTCCCGTGTGTGCCCGTGTCTGATTTCCACTTACTAGCGCAGCATGTCACCGATAGTTTTACCAACTATAGAGTGATTGCTATGCTAATAAGTGACATGCTTTGCGCGATCCTTCAACTTTACCTGTGAACGCAGATGATCCGAAGGGGGCGGGAGGTGGTGTGCACCCCTTGCACATACGCTGTTCTGGCAAAGTTACAGCTGAATGAACAGTTGTAACTTTGTGAGCATGCGTGGTGATGCACGATGAGTGAATACTGCATCTGGAATCAAGACATTGTGCTACCTGAGGCGAATAATAAAATGCTGCCCCCCCCTCCACAGCCCCCCAAAAAACCCTCTTAAAAAAAAAAAAATCATTGTATTTCACCTGAGCCAGCCTGGACTTAATGTTTGCAAGAGCTCACCCACAGGGTGAAAAGAAAAATACATGTTTAATATTATATTCAACTATTGAAAATTGAATTTCTTGTTTTTATTCCCTTCTTCTGTACCAACATTGCATCTAATGGATTTAATACAGCACCATGCAGTACCCACAGCACTTGCTTATGCACCTATATTGCACCCACAGCACTTGGTTTAGACTCATATTACACCGTAAACTCCACAGAACATACCACAGGGTCACTTTTGCCCAAAAAAACTGACCATACAAAACATGCCACAATGTCACTTTCACTATAGTACATGTTATTTTCCCCCACAGAACATGCTACAGTATCACTTTGGCAATTAAAATAAGCTGCGGTCATGTACCAATTAACATGCCACAGTCACTTTGCCATTAACATATGCAACAGCCAGCTTGCCCATTAAAATATGCCACAGTTCCTGTGTGAACCCGGACTTGATCTTCCTAAAAAAAAAAAAAAGCCACAGTTTGTCCATAAAATGTAACAGGTTGCCCATTAATATTCCAGTTAGTTTGTCCATTAAAATGTGCCCCTGTTGGTTTGTCCATTAAATTTTCACAGCCAGTTAGCACATTGTCAGTGTTAATTTGTCAATTGATATGCCAGTGCTAGATGGTCCACTGATTTGCCAGTGTTTGTCCATTAATATGCCATGTTGGTTTGCCCATTAATATTCGTGTCTGCCCGTTAACATTCCTCCTTCCCTAGGGGAAGTAGGGTGGCCCAGTGTTTTCCCATTAATATGCCATGTTAGTTTGCCCACCCTACTCCCCCATTCCCCAGTACTCCCCTAACTGATGGGTGTCCCCGGCAGTTCAGTATTCTCTCCTGTATGCTGCGTGCAGAAGGAGGTCAATACAGCCACCGCTTGTGTCAGGAACCGGATCCATGACTGATAAAAAAGGCCTGCTGGTCACGGAGCATTGAAAGTTGATTGCTTCCTATGCTCATTTCACAGCATGACATGCCTGGTGGTACGTCAATTGTCATGAAGGTTTTAAACCCGCTTTACTTGTATAGCTCTATCAGAGAGATGATATCTTGGCTCGGATGAAGCAAAATCTTTTACAAGCAAAAAAAAAGCAGTTGGATGGGCGGTATGAATAATGAAGTTATGGATATATGAAGGTTTATGTATTTTGTATTGTGATTTCTTGTATGTAAATGATTATTTTTTATATAAAAAAAGATAATGGTTTTAATTTTAAGAATAATTATAATATATTAAACTAAAATGGATTGAGAGGCAAATGGTGATCATTCTTGACTGGATTTGCATATGCTTACCCAGAATCCCTTGCAGTGGTGGTAGCACTGTAAATGCATGATTCTGTGAGAAAAGAAGAGCCCTCTGGCTTGTTTGATGTGTGTAGATTTGTGTTTAACAATGCCTCTTCTACCCACTGAATTTCATGTAGAGGATTTTTACCATCACCTTTACCCCACCATTACTTAAATGGAATGTCTACACCTGATAATCTATCAATTAAACATCAGTATTTTCTTTTTTTTAGCCGTGTCTGGTAATAACATCACCTTGTGGCATTAACCCATATTAACATAGAACGTGCCAGGCATGTCCTGGGAAAATACTACCTTGGAGACACTGACCAATTGCAATACTGTATGTACAATGTATAAAATAAGAGAAATGTTTTTTAACCCCTTAACGACAGATGACGTGCCAGGCACGTCACGGCAAAATGAGGACTTGCCGACATGTGACGTGCCTGGCACGTCATGGACTAAATCAAGCAAAGAAAGCGATCTAGAGTCGCTTTCTTTGCTCTTTCAGTGTTGGCACAAAGCCTCTATGTAGAGGCTTTGTGCCACACTGTTCAAATGTGCAGGGGCGCCGTACGATCACCCCACGAGGTGATCGTATCCGCCATATTAAATATGGCGGCGCCGCCTGCACAAACGATCTTAGGAAGCGAACAGCGTTCGCTTCCTAAAATCAAAAGGTGTTGCTGAAATGCCTGGCCGTGTAGGCATTCAGCAACACCTTAAAATCGTTGGTGTGATCTTCGTGGCCGCTCCGATGAGCGGCCACATCCTCACGATGGAAGGGCAGCGCTGCTGTAAAGATGGCGCTGCCCTTCTGCTGGAGCCGGCAACGGAAGTGACGTAATGTCACTTCCGTTGCATCAGAGGGGGGGGGCTTCACTCGGCAGACCCTATCAGGGTGCCGATTAGAATGGCAAGTGCTCAGATGAGCACTTGCCATTCGTTGTCAAAGGCAATATTTACAAATATTGCCTTTGACAGTGTTAGATCTGCCTCCCTCTCCTCACTTGCGTTCTGGTGAGGGAGAGAGACAGATCAGTATTGTTATAGTCAGTTATATTAGTTATTTTCTATATTTTAATAAATTGTGAGACCCAAAGGCTTTTTTCAAAGCCATTCCCTGTGTTTAACCCCTTCCCTGCTTTTTGATCACTGTGTAAAATAGTGATCTTGCACACCAGCACATTTTTGCTGTCTGTGCAGTTTTTTTTAGAGGTTAATATTTTTTTACTGTATTTATTACAGTGCTATTAACCTCTTCTTTGCCGTAGATCATTGCTTTTCATTGATCCGGCTTGCAGCAGTACTTTTTTGCTGTCTGTATATTTTTTTTTTGAAACCCGCTAGGGGCAATTGAACCCGCTAGGGGGCCACGTAAAGTAAAATTTTAATACAGTTATATTATTATGTCTGAGCGCATGTACAGCGCTGAGGAGGCTTATGCCATCCTCGCCTCAGATTCTGAGGCCACTGACACAGGGTCAGATTTTGACCCTGGTCAGTTTACCGATACATCTTCTAGTGATGTATCAGTGGCTGCTGGGCCCCCTGCCACAAGGAGTCGTGAGACTCCGGATGGCAGTGCTGCTGAGGAGTGGATAGTGCCTAATCGCTATAGGCCAACTATCCCTCCTTTTACCCCAGTTCCTGGCATCAGTACTGATGTTACAGGATTTACTCCCCTCCAGTTTGTCCAAATTTTTCTGGGGGATGATATACTGGGGGAGATTGTCTCCCAGTCTAATCTATATGCCCAGCAGTTCCACGCTGCTCACCCAACTTCATTTTTGGGAAGGCAGCAATGGGTCCCCATTGACGTGCCAGAATTTCTAAAATTCTGGGCACTAACAATGTTGATGGGTATTATAAAGAAACCCTCCATTCGCTCCTACTGGAGCACAAGCCCCATCTGCAGTACCCCCATTTACGCCCAGTCTATGGGCAGGCAGCGGTATGAAATGCTTCTTCATTTCATGCATTTCAATGATAATAGCCTGTGTCACCCTAGAGAGCACCCCCAGTTTGACAGGCTATTTAAAATCCGCCCCCTGATTACCCACCTCTCTGCCAGGTTTGCAGAGGCTTATACACCTAAAAGGGATATATGCGTGGATGAATCTCTGATGAAGTACAAGGGAAGGTTGAGATTCAAGCAATATATCCCTTCCAAGCGCTCCAGATATGGAGTGAAGGTGTATAAGCTCTGCGAGAGCGAGAGTGGGTACACTCAGGCCTTCCGGGTATATGAGGGAAAAGATAGCCATCTTGACCCTCCAGGCTGCCCAGAACATCTGGGAGCAAGTACCAAGATTGTGTGGGACCTTCTCCTACCCCTTATGAACAAGGGGTACCACTTGTATGTTGATAATTTTTATACAAGTGTACCACTGTTCAAGTTGCTTTATTGTTTTGAAACAGTGGCTTGCGGTACTATTCGTTCTAACCGCAAAGGGTTCCCACAGCAATTGGTACGTACCCGGCTACAAAGGGGGGAGACCTCAGCTCTGCGCCAAGAAGAGCTCTTGGCATTAAAATTCAGGGATAAAAAGGATGTGTGCATGCTCAGCACCATCCATGATGAGAGGACTGTGCAGGTTGCAGTCCGTGGCAGAGCTGAGGTCATCCAAAAGCCAGTGTGCATCAGGGCCTATAATAGGTATATGGGTGGAGTTGATCTGTCAGATCAACTCCTACAGCCCTATCTTATTATGAGGAAGACGAAGGCATGGTATAAGAAGGTCGCAATTTACCTGCTACAAGTTGCGACCTACAATGCGTTTGTGTTGCACAAAACAGCAAACCCCGGAATTAAGCTGTCATTTTTACAGTTTCAGCTTCAGATAATTTCGGGGATCTTATACCAAGATGCACCTGGTCCCCGGGCGGTGATTGGGGGAAACAGACTTGGGGCTACCCATTTTATTTTTAAAATTCCCCCAACTGACAAGAAGCAGAACCCCCAGAAAAGATGCAGAGTCTGTTATAGCAGGGGACAAAGAACGGATACAACCTTTTATTGTCCTGACTGCACTGGGAAGCCAGGACTCTGCATCGGTACCTGCTTCAAAGTGTACCACACAGTTGCCCATTTTTAATTTTTTTTAGTCCTTTATTTTTCTGCCTTTTATATTTTTAAGTTTTACTGCTCCAGATTTTTAGTTTTTATGTGTACTGCTCTAGAGTTTCAAATTTTATAAACACTCTCAATTTCAATCCAAATTACCACATCTTACAACTGACTGAACCTTCCCAAAAATCCTGGCAAACCTATGCATGGGGGGCATGGATGTACTCAGGAGGCCTGGCAGAAAACAAACTGGGGTGTTTTCTTGAAGTAACTTAGAACAGGCTCTCCTAAATCACAGTCAAAATGCAATGTATGTGTAAAATATTGTTTTGAAAAAAGACCACCAAACACTTCCAACAACTGATTTTGCAAACATGGTTGCATCAAAGACATCAAAACACCCCATATGCAATACCTTGGGGTGTCAACATTTCAAATATATACAGCTTTCTGAAAATCAAACTAAATTGGGGTATGCAATGGGCCCCAAACTAAAGATAGGCCTATCAGAACATATACGCTCAATTTAAAACCAAATGACCAAGTTCAATAATTGTGACTGAACCTTCCCAAAAATCCGGCAAACCTATGCATGGGGGGCATGGGTGTACTCAGGAGGCCTGGCAGAAAACAAACTGGGGTGTTTTCTTGAAGTAACTTAGAACAGGCTCTCCTAAATCACAGTCAAAATGCAATGTATGTGTAAAATATTTTTTTGAAAAAAGACCACCAAACACTTCCAACAACTGATTTTGCAAACATGGTTGCATCAAAGACATCAAAACACCCCATATGCAATACCTTGGGGTGTCAACATTTCAAATATATACAGCTTTCTGAAAATCAAACTAAATTGGGGTATGCAATGGGCCCCAAACTAAAGATAGGCCTATCAGAACATATACGCTCAATTTAAAACCAAATGACCAAGTTCAATAATTGTGACTGAACCTTCCCAAAAATCCGGCAAACCTATGCATGGGGGGCATGGGTGTACTCAGGATGCCTGGCAGAAAACAAACTGGGGTGTTTTCTTGAAGTAACTTAGAACAGGCTCTCCTAAATCACAGTCAAAATGCAATGTATGTGTAAAATATTTTTTTGAAAAAAGACCACCAAACACTTCCAACAACTGATTTTGCAAACATGGTTGCATCAAAGATATCAAAACACCCCATATGCAATACCTTGGGATGTCAACATTTCAAATATATACAGCTTTCTGAAAATCAAACTAAATTGGGGTATGCAATGGGCCCCAAACTAAAGATAGGCCTATCAGAACATATACGCTCAATTTAAAACCAAATGACCAAGTTCAATAATTGTGACTGAACCTTCCTAAAAATCCGGCAAACCTATGCATGGGGGGCATGGGTGTACTCAGGAGGCCTGGCAGAAAACAAACTGGGGTGTTTTCTTGAAGTAACTTAGAACAGGCTCTCCTAAATCACAGTCAAAATGCAATGTATGTGTAAAATATTGTTTTGAAAAAAGACCACCAAACACTTCCAACAACTGATTTTGCAAACATGGTTGCATCAAAGACATCAAAACACCCCATATGCAATACCTTGGGGTGTCAACATTTCAAATATATACAGCTATCTGAAAATCAAACTAAATTGGGGTATGCAATTGGCCCCAAACTAAAGATAGCCCTATCGGAACATATACGCTCAATTTCAAACCAAATTACCAAGTTCAATAATTTTGACTGAACCTTCCCAAAAATTCTGGCAAACCTATGCATGGGTGGTATCCCTGAACTCAGGAGATGTTGTAAAACACAAATTTGGGTATTGTTTGGCAGTGACAAAAATGTGACAAGTGACAAAATCTCAGAATACATGCCTGAAATACTGTGTGTGTGTGGAATAACAACACAAAAATAAATACTACCCAAAAGATTGACAAAGGCTGGTGGTAGAATTAGTGTATGGAAAGTGTAAAAATACCACCATTTGAAATACCCTAGGGCGTCTAATGTTCAGAAATATATGGTTTGATGGGGTAAAATACACAGGCTGGCTTCAAAAATGTCCCAAATAGGACAAGTCAAAAATCCAATTTGGAAAACCAGAATGGACAAATTCCAAATGTGACTTTTAAACCCCCAAACAAGGTGACAAACCTATGCATGGGTGGTATCCCTCTACTCAGGAGATGTAGCTGAACATACATTGAGGTGTTGTTTGGCAGTGACACATACCAAAATCTGAGAATTCATGGCTGAAGTACAATGTGTGTGAAAAAAAACAAAATTACTATCCAAAAGATTGACAAAGGCTGGTGGTAGAATTGGTGCATAGAAAGTGTTAAAATACCACCATTTGAAATACCCTAGGGTGTCTAGTTTTCAAAAATATATGGTTTGATGGGGTAAAAATATACAGGCTGGCTACAGAAATGTCCCAAATGGGACATGGGTGCAGGTTGTCTGCAAGTCAAAATTCCAAGTTGGAAAACCAAAAAGTGCACCTCTCAACTGTGGCCTTTTAGCCCCCCAACAAAATGACAAACCTATACATGGGTGGTATCCCTGTACTCGGGAGATGTTGCTGAATACACATTGGAGTGTTTTTTGGCCGTGACCCATAGCAGGAGCTTTGAATTTATATCTGAAATACAATGTATGTGAAAAAAAACACACAAAAAAGTACTACCAAAAAGTTTGACAAAGGCTGGTGGAACAATTAGTGCATGGAAAGTGTTAAAATACCACCATTTGAAATACCCTAGGGTGTCTAGTTTTCAAAAATATATGGTTTGATGGGGTAAAAATATACAGGCTGGCTTCAGAAATGTCCCAAATGGGACATGGGTGCAGGTTGTCTGCAAGTCAAAATTCCAAGTTGGAAAACCAAAAAGTGCACCTCTCAACTGTGGCCTTTTAGCCCCCCAACAACATGACAAACCTATACATGGGTGGTATCCCTGTACTCGGGAGATGTTGCTGAATACACATTGGAGTGTTTTTTGGCCGTGACCCATAGCAGGAGCTGTGAATTTATATCTGAAATACAATGTATGTGAAAAAAAAGTACTACCAAAAAGTTTGACAAAGGCTGGTGGTACAATTAGTGCATGGAAAGTGTTAAAATACCACCATTTGAAATACCCTAGGGTGTCTAGTTTTCAAAAATATATGGTTTGATGGGGTAAAAATATACAGGCTGGCTTCAGAAATGTCCCAAATGGGACATGGGTGCAGGTTGTCTGCAAGTCAAAATTCCAAGTTGGAAAACCAAAAAGTGCACCTCTCAACTGTGGCCTTTTAGCCCCCCAACAACATGACAAACCTATACATGGGTGGTATCCCTGTACTCGGGAGATGTTGCTGAATACACATTGGAGTGTTTTTTGGCCGTGACCCATAGCAGGAGCTGTGAATTTATATCTGAAATACAATGTATGTGAAAAAAAAGTACTACCAAAAAGTTTGACAAAGGCTGGTGGTACAATTAGTGCATGGAAAGTGTTAAAATACCACCATTTGAAATACCCTAGGGTGTCTAGTTTTCAAAAATATATGGTTTGATGGGGTAAAAATATACAGGCTGGCTTCAGAAATGTCCCAAATGGGACATGGGTGCAGGTTGTCTGCAAGTCAAAATTCCAAGTTGGAAAACCAAAAAGTGCACCTCTCAACTGTGGCCTTTTAGCCCCCCAACAACATGACAAACCTATACATGGGTGGTATCCCTGTACTCGGGAGATGTTGCTGAATACACATTGGAGTGTTTTTTGGCCGTGACCCATAGCAGGAGCTGTGAATTTATATCTGAAATACAATGTATGTGAAAAAAAAGTACTACCAAAAAGTTTGACAAAGGCTGGTGGTACAATTAGTGCATGGAAAGTGTTAAAATACCACCATTTGAAATACCCTAGGGTGTCTAGTTTTCAAAAATATATGGTTTGATGGGGTAAAAATATACAGGCTGGCTTCAGAAATGTCCCAAATGGGACATGGGTGCAGGTTGTCTGCAAGTCAAAATTCCAAGTTGGAAAACCAAAAAGTGCACCTCTCAACTGTGGCCTTTTAGCCCCCCAACAACATGACAAACCTATACATGGGTGGTATCCCTGTACTCGGGAGATGTTGCTGAATACACATTGGAGTGTTTTTTGGCCGTGACCCATAGCAGGAGCTGTGAATTTATATCTGAAATACAATGTATGTGAAAAAAAAGTACTACCAAAAAGTTTGACAAAGGCTGGTGGTACAATTAGTGCATGGAAAGTGTTAAAATACCACCATTTGAAATACCCTAGGGTGTCTAGTTTTCAAAAATATATGGTTTGATGGGGTAAAAATATACAGGCTGGCTTCAGAAATGTCCCAAATGGGACATGGGTGCAGGTTGTCTGCAAGTCAAAATTCCAAGTTGGAAAACCAAAAAGTGCACCTCTCAACTGTGGCCTTTTAGCCCCCCAACAACATGACAAACCTATACATGGGTGGTATCCCTGTACTCGGGAGATGTTGCTGAATACACATTGGAGTGTTTTTTGGCCGTGACCCATAGCAGGAGCTGTGAATTTATATCTGAAATACAATGTATGTGAAAAAAAAGTACTACCAAAAAGTTTGACAAAGGCTGGTGGTACAATTAGTGCATGGAAAGTGTTAAAATACCACCATTTGAAATACCCTAGGGTGTCTAGTTTTCAAAAATATATGGTTTGATGGGGTAAAAATATACAGGCTGGCTTCAGAAATGTCCCAAATGGGACATGGGTGCAGGTTGTCTGCAAGTCAAAATTCCAAGTTGGAAAACCAAAAAGTGCACCTCTCAACTGTGGCCTTTTAGCCCCCCAACAACATGACAAACCTATACATGGGTGGTATCCCTGTACTCGGGAGATGTTGCTGAATACACATTGGAGTGTTTTTTGGCCGTGACCCATAGCAGGAGCTGTGAATTTATATCTGAAATACAATGTATGTGAAAAAAAAGTACTACCAAAAAGTTTGACAAAGGCTGGTGGTACAATTAGTGCATGGAAAGTGTTAAAATACCACCATTTGAAATACCCTAGGGTGTCTAGTTTTCAAAAATATATGGTTTGATGGGGTAAAAATATACAGGCTGGCTACAGAAATGTCCCAAATGGGACATGGGTGCAGGTTGTCTGCAAGTCAAAATTACAAGTTGGAAAACCAAAAAGTGCACCTCTCAACTGTGGCCTTTTAGCCCCCCAACAACATGACAAACCTATACATGGGTGGTATCCCTGTACTCGGGAGATGTTGCTGAATACACATTGGAGTGTTTTTTGGCCGTGACCCATAGCAGGAGCTGTGAATTTATATCTGAAATACAATGTATGTGAAAAAAAAGTACTACCAAAAAGTTTGACAAAGGCTGGTGGTACAATTAGTGCATGGAAAGTGTTAAAATACCACCATTTGAAATACCCTAGGGTGTCTAGTTTTCAAAAATATATGGTTTGATGGGGTAAAAATATACAGGCTGGCTACAGAAATGTCCCAAATGGGACATGGGTGCAGGTTGTCTGCAAGTCAAAATTACAAGTTGGAAAACCAAAAAGTGCACCTCTCAACTGTGGCCTTTTAGCCCCCCAACAACATGACAAACCTATACATGGGTGGTATCCCTGTACTCGGGAGATGTTGCTGAATACACATTGGAGTGTTTTTTGGCCGTGACCCATAGCAGGAGCTGTGAATTTATATCTGAAATACAATGTATGTGAAAAAAAAGTACTACCAAAAAGTTTGACAAAGGCTGGTGGTACAATTAGTGCATGGAAAGTGTTAAAATACCACCATTTGAAATACCCTAGGGTGTCTAGTTTTCAAAAATATATGGTTTGATGGGGTAAAAATACACAGGCTGGCTTCAGAAATGTCCCACATGGGACATGGGTGCAGGTTGTCTGCAAGTCAAAATTCTAAGTTGGAAAACCAAAATGCGCACCTCTCAAATGTGGCCTTTTAGCCCCTCAACAACATGACAAACCTATGCATGGGTGGTATCCCTGTACTCGGGAGATGTTGCTGAATACACATTGGAGTGTTTTTTGGCAGTGTCCTATAGCAGGAGCTGTGAATTTATGTCTGAAGTACAATGTGTGTGAAAAAAACCACACAAAAAAAGTACTACCAAAAAGTTTGACAAAGTCTGGTGGTAGAATTAGTGCATGGAAAGTGTTAAAATACTCCTATTTGAAATACCCTAGGGTGTCTAGTTTTCAAAAATATATGGTTTGATGGGGTAAGATACACAGGCTGGCTTCAGAAATGCCCCAAATGGGACATGGGCACAGGTTTTCTGCACATCAAAATTCCAAGTTGGAAAACCAAAAAGCGCACCTCTCAAATGTTGCCTTTTAGCCCCCCCAAAACATGGCACACCTATGCATGGGTGGTATCCCTGTACTCAGGAGAAATAGTAGAATCTATTTAGCAGGTTTTTTCATTGACATTTGTAAATGAGTCAAACATTTTTCAAATAAAAGTCAGAAACTAATTTTTTTTTGTTATTTTTCAACATATTTTATTAATTTTTTTATATAATATTATAAGATATGATCAAAATTATGGTATCTAAAGAAAGCCCTTCTTGTGCTGATAAAAACAATATATAATTTTTGTGGGTACAACAAATGACAAATGAGAAGATTACAGCTAAACACGAACAGCTCAGAAATGTTAAAATAGCCATTGTCCAGAATGAGCAAAAATGTTTCAAAGGCTCTGTCCTTAAGGGGTTAATGTGTCTGTGGTGTCTCATGCTTATGACACCACAGACTTTGATATATATATCAGGCCACATTTGATGAAACATGATACACATTAAAACATTTTTCTCCTAATCCCTTAAGGAGGGAGGCTGTTTTTACACTTCTGTGGTTTCTGTGTTTAGCTGTAATTTACATTTTTTCCTTTTTAATGTACCCACACATTATATACTGTTTTTAACCCCTTGGCGACACAGGACGGACTAGGTCCGTCCTGTGTGCCGAGGCGTTAGTGACACAGGACGGACCTAGTCCGTCCTGTGTCAAAACGAGCACTGAAAGCGGAGTTTTTCCGCTTTCAGTGCTCAAGCCGCATTGTAACGATGCTTCCGTGTGGAAGCATCGTACAATGCTAAAAAAAATGCCCGTCGGCATTTCGATCGCTCCGGAGAGCGATCGAAATGCCGGTTTTAAAGGCACAGTGCCTTTAAAACGCGGGCATTTAAAAAATGAGCATAGGAAGCGAATCTTTCGCTTCCTATGCTCAGAAAGTGTTTCTGATTGCCTCGCAAGTCGAGGCAATCAGGAACACAAAAAAAAAATGCACGATCTTGGTCACTGAGTGACCAAGATGGCGCTGCCCTTCTAAGGGCAAGAGCACAGGAGGCAGGAAGTACCTGCTTCCTGTGCTCTCTGGCTGTCACACGATTGCCTCTTCACAGAGGCAATCAGTGACTGCCAGGCACACTGACAGGCAGTGGGGATGCTCTCCTGAACATCCCCACTGACTGGTCAGATCAATATTAACTCTATATTGATCTGACCAGTTATGATCTGCCTCCCTCTCCTCACATTTTTTTTAGTGAGGGAGAGAGACAGATCAAAGTTACAAAAGTAATTAAAAGTTAAAAAAAACAATAAATACACAACACACAAATAATAAAACAATAAAAAAAAATTTATTAAAGCAATTCCCTGTGTTTAACCCCTTCCCTGCCACTGATCTTGCATAAGCAGTGATCGTGCACATCAGCGCATTTATTTTTGCTGTTTGTGCATTTTTTAGGGGTTAATTTTTTTTGTACTGTAATTTATTACAGTACTAAAAAGGCTCTTCTAAGAGTTATTAACCCCTTATTTGCCGTCGATCACTGCTTACGCAATGATATTGACGCCAAAGCAATTTTTATCTGTCTGCATATTTTTTTTTTATTTTTTTTTTACACATACCCGCTAGGGGATTACATGTAAAGTAAAAATATTTGAGGTTTTTTTTTTTAAGCTGCCTGAGCGCATAGCGATCAGTAACAGCGAATTAGTGGCAAAGGCGGTTTGGTGATTTCTCAATTAAGCTCACCATTCGCCCTGGTCAGATCAAAATGAATCGGATCAATATTCACAAATATTGATCTGCCTCCCTCTCCTCACTTACATTTTTGTGACGGAAAGAGACAGATCAGTATTAGTGATATAAAATAAAATTTTATAAAATTGGCAGGTTTTATGAAAGTCTTTCACTGTGTATTAACCCCTCCCCTGCCATTCATCACTGTGTAAGCAGTAATCTTGCACAGCAACAGTATGTTTTGCTGTCTGCACTGTTTTATGGATTAATTTCTTTGTACTGTAATGTATTACAGTACTAGATAGGCTCTTCTAAGAGCTATTAACCCCTTCTTTGCTCGAGATCACTGCTTACGCACTGATTCTGAGGCCGCGGACTCAGGGTTCGATTTTGACCCTATTCAGCTTTCTGATACATCATCTAGCGATGTATCGGTGGCTGCTGAGCCCTTGCCACAAGTAGTGATGGGGGTCTACAGATAAAAAAAATATATGGTTTGGTGGGGGTAAATTTCATTGGCTGGCTTCAAAGATATATCCCATAAAGGACACGGACGCAGGTTGACTACATGTCAAAATTCCAAGTTGGAATTTTGAGATGCGCATCTCACAAATGTTGCCTTCTAGCCAAAAACAAACCAACAAACCTATGCATGGGTGCTATCCCTGTACTCGGGAGATGTTGCTGAAAACATATTGGGTTGTTGTTTGGCAGTGACATATACCAGAATCTGTGAATTCATGCCTGAAGTACAATGCATGTGGAAAAAAAACTCCCAAAAAAGTACTACCACAAACTTTTACAAAGGCTGGTGGTAGAATTAGTACCTATACAGTATTAAAATACCACCATTTGAAATACCTTAGGATGTCTATTTTCCAAAAATATATGGTTTGATGGGGTAAAATTCATTGGACGGCTTCAAAAATGTTCCAAATGGAACATGGGCGCAGGCTGACTACATGTCAAAATTCCAGGTTGGAATTGCGCACCCCCTAAATGTGCAATTTTAGACCCAATACAAACCTATGCATGGGGGGTATCCCTGTACTCAGGAGATGTTGCTGAACACATATTGAGGTGTTGGTTGGCAGTGGCAAATACCAGAATCTGAAAATTCCTGCCTGAACTACAATGTGTGTGGGGAAAAAATGACATCCCATCCCTTTGACATAGGTTGGTGGTAGAATTAGCACTTGGAAAGTGTTAAAATACCACAATTTTAAATACCCTAGGATGTCTAGTTTTCCAAAATATATGGTTTTATGGGGTAAAATACTTTGACAGGCTTCAAAAGTGTCCCAAATGGAACATGGGCGCAGGCTGACTACATGTCAAAATTCCAAGTTGGAAATGCACCCCCCCCTAAACGTGGCCTTTTAGCCCCCAAATAATCTAACTAACCTACACATGGGTGGTATCCCTGTACTCAGGAGATGTTTCTGAACACATATTAAGGTGTTGTTTGGCACTGACACATAATAGGATCTGTGAATTCATGCCCGATGTACAATGAATGTGAAAAACAAATTACTATCCATAACATTGACATAGGCTGGTGGTAGAATTAGTGCATGAAAAGTGTTAAAATACTACCATTTGAAATACCCTAGGGTGTCTAGTTTTCAAAAATATATGGTTTTGTGGGGTAGAATACACTTTTTGGCTTCAAAAATGTCCCAAATGGGACATGGGCGCAGGTTTTCTGCACGTCAGAATTCCAAGTTGGAAAACCAAAAAGCGCACCTCTCAAATGTGGCCTTTTAACCCCCAAATAACCTAACCAACCTATACATGGGTGGTATCCCTGTACTCAGGAGATGTTGCTGAACACATATTGAGGTGTTGTTTGGCACTGACATATAACAGGATCTGTGAATTCATGCCCAAAGTACAATGTATGTGAAAAAAAATTACAACCCAAAACATTGACATAGGCTGGTAGTATAATTAGTGCATGGAAAGTGTTAAAATACTACCATTTGAAATACCCTAGGATGTCTAGTTTAAAAAAATATATGGTTTTGTGGGGTAGAATACACTTTCTGGCTTCAAAAATGTCCCAAATGGGACATGGGCACAAGTTTTCTGCATGTCAGAATTCCAAGTTGGAAAACCAAAATGCGCACCCCCTAAATGTGGCCTTTTAGCCCCAAAACAAACCAACAAACCTATGCATGGGTGGTATCCCTGTACTCAGGAGATGTTGCTGAACACATATTGAGGTGTTATTTGGAAATACCCCTTCACATTTTAAGGTAATGTTTACCTAAATTGCAATATATGTGAAAAATTAAAAAAAAAGATTTTTTGCTGCAAACTTTGGCATAGATTGGTGGTAAAATGGCTACATGAAATGTGTCAAAATACCCCAAGTTAAATGCCCTGAGTTGTCTAGTTTTCAAAAATATGTACATGTTGGGGGTCATTCATGGATTTAGTACAGAAATCAGTGTATCAATGTCACTATCGCTAATTTTGAAAGAAGGGATTTTAAAATAGCTTTGCACCACTTATAGTTCTGGCCCTGTAACATGAATAAAAAAGCACAAAAACATAAAAACATGGGCTATTTCTGAACTCAGGACATATATTAGAAACTTTTTAGCAGTGTTTTTTTGTTGTCTCTTGTACATGAGTATACGATTTTTCAAATAAAAGTCATAAAAAAATAATTTTTTCAATTTTTTTGCCATATTTTATTATTTTTTTTACATCAAATTATATGCTATTATCAAAATAATGGTATCAAAAGAAAGCCCTTCTTATGACGATAAAAACGATATATAGTTTGTGCGGGTACACTAAATGAGACAGAAATAAATTACAGCAAAACACAAACTGCTCAGAAATGTTAAAACAGCCCATGTCACCAAGCGTCGGACAAGCCAAAAAAGTCATGTCACTAAGGGGTTAAGTAGGTCTTCAAGATACCATTATTTTCATCATATCTTATAATTTGCTATAAAAAAAAAATTAAATAAAAAACCCCCCCCACATTTTTCCTAACTTACACCTGAAAAATCTTTTGCACAATTACAATCAATAAAAAAGACCACATCTAAATAGTTAAAGGGCAAGGGGGCACAACTTAAAGTAGCATCCCCCCCCCCCCCCCGCCATGACATTTTAACCCCAACCCCAATGATCAACTGAACCCTAAACTTAACCCTTATTGTAACTCTAACTTTACTCTAACCCTTACTGTAACCTAACAGATTTTAACCCTGTTGATTTTTTGTGTGTAATATTGCAATCTAGCAACTACAATAGCAACTGATGCGGAAATTTGCCGCTTTCGAAGCTCTTTCCCAAAACAGGGCAGCGCTCTTTCCGGTATGTTGTTGCTTTTCGGGTGTGACACATACTTTATCTCCCAGGAGCGCTCATATGTGCGCCAGAGTGGTTTTTCGGTGCTGCCCAATTCCTCCATATGGAAGCATCATGGCAACACCGGCTGATATATCTCCTCCAGTGGCCTTGATGGCGCATGATGTAGTGTAAAACATTGTATAGATAATTTTTCATATTTTTTTTCCTCTATATTTATAGTATGAGGTTTAGGTTGACAAAGTCTGTCAGGATCTCAACTTTTATTGAATAGGTCACAGTGTCCTGATCGTAAGATTACACATGAAACGTGGACCACTGTAGTAAAAAGGTTAGACAGTGCTGACCAAGGTCTTTATGCACGAGCCCTCAATAAACTGCCACAACCCATAATTAAATAGTGGGTTATTTATAGTGATGTATCAAAGCGTCACACTTTTGGCAATGCTACATTCCAAGAAAACCTAGGCAGGCCTATAACAGACTGCAGTTTCTGTACAGGATTTCTTCAAAAAAAAAATAAAAAATACCGGCCATGCTACTACCTCCATAGACTTAACATTGGTGTCAAGCCAATTTTTACCGGCCAGGTGGCAACCATACCTACAGGGCATATTGTTGAATAAATTATCTTGTCAACAATGTATTTTTATGTTCATTAATCAAACTAAGCAATTAGGTGTTGTGTAATTTAAGTGTTAAAAGCACGGATTTGTATTCATTTGACTGTCAGCACAAAATAACCCACGCCAAATCTGTATTACTAGCATGCTTTGTAGACTGCTCTATCCAGCAATATACCGGCAGTCCATGTAAAAGCAGTTCAGAGTTATAAACACTAGAGGGGGCTGTGGTCTTTAACGTGTCTCTCCTCCCAGAGGGCATGCAGGGGAGGAGGAAGCGGCCAGTTTAGAGTGTATGGGAGTAAGGCAGGAGGAGGGGAATTCGGGTGCTGCTGTGGCTGGGCTCATCTTCCCGCTCCCTGGTCAGAAGGAGGCAGCAGTGCACGTCTACACCCCTCCTCCAGGGATAGCAGGCTCCCGCAAATCCTGTTTGCAAAAAGAGAGTCCTGATTCAACAATGGCGACCCTGAGGCAGCGCTCGTTCTCCTCCTACCTCCCCTGCTCTCCTGCCCTTTAATGACACAACCCCCCAGCAGCTACAGAGGTGCGGAGACAGACAGTGAAGCGATCCAGGCAGTGCACACAGAGGAGAGAGTTACAGGACAAACAGCCTGACACCCAGCGACCCTGCACTGAAAGGTAAGGAGGGCCAACACAAAGGGCAGCGGGATGGACAACGCGTCTGCTCGAGAGGCGCTATTCCTAGCTTAGGGGAAAGCCAGCAGTTAATAAAGGGGCGGATGCAGATGGGGGGGGGGAGAGAGAATATCGCACTGAATGGAAGAAGGTGTAACAAAGGGTGTAGATTAGCTTAGCATCATGGGAAATGTAGTCCAGTAAAATTTGGCGTGCCGAATTGGAGTAGGTGATTCAGAGTCTAGCCAGAAGGAAAGTTTTTGGTCAGAAAAGCAAAATTAGTTCCAGGCATATTGGGAAAAACATGGTTTGTAATGAAATTTGATGGTAACAAGTTAGATATGAGGTGACTGCACATTTTACATTATGAAAAGCTGTTTGCTGAGCACCATGAGAGATCTGGCCATCAACACCTGGGGTGCCATCACTTTAATAGATGTTAACAAAGGAGACTTCTGTGAAATTATTTTTGGAGAGATCATGTTTGCACACATTCAGAATTGTGAAAGTCATTGTTCTAATACATTGTGTTCAATTTAAATATACACTATATGGACAAAAATACTGACACACACCACTTAATTATTTAAGTCAATGTGTCAATCAGATCCATTGCCACAGGTGTATACAATCAAGCACCTAGCCATGCAGTCTGCCTTTACAAACAAAATGGTCCTTCTGAAGATCTCAGTGAACTCAAGGGTGGTACTGTGATAGGATGCCAGCTTTGCAATAAGTCAGTTTGTGAAATGTCATCCCGCCTTGATATTCCACAGTCAACTATAAGTAGTGGTATTGGAAAGTGGACATATTTAGGATTAACAACAATTTGGCCACATAGTTAAGGACCACGTAAAGTCACAGAGCAGGGTGCTGAGGTGCATGGTGTGTAAAAGTCACCAGTGCTCTGCTGATTCCATAGGTGAAGAGTTCCAAACTTTCACTGGCATTAATATCTGTACAAAAACTGTGTGATGGGAGCTTTGTGCAATGGGTCTGCAAGCTTTACATCAATGCCAAGAGTCAGCTTGAGTGGTGTAAAGCATGCTAACACTGGAGCAGTGAAAAGTGTTCTCTGAAGTCCTCACTGTTTGGCACTCTGGGCGATTGGTGTAATACCAAGAAAACATTACCTGCCTGACTGCATTGTGCCAACTGTAAAGTTTGGTGGCGGAGGAATAATAGCATGGGCTGTTTTTTTCAGGGGTTGGGCTAGGCCCCTTCCAGTGAAGGGAAATCTTCATGCTTCAGCATACCAAGACATTTTGGACAGTTGATCCCATACTTCCAACTTTGTGGCAACAGTTTGGGAAAGGCCCTTTTCTATTCCAGCAGTGCACAAAGCATACAGACATGGGTGGATTTGTTTGGTGTGGAAGAAATTGACTGGCAGAGCCATGACCTCAACACCATTGAACACCTATAGGATCAACTGGAATGTAGATTGACAGTCAGGCCTTCTAGTCCAACATCAGTGCCTGACCTCACAAATGTTCTACTGGATGAATTGGCAAAAATTCCTACAAAGACACACCAAAATCTTGTGGAAAGCCTTTCCATAAGAGTGAAGTTGTTATAGCTGGGACCAACTACTTATTAATGTATATGTATTTCAAATGTGATGTCATAAAAGTCCCTGTTGGTGTAATGTTCCAGTGTCCCCCAGTACTTTCGTCCATATAGTGTATCAAACAGATGAGTGGGTAAATGCTTTGGCTAATGTGTAATAAAGGGCAAACCGCCAATCTCTTTACCCACAGTGGGCCACAGAGTTATGTAGTGCTTATTCGTTTTGGTTTTCAAATTGTTAATAGGTTTCTGATCTCTGCTCTTCTGGGCAAAGATAAATGAGCAAGCCCTTGTGATAAACTGAACCTTTGTAATCAGATTATTTCCCATCACAGTGAGTTCCTGGTAGAGCTGTGAAGCAATAGAATATGTCTGGTTAGCTTTTAAATCTTAACATATAAACCACACCAGACCAAACTGCAGTGTCTGGATTTGGGTTTATCAATATCATACCTTAGTGTGTAAAACACTGTAGAAATTGGCCTAGCTTGATTGACTGTGCTTAATTTAATGCGTTTTGTACTTGTATGTTAATGTGTGATGAGGCTATTTTGGTAGCAGTCAATTGCACATTCATTGATTTACTAAATACACCTGTGGAGTTGTGTACTATGTTTTTTTTCCCTTGTGATCCTCCCAGAAGGAGGGGATTTTGGCACTGGGACATCAGTGTTGTCATACTGTAGCTGATCTCATCTATACCAGAGTTGTCCCTTCTGCTTCTGTATTGTGCTTTTTCTTTCATTGGTAAATGAAAGTCCAATGTGCTGACCATGGGCCACATATGGCCCATCTGTTGGCAAGATGAAGCTTGATTGATTTAACTCATTCTCATTGCTTCATAAATGTGTATTTTTATTCTGAATAAAGTTTTTAATTTGAACAGCGGTTTTATTAACCATACTTTTTCCTATGCCTAACAAGCTATTCTTCCCCATTACTGTAAGCAAAATAAGATGAATGCGGCCGTTGCGCATGTTTTTCTGAACACGCGGCCTACTTTATAAGAAAATGCTCCTGCTCTATAATGATGGTAATTAAATCCATAAACCATGCACTCTTTTCTGCTCTTAATCATTGCATAAGTCTTGTTGGACAGTACATGGTAACAAAGGGGAATTCCAAGAATGACCGCTGGTAGTGTACAAAGCATGTGGGACACTTAAAATGTATTTATTGTTTAAATGTACAACTTTAAAAGCATAGTCTTATTCCATTAGTGCTGTAAAATGGGTTAACCTGGGCTTGACAAATCTGAATCCTGCTGCAGGAGTCAGATCACTTGTTTGATACTTTTATCTTCGAACTAAATTGAAGTGGCATTTTGCTCCTAAATTGGTCACTCTATAGTCTATAAACTAATACATAAAGAGCTGCAAGGTGATGTCATAAGCAGAAAACTGCATATTCAAATTTAAAAACCCGTTTAATTTCTCTTACTCTATGCTTTGGTTCCATTCCTGATAGCACAAAGTATAATTTTTATTCTCCATATTCGCATTGCAAATATAGGTCTCTTTATGAATATTAAGTGAAGTGGGATGTAAATTAGTCATATTTTTGAAATATGTTATAGGGAGAACCGTATGAAAGGATTAATGTCTTTGCAGATTTTTGGCTCTTGCAGAGATTTACGAGATTTGTTTGTCTGTCTGTTTAATTGTACTGGTCTTTTTTTCTTTTTTTGTAAGTAACCTATTATCGGCAGACCAGTTTTGTGTGGAATTAATAGGTTGTGCAGCCACTGAGTTGTGGTGTATAGCACAAGGTATAATGTTCAGTAAATCCCACTGGGATTACCAGGGATTTCCCAGAACATGTCCTCTGGCTATAATCTGTGCAGTCCGCCATGTTTAACGAAGATGAATTTAGGAAATGATATATATTTTTTTTCCTTGTGATCCTCCCAGAAGGAGGAGATTTTGGCACTGGGACAGCAGTGTTTTCCCCCAACTTCGTCTCATCAACTTTGGAAAGTTTAATTAGATTATTCGACGCCTGTGAGATTTATTCACTTTCTCAATCGCTAAACTAAAAGTAGTAAAATATACTTGTATTTTATGTTTGTATAATTATCTATCTGTAGTACTGTCTCATATTACTAATGTTCAGTTTACATAGAAGCATTTGACGGTTTCGTGTCATAAAATGTTCAGTGGTCTGGAGATTACAATTCTTATCTCCCAAGCTTTCTTAAAGATGCCTCTTTTGAGATTTAGGTTCACTTTGTTGTAGACTAATAGCAGGATCATTTTATTAATGATATTGTTTGGGGGAAAAGCAGGCACGTTTATTGATCTTTGAATTACAAAGTTACCCATTCAGAAATCATATATGTAAGAACTTGAGTTTTAGAATGGACAAGAGAGTCTGACAAAATTGGTCCCTGGATTGAAGGGATTTAAAGGAGTACAGTTTAATACTATACTAGCTATAATGTTGGCCTGCTGAAACCTGAAACTACAATATTGTACTTTGAGCAGGACTTAACAAATATTTGCAGACTTTAGGGGCCAATTTAGTCATTTTTAGGAGCCAGGAAAGTGGGACTTTCTTAGAGTTGTATGTAAAACAATACAAATGTTAAGATCATGGCTTCTGGAACTGAGGGGAATGGCAAACTTAAGGTCAAAGTAGCCAGAAATTCTATGCTGGTCTTAAGTTTGCAATTTCCTCTTTCATGAATAAAACAGTGTGTTGTTTTTATATTTACTTTTTGAATATGTATTTCAGCCCATAGTCTGTGTTGGCAAGCAAGATGACACCGTTTTTATACCCTAGATTTCTACTATTGCTTTCTGTAAGAGGTGAACACTGTATATTCGTTGGACTCTTGCTAGTTATATGCAAGAATAAAATAATATACCAGGAGGTGGTTTTATTTCCCTTTTACAGGAAAATGGGAGAAATATAACCGCAGAGACCCACCGAAGCAGTTTCTAAAATGTTATATATTTTTATGAATTGGAGCAATATTATACTGTATTCTTTTTGTAGGCTCAACAATATACTGGAGTCTGTGTGCTCTTTGTCCTCTGTGCTAGTCCAGAATCTTCACAAATTAGCCATTTTATCAAAAGAACAGAATCTCAGTCAGTCATCTGGAAATATTTAGTAAGCTGCAGGCTGCTGCTTTCAGAGCAGTTTAATGGCCCATTAATTGAAATGGTGTAAAGAGATCTACTTGGTGCTCCTTTTCATATTAACTTGTTTATGGCAAAACTTGCCTGATTTTTATTGTAAAGACATGTTATGATGTTGAGGGACTTTTTGTGTGGTTCATGGACATTACTACACAAACCTATAAGCCACCACATGAAGATCCAGGATGCCATGGCTCCTAAAATCCCTACTGCTGCCTCCTAACCTTTTTTTTATTTTTTTACATTAACTCCTTAACAATGCAGGACATCCTGCATTTCCATGAGGTTGGCACATATGGATGTGTGTTCTGTGTTAAAACGAACAGTGGATGCTATCAACGCAAACGTTTTTTCTGTAATCCATGGCGTAATGGCAGACACCACATTGGAAGGTAGCATGCTGCTTCAATATGGTGCTGCCCTGTATCCGCCAAGAGTGACAAAAGTGATCAGAAATCCCTTCCGTTGCTCTGTTGCTTGACTGCCCCTAGAGGCAGCCAGCAAGATTACATAAGACAAAAACTAACCCTAGTTATATTAACCCTAGGTTAGGGTTAATGCTAAGGTTAAATTTAGGTTTGGGGTCAAAATGTCACTGTAAAAGAAAATTACCCTATTACCCTATAATTTGTAGAAAAAAAAGTAAAATATGTAAACATGGCATATTTCTAAACTGAGGACAAATATTAGAAACCATTTAGTCGGGGTCTTTTTTACGGTTTGTAATTATTTAAAAGATTTTTTAGGCCACTAAAAATTAGTTGCAGATGAGGTAAGATGAATATTTAATCTATTGATTTTCGCTACACATTGTGTAGGGACAAACCCACTGAGATTGTGTACCCGGAGAAATTCACCAGGTTTGCCTAGCACAATGGAGGCCTAAATTGGTGAAATACAATGTTCATTTTACCTGCACTTTACTTAAGTCAATAGCTCACTATGTGTTTTGTTGCCCACCAAATCCTGCACATTTTATCTGCTACACAATAACTTCATGTTAAATCTGTCACCAGCAAAAATGGAGTTGTATATTTCTTGTAGCTTGTAATTAGGGTGATCTAATTACAGACCAAGGGAGTGACACTTGAGTTGTTCTGATATCATGTAAACATTGCTGTATTATAAGTAATCTGACCTGTATCTAATAATTCATTCATTTTTTTGTTATTTTAGGTGATAGAATCAGATTATCACTTTATCATTAACTTGTAAAGCACGTATATATACCACTGTGCCATTGCTAGTGTCTTTTCAAGATAGAGTAATCCCCTTTCATAAAAGCCCTAATGATGTAGACTGTACATGTTTCATTGTTGTGTCCTCGCAGTATTGCTTGTTGCATGTATTTATGGGTATCTCTGGAAATAATCTATTTCAATTGGACAAGCTGCACTTTAAGCCTATGTGGGCAATTTGCCAATCTCCTTTCTGTCTCAAATGTAAACTATCCTTCAAAAAGGCAACACCCTAAAACAAATTACTAAGTCCTGAGTGCAGAGTTTTCTAATGGGATGTACTTATGTTGTCATTTTAAATATGTTGTTTAAAGCAAAAGATAGCTCTCACTAACAGATCGGTCTATATACAATTTAAATAAACGTGCCTAGCTAACAGTATAGTGTTGCAGGCAGTGAATGTGTTTCTAGAATGGGAATTCCTATGATGGCCTCCATAGTAAGTCTTTTGACCCCCCAAATAGTGTGTCATTCTTCTTACTTTGTGTTCAAAACACAATAATTCTGGCCCTACACACTTTGTAAGAGTTTGTAACATTTTACACAATAATTTGAAACTTCTTTTCTTTTTTTTGTATTTTTTTCATATGACTATAACAGAGCACATACTACCGGGAATTGCTTCCAACACTTATTTTATCTCTTTGTGGTCTGATTTTAAATCTTCATTTACCAAAGAGGCATGTGTGTTGCTTGCCTTCTTTCAGGAAAATGGGTTTGTGTAATGGTCTGATGTGCCATGAATGCCATTTTTCATTGATCTATTAAAGTAAAGGAATACAACCTGAACAAACTTTTTGTAGAAAATAGTACACATTTATTTATTTATTATCTTATCTAATGGGCACAAGAAACATACAAATAAAACTAATCTTAGAAACACTATTATTCATGATTTATACATGATCAAAAAGTTACAAATGATTAGTGCACTGAACGTTTATTAAGAATAGTTATTTTTTTGTTTGGCATACTTGAATATAAATATGATTTCAGACAAGCAGTAGAAGCTTGTTCTGTTTCATGTGTTATATTTTGAAAGTGTAGTAAAAATCGTTCTTTACAAAATCACTGATGTGCACTTTTAAAGATTTGGTTTATTCTTTTCATTGTGCTAGCTAAATTGTTAGCAAATGTAAATCTCCTTTGATGTCTTGACATTTTTATCCGTAAACCTTTTTTATGAAAAATCTACATTACATACTGTGCCACAATGTACTATTATAGCATCATCTGTTTCTCTGTATGACTCTCTTATGGTCACTTCAGTCTGGTCACCTAACATTGATGCATTAGATAATGAAACGTAAATGTAGTATTACATGTTCTTGTGATTTTTCTAACATGCCCAAAAACCCCTTCTAAAAATGGTTGTAAGTTGCCATCACTGAGAGAAACTATGAGGCTAAAGTGCAGCTGTCACAATGTTTAAATGTCCATTGTTTTGCTTTGCATGTGTATATATTCAATCAAATCCCTACCTGTGTTTTTTTTTTTTTAGCAGTATGGGACACACAAGTCTGAGATCAGGAGCAGTGAATTATGGGTGTGACCAATAGTAGTGGCTTATAGCTAGATGCCAAAGCAAGCTAGGACTGCGAGATTAAATTTTTGCCTGTTTATTTCCAATTATCAGAACTTGCTTTTCAGTTCTTTAAAACAGGGTCTGCCAACATGCAATCCATCAGATCTAAATGCTTATTCTCATTCGTCCTATAAATGTTTAGTTTTGTTTGAGTACGCTTGATTTAAACAGTTTTGGACTGCTTTTGTATTACTCCTAAATCAGGGCTCGACAAACCCCGGGCGCCAGGTCGCCATGGCGACCAGGAAATCAGGCTGCCATCCGTTTTTCTTTTACTTTCTTTTTCAGCGCGAGGGGAGAAAGTCTGTGCGGATCACACAGACTGTAAGCTCCGCCCCCTCGCGCAACACGCTGTAGTACCGATTGTCACGTGACAACACGGCACAGGAACAGAAAGAGATCGGGCTCCAGCATAAATGTCCCCCTCCCCTGCAATGAGGTAAGCAGCAGGGAGGGAGGACACTGTAAGAAATATTCTTTTGTTCTTAAAAAAATAAAAAAAATAAATAAAAAAAAGTGTGTATGTGTGTATATAACTGGCTGTGTATGTGGTGTGTGTGTGAATGTAACTGACTGTGTATGTATGTGAATGTAACTGGCTGTGTATGTATGTGAATGTAACTGGCTGTGTATGTATGTGTGAATGTAACTGGCTGTGTATGTATGTGTGAATGTGACTGTATGTGGTGTGTGTGAATGTAACTGACTGTATGTGGTGTGTGTGAATGTAACTGACTGTATGTGGTGTGTGTGAATGTAACTGACTGTATGTGGTGTGTGTGTGTGAATGTAACTGACTGTATGTGGTGTGTGTGTGTGTGAATGTAACTGACTGTATGTGGTGTGTGTGTGTGAATGTAACTGACTGTATGTGGTGTGTGTGTGTGAATGTAACTGACTGTATGTGGTGTGTGTGTGTGAATGTAACTGACTGTATGTGGTGTGTGTGAATGTAACTGGCTGTGTATGTGGTGTGTGTGTGAATGTAACTGGCTGTGTATGTGGTGTGTGTGTGAATGTAACTGGCTGTGTATGTGGTGTGTGTGTGAATGTAACTG
This sequence comes from Pelodytes ibericus, assembly GCA_036172795.1. Classification (NCBI taxonomy): domain Eukaryota; kingdom Metazoa; phylum Chordata; class Amphibia; order Anura; family Pelodytidae; genus Pelodytes; species Pelodytes ibericus. Next base: position 209,010,942 of record CM069857.1, on the reverse strand, counting down.
GCTGTGTATGTGGTGTGTGTGTGAATGTAACTGGCTGTGTATGTGGTGTGTGTGTGAATGTAACTGGCTGTGTATGTGGTGTGTGTGTGAATGTAACTGGCTGTGTATGTGGTGTGTGTGTGAATGTAACTGGCTGTGTGTGTGGTGTGTGTGTGAATGTAACTGGCTGTGTGTGTGGTGTGTGTGTGAATGTAACTGGCTGTGTGTGTGGTGTGTGTGTGTGTGTGAATGTAACTGGCGGTGTGTGTGGTGTGTGTGTGTGAATGTAACTGGCGGTGTGTGTGTGTGTGAATGTAACTGGCGGTGTGTGTGTGTGTGAATGTAACTGGCGGTGTGTGTGGTGTGTGTGTGTGTGTGTGAATGTAACTGGCGGTGTGTGTGGTGTGTGTGTGTGTGTGTGTGAATGTAACTGGCGGTGTGTGTGGTGTGTGTGTGTGAATGTAACTGGCGGTGTGTGTGGTGTGTGTGTGTGAATGTAACTGGCGGTGTGTGTGGTGTGTGTGTGTGAATGTAACTGGCGGTGTGTGTGTGTGAATGTAACTGGCGGTGTGTGTGTGTGAATGTAACTGGCGGTGTGTGTGTGTGAATGTAACTGGCGGTGTGTGTGGTGTGTGTGTGTGAATGTAACTGGCTGTGTGTGTGTGGTGTGTGTGTGTGAATGTAACTGGCTGTGTGTGTGTGGTGTGTGTGTGTGAATGTAACTGGCTGTGTGTGTGGTGTGTGTGTGTGAATGTAACTGGCTGTGTGTGTGGTGTGTGTGTGTGAATGTAACTGGCTGTGTGTGTGGTGTGTGTGTGTGAATGTAACTGGCTGTGTGTGTGGTGTGTGTGTGTGAATGTAACTGGCTGTGTGTGTGGTGTGTGTGTGTGAATGTAACTGGCTGTGTGTGTGGTGTGTGTGTGTGAATGTAACTGGCTGTGTGTGTGGTGTGTGTGTGTGAATGTAACTGGCTGTGTGTGTGGTGTGTGTGTGTGAATGTAACTGGCTGTGTGTGGTGTGTGTGTGTGAATGTAACTGGCTGTGTGTGTGGTGTGTGTGTGTGAATGTAACTGGCTGTGTGTGTGGTGTGTGTGTGAATGTAACTGGCTGTGTGTGTGGTGTGTGTGTGAATGTAACTGGCTGTGTGTGTGGTGTGTGTGTGAATGTAACTGGCTGTGTGTGTGGTGTGTGTGTGAATGTAACCGGCTGTGTGTGTGGTGTGTGTGTGTGAATGTAACCGGCTGTGTGTGTGGTGTGTGTGTGAATGTAACCGGCTGTGTGTGTGGTGTGTGTGTGAATGTAACCGGCTGTGTGTGTGGTGTGTGTATGCCACTGTGTCCATGCGATTTTGTGATGTGCCGTTGTCTGGCTCCTAAATTTTTTGGCTGGCTCCTAAAACTAAATTAAATTTGTCAAGCCCTGTCCTAAATAACCTAAACTTTTTTTTATGGTTTAACAAGCTATTCATCACTTAAACTGTAAATAAAATTAAAAACAAAAAAGTGTAATGTGTTGTAATACACATGCCATTGCCTTAAAGAGTAATTACACTTTTAAAAAACAAGGGTTTCTCTAATATAACAAAACACTTTCTGTTCTCCTTCTACTACAGTGCTGTTATCTTGTCTGCCTACCCCCTCCTACAAATATATTATGAGCTTAATCCCTTTTTAATCCATATTGGCAGCCTTGTCTGATACAATTTTTGTGTCAGTATTAGGGCTTTGTGGGCCATTTTAAAAGATTTCTATTGGCAGACTCTTCTCCGAAATGTAAAACTGTGCATAATTGTATCCACCTTTCAATGTACACAACTTTTTCATATTATTGAAAAAGGCTTGCTGGCTGGAACACGTGGTTCCACTTAAGTTACTTTCTTCCAATCTTTGCACAGTTAGATGTTTAAGAGACTTTCAGAGAGTGCCTGGAACATTTTTACTACAGGTCAAATTTCTATTTTTATTTTTAGAAAACCCCTTTAAGTTTCATTCAGTAGACTATAACCATGATAGGAAGCATTCCAGCTTTGTGTTACCATTTGATCATGTTACTTCCCTGGAGATACATTTTGCAGCTTTTACTATCATAAATGCTGTTTCCACGTTAAATAATTTGGTATAAAGTTCAATAAACCAGATATTTCCAAAATGGTATGGCAATATAATATAGTAAAACTAGTTGCTCGAATATAAGACAAGGTTTTTTTCAGAGCAAAATCTTTGAAAATGACCCGTCGTCTTATATTCAAGGTCTTTATTATAGTCTATAGACAGTTTATAGACGATAAGACTGGGATCCAGGTCCCCGCAGAGCTGCAGGGGACCTGGATCCTCCTCTCAAGCAGCCGGGCAGACATCCTCCGCTGCTGCCTGGCACGTCTGTGGGGACTTCTATGACTGAAACCGGGAGGTCATCGTAGGAATTCCCATTCTAGAAACACATTCATGCCAGGCAGCAGCAGAGGATGTCTGCGCGTATCATGCAGACATCCTCCGGCTGCCCCCACTACCAACCAAGGAGATTGGTGCAGCTGGTGGATGTCTGCACATTTGGGGCGGGTAGAGCCAGCATTGGGCAAGTCTGGGGGTGGGGAGAGGGAGCATTGTGCAAGTCTGGGGGGTTGGGGTACTATTGGCACATACAAAAAATGCATTTCTTGTTTTTATTTTCTTTTATCATAATTTTTATTAAATATGAAAAAGCAATTTACATGTTAAACGTTTTCCTATAGGGTTATATTCAAAGTTTGGGGGGTCGTCTTATATTCGAGAAAATACTGTATAAAGAATTCCACATGTCCTTTTGGAGGTAAATCCTTTCTTTTTGCAATGACTTAGATTTATTTGAATTTATATAAACAATGGTATGTATTAATCAAAACATGGTTGCATCATTAATCCATTTAAGAGGGACTATGATCAGATTCTGTACCTATCTGAGAAGTGTCTGCAGCAGGGATTCTGATTGGCTGTACGTTGAGAGCAAAGAGTCTATGATAAGCTCCCTCGGGCCCCACGTTCAATCAGTTGCTCTTAGAGCAAATGAGCAGATCTAAGGTTAAGATAAAAGGAGAGTAAGGGAGTGGAATTAAATAGTGTATGTCAGTGCTGTATTTACCGCGAGGCATCCTAAGCGGATGCCTAGGGCGGCAAATTTTGGGGGGGCGGCAGCGCCCCCAGCACTGAAAAAAAAAATGTAAAAAAAAAAAATCTGGCTCTTTAAAAAAAAAAAAAAAAGGCCGTGCTTGCAGTGTGACACGGAAGTGCCGACAGTCACGTGACCGGTGCACTGACGACATAAGCGCGCCGGGTCACGTGACCTGTCGGCACAACCGCCTGGGAGCCGAACAGGCAGCATGGAGGAGACAATGCTGCCTGCCACCAGGGAAAATGTAAGTGCTGGGGAGATGGGGGGCAAATTGGCTGGGGATTATTAAATGGCAAATAACACTGGCAAATTAGCAGGGGCATATTAATGGGACATAACACTGGCATTTTATTGGGCAAATTAGCAGGGGCATATTAAATGGCAAATAGCTGGCATATTATTGGGCAAATTAGCAGGGGCATATTAAATGGCAAATAACACTGGCATATTATTGGGCAAATTGGCAGGGGCATATTAAATGGCAAATAACACTGGCATATTATTGGGCAAATTGGCAGGGACATATTAAATGGCAAATACTGGCTTAATATTGGGCAAATTGGCTGGGGCATATTACCGGTAAATGGCAGAATAACACTGGCATATTATTGGGCAAATTGGCAGGGGCATATTAAATGGCAAATAACACTGGCATATTATTGGGCAAATTGGCAGGGGCATATTAAATGGCAAATACTGGCATATTATTGGGGAAATTGGCTGTGACTTATTAATGGCAAATAATACTTGCATATTATTGGGCAAATTAGCTGGGGAATATTAAGGGCAAATAATATTGGCAATGTGTATGTAAGGGGTAATAGAGGCATGTAAATGGGGTGATGGGGCATGTCCTCGGTGTGCAACGTGGGTTATGGGTCATGTTGTGGGTGTGCATCGTGGGTAGGGAGGGTGCCCAAAATTTGTCTGCCTAGGGCAGCACAAAACCAAGATACACCACTGGTGTATGTGTGTCCTACATTTTAAATACCTTGATTTTTTTTAAATTATTCAATGTGTGTGTGTAAAGCAACACTCCAGCCACCAAACACTCCAGCCACCAAATATAGTTTCATGCATCCAATAGAATTACAAATGTGCTGCTTGGTATTTCTTTTTCCATGGAAGAGCGTTAAGATTTCACCTAAAAATCATATTAATTGATTTAGAAAGTTAACTCGGTTGCTGTTCTCATTTAACATAAATGTGAAGTATAAGACTGGGATTGGCTGGACAGAACTCGTGCAGTGACAGTGGGCTCCTCGTTTAATGGCTGTCACTCTACTAGCTAGGCCAGAATTTCTCTGTAAGTGGACATTTTCCTGCAAGGAAAGGGAGTTATGGTTTTTATATTTGTATGTATGGTTTATTTTATAGGCCCCAGAATTCCACTATTTTTGCCTTTTTACAGTTGTACTGTTTCCTCTCAGACGGCCAGTTTCCGAAGCGCAATCTCCATATCTTGGCTGTGGCGTTTAAACTAGCAGTCATTATATACAATATCTGAAGAACGCAAAAAGCTTTTACAAAAATTAAATTTGAATTTTAAAGCTCTTAATAGCGTTAATATGCATTTATAAAGGACAAGGTAGGTTACTGACTCTACACCAATCCTTTATTACCCCAATGTGTGCTACTTTAATGTTTTTGCCTCTGTTTGTGAGTGCCTCTTATATGTATAAAAATTTGGTTTGCATGTCAATGTTGCATGTAAGCATTACTTTTGTCTCGAGAGTTAGCACATTGATGTAAATCTGAATCCACCAGTTACAAAATAATTCAAGATCCCCTTACAGGCCTCTGTTTGATGTAATTATTGCAAGAGGAACTAATGTGCATTTAAAAAAAAAAATCTGTATGTTCACAACTTAACATCTAGGTGGCTTTAGCTAAAGACAAAGGTTAATACTACATAAGACAGGAATGTAGCAAGAAATACATTTGATGGATGAAACCCATTATATACTTTTTGTCTTCTTCAATAAGTGGGGAATAGATGATCGACAATCAAGGCAATTTCTGTGTGATTAAAAAGATGTCGTAGAGGGCTTAATCTCTAATTAACATGGAAGTTGTTTTGAAAAAACTGGACGTTTGCTCTAGAGACCTGTCTTGTTAAAGGACAACTAAACTTTTTTTTTTTTTACACTTGTGCTTCTAATATATAGTGAAAAATTCAGTGTTGCTACTAGGAGGATAAACGAGCATTTACTGGGAAGAAGACAGTCCAGTCTCGTCAGTGACAGTCTCTCTCTGCTAAGGGGAAGCAAGGGTTTAAAACAAGTTTAATTGTCCTCTAAGAACAATTACACAATCCTATTAACGGGGGACGTGTACATCTTTTCCTCGTGATGTATAAGTGGAGCAGAAGATCTGCACCTTTGGCAAATCTGAGGCCCTGCTTGTGACTGAGATAAAGTGTATTCCAGGAAAATACGGAAACCTGTTTATACGTGAGCAATGTTTTTCTTTAAGGGTAAAAAAATAAATTCTTATTACTTTCTCTACTTTGATGGGATTTTTCTTTCTTTCTTGCTCTGAAGCATGTTGTCATGGTAACTTGGCTTTGCCTCGTGCAGTATACCCACTGTGTCAGTGATAGAATGGGTTTATCCGTGACGCTACCTGATTGTTCATGACTTGTTTTTTCTGCTCTTGCATACTAATACTGCCTTTTTTTTTTTTTGTGTGAAATCGTTCTCTGTAAACTTTCCCACAACAGACAGGGCTATTTATATATACTTGTGTTCACTGGGAAGACTTATTTGTACCGGTCCACAATTTCCTTCCAATAAGATTTACTGCAACTGTTCAAATAACTCCACTGGCCCTGCATTGTCTGGTTGTGTGTTTTTTTTTTTTTTTTTACCCCCCCTTTTTTTCTCTTTAAAATAAAATCACTTTTTACATAATTCAAAATGAAGTTTGGTTCCTTTTACCCTGTTTTTACCTGTAATTGTCACGGATAAAAGCTGATTTTTTTAAATTTTTTTTTTACCACTGGTTTAAAGTTAGATTTGGCTTCCCAAACTGAAGCAGATTATAATTATGTTGCATATGTTCATAGACCCACCTTAAAACAATTTTCTTCCTTTCCTTGTTGGACTTAAGGAGAATTGCTTGCCGGGTGGAGCCTACACCCGGATGGGTGGAGTTAGGTAAAGTATTATTCACTGCAGTGTGTGTACATTTTTTTGTTTTGTTTACAATAATTGAAGTTTAAGCAAAGCTTCTGCTCCAGATTTTTCCATTAATTTATTTTTGCTACAGATAATTAAGGGGAGGGATGAATGCCTCCTTTTTTTTTTTTTTTTTTTTAACCAGAGAGGGAATGCAAAGCTCCTCACTCTTCACACTCAAATGATTAAATTACAATGTTTTTATTTGTATTTTTTTTTTTTGCTGTTCCTGAGGTACTAACCTAAATAGGACTTCAATTGTTTGGTAAACAATATTGAGCCGCACAGTACTGATACTACATATTAATTTTTAAGGAAACAAAATGCAGAAATATTTGAAATGTACTTTGTCAGAGCTAATGTTCACTCCTGTCAGGGGGGAGGGGAATATACACTAATGGTATCTGTGGTCTCCTTATTCAATCATTAATTACTTGCTGGTTCATATTTAGCTGCTTATGCATGAGGAAATCATTTATCTTGTTTTAAGCATAGTGTTTTGCCATAAAGGGAGATTAAACTATATATTTCATTTGTGCTTTTAGTAAAAAAGCACAGGGTAAAAGTTAGTTGTTCCTGGTGTGAGGATAAACTGGCGTGTGCTTTTGATATTACACGCCAGTTTATCCTCTGACCGGCAGCTGCCATGATTGCATGCGACGTAGGCAGCCCAGTCTGGTGGGCTACTGGCTCTCTGCTGACCCGGTCACCTCCAGACCTCCTGTGTTTGAGACACAGCAAAGCGTAAACCCGCGTGTATCTATTTATAAACACGTCAGGTTTATGTAAGAGACGGAGGACATTCCTTTGAGAAGGAAGCAAGGGTTAAAAAAAAGTCTTAATTGTCTTCTTAGCATTCTGGATATGATCATCCTTTTTTCTTCTTTTCAATGCATGTGCTAATTTATGAATGTCAAAAAATGTGTGCACATTAGGTGAAGGTCTTTAGTTATTTCGAATAATTGTATCTAATGCTGCATAACGCCTCTCCATTTGTTTTATAGTTGTATGGATGCATTGTTGACATTTCTTATATGTGACAGTTGTCTAGTAATTACTAAGCAAACATTGGAATACCAGAGGTTTGAATGTGGTGATTGGCGAATCCCTTATGTCATATTAAAAGTACTTTTTAAGTTCATGATATCTTTATTAGTATTTTCTTTCTCTACTTTTTGTGCCTTAAATTCATCATAATCTCTGTCACTATAAATGTCGCACACTAACACCTCATGTGTTTCTCATTTGTAGAACTGTCAACTTATTTGCTTTGTTTTTGCGATTGAAATCTGTTTCTTAATTACAATGTTCTTCACTACATTCCCAAGAATTGTTAGACATTTATAGCACTGTGTAGAATTTCAAGAGATAATGTAGAATGCTAGAGCACAGTGGGATGCCAAAAGCTAATAGTTTGAAAGCATCAAAATTACACTTAGTGTTATCCCAGTGCTACATGGGAATGTTGTTTTTGTCATTACTGTTACATTTTTTATTTTAAACTTGAATGCATGCTGTATGTGTATTGAGAGCTCTGTATCTTTGCTAAATATCACTGTACTAAATAGGTTATTTATTAAACAGAAACCTTTTTGAAACCAGTCATTATAAAAAGCCTTATTACATTTGTAAAAACACATTTTTTTCCCATTAATGTAAGGCTTGACACATATTTGTAAAATCTTGGAGCCAGTCAGACACATTAAGCAGACTGGTTATTTTTAGGAACCAGGGAATGCCATTTCTTTGAAAAAAAATATATTGTATGGTTTTATTCAAAGAAATTAGAGATCTAGGCGTACGGTTGTTTTAAAATGTTGTTTATTACAGCGACTAAGACTTAAATTATTGTCATGTCATTTGATATCAACCTTTATGGTACCTTTTTAATAAGTCAGGACATTGTGTAACTCCTGTCCATGAAAAGGTAGCATCTTCAGTGTCTTCCTTCTATCCTGTCCCTTATTATTTTTAGTATTTTAACAGAATGTTGGAATCCTTGTATGTGGTAATGCATTTGGATAATTACTCTGTTTGAAAGGAGTGCAACGGTGAACTTATGGCCACAATGAGCACGTGTGCATTTATAATTGCTTACTTTTCTCTTTACTGTTTCTGTGGATTTTGTTATTTTCTGTTTTTACCCTTGACCAAAAGAGTGCTGTGTTGCTATGCAACACTCGAGTTCTGCCATATACTGGTGTATTTAAGCTAGTAGGGTTGTGGTGGGGGGGAGGGATGTTATAATTTACTCCATACAATAACCTTCCCCCACAGATTGAGTTTCCAATTCATAATTGAACATTTGTTTCTATGAAAACGGCTGCTAGTTAAATCAAATGCAAATTTAAAGGAAACCAATTTAGCGATCATAAAGAATGAATACTTCATTACCATACTTTTTATTTTTTTTTTTTACAGCTAATTGTTTAGAATACTATTAGCACAATTGTCTTCTCCACATCTTTAGTGTGTAATCAGTTAGTCAGCACTGTAAATCTGCATACAAAATGTTTTTTTGTTACCATTCGAGTGCCTAAAATGCATGCAATGCATTAGGTTGGCATGCACCATGTGCCTCCCTTGTGCTCAAAGTGTTAATGATTAGTATGATTTTAGTATTTCCAGTATGTCCAACCCCTGACCTCTGCATTAGAAAGAAATATGTGAGTGCATTCCAGAGAAACAGTCTGTCTGGCATGCAGATAGTGATACATAACCCATGTGTCATTTCATTTTTACCTCACTCAGTAAATATAAGCTCCTCAATCTGCTGTGGCAGTTGTAATTCCCAATACTTGTGTTTTATAAGGTTCATGACATTTTCTAGCCTATTTAACCCCCCCCCCATTTGATCAGTGTTTTATTTTTATTTTTTATATCAGACTTGTCTGGCACTATGATGGCATCAAGCTTTCCTTACTGAAATAGTTTCTCCCTTTCTTGCTAGTATGTTGTTGCAACTTTTGAGACAGGATAGCATCTTAATTTTCTAGATAAATTAAATACATAATTCATATTTATGATCACACATCGAACAAAGCTATTTAATAATTTGAACCAACACACTAGGTATGCACAGTTCCGAATGCAAACAAATAAAAAAGTTTGTCATACCATTGACAAGTGTTTGTGCTTTGAAGGCCAGAGCAGTTTTAATTTTACTGGTAAAATAGTAATCAACATGTCTGATACAGTTTTTTTTTTTTTACATTTTTATTATTATTATTATTCCTCCTGCAGTGATGGTCTAATGGAATTCTAGGAACAATTTATATGCTAAAACCAATGTATCCAAGCTTGAAGAACCATATGTCTTCCATATGCTTAGATACATTCACATAAAATATGGTATGTCTCACACTTTGGAAGTGTGAAGCATAGTGGCCATAGTACAGGGCTTGACAAATTTAATTAGATTTTAGGAGCCAGCAAAAAAATTTAGGAGCCAGACAATCACGCAACCATACACGCAATTCATAAACACAAACGCCTACTTTACATATACACAAATATCCAAACACCTCACACACACCTACTTTACATATACACATATATATACAAACAACTCACACACACCTACTTTACATATACACAAATATCCAAACACCTCACACACACCTACTTTACATATACACAAATATCCAAACACCTCACACACACCTACTTTTTTTTTTTTAATTTTTATTGTCAAAATATAAAAGACATACAAATATATAAATTATTACATACATGTTATTTTTAAATAAACTTCTGACACAGCCGAAATTGTACAATTGGCTGTCTATTTAACCATAACTTACAGTGGACTCAATTTCTCTTATAGTCATTGAAGGTCTGGATTAGGCAGCCCCGATGTAACCCCGAAGGGGGGGGCTTAGTTTTTGACCTATTGCACAGGGGAAAAATTACCTGTCAAGTTCTCCATTCTGAATTTTTTCCCCCCAGTTATCCCAGTATCGGGCTTTGTTTGTTTCCCCCATATTGATAGTTTATTCCCCTTTCCATCTGGCATTGGTATATTAATTGTGGCTTAATCATCTCCCATTTTATGGTGTCTGATGTTTTCCACTTTTTTGCAATCAAAAATTTTGTTGCTGTCAGCAGATGTACCAAAAGTGGTATATTCTGTCTATGTGTGGCAGGGAAGTTGAGATGTAGTAAGGCACGTTCTGGGGTTAGGGTCCATTCCTTTCCGCAAAGTTTTAGTACTTTCTCAGATAAAGTGTCCCAGATTGGTTTAATTTTTGGGCATTCCCACCATATATGTAGCATGTCCCCACTCCACCTTCCGCATCTCCAGCATAACCGTGATGTATCGGGGTACATTTTTGCTAACCTGACAGGTGTTAAGTACCATCTATCCATCACTTTATATTGATTTTGATTTAGATTCAGGCAGTGGATGTTTACGTATGTTAAGTTTAAAGCCTTGTTCCACTCATCGATCTCTATACTATTTTGTAAGTCTTTTTCCCATTTTTTGATGGCAGGTGGGTTAATATTATCTGTACTGGTACGTATTGTATCTAGTATGATTGAGATTAAATGTTTATAATCCTTCTTCCCCAATAAGTTTTTTTTTATGTTACTAGGTTGTTTATGCTGTAGATCTTGTACCAAAAAACTCTTGACCCTCAAATATCTGAAGCGTTCGTTACTTGCTAGACCATATTGTTCTTGTAACGTTGTGAATGTTTTAATCTGGGAATCTTGGATCAAATCTCCCATCTTGAGTATTCCTTTTTTTCCCCAGGTTTCTAATTTTATGTTTTCTATATTATTTTCAATCAACGTTAATGGTAGGCATTCATTTGCTTTTTCTCCCATTCCTGTTTTAGATTTAAATTCGTACCATTTTTTAACGATGTGGGAGAAAGCACTGTTAACTGGAATGTCCTTTAATCTGGTTGCATTTTTTTTTGTTAACCAAAAAATGGGGAGTAGATCTTTGGCTCCTGCAACTTTTTGCAAGTCCGTTTCATACCAATCCTCTTGTCTAGCTTCTGGTTTTTGGGATATAATGGCCTGTGTGATAAGGGATGCGTCTGCGTAATCTTTAATGACTGGTACTCCGAGCCCTCCTTCTTTCTTTTTTTTTTTACATTAATTTTAGACTTAGTCTGGGTTTTTTTGCAGCCCATATAAATTTGTTGAATGCTGCTTGAACTAAAGCGAGCCAGCTAGGTGGTACTCTGTATGGGATCATTCTGAATAGATAAATATATTTAGGTAATATATATGATTTTATTATTGTAATCCTCCCCCACCAAGATGCACTTAATTTCCTCCATTTTTTCAATGAAAGATTTGTCTCTTTTATGAGGGGGAGGAGATTAATCTCCATCCATGTGAGGGGATCTGTGTTGATTCGGATGCCCAGGTATTTAAAATGATCTTTGGCCCAACTAAACCCATATTTCTCTATCTCTTTTTGTTCTTGGGGTCCCATATTAGTTCCCATAGCTAGGGTTTTACTTAGGTTCAATTTGTAGTTAGAGAGATGGCTATAGTTTTGTATAATTGCCATTAAAGGCTTAAGTGATTCCTTTGGTTTTTCTATTGTAATTAGTATGTCGTCTGCATAGTTTTATTTTTTGTTTCCCCCCCTTTCCACATCCCACTACTTCGTTAGAAGATCTTATCTCTGTCGCCAGAGGCTCCAATGTGAGAACATAGAGAATTGGGGAGAGGGGGCATCCTTGTCGGGTGCCATTAGCCAAACCGAACCAATCTGATTTTACTCCTGAGCCTATTACTCTCCCCTTCGGATTTGAATATAGGGCCATTATTGCCTGGTGAATCCTTCCTGTCAGACCGAAGGCCTTCAATGACCTACTCATATACCCCCAGCTGACCCTGTCGAACGCTTTTTCTGCGTCCAGGGACAAGGTCAGCTGGGGGCCCCCCCTGTTGTTCGATTCTTCCATCATGTCTGCCAGACTCCTAATATGATTCACGGAGGATCTGCAGGGTATAAACCCGACCTGATTATGGTGAAGGAGGGTTGGAATCACCTCCTTTAATCTTTCTGCCAATATAGCCGCATACATTTTTGCGTCTGTATTTAATAGTGAGATGGGACGGTAGTTCGTAATCTCCTCTGGGGCTTTCCCCGGTTTTAGGATTGGTACTATGTTACCTTTTAGGATCTCCTCTGGTATAGTACTTTTTTCTATAAAATCATTAAATAAGATGGTTAGTCTTGGTGACAGAGTATCTGAAAAAGTTCTATAGAATCTCGCGTCAAACCCATCAGGCCCAGGAGCTTTTTTGGTCTTGATTTTTTTAATTCGTTCCCTTACCTCCTTTTTGGTGATGGGTGAGTTCAGTATAGATAACATTTCTTGTGTTGGTTTGGGGAAGACTCTATTCTCAAAGTATTGATCTATGTCCTCCTCTGAACTATTTTCTTGGAGATTATAGAGATTTTTGTAGAAATCATTAAATGCCTGGCCAATTTCCAATGGAGCCAAACATTTTTTACCTTTGTATATTATTTGAGTAATATTTTTCCCTATTCTCTTCTGTTTTAACTGATTTGTTAGCAGCTGATCTGCCTTATTTCCCTTATAGTACCATTTTGTTTTTAATGCCGTTAAGTTTCTATTTACTTTGTCTAAAAGTGTCTTGTTTATTATTTCTTTTATTTCTGTAATTTTATCTGTAGTTTGTCTGGAGGGTGTTTGTTTGTTGATATTGTTATACTGAGATAATTTAATATAGAGATCTGATAATCTCAGACCTTGGTTCCTCTTGTTTCTGGCCCCTAACTTTATAAAATGTCCTCGAATTACTGCCTTGTAGGCACACCACAATGTAGTGGGGTGGACCTCCCCATTGTTATTTTCTCTAAAATATTGATCCGTGGAGGTCTTTATATATTCAATATCCTCAGTTCTTTTTAGGAGATTTTCATTTAGTCTCCAATCCGCCCGGAATTTCACAAATGATTCCTTTATGTCCACAGTTACCATGTTGTGGTCTGACCACGTTATTTCGTGGATCTTAGATTTATTGACTTGTGACAAAAAGGAAATATCCCCAACTATCAAGTCAATGCGAGAGTACGCACAATGTGACTTGGAGAAACAGATATAATCTCTTTCGTCTGTATGCAAGATTCTCCATATATCATATAGCTGGTTCTCTTCTAGCATTAATTGAAGTCTATGGGCCTGCGAAAAGACGCTTCTGTTATTTATTTTGCCTGAATGAGTAAGTTTGTCTATATGTGGGTCCGGAACACAATTAAAGTCGCCCATCCACACTACTGAGCCCTGTTTTACCCTCTGGATTTTTGATGTCAGTTTTTTAAGAAATCTCACTGGTGAGCTATTTGGCGCATAAACATTTATCAGTGTTATTAAATTGCCATTTATATCTGAAACCAGGATGATGTATCTTCCGTCTGGGTCAGTTTCGACGTGTTTAATTTTTAAATCAATCTCACTTGAAAACAGTATAGCCACGCCCCTTTTTTTTTTGCATATGCATGGAGGCTGTTATACACTGCGGATATTTTTGTGATTTAAATTGTACTGCATCTAATGTTCTCCAGTGATTCTCCTGTATGAAGCAGATGTCAATGCGTTCCTTGCCTAGATGGTGGAGCAAGAGTGATCTCTTGTGCGGTGAATTTAATCCCTGTGCATTTATGGTCCCCATTCTAATCATTAATTTAATATTTCTTGTTGCCTCCCCCCTCGAGGCCACCGTCCCCAGTCCTTCCAGAACCTCCTATTTTTTAAAGTCCACATACAAACAACATTTAACATACAACTGTAACCACTCCCCTTTTCTTGGTTATCAGTTTCCGCATCTGGGTCTCCCTTTCCCTTGCGGAATTTGTTTGCCATCTTTACCAATGATGGCTCCCGGAGCTGGAGATCAAAAGATCTTTTATTCTAGTTCTTCCTTCTTCGCCCCCTCCCTACTTTTTATGTCCACCTTATCTCCTTCTTATTGTTTAGGTTGACTCCTTGTTCTGGAGATCACAATCCACCCTCTTCTACTTCATTGTGCAGTCTAGCTGCATCCTCCATCCCCCCTTCCTCCCCACACCCCCTCCCTCTCCTTCCCGCCCTCCCTCCATTGCCCCCCCCTCCTCGCCGCTTGGCCCCTGTCATCTCTGACTTCTTGTTGCTATGAGCCCTTCGCGGGTGGAGGAGGAAAGGGGAGAGGGATACATAGAGAAAGCAGCAATCTCTTCCTCCTACGTTTTTATCTATTATCAATTTTCGAGTTCCATATAATAAAGAGTTGTACTCTGTTTTTGAGTTCTCTTACTTGGCCTTCCCTCTCCTCTCTGTTCCTGATTATTCCCCACCTGCTTTTCCCCTCTATGTCTATCTCCTCTTTTGCTCTTGATTTGGCTCCCTACTGTGTTTGATCCTGGGGGTATTTTGTTTTCCCAAACGCTTGGTTGCCTGCTCCCAGTGTTCTAGTACTACGAACTCCATCTACCCCCCCATATCCTTCTCCTTAGAGTCTTCACCTTACTTTTCATTCCATTGTTCTTTTCCTTTAGGGTATTAATCCTAGTTCTAGTCTTTCCCTCGGTTCTTTCAGTTTTTTTTTTTTTTTTTTGTGATTAGTTCCCCCTTCTCCCTTTCCCTTCCTCTCTTCTCTCTTTTCAGTAACTTGCCCCTTTATTTAGTTGTGTGTTTATTAAATCTTTTTTATATTACCATTGACCTTGTGAGCTGTGTTAAATAATCTTTTCTTCGTGTGTCGTTTTTAAGTGTTTTAGTTAGTGTCCCTCATTTTTATTCTAAGTGTTTGGTGTCTATCTTTCCCTTCTCTCTCTCCGCCTCTAGCTTTTTTTTATATTAAATACCATTTAGTGTAAACCAGTTATCTGTGAAAGTAATATTTTCTTTAGACATTATTTTTATATCCTATTCTAACCGTGAAAAACAATTATTCTCTATATCTTCTTGTCACCTTGTGCTCTCCTAATCCTACGAGACACTTAATCTTCTTCTGGTTCCTTCCTGCGTGTTTTCTCTTATATTGCTTATTGGTTTACCTTTTACTTTTCCCAAGCTAAATTATATCTTATATCTTACTCATAACCCCATATGTTTGGGATAAGCAGGACCGTGGGTCAGGAATGGGAATTGTGGGGATTGAGGGGTCTAGGATATGGGTTGGATAAAGTAGGAGGAATTATTGTTGTTTCTGTCATTTTAAAACATGGGATTAGGGATATGTGATTCCCCTGTCTTCTCCCTCTACCCCTCTCTCAGCCCTCTTTTGGGTTGCCTGTCCCCCGCCCTAGCCGCCCCTTGCATAAATGGAGGAATTCCCTTGGGAGATAGGAGCATTAAGTCAAGTCCTTTGAAAAACAGTATAAACCATTTCATTTATCTTATTGTAATTGTCTTTCTTTCATCCAGTCTTGTAATTTCTCAGCCGTATCAAAAAATAGGGAGCGAGATTCATAAAAAATCAGGATTGTGCCTGGTTGTGACCATCTGTATTTGATGTCATATTTCCTTTATATAGCTGCTGATTGTGCATAGGCTCTTCTTTTTGCTCTTGTGTGGTACGAGAGGTCCATTAAGATTTTGATGTCCTGATATGGTTCTGGTGGTACCACTGTTCTTCTTGTGTTTATAATTTTCTGTTTTAAGCCATATGAGGAACAGCAGATAAGTACATCTCTGGGTAGTTCTTTTGCTAGGTTTGAGGGCCTAGATGTTCTGTGGCATCTCTCCCACATTTGGTTCTGCGTGTCATTTTCCAGACCTAATTTCTTAAGGTATTCTTTTAGGTATTCCTCTAGTTGATCTTTAACTACCTCTTCGGGGATTCCTCTGAACCTTAAATTATTCCTTCTGGAACGATCCTCAAGGTCGGCGATCTTTTGCTCCATTGTATTCAGCTTCTTCTTGTTTATTTCAATTTCAGCCTGTTGTTCCAGTGTATGCTTTTCTATAATGTCTATCTTGTCTTCATTGTCCTTTAACCTTTTTGTAATGTTCATTAATTCATCTTTTATTTCGTTGGTGTTAGATTGCGTTATATGTTTAATTTTTTCCAGTTGGTTATCTAATGCTGCCGTTAGGTGTTCCTGAATTAGATTGTGTATATCTGGTTCATAATATCTATCTTGGGATGTCTCTTGTTCTTGTTGATACGGTATCTCCCCTGCGATTTCTTGGTCTGATCGTGCCTGCTCTGTTCTTGTTGCATGGGGTGAGGAAAAAAATGACAGGCGTTTTTCCGATTTCAAGTCCTTTTTTTCTTTTTTATTAGTTTGCTTGTTTTCGGCAGTTCTTTTAGAAGCCATTATTAAAGATTTTTCTCCTAGGGTGTATCCCTTGAGCCCCTCTTCAATATTATCAGCTTGTTGCTCAGTCTTTTAACGCTTTCTGTTATGCAGTTCTCTTGGGCGTATTACTTTGTCTTGTATTATGTAAACCCTCTTGTTCAGATTTTTGCAGCGTTAGAATCAGTGGGTTTAGCTTGAGGGATCTCCGCTTGTTAAGCTAATATATCCGGGGGGGTTTGCGGCCCTTCTTTAAGGCCAATAGGTACCAGATAGAGGTAGTTGCTCTGCGCTCTGTTGATCCCTGCTCCGCTTCTGTACACTCTATTTCCCTCTTTTTCGCTCCCCTTTGTTGTGCGGCTTTCTCTGTTCAATTTAATGTGCTGATGCTTTGAATTTACACCCCATTAGCTCCTTCTCCCTCAGCCATATCAGTGTCCACAGGTGTACTGTCTGCTTCCCCACGTTTTCTTTCCACCTTCCCCTCTCTGGACTCGCTTGGTTCATGCCGCTTGTATCCACGGTGGGTCGACTGTATCCGCGGTGAACGGGAAGGCGCTTTCGATTTCACCTTGCTTCTCTTCCTCCAGCTCCAGGACCGCCGCTAGCGTGAAACGTGCTCACGTCATAGCTCCTCCCCCACACACACCTACTTTACATATACACATATATACAAACACACACCCACCTCACACAGTCTTTTCTTCTTAACGTGTCCCCCCTCCCTGCTGCTTTACCTCACTGCAGAGGAGGGGGACATTGGTGTTGCAGCCGATCTGCCTGCTGAGTGCCAGGATGTCACGTGATGACACCCGGCACTCAGACACGCGTTGCGCGAGGGAGCGTAGCTTGCAGTCTGTGCGGATGGCACAGACTTTACCCCCTCGCGCTCCACAAAAAAATGGCAGCGGCGAGGGGACCATGAGGCTGACAGCACCCAGGCGCCAGGTCTAATTTCGGCGCCTGGGGTTTGTCGAGCCCTGCCATAGTACACTTCACTCTGTCTTTTGATTTGACTGGAGAGTGACATTTCCAACTCATCAGCATATATCAGTCTATCCTTTTATTTCAGATCATTAATATTAGAATGTTATTCCTAATATGGGGACAGATTCCTTAGTACTGGATAAGGAATGTTTTGCATTGCATATTCTAATAGAGATTTTGTTACTAGAACTTGTTACAAACACACTTTTTTTTTTTTAATATATAAACAATTTTTCAATAATTCTATTCTGCTATGCAAGTGTGTGTGTTTCAGTGAAGTAGACTGAACAGGCTGTTTGCTTCCACTGACATAGATGTGCCAAACCAGTCAGCCAAGGGAATGTATGTGTGCATTGGGGCCTGCTGGCAGATGTCCAGCCAGAGAACATTCAAGTGATTGTCTACTGTGCTTCAAATTTCCATGCCTAGGGACAAGAAAGACAGTTCTCCTGCAAAGGTATATTGATTTCAAAACAGAAATGTTTTGTTATGGGAAATAAGGTGCCTTACAGACAGTCTGATCTGTCAGTTCACCGTTGTTGACTAACTGTAGAAAGGTATCTTAATGGCTATTACTTTATTAAAGAATACCTGACTGACATGTTATCCGCCTCCAACAAAGAGTTCTATACGTTGTAATAAATATATAGAAACGGTTATTTGCATAGCAGGAAAAACTACAAAGATGGCTGCCAGATCAAATGCAGAAGCATTTGTGCACCCCAAATGGTGATGTCATCGTCTAACATTGCTTAGTGTGTCACCCACACGCTAGACATTGTGAAGTTTTGATCTCTCTCCTTTTCGGGAGTGCTATCTTCGGTTGCATAGAGCATCGTGGGGGTACAGAACACTACGTCAGGTAATTCTGTATTTTTTCTGTATTTTAATCTATACATATTTTTTTTACACTTATGCTTACCTAGCAATTTATTCTTAACTTATATCTAAAGAAATCTTATATTGCTATGGTGTTTATCATACTCCTAAAACCTTTTTTTAAATTTTTATTTATTTATTATTTTATTTAAATATTTACAGTTAACATTACTCCCTAACTGTTTTGTATTACTTTTGTGACCCTCTTCCCCCCCCCCCCCCCCCCAACTTTTCAATCTGACACCACCCCTACCCCTCCAGACGTTCCTGCAGCAAAAAAATGAATAAAATAGAGGAAATTGACTTTTTGGGCAGTCCTGGTTTCTTGCAAACTGTTGTAATCTGTAATGTACTTTAATATGCATTAACATTTGGAAGATGCATTTTGGGCACCAGACCGTCCTGTTAAAACTTGTCTTTTAGCCGATTAGAGGAACTATGTTTATCCATTAAGCAAAACAAAGAATTGAGAGCAGCCACAAAGTTACGTACAGTGCACGTACAGTGCAACACATTAAAATGCACTGGCAGATTATGCAGATTATGCTTCTGTGGCTGACTGATTTAATTTTTTTTTACATTTCCATGCTTGTTCAGCAAGTGTAGTAACCCTTTCAGCGTTTACCGAAATGGGTAGGCCATCCAACTTGATGGGGTTTAAAAAGTAAATTATTTTTCTCTTGAAAAGATGTGGTTTCCAACCTTTTTTTTTCTACTGCAATGTTATTGAAGCACAGATGTTCCGATTACTAGGAATAATTTGAAGAAGTGCAGTGATTTTTAAAAAAAAAAAAAATGTTTTCTGGGTTGAAACAAGAGCTTGGCATTAAGAAATAACTTGCATGTCTGAACGAACAGGCCTACATCACGGTGACCTTTTGTACCTTACATCTAGTCTAGTCAATTCTCGATTCCATGATATGGTACTTGGTAACTTAAATATCATTTGCTGAGCTCAATTCCAATCTGTTATTACTTGGAACTGCTCATATAAAATGGGAAAAAAAGCCATCTGGAGATTGTAAAGCTTGTCTGCTCATATTATATAACAAGGTACTCCGTATATGTATTTGTCAGAAACTCTTGTAATTGTTTACAAGGGCATCCTAATATCCTGTGTTGTGGGTAGGAACCAACATCTGGCACACACATGGAAACCTACTGCAGCCCTTTCTTCCTTTCTGTTACATACAGGCTCTTTAATTTGTGCTCATGACTATTAAGCGATCAGCTTTTTGTGTCGCAGGATATGGTATCGAGAAGATATTCTGAGACAGAGGCGACCGATTTCATGTTGCATGATGAGACATACTTTTTTAGAAAATTCTCATGTTTTTCCTATTTACTGTTTTAAAACATGTAAACGGGAGGAATGCTCTGACATTAATTAAGGAGAACATTTCTTTAATCATGGAGAGAATTGTGTATGGTAAAAAAAAAAAATCCCTTCCGTCATGTAATATGCAGTGTGAAGGACAGATGTGCAACAGAATACATTCCTCAAGGCTGACTATGACTGTTCTTTCATAAGTTATATTCCAAACATGTATTTACTCAAGGCAAGAAAGGGATTGTATTATTTAATAGACAAAACCAAGATTCTGAATAAAATTAGCAAGTTGATTCTTATGATTCAAGTTGTCCCAAATGTACTTTTTGGGATCCCCATGTATATTGCAAGAATAGCCCATAAAACTGCTCTAGTCTACAGTACTGATCTATAGTAGTGAGAAACACGTTCTGGTTCACGTTTTACTATCCATTATAACAGGTGTTAAAACATATGTATCAGTTGACATACACACACAAAACAAAAACTTTCTCTTCTGTTATAGGGTTCATATTGAGAGTATTTTGTGTACATCCCCATACAATGACTCTAACCACTACTTGGATGATGATCTGTTTTTGTCAGATATTTAAATGGTTTGTCTATTCTTAATCTTAACAATATTATGAGAACTAAAAAAATGAAATTCAGTGTGCCTGAACGGTTTTGCTTAGTGTCAGGTTTTTTTTTCTTTCACTTTGTAATGTCTTCTGGGCTAACAATTAACTACTCTTTGTTTGTCTATTACAGCAGTAAACGAGGCAGCGCTGGGTTTCCTTAATATGGGGGAATCGGAGCAGCAGCAGACGGCGGGCTCAAGATTAGGTGCTCCTGAGAGTGGTGGTATAAGTACATTAGAACATGGTGTTAAGCCACCTACATCACCACAGGGGAAGGCCTTTCCTTTCAAGGTCCAGATGCTGGATGACACACAGGAAACTATCGAAGTTCCAGTACGTATTTAATCTTTACATTTTCAAAGCAATATAATGTAAGATATTGATAAACATATAATGATAAACACAAAAATGACAAAACTTTTTTTGGAATGGTGCTATTATCAAAGTTTATTATTTTGAAGCAATAGCCCTCTACACATTAATATCATTTTCATGTAATAAAGATCTAATAAAACAAAATAAATGCTGCCATTTACCGTAGTTTAACTGTTTAGCTTCCTGCGTTCCACTGCATTAAGGAGGAAATTATACAGTATAACTAGTGTGCCCAAGGACAAATGGCAGACAGTACATATTACGTAGGATGTATTTCACATGAAAAGAAAGCTTCATAACATGAAGATGAGAATATGAAAGCTATAGACGGATATAAAGCACATTATATGTTGGTGCAATGAAAAGTTTCAAGCTTGTGTCTGATTATCTCTGTTCACATGTGCTAGTGATATTGTAATGTACTGCAGTTTACATATTTGCTTTTGTTTTGGCAATGTGGACAGGTTTAATAATAGGCAGAATCAAAGTGGTACTGCAGTGGTATGTTATTACACGGGACGGTCGTCATTGCAGTAAGATTCCCAGAGCATTGAAAATAAATGAAAGATACACCAATAATTCAGAGTGTAGTAGATTAAAAAAAAAACTGGTCTATGTATTCATTAGTACCCCTTGGATTTACTACTGGTCATGTCATGATGATGCTTTTAAATTTAAATCCAAAAGGTGTTTCAATTCTCTACTCTGAATTCAAGTTTTGATCCACCGTGTAAGCTGCCAGTTGAGTAGTGTACCCAGTAGGGACAGGCGGATATTCATATTTTAAGTTACATATTAATACTTTTACTTACTGTGTCTGCCTCAGAAAAGATCTGTGTTTTAGATTTTATTTCATTTTTTTTTTTTTTATTGTGTTTTTATATTATCTTGAGAATTAATGGAAATCTCCACTGGTGGGATACTTGACTTCATCTCAGTGGGTAGGATGCTGTTGACCTTACATCAGTCTATGCTCAGAGGTTTTACTCTTCTTTAGAGAGGTACACTGTGTGGTACAAGTATATATTGTACACACATGGATATGCACAATTAATATTACCATCTGGTGTGTCCTTGAAGGAAAAAAAAGAATTTATGATAAAAGGTGTTTATTTGAACATATATTGTCTAATATAGTGAACCTCTAAACTGAATTACTGATAAAGGGTTACTTGCAAAGTCACGCTTCAGGGAAGTATTAAGGTATTATAGTGTTTTATGAATAATAAACGGTGTCCTATAAATACAGGAAAAGCTAGTTTTTACAATCTTCATTTACTTCGGATCTTTCAAATGTTAAAACCACATGTGAATGTAAATATTACACCAATATTATAGTAGTTATAAGTTGTGGATCATACTTAGGATCCCTTAATGAAGCGGCTCTTTAGCTTGAAGAAATAAATGCAAGAGTCTATTCAATAAAGAGAGAATTGCAGGGAATTGGATGGGAATTTCAAACTTAAGGCCAAAGTAGTTGGAAAGTTTCTCTCATTCAGCTGCATTGGAGATTTTTTCAAACTCTGCTACATTGACATAAAGTTTGAAATGTGCAAATCAATTCTCTTTGAGTAGACCTAACAGCCTTGGGTTTTGTATGATGCTCAGGAGAGAAATGTCTATTAAAACTTACTTGTTACGACTAAACCATGACAAACGTTACAAGAATAACTGATTTGCTGTAAATTCTGCTTGATAAGTGTGGTTGAAATTTGAAACTGGATAAAGGCTTCTCAATTTGCTATCACTCCTGAAGCTATTGAATTAATAATAGTTTGTGCATGAAAAATATATATGTGGTCTGTTCACTAAATAGTGATACGTGCTGTACAGTAACATATCGGCATTACTGGAACAGGGATTGTGGAGCGAAAAGGTAGGCAGGGAATTGTCATAGATTTAACGATTTGTAGACGTGATGCATTTATATTCTTCACCCTTTGCAGATTTTGCTACATTTTGCTATTCTTTTTCTTAGGTTTTTTTCCACAATTTGTAATCATTATAATACTACATTTGCCACATTGTCATCTATTTTTTTTTTTATATAAACTTTTTATTGACTTCCATATGACAGTACACAATAAATATAGAGCTTGCAAACTGTAAAGAGTATTGCACAAGAACATGACTTAGCAGATCAATATATCACATACAGTATCTTAAAGGAAAACAAAAAGACAAAACCTGAATGAGACCCTGTATGCTGTGCTATACCGATAATAGGTAGCCCTGTAATATGACCGTCTTCCCCTTTTCCATTTTTTCACACCCTTGATTTTATGAGCTGCCCAGGCTAAACATCCAAGGGCTGGAAAACGTACAGACATCTCCAAAATACTCCAAACTTATAACACAAATAATAATAAAACATCTAACATCTCGCCACCCACCCCACCAAGCACCGTCCTAGTTTGTCACCATCTCCAAAAATGTACATCCTTCATCTGCTTATAGTTATCTTTTTTTAAAAACAGACTAATATATATATATATATATATATATATATATATAATTATACACACACACACGACACACACATGCACACACGACACACACATGCACACACGACACACAGTTGGGCTAAGATATGTTGATACATAACTATTATAGATGTAAACCAGTGAAAGTATACAACTAATAAAACACATCAAAAGAGAAGTGCATAAAATCATAAAAAGGGCAAGTATAAATATAGTACTAGAAAGTAAGATTACACATTTATATTGCGTGGAGGACAACACAGCTGAGTAAACATGTACTTTACACCCCAGTAATAAATGGCAGACAAATAGACAATTCCCCAAGACTATGCATCATGAAAATTCTGCTGACTCCATATCTAAATAGATAATATGTGAAATAACTTCCTACACATACTTCCAGTCTGCAAACTACAACTCGGAAAAGATGACTAGCTACTTAATCTAGACTTGGATGATCTGTCCTATAGCCCAAATGTTGCCGTGACAGGAGGTTTGACCAACTTCTCTGAAGGGTTATTAAGGTGACCCCCCCACACACACACTTGTGATCTTCTATACATAGATGCATCCAACAGATTTGTATTGGCACATTTGATTGACAAGTTTACGAGGTTACAACTTGTATTTTATAAAATAAAAATACAAGGAAGATTACACATTAGTTACATATAATTATGCCCATTTTTATAAAAACTTGTCCACTTTGTTGTTCCCTGTGATCACACTGACCTTAATTTATGCTTAGCAATTCATATTCTAGTTTCTAAATTCTTGCCTGTTGCCACAAGCAAAATTTATCTTGTGATGTGCTTCCCTTAACCTTGCAATACATTTGCGCATATTGCAAAATATTTTTCACCCCACTGGGGCATATCAATCACTTACCTTGAATGTCTATATTGTTCACTATGGCAGAGTTGTACACAACTGAGTTTAAAAGAGGTCTTGAAACAATATGTGCAGCCAGAGTTTTCTGAGTTTACAGCTTGTCATAACACTGCATGGAAGTCCGGGCCTGCCAGAAGATTTCTTTCTCATCACACACTAAGTTAAAGCAGAAAGGGCTGTTGTGGGTTTTAAAATATTAAGACCATGTCTCAAAGAACAGCGTGTACTCCGATATTTGTTTGTTTACTTATTTTTTGCAATCGATACAATGCAGCATGCAGTTTAATTTCACAAATGGCAGGCTGCAGGATTTGCTGCTCTCCTCTGTTTATGTACATATGCCTTTTTTATATTTAAGATAGATTATAAAATGCTTTTGCTGAGTTAGGGATTTACTCATCTTGATTTATGTACCATATTATATTGGAATGTATGTAATTTATTTGATTAGATAATTTTAGGTTTATGTGTTATTAGGTTAGGAATGCATTTGTATGAACTTTTTGTTGAAGGTGGTAGATATTTTAAGCACAATATTTGGTACCTTTCTGCACACTCCTCCTTCTCCTTTCTCTCCCCTTCCCCTCCCCCATATATTGGTTTCTCTGGTGCAACCTGGATCAGACTCCTGCAAACAGCATTATGCATTGGATCACACAAAGAGCCATTATTCAGATCTATTTCTGTGTGTGCCACTTTTACACATCTCCAGCCCCCCATTAGAGGCACAAAATGCATCACAGCTAACTTGTTACAAATAGGTTTTGATGGAACTGTGATATTTCAGTTACAAAACAAACCCTGCTTTTAATAACAGAATTCCTATTGCTGCAGAATTGTTTGTCAATGGTGTAACGTTAATTAAAGATACACACCTTTTTAGCATGTGTATGACACAGGATATGAGGGGCACTGGAGCATAAATGAAGATCCTATTATTTAGCAAGGTGTGCACAATTACATGTGTTTGATACTGTGAGTGAAGCACTTTCCTTTGAAACCACAATATTATGGCAAGTTCCAACTTATTGATGGACACGTTATAAATTTGCTTAGACTATAATTGGTTATTCCAGTGTGCAGCTTTATAAATTCCTGGGTTTCATGTACATAACCTTGAAGACCACACAAAGTCTGCATTTAGCATTAATAACAGTGGAAATGAGACTTCACACTTACAGTTCATAAATGACTAAAGGGAAGCAATTATAAGTTGCATTTAGGGTTGCCACCCCGGCCGGTAACAAAAAAAATTGGCTTCCGACCAATGTTAAAGTGCCTATAACCTAAACAATGTTTTACTGAACATGTAGACAATAAAAAGGATTGTGTTCACAAAACTGCAAGCAAATAAATAAAATATGGGAAAAGGTGCGTTTTAAAATATGTATATGGAGTCTTTGGTCTTATGGCATTATCAGTGGCTTGATATGCGAATTAAACGGTTTACATTGAAACTAGTTCATTTGTATATCAGGTGACTTCATAAGCAGGCGACTCCACAGACACATTTAGTTTAGTCAGTGCAGTTTTCCGAACACAATGTATAAATCATTTGCTATTCTCAGCAGTCACAGTAAGTCTATGGAGGCAGTAACAAGGCCGTTTTCTTTTTGTTTGGTTTTTGAAGGAAAAGTGGCAACTCACCTTTCATTCTTGCGTCATCAAAACACAGACACATCCAGAATGAGGAAGACATGTACATATTACACCCATGGAAAAAAATGTTCTGAGGGGTTGTTTTTAACTGACTGTTTGTACTTATGTTCATAAGTTTATATAATACATTTGTGAATATTACAGAATTTGCACTATGCCTGATAATTAAAGGAAGTCCAATAATTTATATGTCTATCACCTATGTTGATTTAACAAGTGAGATAATTTGTTTTCCTCACCTAAATGGAAAATGTGAAACCTTTCCACAGCATCCTCCTCCCCGCCTGTGCAAATAACACTGCAGGAGATGAATGAATATCTTCTTTGCTAAGAGTTTCCTATAGAAGCTGTTCTCTGTGTAAAATGACCCCTGTAATGCTCTGTTCTGTGGTTTTTCTACAGTCTGCTGCTGCGGTGAGAGTAAATATGGGAATTTTCCCTTTCCTGGGAAGGGTTCAGACTTTTTGTAATGTTGGCTTACTTTACAGGAAACTTTGGTCCAAATACTAACCTGATTATTTCAGTGGTAGAGAAAACCTCTATCTGTGGATCTCGTGGCCTCCAGTGGCTTTTATTTATCTTTTCTAGTGATCGAAAAATAAATCTTACTGTAGTACATCAGTGATCTTTTTAGGTTTGGGCTTCTGGCGGTTCTGGATATCCAGGTCTTCTTTTTACGTAGTCTGACAGCTCTGTGTTCTCTGATTCTGCAATGCTTCAAAATCAAATTGAAGTCATACCTGACAAGGTTTCTTTGTAAATACAATTTAAATATTTTCTATTACACACAATATGGAGTCTCTGTGCGGGAATGCTGTACATTGTATATACATACTAATATCGGTTCTCTGAAATACAATAGCACAGCACAGAAGATATATATGTAACTTCCTCCTGTAAGTTTTTGTCCTTTTTATTTTTTTATAATGACCATTTTCAAGGAATTTTTAAATAGCTGATCTGATTCAACATACACGTTGATTTGAAACAATTTAGATAGATTTTAAATAGACATTTCGTTTGGACAAAAATGGCAAGAGTGAGTGGCTACCCATTACTATGTAAGTATCTCTAGTGGAAATTCATGGTATACAAAATATTTTCGTAAAATGTAAATAAGTGGGATGCCAAAATGTAGGGTAATGAGAAGAAATTGGAGGATTGGAAAGTATGAAAAGAGAAGTTTCAAGGAAGGTGGAACCTTAAAATATATAATTATTTCAGTGGCCTTTTAGTATTGTCCTAATTAGTTTGTTTTTTTTATCTGTATTTATTGGCAAGTATTATTGAGCTGCTTCATGACATCCAAGAAATAATGTAGACTTTCAGATTTGCAGATCCATTCAGGATTTTTTTTTTAGGAGCCAGGCAAATGGTACTGCTGTACCATTCAAACTAAACAACAAAGTTAGGAGTGAACCACAGGGATGTTTGGAACCCTGGCTCTTGACAAATCCCAGTGATAAGCATAAGCACTTAAACTAGGTGCTTCTACCTGTATACAACACAACAGGCAAATAGATACCAATTGGCCATAAAGTTGCTGAAAATGTTCCAACCATACCCACACCTCCAGCCATGTCCACAAAAATGAGTCCCTTTTGGACAATTGAAATGCTGGCAGTTATGATATATGGACAGTTTGTGTACATATTTAAAGTACCTGTTTGTCAACTGAAAAGGGTACATGCAGTTCTACTCTAAATACAAAATGGTCTTCATCAAGAACATATACAAAGAGAAAAAGCCAAAATTCAGCCATGTTGTTCCCACATTTCAGAGTTTTGTAGGTATACAAACCGTGCATTTGACTAACAAGAAAAGAGAGCATTGCTGACTTTCTGTTAATTCTGGCCACTGACTAGAGTGAACTGCTAGCGGACTGAAGGAAATTAGAGGCAATCGATGAGGTTTGAAACTCTTATGTAGTGTGGGCCCTAATTGTTGTCTGATAGGGACAAAATGCTGCTGTGTAAAAGACCACTTTAAGAATTTCCTAAGCAAGCAAGTCTTTGCATGTCTGTACACATTCCTTTTTTCATGCTAGCCTTCACCAAAACTTCTAGTAATGTATTGGAAGTCATAATGGGCAAATTGTTCTCCCTGCTTGGAACGATAACAATGTTTTATAGCCTGGAGTCAGGGGAAGATTACAGAGGCAAATTCATTGCATGTTAAATATCAGATGCAGGAAGCCAGTCAGTAGTGGGAATGGGTCTCTGCTCTCGCTGCTTATAACAACCCTCACTGCAGACAAGACAAACAATACTAATCTTAATTGAAATGCAAAGCATTTCTGCAGTCTACATCCCCAACTGCATTGTGCTGGTTATTGCGGATTGTATTTGTTGGTGAGTGTTTATTGTAGTGCACTTGAGTAAATACATGAGACACACAAAAAATGTATGCTTGAATGTATATATTACTCTACAACTCTGTCCTGGATGTTTGCCTAGAAGGCTGTACTGTATGTATGGTAAACAGGATTTATATTTAAATCTTATGCAATTGGCTTTGTGGTGTTGGCCATCTACCAAGGGAAGGCTGGACATGGCGATAGTCTGTTTTACACTACAACTGCAAACGGCTTCATAGGTTTAAAAATTCTTTAAAGGGTATACATGTGTGAGTCGGAAGAGGTCTGACAATTGGCACTACGCTATGTGATTTTTGAAAGGGACTTGAGAATACTTGCAGATTAAAAAGACCCCAAATTCATAATTGTTCAGATTGTGGCCATAATTGATCTGTAAGCTTTCCAGTTGGCAGTTATTTTCAGGTAGGAGGTACTCTCCCAACATCTGTCTGATGTATCCGCATTGCCCCAAATTCTAACAATAGCCAGAATCTGAGACTTTTCTGCCAAACTAGATTGATGCTTGATGTGCATGGTAGCCAAGATCTGTTTAGCTATCATTTTTTGTCTTTCTAATTTACTGTAAACACACACCAAAAAATCCCAGGAAAACTCTTGTCCTTAAGTTGCGAATGTCAGTCATTGAGACTCTTCTTGAAATAAGCCTTGAAGCCATAGGGCTTCTCCACTCCTCATTACAACCTTGATATTGGCCAATGTTTCTATTATTTTGTCCACACCCTTCATGTAGTTTTCAGTTTCTCTGCCTTCATTTGAAATTAATATCCTGCTGTGCTTCCTTGTCTGAACCTTAATGATTGGAATATTTGATTTGATGTATATTCTCACCATAGATTCCATGATTAAGCCATAGTGGCAAAACGAGTGAGATGTATGCGGTTTTCCTAATGCCGATTAGATTTTTAGCTGTGCTCAGTAAAATATATTGCAACTTTTTTTTACCTTTTTAAATGAACTCAAGCAAAATATTTGAATGGTACATCTGTATCCAATGTGCACATTAATTTGTTTACTGAATAACAGGCGGTTTGGAGTAGCACTTGGCAGACCTATGACTTTCTGCAGTGAAACTCCAGGTGACCGTAACCTGTGGCTTTGTTTCTATTTTTTGATGTGTATCCTTACCATAGATTCCTATTTATGAAATTGGGTTTGGCCATATGAACTAAAGCTGGGTACTACAGTGCTTCAGTTGCCCACTTGATATATAAGGGTCTACACAATACATGGAGAATTGTAGGGAATCCAGATGTGAATTTCAAACTTTAGGCCAAAGAGGCAGAGTTGGAAACATTCTCCAGTGCAGCTGAATGGGAGAATTTTGTTGGCCTTAAGTCTGAAATAACCGCCTCCATTCCCTGCAATTCTCTCTTGAGTAGACCCTATAGTAATAATGCCACCTTGTCTGAATGGCTGGTCTAGTCAGTGATTGAGCAATGCCACATAGAGCCAAGCCCTGTGTACTCACACATATCTAATAATAATTGGTAGTCTAACTATAAGCAGTTTGTTTAATGGAGCATGTCATTAGTTGTTGCTTGTAAGCGTAATGTGACTGTATAATGGGAAATCATGTTTATTTAAGTGTGTGCTTGCTTTGGCAATCCCAATGTACATGTACACATACCACACTTTATGCATCTCTGAGAGATGCCCCTTTATAAACAGGTCCTGTATCTATTCCTGGCAGAAGTCTTGCTAAAGAGTGATATGTTTAATGTGTCAGTTTTAATATGCATTAACATTTTTGTTCCAAGCTGAATTGGTCTTAGAAGGACCAGATGGCTTAGATCTTCATTGCTCCTTGAAGGGTCTTATTTGCCAGGAGGTGTGACTATGAAATCTTAAAGTGCCCACACTTTAAGATTAATTGAGAAACTGCATGTTCACCTCAGTACCCAACTCCACTAAATATTATGTCCAGAAATATTAATCCTGCACTGGTAAATGCATGCTCCATAGCACTCCAGTGACTTTGAAAAATGTAAAATACAGTGTTATACAATCAAACCACGATACCCCTAGCTAAAGATCTCGATTCATCAAAGCCCCAGACTTTTTTTTTTTTTTTTTTAAAGTAGTGTTGCAATATGATTACAGTGCACCTCCTGCTAAATACCTGGAGTTCAATGAATCATCCAGGAACATGGGCTAACTATGGATGACCAAATGACCTCATATTTTCCACGAGGCTATCTGATTCACATCAGTAAATCCGCTTGCAAGTAAGATAAAATAAAAGTGCAAGTAGAAGATTTTGAGTTAATCGTTTAAAAGCAACATCGTTTTTAATGGCCCACAAAATAACTGGACCATAGTAAGGACTTCATGGCATATTTTAGACTTCATTTATTACGGAAATGGGTTAATAGCAATAAAAGGTCAATTTAAAGGTGTGTGGGTGTATGCACAAAGCATAAGCTAGGTGAAACTGGCCCTTTAAAGGGCCACGCCCAGCACTTTTTTGATTTAATGTGGGACTAAACCCAAACAATTTTTTTTTCATACTTGAAGTGGCTTCTTCTCTGAGATGGTGGAGCAACCATTGATGGCTCCTAGTGGTGTGTCTGTGTGACATAGGAGGGAGAAAAGTATTTGCAAATGCAATGCAAATGATAATACAAACAGTTAGGAAGGAGCCAATGGTGTGAATATATATGTAATGCCGTATGTGAATTCAATATAAACAATAAGGAAATGTGATCCCGTAGTACAGTGTTTCTCAAACCTGTCCTCAGGACCCCCAACGGTCCAGGATTTAGGGATTACCCAGTTGTATTTAATTAAGAATATGTACAGCTGGTGTGGTTCCCTAACCATTTAGCAACCATACCAGGTGTTCTACAAATTCTTATTTAAATACAACTGGGTAATCCCTAAATCCTGGACCATTGGGGGATCCTGAGGACAGGTTTGAGAAACACTGCCGTAGTAGAAGTGAGCAGGCAGCCAGTGAGACAGACTCAAGATGTCAGCTGTGTATTATAAGAAGGAACACAAAGCATGAGAATAAAAGGTAACCATTAACCCCTTGATGTGGCAAAAACATTTTTTAGGGTTTAATCCCCCTTTAAATTCAATGATAAATAATGCTTATTTAATGCATTTAAAAAATAATAATTGGCTGTTTAAAATGTATTTCACCCTCCCATCCAGTTTGGAGTGTCCCTTTCATTTTAGTGTAAACTGAATTGCAGCAGCTGAGGGCCTCAGATATTCTAACTGGCATTAATTCAAGGGAGTCAATCTGTAGTGTTCATCTTGATTTTCCAGCTGGTTTGAGAAGCACATTTTTAATCCTTATTAAATTACCCACTTTTTACATTTGCACATCTCTTTATCTTAACTCTTGAATGCTAGAGGTTTTTGAAAATAATCATGCACATTCCCTGGCTGCTTGGTTAAAGTTTTCTTTGGTTGTCAATAATTTACCGATGTTTGTCTTTTAGTGACATAGCAGTGGTGGATAATTTACGTTTATTAACTTTAATCAAATTGATTTGTGATTCGCTGTGTGATAAAGGTTAAATATAATAATATCCTTTTATTTCTTGTTTTCATTTTTGACTTATTGAAATAAAGACTTCAAAAGGACTTTATTTGCTTGCTGGCGTCATTGAAGCAGGTCATGCCCATCATAATCTGCCTCAATCCCCAGCTTTTCATGTTCAGTATGGCATATGAGAAGATCAAACTACACAAGACACGTCTCCTTCCAGGTTTCCATGGGAACACAGGTTTTTAAAGTCCAACCAGTCTTATACTAGATTTTAAAAGAAATGCATTTATCTCCTAAACGTAACACTGAAAAACATCACATTACCTTCAACACCACCATTTATATATTTTTTGGATTTAATTTCTATATCATAATATTTTGAACCAGTGCACAGAATATCATTTTGTAAAGAAAATATAAACCCAAACAATAGGAGTGATCAGTGCGCTGAGTAAACCCCACCAGCAAAGAATATTATAAAAGGAAATGTAATAATTGCCTGAAGAAGGATGATATTGTGGCACACACCTACCACCGATGATGATCTCCTCCACACCATTTGATTGTGTGGTGTGCGAATGACCCGCTCTTACACACCAATCAGGGAGAGGTTTAGTTTTCAGACTACCTTTCCCTGCGGTCACGGAGCAATGCATGTAAGCCCTCTAGTCTTTGAGTTTGCAAAGACCAAAACTTTATTTATTTTTGAATGGTGCACGTTCATTGGAGGCTGTGGCCATTTAATGGAACATTTCTGGAATTCACAAACAGGCCAAAGCTGATCCTTTTTACAATGAGCCTTGGGTTTTTTGCTTGGCATTTGTGAATGTGGACTGTACATTTAGTTTGGTTCCCAACGTTTGAAATGAGACATCTGCTGACTCAAGCTCATGGAAACTGCACAAGCCCAGCTTTAGTCTGACATCATTCACCAGCTAAGTTTCTCTGTTATTCAGTGCTCACAGGACCTATCAAAGCACATCTGTGTTGTCCGCTTGGTTACCAAGCTTCAATGGGGTCTTTGAATGAGTATATAGTATTCAATCATTTCCAACGTGCTTGTAGCATCATTGAAGTTTCAAAGTACGAATAAAACTTTATAGTAATTATATTTTAGCACCTTGAATTTACATGGGTACATGTGTTTATTTCTTTACTCTATCTCTGCTCTAGTAATTGGAAGTGCCTACATATCTGTTAAATACTCCAACAAACAACTCTTTCTTTGAGATGCACAGTAAAAGGTAAAAAGATCCCAATCGAGTTGTGGATCTGATTAAATTAAGCGATAAAAACACAAAGCTCATATGTTCATTTTGTCCATTACTTCATTAGCAGACCGCAAATCGAGGAAAAATATTTTTTATTAAAGCAACTTGTTGGGGTAAATCATATGGAACCTAGGAAATATCCATATGAAACCTAGGAAATATCTCTGTCCGGCATCAATACATTACAAGCTTTTTGTTAACCCATGCATAAAACCTGTGTTTTCATACTGTGCTTTGTCTGGTTTCTCATCACCTTTTAGTTTTAGGTTTTTTCATTGAAGAAGGTTACTTGCTTGTCAAACTACAAAGTGATGTCATAAAGACAAGACGCCACACAAATAATCTCAAGTCCACGTTTTAAAGCTGCAAAGACAGTATTCCAAATTCAACTCAGTATCTGCCACATAAACCTAGCAACCTATGCATGTGGGGTATAACTATACTCAGAGAGTTGCTGAATATATATTGGGGTGTTTGGCAGTAATGCAAATGTCCTGTCATTTCATACCTGAAGTACAAGTGTGTGGGGGAAAAACCCAAATCCATACCACAAACTTTGGAAAAGACTGGTGGTAAAATAACTAACTACAAGTACAATCATTAGGCCTAACCATTTTTTATTATAGGATTTCCCTCACCCCACCCTTTTTGAACCATTACGTTTAACCCGTTTTATTCTGAGTTTGCAGCTCTTCTATCTAAAAAAACAGGTACAATGATCATTTGAGTATTGTTTGTATTTGTTTTATTTTTTTCAGCAATATCCTGCTTGTCCTCCTGTTTTGCAACTTTTTTCTTTTTTCCTTTTACTGTGTTAGTCTACCGGGGTGACCTGGCTTCCTGCAGCTGGTCCTTTTGAGCTGCAGTTTTCGTCTGATGTTCGATTGTTGTAATCTATAGAATTCTAACAATACCATGTACAGTATAGTTACTATTTCCTTGTATTAATTTTGTGAAAACAAACAGCCTGTGTTAGGGGCTTTCTTTGTGCAGACATATTAATATTTAAACCAGGCTTGACAAATTCCAGGCGCCAGATCGCCATGACTGCCAAGAAATGAGACCTTGCCATCCTGGTGCCCAGTGGCAAGTCCACTGAAGTTGGTCAGTGCCTGCATAAGAGGCACAGACCAGGCTGGAGCAGAACTGGCCCCACCTACCTACTGCAGGTATGGTAAAGCAACAGGGATATTAAATGATATTGAAAAAAGCTTTCATGAGTAACTGTATGTGCTGTTGTCTGGCTCCTAAAACTAAATTAAATTTGTCAAGCCCTGATTTCGGCACTTTTTTTAATATCCATGTTGGCATGCCTTTCTTTTTTGACAGAGGTTTTCCAAACAAGCTACGTGTATATAATTGTAATAGATGAAATTAATTTAGTTAATAGTTTTACTTATCAGGCTAGACTCAAGATTTGATTGCTGTGATTTTTGGCCCAATTCCGCCACCCCTTCTAGCACCAACCGAGTAACAACTCATTCTCTTGAGGATAATCATTCTTTCAACAATGATTTGCCTTAGGTTACTAAAATATTTCAGATTCTGGGGTAAACTGGTGTGCCAATATGGAACTTGGCAGAGCTGAACCTTTGTATTCCTCCTTCTCGCACATCCTGAATGTATTACTATAGAAAAGGGTTCGCATCTTAGGATCAATTTGCGGCTTTAGGTCTTTAATAAATAAAGTGGAATGGTGGCTGTTCATTTAATGACATGGCCAACCTGCAGGCAATATTAAACATTTCATTTGAATGCCAGGTGATTGTAATGGCTCAATACAGAGGAACTGTATTGAAAATATAGACACAGCCATTATTAAAATGTTAGGTTTTTCTTATTGTAGGAAGTTCTGGTTTAAATTAATTTTACTACTAGTAAAGTAGTTTATATAATAATTTGTGTACTCCCTGCATAACACAGTATATTTTAACTTATTCTCATTATGTTAAAATATTGCTCTGTGCATAAGCAATATTATGCACCATAACAAAAACAGGAATGTAATGTAAACAACATATCATCTCCCTTCATATGCGCTCCATCACTTGTGTTCATGTATTAACAAGAATGTATTTTGGACACCTATTTTGTGGTATCGTTCTTTGATCACACTGTTACTAGAAATATTTGCAGCTTAGAATAGGAATTTCTTTGCGCCTTGCTAATTTTTTATAACCATTTTATAATACAAGGACATTAATAAGTAAAATTCCAATACAATGTATTCTCCCCTCATGGAAACCATTGGTCTGGATTTAGCCTCCATTCTGTCTGTGGTTTTTTTCACATTTTATTATGCTTTAACACATTTGCACCAACAAGGTTAGTGCGGCACACCTTAGAAAACTAAAAACAGTGCACAAATGTAAGACAGGCTAGGCTTTGGTTACCAAACAATATCTATTAATATTTTTTTTTAATATTTTACAGTAACTGGTTCATGCAAGTAGTTAAGTTGGAGACATTACCAGTTTAAACATTATGAAACAATACTGAGTAGAGGCCCTGTGAGCATGCTTACAACCTTCACCATCGCATAATGCAGTGTGTGGTCATAAACTGCCCCATACTAAGGGATTTCTTTTATGGATGTTTGTTCATCAAATACAAACTCTTTTATTACAAATTTAAGTTAACACATTTAGTTTATGGTTATTGGTATTGTCACCTTCAATATACTATTTCTCTTTAGGTTCACCTTTAACAACTGTCTTCATATTGGTTCATTTTCAAACCATGTATTAGTCCTAAGCTAATAATTGCACTACTGTTTGCTTCTAATGTAGTTTCAAAATACTATCCAGTTGTGACTTATGCTTCACAGAGATCTTCTGAAGAAGGGAAACATGGGTCCTTTTTATTAAGGAAGGCTATTGTATATGGCTATTTGGC
Organism: Pelodytes ibericus; assembly: GCA_036172795.1. NCBI lineage: Eukaryota > Metazoa > Chordata > Amphibia > Anura > Pelodytidae > Pelodytes > Pelodytes ibericus. Next base: position 208,975,095 of record CM069857.1, on the reverse strand, counting down.
AGTCATGTTCTATTTTCTCTTGTAAATTCTCTGAAGGAATCCTCCACAGCTCTGGCTTCTAGCAGTGTACTGTACGTACATTGAAATGTGTAACAAAGTACTTCTGTGTTCACTTATGGTGGTCTGTACCATATCTAAATAGTTCTACGTTCCTTCAGGAATTTCACATTACTAAAGACTAAACTCAGGCTGCTCATGTGATCAAGTTAATGTTAAATTATCGTGGGTACAAATAACTGCACCCATGAAGGCCAAAAGTTTGCTCTCTGCTTGGTGGTAGACTATAACACCCATGATCCTCTGGTAGCCTGAGCCCAGTGCAGTACTGATGATGTCAGCTGGAGAGAAAATACATCAGAGCTTTAAAAAGATCGTGAGGCCACTGAGGCACTCTCCTCTGGTGTATGCCATTGGGATGGGGGAGGGCGGGGGCAGTGATGATGGCATTAAACATAAAATGTGTCAGCAGATAAAGACTATTCAATACATCCAGTCTGCCCAATTTTCTAAATACTTTTAGTCCCTGGCCTTCTCTCAAATATTGAGGATATCCTTATGTCTAGCCCATGCACAGTTAAATACATCACCGTGTTAACCTTTACCACTTCTGCTGAAAGACTATACCACACATCCACTACCCTCACAGTAAATTCATGCTTTAGATATTTCTTTTAAACATTTGTCCATCTAATTTAAGACTGTCCTCTTGTTATGGTTGTATTTAATTATACTGTCCTTTTACTGTGTAAGTTCCCTTTATGTATTTAAATTGTTCTATCATATCCCCTCTGTCTCCTTTTCCTTAAAAGTTGTACATTTTAAGATCGTTTAACCTTTCCTGGTAAGTTTTATAATTCAACCCATGAACCAGTTTAGTAGCCCTTCTCTGAACTCTCTCCAAAGTATCAATATCCTTCTGGAGATACGGTCTCCAGTACTGCGTACAATACTCCAAGTGAGGTCTCACCAATGCTCTGTACAAGGGTCTAGGACACTTCTTCGCCGCATTTTCATCGCTGACAGTTCAGCGCGGCAGTTAGAACGCTGAACTGTCAGCAATGAAGTATAACGCGGCCGTTTCACCGCGGCTGCGGCTATGTAAGAGCTGACAGTTCAGCGCTGAACTGTCAGCTCTTACAAATCTAAAAGTAAAACGAAAATAACCCCCCCTAATAAATGATTCCCCCCCAATAGTAACACTAAACACTAAACCCCAATACGAACACTAAACCCCAATACTAACACTAAACCCCAATACTAACACTAAACCCCAATACTAACACTAAACCCCAATACTAACACTAAACCCCAATACTAACACTAAACCCCAATACTAAAATTAACCCCTAATACTAACCCTAACCCCTAATACTAACCCCCAACCCCTAATACTAAAGTTAGCCCCCTAAACCCCAATACTAACCCTAATACTAACCCCTAATACTAAAGTTAACCCCCTAATACTAACCCTAATACTAACCCCGACCCCTAATACTAAAATTAACCCCCTAAATCCTAATACTAACCCCCGACCCCTAATAGTAAAATTAACCCCTAACACTAAACCTAATTCTAACCCCCTAAACCCTAATTCTAAACCAACTAAAATCGGTAAAATACTTACCTTTAGCGATGAAATGTCCCGCGATGAAATCTCCAGCAGCGATCTGTCTTGTGCTGTAGAGTCGGCGGTGAAGCGGCTGCGCGGAAGCAGCCGCGATGAAGTGTCCCATCCCCCTGTACAATGGCATGAGCACTTACCTCTTCCTACTGCTAATACCTCTCCCTATGCAACCAAGCATTCTGCTAGCATTTCCTGCTGCTCTATTGCATTGCCTAGCCTACCTTCAAGTCCTCTGAAATTATTACTCCTAAATCCCTTTCCTCAGATGTTGAGGTTAGGACTGTACCAAATAGTCTATATTCTTCCCTTGGGATTTTACACCCAGGATCTTGCACTTTTCCACATTAAATGTCAGTTGCCACAGCTATGACCATTTTTCTATCTTGCCTAAATCATTTGCCATTTGGCTTATCCCTCCATGAATATCAACCCTGCTGCAAATCTTTGTATCATCAGCAAACAGACATACTTTGCCAACAAGACCTTCTGCAATATCACTAATAAAAATATTAGAGAATGGGTCCAAGTACAGATCCCTGAGGTACCCCACTAGTAACAAGACCTAGTAACTGCCTAATCCATTCAATAATATTGGAATCCAAACTCAAAGATTGCAATTTGATAAGTCTTCTATGTGCATTAAAAGCCTTACTGGATTCTAGGTAAGCAATGTATACTGCATGCAACCCTGAAATACAGCATCTGGGTGAGCCACATAGGAATTAGTCATTTGTTGAAGATGTTGGCTGTGACCATCAGGTTCTATGATGTCCAGTCAGAATTCCCCCCTATTATGTTTTAATCAGAAAGCGTATATGAGCCCCAATCCCAGGTGCATACCTTCTTGTGGTTACTCAGCTGGTTTAATTTGTGTGTGCCACCACTCTAAATAAATATCTGGTTAACTAAATCACAGTCTATGTTCAGCTAATTATGTACTAATTGGAGCTATACTATACCACCGCTATAAACTAAAAGAAGCTACTGTATCTGGCTCACATGGAAGTATCACCATCCTTGTCTTTCCAGTTATTTACTGAAAGAATGTATTAATTTAATCATGTTTTCTTGTTATTTATGTACCTTAAATTTTCTGCGAAATTAAACGCTATGATAATATATTCGGGGGGGCGCACAATTTTCTATTCTTGCCTCAGGCACAGAAAGAGCTACTGGAATACATCTGAAATATATAATATTTTAAACCATATTTGGACCTGTGACCTTCCTCAAGATGATCACTGGTAAGGCAAATTGAAATGTTACAGTTCTTCACGGTCACTTCATAGCCGATGCAGGTTAGCATTGGGGTATTAGGTTTAGGGGTTAGTGTTAGTATTGGGGTTTGTGGTTCGAATTAGTTAGAGAGTTTGGGTAAGGGCTTGGGGTTAGGCGGTGAAACACACACGAGTCGTAGACTCAAGGCTAATATTTGACATACAATCTCACCCAAACATCCTGTGCATTTAAAACAAATAAATATGTATATATATATATATGACATATGCCACTGGTTTCTTCTCAATGTCTTCTCAGTGTCTGAGTTAATTGCATATAAAAGTAAAAATAAAATTAGATTTTTATCTCCAGCATCCATTTTGTGAATTTTACCCATGATGCAACATTCTCCAAAATCTTCCAGCAAGTCTCACTTTACAACTGTGGCCAAACAGGATCATAACCCCGCCCCCTTGTGATGTAATGGTTACATTACCCTCCCATTCAATGCAAGACTATGGTCAGAATTCTGACTACTAGACTGCATTCTGTGCCTCCTGTCCCAAAGTGAGAGACTAGTGCTGTAAAGTCTCTGGGGAGGAGCACCCAAAAACATCATTATCTCTCACAAAATGGCGACTCCCAGTCACACTTGTTTAGTAAAATATTTCATAAAATAAGCACACATAACAAAAACAAGACATATCTGAAATCAACAATGCAAAATAAAAAAATAAACCCTTTCCATTTTTTGGTGGGAGTATCCCTTCAAACGGCTTTATACAATATGTAAAGCCTGTGTGTTTCATGTAGGCCAGTGTTGGATTTCTTTTCTATGTGTCAAATCTGGAAAAAACATGTTTTATAATCGTGCAGTTTTTAGTTTCCACGTCACGGCTGTGCATACTTTCACATTTGTACAGTGTTAAAAGTTTTGGATGATAATGAGTGTGTAAATGTGCAATATCGAGCTCTAAATGAGAGCTCAACAAAAGATCTGGTTTTATTGGGTGTATTATCAGAACTAACCTCTTCAGTCATTCCATTGTTTCTAATGGTAATGAAATGTACAAAAGTAAACTAGTATATCCAAATCTCACTTTCTGCAAGCTACAGAAACGACTGATTTTCCAAACTGAATCTGCGGCTTTGTAGCTTGTTTGAAGTGTTGACCTGTGAGGTCTTGCTTCTCCTTTTGATGTTCTGTGAGAGGGCCAGAGGGGGAATTCTGCATGGTGACTGTATCCAGAGTGATTTCTTAATTCCCTTTTCACATCACTACTCAGCTCAGTAAAGTTATTGCCAGAAACATCCAGACTGCAATGCTGACAATATTTTTCATATAGAATGTAACTTATGTTTACACACACCACATAAGTCAAAAGACTTACTTGTCCCACAGAAATCACACATTCACAGTGCTACCACCACTGCAAGGAATTCTGGGTAGACATATGCAAATAGGGTTAACAATGATCACCTTTTTGCCTCACATGAATGCCTTCGAACATATGCACACTGTACAAGACCATCAATAAACATAGCTCAGGGCAGAGCTGCAGAGCCAGAAAACCACTCATAAACAGATGTTTTGTTCTTATTGGCAGCGGTGTATCTTGATTTTGTGCTGCCCTAGGCAGACAAAATCCGGGCACCCCCCTACCCAAGCTGCACACCCACGTTACACACAACGTGTGGTTTTTTTTTTCAGTGCTGGGGGGCGCTGTCGCCCCCCAAAATTTGCCGCCCTAGGCATCCGCCTAGGATGCCTCGGTGTAAATACAGCACTGCTTATTGGTACTTATTGGAACCAAACACCATAGTTTAAAGTTTAAAAAAAAAAATACTAATTTTTCAAGGACTACATTTACAGTAAACCTGTAGAGTGAGCATTGAAAAATTACTTCTGCATATATATACCGTATTTGCTTGAATATAAGACGACCCTGATTATAAGACGACCCCCCAAACTTTGGATATTCCTTTAGGAAAAAAACTAATATAAGACTACACTATAGGAAAAAAGTTTAACTTGTATATAGTCACATGTAAATTGCTTTTTAATATTTAATAAAAATGCATTTCTTGTTTTTATTTCCTTTTATGTGCCAATGCTGATCATTTTTATGTTCGGTTGCATATTATTTGATAGTTCACTGCAGTATATGAAGCCCAGAGTCTCACACCAATGCACGTAAAGATTTGCAGTATATATTTTCACTTAGTCTTAAAAAGGAAGTATGGCAGCTTTTTAATAACGTATTTGTTATGCAGAAACAACCCTCCCTCACTTCCTGCTGACAGAGAAAATATGCACATAGCAGACAGCAAACATCACTTATACATGTGACTATATATTCTTTAAAAGCAATCTTCCATCCCAACAGTTTCACTTCCTTCTCCCCGCCCTGTCTCGAACCTTCACACTTATATTTTAAAAAAATCTACCATTTTTACCAGAGTAAATGGAGGATTTGGTTGTCAACATGGCACTCTTATGAACTTGTACATGCTGTTTCTTGCTACCTATTTATTGTTATTGTCTTAAATCACTTACCCAATTACAAAAATAGTTCTAAAACAGTTTAAAAGGACCCCCCCCCCCCCCCCCCCCCACCAAACACACATTTTGCCAGCTGACAGTTAATTGTCTTGACTTGTTATTATATGTAAACCTATAGCAGGGCTCGACAAACCCCGGGCGCCAGGTTGCCATGGCGACCAGGAAATCAGACCTGGCGCCCGGGTAACGTGTGCCCCGCGTGGTGCCCTCGGCAATGGGATCGTTTTTTCCCTTTTTTTTTTTTTTTTTGCAGCAGCGGTGCGCGAGGGAGCAGAGTGAGTGCACCGGCTGGACAGACTTCCTGTTCGGCCCCCTCGCGCACTGCGTTATAGCTGATCACCTGGGAGCATAGCAGGGCAGCTGCTCTGTGCCACCGGGCTCAGGGAAACATCCCTCTTCCCTGCATTGAGGTGTAATAGCAGGGAGGGGGGACATTGATAGGTGAACTTTTTTTTTGTTTCTTAAAAAAACCCCAAAGACCCGCTGTCTTGTGTATGTGTCTGCCTGGATGTGTTTGTGTGTACATGTGTGTGTGACTGGATGTGTTTGTGTGTGTCTGCCTGGATGTGTTTGTGTGTATATATGTGTCTGCCTGAATGTGTTTATGTGTATAAATGTGTCTGCCTGGATGTCTTTGTGTGTGTATATATGTGTGTGACTGGATGTGTTTGTGTGTATATATGTGTGTGACTGGATGTGTTTGTGTGTGTGTATATATGTGTGTGACTGGATGTGTTTGTGTGTGTGTATATATGTGTGTGACTGGATGTGTTTGTGTGTATATATGGGTCTGACTGGATGTGTTTGTGTGTTTATATGTGTCTGACTGGATGTGTCTGTGTGTATATATGTGTGTGACTGGATGTGTTTGTGTGTGTGTATATATGTGTCTGACTGGATGTGTCTGTGTGTATATATGTGTCTGACTGGATGTGTTTGTGTGTATATATGTGTCTGACTGGATGTGTTTGTGTGTATGTATGTGACTGACTGGATGTGTCTGTGTGTATATATGGGTCTGACTGGATGTGTTTGTGTGTGTATATATGTGTCTGATTGGATGTGTCTGTGTGTATATATGTGTCTGACTGGATGTGTTTGTGTGTATGTATGTGACTGACTGGATGCGTTTGTGTGTATGTATGTGTCTGACTGGATGTGTTTGTGTGTATGTATGTGACTGACTGGATGCGTTTGTGTATGTGTTTGTATTTGTAAAAAAACAAGGTGTAACAGGTTTCGCACTCAGAAGTGGAGGGTGCAAGGAGAGGACTTTCACCCTAGTGAAATAAAGGATCCTGTATGTATATGGGACAGACTTTGTGTCTGTGTGTGACTGCGTGTGCTGGTGTTTATGTGCCGTTGTCTGGCTCCTAGATTTTTTTAGCTGGCTCCTAAAACTCAGATAAATTTGTCAAGCCCTGACCTATAGGGTGACCCACACATCCCCTCTATTATACTTGAAAACTACACTAACAGTCGCCTCTTTAAAGACCACAAGTGACAAATCACTGCTTTGAATGACCGAACATGCTGGAAGCTAATTCTTTTAAAGAAGCAAATGTTTAAAAAGAAAAGAAAAGGTGCAACGTTAAGCAAGCATTATCAACTCTTTTATAGCTGTCCGTGATTCCTAAAGCAAGTAGTTGAGGAGCCAACTCGAAAGCAGGCCATATTATATTTAGTGTTCACAAATGGAGATTTGTTATCAGATATTACTGTAGGTAAAAGTCTAGGATCTAGTGATCACCAATCAATGTGGTTTAATATAAGAACAGTGATGTAGTCACACCACACAAAAACAAAAGTTTTAGATTTTAGAAAATTTTTCTAAAATTAGATTATGTGTAAAGGAGTCATTATCAGACTAGCACAATCTAAATGGAGTCCAGGAGAAATGGGATTATCTAAAAGTTGCACTACTGAAGGCAACAAAAAAAGTGCATTAGGCTTGTCCGTAAGAGCAAAAATGTGAACAAACCACTGTGGTACTCTGCAGAGGTGGCCAAAATAGTAAAAAAACAAAAAGCTAGCATTTCGTAATTATAAAAAAAAAAAACCTCAGAGGAAGATAGAAAGATCGATAAGAGTAGGCAGAAAGAGGCAAAGCAAGCTATAAGAGCTTCCAAAGCACACTCAGAAGAGAAAATAGCCCAGTCAGTGAAAAAGGGGATAAACCATTTTTTAGATACATAAATGAGAAAAGGAAAGTAAAACCAGCATTAGTTAGATGAAAAACAAAAGAAGGATGCTATGTAGAAGAGGATAAAGGCCTAGCAGACTGCCTTAATGAATATTTGTGTTCTGTTTTTATAAATGAAAATGAGGGTAAATGACCTCCATTTAGGGGAAAAAGACTTTAGTCTTTTGATGGATGTAAGTTTACCAAGGAAGAGGTTTTACTTCAGCTGTCTAAAGTAAAGACAAATAAATTGATTTGCCCTGATGGGATACACCCAAAATTGTTAAAAGAACGTAGTGGTGTACTAAAAAAAACGTTAACAGGTTTATTTAAGCGATCATTGTTAATGGGAGTAGTCCCAGAAGATTGGAAATTAGCAAATGTTGGGCCCATTTACAAGAAAGGTAGTAGGGAGGAGTCGGGCAACTATAGACCAGTAAGTCTTACTTCAGTAGTGGGGGAAATAATAGAACCATGTTAAAGAATAGCATTGTTGAACATCTAAAATTGCATTGATATCAAGATGGGTTTACTTCCGGGAGATCATGCCAAACTAATCTTATTGATTTTTTTTTATTTTTTATTGGGTTACTAAAACAATAGATCAGGTTGGTGCAGTAGAGGTGCTTACCTAGATTTCAGTAAGGCTTTTGACACTGTCGCACATAGAAGGATTATCAATAAACTGCAATCTTTGAGTTTGGATTTCAGTATTGTTGAATGGATTAGACAATGGCTGCTTGACAGGCAACAGAGGGTTGTAGACAATGGAGTATATTTGATGCAAGGTCTTGTTACTAGTGGGGTACCTCAGGAATATGTTTTCTCTTTAATATTTTTATTAGTGATATTGCAGGTGGTCTTGTTGGTAAAGTTTGTCATTTTGTTGATGATACAAATATTTGCAGCAGGGTTAATGTTCAGGGAGGGATAAGCCAAATGGCAAATTATTTAGCTAAACTAGAAAAATGGTCAAAACTGTGGACAAGTGAAAGATTATGCACCTTGGGTGTAAAAACCCCAAAAGCAGAATATAGAATATTTGATACAGTCCTAACCGCAACATCTGAGGAAAGGGATTTAGGAGTAATAATTTCAGAGGACTTAAAGGTAAGTAGGCAATGTAACAGAGCAGCAGGATATGCTAGCAGAATGCTTGGTTGTATAGGGAGAGGTATTGGCAGTAGAAAGAGGGAAGTGCTCATGCCATTGTACAGAGCACTGGTGAGACCTCACTTGGAGTATTGTACTCAGTACTTGAGACCGTATCTCCAGAAGGATATTGATACTTTGGAGAAAGTTCAGAAAAGGGCTACTAAACTGGTTCATTGGTTGAAGGATAACACTTATCAGGAAAGGTTAAAGCATCTTAACATGTACCACTTTGGAGTAGGTATGGAACCCACTTTGGAATAGGTATAGAAGGTATGGAACCCACTTTAGAATAGGTATAGAAGGCACGGAACCCACTTTGGAATAGGTATAGAAGGCACGGAACCCACTTTGGAATAGGTATAGAAGGCACAGAACCCACTTTGGAATAGGTATAGAAGGCATGGAACCCATTTTGCATTAATAGATGGATTTAGTGCAGGCGTAAACCACTGCTTGTGTAAAGGTTATGTACTAGTTTAATTCTTACCCACAGGTTGATTTATGAGTCATTGAATCTTATTTTGTTTACTTGCAATGTGTCCAGTGCAGAATGGTGTCCAGATGTAACTGTACCTAAACAGGGTGCCTGTCTATACGTGAATCATGTAAATCTTTCATAGTGGGCAATGCAAAGATTAAATTAACCTTATATAGCAACACGCAGTGAGTTAAACATGTCAGGTGCATTTACAATACCTTTTCTTTGTAAAACTTGTCTCTTGTTCAGGATGTTATAATGCAGCACCCAGGGGGCTCTGGATTCTAAAAATCCATGTCGCTGGCTCTTGAACTGGAAGTACCATCTCATAAAATTACAAGGCTGGCTCTTGGGTTTGTCTGCTTAGCTCCTAAAGTCAACAAATATTTGTCAAGTCCTGTTTTTTAAATCTACTTATACATTGTTTTTCATCTACATGCAGCTGTGTTGATCACATGACCACCATTTGTTTATGAAAACTTGTGAAAAGAAACAGTACATTTAATGACTCAGTCATGATGACAAATAGCACTTAAACGTTACCTTTTATGAATTGAAAGAAACCTAATGTATCTAGTTTACAGTTCACATGTTTGGGAAATTAAACTGTTGCTGTCTGGCCAGCTCTTGGATATATGTTGCGCTCTGGCCAGCTCTCGCATAGATGTTGCGCTCTGGCCAGCTCTCGCATAGATGTTGCGCTCTGGCCAGCTCTCGCATAGATGTTGCGCTCTGGCCAGCTCTCGCAAACATGTTGCGCTCTGGCCAGCTCCCGCAAACATGTTGCGCTTTGGCCAGCTCCCGCAAACATGTTGCGCTCTGGCCAGCTCCCGCAAACATGTTGCGCTCTGGCCAGCTCCCGCAAACATGTTGCGCTCTGGCCAGCTCCCGCAAACATGTTGCGCTCTGGCCAGCTCCCGCAAACATGTTGCGCTCTGGCCAGCTCCCGCAAACATGTTGCGCTCTGGCCAGCTCCCGCATACATGTTGCGCTCTGGCCAGCTCCCGCATACATGTTGCGCTCTGGCCAGCTCTTGGATATGTGCAAGCTTTTACATGACAACTGTCACACCTATAGCAAGTGACATGCTAATTAATCCTCTAACCCTGCTCTACTGTGTCGTGCCGTTGAATACTAATCTATTCAATGTTCACTCTTTACTTTTTTTATTTTGTTACTTTTTAGCAGTGCTGGTGTGTCCTGCCAGCATTGCCATGTTCTCTCCTCTCTTGTGTCGAATAACTGATAACCCGACCCAAGCTTCTAGAAATCCTGCTCCCCAGGGCTGCAGCCACAGGAGGATGTTCTGCCCTGCTTCCCTCTCACCTGTTAGGAGTATACAAGCGGTTGATGTGCAGGCTGTCTTTAACAACGTGATCTAGCGCAGGGGTGCGGGACTTGGTTCTGAGTCGGATTGTCAGTTATCCGATCCAAGGGAGCGGAGAACATGGCAATGCTTGCAGGACACACCAGCAGTGCTAAAAGGTAAAGAAAAAAAAAAAGTAACAATTGTACATTGATATTCAAAGGCTCAGCACTGTAGAGCAGAGTTAAATGTTTAATTAGGATGTAAGTTGCTATAGGGGTGATAGTTGTCCATTAACTTGAGTACTTGGCTGTTGCACATTAATTATATATGAAAGAAAATGTAATGAATGCAGTGCTTTTTTTGTTCTAGTATGTTGGTGTTACTTTAAGCTAAAGTCACTATATAAAAATGTTTGGGCATTTTTTAGTTTCATTAGCTTCTTTTCATTAATCTGTTTGGAAATCATACTCTCCAGACATTCACTCTGCTCTGGTGATTGCAGCCGGAAGATGTTTGCAGCTGTTTTCAGCTACTTCATTATTCTCTAGTTCCCTGTGGAATGGTCTTGTTCTAGAAAGAATCACTGCAAGTGCTAAACCATTTCAACAGCCATTTAATCTTTAGTAATTCTGTTCAATACTAACCATGTTCCTTTCCTCTTAGTTTGATCCTAATATGTAGTGCAATTAGCAGGAGTTAATTCACTCTAGCAGACAACTGCCATTCTTTCTCAACAGACTACTTGAGTGAAGTAGAATTTAAGAAATAAGAAGGATTTCATCCTTAGACAGCACATTCATCAAATGTAGAATTTTCTCTGTGACACAAGTATGGTGACAAACCACAAGAGCCAGGCTCCCTTGGCAGAGCTCTATGGGAGTTATGTTTCCCTGGCTTTCAGCTGCACTGGAGAATTTTTCCAACTCTGCTACATTGACTTAAAGTTTGAGACTCCCATCTCTGTTCCCTGCAATTCTCTTTTTATTGAGAAGACCCTTGAGTTTTATGTAGCACAGAAATACCTATTCAATATTTATCTTTTGATGTGAAATTCCTGTATCAATTAAGCAGCATCCACTTTGAGATATTTTGCATATCTATGGCCACACACTCAACTATTAGGCTGTTATAATTAATTATTAAAAATCTGCCCTCATATTTTACAGAACAGTTTGAAAAATCGAATAAGAATTTCAGCCAGCGAAAGAATGTAATATTTAGCAGAGAACTAGCAGACACAGGTGATATAATTAAGTAATGGATATCCAAATACACTTTGGCTACCTACTGAATTTTAAGTGGCGGGGTCCTCCACTTATACTGTTTTAAGCCTGTCTTAAGGTACAATTTCTCTCTCCCTCTCTTTCTGTCTCCCTCAATCTCTGTCTCCCTCTCTTTCTCTCTCCTTGAAGTTTCTGTGGTTAGTTTCAGTAAGACAATCTATACAGGTTCTAGATCTGTTCCTTTTATAGCATAGGTTTTAAAACAATGTAATGTAGCCTGGTGGGGGTTATTCCTGTATTATAGGGTTCTATTCACTTGTAAAGGTTTTGAAAATTAATTAAACTGTTTGCTTCACTTATCCTTGTAAAAAAGGTAAACTGCTTCTTAATCTTTCAAGTGGATCTGCCCCCTAACCTTATTTGCAGAGTACAAGTGAGTAAAAATTGTTTGCAGTGTAGTCTTTCACTATTTAGAGGTTACAGATCAGTTCCCATCTCCATGTTTGTATTTACCTGGAGACATTTCCCTTTAGTTAAGTAATTCAATACATTCCAAGCAGCCAGATTGGGCCTGGAAGTTTTGACTGGTTGAGGAGAGGTAGCTGCTGTGAGGCATATTGACTTATCCAGTTAATGTGTTTTACCCTGCTTAGCTTACCGATTTGCTGAATAAATGACCTTTAGGGTCCTTGATTGCTGCTCTTTCAAGGACACATTCCAGCTCGATCTTGCAGAAGAGTTTTGCTGAAATCTTGTTGTTTTTCATTTGGCCTATTACTTTGGACAGTTTGTCACACAAAGACAGCAACTATTAAACAATAGTACACACTCCGACTCGCTTTCCTTGGCAGCAGTGGACAAATAAATGCCCTATAAAATACAACATTTTAAATCAGGTCTCGACAAACCCCGGACGCCAGGTCGCCATGGCGACCAGGAAATCAGACCTGGCGCCCGGGTGCTGTTTGTCACAGGGTGCCCTTGCCAGCTGCCAAGCATAAACGTCCCCCTCCCCTGCAATGAGGTAAGCAGCACATAAATTTTTGTTCTTTTAAAAACACAAAAATTGTGTGTATGTGATGTGTGTATGTAACTGGCTGTGTATGTATGTGTGTATGTAACTGGCTGTGTATGTATGTGTGTATGTAACTGGCTGTGTATGTATGTGTGTATGTATGTGTGTATAACTGGCTGTGTATGTATGTGTGTATGTAACTGGCTGTGTATGTATGTGTGTATGTAACTGGCTGTGTATGTATGTGTGTATGTAACTGGCTGTGTATGTATGTGTGTATGTAACTGGCTGTGTATGTATGTGTGTATGTAACTGGCTGTGTATGTATGAGTTAATGCAACTGGTGGTGTGTGGGTGTGTGTGTGTGTGTGTATGTATATATGTGTGAATGCAACTGGCGCTGTGTATGTGGTGTGTGTGTGTGAATGTAACTGGCTGTGTATGTGGTGTGTGTGTGTGTGTGTGTGTGTGTGAATGTAACTGGCTGTGTATGTGGTGTGTGTGTGTGTGTGTGTGTGTGTGTGTGTGAATGTAACTGGCTGTGTATGTGGTGTGTGTGTGTGTGTGTGTGTGAATGTAACTGGCTGTGTATGTGGTGTGTGTGTGTGTGAATGTAACTGGCTGTGTATGTGGTGGGTGTGTGTGTGTGAATGTAACTGGCTGTGTATGTGGTGGGTGTGTGTGTGTGAATGTAACTGGCTGTGTATGTGGTGTGGGTGTGTGTGTGAATGTAACTGGCTGTGTATGTGGTGTGTGTGTGTGTGTGAATGTAACTGGCTGCGTATGTGGTGTGTGTGTGAATGTAACTGGCTGCGTATGTGGTGTGTGTGTGAATGTAACTGGCTGCGTATGTGGTGTGTGTGTGAATGTAACTGGCTGCGTATGTGGTCTCTGTGTATGTATGAGTGAATGTAACTGGCTGTGTAGTTGGGGTGTGTGTGTGCCAGTTACATTCACACATACATACACAGCCAGTTACATTCACACATACATTACATGTGTGAATGTAACTGGCTGTGTATGTATGTGTGAATGTAACTGGCTGTGTATGTATGTGTGAATGTAACTGGCTGTGTATGTGGCGTGTGTGAATGTAACTGGCTGTGTATGTGGCGTGTGTGAATGTAACTGGCTGTGTATGTGGCGAGTGTGAATGTAACTGGCTGTGTATGTGGCGTGTGTGAATGTAACTGGCTGTGTATGTGGCGTGTGCACCTCTATGCCCGGCGGGCCGCACGTTGGACGCCTCTGGTCTAAGGAAATAATGTGTATGCTTTCTATTGTTATCAGTCATGCAGTCAGATAATGGTCTGGCCTTCATCAGCTGGTTGGAATAAACTCAGCCACTTGTAAAGCAAAGCATATTCTAAAGGTTGCAATTGTGTGTAAATATTATTTTTACTTCTAAAACAATTTACGGTTATCCTGTAGTATTTCACTGAAAATTATTTCACAGGGACCTCTAAATGTATTGACATTCAATCAGGACCGCTTGGAGAAATAGGTAGTACTGTTGCTGTAGCAACAGCAATAAATCAATTACTGTATTTTTCACTCCATAAGACTCACCTGACCATAAGACGCACCTAGTTTTTAGAGAAGGAAAACCAGAAAACCACTCAGTATGCCAGGATTTAGCCACTCTATATGCCTGGATTTAGCCCCTCAATATGCCTGGATTTAGCCCCTCAATATGCCAGGATTTAGCCCCTCTATATGCCAGGATTTAGCCACTCTATATGCCAGGATTTAGCCACTCTATATGCCAGGATTTAGCCACTCTATATGGCAGGATTTTGCCCCTCAATATGCCAGGATTTTGCCACTCAATATGCCAGGATTTGCTCGTTTTGTAGAAATCACAAATTATTTGTCCTCATTGGGTTTATTTTATACTGATTCTATAGCAATTTTGGGTTACAGTATATTCTTTTTTTATGCACATTTTCTTTTTTAACCCATGTTACCTAGAGCTGCTAGTGTATTGTAGACACCTTTTTTTTTTTTTTTTTTAAACAATATTCTTATTATGCTTTTCATCCTGTCCCCTTTATTTGCCTCTTTTACTGCTCATTGGCATGACCTACCAAGTTCATGCTTTTACTGTTCACTGGCACAATGTGCCAAGTTTATACTTTTACTGCTCATTGGCAGTAAAAAAAAAAATATATATATATATACCAGTCCAAAACAAGAAAAAATACACGTACTCACGGGTCTTTTCAATTAAAGTGATGATGGTCTTTATAGTCTATTACCATGTAAAAGCACTCAAATACATTGTAACATGTGGTGGACGTTTCGGTCCGAATCTCGGACCTTTATCAAGACTGATATATATATAATGAAAGCAATAAATACATATACACTCGGTTCTCACTGCTGTGGTCTCTAGCCAATGATCTTTTGGAGACCTCGCAACTTCCCTGTTATCACACCTATGACTCTTTATTACATTACATGCAATATATCAACATTTTATTCATATAGCACCAACTACATACTATGAGAGTAGGTAGGCTTACTGTCTAGAGTCCTAGGCACTATCAAATCTGTCTTATCTATAAATACAATCTCCAAATGTGCTTTACTATGCATGGTTTACCATTTAATGAAGAAGACAATATTGACATTAAGCCAGGGAATTATTTATTCCCTGGCAGGAATGTAAGGGAGTTTTTAGTTTTTGGCACCGGAAAACAGCAATATGTGGTGGTATCAAACAGAATGGAGAGGGTGGATTGGGGGGGGGGGGGGGGGGGGGTACATGCAAATTGTGTTCTGCCCCTGGCATGTGTAACTCTGGTTATGCCACAGACTCCTATTGATAAGATTCCTGATCTTCTGCAAGTTATATCGCAGCTTTTCAAACACGCTGGGAGCCATAAAATGAGTCTAGTCATTTAATACAATTGTGAAGGATCTGGACCTCTTTAGGTGTTAGGTAAAACAATCAATATCATTTGTTGCCAGAATTTCCTACACACAAATAGGTTAAATAGTATTCTTATCTAACGTCCGCTTCCTGGTTCCCCTCTGGTATTGCACACTAAGAATTGCAAAAGTAGATTTATGTCCTTAAAGATTAATGAAAAACCATATAATACACGCAAAACAACTTATGTTAAAACACATCGGAGAAATTATTCAGAAGACACATTTTAAGATTTATTTGTAAATATACCTACTTTCATTATACAGCAGAATGGAATGAACAGAGTGTACAATTCAGATTATGTGCAACAGACAGAGTATATAAATAAAGCAGTGTGTCAAAGTGATAACAGATCTATTAGACTGAGTCTGGAGGGGCGATGTAAATTTAATATAAAGGGAATTCTCTTTTATCATGAACAGGATCATCACCTGAAGTAATCTTGTTCTGATTTGTTTAAATATCAGCTGTCACATGGTTAAGTTATTCCTTGTGTTACCCAGAAATAGCTTTTGCCGTTTCTATGATTATGACAAAAAAAAGAAGGAAAAGCAAAGGTGTCATGTGACCTAGATCACAGTGTATCTAATCACTATACTATAAATACTGACCCATTTTGTAACGTGCCCAAAAAAAAATTGGAATTGTAACCTGAAGGAAAATGCTCAAAATCTGAGCTCATCTTTGATACATTGCTAATGAAGCTATATAATCCCCACTATTAGAATGGGATGTAATGGACATCATTTTTCTTTTTTAACAAATATTATTGTTATATATTTATCATTCCTTTGTTGCTCCTTGAGATCTACACAGTATACATTACTCTGGATGACCATATACATTGTGTATTATGTTTCGAAAGTTGACTGCTTTTTAGTGGTGATGTCACCTAAGGAAAATGCCACAAAATCATTTCCCCCCTCCCATACTTTCTTTTGTAACAGTCTTATGCCATTTTAATGTTTCTGCAACAACATGCTTTTTTTTTTTTTTTTTTTTTTTAAAAAGGTCAGGAATCGCTGATGCATTTTATTCCTGAAGTCGTTTTTAAGCAGTGTTTAGAATTAGCTTTTTTAGTATAGCATCTGTGTTTGTTTTCTTGGATGCACAAGAATTGTAATTCATACTGTCAACTCAGATTAAAACCTTAACTCTACATAATGGTTGTTTAATATAATGTATAATTAACACAGAGACTAAATAGTAATTTCCTGTGCTTTATTGGTATGAGCATGCAATGTATGTTGGCTAACCTTTTTATTATCTTGAGACCATTTTATGCACTATTCTCAGTAAGCTTATAATACCAGCTAGTTACCTAAAGAAATGTGAAGCAATACATACATATTGTTAATTGTGAACAGTTTAGATAATGGGATGTTACAGGAAAGCAAATATTTGGAGAAAAAAACCTTCATTCCAAGAAATTTGAGAATTGCTTCTATTGCATGCTTTTGTGGCCCCTGTTCTATCTGATTTTGTGCTCTGGCTACTACCTCTCCAAATCCATATACTTATTTGCTGCACTCCCCTCTGATAATCCTTGTTTGAGACCTGGCCTTTCTGTGGAGGGGAATCTGGTTCCATTTGCATATACAGTTCTGGTGGTGGACTGATGCTGCACTACTGAGGAAATTACCTGCACATTGCAACATACTAGTACCATACTTTATAAAATGTATTTGGAGTAAAGCTGAAATAGATGTACCACAGTGAGCACTTGCTACTTGTTTATACTGTCTACATTTTCCAGTGGGATTTGATTCATGGCATTCGGCATAAATCACATTTTAATCTACATAAGCCCTGCCCTGCAACCTATTCTATAGGCACTGCCACACTGATTGTGTGCAGGCATTTAGCAAGTATCAGTTTTGTTTCAATTAGTCACTTCCTGTGCTGCTCTGCTGGTGGAATAGAATACATAGTGAGGAACGTAAGTGACCTTGCTTTTGTACCTGTGGGATCTCTTAACAGTGCAACGCATTGATGATATTCAATTCATTTGAATGGCATTATTCTCATTTGGTTCCTGTAGCCAAAATAAATTTGGAAAGAAATTGATTTTTACTCAGCTAGTGTGGGCATTCCTGGTTTCTTGCAAATTGCTGTAATCTTACAAATTCATCTACGGGTAAGATTTTTATATTTTAAGCAATGCAAATATGCATTGTAAAGTCATTGAATGTACTTTAATATGCATTAACATTTGGAAGATGCATTTTAGGCACCTTTAACTGGGGCTGTGGTGTTTAAATCCAGGAGCATGAAGTCAGGATTAACAGTTTCTGAGATATTTTATTAAGTACTAATCATTCTCTGTTATGGCCTTTCTACTTTCCAATTCATTTATCCACTGTACAGCTCTGTCAAATATCGTATATGGCAGGGCTTGACAAATTTAATTTGATTTTAGGAGCCAGAATTTTTTTTTAGGAGCCAGACAATCACGCAAACGTAAACACAATTCATAAACACACACGCCTACTTCACATATATACAAACACACCTACTTTACATATACACATATATCCAAACACCTCACACACACCTACTTTACATATACACATATATCCAAACGCCTCACACACACCTACTTTACATATGCACAAATATACAAACACCTCACACACACCTACTTTACATATACACATATATCCAAACACCTCACACACACCTACTTTACATATACACATATATACAAACACCTCACACACACCTACTTTACATATGCACAAATATACAAACACCTCACACATACCTACTTTACATATACCCATATATACAAACACCTCACACACACCTACTTTACATACACCCATATATACAAACACCTCACACACACCTACTTTACATATACACATATATCCAAACACCTCACACACACCTACTTTACATATGCACAAATATCTAAACACCTCACACACACCTACTTTACAATACATACAAACACACACCCACCTCACATAGTCTTTTCTTGGGGGTTTCTTCTTGATGTGTCCCCCCTCCCTGCTGCTTTACCTCACTGCAGGGGAGGGGGACACTCGTGCTGCTGCTGATCTCCTTTGGTCGGCCTGCTGAGTGCCAGGATGTCACGTGACGACACCCGGCACTCAGACACGCGTTGCGCGAGGGGGCGGAGCTTGCAGTCTGTGCCATCGGCCATCGGCACAGACTTTACCCCCTCGCGCTGCGGAAAAATCAGATGCAAGCGGCAAGGGGACCATGAGGCTGACAGCACCCAGGCGCCAGGTCTAATTTCCTGGTCGCCATGGCGACCTGGCGCCTGGGGTTTGTCGAGCCCTGGTATATGGCACTTATTTTAATAATTTAGATAATAATTTTAGAATCAAAGGTATTACTTTTTTTTGTGTCTACATGTAGTGATCTGTTTTACTAATGACAAATGATCCAGGCTGTCATTTTTCCAATTTTCTATTTATTTATTTTTGCTCTAGTGCTTTGCTGTAAGAGACATGGATTTTCCATACTGAAGGTTAAGCAGTTTAACATAATCCTGCCTAAACGAATAGATGCTCTTGCCTTGGACCCAGCATCTGGAGCTGTCACTATGTATTAATGCAAGGATTAGTAGGGGACTGATACATGTGTCCATCATTGGCTTTCTTGAACAATTGTGTTACTTAAGGCAGATAGTGTATGATAAGATAAGCTTTTCTTTGCAGCATCAGTGTCTTTATCACCATAGAATCACAGCATTTGATCTTTGTAAGATAACATATTATGTCCTATAGAAATGTATGTGCAAATGCAGATTTTAAACTGGAACTAAACTACAAAAAACCTGAATGTGCTCCGTCTCACTACAGTCCCACAGGCAGTATATGAAAATAAGCTATACAGACTGGGTCTGTACATTTGCAAGAAAAGAAACATTATAGAAGTTTGTTTATAAAAACACAATGTTATATACAGACTTGTACAACCATCTACTTATGGCTTAAAACTGCCTTGATAACAAATGCACAGATTAACATTTTGTAGCATATGCACTGTGGCAGACAAGAGAAGTGTCCACGGTGTTCTTTTTCTTCAGGTTTTCCATGCGTGGCTTTGTTTGTCTTGTTCTCCTAGCAAACTTGACATTCCTGTGTTTTCCTTTTCCGTTCACTTGCCAGTTAGTACTGCTTAGTCTTCCTCCATAACTTGCGCCAATATTGCATGGTTAGGTAATGGTGACCCCCAAATATTCTAAATTTTGTGTGCAATATAAATCTGTGTCTAAACAAACATATCTTTATGATGGACTAACACCTGGCTGAAAGACAAACGAAACTGAAGGCTTTAGATAGTTGTTGTTTTTTAATCTGGTGTGGAATTGGTAACAATCAGATGATGACAGAGAAGTACCGTATTTGCTCGATTATAAGACTAGGTTTTTTTCCAGAAATAAATGTCTTATAATCGAGGGGACAGTCTGTGCAGCTGCAGCTCCGCCCCTCGCGCATTTCTCTTTAGTGTTTGAATCTGGCATGGCGCAATGAAGATGGTAATACCCGGGCACCAGGTCTCATTTCCTGGTCGCCATGGAGCCCTGGATTTGTCGACTTAAAAGACCAATTTCGAAAGGTGTTTTGACATAAATACTTTAACCCCTTAGTGACATGACTTTTTTGGCTTGTCCGACGCTTGGGGACATGGGCTGTTTTAACATTTCTGAGGTGTTTGTGTTTTGCTGTAATTTATTTCTGTCTCATTTAGTGTACCCGCACAAACTATATATCGTTTTTATCGTTATAAGAAGGGCTTTCTTTTGATACCATTTTTTTGATAATAGCATATAATTTGATGTAAAAAAAATAATAAAATATGGCAAAAAAAATTGAAAAAATTATTTTTTTATGACTTTTATTTGAAAAATCGTATACTCATGTACAAGAGACAACAAAAAAACACTGCTAAAAAGTTTCTAATATATGTCCTGAGTTCAGAAATAGCCCATGTTTTTATGTTTTTGTGCTTTTTTATTCATGTTACAGGGCCAGAACTATAAGTGGTGCAAAGCTATTTTAAAATCCTTTCTTTCAAAATTAGCGATAGTGACATTGTAACACTGATTTCTGTACTAAATCCATGAATGACCCCCAACATGTACATATTTTTGAAAACTAGACAACTCAGGGCATTTAACTTGGGGTATTTTGACACATTTCATGTAGCCATTTTACCACCAATCTATGCCAAAGTTTGCAGAAAAAAATCTTTTTTTTTAATTTTTCACATATTGCAATTTAGGCAAACATTACCTTAAAATGTGAAGGGGTATTTCCAAATAACACCTCAATATGTGTTCAGCAACATCTCCTGAGTACACGGATACCACCCATGCATAGGTTTGTTGGTTTGTTTTGGGGCTAAAAGGCCACATTTAGGGGGTGCGCATTTTGGTTTTCCAACTTGGAATTCTGACATGCAGAAAACTTGTGCCCATGTCCCATTTGGGACATTTTTGAAGCCAGAAAGTGTATTCTATCCCACAAAACCATATATTTTTTTAAACTAGACACCCTAGGGTATTTCAAATGGTAGTATTTTAACACTTTCCATGCACTAATTATACTACCAGCCTATGTCAATGTTATGGATAGTAATTTTTTTTCACATACATAGTACTTTGGGCATGAATTCACAGATCCTGTTATATGTCAGTGCCAAACAACACCTCAATATGTGTTCAGCAACATCTCCTGAGTACAGGGATACCACCCATGTATAGGTTGGTTAGGTTATTTGGGGGTTAAAAGGCCACATTTGAGAGGTGCCCCTTTTGGTTTTCCAACTTGGAATTCTGACGTGCAGAAAACCTGCGCCCATGTCCCATTTGGGACATTTTTGAAGCCAAAAAGTGTATTCTACCCCACAAAACCATATATTTTTGAAAACTAGACACCCTAGGGTATTTCAAATGGTAGTATTTTAGCACTTTTCATGCACTAATTCTACCACCAGCCTATGTCAATGTTATGGATAGTAATTTGTTTTTCACATTCATTGTACATCGGGCATGAATTCACAGATCCTATTATGTGTCAGTGCCAAACAACACCTTAATATGTGTCCAGCAACATCTCCTGAGTACAGGGATACCACCCATGTGTAGGTTAGTTAGATTATTTGGGGGCTAAAAGGCCACGTTTAGGGGGGGTGCATTTCCAACTTGGAATTTTGACATTTAGTCAGACTACGCCCATGTTCCATTTGGGACACTTTTGAAGCCTGTCAAAGTATTTTACCCCATAAAACCATATATTTTGGAAAACTAGACATCCTAGGGTATTTAAAATTGTGGTATTTTAACACTTTCCAAGTGCTAATTCTACCACCAACCTATGTCAAAGGGTTGGGATGTAATTTTTTCCCCACACACATTGTAGTTCAGGCAGGAATTTTCAGATTCTGGTATTTGCCACTGCCAACCAACACCTCAATATGTGTTCAGCAACATCTCCTGAGTACAGGGATACCCCCCATGCATAGGTTTGTATTGGGTCTAAAATTGCACATTTAGGGGGTGCGCAATTCCAACCTGGAATTTTGACATGTAGTCAGCCTGCGCCCATGTTCCATTTGGAATATTTTTGAAGCCGTCCAATGAATTTTACCCCATCAAACCATATATTTTTGGAAAATAGACATCCTAAGGCAGGGCTCGACAAACCCCAGGCGCCAGGTCGCCATGGCGACCAGGAAATTAGACCTGGCGCCTGGGTGCTGTCAGCCTCCTGGTCCCCTTGCCGCTGCCATCCGATTTTTCCGCAGGGCGAGGGGGTAAAGTCTGTGCCGATGGCCGATGGCACAGACTGCAAGCTCCGCCCCCTCGCGCAACGCGTTTCTGAGTGCCGGGTGTCGTCACGTGACATCCTGGCACTCAGCACGCCGACCAACGGAGTTAAGCTGCAGCGTGAATGTCCCCCTCCCCTGCAGTGAGGTAAAGCAGCTGGGAGGGGGACACATCAAGGAGAAACCCCAAGAAAAGACTGTGTGAGGTGGGTGTGTGTGAGGTGTTTGTGTATATATGTGTGTGTGTGAGGTGTTTGCGTGTATATATGTGTGTGTGAGGTGTTTGTGTATATGTGTGTGTGAGGTGTTTGTGTATATATGTGTGTGTGAGGTGTTTGTGTATATATGTGTGTGTGAGGTGTTTGTGTATATATGTGTGTGTGAGGTGTTTGTGTATATATGTGTGTGTGAGGTGTTTGTGTATATATGTGTATATGTAAAGTATGTGTGTTTGTATATATGTGAAGTAGGCGTGTGTGTTTATGAATTGTGTTTATGTTTGCGTGATTGTCTGGCTCCTAAAAAAAATGTCTGGCTCCTAAAATCAAAATAAATTTGTCAAGCCCTGTCCTAAGGTATTTCAAATGGTGGTATTTTAATACTTGATAGGTACTAATTCTACCACCAGCCTTTGTAAAAGTTTGTGGTAGTACTTTTTTGGGAGGACTAGGTCCGTCCTGTGTCACTAACGCCTCGGCACACAGGACTGACCTATTCCGTCCTGTGTCGCCAAGGGGTTAAATTGTACTTCTTTTGTATACACCACATGATCCATTTTTCTCGTGTAGGTTTTCTCCCACACAGTGCTTATAGAAGAACTTTAGCCAATTGACAGTCCATGTAAGGTGGGCTATTTAATGCATAGCTGTGTGAGTCTGGAACACTGCTTTTGTTTTTCATTTTTTTTTTTTTTTTTATAGAGGTGGAAAAATATTGATGGCGGATAAAGCCTATTTTTCAGCCAAAGTACACCCACATCCAGCAAGAAAAGCCCTCCAGGTATAAATTAGGATTGTCTTTTAAACAGTAAGAGGCATGAACTGCAGTATACAAAGAGAATTAAGGCATAGCTATCAATATTCCTCTAAACCGTGCTTACATTTGTGGTTGTCAAAAATTCATTTTACTTCAGTAAAGCGGATAAACTGGATCACTTAAATATGATTTTTACTGTAAATGTGGAGAATAACATTTCTTTTATTTAATACCTAAGCCTTTAGGCATTGAAAAGTAGGACGGCATAGAACATCCTACATTCATGAAGGGTTAAGATGTGATATAGCCTTTCCCTGCATGCTCAGATCTCCATGTTCCCACAAAGGGTAATACATTGGCAGGTGTCCAGTCCTGACGCACCAATGGCACGTTCTCAACAATGCCTCATATCATAGCTACATCACAGTGAAGTTGATTGATTACTGTATTTCGTGAGTGCTGAGAAGCTTTAATATCTTATTGGTGAAAATGATCCGTTATCCAAAATTAAGCATTTTGGATAAGGCATACTCAACCTATGTATTTATTACAAATAATATCCTGGAGCGGATTTTCAGTTAGTCACACATTATTTATAGTTTGTATCCTGTTGGCATCCATGTGACATCACCTTAGCCAACCAAAAGCTGCAACCTTAATTAATGACGGCCAGATTTAATCTTGGCTTGGAGACTGGTACAGCTTTCTTGCTGCCACATTCAACAATTTCTCTGTATACATATGTTTGGTGGTAGTGCAGTCTCTTTTAAAAAAAAAAAAAAAAAAAAAGCAGTCATGTGACTCTCCTAACAAGTAATCTTGTATTGGCTAACAATATACCTGACATAATGCAGGGTTTTTACTGGTGCATATTTTAGAGGCAAGGATCTAAGACTTATTAACTCTGCTGCCTTCCTATTCAAGACTTTTTTTTCACTTTCTGCGAGGGGATGGCTGGTCAGCCTCCATGGTTCTTTCTATGTGTTGGAGCGCACTATCTTCCAATTCTTGGATAGAATGCACCCATCTGTAGCATCATCTTGCTAATCATGAAAAGAATCCATCTGCGTATTTTGGTTCCCCTTCAGGATGTAAAGTCTGCCTTCATCTTACAATGCAGATAAAGTGACAAGCGCTATATATAATGTGCAGACAAACAAATTATGCAGCAAACACTAGTGCATTTTCCTCCAATTAGCACAAAATAGTGAATATCGTGTAATAAAGTGTTGCGCAGGATATAATAAAATAAATACTTATCGGAGATATATAGGCGAAAATCCAGCCTGGTACTTCCTAGTTGCAAGTCTTGTCAATAATGTCACGCAACGCGTTTCGCCCACACGTGGGCTTTTTCAGAGCAGTACCAGCTCCTCCAGCAGAACGCTGCCTATACAAACTTCAGCTGCTGCCTGCTCCTATGAAGTGACGGATGGAGACTGTGATATGATCGGCTGGGTGACTCTGCCTTCTTTTTACCTATGCTGTTTTTAACTGTTTTTTTACATGGGATATCGTTTTTTAACTTCTTCTATGTAAGCTGCTATATGTGGGGGGGGAATTAAAATTGTTTACATTTGGCACTACGTTTGTTTCTCACTCCTGTTGTGTCCTGCTCCACGAGTATTCCATCGATTATCTATCCAGTGGATGTGGGGATTTTGGGACTCAGAGTCTGCACGCCTTATACACCCAGAGCCGGTCCTATAGGCTCTGTAGACTGCGAGTACAATTCTTTAGGGGGAGATATTTATTTTCCTTATATTCACAATACTGCACAATTTTGTATATATTTTTTTCTTCTCTTTTATATACATCTAAAAAAAAGGCTGGATTTTCGCCTATATATCTCTGATAAGTATTTATTTTATTATATCCTGCGCAACACTTTATTACACGATCTGCCTTCATCTTGTCTGCTAGCATTTTCACTGTGGGTCATGCTTCACAGTATTGCACTGTTTATCAAAAACCAGTATCAACAGTTACATTGTAATATTAGAGTAAAAATAAGTGAATATTAAATGAATGAAACTCCCCCTACAACCCAACCCCCCCGATATTCAGCTGTTTTAATTTTTTGTCGCCTTATTTTCAATAAAACACATTCAAGATTGCTGTCCTGCGTGGGACACATCGGACACATTGTGACAAGACAGGAATGGTGAGCATATGTGCTCATATCTTTCTGCACAGTGAAAAAGCTGGAAGAGAAGTCTTCATGTAAGTGAAAGTCTACTATGCTTTACCAGTACCCTAGACCAGGCAGTAAGCGTTGGGATGTACAGAGTATATTTACCCAGGGGAAGGGGGGCCGAGAGGACCCGACTATTTATTCTCTAAAGAGCCCCCAAATTTCTAATGGGTAGTCCCTTTTCTTACTGACTGCCTTGCAGTTTGTAGAAGTCATGTGTAAAGGAAATGGAGTGGATCTCACAGAACCACATTGATTAATTAGTTTATTTCCTTCTGGTCACGTTTGACTTCTGCAGTTATATATGGCTAATCTGGCAATCCTAGTTTGCATCACATGTGTTACCAGTGTAAACCAGGGCTTGAGAAATTTAATTTGATTTTAGGAGCCAGCAAAAAAATTTAGGAGCCAGACAATCACGCAAACATACACGCAATTCATAAACACACATGCCTACTTCACATATATATACACACACAGACCGATCTCACATATACAAACACCTCACACATACACACACACACACCTACTTTACATGTATACATATATACAAACACTGCACACACACACCTACTTTACATATACCCATATATACAAACACCTCACACACACACCTACTTTACATATACACAAATATACAAACACCTCACACACCTACAATACATATACACATATATACAAACACCTCACACACACCTACTTTAGAATATATACAAACACACATCCACCTCAGTCTTTTCTTGTTTTTTTTTTTTTTTTCTTAACTTGTCCCCCCTCCCTGCTACTTTACCTCACTACAGGGGAGGGGGACATTCGTGCTGCAGCCGATCTTCCTGCTGAGTGCCAGGATGTCACGTGACGACACCCGTCACTCAGACATGCGTTGCGCGAGGGGGGCGGAGCTTGCAGTCTGTGCCATCCACACAGACTTTACCCCCTTGTGCTGCGGAAAAATAAAAAAAAATCTGATGGCAGCGGCAAGGGGACCATAAGGCTGACAGCACCCAGGACCCAAGTCTAATTTCCTGGTCGCCTACGGTTTGTCCAGCCCTGGTGTAAGCCATATGTAATAATGCAAATAAAAAAAATCTAATCTATTCCATGGAGAAAGTAATCATTAGGAAAGTGAAACAGTCTCATGGTTAAGCTTTTGCTAATCATGTGAGACAGTTTATTTTCCTTAATGTTGATTTTTCTCAGTGGAATAAAGATTAGATTTTTTTTATGGACTTCGTGGGCTAAACGTCTTAAATGCTGCACTTGTATACATTCTTAAAGCTCGTCTGAGATCAGTGCAAAGACACAGGTAACTTGCATGAGGCTCTTTCCCCCTGCTCACCTTGATTCTACCATTGAAGCTGTATTATAGTGCCAGGTTAATTAATTGGCCAAAGCTTAATCTTTATAAAGCAGAAATGCCTATCTCAGAAGTTATAAAATAAGATTATGATGCATCCAAAAATTAAATGCATGATATAGTTAACCCCTTCGCGACCGATGACGGTCCTGGACCGTCATAGGGAAATCTCCCTTCGTGAACCGATGACGGTCCAGGACCGTCATGCAGGTCCGATCGTGAAGGTGCCTGCTTTGACAGCTATAGTCTCTCCCTGCTCCACGGTGATCGTGGGGCAGGGAGAGACTAAATATAGTGTGACAAGTCTCCCCTGGTCCCCCCAGTAACAACCAGCCCCCCCCCCCAAGGATTTTTTTAATTAAAAACAAAAAAAAAAAACCGTTTTTTGTTTTGTTTTTTGTTTTCTTCCTATTGTGCTAATCTTAACTCTTGGGTTAGGGTTAGAGTTCATCAAAATCCTAATCCTAGAGTTAGAATTAGGGTTTGTACTAACCCTAACCATAGGGTTAAGGTTAGAGTTAAATAAAAAAAAAATGTAAAAAAATTAAATAAATAAAAAAATAATAATAATAATAAATTGTATAAAAATAAGAAGTTATTCCGTAGAGGACCAATGACATGTTATGTCTGTTTGTGGTCCTCTAGGGATATTTTATTTTAAAAAAATACTGCTAGTGGGGCCAGTGCTTTGCATTGGCCCCCAGCAGTAGATAGGGGCCCGCAGCAGCTGGATATTTGATCCATGCAGCCGCAGGATAGCAAGGATAGCAAAAATCGGTGCTTCCTACTATAGACTACATTCCCTATTCTGCTACGGTAGCTTTTGGCTGGCTGAGCATGATAGGAAATGTAGTCACAAGTATTACATAATAAATATACGTTTTAAAGCTGCAATAACCATATCCTAAATTTTGCCCTGTACCTGCCACATAAACCTAGCAAACCATATAAATGTGGGGCACCGCTATACTCAGGGGAAGTTGCTTAACATATATTGGGGTTTTGTTTGGCAATAAAATAGAACAACCCCTTTTAAATTCATACCTAAGTTTCAAAGTGTGTGGAAATAAAACACACCAAATTACTACGCCAAAACTTGTCAAAGATTGGTGGTAAAATGACAGAGTGAAAAGTGTCAAATTACCCCAAGTTGAATGCTCTGGGATGTCTACTTTATAAAAATGTGTACATGTGGGGGGTTATTCAGTGATTCATATCAGATATCGGTGTTACAGTGTCACTAACGCTAATTTTTAAAAAAAAAAAATGGTTTTGAAACAGCTGAATGCTACTTGTATTTATAAACCTAAAACATGCAAAAAAAAAACATATAAACATTGGGTATTTCTGAACTCAGGACCTATAGTTGAATCTATTTAGCACGTTTTTTCATTAGCTTTTGGAGCTTAGTAAAAGAATTTACAAAGAAAAGTCAGGAAAAGTGTTTATTTTTTTAATTTTAACCATATTTTACTATTTTTTTTTTTTCACAATACAATAAATTATATGAACAAAATAATGTCATGAAAAGAAAGCCCTTCTTGTCCTGAAAAAAACAATATATGTGGGTACAGCAACCGACAAAGAAGAAAATTAAAGCTAAACACAAACACCTCAGAAGTGTTAAAACAGCCTCGGTCACTAACACACAACATTCCAAAAACATTCTGTTCATGAAGGGGTTAATGTTACCATGTTTACTTATTTTCTTTAGATACTATTAGTACTATTTTCTTTAGATTTCAATATATATATATATATATATATATACACTTGATTCTGTCTTTCAATTAAACATAACTTTATTTTGCTTACAGTTGTCCTGTAAAACAAGCCGTTCTTAAACAAAACCGCTTTTATTTTAAAACAATATTTTCCATCCATTCCGTGTGTGTTTACACCGGATAATGATACATTTTTATGGCAATGTCGATTTCAATTCTTTATCAGTGTCCATCTTTTTGATTGTGAAGGCATTTGCTAACAAACGTTGCACTGGAACATGTAACTTTCTATTAGTCAAGGTGACGATCTGATGATCTGATTTTCTCCTTCAGCTCACTTAGTTTGCCATGAGCAGATAATTGAATGTAATTGACTGGTGGTTAATCTGGGTTGCGGCTACCGGAGAATAGGAATTAGAACAACTTTTCACCTGTAAGGAATTGGCTGCCTTACATAAAATTTTAGACCATTTTTAGTGTTTTTTTTCTTTTCTTTCCCTCATACGTTATTTGCAGCAGTGTTGATGTATTTCTTTGTGGAGCAGGTTTTTGCTCTGGTTAGGCTGGCATTGTTTTGGTATACTCCTGGTATATGCTGGGTCTGGCTCCTGTTGGTGGGTTCATTTTTTGTCAGAGGGTTTAAAGATGGCCTGACCTTGATGTGTGATACACAGACCAAGCCATCCAAGGAACCTATGGAGAGGGATATACAGTATAGCCACCACATACATATATCTATATCTCTAAATATTGACTCTTATTTTATATCTCTATAGTCTTTGTTTTTAACCTGTTGGTTAAGTAAATGTTTTTCTGTATACATATAATATTTAATGAATCTTTTTTTCCAAACAGTAATATTTATATATAAATATATATATATATTTTCTAAATAAATTTATGAATAAATTCTATTTTTGTTTGATTGCAAATGGTGTGCTACACCATGCTCTTCTAGATGCTGGTCTGACCATAGGGACCATTTTCTCAGATTTAACTATGCACTATGAAGGACCATCTCAGGTGATTTCCCTTGGCATGGCAGTCTCATACTCGACTATCTCTAAAAAGTGTGATGGATGGCTTCAACTTACAGTTTCGCTTTGGTTTACTGGCTGTTTAATATAATGCTTCTGGCCAGGTATGCACTGCCCTTCATAATTACTCAAGGTATCAATATATTGATAGGACCCAGCTCTGTATGAGTTAACTATCATTCATTGCAATTCCACATACTGCTCCATAGATCCCTATGCTATATACAGCTAATGATTGATCATTTGTGTGTAATGACATGTGTCTATCCTCCATTAATTTGTGGTGCTGTATGTTGATTTGTAATTCTCTGTAATGTATGGTATCTCCTTCTGGACAATTTGTTTTCAGCTGTTCATATTTGACAGTTACTATTTTGGTAATTAAGCATTGTGTTTGACTTTATAAATGTGTGTCCAATCAAAATTTGTATCTTTTAAATTGACTGTGGGCACATTATTACCGTACACTGTAATAGCAAACTGACATTGCAACTGCGAAAGCACAGTGACACTGATACACAATGTGACCGTGCTAGTGTGCATGTCCACAATGCTGTGCGTATGGAGTATGCATTCTCCAGTGTCCTACACATCAGAGAATCAGTTGGGACTGCTGTCCCGCCGCACTCTACCTCTGTCCTGAAAAGCTGGACAGAGATAAAACTCAGTAGGACATTGCCTCAAATCTGTGATTGTCCCCCATTAGCAGGACAGTTGGGAGGAATGTAATAGTACTGCATTATTACAATGTTTATGTAGAGGCACTCTGGCTGAGCTTGAGAACTTTCATATTTCTCATTGCATCTGCATGAAAGAACTTACAGATCTATGTGTATGTACCTTAACACAGGGTTTGATAAATACTGGTCGCCATGGGGACTAGAATCTGGCTCCTGATTCCCGGAACTTGCGTTTAACGCAAACAGTGTCTGGCAGATTAAGCCCACCACCCTGCTTCCTGTTCCTCCTGGTCACCAGACCTTGTTGCAGCAGTGGGCAATGCATTTGAGAAGTAAAGGGGATCCTTACAGGCACTGCTGCTGCACTTTAAGGGGGTTGGAGGGAGAGAGGAAGGGAGGCTCAGTTACCCCACCATGCCTCTACTGCTGGTGTTCTGACATTTCCTCCGGAATCCAGATCTCACCATAGAGTGCCTCGCGCATGTGCGCTATTACTCAAATTACTGATTAGACAACTCAAAGGAAATCCAGACTACTGGTCCCCATGCATGCGCAAGCATCTCAGCATAGTCTGAGTAGCAGACAACTACACTTCCCATGATGCCTCCCTCTACCAACAGTATAAATGTGAGCGATTTTAGACCATGTGGGTTAGGTTATGGCTAAACCTTACGCCAACCCTACTCTTCTTGGTGTAATATATATACTTGGGTTTAAAAACACAATTACAGGTCACCCTAATCCTTACCCTCATTCTAACCCTCTCATTGTGCCTATGTCTTCATTTATGCATTTGTTTGCAATTTTGCAAACATGTATGGACTTTTTTTAATTCTCTACATGGACAGTATAAGCAATGTATAGGTTGACAGTCCCTTTAATGTACAGCTTCTCTTCAACTGTCATTTTAGTATACGCATGTAAGTGAACTAGTTGGTGTATATTGTATAGCATGCTGGTTTGATAATGGCAAGTTATGTTTGTTTTGTATGGATTATAAAAGATTCTGTGCCTCATTGCTCTTAAAAACTACAGTAACATCATTGCATGTTCAAACCAGACATTTTACTATCTTTCTTTTTTTACGTATTCGTGTAAAAAAGCCCTTGCTAAATAAATATTTACAGGTATTCGTTCACGTGTCTTGTTAAGACTTGCGTATCTCTTCTGGCTGTCACAGACTCCTTGTAAATGTTATACTGTTGATCTATGTTTATCTGCTTTAAAGCCTTTCTTGCATATAGGGAACAGAACTCCTGGAGCTGACCTGGAGAGTTTTTGGGGCTTTTGTAAATGTTCCACACATGACCATTAAAAAAAGAAATCTTGTAAAGAAGACAATTGTTTTTTTGTTTTTTTTCTTTCTCTCTACATCCTGACTTTTTCTTGTGCAGGAATGGAGTCTCCACCAGTCAGTGTTCTGAATCTGTGGAATTAAATATGGGGGTTACGGATAAAGTGGCAATATCGCTGTATGTGCCTATGCATAACCTGAACTTCCAGGTTGGTCTGACACCTGAACAGGCCCCGTATAAAGAATCTGCAGCAGTCACACAGCGTTATATATAACAAACTGTAACTGCGCCTTGTTCTTTTACGTGTGACACTTTTGTGTCTGGGAATGATTATTCATAACCCCTCATAATGACTATTGACTAGATAGAATACATATCATTTTATGTTCCTTTTATTTAGTATTTGGCAATCATATATATATATATATATATATATATATATATATATATATATATATATATAATATATCCAGCAAATCAGGAAAAATACTAAACATATACATGTTTTAAAGGTAACGCGCATGCATATATATATATATATATATATATATATATATATATAAACATTTAAAAGATCTCTATAAGCATCAAATCAGTTTTTGAAGACACATTAGTGTAAGCGTGTTTTTATTAGAGGACAAGAGGGCAGACTGGCCTTCTAAATATTGCATGGCTCACCTTGCCATTCCTGTTTATTTAGTGCCTTAACTAATGGGGCAGGGAAACATGAATTGCAAATTGGTTAAATTACCCTTAATCCATTCATAGATTTTAAAAGATCTGCAGGCTGATTACACATTTGGTGCCTGTTGACAATTGCTGCAAGTTCCTATCTGATATAGACTTGTTATTTTCCAGAGACGACTGGTCAGTCAACAGTAAATAATGAACCTCCTGTATAATATACCTTTGCACGCACGTAGCAGTGACCTGAAAAAAAGAGAAATCCATGCCTTTTCTATTCATGAAATATATGCTGGTTCAAGCAGCATGTTGGCTCTGTGCCCAGGCCATTTTATGGGCCAGTTATTTATTTGCAAAAAACCTCGGTAGGCTAATTAGTGTAGATGAAGCATATCTCTGTGTTAAAAGCACCACCTTTTCAGAATATATATTGAGTTGTAGCTCATTTATCTATTTACTAAACTGTGCTTCAGATGACTTGCATGAAGTTAAAGAACAACTCCAGCATGAAAACAAAAAATACTAATTAAAGTTGAAACAAAAAAATATTTTGATTTTTCTTTCTTTTTGTTTGTTGTTTTGTTTTTGCCTCTTGTGGTGATTCATTAAAACGTACCTTCTACAGGATGTCTCTTAAGGATAGATTCACACTTCGGCAGAGCCAATCAGAATATCCCATCGCTCTAAAGGCATAAATCCGTGTGGTGTGAGCATGAGTATCAGTTATTCATGCCAGTGCTTTCACCATTATTGTCCATGTATATTTGAGCTAACTCTGAGGCTAGATGATGCCAGTAACGCAGGGCTTGACAAATTTAATTAAGTTTTAGGAGCCAGCTTAAAAATTTAGGAGCCAGACAACGGCACATCACAAAATCATAAACGCACGGACACAGTCACATACACCCACCACACAGCCAGTTACATTGACACACGCCACATACACAGCCAGTTACATTGACACACGCCACATACACAGACGGTTACATTGACACGCACCACATACACAACCAGTTACATACATTCACACCACATACACAACCAGTTACATACATAGACACTCACACACCACATACACAGCCAGTTACATTCACACACACCACAGCAAGTTACATTCACACATACATACACAGCAAGTTAAATTCACACATACACACACACACACACACACACACACACACACCATATACACAGCAAGTTACATTCACACATACATACACAGCCAGTTACATTCACACATACATACATACATACACACACACACCCACACACACATACATACATACATACATACACACACACACACACACACACACCACATACACAGCCAGTTACATACACACATACATACACAGCCAGTTACATACACACATACATACACAGCCAGTTACATACACACATTTTTGTTCTTTAAAAAAAAAAAACCCCACAAAAATGGTCTTTCTTACGGTGTCCTCCCTCCCTGCTGCTTACCTCATTGCAAGGGAGGGGGACATTTATGCTGGAGCCCAATCCTCTTTCGGTTCCTGCTAAGTGCCGTGTTGTCACGTGACACTCGGCACTACTGCGTGTTGCGCGAGGGGGCGGAGCTTACAGTCCATGTGATCCGCACAGACTTTCCCACCACGCACTACGATGAAAGTGAGAGAAAAACGGATGGCAGCCTGCAAGGGCACCCTATGACAAACAGCACCCGGGCGCCAGGTCTGATTTCCTGGTCGCCATGGCGACCTGGCGCCCGGGTTTGTCGAGCCCTGCAGTAACGTAAGGGGGCGGGGCTACATGACTGCGCATTACGCCACATGGAGTTGTGTGACCCTGCAGGATTGAGCTTTAGCCTACCCGGTCCAGGTATACCTGGGGTCTGGAGCTCATTTCATCACTGTTTGTGGGACAGGACCCACGAAAAAGGATTGTCCCTGAAATTTTGAGACTGTTGGCAACTATGCAATCTGTTTTTGTGTAACCTTTGCATGCTAGGTAGCTCTGTGTCCTCCCATCTGCTAACAGTAATATGTATTGTTAAAGAGTGGCAAAGGATTTGCAGTCTCCATTTTAATTGGAGAATTAATATTTTGTGTTAGTAGCCTCATTGGGGGATATTAACTAAAAGTGATCTGCAAAAACTGGGCAAACTGTTGGAAAGATAGGCATAGGCAATTTGGGGGCATTTTTTCCTCTCCTATTAATGCTTATATTCTGCAATTCCCTTTTAGTGTATAGTCCCCATTAACTCTAGGAAATGGTGTGATATTTTGAGTTATTTTTGGAAATAGTTTATGTATGAAAATAAAGACAGATTGATGTGAGATATCAGTGGAATTTAGAGCGAGTTCAGTGATGACTCTCTTCTAAAAAGTACTTTTGTATTCTGTGATTTTTATTTTATTGCTTACTATTTATCTTTGGTTTTAAACAGTGACTTATCTTATTGGATTTGTAAAACAGTACCTTATTTTAAAAAGTTTCCATATGCTGCTGGTATTTTATGCAGTCTGTTCTCTGGCTAAAATGTAATCTAGTGTGGTTCTGGTCGGACGGAAGACTGAATGAATGAGAGAATTCATGAATCTCTTGAGTTTGTGCTAATTTTGGCTTGAGATTCTATTGACTTAGTGTTCCTCAATTGGTCATTATACCAAAGATCCCATGAAATGGCATAGACAGGGGCTCTAGCTTAGCATGTTCATGGTTATCCTGATCCTAAACAAAGCCTGTTTACAACATGTTATCCCTTGTGAACTTCACAAAGGGAATATAGGAACAAGGAACTAGACAGTCGATTAGTGCACAGTTTACTTTAGTAAATAGCCGAGCCGATGATTGTTGGGCTTTCATCAGACAATTATCCCTTCGTGTGTGAACTACGCTTGACTGAACGCCATTCAAGGTTCGATAAACACACCACTATATTCCATCATATTTATGTTCAACAGTGCAGGAAATGTTGCCGCTTTACATGTAATATATCAACCAAGTATATCTTGAAAATTAATCGGAAAGCAAAATGATTCTCTTACTACACACTTTGCGGGGATTAAAGTCCAATCAGCCTTCAGGCTGACAACAGGGCCTTGTGTTTCCAGAACTCATTCGCTTCAAATGGCAGAGCTGCATTTGTTCTAGTATTTGAAACTACAAAACCACTTGGAGGTCCATTTTTGTTAATTGAGCCTGTACAAAAAACATGATTCATATTTTAAGAGATTCATTTAATTAAAACCAATCATTTCATCCAAGGAATGACCTCACATATAGAAAATACTTGTGACTTTTTTTCCCTTTCTGTTTTCTGCATGCAGAGGCGGTGTTAGCATATCCATGGGCGCTATCATTTGGTTGTAATTTATTGTGGATTTTTAATTTGACCATTATGAGTTTGTCGGATGTAGAGCAAAATCTCTTGGATAATTGCATGTCTAAGATGGACACAGTAAACGGCTCTCTTACTACTGTCTCTTTTACTACAGTTATCTAGTTTCTTTTTATTTTTGCTTCATATTCTGCTATTTTTATACCCTTGAAGGGTCTGTAAATGGTAAAAAGTAAGAGGACATTTAGTTTATTTTTAGGAGTAATTGCCTAGATTATCTAATTAGTCTGCAGTGTAAATGAAATGTTGTTTTTGTGGCTAAATTGCTGCAGGCTGTTTTCTCTTCTCAACTAGTACCTGGAAATTGACCCTATTGAGAAACGTTCTTGCAGAGGTTTAATAGTCTAAAATTGGTTCTACCTTTCAAATGTAATAAACCACAACGATGGGATGTTATGCATGCCGATTTGCAATCATTGTCCGTTTCAGCTTTTTTCTTAGTTTTTTTTTGTTCATAATTTCACTTGTTATTCATTTTTGAACTCAAACATGTATAGATAACGTTACCTTCTCATCTAGACTATAACACCCATTACTATCAGCTGTTATATTAGCTGATAGTAATGAGTGTTAGCTGTTATAATATATAGTAGTCTGCGAGCTGCAGATCTTCAGTTGTCCAGTTCTGATCTAATGTGTAACAATCTACTGGCTCTTGTACATCGTGTAAAATATTGCATTTTCTCTCCATTTCTTTATTTGTCTTAAAAAAAAGAAGAAGAAGAAAAAAAAAACATTTTGTTTGCAGATCCCTAAACATAACAAATGACTGTTCTTGGAACTTGGTATGCAGTTAACATATTACGTTTCATATTGTGTTTTTAAGTTCTTCATTAACAATAACTCCCATTTATTGTTTGTGAAAGGTTTTTACAGTAATTTAACATTCTATCCAATTTAGGAATGTGTTTTATACAAAAGATTTATATGGTACAGTTAAAAGTATATACAAATATAAGTAAACCAATAAATCATTCCTAAGGATTCTCCCAGAAAACTTGAACCGTTGTCCCCTATATTCTAAAATGTTTAAAACCCCAACATTGGTAATTATGTAGTCCAGTCATTAGCATGTGTTAATCTAGAACAGCTGATAGCTCTAGGATCATGGTGACTCAGCTTTGGATGCACAGTGTATTGTGATGGCTTACTGACTGGGTGGGTGCACAATGTTTATTGTCAATCAAGTTCTTGGTGTCTGTAGCAAATTCCCCCCCCCCCCCAAACTTGTCGTTTCTGTTTGCCTCACGTATGTACAGTGGTACTCCACTGAATAAAATCTTATATACATATAGCTATAAATAGAATTAAAACAACCTCAACCAAAAACATAAAAGCTTCGAAATAAACAGACATTTGTTATTTTATTTATAGAGGGTGTTGTCTGGAAGCTGCCCGCCTACTTCCATTCTAACATAGAACAAATAGAACGCTCTAATGAAAACATTAAATGCAAAAATAACCAAGCCAGAGCAAATTTAGTGCTGCTTCACTGTGGGTTTATTAAAACCATGTCCATGTTAAATGAAGATCATTCTGCACCAGAAAGGAACAACTACTTGTAACAAAAAGGACAGGTGTGCACAATTGCCTCTCCTACATATTGCAAACAACTGTTTTTTGACAGTTGCTTTTTCTCAGGATCTAAAATTGTTACATTATCATTAAAGGGACATTCCATCTTGTTTAACCATGTCCCGGTCTTTGAAAGTAAACTCGGCGTGTATCTTAATAGATACACGCAGGTTTACTATAGGCTGTGTCTCACAAACGAGACACAGCAGTTCCCAGTTGCCTTTCCCTGACAACCGAATGCGAGGGTCTTTCGCTGTTCTAGTTAAGGTCCCCCTGCTGATCGCATGCAAAAACGAGGCACTCTCTCTGCGCTAGGTCATCCTCATACTAGGGACAATGGACATTTCACTTGTGCTTTTATATTAGAAGCACAAGTGAAAAAAACAAACATTTAGTGTCCCTTTAAGAAGGTTTTTCATGTGGCCTAAGTGATCTTTGTGCATAGAACAAGTCTCAAACATGTATACATGAACGGTACAAAATGGCATAAGGCCAACCAATAGACAGACAGATTAAGGTACCGGTCATTATATTTGAATCCCGGAACCCTGTTCTTTTCTACATTAGTGTGTTTCTGTTAGTGACATGGCATGCTAACGGACTTTATCCCACGGAGGGAGGGCATTAGCACGGGTAGTTTTACAATCAACTATGTTTGGGAATAAAAATATTTCATGACTTAAGAAATATCATGGAAAATTTATGTAACAATTGTTTTTCTTTAATTTTCATTCATTTTACACCTGAGCATGTATGGGTAACTCTACCTCCTCCTCTACACTATAACACCCATCCGCTGGCCAAGAATGATGTGAATTGTAGTCTAACCAGGGAGGTGCCTAGCAGTTGCCTGGTTCTGAGCTAAAGGATAACAGTACATCAAAAAGCAGGTTAAAGGAAGAAGAGTGGCACATCTACATGCTCCTGTATGGAGTGTAAAATGATGCCTTTTTTTCTCCATTTTTTCTTTGTGTGAAAACACATTTAGTCTGCAGACTTCTGAACAAATGACTGTGCTTTTGTTCAACAGGAACAGCCACAGGCAAACTGCCGCGAAAACAAAGCTGGTTTTATGATGCTTGCTATATGATTTCCCCAGAACAAGTGACCTCATGGAGTGAAAACATATTTTAAATGCTTTTAAGTTTTGTTTTTTTTTCTCTCCTACTTTTTTCAAAGATTTTACTATATCCCTTTGGGCTGTAATGGAAACTAAAATGTATGTAATAAAGACTTTTATTTAAGATTACAAAAAAAGGCAAGCTGCATATTTTATGGCTGAGCAGCAGTACCTGGTGATTGCAGATGCCAAACTAAATTACGTTATTTCTAGTTCATCTGGTAGAGAAATAATATGTTTATTCTATGCAAATAATCTAGATTTTTGGATTGATTAAATGGGAAAAAAAAAACATGTTCTTGTATAAAATTTGTGCAGTGACATGAAAGTCATTATAATTTTTCACCATTCGTGTTTGGTTCTCAATATGATATTTTGGGGCACATCCAGTCATGCCAGGATGCTTTTTGGCATTTGATATAGGCACCCTCACCTGGATTGGTTCAGTGCTGAATCTTGCTACAATACAGGATACATTTGGTGCATGTTTGTCATGTTCATTTGATTTATTCAGTTTTATAAATGTTTTATGAGGTGGAAGTGGAACCCATTTATTGATGAAAGAGGGAGTTGACCAGGGGATTTTAAAACATAAGGCTAAAATAGCGTGTGAAGTTTAAAATATAGCTGAATGGGAGAGTTTGTCCAACTTGGCTACTTTAGTTTGAAATTCCCATGTCCGTTCCCTGCAATTCCCTATTTCATGAATACATGTGTATCTCCTGGTAAAACACTTATACAAATGAATACATGAAATGCACATGGTACAAACATGCTTTCTTTTTCTGTAGCATTACTTTTGAACGTTCTGTGAGCACATAAAGTTTGGCTTGCGAGCACTTGTTAATTAGTGGTTTTCTATACGTTGATCATATTTCATGTAAGGCACAGCACATTTATATAGCTGAAGGGTTATTTCTAAGTAGTCATAAGACATTTTTTTTCTACTTATATTATACTGATGAGGATTAGTGTTTAGTATAATGGGTTCTATTACAGAGACACACCTTAAACTTACATGTAGAGACCGATGGGCCTATGCTAGCCAGCATAGTCACAGCAACATGTTATTGTTGTGCACCGTTAACGGATCAGTTAACTCTTAAAGGGACCCATCATTTATTATTTTATAAAGTAAATTGGTAATGAGTACATTGCTAGAAACAGAGTGTTTTGAAGAGGGACTAAACCAAATATCATATTAAATGATGTAGAAGAAGGTAAATTGCTTATAAAAAAAAAAAATCCTCCGAAGAGTTTAGTCCGTATTTCAATGTGTCTGCGGAGTCTACTGTTTGACATCACCTTGTGACTTGATATGCAAATGATCTACTTTCATTGGGAAATTTGTAATCTGCATATCAAGCCACAAGGTGATGTTATAAACTGGAAACACCCCAGACACATTTTAAAACACATTTCTTTTTCTTATTCTATGCATTTACTTGCAAGTCATTAACACCGGGTATGGATAATTTTATATTCTCTAAATTTACAAAACAATGTTTAGGAGTTCTTTTAATCAGCACCTGGTTAATTCTGATAGCAGTCTAAAATCTTAAATCTTTTCATAATGTGAAAGTGATAGAGTGGAGCACTGTACAAATGCATCTAATATTATAAATGTATGGTGTATTGGGGGGGGGGGGGGGGCAGAGTCCTGGGAGTGCAGTCTGGGTGCAGAAGAAGGAAAACGAATGCATTTTTTCAGTAACATTAATATATGTGTAAAAAGTTTAATTATAATATTTTTTTTCTTTAGTCTGCGAATGTTTACAATGTACAGTGTGGCCTTCGTACTGAAAAGTTTGCAGACCCCTGCTATAGAGTATTAGCCAGAAAAATCAGTGAAAGGGGTTTAGCAGTCCCAGACATCTAAAAATACCATGATATTAGCATTCTCAGTTTTGTGGGGTTTTGTTTTGATATAGCTTAAACAAATATATTATTGGACTGCAGGAAACAAAACATTATTCCCATGATTAATGGATTGGAAAGCTAACACATTGCTCTCTTCAGCTTTAAATAGAGGGCCTGGTGCACTACTTTCCAACTACTTTCTAGTTCTTGTTGCATTAAACAACTCCCATCATCTTCAGACGGGTAGCTGGCAGTGGTCGATTGTAATCTAACAATTGCTGTAATTCCTTCCCTTTTGTAATGTGGATGGAGTTTGCAGTCTGCTCCAGAAGGCGTAGGTTAGTGTCAAGTGTTCACAAAGCTTAGTGAACCATCAAACCATCTAAACCCGTGAAACCGGTTTTCTTCAGCATGGAGTTCTTACTTCACTCTCAAAAGTGCTTTTCCTTGTTGAACATTTTAACTGTGACCAAAGAGGCCAGCATGAACTGATGTAGAATCTGTGAACACCTTAAATACGCTCACACTTCAGACCCAAGGGAAATGTTTTCCTCCCCTTCTGACAAATTACACGATGGCTGTAATACAAGCAGAGTGAATAGCCCCATTATTACCTGCTTTACAATCTTTTGGGTCGGGAAATTTAATATGAAGCCTGGTTAAAAAGCATTTCATTTTTTTCTTAGTGTGATCGCCTGTGACGCTGCTTAAACAAGAAGCATAGTGTGAAGATTTGGCCTCCCTCATTAATATGCAATGGAAAATGCACAATTATTATTTTTTGCCACAGCATAGTTGTGTGTCCTCTTTGACAGAGTAGGAATTCAAAAAACATTTCTTAATGGAAAACATGTAATATACTTTGCAGCTTCAGTCCCCAGCTCAGTCAGATGAATATGCAAGGAACTAGTTGGGTTTGTCTTCAGCACTTCAGAATGGAAGACATGTTTAATTTACTTGTTTTTGTAAATTGTTTGTAAACTGAAAACATTAAGTTTTCCTTAGAACTCCACACATATACAGCCATGCTTATATTTGCAGGTCCCTCCCTAGGTGAAGGTAGTGCATGGGAACCAAGGTGAACAGAGAGTAGATCTGGTACTGAGATGAGGGATTTTGGGGGAGGCCTTAGTATAGTACTAGGCTGGAATGGTAAGGGAGTATGGGGACTGAGATAGTGATGTGAGGACACATTCTACTAAAATGGAAAGGGGTTATAAAATAGAGGGAGTGCTACATAGCATTGAATAGGGAAAGTCATGCTCATTAAAGTGCCATCAAACTTAAATATTAGCTATAAAAAAAGACCTTTCAAATTCAGTGCCATTTACCCACTTAATTGAAACCTACTTCAACAGGCTAATCCAGTCATCAATCATCACTCACTCCCTGCTGCAAGTTGCACTTGATTTTAGGCTCATTTGATAGAGTGAATGTTAACTGTCTATGGATTTGCACTGGATTTGAGAGACAATCCCCTGCTGTTGGCAAGTGCAGCAACTTCCACAACAGATTGACTGCAGGCAGCATGCTGACAGCTTCTGTACATACCTGCAAATGATCTGTGACGGGTGCTGGGGATAGAGCAACGGAAACCTCCTAAGGTATATATGTCACTTCACCCTGGCGGTTTAAGCTTCGTAAAAATACTTTTTAAAAAAGTGAAGTATATTTTCAAAGTTTAGAGGCTCTGAATCATTAAACATGGCCAGGGATAATTGCTTTTCCCTAATATTTCACTGTTGGACAAAGGAAGTCTTAATGATAAATAGTGTGGCGAGTAGTAATCCAAATAGACTCTTGGGGTTTGCCACCATGAAATGAATGACCTGAGTTTCACACCAGAATGTATTTGTCACAGCCACAAACAACTGATTAAAGAGGAAAAGGCTTCCAAAACATTGTTTGAATTTTAACCAAAATAGATATGGGCCTTAAGCACGAAAGAAAACAAAACAAATCTGTCTCTCTTGGTAAAGCCACTGTGAATGTTTTCTTTTGGGAGAAGTGCACAGATTTCGGTTAAAATGCCCGTTTTATGACCGTCAGATTTAGATATTTTTATTCTGAGTTATGATAAGAGACATGCACATGTTGTAGCTTTGTTTTGAGGTACAAAGTAATTTAATAATGAATGCAAGACAGACCGAAGGCCTCTAGAAAAAGGCAATAAACTAGGCCCCCCCCCCCCCCCCTGAAATTTTGTTCTTGTTTTCTCATATTTCGAGCTGTACATACATCATGCCATATTATTTTATCTAAAAATGTCTTCACCACCTATCACTTAAAACAAGTTGGCCTCTAATTTCTATACTTTCATCCATGGTCAGAGCGGTGAGCCCTTGTCTCCGGTTCTTACTTATTTTAGAACAAAATTGTTAGTTTGCTGCTTGACAAATGAGTGCTCAAACTGCACATTTGATTAAAATGTTCACATACACTTTGTTTGCTCCTGAGGTGTCTATAAATATGCAGCATCTGTCAAAAGTTTGAGTACACTTAGTACCGGTATATTTCACACAGAAGCATGATGATGCGGGTGCCTGGGTAAGACTATTGTATTACCGGACAGCTAGTCAGGGAATGAAACTGTTTGATTTTTGTTAAACACCTTGATAATACTTTGGACTTACTGGCAAGATCTTCTGTGGCCTTATAATGCATGTAAATATATTATTTGCAATAGTTTGCCATTATATATGGTGTTTTAAACAAGACCCTAATTAATTAATTGTATTTCTAAATGCTTGGTATCCATCTTGACCCTATAATTAATTTGTGTTGATTCATTCCTCCTCTTTGCTTTAAGCTGAAGTATTCTATCACCTTTAGAAAGAGGAGTGAGAAAAATCTAGCGCTCAGCACAAGCAAGTGAATAGGTATCAGAAGTTGAAACAAAAGGTACACACTAATGATGTAGAGTTTTTTGTAGAGACCAAATGGCACCCATTGAATAACGGTCTGCAAATCTATTACATAGTTTACAAAACTAGGAACACAAAACTTCAATGCAATAGTACACTTAATTATACAAATAACTAATAATAAATAAAGAAATCCTAATGTCATAAATGTTCTTCTTTATTCCAGGTAGTATTTCTGCCTGTTCCCACTGCTGAATGTGAATTTTACACAATCTATTGTCACATTTACTTGATTAATTGTAGATATGCTTATTAAGAATTGCACAAGCCTAATATTTTGTCTTTTTCTGTTTTCAGATCCGAGCCCCAGGCAAAGCTCTCCTGGATGCTGTCTGCAGTCACCTCAATTTGGTAGAAGGGGATTATTTTGGGCTTGAGTTCCAGGACCATAGAAAGATTATGGTACGTGTATTGCTCTTTCTTGATTCACTTGGTGTGTAATAGGGGTATACTGGACGCCAACAACTTGGAAGCTCAGCTGCAGGAATCGGCATAAGATGATTCTGACACTTCCCATACAAGTATATTATCTCTGGTCCTACACTTTGGAAATCTTTTCTGTCGTAGAGACAAAAAACAAAGACATTGAGTGAAATCTACAAAAAAAATATCCTCAGTGATGGTGATGCCCATTCTAGGCATTGTGAGTCACTGACATCACCATTTGGGGGGCAGACTGATGAACTCCTGTTCTGAAAATATACTAAATGTTTCTCCCCTACCTGATGCTGAACTAGGATTGTGAATGGCAGGTTTACAAAAAAAAAATAAAAAATCAATTTGAATCCAGTACTGGTGAGTGAACATTCTGGGAAGTCTTCTACAAAACGTTTCTTTTAAAGTGAATCGTATCATACAAAAAGTGCCTGAAGAGCATCGTGCTCGCTAAAGTGCGAACAAATGTACAGAAGAGAAGAAATTCTATTTCTTTTGAAATCTGTACAGTACAGTGTGTGTACACTCACAAGAACATGCAATCCTTTCAGTGCAGAAGAATATGTTGGGTAAGAATATCTTTTTAACTGCACAATGTGCCAATATAATGTATTTCTTTTTTGGTAGCTCCTGCAGTATTTATTCACTTAATAAAGCTACCACCAACTGGGGGTATTTCATATAATGCAATTTTTCTATAATGAAAATACATATTAGCTAGTTGTGCTTGACAATATGTAATGACATTGGCAAATACGTATCTTTTTATTTTTGTAGGTATGGCTGGATCTTATAAAACCCATCATAAAACAAATACGAAGTGAGTATCATTTTCAATTGTATTATTTAATGTGGCTTGTTCATGTTCTTGTTGATCATGCTAGTGGTATTTTACAGGGCCTAGGAATGTTGTGTTGAAGTTTGTGGTGAAGTTCTTTCCACCTGACCACACTCAGTTGCAAGAAGAATTAACAAGGTAAGTTATCTTTTATAGTGGGTCCTAGAACAATGAGGCGTGTGTTTTAATAGGTTTTGCAATATCGTGAGAGGTATTGATTGCAGTACAAGTTGCCTTAGTAAGATTGCAAAACCAATATTAAAGGACCACTGGGTAGATTGGAAAAAAGTGATACAGGTTGAGTATTCCTTATCGAGACATCCGTTATCCAAACTTTTTTTGGGATTTTGCCACAAGTTGCAAATTCCAAACACACCTG
Source organism: Pelodytes ibericus (assembly GCA_036172795.1). Taxonomy (NCBI): domain Eukaryota; kingdom Metazoa; phylum Chordata; class Amphibia; order Anura; family Pelodytidae; genus Pelodytes; species Pelodytes ibericus. The sequence goes on along the minus strand of CM069857.1, from coordinate 208,930,139 downwards.
TCAGAATGCAAGCGCACAACAGTTTGTTCAATATCCAGACCACTTAAGCTGTGATTATAGCCTTTCTATGCTTGCTCAGATTCCCCCGCACACACTACTGTTAATACAATGGCACATGTATAAGCCTGCCGCGCCAACGGCAGGTTCCCAACAATGCTTCTCATCACGGTTACATTCCAGTAAAAGTGATTGGGTGATGGGAATGGTAAGTACCAAGGGTTCCATGGCCACTAATAAGATGCTATGGTGGCATTTAGTCATAAAATGAGCAGGAGAATGTACCAGGCATCTGTCCAGTCAGTATCACTAGACTGACTTCCAACCACCTGTGCTGATGAAGGGATGTAAGGCACAGAAATTGCCACTCAGGCCAATTGGGAGGAACCTTGTCCAGTAATTGTTTTAGATAGGCCTGTTGGAGATGAATATGAATGCATTGCTACTGTTTTTCATTGGGCTTCATTCACAAAAGGGGGAATTTCATGAGATAGGGAAAGGCCATTTTCAACATTCATTTTTACATGTTAATTCATGCACTGTGCTGTATATCCACCCTCTCTCCAGCAAACATGCTTTGTTTATTGAAGCTACTGAGTTGCTCAAAATTCGGGTGTTCTTTTCACACTGATATACTCCAAATACTTCTAGCCTTCGGGGCATGCATTTAACGTAACAAATCAGCTACCTTAGTATACAGTCTAATGTGTTTGTGACTCTGCGCCCCTCACTACACATGCCCAGTGCTTCCATCACTATTTTTCCATTATTTAAGCTCTATGGGATGGTGCATGCTCACTGACAAAGGGTATGCATCATTGCCAAAATGTCCTGGAACTGTTAAATCTTCAACCCATTAGGAATAAGAGACCAGGTGCGTACCTGAATATTATGGAGTGGAAAGAGTTATCAGACTCAAATAATGTTAGTAAAACAATCCACAGAAACAAGATATTTGTTTGAAAAAACAAATTGATTGGCTGTGTTATTGTATAATATCAGGTTACATGAAGTTTAGTATATAGAGGACTCCAATGTACAAAATACACAGTATACTGTACTTTATAAGCAGAAGTAGTATTGCTATTCTTTTACAGCTCTAAATGTATGACCGAGGAGCAGAAAGTTATCACTAGAAACTAAATGAATATTTTACCATACAAGATGTTTTATTGGCAGTGGTGTTAGACCTCCGTCCAGCTTACCAGCGCTGCCTCCTTCCTCAGAGTGGTGACGGCATAAAGGAAAGACCTATTTGGCCAGCACATATACACTTGAGAAACTACTTTAGCACCACCCAATAAAGTACATTCCTTGCCAGACAGCTGTGTTACACCGCAGCTATAAACTGCTATTATATTCTCCTTCTTTCACAAAGATCTGCCGAATTGCAGGATTTAAAAAACAAACAAAATTTCTAGTTTCCATATAAGAAAAATCAAGAAAGTCTGTCTAGTTTGTTTAACCCTTTCCAGGGAATGCTGTAAATTCACGAATATTTCTTTATATTTTCTCTCCACGCAGGCCAGTGATGGCTAACCTTGGCACTGCAGAAGTTTGGGAGCTACGTGCTCCATGTTTCTCAATCCACATTAAGATTGTAGCCCTGTTCCGCTTTAACAACCTTGTAGCTATTCAAGAAAAATACACTTTTACTAGAAGAATTGTAATTGCCCATTTTTATAGCCCCCTCAAAAACTGCCACCTAAAATTCTGCTGCTGGGTTTTTCTTTTTCTTTAATTATCTGCAGCCATGTGGAAGGGTACTTCTGGGAGTAATTTAACTAATATTACTTATGAGCTGTACTGCTCTCTAAATATGAGATACTAAAATAATAATACGAATTTAATAACACTTCTATTATATTAATGTTAACCCATATTGTGTACTCTTACACAGGAACTTCCTACTGTATATCCTGGAACTAAGCATTGTGGTTTTGGTGTCTTAGAGTGTGCAGAAATGAATAATATAGCGCCCTCTACAGTATAAAAAAGTTATGTGTGCTTTGAAGGCAATTATAAAGGCTTCTACATTCTATTTTCTGTTTATCTGGAAACCTGTTATAGTTGATGACTGGGATAAACAATCAGAATTATAAAGAACTACAAGTTGGCGCCTTATTGGCTCAGATCACCAGCAGATGATACAACTTGATTGATCAGGATCTACTACATAATATTATCTATGATTTGCATAGTGTTTTTCACAGATCAAATACAAGTTAGTAAATTAGAAATGCGTGTATTGTACAGTAAAAACATGCAACAGATTACACCAGCTTATTATTTTGATTGATTCAATTTTACCTTTAAGCACTGCATTAGACAGCATACAGTTATTTATACTTAGTGAAAAAGCAATATTTGTGCAGCATAGAGGATTTGCTCAAACAGATAAGTGTGTCACTGATGATGTAATTTAGTAAAGTATGCTAAAGTAGAAACATGTATGGTATATCAACTTTCCTTTCCTTATCGCTTTATATATATATATATATATATATATATATATATATATATATATATATATATAATATAGTTTTTTTTGTTTGTTTTTTTTTCCACAGACAGTATGTTAAAAGTATCTAAAATATAACCATCGTAAATAAAGGAAAGGGATTATTTCCCAGAAGAGAAAATGTGTCTAAGATACATGGAGAAAAAAATGTAAAGCATGGATTTAAAAAAAAAAAAAAAAAAAAAAAAAAAAAAAAATATTTAAGGCCAAAGTACTGGATGGGTCACATATTGTGTGAAGTTTCATTCATAAAGTTATTTCAATTCATAACCGGACCGTATTGTCTGACAGATTACAACAGACGGGTGAAATGTTACATTTGTGTACAGCAATTCCACTTGTGTGATACTTGTCTTTTTGAATGGGCAGTATTTACAGTTTACTAGGCAGGAAGAGACTTGACAGGCCATAGATCATTTCATTGTCTTTGTTTGGCTTATGTCTTTAATAATCTCTTTGTATTCCTGTTGCGATTTGAGTGCTCCTATAAAATGAATGAGTCCTTGTCTAGAAGAGAGCTGTACAACACAAGACTGGCATGCTTGTTACATTTTTCATGCACTGATGTATGCTGTTCACGTCTCACTGCCAAGAGTTGTCAGTTTCTGTTATTGATTGGCAAAATCTCTCTACCAGAGGATGAAAAATCATTGCTATAAAAAAAACGCACTCTCCTTCTATCACATTTCTGATATTGTTGAGAATGAAAATTGTACATTGCATGAAGTTCACAGAATCAATGGGAAAAAATAGGTGCTATATATATACGTGTGTATATATTTGTGTGTGTGTATATATAGATATAGATATAGATATAGATATATAGATATATATATATAGATATATATATATATATATATATATATATATATATATATATATATATAGATGATTAAGATAGAGAGAGATAGAGATAGATGGATCTGTATATTTGCATCTAGGCATGTGTATGCACATAATGGAGCATCACATGTCCCAACACAGCTGATGTATGTTGTGGTATAAAGTCTACAAGTGTAGACTTTATAGTCCTTTGTCTTTCAAATTGAAAAAGGACTGTTCTTGACGAAATTGTACAATTTAATTGATTGCAGTAAAGCGGAGTTTACTTTTATACACACCATTTACCACAAACATGAGGTTTTCCACAAGTATCAATGTGCTGTTTTTTTCATTCATTACCGGATATGTATTTATGCATCTATACTAATGGCCATTTTATGAATAGTGTCACATTGCTTTGTAAAATACATGTTGCCAGTGGTTTAGAGCATCACTAATTGTGTTTTGTAACCTGCAGGTACCTCTTTGCTCTGCAAGTGAAACAGGACTTGGTACAAGGCAAGCTGACTTGCAATGACAGCAGTGCTGCACTCCTAATCTCACATATTGTGCAATGTAAGTTACCAGTTTAATGCATGTTTTATGTTTCTTGTATCCCTTTCAAAAAAGTGATCATATGTTTCAGGCACTAGGTATGTTGTATATGTTAATAGTGCAAATCACAAAGCAGATCCATGATTGCTTCTCCAGACACTAGGGAAAACTGAACTTGTTCATTTCTTTACAACCTATAAATCTGCATGCTGATGCTGGCCAAGGAGAGAAAATGCTAGGTATTAAAAAAAAGAAACAAACTTCCCCAAATAGTTATTTTACTGTAGATGGTTCATATAGAGTTTTAAATATCACTTATTAATACAGTCAGAAAGTCAACTTCATTGGGAGACATAAGAAAAAGAAAATCAGAGTTACAAACATCTGCATATGATTTAAAATTCTTAGCAAGAAGAACAAAAAGCTAGCATTATGGAATTCTGTCACAAGGTGACAAAAAGGAGTTCTATACAGGAAAATGCTATATAGTGAACATTGAATTAAAACTCTTGTTTTGTCCTCTCAATATGCTTTGTTGTCATAAGTGTTTTAACAAGGCTGTCTTTAGTATAAGGACATTTTTTTTAGGTTTTATATGTAATTTGTGTCCAATACCGGCCTAGAGTTGTTAATAGTGTCTGTTGTTTTTTTTTTTTGTGTGGCTTTAGCTGAGATTGGTGATTTTGATGAAGCTGTTGACCATGAGCATTTGTCAAAGAATATGTATATGCCCCAACAAGAAACCCTAGAAGAAAAAGTCTTGGAATATCATCGTAATCATTTGTAAGTTGACACTATTTTCTAGTATTGACAAACAATGTACTTTTAATGTACTTTTAACCGGTCCTGTGAAAAATGTCCAAAACATTAGTATTTTCTCAGAATTTTTTCAAGCACTCTAATATTGAATTATTTTATTTGTAACACAATTTTCTATCGACTTTTGTGGTATTACACATTCTTACCATAGGACATTTAATTTGGGCAAACGTAACATCCTATTTTAAACAGTTGTTTATTGTTCAGCTTTGTTTTATATGTATCTGTATTTTATTTATGTCAAGCGGTCAGACGCCAGCAGAGTCAGATTTCCAACTTTTGGAGATTGCGCGTCGTTTGGAGCTCTATGGAATAAGACTTCATCCAGCCAAGGACAGGGAGGGGACGAAAATCAACCTTGCCGTGGCCAATACTGGCATCCTCGTATTTCAGGTATGTAAGGAAGTTTTCTTACAGTAAGGTAGTTGGATAAATCTGGCACATTTAATAATGTAACATATTAGTCATTGTTTGATTTTTAATTGGCTGAACTCTGCTCTTCTACCTATTTCATTTCCTAAACCCCTTCAGAGAATCCAACGTGGGGTAGAACACATTCAATGTACTTTCAATCCTTACACATTCAATGTACTTTCAATTGATCTGATCTTAGTGTGTAGTATGTGGGTGTCTCTCTATGCTAGCACAGAGACATTTGTTTTTTTTCTGGGATCAGCAGAGAGGTCCTAAATAAGGTCACCCTACTGATCCCATGCAAAAAAACAAGGTTCTCTCTCCACGATGACAAGGAGAACGAGTCGCTGACCTGACTGGGCTACCTGCTTCCCATGGAAGCATAGCCGCTGCCGGTCAGAGAGTAAACAGGTGTGTACTATCAAAAGTACACGCCAGTTTATCCTCATACTAAGGGTACTAATTTTTCACTTGTCATTCTATAACAGAAGCACAAGTGAAATAGCTTCATAGCTTGATGGGGATAAAGCAACATAAGGAGTATGACGTGGAAATAAAATAAAAATGATGATTTGACTCTCTAAGGGTTCAATGCACACAAGTATTTTTGAGAATTAATTCTGTTCAGGTTCCTCATGATCTGAGCTTGTTTGGAGCATTTCTTGACATATCAAGTTATATAAACATGCTTTAATTCTGTTCCATTGTAATTACATTTTCTGCCAATGCTGGAACAATGTCTTACCAACAATGTGCTTCCAAGTGATTACTCAGCAGCATGGTGCTTTACATGACATTGAGGGTAACTTGAGTAGCCTGTAACTCATTTCTGAGATTTTGCAGTACTATTTTATTGAAAAACTTACCAATAAATAGATTTTAGAATATCTTATCCCTAGCACCTTTCAACCCATTTGCCGTGTGTTGAAAAAAATAAGTATAAATGTTGCCAAACTTTATAGTGCTTACTTTTATTGAACATCTATCATTAAGTAATCTGGACAAAAGATGCCATTTCAGCAGTCTTTGGTAGACAACTGGCCTTCTATTTAGCATTTAGACATAGTTGTTTATACCTCTGTCACAAATGACCTTTTAATCAGACTTGAATAGGGGCACCATCACACTGTCCATCTAAAATTAAATTAAATAAAGAATTTGATAAACATTTCTTTGCCTCTCTTTGAAACACCTTGTGTTTTTTTTCCCCTTAGGGTCACACAAAAATAAATGCATTTAATTGGGCAAAGGTCCGGAAGCTGAGTTTTAAGAGAAAGAGGTTTCTTATAAAGCTACGACCAGATGCAAATGTAAGTGAGAGAATTGTGTTCAATGCATTTCCATTGTCTCCACTCTATTATTACAACCATTGGTATGACAGCCAGCAATAATAATATGATTTTATGGCACTGTGATCAGTCAAGACAGATGCCCACTCATTCTTAAAAGGCCCACTCATGCCCACTCATTCTTATGCTTCACTTCTACTATGTTATATCATTGTTTTTATGTTTTGTCTGTTAAAAAATAATTAAATCCAATATTGGTCAACATCATGTTCCCTTTACAGATATTAATCACAGGAAATTGTATGTCTTTCTGTGGAAACCCATGGGGATGCTCTATCATTATTCTTATTAGTCTTATTTATTTTTTTAACTCTCATTCCTTCATATAATAAAACAAATACACTGAGCACTAGTTAACCCTAGATAACCACTAGATAAATTGCTGTTTTTTATTTCTGGTTTTCTTCTGCAGAGTTCTTACCAGGACACTCTGGAATTTATGATGGCCAGTCGGGATTTTTGCAAATCGTTTTGGAAAATTTGTGTTGAGTACCATGCCTTCTTCAGGCTCTTTGAAGAACCCAAGCCAAAGCCAAAACCAGTTATCTTTAGTCGAGGTTCATCGTTTAGGTTCAGGTAAGCATTCAACGCCCCCATTAAATTAAATCCTATGTGTATATATGTATTTTTTCATCATTTCTTAAAATAAAACAAAGAACTGTGTGTGTATGCAGTTGCTTTTTGGTCAAGGGAAGGAGACACGTGTTACATTGCATGAAGAATTCTTATTGTACCAAAGCGTTTGTTATTTATTTATCAAATGTCTATTTACCCATTCATGACGCTAGCACGTTCTATGCCGTCCTAATTTTAGCGGACCTGAAAGATGCTAGGACGGCATAGAATGTCCAGCGTTACACAGCTCATTGAGGCTCCCCGCGATGAGCTGTGCACGGATCCCGTTGCAGGGAATGTATTTCAAAGTTTAGAACATCACACAAATGGCACTCACGCTTTTCCAAACGTTTAGTTTAATCTAATAAAGGTGCAGGTGAATAACAAATATATACAGAAACCACAGGGAAGGTGAATTGTAGCCATAAAGCTTTTATGCCTTTTTTTATTTATTGGATTAAACAAAACGGTTGTAAAAGGGCTAGTGCCAATCTGTCTTTTCGGAGCTTGGCATATAGTTACTGTCCTGGACTAACAGAATATGCACCAGCATCCAAGGGGTTCCCTGTCCTTTACCTATCAACTGTCCATCTGGAATGGTATGGGGGGGGGGGGGGGGGGGGGTTCATCTTTGAGAGTTTGAAAACTGTTTGGCATATCAGGGGACAGTACCTTGTTGTAATAGAATCCTCAGAAGTTAACCTCTAGCAAATACCTGTCAGGTTTGTGACTAAACTTTTTATGATAGTCACTCTTAAAACATGACCTATGTCTGTATAACATCCTCTGGCTTGAGGCATCGTGTTTAACTTGTTTGTACTTGCTATGGATTCAGCATGACATGTGAGTTTTCTATTTTAGGGAACATAGCTGTTGTTAGATCATTAAAACTAGCACCAAAATGGTTTATCCTCTATTTGTTTAAACATATAGGGGACACTGCATATCTTTTCAAATATTGTTTATAGTATAGGTTTTAACAAGATTCACATAATGTGATTTATTCACCTGTATTCAAACAGGGACATTGACTCTATGATTCTTATAAATACAATATTTTCAGAAAGGAAAAACATTTATAAGCTTCATGTATACTTTTAACATTTAGATCATATACTGTACATGACTGGTAGTGCGCAGATGCAGTGCAGTGCGATGAGCGCAGACCTCCACTGCTGCCGCCCGGCACGACCGCCGGGACTTTTATGATGAAGCCGGAAGGACCCAGCTTCATCATAGAAGTCCCGGCGGTCATGCTGGGCGGCAGAAGGGGGAGTCCCTAGGCTGTTAGAGAGGGGAATCCAGGTCCCCTGCAGCTCTGCGGGGGACCTGGATCCAAGTATATTTTTGGTGTTGGCATAAAGATGCAGAATCTAGCTAATTCAGTGTGTCAGTTTGCTCGAAAATGTAAAAACTACATATCTGAGCATACAATATTAGAGCTTGCTTGATGCAACATCACAGGAAAAAAGAATGGCTTGGCCCTTTAATTACTGTATTTGGTGGCAATGTATTTCTTTTTTTTCTCTCTTGCACATGACTAATCCACCTTTAGCATTATGTCCTATTGACATCTCAGCCTGTAATGTAGCATTTCCCCCAATCCATTCTATGGCAAAGACTAGTGGCAAACTAATCAGAAACTGATATGTAATAGCTATTTTCCCCCCACAATAATTATTTTGTGCATTCATTCCCTTTATTTAAAAAAAATGCTAGTTATTGAACAAAGCCAACAAGAGATTTTTTTTTTTGTCAATGCCTGAACATTCTCAGCAATCGAAAACATTTAATGAATTAAGGGTGAAAATGGTATTGAACAAGGATGATATTTTGAAATTATAGTAGGTGTAATATATGCGCATATTGAACACACTGTGTGTATTTATACTATACTTTTTGTATTTTCAGTGGCCGTACCCAAAAACAAGTTCTGGACTATGTCAAAGAAGGTGGACATAAAAAAGTACAGTTTGAGAGGTAAGTGATCACTAGGTGTGACCAACAGTGTTTTTGGTATCGGGATGTCTACATTGAACATAGATTAAAAGAAAACTCTGCTTTTGGTTTCCAGGCTGAGCAGTTTCAAACTTCACTAGCACAAATAAATCACTGGATAACATAAATAGAACTGTAAATTGTGACTATACAATGTGAACATGAGGTATGATGCGTATTTCTATTCTTTTCAAGGAAACACAGCAAAATGTGCTCCATCAGAAGTGTGACCGCACACCCACAAGAACAGATCTTGGAGGTGCCAAAACAAGTTAGTAATTATTTCAAGTGTCAAGTTATTTACCCATTATTAGATGTTTGCAGTGCCTATCAATAAGCATGATATCAAGTATTGAGAAATGGTATATGACACTTGCCAAGAGAGGTAGTGCTATCTGAATGTTTTTTTGTTTTTTTAGAAAAGCAGAACATACAGGGCTATTATTAAAAGAATAAGCATTAGTAATAGAACTTATTGATCCAAGGAAAAATCTGATTTCCCTTTGGAGTCAAGAAGGAATTTTCCCCCCTAGGAGGCATAATTCGAAATAGCTTCCTTAGTGTTTTTTTTTGTAATTTTTTGGATCAAAAGCTGGAATGATAGGTACAAGGGTTGAACTTGATGGACTTATGTCTTTTTTCAACCTAAATTACTATGTAACTATTTTACCTGCTCGTCTTCTATATTCCGTACTCAGGAACTCACCTGGCATTTTTCATGCTTTCTTGTTTTCTCTGTAGAGCTCAAATATAACATTCACACAGTCTTCTCAACCAGATGAGATACAATGTCTAAAGCAAGAAAAGGAAGAGAAGCTACCAACAGATGTATCCGTACATCGTAAAAGTCCATCCCCCAAGAAAAGCCCTATGGACAGCAGAGCAAAGGCGGGATCGACTCTGAGAATTGATGGTGAAGATGCTGCCAAAGACCATACACAGCACAACATTAAGAATGCACACCAGCCAAGCACAGGTCCAGCATCCAGGGCTGCTCATGGCAGTAGCACCTCAATACCTTACATTGACTGCAGTGATGTAGATAGCGAGTATGATATTCACAGAGCGCTTTTAATTCGCTCTCAGTCCCAAACAAATGACAATAATGAGGGTGATTTTCACAGTAGTAATGGAACCTACCGAACAGATGAATATCTGAAACATAACAGATTGAGGTATCAAATATCCTCTGTTCGCTCATCATCTAATATTATTGAGGAATATATTGATGATGAACCTGTTGGTTTGTCTTTTTACACAGGGGGTAGCCCCAAAATGCCAAGACACAGTTCACTGATAGATGAAATGTTCAATGGCCCAGACAGTCGTAGTCCCTTGGCTACTCCTTTTCCACCCAGCAGTAAGGGATCGAGTCCAAACATGAGTTTTAATAGACCTGGATACCAGAGTCCGCTTATAGAGAATGGATACAATAACAATTATGGAGCCAGAAACCTAGAACATGATGATGACAGTATGTGTATTGGCTATGATAGGTTTAGCCCACCATTAGAAAAGCCATGCATTCAAAAACTTCGGACAGTGTACCGCAACCATTCTGAAACCGATCCCTTCATTTTAAGTGAAATAGCCTCAACCCCAGTGCAAGAGTACAGGGCAGAAGAGCAAAGAATAAGTCATCTCTCCAAAATGGCAGAGTTAGAGGCTAAAATGTTGTTAAACGGGATGTTTGATGCAAGGCAGTCTAAATACAGTCCAGTATTGCGGACTAGTGGTGCAGTGGAAGGGCGCATGGGGCCTGTTCCATTGGTAGAGGGTTCTACCAGCAGTGGTAGTGAGTCTAGTGATACCGATTCAGACATAGTTGATAGCTTCAGTCACCCTTTTGTTTATGGTAACCCAATAGTCTTAAATTCTTCACCAATGCCTAGAAATAATCTGTCTTTTGGAAGCCTTCAGCTAGAAGAATATGCAGAGGAGATCAATAATGAGGATGATACAGTCCTAAGCTTCAGCGATGAAGATGGTGCAAATGTTTTGAGCTGCTAAGATGTATCTTATAGCAAAACAAGTATCTCTCTTGGCCATTAAGCGTTTCTACTTTGTTGAAGTGCGCACAGCGGTGTGTTCGTATGGTCGTGTGGATGTGTAAGGTGTAGTGAAGTACAAGTAGTTTGCACTTTGAACTAGTGAACATTTTTGTCTAGGACTAATGCAGTTGTTTACAAGTGGAATTGATCATTGTATTGTAATTAGAATTAGTTTTTTTTTTTATTGGGATGTTTTTGTAATGTTGTAATCGCACTTAAAACAGTGTTTTATAAATAGCAGCCGTCGAGTTAGAAAATTGATCTATGGAGTTTAGTTTTAGATATTGAGCTCTCTTTGCACTAATTAATTGTAAGTATAGTCTTTTGCAGAATTACTCTATATTAACCTTTTTTAGTGCCCAACCATTGTGGCGCCTCTCCTGCTCAAACGAGTTACATTTCTAATAAATAAGTGTTGTTTGTTGTTTTAAAGATGAATGAAGACAAAACCTTTAGTGCCAGATACTTACAGTAAGCCATGATTCACCAAGGTGACAGGCTTAGTTTGTAGGGACAATACAGAATATTGCGGCTGGTGACTGTTCCGCACCTTTACAGTGCCTCTAGCTCAAAGTGCAAAGAAAATAATATTTCTGTAGAAACAGAAATACAGAACATAAATTTACTATTTGTATATGTTCTATGCACAGAGTGGGCTCCTTTGCCAATAATCATCTATTAAAAATGGAAATTCTGTCCCTAGTTTTTCGTCGTCATCCAACATTGATTATAGTGTTGCATGAAGTGTATAGCATAGTAGATTTTTGTATATTGTTTAATGATTTGGTACTAGCAGGCTCAGTACATTTTGCCATTTATATCTATAGACAGCACTTTCCTCTTTGCATGGATGTGAAAGTGCAATCTGGGAATGATTCCCTAGATTAACTGCCCTAAACAGATATGGTTTCTTGCTTTTTGCTATAGACTGTTATCAAGTCCATCAGCTATGGGGATGTTTTGACATGGCATGTTTAGTTACTTACATATCTATATGTTTAGATGCTTACATGTCTATATTAGCCATATTTTAGACGTTTACTTTTGTAAAGAGTAGCTTTGCAGCTTAGGTATTCTGTAAAATGTCGCTAAAGTAGAAATATGGTTATTTTACTTTAGGTTTTGTTATGTAAAACACAAAAAGTGAACAGGGTAAGGATTCTTCTTTTAGTGCAGGTGTGTCAAAGTGCTATCCTCCAGCTGTAGTCTCCAGGACTACATCTCCCATACACCCAGTGGTGTATCTTGGTTTTGTGCTGCCCTAGGCAGACAAAATTTGGGCACCCCCCTACCCACGCTGCACACGCACGACATGCCCCATCACCCCATTACATGACCCCTCAACCCAGGACTTGCCCTGATCCCTGGTGGCTAGTGGCAGGCAGCATAGTTTCCTACCATGCTGCCTGTTCGGCTGCCGTGGTGAGTGTAGATAGGTCACGTGACCCAGTGCGCGTCTGACGTCAGAGTGCCGGGTCACATGACCTGTCATCACTCCGACCCCGAAAGAAAAAATCCACGGGCATTGTTCTGCTATCAGCTGAAGGACTGCACTTTGACAACCCTGTGTTAGAGCATTGCCAGCTTTGACAGAGAGAATAATCTTCTCCATCTACTTTTAATTTAATAGCACCTTTTAGAAAGCAAGACACAGGCTTTGGAAAAGCATTAAAAAGTATGACATGTCCATCCTGTGCTTCCACGTGATGCGCATAATATAGGAGATCAACTCTCTTGATAAGCAACCAATTTGACTAATGGAAGTATCAAAGCTTGTACAAATATACTTGGTGTCTAACAGGACTTCTTCAGTCTTGTTTGCACACAACATAGTATATACCCTTTCACCGGTGTTTTTCTGGCAACAAAACATGACAATGTTTTGTAAAGTAACTGGTAAAAGGACACAGTGGGCATGAAATAGCATATTGTTGACTTTCCTTCTTATACATCGGTTTAATTGATGATTTGTTTGTGAAGCAAGTGTCAGCCATTTCTCCGAACACAATTCCTCACAGATTAATAATATATTTGACCTTTTAGATTGCAATTTTGTTTTAAATACAGATGTTTAGTAATCATGTCATCACAAGTAACTGACCTCAATGATGACAGTTCAGATTGTTATTATATGCCTCTTCTCCTGTATTGGGGCAAACATGTGGCAGTGAGTCCAGTGTGAAACTCTGACATCATTCTGGTGATGTAAATGTATGTATGTTATTTTTTCCAGCATCTCATTGTATAATTAAAGGCCTGTGAGCCTCCTATAGCTCAGAATGTTTTGGGTAGGAGAGGGGGTTGTATAGCACATACACAGTCTAAAACCCCTGAGAAGTTACATCATTGATTTATTAGGATTTAGGACCTCAGCATGTGTTGGTTTTTTGGGTGGGTTTACTGCACTTCCAATTAAAATGTTGCTCTCACACATTATTACTCAATCAGAACTGATATACAGTCATGGGTCACTTCTCTCAATAGTTTAAACAGAAATGCCATTTAGAATACCAAATAAATATGATCTCATTCACAGCAATGGAAATATTCAAATCTGTGTTTGGATTTGTCTTCCCCCTAGCGTCCTAATCACTGAATTATATAACTTCCTCTAAATATTCCTTCGCATTATGTCAGGTTTTAGCACCAGTAATCAAAACAATGCAAGTAGCTGTCATTTTATTCACTTACCCACATCAACACCCACATTACACACATCATTTCTTATTCTCTGCTCTGCCAAATAAACAGATTTATTTTACAATGCAACATTTCACGGCATTGGTTAGCTCAGCTGATGTTTTCAACCGGTTTGAAATTGTGTGTTGTATTTGGGATTCCCTGAGGTTTTTGGAAGCTTTCTCTGGTTGCTTGCATACTAAAACTTGTTTGTGCTGACAAAACAAAGAAATCACACGTCACTAACACAGTGAGCACAGCCTAAACAAAATGGCACCCACAGCCTGTTCCTCAGCATTTGCTTTCCTCACTTTCTAATGAAAATCTTCATCTTATTTTCGTATAATCTTGCACTCTGGGGATTTCATTCTCATTTTTGTCATTTGTTAAACAACTTTGAAAAAAAGACATTAGTTTCCACTGTTTTTCAAGCATTGCTTTAGTCAGCATGTTTCTCTTGAAAAAGCAAGTATGGAGCAGATGGAGAAGGCCTGTCTATGTTCTCTTTTTTTTTTTCTTTCAGCATGTTTTATCCTCTGTTACTCACATTATTTTCGGTCCTGTTTTGATGTTCTTTTGCTTTGGAGTGTTTTTTTTGTGTTTTTGTCTTCATGTCTTAACTATTTCACTTCCTGTGGGGAGAGCAACTTATTACTATTGGGATGTTTTGCATTCCCCCCTCTGGCACTGAAAGGGTTAACTATGCCTGCCCATGATGCAACAGTGATCCTACTCTTTAAGATACCATTTGAAGGCAAATGCTTTAGTCATTAATTCTGGAAAAAAGAGAGGTCTGAAATATAATAAGAGCAATTCAATCTTACCCTTTTGGTATCCAAAGGATTTGAATAGAAAAATTGTTCATGTGCATTTCTGTTATAGTTGTTTGCTTAGTCAGTACAGATTCTTTTTCTTTAGTATGGAGGGCCTTATACAAGTTAGGAGCCGAGCATTATTCATTTAATGAGGTAATACAAGAGCCATATAGGCCAGGAGGCCGCAAGTTGGACATAATCCTGTACAGACATCAGTTAGTACGGTGCATTTCTATGTTATGTATTCATTGGAATAGTCGTTTTTAAAACGAGATTTTACTGGGAATTAATTTTTTCATGAATTGATATGAGGCCTTAGACCACTTGTTTGCTTGCCTCTAAAGCTGCATTGTCAAGCCTCTCTTTATAAAATGTCAATTCATGCTAATCATAAAATATATAGATAATCATTTTTGTTACAGCCACTATTATATGAATTCAAATATTTCACACACACTTTAAGACCCAGAAGCACAAAAATAGTGGCCATAAACAACAATATAAAATGTCTTGTATTTATAATATCTGAGATCAGTGATTATAGTCCAGTTTAAATAACCAAACATATTTTACTTTACTTTTTTCTTTTGTAAAAAAAAAAAAAAATTGAGAAAAAAAGTCAGCCGCCCAGACTGCTGTCTTCATAAACAAATCTTCATGGGTTCAGGATCACTGTTCTTGTGTGGCGGTACTTACATGATGACATTTTGGTCTAATATTCTGCATCATATAGCATGGGATTATATTGGCTGCCTATGTATTGTTTGGCTTGGTGAATTTCTATGCATGTGATGCTCCCTGCACTTATTAACATACTGTCCACCTTGCTGTACAACTGTCATTTGTTTGTGTTCTTTTTGTCAACCTGCCGCCCAAACGTGGTGATAACATAGTCACCGGGTAAGATGTTATGTACACCTCACTACTGTTTGTACTTTAATTCTGCGTCACACTGCTTAATAGACTGCTGTTTGTTTATGGGGTAATGTCTAGGTTTTTGGGCAATGAAGGGTGAATGAAGTGGAACATTCAATACTGTTTGTAAATTCTTTTTCTGGAGCTCCTTTCAACTTAATCAGCATATTTTTGTTAAAGTTTGTGGCCCTAACTTAATATAATGCACTTACGGAATGAACAGAAGTTTGCGTTTCAACAGCCACTTTAAAGTACTGGTATCTCTATTACATGATGGAATTAACGTATGGTGAAAAAGGTGTATGTGAAGTTCATTCCAAATACCCTGCAGCATTGAGCTAATTAGCACATGTTGAAAACAAATTAATAGGCTTTGTGGCCAAGAATTAGGGTAATATTGGAATATGTCTTTAAAGAGGCAGTGTAGTAGGCTACATGTAATGAAAAATGAGTGAAAGTTCCACTTATTTCACCTCTCACAGTGCCCCTAAATACATGGCAAGCTGTTCTGAACTCTGGCCCTTGTAGTAAATTACCAAAAATAGCAGAATATATACATAGCCCATCTAACCTATCGACCACAGTGTGCATTTTAAAGGTGCAGAATGGCTGAGCTGTGGTTAAAATGATTTCTTTAAAATTACTCCTGTGTGGGGACATATTTTACATTACGCTGACAAATAGTATACACTAAGGAATCTGGAAAGCCTACAGACTAGTTACTGTATACTTATTCACCTTACTTTCTTACAATTCTCATGGAGCGGCTTTTTATGCAACCAAATGCACTTAATAGTTACATAAGGGTAAATTAAAAATACACAATGTATGCGGATGTACAATAGCACCACGATGGAATCCCCTTCTGAATCTCTAAAATTAAGTGGGCCATTTTGAAATGAACAATATTTAGCCGTTTGTCTAATTAGATGTTCATAAGTGGTGTAAAAAAAAAGAGGAGAATCACATTGGAATTATTTTAAATGTTCTTATTTTCTTAATCAGTACCTGCAAACTGTGTATCTGCAGGAACCTTATTAATTATTTGTGTATCTCCTCCCCACCATCCCCGCAATTATATTTTACTTCCCAACTCTTTATATGGACAAATGTGAAACCTGTTTTAGGGCAATCCAACGGCTAGTGTGGGTGAGACATTATTAAAATATTCTAGTCAAGAGCACATCATAATAGTAACTATTATGAGTAAATCTTCTGAAGCCTAATATTCCATTTTTTATTTTTTTTTACGATTACTATAAACTTCCCACTCTAGTTCTCGGTCTACTCGTTTCACCTCTCTCACGAACCTTATAAAATGGCAGATTGCTTTGAATTCCTGCTTTTTAAAAAAAAACTTTTCAAATAATTTACTGCACGGGCTGATTTAGCCAGAGACCATCTAACCAACCATTTAAATTCATTCTTAAGTTTATTGCTGTGATGTATCTGTACCAAGCAGGGAAGAGGGGCACTTTGGAGGTTTGATGTATAGCAACCAGTGAAACTTTCATGCAACAATGATTTTTATAGCTGATACAACTACTCTTTGCAGGTTGTAACTTAGAGCATGTAATTCAATCCTTTATAGTAAAACGATCTCCATTATCTGCCATACCACGAAATCATTACCTTATGAAGAACACCATTTTTGAAGAATCTTCCTTTAATGAAGTACCTCTTTTTCTGTGTGAACTAACCTTTGTAAATATTAGCCTTCTAATATTAATGTAATAATACTAGGAACAATACTGTGAATCTGAAGTTCTGGCTAAGTAGTAGCAGTGAATCTCAAGGGGGATCATTGATGACTCATGGGGCCCTCGCTGCCTACTGGCTTCATATGGAAGGTCAGAGTATGTTTTCATATTGTTGTAGTTCTGTGTCACGTGGATTACTATTTTGAACACCTTTTTCTTTTCTTTCTTTTTTTTGGATACTACTATTGTTTGGTGTTTTGCAGTCATAACTGAATGAGTAAAAAAATGGTTGTTTATGAATGTAGAATAGTTTTTAATAGACTTGTGATTTTACTATTCTTTTACATTTTCAAAGCATTTTGATTGTAATCTTGTGATCTAGAGTCAATAAAATTGACACATTCTTTCCGTCGTTTTCTTGATGAAATTTGATGTTGAGGTTTATGCTATGTTTTACCATATTTTATTCAAAACAATATGCTTACAACAACTTTACTCACCATCACATTGCTGTCCAACTGGAGGCTAGCAGTCTAAATTTCTCTTTCAAAATGGTTTACGTCGATTATTTTCTACCATAGTATGTTAATACTATATAATTATCTGAACCCATAACCTATGCTTTTGATTGAAAAATACAAGTTACACAAGCAGTACCAATTTTTGGAATCTTTCATACATGAGCCATTGACTAAATATGTGATCTAGTGATTCGGACATCAGGTAATCCTGAAAACATGATCATTTTATGTGTTTCCAGTAGAGGGTTGAAAAGTGCTCACCCCTGTACTGTCAACATCAGTTCTCAGGATTGCCAAGATGGAGAATATCACTCTTCCATACAGTAATATTACTCAAACTGCACCTTTACACAGGTATTTTTTAATGGGTGTTAATTGGACATATTAGTTAATGTATGGTGTAACATTTAGACTTGTGAAACTTTTTTAATTTTTTTAAAGCTCAGTCATACTTTTGACATTACTTGGTGAGACTGATAAAGAGGATTACGATCCAAAGAGATGGTATTGACTATTATATATACATGGCAGCCACATGACCACTTTATTAAGCACACACTTTCAAAAATGTTGTTACCAGTGAGTAGATACCTTTCACATTTTTTTTGTATATGTACCATGATCCATGGATCCAAAAATGCAAATGGCTGGGAAGTGCGTTTACGTTTGTTTTATAACTGATTTTATTTTCGATTGGGGACCTTCTCCACCCTAGTTCTATCTTATCCACTATGTGCACTCATGGCTCACTTTTTTCACCCTCTTGAAAGGAACCCATAATAAACATTTGTTTACTCCCCATCACTTCTTATTTGCTTACTTCTCTTTTACAAATGATGTAGTCTAGCTGTGCTAGGATTTCTGTCCCAAGCATTCAGTGGAGCACGGAATTCCCTCACCAGGTATACTTCTTGTGTTGTGTGTAGTATTGGCAATGTAGTTCAGTTGGCCATATTTGTGTGAAATGCTATAAAGTTTTGTACAATAGGCCTGCTTGTTGACAACCGAATATCCATTCAATAGTTGTCCTGAAGATCTGTTCCATTATCCAGTATTCTGTGCCTAAAATAGTAAGATATGTGCCAATGTAATGAGCAAGCTTTCCTCCTAGTGCTCTGTTGCGAATGCCAGCATTTCTAGAAAACCAGAATTAATCTTTGTGCTTTAAGCTGTGGTAGTGAGGCTTGGATGCTAGCGACCATTGAGTCGGACATTAAAATTCGTAAATGTTTCTTTTCGTTCTTTAAATAGGTTCTTTGACAGGAAGCCCTCATCTTTCAGAACTATCTATTAATTCTCAAGGAGGAATAGTGGGCCTAAACTCCTCATTATCTCCTAATCTGAGCCCGGATGGGAAGCCTTCATCACCGCTGATTAGTCCATTGCTCAATGAACCTGCCTGCATTAGAACTGATGATGAAGATGAAAGTCGTAAAAAGGTATGGTGCTGCCACCTCCTTTTTTTTCATCATGGTTCAAGCCATGAATATTTAGTGGATTTACCCTCAGAAAGAATTGCACTATTGCATAGTATTTTAAAACAGCTGTACCTTGTGTTCAGATTTTTTTAAATTGTCGGGGTTTTTTTCCCCATTGAAACAGAATCTTACATTTTTTTGCTTGGAAATGAATCAAGTAATGCCAATACTTCCTTTGCTACTCTTGCACATTGGATACTTTTTAGAACTAACTCATTTTATAATGTTACCAATTTATGACATTTACAAATGTAGGTAAACTTTCAAGGGACGGATATTTGGGTGCACCAGACCTAATTGAAACCTTAGTATAGTGCAATAAAGCTTTAGATCCTTAATACACCCAGAACGATTCTGCACCACAGATACAGCTGTGCCAAAAATCATATTTGAGATGTGCAAAACAGAGTCCATGACTATTGTTTTTAAGGGAAGTCATTTTCTACCTTAACATTTATCTTTGCAGAGATTACCCACAGACAAAGCGTATTGTATTGCCAAGGAAGTTTCCACTACAGAGTGCACGTACCTGAAGGACCTGGAAGTCATTACAGTGGTACTGTATGCTAATCTTCTATGGTCAAGATAAAGTGCTGTTTCAGTAAATTAATAACATTTTAGAAAATGAGCCTTTACATTAGCCATTTAGGTTTTATTTACCTTTTGCTTTTACATTAAGCTGGTTCTAATCTAGTGATCAGATGGTGATAAACCCATAACTGCGTAAACCTATATCTCCTGCCAATAGAACTTCACCTATATAACCAAATAACACTGACCTTTTCAGTCACTTTTGTGCTACAGCTGGAGGTCCAGGCCACAGACTGAATGGTGAATTACTCTTGCTTTCAAGTGGAGATAGACAATAGAGAAAGGTAGATTTCCGCCAACCCCAGCTAGGAAGATTATTATTTGACCGTACATCTTTGTGGCTTAATTGGAATCTGACCGAACACCTATGCTAAAGACTAACACTTGGCACTCTGTGATGAATTCTTTATTGTGCCATGCAACGGTTCAACTCATCTAAGCTTTTTTACCAAAAGTGTTTTTTAAAAAACCTTATACGAATTGAAATGTTGCCTGTGGTGCATTAAAGTTCATCACACTGAACTGCCGTGCATTTCTTTTGTGCTGATTGGTGATTTTGTGTGAGTAATATCCCATCAGACACCTGATCGTCCATGAGTTCATCCCCATAACACTGTATTCATTAAACATGTAGATTGACATACTGAGGTCTGGACTGGCTACAAAATATAAAGTGGCCCGGATCTGGCTTGGCCCAGTTACGATTGCACAAGTTGTCTGAGTGGTTGTTCCAATTACCTCCCTTTTTGCGGCTCAGATTTGTGCTCCTATACTATATCTTCTTGATCAACATTAAAATTTAAGGGTCGGTTCAAGGATTCACTTGTATTGGAGCATACTCTGTATTACATGAGTGCCGATTAGAACATTTCTCAATTACTCTGATAACTTACCTCGGACACCCCATCCAATATTACACTGGCAATTTAAAAGAAAACAAACATGACAATAATAATAAATATTTTCTTGTGTGCTGCATGTGTAGAACATGGGACTGTTTAAAGTAATTCATGTGGATCGCAACCAGTGTGGTGCTGTTTATTTTTGCTGCTCCTCCACTTCCCTGTTCCTTTATTAGAGTGCACAGATTTCATGAAACATAGTGACACTTTAAGTCACATTTTCAACACTTATGGGGGGACATAAAAAGGAGTAGACAGTTGAGCTCTTCCATCACTCTGTACCTTGACTGTTCTAATCCTGTGGATGGAAATCGAGAGATGAAATGCAAGATTAACATAAAAAAAGCTATGATGGAAACATTTAGCATTATTATAATTAAACCCCGGTAGCACATACCTGCCATTTAAACATTTTAACAGAACACTTTTTGGTCATGTTATTACAGTTGTGTTTTCTACAATTTCTTCATTTTGTTCTCATTATGAACTGATCATGATCACACCCTATATTTGTATTGTGTCCTGCAGTGGTTTCAGAATACAGCAAACAAAGATGACTCCATGCCAGAATCCCTAAGAAATCTTATGTTCTCTAATTTTGAGCCGCTACATAAGTTCCACACATGTTTTCTGAAGGAAGTTGATCAGAGGCTTGCTGTTTGGTAAGACCAGTCTTAAACTACCATTACCTAAAATGAATGTAATATTCAAATCAGAAGATCCCCAGAAAAGTAACTACTGGTTACTGAGGCGAAGGTGCTGTGTTTTGACCTTTGTCCCACTGAATATATTGTAAGACGTTTATTTAGAAAATTCAATTATACAGCAAATTTCTAAAAGTGGTGAACAATCTCCATGGAGACCAATAAAGTGTCCCTGCTGATTAGAGGACTTTTAGAACATTGCCCAGAAGTGAGCGTTATAAATGACCTCCTAAATGCGTGCCAGGACGGAGAGTTGAGAACATTTTTGGATACTTCAGTCATACAAACAGTGGAATTTGTCACTGCTCCAAAGCCATATGCATGTGGTTTTTGGAAGCAGGATTATAACAATAATGTGTCAAATTTTAAATAATGCTAGATGGCTTGCAGCTGGCTTATGTATGACATAATGAAATATTATTTATTAAGCATATTCAGGAGTGCTCTACAAAATAAAGGTACTTCTGACTAATTAGCAACTACTGAAAATGGTCAAAAGAAACCTTCTTTTCTCAATTTCTTCTTGCTCTGTTTTTTTGAGGAACATTTTTCATCATCATGATTGTGAAAGAGCTTCATATTTAACATGTTTTTTCAGGGTTTGAATCATATTTCCTTAGCTGCACTAAAACTACAGAAAAGTAATTTCTAGATAAAAAAAAATTCCAGCGTTTGCATTATTTGTTCTGTTTCTGCAAGTGAACAAAATGGCTGCAGTTTTTCACTTTGCTCTAAATACTACTAATTATGTCAAATATTTTTTTTTTTTTTTTTTTTTGCAATATTGTGCAATGTTTTTGTAATCTGCATTTAAAACTTTTAGCTGCATATATTTGCTCACGTCTAACACGTATGGTAATCTACAGTAATGAGTGCATCAATAAGCTTTTAGTCAGTTTATACTTTCGTAGTATTTTCTAGTTTGTTTAATAAATACTATTGTCTTGTTGAAGGCATTGTGTCAAGGTTTGTTCATTCTTACAATATGGAACATTTCTAAGATGCATAAACAATGAAAACTCTTGTACACCAATAATAAGAAGCTTATACGTATGTTTGTTATTCATGCTTTTTCATACACACAGGTGTATTTCAGTTAAATGGTCTAAATAGTGTACTGGTATTTTGAAATGGTTAAATTGCTACATTTAGGGCAGGAACCTTGGTCTGATCTTTGCAGCTTTGAACAATGCATATTTTACTATTAATAATTTTACTAATATTTAAATATCTATACATATTTACTATTTGTTTTGACAGGGAAGGAAGATCAAATTCACACATGAAATCGGATAATCAAAAAATAGGAGATGTTATGCTCAAAAACATTCAGGGCATGAAGGTAGGTACATTTCTCAATTTTTTTTGGTATTAAAAAGTCTGACTTTTCAGCCTGCAAATAAAAAATTACATCATATTAAAGTTGACACTTGAAAAAAATTAATTCACTAATTTGTTTTATTTATATATATATATATATATATATATATATATATATATATATATATATATATATATAATATTTTTATATTATATTTTTTTTTTATACTTTAAGAACATGTTTACGGCATATAAAAAATGTTACAAAAATGAGTGCAGGGTTTTGTTCCATCTCTTTTATTGTTTAAAATGGGGCATTCCCTTCCAAGGATGGTCACAGATGCATGGGGATGCCCAGAGCACAAGTGTGCAAAATCAGCTATCAACATACAGCGACAATTCCACATGGTGTTATGTGCACCTGCACTTACCATTTCTCAGCAGCAGGAAGAAAAAGTTTACCGCAGCATTACATATTTTGACCTGTTCTATTGTCAGTATTTTTTTTAACAGTATACAAAGTTTAATTTCTTCCCTTGCCCCACACGACTATAATACTTGAGGACAGATTTTTAAATAAATAGCTTAATAAAAAAAAAATATACGGTATATAAACCAGTCCGTTAAAAGAAAAACTCTTTTATATTTAAAAAAAAAAAAGATATGCATATTAAAGTGACCATTAAAAACGAAATATGCATTTGTTTGGTTTTAAAATATTGAATTTTAAAACTTTTTCAGGACTGTTACCTATGGATTGATATCCTCAGTGACTGTCACATTTACTGCTGTCAAAAAAAATAATTATAGAAGCAGTGACCACCTTCAGAATGAGCTGGTCTTTGCACATAGTCACAAGTTTCCCAATTTTAAACCTGTCCCTGATTAAAGGTTTTTGAAAACTGGGAGGTACAGACCAGCTTAAGAGTGAAGTGGTCTCTGCACATGGTCACATATTGGTCACATAAAAGTCAGTTTCCTTTTTTTTTGGCTGCAGGGACCAATGAGAATAATTACATTCAAATGTCATCAGATCATGTGTTGCACTTTTAAGTGATCGTACTGTGTACAAGATCAAGTCCACGCAATGGATTCTATTCCAGCAGCACATGAAATTACTAAATGAAAAAAAATGTATATCCTCAATGTCTATATAATCAGTGCTGCCGCACCTGCAATAAACATACAGAGTAATTACTGAGGAGGGCTTGAGTCAAAATATTAAAAATGTGATTTATGCAGAAGGCCTGCATCAAATCACACTGGGAAAAAAGCGTGTGCACTATACAAGCAGTAATCTTCATCTTGCACCAAAGTGAGTTTGGGTTTTACAGTCCCTTTAAGTTAGCTTGCTAGGGAGATGGGAGAGGAAACACTCACTTGACAGTACCAGGCGAATCTGATGGAGGAGAATCCTCTTCCTCTACTGTTTGCAGGGCATTGTCCCAGGGGGTAGACAGGCACAGCTGCAGATGGAGTCAGGGGACTGAGCTTTGGCAGAGATTCATAGGAACCAGAGCCAGAAGTCCAAATGGGTAAATGCAATAGTCCCTGTGTAACATTTTAATCGGTTGACGAAAATTGCAATGGATTTTTTTCATAGTTTTAGTCCTATTAACTTTATTTAGTTATTGTATAGTTTGTCACTGAAAGCATGCAGTTGACTAAAGCTATGACGAATATTTTTAGTGTCAACATAAGTCTTTTACCCTCACATTACAATAAGAAAAAAAATACTTTTGTTTCTAGATTGTAATCTTGCGAGCAGGGCTCTCTACCTCATGGATCAGTCTGTTCTTATTAGTCTAACTTAACGATAGGTACAGAGCATAGAAGGGAACTATATACTATGTAAATTATTGGCACTATATAAATAAATGTACTGTAAAATAAATGAGCATACATTTGGAAGAGTAAACAATATACTCTAAGTTCTTATTAAATAAAGCACTTCAATTTCTCTCATTAGAGAATATTTTTAAAGGTCATAGGAAATAGGCACCAAAACACAACTTTATTAACCTTTTACTTCTGAGACATTTCAGCTTTTATACTGCAAAGAACATTAATAATGCATAGAGAAATCCTGATATAAATGTTTTATATTTGAAATACTCAAGCTAGAGATAATTCGGCCAAAGCATTAAGTTGTAAATTATTGAAAAATGCGATAGGTTTCTCATATACTGGGACAATGTATAGCTATATTGCTGCTGCAAAATTATGTGTAAAGCTAGGATCTTTCATCAGTATTCATTTTCCTGCAATGCAATCAAATACAAAAATGTATTTGCTTTTCTTTTTAAATCTGAGAGCCTTTATTAAAAAAAAAAAACCTTTTTTGCTTCTCTATTGGAAGCAAAATTTAAACATGCACTTCCACTTGTCCTCTGTAAACCCTTTTATATCTTTACATATATACATGGGTTTACAGCTCTTTTTATCAACTTGGGTCTTCCAGGGTGAGTAGGGTTGCCACCTGGCTGGTATTTTACCAGCAGGCTGGTAAGAAATTGGCTTGAGGCCAATGTTAAGTCTATGGAAGCAGTAGCAAGGGTGGTATTTTTTTGTAGAAAAGGTGGCAACCCTAGCAGTGAGTGAGATTCAGTGTAGCAGTGAGTGAGATTCAGTGACTGGATCTGCTTGTATACTTGACAGGATGCATGGAGGCTGCTTGTCAGAGAATGCTCTAACATTATCAAGATAACAATCTATTGTATTTAACATCTTGGAATGGAGTAGGAATCTTATTATTTGATGCTTCATTTTATTCAGAGCTTGTGTGTTTCATTGATTTTTTTTATTTACAGCAACTCACAAGTAATCTTCAGAAACACTATGAGGTACTGATGGAGTTTGAGAAGGCCAGTAAAGCCTCCCGCAAGTTGGAAATCCTATGCAGGGACTTTGAGCAGGAGAAAGTTTGCTACTTGCCCCTGAACACTTTCCTGATCCAGCCCTTGCACAGACTAATGCACTACAAGCAGATCATGGAAAGACTGTGTAAACACTATTCCCCCAATCATGGGGACTTCAGGGATTCTCGAGGTGAGATGAGGTGAATTTCTCAAAGGAAATCTACCACCAGACAATTTCTTGCTCTTGTTTTGAAATGTTTTTTAATTTATTGTGATCTTCCAGTTCAGATATTTTTCTTGAATATTGTACCTGCCATGTGTTTGTCTATATGTTGCTCAGTTTGTTTACATACAATAATAGAACTCTTCTGATCTGGCCTGAGATAGAGCCAGATCGCGGGGGTTGTTTAGAAAAAGGGATTTTTAAAGTGTTAAATATTAATGTTATGTATTACAATATATGTAACATTTTTATTTTCATTTTATTTGTAAATATTTAACTTAAGAGTGAAGTTATTTATGTTTTACTTCTGCCTGTTTCAGAGCCATTTTGGGAGGACTTTGGCTATTGCAATAATAGCAGAAGTCCTTCCGAAATGGACCCAAAATACGCAGAATAGAAGTCTTCAAGTAGGGACTACGATACTCGTAGCTTCAATTTTTGTTTGGAAAATCAGAGCTACTGGCGTAGACCCTATAATGTGTACTGCTTTAATCTGTGATGCCAAAATGAAAATAATATCATCAGACTACATGTTTGTAATAGGACACAGAAAAACTTGCAAAACCTTAAATTTTGTGACCAAAAAGTCAGGCTCAAATATTAATGTTTAAAGGACTCTGTCAACCTCAACATTGCTTTATAAGAAAAGGGAATGAGATGATTTCTACATTGTGTTAGCAGAATTGCAAGCAAATGCATAAAATAAGGTAAATCTATTTTTTAAATGTGGCTGTGGTGTCTTCTGCTTATATCACCTGTGGCTTAATTTGCAATTCATACGTTTCCCATTGAAAATAAGTTAATTTGTATATTAAGCTACAGATGATGTCATCGACTTGATACACCACATCCTAATTAATACATTTACTTGCAATTCTGCCAACACGATGTATAGATCATTTTTCGTCATTTTTTTTGTTCTCTACTTTCACAGTTTAAACAATGCTGAGGTTGACTGTCCTTTTAAATGAGTCATGACTGCTATAAATTAAGAAAGACAAATATTTTTCTTCTCCATGATTCCCTGTTCTTCTGTAAAGCTATCCAAAATTTTAGAGCATGTATATAAACTTTATAATGTGCAAAGCTTAATAAAATGTTTGTTCTTGATAAAGCAGTTCTATACCTAAAATATCAAAACATTATTTTGATTGGCTGGAGATGAGAGTGTTGGTGCACAGTAGATGACTTAGTACTGCTAATTAAGATATTAGAGAGAGAAAGAAAAATATCCAGATTCATAACAAAAATAACCTAATCTACAATTAGTTAGAGAAGGTATCTTTGTGTGTTCTTTTGTTTTCTGTATGCATAATAATGTAGTTATTGATTTGTCATGCTACATGCCTGTTGCTGAGTTACAGGATATCATTTTTATGTGTGAATTTTAATTGTTTTATTTTCCAAATGCAGTATTGTACCTTGAAGAATTTTGCATGTTCTTTCTCAGTGGCAAATGTTCCTTTAACTACACTAAAACTACTATTTGAGAGTCCTTAGGAGGGTACACTTATCAGTCTGGTGCTTTGACACTAGTGAATATAACTGAGCTAGGAGAGGCACATATTTTGCAATCCCTTTATGTGAAAAGGTTTGTATCTGAGGGACAAGCGGAGAAAAGGATTTCTGGGGCTAGGTTTATTTTTTATTCCAACACAGGGCCTCACTTCTTTAGTTTCCACAACTAGTTTATCTAGATATACAAATATATGTTCACTGTGCAGCAGAATCCATAGTTGTATTACAATTATTGGATATTCTGTTACAATTTTTCTCTATATTTCAGCTGCTTTGGCAGAGATCTCTGAAATGGTAGCACAACTTCACGGTACCATGATAAAGATGGAAAATTTCCAGAAGCTTCAAGAGCTCAGAAAAGATTTGACTGGCACTGACAATTTAGTGATTCCTGGAAGGGTAAGCAAAGGCGCTTTTTGTCTGTCTCCCCATGTAATCAAACGCCTCACTAGCAAATCAGGGGTAATGTTAAAATGATGCTGGATTATTGTTTCTGTTCTACAATTCCATGGCTGGTTCCAAGTGCAACCCCATTAAGCAGTCAATAAAAAATACTTCTTTTCATTTTATTTATTTGTTTTGAAATGTGGATTTATAAAGAACTGGACATCATAAAAAGGTATCATGATAAAAAGTTAAGCACAGTGTAAGATTTCAATTCATACCTTCTTTGTGCACAATACTACTATGCTTGTAGAATTCTAAAAATGGAGGTCTTACAGTGACAGTTTATTTACCACTTAATACCCAAGATGCTGTGACATACTGATTTAAAGATGCAAAATGGGTGCGTACACAAAGTGATTCCTGGTTGCTTGGGGCAATTTTTTGCATGGTGATGTCATGTGGATGACATGAATCTTTTTAGACAAGTCTAAATGCCGTGTGGGTGACTAGAGTTTGTTGACTTGGAACCTATGTTTAGCAACATGCAATTGAATATTCATAAAATTAGTTTCATAAGTGAAAGAAACCTGATCTCATGTTCCACCATCTATCTGTAACCTGACCGTTTGTTTGTAATGTGACATTCTCTTTTAATCTGTGAAATATGGCTTCTTCTGTCTAAATCAGACCTGACATACAGGTTGAGTATTCCTTATCCAAAATCATCTGTTAGCCCCCAAAAACTGGGATTTTACGACAAGTTGCAAATTCCACACACACCTGTCAGAATGCAAGCACACAACAGTTTCAGCTTCCAGACCCCTTAAGCTGCGATATAGCCTTTCCAGCCTGACATGCCAACAGCAGGTTCCCAATGATGTCCTACATCACAGTAAAAGTGATTTATTTGCTTGAGAGGCTTTAATAAATATTATCAGTGAAAATGATCTGTTATCCTAAATACTTCTAGTCCCAAGCATTTTGGATAAGGGATACTCAACCTGTACTAAATTGTGTCTACTTGAGACAGAGCAAACAAGGTGTTATTTGAATGAATTATTGGGCCAAGCCCTCTAATTCTCTGTACATCTCTGACATATCTTTCTGGATTTGGTCCCTAGGAATTCATTAGGCTCGGCAGTTTAAGCAAGTTATCTGGGAAAGGATTACAGCAGCGGATGTTCTTCTTGGTAAGTTACTCCTGGTTTATAATTAAAACAAACACATTGTATATTACATTTTAAAAGTCCAGCTCATTATAAATTGTAATTAAGGTTTTGGAGAATCCCGAGAGCCACGGATCCTAAAATCCAAGCTGCTTGCTTCTAACTGTTTTGGAGTTGGAATCCTATGAGCACAAAATATCCGTAATAAGAACAGTAACAGTTGTTAATCTTTTGTTGAACACTTTTAAATCTCTGTGTGCATTTATATTGCAAATAAATTATTGGTTAAATTGTAATGTATGACCGTAGTACTCAAATAGTCCAGGATAAAGTATGCCATGAAGGTAAGAAGCTATACATGTGCACAGATTATACATCATTTATCATCCATTTATGTTTTGTTATCATTTTATATTAACAAAGTAACGTTTTAAGCTTCATGTCTAGATATTTTAAATACATAATAACACAATAAACCTGTTCTTTGTAATTCCAGTTTAATGATGCATTGTTGTATACGAGCAGAGGACTGACCTCATCTAACCAGTTTAAAGTCCATGGACAACTTCCGCTGTATAATATGACCGTAAGTCATCAATTCATACTTGAATGCGCATTTGACCTGTTCCTTAGGTATTGCAACAAAAACTATGTAAATGTTGTTATTTAAAATGTTTTGTAAAGCATAAATATATACCATTTGTTTTACTGTTTTATGCATTCATTATATGAATGTTTGGTTTGCATGGTTGTAGAGGGGTGCTATGTTCTAGTGATGGCCAATGTAGCTTGGTTTGCATGGTTGTAGAGAGGTGCTATGTTCTAGTGATGGCCAATGTAGCTTGGTTTGCATGGTTGTAGAGAGGTGCTATGTTCTAGTGATGGCCTTGGTCATTGTTTATGAAACCGTTAAAAGAAAGACTGTTTAATAGGGAAAAATAATTTTCATTACCTCTAAGGTCCAATTGTGCATTTCAGAGAGTCACTCTATGATTAACTGCTTGGATTGTTGTGAATGTGAACTTGTTTGATACTTTCATTCCATATAAATGGATAACATAAACCCAGCCTCTATAGAGAAATCATTGGTTGAGCACTGACTGTGCTTATTCACTTGCTGCATAAAACTTAAAAAACTTTGTTGGTGGTTAGCAACTGAAATGTCTCAACCAGTGTTAATTTTGTCACCTAAACATTTTTGTCATGGTTTTTGTCAACTGCATGTTTTCAGTGACTAAAACGAAAAAATAAGTTAGTTGGACTAAAACTATGACTAGAGTCCACTGCAATTTTTGTCAACTGACTAAAATGTGACTAAAATGATTATTGCATTTACCTATTTGGACTTCTGGGTCCCATGGATTTCTGCCAAAGCCCAGTCACCTGACTCTGTCTACAGATGGAGTAGCTGAGACACAGGCTGTCATTTTAGTCAAAAGACTATGACTAAAAAGTAATCAAAATTTGACGTCAAAATGAACACTGGTCTGAACATCTTATGAATGTTTTTAAATTTAGTAAACTTTGACCAGTGCTATATTACCGACACACATACCTAGCTTATATTTATGGGATGAACCCAACCTCCGTGAATTGTACATTACTCCAACAGTCTGTTGCACTGTTAATCATATACGGTTATGTATTTGATCTCTTTTAGATTGAGGAAAGTGAAGAGGAATGGGGGGTTCCTCATTGCCTTACTTTACGAAGCCAGAACCAGGCTATTGTAGTTGCAGCAAAGTAAGTAATACTAATTTGTAATAAATGGTATTTCCCATCATTTTCACTGTATTCTCAAAGCAAGGATCTCACATAGAATGAGCAGATGTCCACAGTCTTGGTCAGTTTGGTCTTTTTTATAGTCTGCTCTGATTTATTAACAGTTGTCTCTTTAAAGAATACTGCATACTGCCAAGTACTACCTCTGCTCATCTGTCTCAAAGAAGAATCCCATTTGCTCTTGCTGTGATTCAGACAATTTATGACGCACTGATTGCTAGATTTATCATTAGCTGTTAGTTGTATAGGGTGTGTGAATTAATGTACATGATTTCTCAGTTCCAGGGCTGAGATGGAGAAGTGGAGTGAAGATATTCAGATGGCTATAGACCTGGCAGAAAAAAGCAGTGGACCTGTCCCTGAGCTCTTGGCCAGTAGCCCCCCTGATGGCAGTAAGTAAACCCAGGGTGGGCATGCTGCGGACGGGTTTATATATTTTGTATTTGCTGAAAGATTGCTAAATGGTTACAATGTAAAGTGATTTTAAATTAAGCACAATGATGTGCTCTACAAGGACAGTAAAATGATGCAGCACATCATCAATATATTAACCATGTAATATACTTCCTATTGTAATGTTTTATAAAAAGGACTCTGTGAATTGCAAGATCCCGGTCAAGAATCATCCTTGGTTCTTTGGTGTGTTCCTCGCGTATAATATTTTAACCTCAGTTATGTTGGATAATTGATTCTGTTGTGTTCATTTTTAGAATGAAATCTGTCCAGTTTATTTATAAATAGCCTTACGTTATTCCTAGCAATATCTGAAGATGACGGAAAAGTCTGCAAAATAATTTTTTTTTTTTTTTTTCAAATTCTTTATTTTTGTACATTTTTAGAATTTATAAAATTTTGAATTTCCTGAAAATTCACGATATATATGAAAAACATATTACGTATACAAATAAAACAATCCTGTAACAGATCTAGTGACTTCATTTGACAATATCAGAGCAATTAAAACAATTAAAACAACAACAATCGAACAAACAAAAAAAAAAGGGGAGAACATAGAGGAATGAAAAAGAAGGAGTAATCAGAGACAGGAGAAAAGTGAAGAAAATTGGGTGTCCCATCCAGGGCAGCGTATCTAACAGTGTCCATCTAATATGTAATAAGTGGGGTTTAGCCTTTAGGGAAACGCTCCAGCCAGGGGCCCCAGATTGAGAAAAATCTTTTGGGGGAATCATGGAAGAATGCGGTCAATTGGTCCATTTCCACTACTTCTTCTAGTAGGGCCAAAACTGTACCCAAAGAGGGGATAACAGTTTGGTTCCAAACCTGAGCAAGAGCCCGGCGTCCCGCCAGGTATATTCGGGAAAGCAGCAGATTCTCAAATTTTGTGAAACCATCTAGACGTTTAGAAAGAAGAACTGAGTATGGGTCCATGGGTGTTGGTTTGTTCAGTAGTTGGGAAGCAAAGGTGGTGACTTGTTTCCAGTATAATTGGATTTTAGGACAATTCCACCAAGCGTGAATGTAAGTCCCAGGAGAACCGCACTGTTTCCAACACAAAGGAGAGGTTATGAGATGCATTTTCGCTAATTTGGAAGGGGTAGTGTACCAACGTAAGAGAGTCTTGTAGGCTTGTTCTTTATGCGCCATACAAATAGATATTTTTGAGGTGGCTTCCCAAATGTCGGTCCAATCTTCCCTTTCAAGGACCTGACCTGTATCCGATTACCATCTAGCAATATAGGGAAGTGGGAGGCTGGGACCTGATAGTAGTAATTCTGTATAAAGCTTGGAGATAAGACCTTTTTTCCTAGGAGAGATGAGACACACATGTTCGAACCAGGTTGCGGGTGAGGAAGCTGCAGCTTTGATCTTTGGATCCGAGGCAAAGTCTCTCAGCTGAAGATAACGAAAATAGTCAGAGGAGCGTAAGTCCAACTTGGCTTTGATGGAATCGTATGATTTAACTGCGCCATCAACATAGAGGTCTGCAATTCTAGAGATATCTCCTTGGTCAAAAACTTTAAAGTTGATTGAGTTCATTCCCGGTGGGAAGGCACGATTCCGATATATCGGGATCATTGAGGAGGCTGATTTGGTGAGAGAGAATTTGAGAGCGCTGGTGTCCCAGATCCGCAGAGAATTGGAAATTGAGGGGCAGCTGGAGCGGAGCAATGGTCTTTGTTGTTTGGGTGTCCAGATATAGCAGGGCAGTATGTCAGGCCTGAGGAGGTCGTTCTCGATGTCAACCCAGCGTATATGGGAGACTGAAGCATGCCAGGAAGCAATTTGGGAGAATTGTGCCGCAAGATAATACTTTTGGACATCAGGCAGGCCAAGGCCTCCAGCGAATTTGGGCTTGTACATCGTGGTTCTATTTACACGGGGGCGTTTGTTGTTCCATATGAAATCATTTATTTGTCTTTGAAGGAGTTTGAAGTCAGCAGGAACCAAAGGGACAGGTAGGGCTTGGAATAAATAAAGTAATCGGGGGAGGATATTCATTTTGACTGTTGTGATGCGTCCTAGCCAGGAAATATGAAGAGGGGACCAGCGAGTCAGATCAGATTTGATTTGCTTCAGTAGGGGGGAGTAATTCAGCGAATATAGTTGGCCGAAAGTTTAAGTCCTAGGTACGTCAAGGGTCTGTCAGAGATGTGGATGTCAAAGTTAAGGGATATTAGTTTGGTTATGTGTTTGGGGATATGAATGGGTAGGGCCTCAGACTTGGTCACGTTTATTTTGAAGCCTGTGAGGGAGGAGAACTTGTCTAGGACATGAAAGAGGTTAGGTAGAGAGGTCAGTGGGTTCGTAATTGAAAGTAAGATGTCATCCGCATATGCTGCTACTTTATATTGATGAGGGGGTATCGATAGGCCAGTAATATCAACGTTGTCTCTGATTGTCTGGAGTAAGGGTTCGATGGATATATGGGGCAGCCCTGTCTCGTTCCGTTGTAATTGGAAAATCGTACTGGCAATGCACCAGGTATGCATATTTGGGAAGATGCCCTATGGAATATGGCAGCCATGCAGTTCTGGAAATTGTGGGGGAAATTCATGCGTTCAAGCGTCAGTCGTAGAAAGGACCAGTTCATACGGTCAAATGCCTTTTCGGCGTCAAGGGAGAGGAAAAGGGTTGGGGTGCGAGTGTGAGAGGAGTGCCACATCAAGTCAATACATCTCCTAGTGTTGTCCAGGGCTTGTCTATGTGGGATAAATCCCACTTGGTCAGGGTGAATGAGTTTTGGTAATATAAGGTTTAGTCTGTTGGCCAGGATTTTGGTGAATAACTTGTAGTCGGTGTTGAGTAGGGCAATAGGTCTATAGTTGGCGGTGTCATCTTTGGGTTTACCTGTCTTATGGATAAGTGAGATTGTCGCTGCTTGCATGTCGTCTGTGAGGTAGCAACCATCACGGAGTCCGTTGAAAAGGTCAAGGAGGTGGGGTGATAGCTCCTCATTGAAGGTCTTGTAATAAAAATTGGTAAAACCGTCTGGTCCAGGGGCTTTATTCGCTTTAAGGGATTTGATTGCCGTTTGTAGTTCGGAGGAGTCAATCGGCTGGTCGAGAAAGTCGCTGTCGGCTGTCGAGAGTTGGGCTATGTTACTTTTGGCCAAATACTGGGTAATATCACGGACATGGGAAGGATTAAGAAGGGTGTGGGTTGGGGAGTGTTTGTAAAGAGAGGAATAAAACCTAGAAAATTCGGTCGCTATGTCTTGAGGATGGGTAATAATGGTACCTGATTTTGTGCTGATGCTTGGTACAATCTTTGAGGCAGTTTGAGATCGAAGACAGGAAACAAAGATCTTGTCCGCTTTGTTGGATTTTTCGTAATATGTGCGCTTTGTGAATTTCATTAGTTTTGAGGTGTTGGCCAAGTGCAGTTTGCGAAGTTCTGTTCTGACTTTAGCAAGATCGTTGGTCGTGCGGGAGGTTGGGTGAGATTTGTTAAGAGTTTCTAGGCTGAACAGTTCCGACTGTAGCTGTTGGGATATGCGTTCTCTCTCTTTCTTGAGGTTGGAGCATAAGGCTATGAGTTGGCCTCTGATGACTGTTTT
Organism: Pelodytes ibericus; assembly: GCA_036172795.1. NCBI lineage: Eukaryota > Metazoa > Chordata > Amphibia > Anura > Pelodytidae > Pelodytes > Pelodytes ibericus. The sequence continues at coordinate 208,895,421 of CM069857.1, read as the reverse complement.
ATGCGCGGACCATAGAGTGGCCAAATCTGAGACGGAATCCTTGTTCAGAGTAAAATATTCAGCAATGGAGGTTTTGAGCAACGATACAACATGTGGTTTGTGAAGGATGGATTCGTTCAGTTTCCACGACCAATGCTGAGTGATGAGGGAGGTTGAGGGTAATAGTGATGTCCGCATGGTCTGATAGAACAATGGAGTGAATTGCGGTAGAGGCGACCATGGGTAAACAGGATTTTGAAATGCAGAATAGGTCGATACGAGAGTAGCTCAGGTGAGGGTGGGAAAAAAAAGTATAGTCTTTTGTAGTCGGATGTTGGAGTCTCCATATATCCAGAAGATTGTGGCGTTGTAGGAAATCAGCAAGGTGTTTATCTGAAGGATATACAGGGGGAACTGTGGAAGACGATGTCCTGTCCAGTGCAGGGCAAGTGGTGGCATTAAAGTCTCCGCCGATAATCAGTCTATCAGTTGGGTGAGAGTCCAGAAAATCGGAGAGGGATATCCAGAAAGCGGCATCAGGGACCGCAGGGGCGTAAATATTCAGAAATGCTACGGGGGATGTACCCAGTTGGCCAGTGAGGAATAGAAACCGGCCTGCCTTGTCGGCGTGGGCAAATTGTGTTATAAAAGGGCATGATTTGTGGATGAGCACTGCCACCCCGGCTTTTTTGACTGAGTTATTAGCCATATGGCAGACATTATAGGTAGGATCCCGGAATGTAGGTGGTGAATCGTGGGCGAAATGAGTCTCTTGGACAAACACCACATCAGCGTTTTGTTTCTTGAAATAACGGAGCATGGACCTCCGTTTTTGCGGGGAATTGAGGCCATGTACATTGAGGGACAGGAGAATGAGCGGGGATGGCATTTTGGCACGGGAATCCTGGACGGTGAGCAGGAAAAATAGAGAAAAAAAATAAAAAAAAGAGGAAGAGAGTGGGAGAAGAGGGAGAGAGAAGAGATATAAAAAAAAAAAAAAAACCACAGATGTTATTACCAATGTATGAGAAAAACACTAAAAACTCAAGTAATAAAAATAAATAGTACTTATAAAAATGAAAATGAGTGAAATAAAAATTCAGTAAAAAAATTCAGTAAAATAAAAAAAAAAAAACATAGAAGGCTTATCCGATATTTTTCAAGATCACTGTAACGATAGCAGGCGCTGGGCTTACTTTAATGGCCAGACGCTCAGGTCGGGAGGAGGAAAATGTGATGCCGGGGATAAAATCACCGGCAGCACATGGAGTGGGTTAGATAACCGTCTAACACTAATAAAGAAAAAACTTGTGATAATTAACAGTAAACAATATAGCGAGGCCTTGAGCCTATTGCTATTAAATTTCAACAGGATTAATAAAGGTGCAGCAAAATTGGAGGCCTGAGGTGTGTGGTGGCCCAGGATGTATGTGAGTACACCCTTTAACCCTGAGGTGTGTAGGAGCTGGCTGTGTACGGGGGGTAATTTGGTACATTTAAAGGGCCTTTGGAGAGAGAAAACACGGGTTTTGACTTTCTTCATGGGCTGTCCAGGGAGGGGAGAGTGGTCCCTTTACCTTCTAGTGGGGAGGTAGGATTGTATCGTGTGGGTACAGGTGATACATTGGGGGATTGGGGAAACCCTCATGTCAATAGGGATCAAACGGTCCAGAACGATTTTGAGTAAACTATATTGGCCCTAGGATGTCAGCTCAGAGACATACAGGGTTATATATATTAAGAGAATAGGGCAGAGTGATATGACAATATCGGGGTAGGGCAATTCACAAAAGGCAGTGTGCCACGATTAGCCTTAGGAGCATGTGCTTGCTGATGCGATATACAATTTTGGGACCTTTGAATGGAGAATCCGTGTGGGGCGATTGTGTAGTATACTTATCGTCCAAAGATCAATATGGGAAAGTCTCTCTGCCTTAGGATATAGGACAGTGTAGGGTCACTTAATCGCTTTCTGGGACCTGTTGGGGTCGGAGCAGCCTGTACCGGGTAAGCATCATCGTGGAAGTAAGCCAGGTGAGGTACACACTCAGGAGCAAGGCGAGAGCTTGTAAGAAGGACAATCCGCGTCGCGGGCACTGCCCTTAGATTTGGAAGCTTATCAGGCCCTTGAGTTCGGTCCTTTAGTTGTGGCTTGGTGCGAGGTTGAAGGCAGAGCTGGGAGTCTAGGCCGGGGGCTCCGTGCTCTGGGTCCGTCTTCCGGAGGGGCGAAATGGAGAGAGTCTACGAATGCCTGTAAGTCCTCATAGGTGGTGAAGGAACGTGTCGTGCCGTTTTGCGCAATCATAATTTTAAATGGAAATCCCCAAGCGTATTTTAAGCCCTACTCGAAGTTGGTCTGTAAGAGGCTTCCACTGTTTGCGTCGGTATAGTGTGGCGGGTTCCAGGTCTTGAAACACCTGTACAGGAGCGTTATTATATTTCAGAGGGGTGCACCGGGTAGATTTCATCACTGCCTCCTTAGTCTGATGGTAGTGGAACCGGAGGATAACGTCTCGGGGCTGGGACCCAGCCGGGCCCGGAGCCCTCAGGGCTCTATGTGCTCTGTCCAGCATGAGGCGTTCTGAAGGTAAGTCAGGGAGAAGGTCCTGGAGCATTTGGAACAGGGCTGCCGGTAGGGCTTCAGGGCCCACCATTTCGGTAAGTCCCCTGATCCGGATGTTATTTCGCCGGGACCGGTTACCCATGTCTTCCACTGAGAGTTCAAGCGCCGTTACTCTGTGGTATAGATCCACCGAATCGTCTGCTAGGTGTTCGTAGTCGGAGGAGATGGCGCGGATTTGTTCCGTGTGGGTGTCCACCAGTTAGCGGGTATCTTGGACCTCCTGGCGAATGGTCGTGAGAGCGTTGCCAATTTCCTCTTTTATACAGGACTGCAGTCTGAGAAATATATCCTCGAGGTCCTGTTTTGTGGTCAGAGGCGGCGGTATGGGTGAGGCCGCCATGTCATCCAGAAAATGGCGTTCAGCAGGTAGGTTTTGTTTGCGGAAGATAGGCGCAACTTCGGGAGGGTCTTTTTTCTTCGCGCTTCGGGTGTGCGAGGGGGGACCCATGAAGGAGCTCACCCAGGTGTTATTTGTAGAGAGAAGTCCTGTGAAGGTGCTAATGTAAGGTATAATAGGCTCGGGATTCGCGGAGCTGCGGAGTTAAGCGGCCATCTTGGAACGGAGCCACACCGATAAACCTGGTAGCTGCTGCTCCGTGTCCAAAATAAAATAATTTTGAACAGCAATCTTGAGCATATTTCAAAGGGAATAGCATGGAATACTTTGCATCTTTTACAGTACATTTTTTCATTTCTGGTGCAATGCCTACATTTAGGAGAATCTGCATCTTAAGTCTAAAAAAATAAAAAAGCATCACGCTAATATTTCAGCTTTTGCAGCTTGGCCAACTGTATGTGCAGCATATAACGTCATATTGATGCAGTGCTTTTATGTAGCATGATTTAATGTGGTTATTTGGTCTTTAGTTAATTGAATTGTGTTGCTTTTGTATTTCAGAGACTCCTGAGGAAGGCCCAGTTGACCAGGAGTCTGAAGATGATTTAAGTGCATCCCGCACATCTCTAGAACGGCAGTCACCTCATCGGGGCAACACGACTGTTCATGTTTGCTGGCACCGAAATACAAGTGTGTCCATGATTGACTTCAGTTTTGCTGTAGAGGTATTCTGTTCTTCCTGTATTCATGTGTGTTTGTAGACTGGTGGGTCAGTGGCACTGAGACGTTCCACTTCTTCTTTGGCTAGAGTCTGGTGGGCTGTGTAGGTGCAGATTCTATAATGGGCAGTGGGGCAGCTTTAATAGCTAGTTTCACCAGAGCATTGCTGTGTTCTGAGAAATGAGACACTTGATTCTGAAATCCTATTATTCACCAAATATTTCAATGATTTGGACAGAATAACACACTGTAAGTCGGTATTACCAAATCCGAATCTACAGATTAATTTTCCTCTTTCTGCATATTTCTTGCCAATTTGGTCCTTTGTTTATAAACCTCTCCCGACTTGCACTCTGCCCTACCCTGTCCTGTTCCTTTAATAACTATGGTTAGCAATATTTCTATTCCATTCAGTGCTGCAGGCAGCTTCCCTGTATCTGTGTTGATTTGTCTTCCAATTGATGCACATTGGTTCTGTTAGTTACCTTCCATCTGTCACACATACACTTCATTCTTGCGTTCCCCTCAGTTTAAGCTCTTTGTGAAACCTTCAAAATGGACAGCAGCAAATCCATGCTGTATCCCTAGATGGCAGCAAATCCCTTTTTCAAAAACAGTGCCACAAAAACATGACCCATTCTTATTCTGTATATATCCGATAAAGCCAGGGACTAATAATACAAGTATTTAGAAAATTGAGCAGACTAGATGGGCCGAATGGTTCTTATCTGCTGGAATTTCACCTTCTTAATCCATATACCTGTAGCCTTCAGGATATTTTGAGGACAGATTATTTATTGATTAATCATTACAATGTCGATTTTTCTTTTTCCCATCACAGAACCAGTTATCTGGAAATCTACTGAGAAAGTTTAAGAACAGCAACGGATGGCAGAAACTCTGGGTGGTTTTTACAAACTTTTGCCTGTTTTTCTACAAATCACACCAGGTAATTTAAACTGTACAGCAAATAAACTGTGTGGAAATGTGTTTCACGTCACTGAGCAAGGACTGATGACATGCTGAGATTAATATTTCTTTGCAATATATATAGTTAATAATTTAGGATGAAAAATGACTCCAAACTGAAACAAATATTTGCACATTTATTACATATAAATTTACAAGTGTTCATGTTAATTTGCATTTATTTGTCCAGGGCTTTTTTTTGCAATACATAAATTGGAAGTATACAGTTTGGAAGCTTTCTCCTGGGAATTTATCCATCCCACCAAGACATGAGTAGCTTTAAGGAAAACATCCCATCATCTACCTAGAAACAATCCGGGACTTGTTTGTTTGATATGTTCCTATATTTAAGGACAATTCAACATTTTTTATTTATTTATTTTTAAATACATGTCCCACTTAATAGATACACGCAGCTGAGACACAGCAGGGCTGGAGGCTGGCGTGCACAGCCATTAAGAACGGGGGCTCACCTCACTCTGATTGTGGTCTGCAGTTCATGGGGGTCTCTCTGCTTAGAGAGAGACAACACTAAGGGGAGGAGAGAGAGAGAGAGAGAGAAAAATGGGGGCAAGGGAAAGAGAAAGGCAGCATTGGCACATAAAAGGAAATAAAAACTAGAAATACATTTTTTGATATCATAATTTTTTATTAAAAAAGAAATTTACATGTGAATATATACAAGTTGAACTTTTTTCCTATAGGGTAGTCTTGTATTCAGGCTTTTAGTTTTTTTCCTAATGGAATATCCAAAGTTTGGGGGGTCGTCTTATAATCAGGGTCGTCTTATAATCGAGGAAATACGGTACATCAGAAGCACAAAAATACAGTTTAGTTGTCCTTTAAGCTTTTATTTTTAGTGAGTAGGTATGCTTATTAGTTAGCATGTCACTCTGGAACAAAACAAGACATTCTTGGTTAACATAAACATTCCCACAGTTGCAAAGAAAGACATTGACGACAGAGAATTAGTAGGTAAAAAGGTAAAGCATGCTACAAGATGGAGTCTTGCGACAAAATAGAGTCTGCCTTACTATAGTCTATTCCCACTTGGAAAAAAATAATTTGTCAACAATACTGTTTATCGAAAATGTGTCACAGGTTAATGTGGTTCTTAATGGATTTACGTTTTCAGCACTCCAATTTTCCTAATTGTTTACAGTGTTTGTTTCTTGTAGGATGTAGAAGTAGTTCATGTTCTAATTTAATAGATGTATTTATTTTTCTCAGGACAATCATCCATTAGCCAGCCTGCCCCTGCTGGGGTATTCACTTACCATTCCCTCTGAATCAGAGAATATACATAAGGATTATGTCTTCAAACTTCACTTCAAGTCACATGTCTACTACTTCAGGGCTGAAAATGAATACACATTTGAAAGGTAACTGGTTGTTTATTGCTGGCTGAGAATTTAATTGGAAAATAAGACGTTACATAAATTGGTACATGTAACATTTGTCTTATTCTTTCAATAAAGCTAAAAGCCGGCAACATTTAATATGAAATCCATTTAAGCTTACTGTTGACGTGTTTATTTCTTGAAGGATCCAAAAGATCTTTATTACAAAGGGGCAAAATATCCTCCCTACCTTTTCTTTCTTACACCCCAACAACATCCTCCCCATTGCCTGCCTTTGTTGGCTCAGAGAGAGGGATATTCTGGTCAGAGTAAAATGTTAGTTATCTGTTAGCAGAAAAAATAATGACAGTGGTAGTAGTAGATAACAGACCACCATGTGCATGTACAACATGGGAACATTAATTTGCAATAGCTAGTATGGTAAAGATTAGCCACAGTTACCCTATCTACAGTTTCAAACAGGCTCCCTCTTTCCTCCCCCTCCGGACACCCATGTCTATTTGATATATTGGTGCAGCAATATCAGAAACATCTAACAGATTTATTTTGTTTTTTTAAATGTCAGAACATTTTTGAGTCCATGACTTTGTCTTGTTTTACACACCAAATGTATCGATTTACTAATACTTCTTGTCAAAAAGACCTTAACAATTTGAAATGTAAATGTGTTAAACATGTCTCCTGTGAATTTAAAAGGTTAAGACAAAAACTATTGGTTTTGTTCCATTTATGGGAAACTGATCATTGCAGCTTTGTCAACACACACAAAATTGTATTAATTGTTTAATGTTTGTAGAGTAAATTCCCTTATGCTTTCTGATGGCCACTGACCTTGATGAGATCATCTTATTGACCAGGAACCTTTTCTTCTTGTTTCCAGATGGATGGAAGTAATTCGAAGTGCCACAGATTCCGCCAGCCGCTCTCGCCTTTTGAGCCACAGAGAATCCCATATGTATTGAAGTCGGAACATTCCCCTGTTTTAAAGTTCACAGCTGCTTTTAAAGCAGAAATTTGATACCAACCCCAACTCTTGTTGAATTGTTTTCTAGGACCAGCAGATGTTTCAGAAAGAGAAGCTGGTTTCCAGTGACTTTTTTTCAGCCTGGTCTGGGGAAATAACATTTTTAAGTCCCTTTTTTAAATATTTGGTCCTGTCCTGTTCTAAATAAACCTATTACAGCAGGGAGATGGTTGCAAACTGTACAAAACATTTTGTTTGAATTTTTGTGTGCCAACATTAAAATATGTTGTCTTTAGTATAGTGATCAGTGATTAAACTTGTATTCTTATTCTGTGTTTCCAACTCACTGTTGAATTTTTCAACTTGTGTTTACACATGCTAAAACTAAGGTCAACAATTTTCAAAGTGTTTTTAAATTATAAAGTTGTTCTTAATGCAATATTCATGCTATCTAGTTTTTTTCATATACAAGGTTAACGTACATACAACATGCACTTTAATCACTTCAGTTTGTGAAGCAATGCAGCAAACACCAGACGAAGTTGTCGTGGGATAACTGGTTATGAATTAGAATACTCAACCATTGCTCTGTTCTCAGTATGTCCTAATTTCCATTTTTACCTAAGACGCACACTTTTTTTATGCAATAGATTCATTTTACATATAGACCCCTAGCCTCAAACATCAATGTTACATGATAAAGTCATTTTGTTATCAAACTTTGTAGTAAATATGTTTTCCCAAAACTCTCTTCAAAATGGCTGTTGTGATTTCTTAACATTCTCAACCGTTCCTTTGCCGTTGAAGGCTGAGGGACACAAATGGTATAACATAATGATGTTCCATGGGTAGGCAACCTTCAGATCTCCAGATGTTATGGACTACATCTCCCATAATGCTGGCAAAGCATCCTGTAACATATAGTCCACAACATCTGGAGTGCCGAAGGTTGCCTTACTCTGTGATATTCCAATGAAAAACTAGAAAACAATTATTCCAGTCATCAAAATGATCAGCATGTTTGCTTTTACCTGAAAAAAACTCAATAAAACAATAGTAGCACGGCAAAACTTCAAAATCGAAATGTGTTTTGGTTCACACCAAATATTTCATGCATGAGAGACAATTGACAAGGAAATTGCAAACTTAAGGCCAAAGTAGCCACACTGGAAAGATTTGGCTATTTTTCAAACTCTACTTTGGCCTTTAGTTTGTAATTCCATGCATTTCCATCTTTCAAAAATAAAAACTCGTTTTTTTTGCCTGGAAGACAAGATGGCCACATAAACGAGAAGCTCTGCCTCTCCCACTGCTATAATACAGCACAATACTCTTACACAATGATGGATAGAAGTAAAAAGAACCCGGGGGCAATCACAAAAGACCTCTCCCTCGTCCCTACCGGACTTCTTCCAAACCCCAGTCACTCTTTTCTCACCACCTGACCATGTGGATTGGCCGCAAACACCCACCTCTGCCTTTCTTACAAGCGGGAAGCAATCAAAGTGTTATAAGGGGACACTTCATCTCCAAAGTAGCAGCCCTCTAAACTGACTGCTCAAATAGCATCTCCAGGCCACACATCTGCTGAGAGCTGTGGAGTGGATGCAGAATCCCCTACTCTGTAGAGCTAGAGGACACATCTTTTAACTAACCTACCCTGGATTGTCCCACATGTATCAAAAGCCCACCCTAAAATAAGCCCCTAGGTCTGGACTCTTCACTCTCTAACAAAATTAATATAACCACCTGCCCCATTATGGAGCAATGCTTAATTCCCACAAGGAACTCACGCACTAGCTTTGCCAACCTCTCACCACACAGTACTATACAGACTTGTCACAATTTAAGACCTACTACAGAAAGCACCCACCCTATCAATAACTAAAACATTACATCTCATGTTCCACAACCTCAGAATTTGAAGAGAGACAAGACATGGCTGGAATGCTACTGTTCCTCCACTTCCCCTATTGACCAAAGAGTCTCCCGTATATATACCCAGCTTATATCACCTGAACTTAGACCAACACCCAGATTCATGGGAGTATGAGAAGACCACCTCAACACCATGGATTCAGAGGAACTACAGCACAGAATACCAAGAATTGTTTTACAAGTTTATGAATTTGTGGTACAGAACACCAAAAAATATCATAAAATGAAACCAGAAATAGGACAACTTTGCTGTAGGTGCAACACAGGCACTGATATACACATGTGGTGTAGATGCTCGGTGATCCAGGAAAGCGGCACACAAACTGGTAACTAAATTAGGTTGCTCCCCTTATCCCTTCATGTTTGAGGCAATGGTGCTGTTTTTAAATTGGGTTGCACTTGCAGTCATGCCTTTTGCAAACTCCCTGACAAAACTTTTACTAAGCTAAAACTTTGATCCCAAGGCAATGGAAGTCAGAAACTGCATCCTCCATCAGGGAATGAATGGATAGGCTGGAAGAGATTTGAACAGCGTAAGAGCTGATGGGTGCCGCATCAGACACCTTTGTAAAATACAAAACAACATAGTTTTACTGGATTGAACACACTTCTAAGGAACAGAAAAGTTAAATGCTGGTAGGCTGTCCCAGGGCAGTCTGGCAGCAGGAAGGGACCACCTTCCCATCTCATTCACCTCCATCCCTTTTTCAATTTCATATTACTCAATACAAAATTTGTAATAACCTAAACCGCCCACTCCTCTCCTCCCCAGAATGCAAAGAATATATGAACCTAATTCCATTTTGGCAAACAAACTCCATTATAAATGTGACACATACAGGACGTGGATGTCTTATAGCACTAAAAACAGGTGGACACTGCCACACTTGACAATGTCTGTTACGGAGTGTAATACTGTTCACACCCCTTGAGGATGTTACACTGTAGAACAGCAACAAATAATTGTGTAAACGTTTATTGTGCAATGATTTCTATGTGGAATGTGTGTATCCCTTAGTGACAATTTTCACCATGTGAACTGTATGTAAATCTCCCTGCATAAGATCCCTATACAAAATGGCAGCCCTCTTTGTCCCGCCTTTTACACTCACTCATTCTGTACAATATTGAAAATAAATTTGATTTACAAATCCACAGGCAAGAAAGGGCCAGGGACAGGGAGCATAGACAAAGCACAGACATAAAAGTACAGAGAAATAATTAGGTCTTGGTATAGATTAAACATGTGTGATGATTTAGTCACAGCTGACTGCCATGACATGATATGCTTGTGTTGTTTGAAATATGACCCAATCACAGCTTTATCATTTGCTTCAGTCCATATGAGACATGAGTATCCTGTATCCAAAAACATGGCCCAGGCAACCTACAAATGTGGCGCTAAAACCTGTCACATGATCTTATGTCACTTTCCCCATTGACTAAAAACACCTGCTTTAGATAACTGCCAAGCCTGTGTATGGCATCATCTGCTAGCTACTTATCATATCCTGACATAGGAATCTTTGGGGAAAATAGATGCCCGGCATTGTGGTGTCTAGGCAGTGAGCCACTATAATAATGGTGTATGCATCTACATTATGCTGCGTGGAAACAGCGTGTACTGACCTGAATCCTCATTCAGAGGAGTGAATACTTTGTACACCGAGGCCGAGTTTCCTGTTTTTTTAAGTAGCTAAAGACTTTCCCAAATATATTGTTTAGTGAATTTAATCTATTTTTTAGATTTTATGCAGAGTATAATTTTTCTTTGTGCAGATGTCATTTTCTCAGAAACTTTACAGCTATTTATGTTCTTTCCTCTCCACTCAAACCTGATAATTTTCTTCTATTGATACAATGAGCGTATTCTTTTAAGTAGGGCTTAATTTTATTACAGGCATACCTCAGAGATATTGCATGTTCCGTTCCAGACCGCTGCAATAAACTGAGTCATATAAATGTTTTGGTTTCTCAGTGCTTATAAAAGTTATGTTTACATTATAGTGTATTCTACGAACCCCTTCACAACAATGGATGTTGTACTTGGAGACAATGGACGTACTTGATACATCCTGCGGTGAAACCGACATCTTGCAACGACCATAATTTGTTCCCCAAGGGCACAGTGTGTTCATCTCACAGAGTGATTGCAGGTGCCATATAGGATGGCAACATGCCCCTTTAATATGGCGCTGCCCTGTAGCTGGCAAGAGTGTGGGGAATCAGAAATCACTTCTGTTGCTGTTGCTTGACTGCCCCTAGAGACAGTTAGGGTTGGGATTGAAAGGTCACTTTAGGAGAAAATGGTTAAGAAACACAAAAAATGCAACTTTGGCTTATTGTCCTATAACTTGCAAAATACAACAGAAAAACATGCATATTTCTAAACTCAGGAAAAATATAAGAAACTATTTAGACAGGGTCTTTGTAAATTAAATTTTATTAAATGAGAAAGAGGAAAATGACAACTAAACACAGCAGAAATGTTAAAACAGACATGCTCATGAAGGGCAGAAAAAAAGGGACTTTAGCGTGCAATAGCATTAGATCTAAAAAAAAAACCAATGTACATACCTTACCAAATGTGACACAGAGACTAAGTGATCACATGTTGTTAGAAAGATGGCAATGATAGACTTGCTTGAAGCAGGATTGTCACAAACCTTCCAATATGAAGAAAGAAAAAAACCCCGCAAAAAAGCAAATAAAACAAGGTATGCCTGCATTAGAATAAAGCTTCAAGAGAAACAAATGAATGACCATTTGAAATCACAATATATAATAAAACAAGGAATATCCATGGGAATATGCCAGGCTTAAAATGCAGCCATAGGTTTCACCACTTTTCTTTGGACAGGTGGAAGTAACAATGACTTCACCCACCTCAGCCTACATTTGAGATGTTTGATGGAACCAACCTTTTACTGGGCCCACTCCTTCTTTGGTTAGTCCAATCCTTTTATCACCCACTTACTGTCACCTCAGTGTTTGAGGAGATTATTAGGCCATTGTATCACCAATATTCCAAGACTGGCTAATAAAAATTGAAGTGTGGCTTCCTGCAAGTCCCATGAACATGGACCTACACTATGGTTTACAGATCAGGATACCTGTTCATTCATATATATATATATATATCATTTTGACAAATATTGTACAACCAAATTAAGATCACAGTCTCTTTAAATAATCATCTTTATTTAAAATCAGTTCAGAGTTTACAGTTAGCCGGATATCTGTTTATATAATGACAGTAGCAAATACAGGGCTATAAAACGTAATGCTGAGTCACAGCATTAACTCTGCAATGGCCTTTGATATACACACAGTGCTACTCAAAGAGTTAGAAATATGATGATTTCTACTAAGGTCCATTTACATTTACAACATCTGCATTAATGTGTATAAAAATCAGAAAATTTGGCTCACTTTTCAGTAATATTTATACATGTTAGAAAAATATTTTTTTAATATCTCACTCCACTTTGAATTATTAAAATGCTAGCACAGAACAAAAGGAATCGTACCAAATGGAAGAAAAAAAATATATAAACAAAATGGTCACATGGTTTGGCATATGCGAAAAAATAATAATCATACACTAGCGCATGTTTCATCCTTTCAGAGCCCCACACCGAACACCACTTGGGCGCCATAAAATGGTAGGAATTGGAGAACAATGTAATCTACAAAGCTGTTGATTGGTCAGCTATGTTTTATACTAAACTTCTACATAAAATAATCTATAGATCACCATAAACAAGGTCAAACCAAAGAACCAGAAGAGTCTTGATTATGACAATCAAAACCTTGCTGATATTTTGAGATTTTTTTTTTCGGCTTTACACTGCACCAGAACAAACAAACAAAAGTGGCAGTTCTTTCCATACTGATCTTTACACAAAGCAGCAGCACAAGTAAACAGTAAGGTTTCTGTGGACACTAAAATAAAATCAGATGAGGTCTGTATAGGTATCTGGTCATTACATGTGATATCCTTGCAACCTTTCAGTTTAATATGCTTTTTATTTTTCATACAGGCAACATCACCAAGATCCTTTCATAACCAGATGGTAACCAACTTTACATGCATTTAGAAGCAAAAAAATATGAGAATAGCCCAATTGCAGACTTGTATACAAATGAAGAGAGCAGGATCAAAGTTTAAAGTTCCATTTAGTTTCCATGGTGTAAAATAAGGGGAAACCAATAACCAATAGTCAGAAATAGCCTGATGCGTTTTATCTGCTATGCAACCTTAATAGGTTACCTTTCTCCATCTAGAATACCCGTTTTCCATGCATATAGGCCTTGTTTGCCCTTATAGATATGACATTCAGTATGTATTATTTGTGTGTTTCATGGCATTATTGATTGCACAAATTACCCTGTTTAGCATAAACCAAGGTTGTCAAACTGCATTCTCCAGCAGCTGATGGCCTTCATTTTGTTTGACCAAAGGTGTGATTCCAACCATCAATGATGAATAAGGACATGGAATAACACCACATGCCATTTCACCATTATAGCAGTAGAGCACCTTTGTAAGCACAAAGAAAGGTTGGTACTAGAGATAGATTTAGTGCACTCACCACCAAAGGGGAAGGGATTTAAAGGAACATCCCCATTAAAACACTTGGGAAAACGTTCTACATTGCAAGCTCCTGTTTGTTCATTATATTGACTTTTTTAAGCACTCATGTCAAGTGAGTATTCGTGTGGACGATTTCTCTTTAAATCGTTATCGTGGCTTATTATCACACAAAAGCTTTTAGTTTTACTTGCTTTGACTTGTACTTGGCCTTTACACCTGCATTTTATCTCTATTAATAAAAGGTAATAAGGATCACGTGGTATTTGTCTCTTAATTCCGTGGAACACTGATTATGCAAGACCTTGCAGATATTTGTGTCTTTCTGATTACTTTATCTGCCAATGAGCTATAAAAAGTATATATTTCCCCAAGATTTTATAATGGAATAAAGGAAGGCAAGGATTATACTTCCATGTTTAAAGTGGCACTTAACTTTCATGTCAGTTCTAGGAACAGATATTTTACAGTAAACCTAATAAAGGGGTAAAAATGGCATTTAGAAGTTCACGTTCCCTATACTATGTATCCTTCAGTGAGTTAATTCTCACATATGATGAATATAAAACAAAATGTTTATGTAGAAAGAACCAGAACGTTACAGAATTTATAGATTGGGGATCACATGTTCTGCTTTTTAAACATGAAGGGAAGTAGGGGGCTTATTTAAAAGACGGTTCAATTACACAAAAATTGCTTATGTTTAACTAAAAGATTGTATCAAGTGTAGATGTTTTATAAAGAAATTCTTTAATGAAAGAATACATATTAAGTGCCTTACTAAACCTTCTTTACTCCATATAGTTCTCTCAGACATGTCGTTTAGAATCTTAGGTCTTCCCCTTCTTAATAGACTCTGTGAGTCCCTGCCAAAAAGATTGCGATACCTCTGGACGTCACAGAGGCGTGATCGAACCCGGAAGTTCGGGTACAGCGCGATTAAGTAAAATGTAGCTGGTGCTCACTTTGAGCATCGGCTACATTTTCCCTGCCAGACTGAGGCCACTCAGAGTGGCCTCATCTGACAGGTAGGATCCCGCTTCAAGTCCCTGCAGCGGGATCCAAGCACAGCAGGGAGCCGCCATGAGCTGTTTAACAGTGAACGTATATGCCGTCCTAGCATCTTTTAGGTACTCTAAAATCAGGATGGCACAGTACGGCCTAGCGTCAGGAAGGGGTTAAATATGCATTTCATTTAAATGTAATTAACATTTTAGGAACATTTAAAATCTTCAGAAAAATAATATATAGTCCAATATTATTTGAATACATATTAATATGTACGGGCTCAGAAAGCATACGCTGGAAACATACTGTAGTTGTAATTTTTCTACTTCAATTGTGGTCTCCTGAATTACAGTCACATTACACAGCAATGCAATCTAATGCTAGCAACTACAGTACTTGGCATTAATAAAGTTAAATTAAAGTGACCTGTCACCTGAAAATTTCTTTAAACAAATCAATTTAAAACATGACGATTTGCCTCTAACCAAACAGATGTAAATTTGGCTTTAATTACTATGTGAACATAGAACTGCTTTCACTGCAGAGAGCTGCTGCCAGCAGCCAACTAGAACCTACCAGTAGCCAATCAGAAATGGGGACAAACTACTATGCAAAATCCCAGTGACCATAGAGACAATGAGAGGAACTATTAAAATACAGCTAAACAGATTATCAACACCTGTTAAATTGTTTTTTTTTTTTTTTTTAACTAATAGAGCAAATTATATTTTTGATTCCTACTTTGAACTCTTTAAAAGAGAGCTTTGAGGGCAAATGGTACATTTATGTAATTAAATGGGAAGTGTTATTCTATATTGGCGATTATTAAACAGTGGCACTAATTGTGTTCTAGTGAGGTGTAGCTTATTTAAAGGGACTGTGTCACCTTAACAGTGTGAATTCCGATCATAAAGAGGAGCGACAGCAAGAAAATGCAAAGGCTAAGCAGCAAAGGGCCTGAAATGAATTAACCCTACTACTTATTTACTAGATTTATACATAAATTATTCTCTTCACACAGTGATAGAGCTAAAAAAATAATAATAAGAAAACTCAAATAAACATTTTTTTAATGCCACCAAATTAAGAATATATCCAAGTTTGTCTCCCCTTTTTCAGCCATCAGTGAAAAAGTAAGTTTGAATGATGTTATAATTCCTGTTTAACCATTGCAGCAGAAAATATATGGACAAAATAAATCTAGAATATTTAATTTTAGTGCCAAAGATCTAATATAAATCCAACATCTGTACACATCATTAGTAATAACATTTATATTGATTAGATTTATATCGTAACCAAGAGAATATCACATAGGTGATATGTGCAAGGAAAATTAGCTACAAAACAAAAATAAAACATAACTAGAAAACAGCAGGTATGGTACACATAACCACTTGGTGCCAAAGGGATAAGCACCGCCTTAATTTGAGTTGATCATCTCTCACACAAAGGTTGAAGAGAACAGCAGTACATAAAAATAACATGTTAAAACATCAAATTTCATATTCTGTAGTCTAGGCCTCTAGCCTCTCTTACAACCTCGTATAAGGTGGAAACTCTGTTTCTCTGGGGACAGTAAAAATTACAGAACAATGATTAATGGCTCACCTTTATTAATATTTTATAGTCTGTTGTGACAAACAAAGGTGTCTAGTGCTATAGTACCTCATCATAAAGACTTCAAACCATGGATTTCTTCAATAGTGACCAAAATAAAAGAGCCTGATATTTACCAACAAGCATGAAGGTCATTATTCTCATGACTAGGTGAGTTTGGACAGGATGACCTGCTATTTCTTGTTGTATTATGTTTGTTTTCATTAGATTTTTTTTTTACATTTTAAATTATAATAAAAAGTTTCTGTCCTCATCACAAGGTAATGCTTCATAAAAATAATTGCATTCGTTCTATTTTCTGCCGTTATTTACTTCGAACCAAGCACAGTGCTTTTGTCTTGATGTACACAAGTTCCACATTTCAAACTATAAATTAAAAACATTATGAAAACCCCGACTCCTTTACTTGTATAGCATACACAAATAAAACTAGACATTTTACAGAAGACACTTCTAAATGTGTGGATAGCGATCTATACGCTTGTCAAGGTACACACTGGCTTTGTGTATCATTTCTCTCTGGCGGGTGAGGGAGGGGGCAGCATGGGAATTAGAAAAACAAAAAAACAAATCACATCATTTCAAATTTACAAGTAATAAAAGGTAAGAGTTAAGTGTGGCCTATTAAATATTTAATCCATGAACATTATCTACAGATATACTTCCCCGTATACACACAAACTTCCCCATGGCAAGTTCAGGGTTCTCCAGATTTCAGTAAAAATGATGCTATATACATTTCTGTACAGAAATCCAACACAGCTTTTATTACACCTCGCAGCGAAGCAGACTGCTTAAAGCAAGATACCTGAGGTTTCACAATATCTTCATCTGCCTTATCACAGTATGTAATATACATTTGTTTTGAATTTTTTTTCTTTCTATATATTTTGCACTATATTTAGAAAAAAAAAATGATATCTTAAAAACGATAGCTTTAATAAGGTGTAGCAGACACCCAATCTAAGAGTCACTGATACATCAGGTAAGTCCACATTCCGTGGCTCTCCATGGACAGAGTAATATCGGATGAGGAGGGCAACGAAAAGGTCCATCTGTCTTATGAAGAACAAAAAATCTTCAGTGTGAGGAAGATTTGGCTCCATTGACTGAATATCTGGAATAACAGAGAAACAAAGGTATCATTTCACTGCTACTCGGGTGTTCAAAAGACTGAAGAACATTGTAAAAATGCATAATCATTACAATATCGGAACAAGATGGGGGTTTTTTTTTTACCAAATTTTAATTTTTTTATTTTTTTTTTTGCTAATCTAGTTGTTGTCATATCACTCTCAGTGTAGAGAGTTAGCATTGACTGAAACCATGTCAACCAAAATATATCTAATGCAGGGCTTGCAATTCCTGGTAGCCAGTAAGCCATTGCTCCAAAAATTCTTACAGCTGGCTCCCAACGTTAGTGACTTTTTTACATAGAACACTAAGGAAGTTCCATTTCCCTGGCTCCTAAATGAATAAGCTGGCTACTGAATTGGCACACAAAAATCCATAGTACAAAACGTGTTTAATATCAAATGTCATTTGAAAGTCTGAAGACTGCTGCACAAGGATGGTGAGGATTGATTTACATTACGCGTTTCGCATTCAACAATGCTTAATCAAAACTGTAACCTAGAGTGAAAATATGGGTGTTAAATACAAACAATAAACCAGTCTGTGCAATGGTCAAGGCTATTAAACTATAATTAGTTAGTAGCAACCAAAAGAAAAACACATAGTGGTAAGATGTGAACACAAGATTATGCAAATACACTTACTTAAAATTAAAATAAAAGTGAGGAAAACAAAGTGATGGCATAGAAATTATTACCATAATTTGTTGCTACTAAACCAATATTAAATTGTTTTGTCAGACCTTCGAGCAATAATATAACAGGCTTATGTATGAAATGTAAATATTATACATAAATATATATAAATAATTATGAGCTTAATCAAAATACAGAAAACGATATTGTGCAACAGTAACACAAATAAAAATAAGTATAGTATCATGTTTGTCTCATAATAAAACATGAATATTACAAAAGATTTTATTAAACCTTATGATTAAGAAATCGCTAAAAGCATATGAGTTTGCATGTCAAAGCAATATAAATGAGGTTTACTTCCTATAATGATTCGGTCAATGTGTTATTTCGAGGTACGACAAAGGGGCCATGTTTTGTACACTCATATTGCCAATTTATACATGGTGTCATGGGAAGATCAGTATGTATTCAGCCAGGTGAATCCTTTTCGTCTATGTATCACCTATATGAGCGTTACAGCGACGATATGTTACTCATTTGCAGGGTACTGATAATCAGTTAAAGGGTATTTTTTCAAACCTGCTTAATATGGGCTTTAGTATTACTAGTTTAGACACCAGCATTGACTTTTTGGATGTGACCCAATCTGTGTACGATAGATACAGTGTCATACAGAAAACCAACTGCGGGAAATTCAGAATTACGTGCCTTGTGCAGGTCATTAAAAAGATTCCTGTTAATCTGTTCATTACACTAAAAATACATTTTTGTGACAATGTTTAATTTGACATTAAAGCAGAAGAACTTTGAAATAGGATACTAATAAGAGGGCATGGATGGTGGATAGAGTGCTCCCTATAGCAACAGGGATATTTAATTACTATCGCCCAAAGCTTGGCAGGTTGTTTTTTACATTTAGCCCTGTTTCAGGGAAAGCAGCTGGGTTATCCCCTTTGTGCCTGCTATACTCTGTCCCTGCTCCACAGTGATCGGGGGGCAGGGAGAGATTAAGGATAGTAGTAGTACCAGTCTGCCCATGGTCCACAAAGCACCCCCAGCCTCGTACCCCAATACTTTTTTAATAAAAATAAAATACTTTTTTCTTTCTTCATTTTGACCCTAACCTTAGGGTTACGGTTCATCATAACCAAATAACCATACAAATATAATAAAAATGCATTCATTAAACAAAAATACAAATAAATGATATTAAAAATTATTTTAAAAAAGGCATAAAACACTTTTTTCCTCTCTTCTAACCCTAATCCTAGGGGGAAATAAAAGAAATACATAAATAAATCGAAAATAAGAAGTTATTCCACAGAGGACCAGTGACATGTTAGGACTGTCAGGTGAATGCTTGGTAATTAATATACCATTAAGTTACTATGTAAACGTCCTTCCTCTAATAAGAATTCTCTTATTGACCAATAAAGAAATACATCGCTCCACTTTCCTTTCTGTGGGAACTTTGTTCCTGTAGTCACATGACATGCTACATCTCTGCTCCAGTGAACTTATTATACACCGGTCAGTGTGATGGAAACACATTGATGGAAATTTATATGTGCTTTGAAATGCGCACTTTAGCTTTCACCAGTTTCTTAATGATAATATTACATTTCAGATTTTTAAATACAATGATCTCCATAATACAATGATTATAATAATGTGTATTTCACCGATTTAACACAGTATTGTTTTCTGTATTTTTATTAAGCCTGTGTTCACATACTTACCATAATGTGTTTTTCTATTGGTTGCTAATAACTATAGTTTAGCCTTAACCGTTGCACAGATTGGTTTATTGTTTGTACTTAAGTTCCGTATATTCACTCCAAGTTACACTTCTGATTAAGCATTGTCACGTCCGCTCTTACACTACACCCACTGATGCAGACGCATTTCAATTTAAAGAGGAAGAATCCCTGTTATTGTATAAACAAGTGTCAATTTTGTACATACTGTGTTTTTAATGTGATGTTTTTAATGCAATGGATTTATAGATTATGCTCACAAACTGCATTACTAATATTATTAAACTTGTTTTTATACTTTTTAAAATTGAGAGTTCAAGTGAAATTTTTCCCTTCTTTTCTGTCTTTCCATTCAGCGCTATCACCAATATTTGTATTATTATGTGTGTTGAGGAACCACATCTTGGTGTTCTTTTGGTAGCCGCTATTATCCTGGTGTAAGTCTTGTATATAACTAGCTCTTCCAATTCACTCTCAAAGTATACAGAAATGTACCAAGCTCTGGTCTAACGCATCCATAACTATTACTAGAAGCGACTGTTTCACGTAAACGCATTGTTGCTATGTGGCCATCACATGATTTAATCACAATGAAGTATCTTAGAAATAGATGCAGTTACATTGAACTTCTAGTCCAATCAAATCCTTCACACAGAAAACAAACAGCTTTAGCTGTATATTCTTTTACGGAAGTTTTCCTTAATTAGCACCTTCTTACCTTTGAAGCCTTAGAAGTAGCTGTGACACCATGGAATCAGAGATGCCCGGACAGGCCTCCTCAGCTAAATATATTGCCTCTCTTAGTTCCTCTATTGACCCTACGTTGCCTCCACATGCCTTACTCTTCTCTTTCAACTAGAAGAACAAAATACACAAATTTTACCATTCCCCTCATTAAAATGTTACAACAAATAACATTACAAGGAAGGCTGAAAATGCTTTGCTACAGTAGTGTTAATGACACATTGGCTAAAAAGAGGAAGAAACAGTATATATTTACTGTAGATAGGAACATCTATAAATTGTGTAATGTAAGGATACATTTCAAACATAGGCCACTTAGTTACAGGTGACGGCCTGCCAATGTGATTATGATAACCCGCCTCAGGTAATGTGGCTATTTTATACATCCCTTTTGAGCCAAGGGCAAGTTGGTACATTAGTCCATCATTTGTAAAACTGATAAATGCAGGAGTCATAAACAGTACAAACAAACAAAAAAATAACAATATAACTAAACCGTGGTAAAACCAAATCCACCAATAGCTGCACACCTTTCACCAGTGTTACAAATTTTAAGCAACAACTATTTTCTACTAAAACGAGTTTTGACACTATCCACTTGCCTTACAGTGAAAAGAATACATTCAAGGATGCTTTCATACTAAACAACTAAAATACATAAAAATTGACAGGGTCCAGGTTACTTACACAACCAATAAAAGTCACCAAAGACCTAGGATCTAATTAATATCCAGAGATCTTACAAACCAAAGATCATCAAGTGAAATGACTAATAAACCAACTCGCTGAACAGAAGAAATATGAAACTGAAGGTTACATACCTCTGCAAATAAAGGAGACATTATTGTAGACAAACACTGAGATAAAGGACGTTTTGGGATATCTTGAACCTGGAATGTAAAAAATTTTTTAAAAAAATCAACATTTATACATATACTAATAGACCATGTAATTACAAGTATCCCTATAATAAAGGACTTGATCTCAAGTAGTAAATATAGTATCACCCAATGCTACATGCAGATGTGTGAATTCAAAAGAGGTTCACTTCTGTTCTACTGAGAATAAATCCGAAATATTAATAATATTAGATTACATGTGGAGGAAAAGTCAAGGATAATAGGCCTAGCCAACTAGTGCTGGGTTCAGAATTTCTTCAACTGTAGAATTCATGATTATTACATTAGACAATCACGGATTGCTTTGTTATTTCTGAATATACATTTAAGTTCCTGCACAGTGGACTAAATAAAGTATTTTGCTTGACTTCAACATCATAACAAGCTATATAAATTCAAGATTCTATAGTTGTCACTATATCAAAACAAATGATCTTACCTCATTTCTTTCTAACGCTTCTAATAAAGCTTCACCATTTTCTAAGTTCTTGAGGTCTCGTTCCTTTTTTGTAAAGATCCAATCATCCTTGTCACTTCCACCTGAAGCCTGGCCATCATCGTCCCTATTGGTTTGAAATTTAAAGTAAAAACACAAAAATGTCACAAAAACCCACTAGATAGATGCGTGTGTGTTACATTGTAGTGTCACATTATCAAGCATTACATTAAATATAAACGTGGCATTTAACACTTCTGTGGTTGTATTAATATGGAGCTGTTACATAAAGTCTTTTTGGTGGATAGTAGGCATAGATGCTGCCTGGTGATAACCAGTGCTCTTCTCCCAATTTGTAGGTCATTATTGTACCTTTAAATTCAATTAAAGGTAAGCTACATCTCTCTAGTTTTTGAAGTACAGTAAGGGGTAGATAGCTAAAGTTGTGAAATTGGCCAAATGGAATTTTTTTTAAACCCCTTAGTGACAAGACATTTTGACCTTGACTTTCCCTTGGTAACAAGGGTGTTTTTACATTTGTTACATCAGTCATACAGAATCCTGTATGGAATATAATTGGTTTTGTGGTTATTTCTACTTTCTACCTAGAGGCCACTGCATCAGCAATTGGTACTTCTGCCCTAGACTCTAATGCTGTCAGCTGGGCTTCATTGCATCCAATCCTGTGCACTATCCCAGTAGTTCTTCCTGCCATTGGTTTCCTACCCTTAACACACCATCCGGCCTGTCCAAGAGCTATTATTGTCAGTTACTGCCCAGTCTTTAGTTATGCAGACAGACTGCACATCATTCCCTGCAAAAGATGCTTCTCCCAGACATCCTCTATTGTCTTGTGACAAAAAGTAATGACAATCAGGGTTGGAAAATATCATGATATTTACATAAATATCAAATTTATTGGATGTTTAGGATATATATATAAAGCGTTTGATATATTTATCACAATCTTTTCCCCCAAACAAGAAAGACACGATGCTTAGTGCATAAATAACTTGCAATCATGCAGACTATTATTGTTAGCCATTAAAATAATTATAATTGGGGGGGGGGGGGGCAACGTTCATCATTTAAAATAAAAAGATCTTTTTCAGTGAAGGTAAAGGGGACCTCATTGTCAGAAGGGGTTTGTTCTTGAAACTGAATTTCTTAATCTTCATTTTCACTATCATCACCTTTATCACTCTCATTTTGGCTTTGCAGCTCACCCTCCTCCTCAGATTCACCCCAAATCCACTTTCTTGCATGAGTTTTGGTTCATGTATGTGAACATATATGTCAGCTTGCTTGCTATGACATTTCCCAGTTTGCCTTTATTATTTTCCAATCACCCTCGCCCCACTGCTAACAGTCTTGAAAGTTGACTGATTTCCACCAAGCCAGAGGAGGGGTTGTGCAGAATTGCTTTCCAAATAGATAAGTCTTTCCCCAATTTTTCAGTATCAATATGTGGGGGATTACTCATTTCAACCTGAGCTTTGCTAGTCTGATTTTGCCTAATTTTGAAATTGCAGTAGAAATAATATAATAAGATACATTATTTTAGGATTTTAATAAATATTAACTAATAACTAACTAAAAATACTAACATTTTAACAAGTCAAATTAAAAAAAGTAAATTAATTAATATTTAAAAGACTAAAAGTACAGCAAGGCTCTAATTAATTAAATTAAAATCTGGTGATTCTGATGATATATATCATGATATATATTGGTTGATAAATATCATCCTACCCTGATGACAATATTTCAAATGTAAAAATGAATTGGTCCTGTTTTGCAGAGTTTGTATAATATTACAAACAAAACATAGAAAGAAAAAACATCACTAAGACACTTACTTCCTCCTAGTCTAGTCAGTCAGACAAGAACACATTGACATGCACTTTAAATCAAACAGGCAAGGACTTGTTAAAGTCTGGCAGACCAATAGAAGGTATGTGCAGAGGCAGGTGGATATGTTACAAGCTGCTTTCACACTAGGGTGTTCAGGTACACTGTTTGCAACAAAGAGGATTTCAAATCTTGTGAAGCTTTGAATGGACTCTGAGAACACTAGGACTGTTGTATTCTGTTTTTCAGTGCAATGCCAGCCCCTATGGGTTACCTGGACCCTTCAAGCAATACTCAACAACAGCAACAATAAGCTGGCTGACATCCAACACTTTTCTTTGATAACAGAATGCATATGCCATGGACTCTCTTCCTCCTTTTTCTGCATAAGACTCTGGCCAGCCTTTTCATACAAAAGTATATTTCTGTTTTACGGACATTGCTACTTCTGATTTTTCCAAACAATTGCACACATGTTATAAGTGACCCTTACAGAGGGAAGGCCTTTTTAGCTTTCATTTTTTTTTTTAAATTGCATTTATTTGTATGCTTTTTTTGGTGTGCATTTCAGGTGTCCTTCGTTTATTGGAACCTATATATTTTGCACTTGAGGTGTTCGCCATTTCTTTCACAGTCCCTTTTTCGAGTTTTCATTAGGGTTATGGTGCTTTTGGGACTTAGCGGATTCTGCTTCTGACCATGTTTAAAGAAAGAAAGTTTTGTTGGTGTAAAACACCTTTAAAAACTCCTTTAGTACGGAGTGCCGTCCCTCATTTTTTTAATTGTCTTTTTCTGGGCTAGGGTTGCCGCCTTTTCTTCAAAAAAAAAAAAAATACTGGCCTTGCTGTTGCCTCCACAGTGTTTTTACCCACCTCCCGGTATAATTCAGGCTGGGTGGCAAACAGTGTGAAATGAGTGACATCCTTATCCTCCCCATTGGCGGATGGGGCATTCTCCTAGTGCTTAGTTTCTCCCCTGCTTAGTCATATATTCCAAGCGATGCAACATAATTTAAAAAGTGAATCAACATAAAAGAGATAATTTAATAAAACCTTTTAAATGTTGCCAGTGCTCCCCCATTAAAGCAAATACACATTTCATTATATCTCATATTTACCCCTCAGAGTCCGAGCTGGACGATTCATGACCCTGCTCTATCTTCCAACGCTTGTACCTGTCAATGAGCTCAGTCAAGTAAGATGTTTTCTTGGCATTTCGCAAAATAAATTTGTGTTTTAGCAATTCCTTAGCAGTGGGCCTCTAAAAGATACAGAAAACTGGTCAGATACTGATGAATTAGAGTCACTTAAACACACATTTATCTATAAATAAATAAATAAAAATTATATATATATATATATATATATATATATATATATATATATATATATATATACACACACACACACACACACACACACACACACACACAGACCCCTTGACGCAGAAGTTATTTAACATCTTAAAGTAGAGTCTAGGAATAAGCTAATTTAAATCTTTCCCTCCACTAGCTACAGGTGGATGCTATAAATCTGATGCTGGCATTTGCGCTTTAATAATAAGATTGTGACATTAGCATATAAGTGTTTCATTAAAGGAAATAAGTGGATCAGATAAATATATATAATCTTAAAAGGAAAAGGAAACATTTTTTTAACCCTTGCTTCCTTAGAGGCAAAAAACCAGCATGCTCGGTTGTGTAGGAAGAGGCATTAGGTGGTCTAAACCAGTGGTTCCCAAATCAGTCCTCATGTCCCCCTCCCCCCAAACAGTCCAAGATTTAAGGATTACCCAGTTGACTTTAGTTTCCATGGTGATTGCTCCAATTTTAGAAATTTGACCCAAAATGTACTTTTACAAATAACCCCAATCGTGTTTATCTATAGACACCATAAATTCTAATGGAAAAATACAGGGTACTACGTATCAAACACATCAGCAAAAGCACCAACATCTGAAATGTATGATGTGATCATTATAAAAATGCTGAATTACAAAAAGGAAAGAAAAATAATCCGAATCTGAAATACTGTTTTTCTAAACTCTCCAATCCATACCCAGCATCATCTTTGTAGTTTTTGATAAATATGCCCAGACATCCCAGAAAGGCATACAACCTTACACACACACACACACACACACACACAACATTTACACTTACATAAAATCAAACCTTAACCCAACCTAAAACTCATGTAAACTCTTTGTCACATAGGGATCATTGGGAACCATATCCTTGTATTGTAGTTTGACAATATACTGCCTAATTTAAAACAAAAACAGCCCTAAAACAAATATACACATAATAATTTTGAGCGCACACATACTAAAAGAAATGGTAAAAACTATATATACTTACAAAACTAGGCTCTTTGTTTAAACACGCTTCTACAAACTCCTTGAGAACTTTGCTATAACTTCCCTCAAGTGTGGGAGGGTTATTTTTGGGAATGAGGAACAATACTTTCATAGGATGCAATTCGGAATGTGGAGGTTCTCCTTTAGCGAGTTCAATGGCAGTTATACCCAGTGACCAGATGTCTGCCTGTGGACAAAAATACATTTAGAAAGAAAAACAACAATCCTATTTGTTTATAACTTACGACACCCAGCACTCAGACACGCGTTGCGCAAGGGGGCGGAGCTTGCAGTCTGTGCGGATGGCACAGACTTTACCCCCTCGCGCTCCGCAAAAATAAAAATAAAAAAATCGGATTGGCAGCGGCGAGGGGACCATGAGACTGACGGCACCCAGACGCCAGGTCTAATTTCCTGGTCACCATGGCGACCTGGGGTTTGTCGAGCCCTGCATTAGAGGCCATATTAAAATTACATTTTTTCACCTTTTTATAGATCTAGTTAGTGTGTTCCACGGACCGCAGGGAAGT
Source organism: Pelodytes ibericus (assembly GCA_036172795.1). NCBI lineage: Eukaryota > Metazoa > Chordata > Amphibia > Anura > Pelodytidae > Pelodytes > Pelodytes ibericus. Next base: position 208,868,961 of record CM069857.1, on the reverse strand, counting down.
GGATGGTGCATTCACCCAGCATGCCATGCTATCGGCGCATGTTCATATCAGTGGGAAATTAATTTTAAGTAAATGTATCGAGGTTGTTGGGATAATATTAACTTTAATTGTACATGACAGGTTTTAGGTACGTGACATTAATGCACTGATGCGTTAAAAATGAAGCTAGTGCTGTTTATATACATGTGCAGGTTTATACTCACCCTGAAAACCATAAATCAGATTTTTCACAAAATTCAGACTCTTGGACAAACGGAGCTTATCTTTGAACACTATGTTTCTATATGATGTTGTGAGAAACCATCATTGTTTCATATCAAGGTATAAAAAAACATTAAAGTCTTGTAATAATGCTGCCTAAAGAGAAACCCAAGACATGCAAAATGCTAAACAATAAAGAAAAAAGGATGGTCCCAGAATCTTTACTGCAAATTCAGAGATTATTTACGGTAATGTACAATACAGAGATAAGCAGACTAAACCTCTCGAATTCTGGTTATATGACTTATGGCATCATGTGCTTTTCAATCACATATAATATCTAAAGACCGCGAATACGAAAGACCATATATAGTTTTGGTCATATTTCATATTAACTCTAACTTTTACAGTTGAGTTTAAAATTGTTAACTGTATTTACACTGTATAGAAAAATATATTGACAAACAGATCATGAAGCAGATATCCTTCTTCAGCTACTGGAGCTACTTGAAGGGCAAATTTAATCCCAACAGAAGAATAAACAACGATGGATCCAAAAGTGCAACCAATACATTTATTGAACAGACGTGCTTGAATGGAGAAACCAAGTGACTGTGGGGGGAAAAAGGAAAAACTTCGGAACACCTGAAGCTGTTTTGCTCTATGAGCTCTTAATCGTACAAAATACCAACTGTAAAGAGTGTTTTTCATGTGGTGTTTCCGTTATTTTGTACAATTGTGTATTTGTATGCACGTACACACTAACACAAAGATATATAAAACATTCTGTTATTAGCATATTCCAAGCAGTGGCTGAATTAGAATTATAGCCAATTTAAAGACAGGAACGATCATAAGCCATGTCCTGCATCAAACGAAAATTTCTGGTCGAAAGAGGAACTCCTTTCATAACTGCGAAAGAAGTTTACACACATCTTCAAAATTACAACAAAACTGTGTCAGGTCTCATGTGGTAACAATTCTTTAGTGCAGGAAAGTTATATTTACATGTACAATATATATTTTTACAATATTTTTGGAAATCTAAAGTACAATAGCATAGAACATTCCAACAAATTCTGCAGAGCAGTACAATGGGAACAAAACAGTAAGGTCTGACAAAGCAAAACAAAAAGATATACAAAATCAGTGGGATGTTGAAAGCTAAGGTTCAATAAGACTAGTAGAAACAATAACACTTATGCCTGCACACATATGTACATAAGGATTACTGCCAAAATCTGACTGAAGTAAATCATTTTGACATGTTGGTGTTTGTATTGCAGTTTGCATTGACAAACAGACAAAATTAAATTCAAGAGAGAAGCAAATACATTTCAGACTGTTTCTATACTTGGACTAGGTTAGCAAATGGTAGGATTGTGGTACATCTCCCCAAACCCTTCCTCTGGGTCAGGAAAGGAATACTGTCCTTGGCTATATGAGGAAGGGGCTTTTAGATAGTTTGTTGCCCAGTTCCAAAATAAGTTAGGGATCACCAGAAAGTAGACGGCGAAGGGGTGACAAGTGGGCAGTGCTGCATGTCAATTTCCCATGTTCGATACAAGCAACATTTCACCTGGAGGCCTTACAAATACATTTTAGGGTCACATCCAACCCGCAAGTAGCCAGTTACATAGCAACAGTTCAAGACACAAAGGACTGCGGCTCAATTTGAGAAATGGGCCAAAAGCACAACATCAGTAGATGCTAAAGTGCCACATGACATGTTGGAAAAGTTGTTTCGCAAGTTTCAGAAGATCCAGTATGAGTCTCATCATCAATATTCACACCATGCTTTAACCTTTACAATGGAAACACAAGCATTCATTATTAAGTGTGCTACATCTGACCTTAAACAAAGAGAGGAGGAGATGGAAAGAAAGGGAAACAATCTTAAAGCTCAAACTTGTAAAAACTCCTCTCCTTACCTTTGAATCATACGCTGACTGCTTTATGACTTCTGGTGCCATCCAGAATGGTGTGCCAACAAACGTATTTCTCTTAATCTGAGTGTCTGTTAATTGCCCAGCCACACCAAAATCAGCCAGTTTTACTTCACCTTGTTCAGACAACAAGACATTGGCAGCTGAAAGAAAAGATCCAAGTGACTAATAATTCTATCGGATTTCCTTCCGTACATTCTTGTAATGAAATAGGCCTTCCTTACCTTTAATATCTCGGTGGATTTTTTTTTCTGAATGAAGGTAATCAAGACCTTTGAGGATTTCTCTTAAGATTGTTGCAATCTGTATTTCATCTAAGTGACCAGGTTCCAACTAAAAGATAACAGTTATAATGAGCCAGGGGCTTTGCAAAGTATGCTGTACATCAAGGGTGGGGAACCTGCGGCCCTCCAGATGTTGCGGGACTACATTTCCCATACTCCTTTGTCAGCCTCTTAGCTGAAAGAGACATATCGGAGATGTAGTTCACCAGCAGCTTGAGGGCTGCAGGATCCCAACCCCTGCTGTATATACATATTCAATACTTGCTCAGGACTTTCTATACACAAAAACACATAAAACAGAAGTGTCTGATGAAGAGAGAGATTTTGAATTAAGTGGGATGCTCAATTGCCAGTTGAAGCCATTATCCTAAATGCAGTCTGGTATGCTTTTCTACAATTTGAACATTATGTCAACCAAGTATTTATGTAAATCAAGTCTATCCCTAGATTTCCAATTGTTATTTATATCGTATCTGAAATCTCAGATACAGAGGTATATACGGATGATATAATCCTGGAGTGTGATTCTAGAGCCAACTGAGTAGATATTGATTCTAGTAATGCTGGAAAAACCAAGACATCGAAGTGATTTGTACTATTATACAAATAAAAAACTATGTATATTTATGATGGTAAAATAAATGGTTTATTTATATATATATATATATATATATATATATATATATATATATATATACATATATATATATTTTGTTTTGATTTATTACCTTCTAGGTCTTTACAAAAGACTCCAATTATATTTGTAAATATATGTATCATTTATAACACATTTTACACTGGAAATAGAAAACATTTCCAAGAAGTATGGTTATTACAAAAGATATACTATTTTAAGCAGAAATATGTTTTAAGTCTCCTGGAAATTCTACATATACATACTCTGTTATTGAAATTTCAATTGTGCAAGTGCTCAGAGCTTAAAATTTACAAAATATAAAAAAAACAACAATAATAATTTTGAAAAAACGTAAAAGTTTAAGGTGTATTATGATGATGAAGCAACAATGTCAAAATTATAAGGGCGTTAATAAATCGTCCCTGTTTTGATTTATTTGTTTTATATCATTATCACTGTTTTGTAATACAAGATCTGCTATACATTAAGTGATCCCTCTAGTTTAGAAATATGCAATTTTTACAAGTTTTATGTAAGTTTTAGGGAAATAAACAAAATAACGTGTTTTTGTTTCCTATTTTCTCCTACAGTGACCTTTTGACCCTAACTCTATTTTTCACCCTAACCCTAAATATATCTAACCCATCTGTAACCTTAATTGGAAGCCAAACCCTAACCATAGATCTAATGTTATTTTTGATCTATGGTTAATTTGGGCTTTATTTTGCCTGTAATCTCGCTGACTGCCTTTCTGCCAGCTACAAGGGAGTACTGTATTGGAGGGGCATGCTGCCATCCAAATATGGCGCATGTGATCACTCTTTGGAGCGATTGCTGTGCCCTAGGGGGATACATTTTGTTGTTGCTTGAAGCCCTGATTTCAAGGCATCATAGCAACACCTGCTAAGCATAGGCAGCAACCACTGATTGCTGCCTTTGCGGAATTCACTGAATGACATACCACATATGTTCATGTCAATAGGAGATGCATCTGGTACCTTCATTGTCGCAAAGTGGTTCATACCATTTTTATTAAGCCCCCTGCTCAGTTTTTTCCAGATAAGCTAGCAAGCATTTGTGGACAGAGATGGTTCTGGGAAGCTGTTTTGGCCACCAAGATGGCAGTGGGAAGGTGTTTGGGCACAACAGTGGCACCGGGAAGGTGTTTGGGCACAACAGTGGCACTGGGAAAATGTTGGGGACAAAGTTGGCACAGGGAAGGTGTTGGAGAGGGGGGAGATGGCACTGGCAAGGTGTTTGGGGACAATGATTGTGAATCCTAAACTGGAAGAAGTATGGCCTGAACAGGAATGGGTGGGGCAAATTAAGATTAAGGGGTGTGTGAGTTTAGTTAGGCCTATGGCAGCACAAACACACCACTGATCATAGCAATAATCAAATCACAAAATGTGAATACATTTTATACATACCAGGTCCAGAGCTGAACCTCCTCCAAGATATTCCATTATGATCCATAATTTTGTATCCTAGTAAGACATAACATAAATTAAAATGTTAAACATTGCAACCAGCTTTTAATTTCAGATTACCAAAATATTACACAGACCTATTTACAATGTATGCAGTTTACATTGTATAGTGATTTGTAATATAAAAGCTCATTTTAAGGGACATGATGAAAGTAGCCAAGAAACTAGCAGTGGTTAAAGTGAAGAGATGCTAGTAAGGTGATTATATGCTAGATATTTCAGTACTGGAAATGATGAGTAATAGAGAGAGAAGACAGTATTTGGAGAATACAGCTAGGTCAAAAGAGATAAGCATTTTTTTTGAACTGCAAATAGTTTTCCTGCTAAGAACACCTTAATAGAGCTTAACTCCAAACACTGTCTGTAACTGAATGATTCCAAACATAGTTGTACATAAACAGCATGATCTGCCTTTTTTAAGGGACACATGCATTTTACATGCTGCTTTACAGAGTGTTCAATTCACTAGTTGTCATTCCGACTGGAACGCTCTCGACAAACAAATGAATTAGCGCATGTTAAAGATATATACATATATCTGGACAAAATGTATTGGCACATCTGATGATTACACTAACAGGGACTTTTATGACATTGTATTTTAAATACTTAGACATCAGTATGTAGTTGGTCTCCCCCTCTGCTGCTATAACAGCATCCACTGTTCTGGGACTATTTTCAACCAGAAAGTGCTTCTGTGAGACGTTTTTCTCAATTATCCTGTAAAGCATTTGTGAGGTCAGGCACTGATGTTGGTCAAGAAGGCCTTGCTCGCAATCGCCATTCCAGTTCAGCCCTAAGGTGCTCGATGGGGTTGAGGTCAGGGCTCTGTGCAGGCCAGTCAAGTTCTTCCACACCAAATTCATCCAACCATGTTTTTATGGACCTTGCTTTGTGCACTGGGGCACAGTAATGCCAGTGGAAATGTGGAACTCTTCAGCTATGAAATCAGCAGAGAATGGATGACTTTTACGTACCATCCACATCAGTACACGGTGACCTCGCTCGATAACTTTGAGTGGTCTTCCACTTTGAGTGCTGCTGTTCCTAAACTTCTTCCACTTACCACTTAAGACTTGACTTTGGAAATTCTGTCTAGCAGGGATAACATTTTACAAACTGACTTATTGCAAAGGTGGCATCCTTTCACAGTACCACCCTTGAATTCACTGAGCTCTTCATTTTATACATATGTGGCAATGGGTCGGATTGAAACCCCTGTATTCAATAATTAAGTGCTGTGTCCCAATATTTTGTCCATATAGCGTATGCCCTGATGGCAAAAATGCATGCTCTCCACAGGCTCCGGTGTGATGTATTTATGCACACATTTGGGGACACTTTGTTTATTCCAAGGCACCAGTAAAATGGTGATGAGCTGATTGGGAAGTGTAGTGCCGAAACCGGTCAGTGGAAGTGTATGATACAATAAATTCGCCATGTGGTCTCCTACTTTTGAGAGTGAATGTCTCTATTATTTATTATGAAGCTCATATCTTCACATCACAAGTGCCTAAAATGTATATTTTTCTTCCATTTAGACACAGAAAGGGTCACTAAATAATTGTGCTCCTCTACACTCTCATACTCACATTTGGAGTGTTTTTTGATTCAAGCTGATTGGGAGGATCAGTACAAGCTGCAAACTTGATAGTTGGGAGTACATTACACATATTTTGACTATAGCTATTCATGTGTTATTAAAAGATAAAAGCTAATCTAAAAAAAATCAGAGCTGTAGAGATGGTGTTCAGCATGCTAAAGTCAGATTTTTGTTAGTGCTCATGCCAATTATTTCTTAAAATGTGTTACAAACCACACCATGATAAATGCTGCCACTGCCAAATTATTCCTTAGTTCATGTTTGACAGAAAAAATGAGAAGCAACACCGATACAGATTTTGGTTGGATTGCAGGTCTGGAAGGCTCATTCAAGACTGACAACAACATATAAGGGTTGACCCGATATGCACGGAAGTCTGGACAGATTCAGGGCACATTGGGAACTGTATTACGAGCTACCCAGTGGTGTATCTTGGTTTTGTGCTGCCCTAGGCAGGCAGACAAAATTTTGGCACCTCCCTACCCACGCACTACATGGCCCATAACCCACATCACCCCATTGCATGATCTCATCACATACCTCTTTCACCCCCATTACATGCCTCCATCACCCCATTACATGCCTCCATCACCCCATTACATGCCTCCATCACCCCCATTACATGCCCCATCACATACCTCCATCATCCCCACTGCTTGCCTCCATCACTCCCATTACATGCCTCCATCACCCCCATTACATGCCTCCATCACCCCATCACATGCCTCCATCACCCCCATTACATGCCCCATCACATACCTCCATCATCCCCACTGCATGCCTCCATCACTCCCATTACATGCCTCCATCACCCCCATTACATGCCCCCATCACCCCCATTACATGCCTCCATCACCCCCATTACATGTCTCCATCACCCCCATTACATGCCTCCATCACCCCCATTACATGCCTCCATCACACCCATTACATTCCCCCATCACCCCCATTACATGCCTCCATCACCCCCATTGCATGCCTCCATCACCCCCACTGCATGCCTCCATCACCTCCATTATATGCCTCCATCACTCCATGACATCCATCCATCACCCCAATTACATGCCCCCTCACTCCAGGACTTACCCTGATCACTGGGGGCTAGTGGTAGGCAGCAGTGTCCTACCATGCTGCCTGTTCGACTCCCCGTGGGGAGCGTAGATAGGTCGTGTGACACGGAGGCTTCGCGATCTGGCTAATATGCTGGTCAGTGTTGGGGGCACTTTATTCACCTCCCCTAGAATTTTGCCGCCCTAGGCTGAGCCACTCAAAGCTGGAATTGGTGGGTGAGTTCATGGGAACCTTTTCTATATTTCCATACAATATGCGATCGTTGCAGTAGAGCTGGGCTCTCTTGCACATTTTGTTTGTGAGTTGCGTTCTATTAAATTTGTAATTTTTTTGTTTGGTTATACGAGCTTATACTTAGTGCCTTCCTCCTTTTTTCATATAATTTGTTGTTCGTCTAAAAAATGAGACTTCTATACCTGTAATCCATCCAAGAGCTTTCTGGTGATCTATACTGGTGTTACCTCTGATTTTTTGTCTATATTGTGGGAATCTGAGAAGCCCCTTGAGAGGATTCACAGGATATTGGCATTTTTTTTTCTATTTTTTGTACATTTGCATGTTTGACACAAGTTCTATAATATTCCTTATAAGCAGGCAGACATTTTTAGAGTTGGCTCCTTTTTGCCAAAACATTCTCATTGTCATATAAAAAAAAGCCTGACTAGTCAGTGATAGTGTAACATGTCATTTTGCCCAAAAGCTCAAAATTTTCCTGATGATCTTTTTATCAACTTTTATCTGCAACCTCTGAAAGGCTTCTGGACGATGCTCCGATGGAGCATCACTTTAGAAGTGATCCCTTTTGATTTGGAAGGCTCTTTGAGACTTCTAGACTGCCATTTTGTGGAGCTAGATCTACGCAACCTGGCAGCTCTGATTGGTTAAAGCCAAACACACCTCTATCAGGGTAGGACATTATCATCTTCTGCTCTGATTATCATCTCCTCCTCATGATCAGTCCACTCAAATTACAGTACGGATCCATCAGTATGGATTTCGTTATTACTCACCTTGAGATAAGAACCATAATATTTTGTTACAAATGGACTGTCACACTGGCTCAGCACTGTGATTTCTTGTTGAATATCTTCAATCTCATCTTCAGCTTCCTCTAGATCTATGATTTTTATAGCCACCACTTTCTGAGTCCTATTATCAATCCCTTTAAAAACTTCTCCAAACGAACCTTTGCCAATCTTCTCCAGTTTCCTGAAGAGTTCCTCTGGGTCTGCTTTTAGACACTGTTGAGGGGGAAAAAAGAAAATTTTTATTTTTGCATGAAATACAATGTATGGTTCATTAAAATAGCATTAACCTACTTCTCATGGTTGGTAAAAGTTTAATCAAGACGTAATTTCAGCAAAAATGTACTTTGTAATTAAATCTCTCACTGTTACTTAGCGATTTATTGTATCACAGCCAGCCACTAAAATTGGTTATAATGATCAACAGGAGCCATGGCAGTAGGAAATAAATCCATGTTTACAACACATAAACTAACAAATTTAACACTGCCCATAGATTGTGTACTTTATGCATCAAGAGATTTGTTTTAGCTACAGACATAGGGATTTTAAACATAAAACATGCACACTTTGCTCCTCTTCAGATCTGAGGTATCTTAAAGAGGACTATTATATTAACTTTTAGTCAGATAGAACACCACATTAAAGCAAAATTTTAACTATAATTGTAATCAGGAAGTGGCTTTCTGTCTAAATAAAAGGAAAACTATTGGAGTATGGTTCCTCTTTAACCAAAGAGTGGCAATTTGTTTCGCCTAGGACAGTTAATCGTGGTTGTTTCATCACGGCAGTGTAAGAGCTGAACTGTCAGCACTTATAAATACAGTAAACCGCCCAAAAGGTACTGCGAGCCCTAATACTAACCCCCCCAAACCCTAATAGTAATCCTAACCCCTAATACTAACACTAATCCTAACCTTATTATTGGGCAGACTAGATGGGACGAATGGTTCTTATCTGCCAACACATTCTATGCTTCTATGTATCTTGTACGCATCCTGCAATGAAAGATTCCGCAATGAACTCTCGCGCAATGAACTAGCCATCACACAAGAGGTTGCGTTGATAAAGAATAAATACACATTGTTCATCAGTCTGGAAAGTTCACGGTGTATTAAAAGCGTTAATAAGCCCTCCTCACGACCTTTTATCCGACTGTTTTTTGTTTTTTTTTAACGTTTCTGACCTATGCTTCTATGGAGCACCATTCAGAAGTGATTCACATTGCTTCTAGAAGTCAAAACACTAACTTCCAGGCCGCTATGTCATGGATTTGGTCCTCTGCGATCTGGCAATGCTGATTTATGTGGTCCCTAATCGCCACCATTAGCTGTGTTCTTTTGCGCAAAAAGCTGCACAAACCAAAGATGGAGAGATGCGGTAGTCGGACACTCTCAACAGCCATGTGAGATGGAAGCTTAATAAGATAATAGGGGTGACGTCCACTTTAAAATGGACTACTTAAAGCAATACCTTAGAGGTCACCTTTGTCCTTTGGATGGTTTCATTTAAAACATAACTTTAGTTGTATGTTTAGGGGGGGTTTGCATTGTCAAGAAGGACACACTTGCAAAGAGATTCACATAAGAGAAAGTCATACAGATTATGTTAGGATGGCAGCTCATGCAAGGACGTAGGTAGCAATGTAATTCACAGGGTACAGATGACTGGACAAGTCATAGTCCATGGATAGATAGAGAGGAGAGCGGTAGAGTGATCTACACATAAACACACCCACAGGTTTTGTTTTTAGTCAAACACACACCATAATAAATAATGCCATTTGTTCATTAATGTTATTTTGCACAAATTACTGAAGCATATTTTGACTAGTTAAACATTAGAAATCGATTGTATATCAGTCTATAAAAATAATAGTCACAGATAAATAACCAAGATATATGGTTATAACAGAGAGGAAAACAAACAGATGTGTGGTGTGGCATGTACTCTTCAACAGGAAGTAGTATTCCCTGCTGTACATGAGTCATGTATTTATAATATTATATACTTTTACATCCTAAACACAATGAAGGTGCTTATTACAAGGTTCTTCTTATTTTTTTTTAAGGAGACAGACGAAAGAACACACACACCCACATGAATATGTTAAAATGAAATGAGATAATTATGCAACAAGGGTCAGCTCTCAGGAAACCAACAATAGTTTGCAATCTTTTATTATTATCATTATAAAAAAAAAGGTTATCTCTCTCCGCACCAGCAGAAAGAGGCAGATAGCACTTAAAGGGAAGGCCAAAATATCCTATCTAAACTTTCATGCATCTAAAAGCACATGTAACATAGTTTAATATGAATGTTTTACAAAGGACTGAAGAGTTTTACAGCTGCAAATGAACACCTGTTTGCTGTTTGCACACACGGGACTTGCCAGAGCAGCTGGACTGCACACACAGGACTTGCCCCAGCAACCAGATTGCATCCCCAGCACTCGCCCAGTAACCAGATTGCATCCACACCATTTAACCAGTGTTCAGATTGCATTCACAGGGCTTCCCTTTGCCCTGGCACACCTCCCTGGTGTCTAGTGGTGGGCAGCTGGATGTCTGTGCACTGCCCAGGAGCATAGGCATCCTCTCAGGCTAAATCATGAGCTCCCTGCATCTCTGCAGTCAGAGGTAGAAGGTAATATGACCCCTGACGCTCTGACTTCCATTGACAAGACTGGAGTGTAAGAGACAGTGTTAGAGGATGTCTGTGCACCTGTGCACCGCACAGTAACCCAGCTGCCCGTCCTCTTGCCTGCAGAGAGAACTCTTAAAAAGGAATTCTTAATGGCTGCTTGCATTGATTTAGTTGTAGAAAAAAAACTGCATTGTTCACCAAGTACTATACAAGTCTTTTTTTTTAATTCTCTCCTGAGTAGACATGGGAATGGACAGATTTTAAAAATACATTTTAAATTACAGTTTTTGTATAAACACAGTTTAGGAAATTATTCTCTTTTTTGATTTGTTCTTTTTGCATGACTACTTTATATTCTGGAAACTATCCGCCACAATTTTTTTTCCGTTGTATAGAGTATTTCCATGTCTAATTTTATTTAGAACTGTTCAACCAGAGAAGGGTGATTGATATCCCTTCACCATGTGGGTGACATGGTCCCCATCAGTGAGGGACTGCAATTTATTGTTTTTTAGCCAACAAGAGTATGGGTTATACAGTTTTTTTCACTTCTCCTTTTGTAGCTGTCATTTAATTTTTTTATGTAGTGCTTCCTGCAGCAGTGAAAGATAGAAAAGATGCACCTCATAACTTTTACTTAAAGTGATACAAATTAATTTGTGTTATCTTGGTTGTTCATTCCACTTAATGGCCCAAACATTACATGTGAGCATCACACATGCTTTTTGTGCCCCAATTATTTCCAGTGCCTGGAATAGGTCATTTATGTTCAGCTTCATAAGTGGCAAAGAAGTAATTGGACTCGGGCTGCACCACTTTTCCCTTCTAAGTTCATGTAGGCTAGCCAGATTTCTTCCTCAGATGGATGAGACTAGGATAGAAAACACTAAGGTCAAGTATTTTGGCCTTCCATGCAGAATGCAATGCATTTGTGTGAGAGGAGTCCTTCACTTTCTCCACTTTCACGGCCTCTCTCTCCCTGCATGTCTGGATCAGCTCTCTCTTGGAGATTGATCCTCTCACCATGATATCACCTGCTATGTGCAAAAAAATGGACTTCCCCCACTCAAAGAGGGGAACGATAACCACTGCTATGTGCAGGATGTGCGTGACATCACCCGTGATTTCACACTACTGTCCCACCCCCTGAATTATTGCCGTCAAAAAGAAAGCGTCTAGCTGGTCCAATGTCAATAAAAGCAGTAGGAGGGCTAGAGCAGGAACTTTTCAAAGATTGTTCATAAGAATTTAAATGCATCAATTTCCATGACAACTACTACACCATGTATTTGTTAAACACTACCAGATGCAACAAACTGTATTTGACACCCTGAGTGTCTCTTTAATTCACTGATAATATTAGTTTGACAATACTAACAAATGTATATATTCTTGGTCTATATTATGCACAAAAAATTATTTGCTAATGCTTTATATTAAACTAGTTGAGTGCATCAATATAAGTTGCTGCCTATGTTGTAAAAACAATTTGGTTCTACTTATTAAAGCAACGTATGTCCTATTCATCAAGCTACAGTAGAGCTGTAGAATGGTGGATATGCTAAAAATAACGTTTTTATTCATGAAAGACAGAATTGCAGGCAACTGAGAAGGGAATTCTCCCAGCTTCACAATTGCCTGTAATTTTCTCTGTCATGGAATAAAGATCATGGATGACAATGAAAACTGTATTTATTTATGTCTTTGCTGTCTCCTATGTGTGACACTACATTGTGGGACCGAGGCAAATAATATACTATAATTGAGAATTATGAAATTGCACATCATCCCAAAAGGTGACCGCATAATGGAAGACATTGCGTATGTTTTTCTCTTTGTTCTATACATTAACTATGTTGCAAACTAAATGTAGTATACACTTTTCATGTTCTACATTGCAGATGGAAAACCTATTTTTGTGTCTTAAAATATCTTACTTTTAAAAACACACTTTCCTCAAAAGTGAATCCACATTTACATTATGCCCATTCTTATACTTTACCACAGCTTGAGCTGTGGTTGACTAGTATTGACATGATACTGTGTTCTTCCTCCGGTAATCTGTAAGCACTATGTGGGTTACGTATAAAGGTCATTTCTGGGGCAATGTTCTTAAAGTTATATAACGGGTAAAAACATACCATTGTTTCCATAGTGACTAGACCACTTTTAGAACTTTGCATAACTGGTAAGTGTACATAACCTCCCCCCATGTTACTATGAACAGTCTTTTAACTAGCAAATACTGAAGCAGTATAAAAAAGAATATACTGTACACTGCATATATTGAATAGAGTTGAAATATTGGTTTTATCCACATTTCTAAAAGAAATCAGTAGCTCCTGTATTGGGGGCATACAATTCATACAATCTGAGTACAAGTAACTATTCAATAAACTGAAGACCAAATATACACTAAAACTCTACTATACATCTAAAAACAATTTAGCTAGCCATCTGCCATTGTCGCTTGTACCAAGACACTGTAACAAGTTGACACAAACACTACATAGCAAAAGTCAGAATCCATTTTTGTTATAGCTGCACAAATAGTTCCAACTTGAAAAAAAACTAAAATATAATAGAAAATATTTAAAGCAGCACTAAAAGTTTTGCAGAAACACATGTTTACTCTGAGCTCTGCCCCTCAGCAAAAGCAGAGTTTGTCATATCCTGGCGCAAGTGGCAGCTGTCAGCACAAGCTCAGCCATTCAGCATGGGGGCTTGCCCGCATGTCATATTGGGAACATTAATTAGGTGCCCTCTGATAGTGGCATGTGAAAAGGCAAGTTTCTCTTTGTAAAAATATTTGGTTATTTAGCACAATACAAATCTAAGTTTAAGTGTATTTAATTCAAACAAATCTGCATAGTCATAGGGCTAATGAGTATACGGCTAGTTAAGTAGGTTGGGCTGCACCTTGCCGTCAGATGTGCCACATCTGGCCATCGGTGCCACATGTTGGACTCCCCTGGTCTATGTGGTTAAACAATGGGACAGACTTAAACTTCTGTATAAGAACGCAGCAGCTGTAAAGTCAACTGATCTGTTAAATACACTGCCAAATACATTGTCTACAACTTTATCTTGCTCCTTTGTTCTAAACCAGAGTTAATAAAGATCTACTGGCTAGTGCAAAGATAATTCTGTCCTTTCATTCCTTCTTGAAGAAATTGGACTCATCCTATTAAAAGGTTTGGTGCAATAAAGTGATGCACACTGAAGTCATTTACAGAATACTAATTTTTATAATAATGATTATTCGGAAAGGCTGTCAATAGAAACTGTGGACAGCTGAGGTATATGTAGTTGTGCCAACTTGTGTGGTCCAGAATAAAAATTGCACTTAAACTCTTGTATGAGAGTCAGGTGGTTGCCCAAGGGAAGAATGGTTATTAATCAAGTTTGATGGCCATGAGGTTGGTATGTCATTGGCGCCGGGAGCCAGAAAAAGGTCCACAATCATTGACTTGGATCAAGGTGCTATAATCTCACAGCTCTCTCGGCATGCACAATGTCCATTTCTTCGTTCAAGTCAGTAGAACGAGAGTCAAATGGCATGGAAACAGTCCAGATAGTAGGTGCTGTTGATGCAGCGCTTTAGGGCAGACCAGAGAAAGCCCGATGCTGGAAAGCGAAGAGTTTGTCAGTTGTAAAAGTTCACAGTTCCTGATGGGTCCTATGGTAACAGTTAGTATAATGGGCTTTGCATCGGGATCAGAGGTATCCCTAGCGCCTGTAGGAAGGTGCCAATATCTGCGGGATCCTCTATATTCATCAGCCTGCTGTCTCTTGTGACTATCAAGTACTGGGGTGATCCCATTTATACTTAATTTACTGTAATCGGAGATATTTTGTAATGGGGGGCACGCACCTTCTCCACAGGAGCATTGTGGCAGGGAGTTTTAAATCTATTTTTTTGGGGCAGTTGAGTTATTTTGAGCCTTTTTGACCCTATATGAGTCAGTTATTAAAATCACGGCATGTACTACACCTGGACACACAGAACTGATCAGGTTCAGCAGGTAGGGCTGGAGAGTAGCGGGCCCTACTGCCTCCGGTATGCCCCAGACTCCAAACATTTAGGTGCTATGAATCTGGTGAATTATAAGATCGATAGAGACTTTTTTTTTTTTTTAGTGTTCAGCTGGATAGAAGCTATGTTAGTCTCCAAACCTGCATGTCCTCTTTCCATTCCTGTAACTCTTTTATGAGTCTTTGAATAACGGCCTACGAGGCTGGGATGTCTTCAAGGTTAACCTTTGGTTTCTTTCGGGTATTTTTCTCTAGAGGCCCTACAACAGAGGCAGTAGACGAGGAGTCAGAGTCCTTTGAATGTGATTCTTGAGTGGCTGCAGGAGTATTGGCTCAAGGCCTAGCAATATCCTCTTTTTTTTGCTGTTTAGGCTTATCGTTTTTCTTGCCCTCTCATCTCCGCACTTAGCTGCACCGGCTCCATTAAGATGTATTATGTGTGCTACTTTACACATGAAACAGTTCTATTGTCTTCTCTGAACCATCCTTTAGATTAGAAGAATAGAAGCTTCTTTTTGATATAGATCACAAGATCCCCTACCTGGAGTATTCAGGCAGTATCAGGGACTCAGATGAAACATGCAGTGGTGGGGTCTACACTGAGCAGGTGCATTGTATCAGGCAATTCTAAAGCTGATCAAACCCAATGACTGCCGACTCATGCCAACTTCAAATCCCAACTCCTAGAGTTCTCTCATCTTCTTGTGCAGATGGGGTTTCCTGGTGAGTGGAGAACATCTTAAGCTTACCACAGGCACGTGAGGGCTTTTGTTTTGGTCAGCATGTACCATATTTCAAAAAAATAAAAATAGATGTTTGTATGTATTTTTGCACCTCTGCCTGGATAAATATATCAAGTATCATTTATCCATGGAGCTTCCTGCATCAGTATGGATACATTTTTAATTCTCTTCTAAAACTATTTTTATAAAACACATTATCATGAACTTTAAGCACACAGGAGCTTAAGTTAATAGACAAATTGTTATTGCAGAATTCCCTGCATAAGGGGAGAAGTATTAACCCTTGCAATGTTAGGTTCTGAGGACCTGTGGGTCCTTCATCACTGAGCTTTATTTACAGTTGGTGTACAAGTCAGGAAGGCAAATATTTTTACTGGCTGCACAGCTGCTGTTAGTTCTATGCTAGAAGTGATAATCTCCATGGAAAACAAAGGAATGTTCCTGATGGTTGCTAGACTTTTAGAACTTTGCCCAGAAGTCTTGTAAATAATCTCCATTGTGTTTAGGTCTCAATTCAAGGTTGGTATGTAACACCTGCACCTTCCAAGTGCATGAATCTCCTCCCCACAATGCACCTGCTATTAAACTGCTCGGCATTAAATGAATGACCTGTCCTATATAAACTTCATGTTTAATACACCAGTCTTTAAAGCGCTTCCTCTAGTGGAGTGTGAAGTCTCAGCAGTAGCATGCGGCCAGATCCAGGAAGCCACTCCCCCTCACGCAGCATGCCTTTCCCCTCCAGGAAGAGCGATACATGGCCTTCCAGCAGTGTACAGGTTAACAGGACCGACAAGCTCTGCTGGTCACTACTTGTAATAGTAGCCTGGCAGTGCAAGAGTTACACATTGTGCAATACTAAACTTCCAGATGTTTAGACTGGGGACAGCTTTTATGAAACTGCTGTTTCCTCTCACTGACCACAGTTGTTGAAATACCTGACGTTTTAGATGTGTAAAGGATGCATTGCAGTTTACAAGTGTGCATTTTACATTAATGAAAAAAAAAATTTGATGTGCAACTTAGTAAACAAAAAATTAAAAAAATACAAATGGGAACAAAAAGCTGATCAGATTATTTCAGTACTTCTTATAAAAGATGCTGTTGAGGTATTGCAAGTATTGCACAAACATACACTGAACAGTCACCACACATTGCAACCTAGAAACATTACTAAGGCAATCTTCTTTAACCCAGTACCAAAGGACAGGATTAAACATATTACAAAATGACATCCTTCTTAGTATAGCACAGCAAGTATTGATGTATGATAAAATAAAATGAGGAGGAGGAGGAGGATGGAGGGGTTGCTGACTTTAAAGATCAGGGTGTTAAACTGTTTCCAAACCTATAATCCTGCAGAGTAACCCTTGAATATACAAAGAGGAGGTAATATGATTGGATACTTTGGATTGCCAGTGACAGCTATTAAATCAAACACTAAATCTTAAATTCAATAGAAGCAACTGGTAAAGTAGGGGAATGAAGGTGGTACATCTTCATTTAAGCCCTTTGGTGTCAATGCTCTGGACCAACTATTGGCCCTAACTAGCTTAAGATAACCATATTGTGGTACATGACGGGTTTGATGGGTTAGGTCGGGTCTGACCCCCACATCTCTATCCTGGATCATCTCTAATTACATGCATAATACAGGCCCTGGGCAGGAGACAGACTTTCCAAAAGGGTGATCTTTAAATCAGTAATGCCCCTGTTGCAAGAAGGCAGTGTGGCTGCCCTGGCTGTTGTGAGATCAGATCTTACCTGCATGCCAGGCAGGCCGCTCTGTACCGGGGAGTGAGTCATGCTGATGTGCCTGGTTCTTGCAGCACAGCCCCGGTTCCGTGATCCACTGGAAGCCGAGGGCACCTCCTCCACACCCCGGGCTTCCCTCTATCAGTCCGGGCCCAGGAGGAGGAGGAGAGATTGCACAAACACTGTGAGAGTTTGGCAGCAGGAAGAGATTTGCTCTATTATTCTGATTATGATGATGATTTCCGGCTGCAGAGGAATGATTTGGAATATCGAAGAAATATTAAAAGTAAGGAATCCAAGGCTTCAACACAGCCACAAGGTGAAAATAGCCTTCTCTGGTGTTTCCTCGTTTACAGAAAACTAGACCAGGAAACAAGAAAAAAAATACAATAACCACCCACCTACCCTCCTCCTTCTCTGTCTCTTCCCCTCTCACAGCTCCTCCTGCCCAGTGAGCAGGGAAATCATGTCAGTACTGTGACAGGAGTGTGTCAGTCTTCCCCACTTTACAAATCCAACTTTTTGTAGTGAGGTAAACCTGGTATACAAATAAATGTCCTCAAAAACATATGAAAGGGACCTCCCTCAAAGATGCTGCTAAGTAGGAATTTCATGAAAAGACACAAGAAAGGAAACAAAGCAGAGTTAAAAATGATACCATTAATTGGCAGTGTTTGATGACAAGCTTTCAAGACCAATAAAAAGATAGTGATAGATTTGGCCTGTCATAACAAAAAGAACTGTCAAAATCACAAAAGTCAGGACAATGTGATAAAAATTTTAAAAGTATATAGAAATATATGTAAATAATAATGTCTTGGGGTTAATAAAAAAGGAAACTCAATCTCTGTATGGCATGTAGGTATATCAAAAAATAAAGATACATGTTTCAGGTGTTCCTCAAGTATCCAAAAATGTGACATTTAGAGATAAATAATACATAAAAAGCGCTATGCCATCTTTATGGATACTACAGGAACTCCTGATACACATTCCTTTATCTTGTTTTTGAAATTCCTACTTGCATAGGAACATTTCCAGTTATACTAGAGTTATCTGTGTTGTTACCAGATTGGAGATAATTAAATTGTGTAATAATCCAGAATAAGGAGAACAACAATCTTGGTTTATGTGTTTCTTTTAGGATGTATATTGTTTGTAATAATTTGTGTCTGCCTTCAGAACTGTAACCCCTTCTCTTGGTTTGACACATCAAGCGTAGGGAATCACAGTGCTGTTTTATTCACTTATAAACAAGACATGCTCTGTGCATTTTACAGATGACATTTATTAATGTTGCCCCTGAATAAAACAGCAGCATGATCATCCTACTAAAGGCAAGTCACTAAGTGTTTTTTTACTCACTAACTAAAAAATGGAAGCATTTCTAAGATTTCCATAGGATAGCCTACATTGATTAAAGTGGCAAAATTACCTGAAACAGCTAGTTTTTTTTCCTGGACAAACAAGTTTAATGACATTTTTACCTCATTTTAGTGAGGCCATGCAGTAAAATATGCAGTAAAAAGTATAAAAAAAGATGCAACTTCTACTGCTGAAAAATGTTCTGGATTGTGTCAGCTTATGAAAAAAAATAAATGCAGATATATGCCAAAAAAGATGAAGATAATACAATTTTGGGATTTAGAAACCAAGGGGAAATACTTTTATAAAGTAGGCCTCCGTGACTGCGCCTTTGAAAAACACTTTGCAGGAGTGGATTAAACTACATGGATTTGTTTAGTTTGTACATAGATTTTCTTCATGAAGCAGGTAAATATGTTATACAAACATATTTTAACTTAATTATGATAATGATGCCAATACAGTACTTCCCCAGAAATGTTTTTGCATTATAATTATGTTAACTAAGAGGAAAGATTTTGCAGGCAGATAAAAGTAAATGTCATGGGTCTCAATATGGCTCTATCATAGAGGACTAAGATGAGAAATTGTCACAGACCCTGGTTTTGAGTAGCCACATTCAATGGCCTTATTAGCCTTCCCAGGAGTCACTACCAAATGGAAAAGCAGGAGGAAAGTTGCTGTCACAGTACAAAAGGTCAGGGCCAGACTTGGTTCGTAAATTAGCAAAACTGGAATGCAGGAACAAACATTTGATTGTAAGTCCAAACAATCTTAGTAAATGCACTAGCACTGATTGCTGGGAGGATGGGACAAGGACCAATTAGGTGGAACGAATAATACCTGAGCAGTAGGTGAGAGGGAACCAAACAGAAGCTCAGTATTCTACAGTTTAGACAGGCAAGAATTCCTAGGTTTTGGGAGTTGTTTGCTTTATTGATTATTTGTATAGGAAACTTTCTCTAAATAACTGAATTGCTCAAAATTACAATACAGTTAATTTTCAGCAGCAAATCATCCAAATATCTTCTCTGGGACACAAGAGAATCAATAATCTGCATGTGCAGTCGCCTGATTGACTTCATTGACAGTACTCGCCCCCAGCAGGGCACCCCATATGTTGAGAGCAGTGCCGGCCTAAGACATTGTGCTGCCTGGGTCAAGATTGAAATACTACTACTCCTGCCCCCACGCCACATACACACTATCTCACACATGTACATACATAATGACACTAACTCTAACACTTACCCGAGATCTTAACCATAACTATTGGTGTCATTTTTATTTTTTAGGTGTAATGTTGCTGACTGCTGCTAGAGGCAGTCTAGCATCTACAATAGAATAATGAAAGTGGTGATTCACCACTTCCAAAGCTCTTGCTCACAATAGGATAGCGCCAAATTGGAAAGGCAGCTACCCCTCCTTGGAGTGATCATGTGCATCGAAGGAGTTATTTCTATGTTATTTCAATGATCCCTCCGCCTGAAGGGATCAGGCAACACTGTCTCATCGCCGGAAGCGATTATTGATTGCATCTGAAGGTCATTAAGACACATGAAACCGAATGGTTAAAAGCACACTCCAAGCAAACCATTTTGTTACTTGTACCTCAGTTAGCTATCCTTCACAATCACCGTTTCTTAACTGCAACATTTTCTTTAATTAAACTGAATATAACTTATGTTAACGCCTCCTACTTTTCATTCCATGCATACACACACATGAATGCTCAGCCATTTGTTTGAGGGAAGCACATACGTTTTGCATGCTGTACAGCAGAATGTATAATTCATATGTGTTCAGAGGGAAATCAGTTAATTAAATCAAAGTAGTCCATATTGGGTCCTCTTCATGATTAACTGATTGGTTGATTGTGGACAGTCTTGCATTCTACATGCTTCAGGGGATCAGGTAATGTTCAGCAGGTAAATGTGTTCAGCAAAAAAATGGTAATCCTAGCTGTACTCATGAAGGAAAAAAACCTGTAGATGTGTTCTTTGTAGGGAAGTGTACTACCGTATTTGTTCAAATATAAGAAGACCCTGATTGTAAGACAATCCCCCACTTTGGATCTTAATTCTGAAAAAGCCTAAATATAAGGTGACCCTATAGAATATCAGACAAGAGTTCTTTTTCAGAGCATTTCTTCTGAAAAAAACTCATATTTGAATAAATATGATATATTTAAATACACACATTGCAAGTATTCATTTGGGAGAACTAACCAAATGCTAAGAAGTGGGAGGGTTAGAAAAAGGTACAAACCCAATATTTGGGTAAATCAAACATATTTGAAATATATATATATATATATATATATATTCACATGTTAATAAAAGCATACATGTCTTCAATTATTTAACTTTAAAATGAAAAAGGTAGGTCATTTTCAAGTCAAAGTAGTTTAATTTAATTTAATTATGCTTCAGCTAATTCGTACAACCAAAAGTTCTCCTTTATATTATGTTTATAAAATTGTTTCCAACTTCCAGCAGGGTGAGAAGTGTAGACAGTTTTAGTTTCTTTCATTCTTGGATAATTCAGTGCAAAGAAGCAGTTGCTAATTTTCAGATGTTCACATGAACTGCTCTGTGACAATGATTGAAATAGTGAACTTTGTGTGTATTGTACTTCCTGTACAGTGATTAGCTTTTGAAACCATCCATTAATCATTGACTAATAATTTCCTGTCTGTGATGTCACAGTTCAGACGATGAACTATGCCTAATCTTTCTTGCATGTCTATATTTGCTGAAGAGAATAAAGCTGTATCTTCTGTTAATGAAATGAATAAGGGCAAACACTAATGTCCAAATAAAACTTAACTTTTAATAAACATACAATGGACTAGAAGGTCAAACATAATGGATCACGTTACCATTACACCAATAGGGACTTTTATGGCAGTTGGTCCCTTCTGGGAAGGCTTTCCACAAGATTTTGGTGTTTTTGTGTCACAATTTTTGCCCATTCATCCAGTAAAGCATTTGTAATCAGGGCACTGATGTTGGACGGGAAGGTCTGGCTCACAATCTACCTTCCATTTCATCCCAAAAGTGTTCAGTAAGAATGAGGTCAGGGCCATGTGAAGGCCAAACTAATTCTTCCACACCAAATTCATCCAACCATGTTTATGGACTTTGCTTTGTTCATTGGGGCGCAGTCATGCTGGAATAGAAAAGGACCTTCCCCAAACTGTTCCCACAAAGCTGTAGGCATAGCATATACCAAAATCTCTTGGTAATTTCCCTTCGCTGGAAGTTAAGGGCCTAAACTAACCCCTGGAAAACTGCCCCATACCATTATCTCTCTCCTCCACCAGACTTTATAGTTGGCACAATACAGTCAGAGAGGTAACAAGTTCCAGTCACCCATCAGACTCCTAAACAGTGAAGACTCCACAGAACATGTTTCCACTGCTCCAGGGTCCAGTGGAGGCTTTATACCACTCGATCTGACGCTTGGCATTGTGCTCGGTAATGTGAGGCTTGCATGCAGCTGCTCGGCCATGGAAACCCATTCCATGAAACTCCTACCGCACAGTTTTAGTGCAGGTATTAATGGCAAGTCTGGTTTCAGCTATGGAATCAGCATAGCATTGGTGACTTTTATGCACCATGCGCCTCACCACTTCACGACCCCGTTCAGTGACTTTATGTGGGCCTCCACTTCGTGTTACAGTTGACCATGGAATATTTAGCACAGATGAAATTTCACAAATTGACTTATTTCAAAGGTGGCAAGGAATACATACATAAAAATCACTATTTGGGTGCCAGGGTAGTGGGCAGTGAAAATCACTGCAAACCTCCTTGGCAGCCAAATGGTGCCCTGAAAATAAAATAACTTCCTTGCCCAGGGATGTAATACATAAGCTGGAATCATCTTCAGAAAAACAATATTACCCGGCAGCAACTCGCAAACATCATCAATTGCTCTACGAAAATCAACACCTTCAACGTTTTTGAAGATCAGCTATTATAAAATTATTCCCGCTGTCTGCTGTCCATTATAAAATTACTGCCATTGGCATCCCCTAGATGCCAGCAGGGAGCTATTAATACATTGTTGTATTGGGGCATTTGCCCAGCCCCCAAACCCCATGGGGTAATATTTTATTGTATGGGTGGATGGCAAGTAGCCCTGCCCCCTGATCTGTTTAATGGGGCTAGGAGTAATTTGGCTGGCTCCCAGCCTAATTCATGTTAAGGAGTGTCAGGGCTAGCAGCCCTGCCCCCCCCCCCCCCCCCCCAACTTATTTTACATGGGGCTGGGAGCACTTTCCCATATCCCATACCAATTTTTAACTCAATAGTTGTCAAGTCAGCTAGTGTGTTGCTGGAATTATAACTTTTATATGTTCTGGGTACAATAAAAAAATGTTTTATTTTCTTAGAGTGAGCCTTGAGTGCCTTGTCTCTTTTTAAGAATGTACTATCCTTATTAACAATTTTTAATAGTTTTTTTAGGACTGACCAATTTTTCTCCAAATTGCCTATGGAGGGGAGGCACTAAATTTTAACTACAATTTAAAAGTTGTTTCATCTTTATTTTTTTGTGCAGCAATCATTTTGTCTTCCTAATATCTATTCCCCTTAAGATTCACTTTCTTCAATGTAGCCAAAAACAGCCTAAATTTCATTCAAGCGGTGGCTCACCAGATTCCCTTGTGATAAAAACAGCTGCATATTAAGCAACAGCTGGAGTGACAGCCTGGGAACATTTACACAAGGGCCCAAATGTAGCTCACAGCTCCAGCACAAAGAGGAATAAGCTAAGAAAGTTGTTTTGGAAAGTACATCTGGCTCTTGTTTTTTTCCCTCTCTCTCAAGTTCTTATAGCAGTTCTTGGTCAGACAGCTGATAACTCTGCCTTACACTAAATACTCAATGCAAAATTCCCACAGCAAGAGATTTTGCTTTAACATAATTCAAGTTTATATGGATAGAAGCCCAATTATTTATATGGTACACTAGACAACCTACCACAACCTACCTAAACCTGAATTTCAGCAGATTTGAGCAGTTAAATGTTCACCGGTGTACATGAAGGTAAGGCCTGAGGTGAATACACAGAACCACAATCCTAAGTATTGTCCAGTTTAAACAGTGCAGCTCTAGAAATATTCGGTACATCAAATCATGAGAATTGTATTGGAAAAAGTTTCTTATGTACTTTTGTGACCATACAGGGCTGGCCTTAGGGGTGTGCGAGCACACAGGGCGTAACACCCCAGGGGGGCGCCCGCCCGCCCGCTCGAAACAAAAAAAAAAGTTTAAAAAAAAGCCGCTAGAGGCACTGGATTGGGGAGATCAAAAGATCCCCCCTCGCCAGCTCTCTGCTCGGCAAGCTCTGCTGGATCTGGGGAGGGGGCGGAGCTCACTCTCTGAGAGATGTAGCTCCGCCCCCACCCTGTGAAGCAGAGTCTTTGACGCCAGGATGAAAGAATCCAGGATAAGAAGTTGCCACGTATTTTGTGTCTTGTCCCAATAATATAGGGACTATATGTGAGTGCTTCGTGTTTCCATATTTGCACTATTAATATACCTCTGTATTTGCCTCACTGGGTATATATCTTGCATTATTTGCACAGTTGAACCACTGTTTTATTGTATTGTCACTTTACAGCACGTATAGCGCACTGTCACTTTTTGTATTTTCTGTTCACGTATCCTGTTGCAGCATTGTGGGATAGCTGCTAGACAAGTTGCTGCTTGTGCAATATTCTCTCTAGAGCCATCTACCTCAAACCTGTTCCAATTAGTTTGATAACAGAATGTCACCACAGGGTGGTCTTTAATGAATAGAAATTTACCCGACGATGTTGTTAATCAGTTTTACCAAGTGTTGGTCCCCAAATACTCGATCATATGTTAATTTCTTTATTTGAAATGTATGACTCATGCATACATAACACATTTATTTGGTAGATGACATCATACGACCACAAGAGAAATGTCTATTGTACGTATGCAGGGTCTTTATATCTTGCATGATTAAGACATCTCCTGAACTTCTTGGAACTTTCTAGTTGTACTGTCCTTGTCTCAAACTATTCAGAACATGTTACAGAAACCATTGTTTAGAACAAAGGTGTTTTGGCCTTGTTCTCAATTTTGGGCACAATAAAATACATAACTCACAATGAAAGCAAATAAGCAGCAGATATTAACAAAAGAATCCCACTAGTCAAAAAACAAAACAAAACCCATCTATACTGATCCTCTTACAAGTACCCAAAAATCTAGGGAAAGGCTAGCATATGAACCTTTACAAGAGATTCCTAAGGAATGCCTGCATGCATTTGGATCTCCCTGGTCTTTTTCCCAATGGGGTTTTAACAGATTGTGTAATATGCTTTAAGGCAAATATTCTGTTTCACTAATCATATATGTGTTTTGATGGTATCCTAAAGAAAAAAAACGAATTGTCCAATTAAGGTTTTATAATGTAATAATGGATCTGAATATTCCCAGCAGCAGATTTTAGTATGCTTCAACACTAATAAATATTTACCCACATAAAGCTATGTGGCTTTGAAACGCCACCAGTCACTTAAATGTCTGACAAAACCTTGAATATAGTTTATGTACCTTAGTCCCAGCAGATCAGGATAGACAGCTGAGTCAAGAGATTGGATATTGTCCCTTTCCAACTAATACATGGCTATATATGTATTTTAGGCATTTTTGCTCTCTGTGCTGTGTAAACATGAGTTCTTTCTATTTATGTGTGTTTTAGCTACATGAGATACGCGCAGACTGGAGAAAATAAACTCTGTCCACAGAGTCAGATTTTTTTTTTATTACACTTTAAAATCAGTTCTAGCAGGCGTTAGAGTTTTGAATTACACCAAGGGTATCCATGCTGCACAATATCTCATGTTGATGGATTAGCTAGAAATGGATAATGCTTGTTACATAAGTTGCATTTGCTGATGATCTTAGCTCTATATCACAAAACGCTTTTCTACAACAGATGTTGGGTGATATTAAATCTTTGATGTACCAGCATATTTTCTCAGTAGAGTGAATTAAAGACGAAAGGATTTTGATAGCTCAGCACATGCTACGGCTTTTACTGATAAAGCTTTTTAAGCAGCTCATCACATTAAGGTACGCAAACATGTTTACCAGACATCCCAAGTGAGCACATTTGCATTTTATTATAATTTAATTAATATCTGCTATTACAACAGTTGTACACAAGTAGTACCCATTGAATTAAAGTGCACAAAATGATATTTTTAACTTTTGCTTCACTAATAGAAGCAAAACATAAAAATCCTTTGCCATTGTTTCTAAGGAGAACTAGGAGGCCTAGTTCTGCAGCAAAGCATCATGTTAGTTTATCCTCATACAAGTGCCACTCATTTTTACACTTGTGCTTATATATTAGGAGCACAACTGGAAAATACAAGTTTAAAGGCTCTTTAACATCATTCTAATTCTAACATCTTTGTTTATGTCACTAGTACCTTTAGAGAAGTAAATTGTCTGTACATATGATATTCACCTCCACATCTGCTGCATTTTTTAGTTAGAAATGCTCTATGAAGGACCCATCTCCAGTGAAACTGTGATTTTTTTATGTTTGGAGTGAGCATTTCATGTGAAATCTTGAGTGCCTTGTCTCTTTTTGAGAATGAACTATCCTTTTTAACAATTTGTAATAGTTTTTTCACTTTACTTAGGACTGACCTATGAGACTCAGCTGTCTCTCGGATGCAGTGGTGTGCACAGCATGCACACCCACAGTCCACCATCAACTTAAACTCTATATAATCCCCTAGCAGATAAAAGTCAGTGCTCAGTTGTTCTGGTGTCTTTGCACCTGTGACCAAGTGTTCCTCTGTCAACCTGTGTACATCCAACTCCATATACCATTCTTAATTGTTATAAAAGGATGCCCTGATCCTTAGAACGTTGATTTACCTAGCTTTGGATCTCTACTTCAATTTAACCTCAATGCTAATTCTCCAATTCTGAGAAACCTGTTCCTACTTCCTTCTTCTACCATGTGGTGAGTTCTCCTTCCTTATGGGCCTAAGGCCTCACAGCAGGTGAATTATCTGGTGTAAGCTGTGCTTTCAGGACTGGGTGAACAAAGGTCACAAAGCATAGATTACCTTGTTTTCATGTTCTAGATGTCCTGTAAGTCAGGTGAAAAAAGTGGTGCTAGCATTGATGCTTCCCCTCCCCCCTGTAAAGTCCATCACTTTCCCTTTAATAGAGAGAAACTCTAGATTGATAAGGGAGATTAAAAAAAACCTATGAAAACCCATGCATTGGTGCAATGTGCATTCAGAAGCAAAGACAGGAGACAGTCGCTCTATACTTATTATATTCTTTAGATGATAAGCAGAGAAATGGTAAGACCTTTTTTATCAACCTATAAATATATACTTGAACCCAAACTATATTTGCACTATAGATCTAAATGGTACACTAGATGAGCACGCAACGTAAAAATCAATTTGCTGAACGGAGCAATATATAAATCCAAGTGTGTAAACACTACTAAACAGATACATTAATCCAATAGTTAGAACTATAATCTCTTTCAAAAATTAAGCAAATCTGATCTCAACAGTCCTTGCTAATAAGGAAACTATGTATAATGTTATAGGACAGTAACATTCAGACACTTTCCCATATCCCAGTTCTTTAGTAACAGTCTAATCAGACTTAATTTTTCAAACCACTCCTACGTTTGTACTAAAGTTTTTGTCATTTTAGTTCTCAGCATGCATACCATGTAATGTAAAGTTCCCAAACATCTTTCAGCTAAGTTATAGCTGAATATATAGATATATGCAGTTGTTATGTCTGTTTGGTGAAAAGTTAATTACATAGAAACATAGAATGTGTCGGCAGATAAGAACCATTCGGCCCATTTAGTCTGCCCAATGTTCTAAGTACTTTTATTAGTTTTAATTCTGCATGTATTTTAACCACATGGATGTGTAGGACACACTTTTGTCTATACTATTGGAGTGATGTATCTGTTGTCAAATTATAAGATCATGCCTTGTAATAGCTATTAGTTATAGGGTTTTACTCTGTGTTTTCTCTACTCATCTTTTCTCTCTTTCATGGTATCTCATTTTGTGCTAGAACCAATACTTGTTTTCCACATACACCTCTTAAGAAGCCTTTGGAAAAACACAATCAGAATCTACATACAGGTGTCAAATGAGCATCTTTTAATTTAGCAGTTGATATTATTGATGCTTATTTTTTTATTTGTTTTGTATATTATTAAATTGTTTCATTTGTGTACTCCGGTATATGGTTCTACTTTTCTTCTACATCATTACATTGTCGGTCAAATAAATACTGTGGTACAGTCTAGCTCCCAATAAATAATGCTGGTTTGGTCTACTCTACCAATCATGTTCAGCCAGCACCATGGCTCAGCGGAGTTCTGTTTTGTCTCCTTGCCCAGTGGTGTACAACCATTAGGACTGTGCTCTTGTCTGCATATGCAGGTTACACGGTGCAGGGCAGGCTGGGACCAATAGGAACGGAAGTGGGAGATGTGACATCATATCCTTGCCCCTAGACATTTCTGCACTATACTTGTGCAACCTTTGGAAACAAAACTGACCACAACATGGGCGGCCTACTAAGAGATATCCCGGTTCCTGGGTAAAACAGTCCAGGTTCTTGATGTTCATACCAACTTCAGACTATGTGAAATGGTTAAACATTTTTGTATTTTGGCTTTAACACACTTCACCTGTCACTTGTCACCAGAGCTGATTATCATCCAAATCAGTGGCTTTTAATGCAGACATTAAACATTGAAATTAACAAAGCAACCAGTATGCGGCTGTATACTACAAATCAAGGATAGAACACAGTTCAGGTTCTTGCATGTACTTGGTTGGGAGGACTATCATAGAAGAAATGACAAACACATTACTATTGGCATGGGGAAAAAAGCTTCTTCCACTACTCAGTCTTTTAAGGTTGTCCAACAGCTGTGCATTAAGGCTTCCTGCTCCATTACTTCAGCTGTCCCTGAAATACAGTCTCTGTTGGGCTGTTCACAAAAAGTTGAGTTGTAGGTAATCCTTCAGCAATCTTGCGTCAGGGCAGATGATGCTATTTTGATGAGGCTTCTGGGTGAAAAAGTCACTTCTATTATCCAGGTGAAAACATAAGGCTCTACTCACACAGAAACAATGTTCCTAACTGTAGTGGTTTCATAACATCAGTGGTAATACCATGCAGGAGAGAAAGCTGGGCTCCTCTATCTTACTAGAGCACTCACTGTTCCTCTGTTATAGGCAACACATACCTGCAGCATAACGGCATAAAGATGAAGTAAATCTTCATGTACATGAATGTATGAACATTGTTTATTGTGCTCTGTTGTTTTATTTGGTTTATGTATTTGTACCATTGACAGGGCCGTCTTTAATACTGATTGGACCCTGGGCAAGCATTTGATAGGGTCCCCCTCTTGCGCTTCTTAGCAGGCAATCACTCCCTCCATCCCAATACCAAGAAATAAAGCAAACACACACATATATCATAGACTTGGAAACCTTTAATAATGTAATATTAGTTCAACAGCAATACAACTACAATACAAATATTTGTGGGTATATCGCAATCCTCCTGTCCTGACCGGAGACTGCCTACTTTACATGTGCGCATGTGCGGTGGCGCTGACACTAGACCTTCCAAGCTCGAAACCCAGCATCCCTATTAGCCAGGAGGAAATGTTGGGAGCTATGAAACTGAGATTTATAAAGAGATGTTCTGGTTCAAGATACCAGCAATCGCAATGGAAACCAATGGAATGTTCTGCAGATACCTCCACTTTGAGGACTTTGGTATATAATTGCTCTATATAAATTATCCGCAGTGCAAACAATCATACAACTTAATTGAAAAACCCTTTCAATGCAAGGCAACCCCTTGGCACAGATTAACACTATTTCCCAAAGAATTCTGGAGTATATCAATCTAGCCTAGTATATGGGATAGAAACATAGAATGTGTCGGCAGATAAGAACAGTTTGGCCCTCTAGTCTGCCCAATTTTCTGAATACTTGTATTAGTCCCCTGCCTTATCCTTTATCTAGGATAGGTTATGTCTATCCCATGCATGCTTAAACTCCTGCACTGTATTAACCTCTACCACTTCTACTGGAAGACTATTGCATGTGTCCACTACCCTCTCAGTAATGTAATACTTTCATTAGTCCCTGGCCTTATCTTATATCTAGGATAGGTTATGTCTATCCCATGCATGCTTAAACTCCTGCACTGTATTAACCTCTACCACTTCTACTGGAAGACTATTCCATGTGTCCACTACCCTCTCAGTAATGTAATACTTTCTTTAGTCCCTGGCCTTATCTTATATCTAGGATAGACTTATACCTATCCCATGCATGCTTAAACTCCTGCACTGTATTAACCTCTACCACTTCTACTGGAAGGCTATTCCATGTGTCCACTACCCTCTCAGTAAAATAATACAGGAAGTTATACCAGATGTAAGGATTCATTGATCTAGTTATATAAACTGTGCAGTCTATAACAGATGTTACTTGATGAGCAAAATAAGTTATAGTTATTTGCAAACATCATGGTAACAGTGGATTAAATGCCCAAAGTACCTGTTTAGTCATTATGAGTATGTAGTTCACACTCCCATCATGCATTAACACATGCCAGAGGTTTCATTACAGGTCTAAGTAATAAGGTGATCAACACTTTTAATCTGCTATCTACTGTTTATAACAATTATTTAGGGACTTCATCCTTCATTTACTATTGTAAGAATCCATTCTGGGTTACCTCCATGAGGCTGTTTCCATGAGGCTTTAATTACCGTAATTACACATTCTATTATTAATTGATTAATCAGTAATAAACTTTATAAATTTATATAAAAATAAAAAAAAAACTCTGTGTCTTCTTTGGCCAAATTGTTTATAGTACTCCAACTCTCCAAGAACCAACCCTTCATTCAGTTGATAACAGGGGCGTAGCGTGGGGGGTGCAGGGGGGGCCGGCCGCACCGGGCGCAATATCTGGGGGGGCGCACTAGCCCTATGCGGCCGCGCGGCCGCAGCCACAACCGCGCGATACTTCCTGTCAGCCGCCGGATGTGAGCGGCAAATGACGGCGTGACGTCACATCCGGCGGCTCTTCTGAAACTGCATCGCGGCCTTTCTTCCCTGAGCTGTTGGAAGTGGAATTTGTAAAGGTAAGAGTAAAGGGGCTTGGGGGACCTATTGTATTATGTATTGAGAGGGGGAGGGGGGTCATTAATGTATGGGGAGGGGGGTCATTAATGTATGGGGGAGGGGAGGGGGGTCATTAATGTATGGGGGAGGGGGGTCATTAATGTATGGGGGAGGGGAGGGGGGTCATTAATGTATGGGGGAGGGAGGTCATTAATGTATGGGGGAGGGGAGGGGGGGTCATTAATGTATGGGGGAGGGGAGGGGGGTCATTAATGTATGGGGAGGGAGGGGGGTTCATTAATGTATGGGGGAGGGGAGGGGGTTTATTAAATGTATGGGGGAGGGGGGTTTATTAAATGTATGGGGGAGGGGGGTTTATTAAATGTATGGGGGAGGGGGGTTTATTAAATGTATGGGGGAGGGGGGTTCATTTAATGTATGGGGAGGGGAGGGGGGGGTCATTTAATGTATGGGGGAGGGGAGGGGGGGTCATTTAATGTATGGGGGAGGAGAGGGGGGTCATTTAATGTATGGGGGAGGGGAGGGTCAGTAATGTATGGGGAGGGGGGGAAGTAATGTATGGGGGAGGGAGGGAAGTAATGTATGGGGAGGGGGGGAAGTAATGTATGGGGGAGGGAGGGAAGTAATGTATGGGGGAGGGGGGCAGTAATGTATTGGGGACGGGGGGGCAGTAATGTATTGGGGACAGGGGGCAGTAATGTATTGGGGAAGGGAAGAAGGGGGGCAGTAATGTATTGGGGAAGGGAAGAAGGGGGGCAGTAATGTATTGGGGAAGGAAAGAAGGGAGGCAGTAATGTATTGGGGAAGGGAAGAAGGGAGGCAGTAATGTATTGGGGAAGGGAAGAAGGGGGTCAGTAATGTATTGGGGAAGGGAAGAAGGGGGGCAGTAATGTATTGGGGAAGGGAAGAAGGGGGGCAGTAATGTATTGGGGAAGGGAAGAAGGGAGGCAGTAATGTATTGGGGAAGGGAAGAAGGGAGGCAGTAATGTATTGGGGAAGGGAAGAAGGGGGGCAGTAATGTATTGGGGAAGGGAAGAAGGGGGCAGTAATGTATTGGGGAAGGGAAGAAGGGGGGCAGTAATGTATTGGGGAAGGGAAGAAGGGGGGCAGTAATGTATTAGGGGATGGGGGTCAACTGTGTATTAGGGGAGGGAGGGGTCAGCAGTGTATTAGGGGGAGGGGGGTCAGCAGTGTATTAGGGGAAGAGGGGGAGGATGGGAAAGATCTGACTTGGGAATTTGAGATGAGGCAATGATTATATTTTTTACATTTGTGGCCTAATGAATAATCTATATATATGTGTGTATGTAGAAGGAAATGTAAATAGGTGGGGCTACAGGGGTGAGGGAATTATATTTGTAATATATTTATTAGGAACTGTGGAGGGAAGGGGGTTGGATGAGAGCATTAAATATCATAGCATTAAATATTATATTTATGGGGATTGGAACTGTATTATATATTTTTGGTTTAGTGCAGGGGTAGGTAACCTTTGACACTCCCTTTGTTTTTTGACTACATCTCCATTAAGGCTTGCAAAGCATCATGGGAGGTGTAGTCCACAACATCTGGAGTGGCAAAGGATGTCTACTCCTGGTTTAAAGCATAGGTGTATAACCATTTGGCTTCCCCAGGCCAAAATAACCCCTTAAACTCTTAAAGGATCACTATAGTGTCAGAAAAACAAAGCGGTTTTCCTGACACTTTAGTACCCTGAGGGTGCCCACACCCTCAGGGTCCCACTCCCGTGGCGCTGAAGGGGTTAAATTCCCTTCAGTTACTTACCTTAATCCAGCGCCAGGCTCCCTAGGTGCTGGTGACCTCTCCTCCCTGTCTGACGTTTTCATAACAAACAATACATGTGCTTGGGGGGTAAGGGTTTCTTTAACTAATCTAGTAGAAGAGACTCGAGTGCTAAAATCCACGGGTTAGGGGGCGCAAATTACTTGCCTTGCCCCGGGTGCTGACAACCCACGCTACGCCACTGGTTGATAAGAATTAAAGAATGGTCTTTTAAACCTTTTGGTATATTTGGTCAAATCTGTATATGAAAAGACAGGATAACAGACCATTAACTCACTTGACCCAGGCAGCCATCAGAGCAGAGCAGATAACTTTTTGAATTTTCTTCTCTCTGGTTCATCAGTCAGGGGACTGTCAGCTAGTGCAGTCTTCCCTCCTTCTGAACCTAGCGTGACCCCACGTGAGGATGCCTCACCACACTGATGGACAGTCTCCAGACTAATAAACAGGAGAGAAGGAAATGCAGGGCAGGGGAGGACTAATATGCCGGTAAGTGCTGTGGACATGTGAGTTCTCAGAGATGGTTGTTGGCTCAAGAGGCAGCTGCTTTGGGCCCCCCAGAAATGATTTGCCCCGGGGCAGCTGCCCCTTTTGCCCCGCGTTAAAGACGGCCCTGACCATTGATATCATCAAATTACTGCACTATGGACATTGTCTCTGTGTTCTTTAGTTGTATATATTTATATATGTGAATGGAGTTTCTAGGTAAAAAGATAGCATTTAAAGATCTCTACAAGGGGAATTATTTCTGCCTGTGTCCGTGTGCACAACACAGCTTGTACTTTTTTTTGCACAGTGTGGGAAATGTTTGTGTGTTTTGCAACACCTAAATATTTATTTGGTTGTTATACACTTTAATAGTGATACCACTTATATTGTTCCATAATCCGGCCCTGTACCGCATTGTAGGCCCCTCGGCCCCCAGTAAATATAAGATGTCCTTACATGAAAAAAATGTTACTAGTAAATAATAATTCACTTGTAAACTGTTTTTGTCACATATTTAATAAAACGTATGATAGAAAAAATGCCTTTATTGTTTTGTTTCTTTTATTTGACAATCTGCCCCTCAGACTTGCCGTTTCTGCCCTCAAATTTGCCAAACTGCCACAAAGATTTGCCAGTGCATCTCCAAACTTGCCAGTCTGCCCCTCCAACCTGTCAATCTGCACGTCAGACTTGTTAATGCACCCCTAGACTTGCCATTCTGCAACCAGACTTGCCAATGTATTCCCACAGCCAGTTTGACCATTAATATACCACTATTTCCCATTAATATGCCTGTGTTATTTGCCCACTTATATGCCACTGTTAGTCTGCCCATTAATATGCCACCCCCAATTTTTCCATAAATACACCACAGCCAATTTGTCCATAAATATACCACAGCCAATTTGTCCATAAATATACCACAGCCAATTTGCCCATAAATATGCCACTGTTAGTCTGCCCATTACTCTGCCACTGTTAGTCTGCCCATTAATTTGCCACTGTTAGTATGCCCATTAATCTTTCACAGCCATTTTCCCCGTTAATATGTCACTATTAATCTGCCCATTAATATAATATAATGACACTTCTTTTTCACAAAACATTTTTAGGGTTGTACCTGAACCAATATTAAGTATCAATTATGAGGGTCCCTGCTCAACCATTGTGTTAGGAACTAGAATAAGATGTTAAGAATGGTATCATCTAAAAATGTTCAAATAGCTGTTGGTATAATCTTTTTTTAAAAATTTGCAAATAATGAAAGTGCTAATACACGGGCGTCCAACATGCGGCCCGCGGGCCAAATGTGGCCCGCCAGCCAGAGAGGTGCGGCCCGCTTGAGAGTGGCAGCGGTAGCCGCACCTCTCAGCCGTTCCAAAAAAATGTCACTGGTCAGCACGGGCCACGAGACAATATGGCCGCTTAAGCACGGAGCTCCGTGCCGACGACCTGCATAATAAGCGTTTAAATCGCACAGACGATGGGACGGAATAAAAGGATCCCCACAGACCCCCTAACGCCCGGGACGGCAAGGAAACCAAACGAATCATCAGTGAGGCATTTTTTCACCCCGCACCAGTCGAACGTGCCGCCACCCGAGGACTCCAACATGGCGGATACTCCCGCGCTTTCCCCTGAGTCTGGAGACTCCCTACCACAGTCACCATGTGCAGCCTGGCCGCAACCAGCGATCCCACACCACATACTCACCCTCCTTCAGTCAATCCCTTCCAAGGACGACTTCGCGACACTTGCTGCCGAGATAAAACAGGCAATAGGGGAGGTGAGAGCGGATGTGGCAGGCCTGAGAGCAGACATTGCGGAAGTTGACTCCAGGGTCTCTGTGGTGGAACAGAGTGTGGCCAGAGCAGAGGAGCAAGCCGCAGCAGCACAATCGGCTGTGTCACTCCAGGCCAAACAACTTGTGGAGCTAAGAAGAGCTCTGGAAGATCTAGACAACAGAGGCAGGAGAAATAACATCAGAGTACGCGGCCTCCAGGAAGGGGGACCGTCGGAAAACGTGGCAGGACTTCTCACCGCCCTATTCAATAGTATCCTCAACAGGCCTACAGGTACTCGCATAGAATACGAACGTGCACACCGAGCCCTGAGACAACCAGGCCCCCCGGGAAGCCCCCCACGGGACATCATTTGTTGCCTGACCAGCTTTCGCCTGAAAGACGAGATCATGACTGCAGCCAGAACTAGGCGCACATGGCCCTTCGAAGGGCAGGAGGTGGCGTTGTTCCAAGACTTATCCTGGATTACCCTACAAACCCGAAGGGCACTCCGGCCACTCACCCAGGCTCTAACAGCTAGACACATCACCTATAGATGGGGATTCCCTTCCAGTCTTACCGCCACCCTGGGAAACAGGGCGCACACGATACGCTACCCGACAGAAGCTACGGCGTTCATGGAAGCAGCTGGGATTACGGGTGTTACAATCCCAGACTGGTTGGATCCGAACTATCTACCTCCTCCTAGACCACAGCGCCCACGAAGGGAGCGGCCCCCAAGACCTCAACCCAGGATTTCGCCACCCCGTTCCAGGTCTCCCAGAAATAGCTGGGCACGTGAGGAGTAAAGAATAGTACAATGAAAACGGGCACAGTGGAGAGACCCAACCTGAGCTTGAACGTCTGGGGATTGCCAGTAACAGCAGACAACCGAGAGATGGCCTAGATGTTCGTTGACCACAATCTTGAACAAGCTGTTACGTGACGTTTTACAACCACGCTTGACTCCCATTCCAGGAGATGAGTATATTACTCCCTACCATATTACTCACACCATATTCATGTGGACATTATCTGTTTAGCATGAAGGGTCCATTTATAAATTTACCCAAGGGCATATTGTGTAAAGTGGGAACCCATATCCGATAAAGGATAAGGGGAACCCAAGCCCCCAAAGAAATTCTGGAATGATGGCCATGGTCTCCACAGTACACTACTGTTATGTTATGTCATACGCAATCCCCCCCCCCCCCTCCCGCCACTGTGCCACGGAAACCTAGAATCCACACCGATCC
Source organism: Pelodytes ibericus (assembly GCA_036172795.1). Taxonomy (NCBI): domain Eukaryota; kingdom Metazoa; phylum Chordata; class Amphibia; order Anura; family Pelodytidae; genus Pelodytes; species Pelodytes ibericus. The sequence continues at coordinate 208,832,596 of CM069857.1, read as the reverse complement.
CCAGTTATGGTTATTTCAGTCCCATTGTATTTCTGTCTGTTACAAGTGTCAACCGGGACCGTTGGGCGCGAGCGCACCACCTGGTCCTGATTTTACACTTACTTGAAAGTCGTTCAATAGACTTTCTTTACTGTATTATTATTGTTATTACTGTAATGAGGTGTAGTATAGTATTGTTCTGATATATCTACAACCTAATTGATTTTAACTGTATACTGTAGTGTCCCCTGACACCCTGTGTCCCTCCAGGGAGATTTAGTGTCCGAATTCGGCACCACCACCCCCTTATTTGTGGAAGGTGCCAGACACAATTACCCACTATTCTAATCCTATCCTTACCACCAATATTTCCACCCCCCTGACATTTCCGAACCCCAATACTCATAATTACCCTTTTCCCCTCCCACACACCCCCGATTACCCATAGTCGGGGTAGCAAGCACAGCTCCAACAATGGCAGTGACTCCCAACCCTCTTATTATATACACTCAGAACACGAGAGGTCTGAACATCCCTGAAAAGAGAACTAACCTCTTGAGAGATCTTAGAAAGCATAAGGTCTCGGTGGCTATGGTCCAAGAAACACATTTCTTGGACAATAAACACCCTCCCCTGACAGACAAATACTACCCCCAGACATTTTATTGTAATAATAGACTGAACAAGTCAAAAGGAGTCGCAATCCTCCTCTCGAAATACCTACCCCTAACTGAAGCTGAGACTGAGACGGACCCAGATGGCAGATACTTGTTCTTGAAAGGAACCCTATTGAACAAGAGGTACACGTTTTCCAACGCTTATTTTCCCAACAATAAACAGATCCCCTTCCTAAGAAAATTATTACGCAATCTAAGCAATTTTCAGGAAGGCTCTCTGATATTGGGGGGAGACTTCAACGTACCCCTAGACCCACAATTAGACACCTCCTCCACCTCCACCAGAGTGCCAACAACAACTCCCAGGAAAATAAAGGCCCTACTGGCATCACACCAGCTAGTAGACGGATGGAGAACACTAAACCATAACACACGAGATTACACCTATTACTCAGCCCCGCATAAAACGTACTCTAGACTCGATTATATATGTGTAGCCCACAGAGATCTGGACACGCTCACCAAGGCCTCTATAGGGCCAATCACTTGGTCTGACCATGCCCCAGTCCTAATACAACTAACCTCCCCTCTATCCAAACCAAGCCACTTGGAGACTTAATGAATCCCTGATATTAGACCCCCTCCTGGCAGCCGACACATCCACAGTGCTTCAGCAATATTTTGCCGAAAACACGATTTCCGATACACCCCAGTCAGTAGTATGGGAAGCACACAAATGCGTAGTACGAGGACATCTCATTGCCCAGGGTACAAAGAAGAAAAGGGAACACACAACGAAACTCGATACTCTTGTCAGGGAAATCTCTTCCCTTGAATCTACACACAAAACAACACAGCAGGCAGCCACATATCAAATTCTGCTCTCCAAACGAAGAGAGCTAGCTGAACTCCTAAGAGCTAAGAACCAGTTCATCCAACAAAGGACCAAACGTTTCTTTTTTGAACCCAGCAACAAAAGTGGTAGGTACCTGGCCCGGGTGCTACGGAAACGCAGCCACCTGGCTCATGTACCCAAGATTAGAAGTACCACAGGTCAAGTGGTTCTTACCCCTACAGGTATAGCTAACACATTCCGAGACTCCTATGAAACCCTTTACAATTTACACCCACACAACCCTAGACCCTCCACGCTACCGGAGTCACACTCCATACACGACTATCTAACAAAGCACATACATAAAACCCTTTCACCAGAAACAGCAAGCACTCTGGAACACCCTATTACTATTGAGGAATTAACGGCGGTAATACAAGCCTCCCACACAGGCAAGGCCCCAGGCCCAAACGGCCTCCCACTTAGTTACTATAAGACATTTTTCCCCATAATCGGTAAATACTTAGTTGATTTATTCAATGCCCTCTTGCAGAACGACTCACTCCACCCCCACACACTACAGGCCACTATCACGGTCATTCCCAAAGAAGGAAAGGACAAAGAACTATGTCCCAGTTACCGTCCCATTTCACTGCTAAATACAGACCTGAAACTCTTAGCTAAGACACTCGCTATGCGACTATCCCCCCATATCCCCGACCTAGTCCACCCAGACCAGACCGGTTTTGTTTCTGGCCGCGAGGCCAGGGACAACACCACGAAAGTCCTCACCCTTATCGAACACGCCCAAAAGACCAAAACAGACATGCTACTATTAGCAACGGACGCGGAAAAGGCGTTCGATAGGGTGAACTGGGAGTACTTGATGGAGACTCTGCATAGAGTGGGCTTTGGTCACAACATTCTACGGTGGATCAAGGCACTATACACTGGCCCCACCGCTACAGTGAGGGTTAACGGAATTCACTCACAATCTTTTCAAATTTCGAATGGGACAAGACAGGGGTGCCCCCTGTCACCCCTCCTATTTGTACTTTCCCTAGAGCCCTTCTTGAACGCCATCAGACATAACACAAAAGTCCATGGCATCCAAGTGGGACGTTCGCAATACAAGGTATCGGCCTTTGCCGACGACATGCTATTTACTATATCCCGGCCGCTAGTTTCCTTACCAGCCATCCAGTCAGAGCTATCCTGTTTCGGACACCTCACTAACCTAAAGATAAACACCACTAGTCAGAGATACTCAACATTTCTACACCAACCTACCAGGCAGATAAGATTCGAAGAACATACCCCTACAAATGGTGTACAAGACAGCTGACGTATTTAGGCACCAGACTTACCCCTGACCTGTCTGACCTCTATCGAGCTAATTTTGCCCCCATACTCACTAGGCTGCAGGCCGACCTCAAAACGTGGGATTATTCCCATATCACATGGATAGGAAGAATCAACGTAATAAAAATGAACCTATTGCCCCGTCTCCTATACCTTTTTCAGACACTTCCCATTACGATCCCACGACATTTTTTCAACACCCTACGATCTGCTATTACCAAATATATCTGGCAAGGGAAACACCCGAGACAGAAGATTTCCCAACTCACCCTGCCTAAAAACCAAGGAGGGCTAGCTCTTCCTGACCTGAACCTATACCATAAAGCCAGTCACCTCTTACGTATAGTAGATTGGTCGATCTCAGCTGACAAGAAACAATGGGTACAGATTGACCAAGACATGACTGACCACACAGTAGCCACATCTGTCTGGCTCCCATTGGAAAAAAGAACACACAACTACTACCAAAGCACACTGATTAAGGCGACCATGCGTATTTGGAACACTATCAGTCTTAGGTACAACATGACTTCCTTCCCATCACCGATGACACCCCTCCACCATAACCCAGACTACACTCCAGGAATCAAGGGTAGTCGGCTGTTTCCCGCAGAAGACCCCCCCAACACACATTTATACCAAGTTCTACAAGGGCAATCTGTAGTCCCTATCACACAACTCATCAACAATACCCACCCCACTTTCCTGGATAATTTTAGATACCACCAACTGACCCATTATATCAAGTCGCTCACACCAAAACACAGAATCACTAGGGAACTAACACAATTCGAAAAAGAATGCACCCAAACGGGACCCCCTAGAAAGGGTATCTCCAGACTGTATAATTTACTTCTCCAGACGGCTAACAAAGCTAGCCCCCCTTTCATGGGAAAGTGGGAAGATGCACTTGGCACCTCATTCACGCCCAATCGCTGGGAAAAAATACTGTACCTAGCACACCATGCAACGATCTCTACTAAATACCAAGAAAATGCATATAAATTGCTATCCATGTGGTATACAACTCCAATCAAGCTACAAAAAATCTCCCCCATACACAATGGCTTATGCTGGCGCTGTTCTTCAGCCCCAGGCACTCTTCTTCACTTGTGGTGGGAGTGCGATCACATACAAATTTTCTGGAAAGCAGTATATGCCATCATCACCCTACTCATCGACAAACCAGAAAACCTTCTGTTCCACAACACGCCCCTTAAAACATCTCAATATAAAAGGACACTACTGCCGAATTTAATCATTGCCGCTAACAGCCTAATTCCGTTACATTGGAGGACTGCCACCATCCCCTCCATCAAAAACTGGGTGGATAGAGTAGAAGAATTACGCATAATGACAGAAATATCCCCACGCTCCCCAGAAGAAAGGGAGAAATATATTGGCATTTGGTTCCACTGGCTGGAATTCCTTAAATCCCCCACGCTCCTAACACATGTGGGATGAGGAGGTCGTGCACTTCCCTGGGTCCTCCCCAAACCTTCCCCCGGAAGCTATACACCATGATTCTATACCCATGGCCCATGAGTAGATTTGACGGTACCCCTCCCATCTGATAGGCCGCAGCCCCTCCCTCCCCTTAATATGAGAAGAACAAGTTAGATATCAACAGTCTGTCACAACATGTATTTTATTCTATATTGTATAAAACAAATGTATGGAAAATTGATATGAAATGTATGATTTGAATTCAACATTCACTTATCCCCCCCTACCCCCCCCTACCCCGTCTCCCCCCCCCCCTTTTTTCTCTTTTTCTGTACCCCCCCCCCCTCCCTGACATTTCCCGGTAGGTATATAATTGTAAATTAACAAAAAACACCAATAAAACATTATTGAAATCAAAAAAATGTCACTGACACCCGGTGCTTCAACAGAGTCAGAGCACGAGGGAGCTGAGCTTTCTACCCTCGCGCATTGGAGAAAGCTCCGCCCCCTCGCACTCTGACCACGTTGGAGCACCGGGTGTCAGTGACATCCCAGTGCTCAGATGAAGAATAGGAGCCCACAGTTGAAACAATCCCCCTCCCTGCAGATAAAGGTAAACGAGCAGGGAGGGGGAACAAACAACATAACGACATGCTGTTTTTTTATTTTTTATTTAAGGATTCAGTGTGTGTGTGTGTGTGTATGTGTGTGTGTGTGTGTGTCCACGCACAAATAGATTTACGGTGAAGTGGCCCACTGCAGAACAAACTTGGACACCCCTGTGCTAATAAATACATTTTAAGGAAATATTTGTCTTGGAAATTTTCAATACACTGAAAAGGCCAATGATATACATAAGATTCCTGCAAAAGGATGTTCTATGCCATGCATGGACCAAATGAGCATTTTTTTTAAACAGAAGCTCATCGTGGCCCACCGCAAGTACTGCTATACTGTGGATCCTGGGGGAACCCCAGCAGGATCGTCTCTGTCAGATGAAGCCACTTAGTCTGACAGGCTAAAAGTAACTGATGGTCAAAGTGACATTCAGTGAAATCACTGCCCAATCTTCCTGGTTCAGGCCCGCCACTGTGACATCACCAGTGACGTTTCGTAGCGTCGCCAACTTACAGCAGAAACCCTAAGTTAAACCTTTTGGTTAAATTGACAAATCCTGCCCACGCTATCCAAGAACCAGGGGCGGGTTTGGCCGGGGGGCAGGGTGGCAGTTGCCCCCCAGGCCGCCCTAAGCTTTGGAAAACACGGCCGCTGGGCCAGTGTTTTTAAAAAAAAAAAACGCGCTTGCAGGCAGAGACTGAGGTGAGAAGGGATCGGAAGATCCCCTCTCACCTCCGCTCTGCCTGCAAAGCTGCACCTCCGTGCTGCTTGTTCGGCTCCCCGTGCAGTGTGCCGACACGGAAGTGCCGACAGTCACGTGATCGGCGCTCTGACGTCAGACGCGCGCCGATCACGTGACCTGTCGGCACAACCGCCGGGAGGCCGAACAGGCAGCATGGAGGGACCATGCTGCCTGCCACTAGCCACCAGGTAAGTCCTCCTGCCACTAGCCACCAGGGAAGTCCTGCCACTAGCCACCAGGGAAAAAGGTAAGGGGGGGGGGGGGCAAAAAACACTGGCATATTATTGGGCAAATTGGCTGGGGCATATTACATGGCAAATAAGACTGGCATATTATTGGGCAAATTAGCAGGGGCATATTACATGGCAAATAAGACTGGCATATTATTGGGCAAATTGGCTGGGGAATATTACATGGCAAATAAGACTGGCATATTATTGGGCAAATTGGCTGGGGAATATTAAATGGCAGAATAACACTGGCATATTATTGGACAAATCGTCTGGGGAATATTAAATGGCAGAATAAGACTGGCATATTATTGGGCAAAATGGCTGGGGAATATTAAATGGCAATTAACACTGGCATATTGGGCAAATTAGCAGGGGCATATTAAATTGCAGATAACCTTGGAATATTATTGGGCAAATTTACTGAGCCATATTAAATTGCAGAATAACACTGGCATATTATGGGGAATATTAATGGCAAATAATATTGGAAATGTGTATGTAATGGGGTGATGGAGGCATGTAAATGTGGTGATGGGGCATGTCCTTGTGTGCAACGTGGGTTATGGGTCATGTCGTAGGTGTGCAACGTGGGTAGGGGGGGTGCCCAAATTTTGGGATATTGGGTGTCTAAATCCTGGCATATTGAGGGGCATAATCCTGGCATATTGAGGGGAAAATCCTGGCATATTGAGGGGGCATCATCTTGGCATATTGAGTGTAAAATCCTGGCATATTGGGTGTCTAAATCCTGGCATATTGAGGGGCATAATCCTGGCATATTGAGGGGCATAATCCTGGCATATTGAGGGGCATAATCCTGGCATATTTAGGGGAAAATCCTGGCATATTGAGGGGGCATCATCTTGGCATATTGAGGAGAAAATCCTGGCATATTGAGGGGCATAATCCTGGCATATTGAGGGGCATAATCCTGGCATACTGAGGGGCATAATCCTGGCATTTTGTAAGGGAAAATTCTAGCATATTAAATGGCAAATCCTGGCATATTGTGGGGGAAAATCCTGGCAATATTCGTTATAAAACAAGGAAAAGATGGCCGTGGATGGGGAGGCGATTCGATGGTGCAATGGGCCACTTGACTGGATTTGCCCCCCAGGCTGCCAGTCCTCCCCTGCCAAGAACTGTAACAGTGTCTCTTGGGCATAACTACCTTATTTCACACCGGTACAGAACTGATCTTGGACACCCCCCCCCCCGCTTGTTTCCCCCAAAACCTTTCGTATGCTCCCCTGGAGCACAAACCAGCGCAGACTGAGGTCTCATGTTGGCGTGCGGAGCAGGTTCTGTTATGGAAATCTCTTGATCTTCTTAACATAGCACTGCTTCGCTGGTTACTGCACCTCCGGCATACTAGGAGGATCTCCTCTCCAGGTACACCACTGCTCTTAGGTATATAGCTACATTGCTGACACTGGCTGTCATGTGGAATGACAAATAAAAAATATGGTCTGATTTCAAATTCTTGAACTCAGAGCATTCATTCAGGCATTCCCGATTGTGCCCTTATAACATTTGTTTATTTTAAATTATCCTGATTACCATATATCAAATGGCGTCACAGTCACCACAAGGCCAGGCAAAAGATTACACACAAAACTGTATTCACAAAACAGTGAACTGTTATGAACAGGGGCAAATTCTTACCGTTTTTAAGATAAGATAGCATTTTTTGTTATTTTTAGAAAAGGTGTATTAACACCCCCTCTTTATGGTTCTGAACTTAATTTTGTGTGATGTGCAAATAAGCCTGAACTCTTCTCAATGCTGATATTTATTTGTGGTTTACTAGCTAACCCTATATTTTTTCTTACCTTAAGAAAACTAGCTTACCCATGTGGATGGGCTTTTGTACTTTGGTCAAATTGCAGCAGTAAATGCTTCATAGCTATTTCAAGATGGATTATAGCATAAATATAAAAATTTGCCATATAAAATGGTACTCTCTGTCTAATGTGCTGGAACAAACAATTTTCCTTTACATTTTCAGAATGTTCTCAGAATGTTTTTATACTACAGTGCTGACATCTTGTGTCTATCTCGTTGTCTGTCTGCCACCTCCGACTACAGTGTTGTACTTCATAGTTGATCATTTGAGAATTCACATTCACTCCTGATCCACCATCATCCTTCCTAACAGCACACATATGGTTGCCACCTGGCTGGTATTTTACTGGTACTGCCGGTTATCAGCTCTTAGTAGCTGGTGCCGACAGTAGTTAAATATCGGCAATGCAATAACCGGTATTTGTTTTGTGTGTAGTGCTGTCTGTGAGACCGCCCCTTTAAATGCTGATAGCTATGGTTGTTTCTGCAGCTATCACACAGACCAAGTTGCACCGTTTGGGATTGCGATCGGACTATGCTGCTTCATAGTCTGCATAATCCAAGTGGTGCTTATAGTGCTTATAGTGTGTGATGGCGCCAGCGTCCAAGTTCCAAGTAAAGAAGGGGAGAGAGCACTCACACCCGGCTGGTAGGATGAAACAGCAGATCCGCGAAACGCTAGGAGCGGTCTGGCTGCTGAATGAGCAGCATGCAAGAGCAGGTCACCTTCCCTGTGGTAAGCAAGTACTTATAGGGAAGAGTAGCTGGTGAGCCTGTAGAGGGGAGAAGTGTCTGATGAAAGCATGGCAATGAGGGGGAGCAACGGATGATAGGGGGAGAGGAGTCCGTTGAATAGGGCAACAAGTTATAGGTTGTGGGGGGGGCAAAATAAAATGGGATAGTAGGTGAAAAAGAAAGAAAACCCTAATGGCTCAGGGTAAGTGGGCAAAAGTAAACAGATATAGTGAAAGAAAGTGTCATAAAAAAAAATGGGACCAAAGAGTGACAGATCCTACTTTACTGCTATAAAATGCATGTGTGCGACTGTGTATGTGTGAACTTATGTCAGTTCTTGACCCAGTCAGCGCAATGTCTTGGCCGGCACTAAAGGGGGTACCTCACACACCTCTTTCTGGTAGAGTGAAATGCTTTTATTTTCACAGTTTTTTGGGTTGTTTCCACATTTTTTAGTTTTTTAGGCTCCACAGTCACCTTTTTTTTTGCAGAAGTACCATTTAAACATATATATAAAACAGAGAAATGGCCCTTTTATATAAAAACATATTTGGGGGTCTTTCTCACTCTTAGTTCTTAGTGAACTGTAGTGAATTGAAAAGTGAACTGCAAAAATTAGGCACTAATATCTGAGCTGGAATTTTTTTCACAACTCAGTTAATATCTGATTGCAATTCCATTGTCAAGTCACGGTTTCTTCCCACAACAAAATCCATACACAAAGTAGAAGGTGCAGCAGATTCAAGGGAATATCGCCATCTTGTGGCTAAAAATGAATAAACATCCAAAGAATATAATCTACACTATATGGACAAAAGTATTGGGACACGCCACTTAATTATTGAATTCAGGTGTTTCATGCAGATCCACTGGCACAGGTTCAACCCTGCTAGATATTCTACTGGTCTACTGTAAATGGTATTATTGAAAAGTGGAAGCATTTAGGAACAACAGCAACCATCAAGTGGAAGACCACTTACAATCACTGAGTGCTGAGGGACATGATGCATTAAACTCACCAGTTCTCTGCTGATTCCATCGATGAAGAGTTCCAAACTTCCACTGGCATTAACATCAGCACAAAAACTGCACAGCTGAAGCTTTATGAAATCTGTTTCCATGGCCAAGCAGCTGCATGCAAGCCTGACATCACCAAGTACAATGCTAAGTGTCGAATTGAGTGGTGTAAAGCCCTCCACCACTGGTCTCTGGAGCAGTGGAATCGTGTTCTGTGGAGTGGTCACTGTTTAGCAATCATGTAGGTGAGTTTGAGTTTGGCAGATTCCAGGAGAAAGTTACCTGCCTGACTGCATTGTGCCAACGAAAGACCTGTAAAGTGTTTTTTTAGGGATATTTTTCAGGGGTTGGGCTAGACCCCTTACATCCAGTGAAGAGAAATCCTAATACTTCAGCATACCAAGACATTTTGAACAATGCTATAATTCCAACTTTGTGGGAACAGTTTGGGGAAGGCCCTTTTCTATTCCAGCATGACTGAGCCCCAATGCACAAAGCAAGGGCCATAAAGACATGGTTGGGTGAGTTTGGTGTGGAAGAACTTGACTGGCCTGAACAGAGCCTTGACCTCAACCCCATCGAACACCTTTGGGATAAACTGGAATGGTGATAGTGAGCCAGGTATTCTCATCCAAAATCAGTACATGACCTTACAAATGCTCTACTGGAAGAATGGGCAAAAGTTTGACCAGAAATATCCCACAAGTTTGTGTAAAGCCTTCCCAGAAGAGTGGAAGCTGTTAGCGCTGCAAAGGGGGACCAACTAAGTACCGTATTTGCTCGATTATAAGACGACCCTGATTATAAGACGACCCCCCAAACTTTGGATATTCCTTTAGGAAAAAAACTAAAAGCCTGAATATAAGACTACCCTATAGGAAAAAAGTTAAACTTGTATATATTTACATGTAAATTGCTTTTTTAATAAAAAATTATGATATAAAAAAATGTATTTCTAGTTTTTATTTCAATGCTGCCTTTCTCTTTCCCTTGCCCCCATTTTTCTCTCTCTCCCCCCTCCGCTTGCCTGTCTCTTAACCCCCTCACTCCCCTTGTCTCTGTCTCTTAACCCCTTCCCTCCCCTTGTCTCTGTCTCTTAACCCCTTCCCTCCCCTTGTCTGTCTCTTAACCCCTTCCCTCCCCTTGTCTCTGTCTCTTAACCCCCTCCCTCCCCTTGACTCTGTCTCTGCCCCCCTCCCTCCCCCTGTCTCTCTGTCCCCCCTGTCTCTCTGTCCCCCTCCCTCCCCCTGTCTCTCTGTCCCCCCTGTCTCTCTGTCCCCCTCCCTCCCTCCCCCTGTCTCTCTGTCCCCCTCCCTCCCTCCCCCTGTCTCTCTGCCCCCCCTCCCTCCCTTCCCCTTACCTTGATCCCTGGTGGCTAGTGGGGGCAGCCGGGGGATGTCTGCACGATACTTGCAGACATCCTCCATGCTGCCCGACACGGCAGTCTATTATGACGGACAGCTGGTCCGTCATAATAATCTGCCGTGTCGGGCAGCATGGAGGATATCTGCACGTATCGTGCAGACATCCCCCAGCTGCCCGATTGTCCCTGGTGCCTAGTGGGGCAGCAGAGGAAGTCTGCGCGATGAACGCAGACCTCCCCTGCTGCCGCCCGGCACGCTCGCCGGGACTTCTGTGACGAAAGCGGAAGTACCCGGCTTCTTCACAGAAGCCCCGGCGGTCGTGCCGGGCGGAAGCAGGGGAGTCTGCGCTCGTTGCGCAGACATCCCCTGCTGCTAGAGAGGGGGATCCAGGTCCCCTGCAGCTCTGCTGGGGACCTGGATCCATGTGTTATAATCTGACCTCATTTGCTCTGAAAAAAAACTCATCTTATAATCGAGCAAATACGGTATTTAGAATGCAATGTTATAAAAGTCCCCGCTGGTGTCAAATTCAAGTGCAGCTTGAATGGGAGAATTTTTCGAACTCAGCTTCTTTGGCCTTAAGTTTGAAATTACTTTCCCTGCAATGCTCTCTTTAGCATGTAGTGTGATGTATATGTCATTTGTTTTAGAAATGCGACCTTGCACAAGTACACATATCTGTACCAGTACCTGATTAATAATAATATGCACAGTTAAGTGAAACAAAAAGAAACACAATGATTTAATGTTCTTATATATACATTTAATGTTCTCTTTTATAAATGTAAAACAATTGTAAACTAAAAAAAAATCATAGCAAACTTTAGTCCGTTGTACTTAAGGAATGAAAATACATAATTTTTAGTGAACCTGTCCACACAATTGTGAGAGGTGTAATATGAATTTGCCATATCTATATCTTCCCCTTAAATTATATTTTTCATTCTATTTAGTTTGGTTTATGCAATAAAGTTGAAGTGTGAAGATATCTCAGAAAAAAATATCACAAAACAAATTATGATGCACTGTACCCCACTAAGAGTTCAGCTCGACCTTTGTGTACCCAGAATCACTGGGACCTTTTCAACAATCAATAAACTCTTGTGAACTGAAAGAAGCAAAAGTTTAAAACAAAAAAAATAACCCTTACTGCCACTCTGGCCAATTAATATAAACAAAACCTCTCATTTCTTTTGTATTCTTACACTTTTTGCAAACTTCATTTGACTGAAGCTTCAATACATATTAAAGCTCAATGTATTTATACTTTTAACTATTTCTGCAATATTTACCTTTTTTGCCCCCATTATTCCAGGGCAGGATCATCCCTATATTTTTGCCAATTCGGGCATCACCAGACTAGCTATGCTTCAGATGCAAACACAAGAATTGGCATGAAGCTGTAAAGCACAGCCCACTCGGTTAAAGTCCCCATGCATCTCATATTCCTGACCATAGGTCCAGATGATCGGAGCATACAGTTGTAAGCTCAGCAATATTAAAAGTTAAGCAATGGGTGGATTTTTAACATATATCTCACCTGCCTTCACCAAACAAACTGGGATCAACACTCTTCTCCACAACAAATGTTGGAACTGGTCTTTAAATTCAATTTTTATTCAAATAACCTTTGGTAGTCCTTTTAACTTTCAGAGCAATAACATTATATCCATTTTAAAATCCCCGACTCTTCACACATACAAAGTATTATAAGCACCAGGCTTGAACATCTAACACAATTTCACAACACTGATTGTGTGTTCTTCTCTTTTATTATCCGATAACAAGCTATACATACAAATTATACATTCGATTGCATTGTTGTTGGTTTGCCACATAAGCTACAGGAAATAATTATTTAAAATAATAATTAAAATTATTATTTTTTTTTTTTTTTATTCGACGCTCATTTTAGGACTTGCATATTATGAAAACAGTTTGGTCTTGGCATCAGTCTGCAATGGCGTAATATCCTCTGTGGTAAGCTGGGGCAATGTCGGACCAATCTATATTCTTTACTTCTTTATTGAAATTCTGGATGAATACACATTTTTCCAGTGCTAGGAGCAGTGTGGTTTTTGTGAGAAATATATTAATATTTACATCTTTTAGCTGCATACATTTCAGGTTACATTTTGGTTTGTGTGTAAGGTCCATTTCCATTTTCAAGAGCCAGTGCATCTTTTTCCTTTTCCCTCTTTTTTTCATCATCTTCATCAAACTGAGCTTCAATCTCTGCAGGATCAACATAGGTGTAAAAGTAGGCCATGATGGCAAAGATAATGCAAACAGCCACAAGTAACGCAGCAAAAAGCACATACTCTGCCCACTGTGGAGAAAATGACAAAAACAAAAATGTTACATCTGTACATAAAACACATACTACACACAGAACACAAATGTGTAATTTTACAATAAATAATAGGCTTTATAATGTTTTATAGTGTGTTTTATTTCAAATTACACCTTTTTTTAAGTAATATTCTACCATAAATCAAACATTTAATATCTGGTTTCAAAGAGCAGTTATTTTGCTTTTATCTCTGGCATCAATGGAAGTCATTTTCAAGGTGCCTTAACTGTGTTTTTATCAATAAAAAATGTTCTCTGATATAAACATTGTTTATACTGTGAATGTGGTGAACACAAAATTATGAAAAATTATCTATATTTTGCATTCAACTTTGCTTTGTCTCTCCTGCTTATGACATCATTGTATAGCCTGATATGCAAATGAACACAATGTCAGTGGAAAATGTGTAATTTGCATATAAAGCCACAAGCTGATGTCATAAGCTGGAGGCACCTTAGACATTTAAAACATATGTTTAGGTTGACAGAGTCCATTTAAGAAGTTGAAAAGAGCAAGTTATCAATAGATCTAAACGTTAACTGAAATAAAAACACATTCATACGGACAACTGTTATACTCTCTGGCATCTATATTGCTGTATATTTTACAATAGTGTCGTTTACATCAGGGGTGTCCAATGTGTTGGGTCAGGTGCAGCCTATCTCATAGTTGCCAACATTGGCCATGTTTCGAGGGACACATATGTGTTCCACATGCTGCAGACAGAGCATGCAAAGTGTAGCCCAGCAGTATGTAGGATGGATATACGCACATACAGATCCAATTAATTAATCAGGGTAGGTCCTATGAGATCTCCACCATGATTAATTAATTGGATTGTGTCTGTGTGTATATCCATCCTACATACTGCTGGGCTGCACTTTGCATGTTCTGTCTGCAGCATGTGGAACAAATATGTGTCCCTGGAAACATGGCCGATGTTGGAAACTATGTTTCTGACTTAACTACAACATTTTTTCATTAGCCAAATAAATGTGTAGATTTGTTTCAGTTTTGATTTTAATCATTAAATCAGATTTCAACTGTTTTTTGATCGACTTTTAGAATTACTACTAAATAACCAAGCATTCTTCTATGGCATAGTTGCCAACATTGGCCATGTTTCCAGGGACACATATTTGTTCCACATGCTGCAGACAGACCATGCAAAGTGAAGCCCGGCAGTAGGTAAGATGGATTTAAGCACAGACACAATCCAATTAATTAATCAGGGTGGAGATATCATAGAACCTACCATGATTAATTAATTGGATTATGCTTGTGTGTATATCCATCCTACATACTGCCAGGCTGCACTTTGCATGCTTTGTCTGCAGCATGTGGAACACATATGTGTACCTGGAAACATGGCCAATGTTGGCAACTATGCTATGGCTAACAAGCTATTCTTCACTCTTGCTAAAAAAAAAATAAAAAAAAAAAATGTGTATATATATATATATATTTATATATCACTTTTTGGAGACCATTTCTTTGGACAATATTGATTGCTATGGATACAGAGACATTAATTTGGGGTGTGGTGGGGGACATTGATTGCTTGCAGTCAGTACACAGGAGAAACACATCAAAGTACTATATTGGTTACCCCAGCATTACATTGTATTGTGATTTACTACTCCAGATAAAGTGAGGTCTTTTAACGGACAAGAGTTACATTCTCTCAACATAGATACACTAGTCTTTGTGTGAGTGTACGTTTTATCTATAGTATAAAATTGCAGTGAATGTTGAAGTTAAACATATAAAAAGGAATCTGATCATTACCAGGTGACTACTGAAAATGAGGGTCAGCAATCTAATTTTATGTTATATAGAACACCAATAAAAACATAAAAAAATGAATACATAGGCATGTAATTATATAAATAGAGGGAATTTAAAGATGAAGAAGACGTTCATAATGTTCAAGGGATACGTCTAAACAATGTAAAAAGCTGGAAATCACTATTAATATAGCTTTATTTACCTGCTTCCCAAGATGTGAGGCACCAGCTATAATAAGGACAATGATATTACCAACAGCAACAGTAAGAAGCCAACCTGCTTGGAGCACAGATTTCATATTGGAAGGCGCCTGTGAGAGAACAAGATGGAAGCAGGATTATTAGACATCACATGACAACATTAATAAATGAGATTATGGTTTGCAAAAAAGGATATTTAAATTAGTATGCTATTCATGACGGGGAAGCAGAAATCAGTCATTCAATAGTAAAACACTGTTAGAAAATGAAATGTTCACTTGATGAAAGCGAGTGGGGTTAATATAAAACCAGGGAGCCTGCCATGTCTTTTGACTGTACTGTTAAAGTGTAGAATTGAAAATAGTACATCTATGTTCAGGGTGCATTATTATTTACTATAAAAATGACTAGATCTGGATTGGAAGTGGTAAAGGTGTAAGAATCATTAGGAAATTAATAGATACATCTGCCACTTCTTGGCTGTCAATTATATGAAATTAGGCTCTTTTATAGCCAATGTTAGTCCCAGGGTGCATTGTGATATGTTGACTAACATCTATACTTGACAATTTAATAAAACAAATTAGGCAGGAAAAACGAAGTAGTCAAAAAACCAACTGAACACCTATTCAATGAAAAAACAATCATTGGTTTACAGTTAAAAGTACACCTACCTGAGAGTAAGAGAACTCAAGCCCAGTGACTGAGAACACAACCTCTCCTGCGGTCATGAGGAAGTACTGTGGTATCTGAAGAGCCATATGAATTTTGTTGGCTTGAATATCTTCAATATACTCAATGTTTAGTTGAGTAGTAGTGCACTGATTGATATAAAAGAAAGACCCATGTTATCAAAGGGATAAGTGTCAGGAGCTAAACTACTGGATACCACTGTGCTTGTTCATATTTTAAGGCAACAAAAATTACATAAATTCCTGGGAACATGATTATTACAAAGAAGATTTTAGGATGATAATTATTGGTGAAGTCATTTCTACAGTTATTTGCGTTTCTTAAAGACACATACCGTTTCTGAGATTTCAGGCAAGGGACATTGAGCATTAGAATAACTAGGGAGATGGGATATTGCAGTAGAAACTTTTGGTTTAATCTTTATTTTTTTCCCAAATACCTATTACAAATTGCAATTCTTATTTCAATAAGATAACATTTTAATTTCAAATACATAATATACACTGCCTGGCCAACAGAAAAGTCGCCACCTGGATTGAACTAAGCAAATAGGTCTGGGGTTGCTGCAGTTGGTCAGGTCTAGGTTCAGCAACATTATGTGCCCAAAGAATGAGGTCAGCTGACTATCTGAATATACTTAATGACCAGGTTATTCCATCAATGGATTTATTTCTTCCCTGATGGCACGGGCGTATTCCAAGATGACAATGCCAGGATTCACCGGGCTCAAATTGTGAAAGAGTGGTTCAGGGAGCATGAGACATCATTTTCACACATGGATTGCCCACCACAGAGTCCAGATCTTAACCCCATTGAGAATCTTTGGGATGTGCTGGAGAAGGCTTTGCTTTACAAGATCTTGGGGAAAAATAAATGCAACACTGGACAGAAACAAATCTTGTGACATTGCAGACGCTTATCGAAACATTGCCACAGTGAATGCATGCCATGATCAAAGCTAAAGGTGGTCCAGCTAAATATTAGAGTGTGCGCTCTTTTTTTTGGTGCCAACTATTTTTTTTGCCAGGCAGTGTATATTAACATGGTGCAGAGGAAAGAAAAGTCGGGGAAAATCATAGGGGGCAGTGCATGCTTCATTTGTCTCCTATATGGATAACTTAAACATGTAGTATCTATCATAAGTTTTATGTTATTTAAGTACCAAGTACAGTAACTGATGTAACATTCTGTTATTTAGATATACACGAATGTGTTAGCAGGTAAGAGCCCTCTGTCCCATTTTGTCTACTCATATTTCTATCTATTCTATAATCTTTATACCTTGTTTGGCCCTTGGTCTCAACTTAAGAATATGGGAGGTATTCACTAAAGTTAGGTGCAGGTGAGTTTAGGTGAAATGAGACTTAACTATTCATTGTGCAGAGCCAAACTAGGCACCTTTCCCTGATAGAGAAGCACACTTTTCCCTTCATAATGCTTATTAAATCTTTGAATATCTTACGTTAATTCACTTGCACTTCACTTTTACTGAATAGCTCCCTATCATCGTCTTGTCATAGTTTTCAACATTTTACTTTTCATACGAAATGCTAATTTCTTTGATAAGGTTCCATTGGGACCGTTCTTAGATCACAGTCATATATAAAGCAGACTCCCTACACATTTTGGGAGTCCGTGCTGCTTCCACCGTACTTTTTTGCTGTGCCAGCGCTCATCGTGCCAGTACAGCCAATACAGGAGCTGGAGAACGCCTGATTAGTGTAGGGGAACACTGTGTATTGGAGGTCTTTTTCCCCACACCGAATAGTGTTGGGATTTATAAAGAGACGCAATCGCCGTTATGCATAACAACCAGTGATTGGGCCTTCTTTTTTTTTTTTATCTCTCCTGACACTTTACAGTGCAGAGGTTTTTCTACCTGATCCCCTATGTGTTCAAACAGAATTGTAAAGGAGAGAATTCTTTGTTCTCAAATAAAACCGGGTCTGTTCACTTACCTCATTAATGATTATGGTGTATGAGCTACCGAATCCAAACTTGATGGAGTCAGTTGAACATCTTTGCCCACTGGCAGTAACAACTTCAATTTGTTTGCTAGAGAAAAGTTAATTATGTTAGGATGTAACTTCATGCTTTACTTAGCAAGAATGTCTTAAAGAACATTACTTTTATTATGAAGTCCTAATTATATAGCACTATGACCAGGAAGATGCCAATAATACATGGGCAGCAGTCTCTTTCTTAATACCCAATTGGCATGCAGTATTACAGGCAGAGGATTCTGGGAAATGAACTCATATTATGGCACCCTCAAACTAAAATAGAGCATAGCACACAAATGGGAGAACTTGAGCACAATATATTCTGTGTACACAGTATATTACAAGCAACTTATTTCCAACTTCCCACCCCCTTTTCGAAATCATATACAACTATCATAACTGTGTGAGACAATGCGGAATTGAGAGCATTGTAGAATGCCAGTGGGGGAGCTGGGAGATATCACGAGGGGTGGCAGATTTGAAAATTCCCCCAGGTGGGTGTTTTTGGGATGGTTTTTCAAGAGGGAAAGCAGGACTGAGGTTTATCATCACATGCCAATTACTATAAAGAATAGTGAATTGTATGTATTAACTTACATTCCTAGACTTTGCATAGTGTAATTGGAAATCGTGAATGGCAGAATTTCTCCCGGATCCATACCGGCCATTGTCACGTTGATATTTTCTGGAAGCTTGTTTAAAAATCTAATAAATAAAAAAAGTCACTTTATGAATGTAAATAAAGCAGAGGCCGGTTCAACAACAATTATATACATCTGAGTAGCTTAAAACCTGAATTCAAGGCGATCAGCCCTGGCTACAAGAAGGATAATACAGGCACAAATAAGGCGTTATTCATAAAAGAGAGGGAATCGCAAAGGGAATTTGAAACTTATGGCCAAAGCAGCAGAGTTGGAAACATTCTCCCACTTAACAGTGTAATGGGAACATTTTTCCAACTCGGCTTCTTTGGCCATAAGTTTGACATTCTCTTCTCAATTCCCTGCAATGCGCTCATTCATGTGTAAAACCCATAGAGTAAGTTTGATATTCTCATGAAATACAGCTTTCCAACAAATCTATCTATTAGCACGTGTATTAGGCTGTGGATAAGTTCTTAGGAGGATGCTAATGAGTAATTTGGTAATCTGCCTTGTCAGTAACATACGTGTTGCATTAATTCTCCATTTATGATTTTTTTGGCACAAGATAACTGTTTATTTCACCACATTCTGATGCCAAACACATATAACCTATATTCTCCCCTGTGAAGACATCAATAAGAATGAGTCCACCACTGCTTGGATGGAGCAGAAAGGGATTACACGTATGGAACCTATGAACCCCAATTTAGAGTTTCCCTAGTATTGTTATGTGAACTGAAATGAGCAATGTCTTAAGTTTGTACATTGTAAGTGAAAGTCTAAGGTCACGTTACATACCTGATTGCATTGCTGCCTTGCTCTGGCTTTTCACTTATGTCTTCAACCTGCACAATAAGAAAACAATAAATCTTTACATAACAAAAGTGATACCCGTGTGGAAAGATCCAGTGCTGGTTTGTGTACTAGTATTTCCCTTCACTTGGACTGGTAATTCTATAGACTATGTGGCCTACAATATCCATGATGCTCAGTCAGCCTTTAACGGAACATGATGTGAAGTAAAAGTTAAAAAAAGTTTAGCACAATATATGTATATATACTTATCTAAGTAATGGCTTAGATGAGGTGTAATCCAATGAAAACGTATACACTGTACAGAAATAAATCAATGATTGTAGCATCACCCCCAATGGACACACTTAGGGCTGAGCCCAAATTACCAGCTCAATGTGTTAAAGGTGTTAGAGACTCAAACTCCTATTATGATGTGAGTTCCAATTCACCTAAGCTAGCAGTTCAGGCTATATTTAATTCACTTACCTCAGGTAAAATCATTCGACACAGTGCAGCAAATATTTACAAAACAATTTCAGGATGGTCACATGCGCATTTTAATATCTTTTTTAACATTTACACATATGCTGCTGCTTTGTTAGTACAATCAGGGCCGGTGGAAGGATTTTTTGCTACACAGGCAAAAGTGTCATGACTCTCCCTCTACCGATATCCCTTATCTATCCTCCATCTTCCCATATCTCTTTCCCTTTCCCCATCTCTGTTCTCCCCCCATCTGTTTTCTCCCCCCTCTTCTGTTCTCTCGCTCTCCCCCATCTGTTCTCACCCCCTCTTCCTCCCATCTCTGTTCTCCCCCCATCTGTTTTCTCCCCCTCTTCTGTTCCCTTGCTCTCCCCCATCTGTTCTCACCCCCTCTTCCCCCATCTCTGTTCTCTCTGCCATTTATTTTCTTTCCCCCATCTCTTTTCTCTCCCCCTCCTCCCCCCATCCCTCCACACGGAGCGCGAGCAGCGCTTACTGATCTCCATACGTGTTTTACACACAGAGCTCATGCTGCTCGGCTCCCCATGAAGCAGAGTCTGCATCATGGGGGCCATGTAGAGGGCTGGTGAGGGGAGATCATTTCCCCAGCCAGTGCCTCTACCAGCATTTTTTTTTTTGCTTTCCCCGCTGGCGCCTTCATCGCTGCGGCGCCATAAGACGGCTGCCTATGCAGCCTTCCGGTGGCGCCGGCCCAGAGTACAATGTATGGCCCCCCATCACCTCCATTACATTCTTACATCACCCCATTAAATACCCCCATTTTATGACCCCATCACTTGACATCATTACCCCCATTACATGCCTCATCACCCCCCCCCCCCCAGCACCCCAGGACTTACCATGGTCCCTGGTGGCTAGTGGAAGATAGCATGGTGTCCTCTATGCTGCCTGTTCGCCTCCCCGCATGGTGAGTGCAGATAGGTCACGTGACCCGGCTTGTGTCTGACGTCAGAGCACCAGGTCACTTTCAGCACTTTCCCTGTCATACTGAATGGGGAGCCAAACAGGCAGCACGTTTCTGCACCCTGCTTGCAGGTAGAGCGGTGGTGAGGGGAGATGTTCTGATCTACCCAGCCACCGTCTCTGCCGGCAGGGGAGTTTTTTTTTTGTTAAAAGGGCTACTTTTCTTTTATATTTTTTCCTTTTATTTTTGTGCTGCCCATCCAGAGGCAAACAAAGGAAGTGCCGCCCTAGGAACTTGCCTTGTTTGCCTCGCGTTAAATACAGTGCTGTACACAATGAAGAAATCACAAGGATCAACCGACATTTCTCCCAAGTCTTTTTTTTTTAGACAGTGACTATGGGGTATCTTTTGAATGGTACATGGCAGAAGTGGTAGAAATGGTCTTTCATATATATAAAAAAAAATTGGAGGGGGCCTCCGCAGACAGTGCTGATGTGCCTCGAACTTCAAGATGTGCCAGGCATGATCAGTGTTGGCAATGGAGTGTTCTCTCTGGACATGCTTGACACGTCATGTCGTCAATATGTTAACAGGTCTACTTAGAGCAGAATTATTTTCATGAATATGGTGATAACTGTTTACAGAAATGAAGAATGTTCTGTTATCACTGCATGAGGATAATAGAGTGCGAAGTACCATTGTTCAGGAAAAGAGACAATCCAAACGCTTACTTACCAATTCTCCTTGGAGGACAGGAGTGTTTGTAACAACATATGTGTATCGGGTCTTCCCTGCAGTGTAGCCCAAGGCAATTTCCATAGTTTCATTTCCAAAGGCAACATTAGCACTGCTGGAAAGCTCAAGACGCTTGTATCCACTTGCCTATGTGATGAAACATTCAAAAACTATTAGAGTTGATTTCAAATTAAAACAAATGACTTTTTATTGTTCCGTGAAGTAGGAACTACAGATGCAGCAATAAACTGAATATTCAATAACATACTAGATTAATATTGTACTACATAGAATAATGTCTCTGCATTGCGGGTGACAAAAATTATATTTCGTGAAATAATGTATTTGCTCGATACATTTTGGATATTAATTTTGTAAAAACAAAGATAAATCCTGAATATCAGACTATGTATATGAAAAAGAATAAAGAATAGGAAAGAACAATAGTATGATACTGGTTAACCCCTTCGTGATGCATGGTGCGTGCATCCCAGATGACGCAAGAACCAAAATGCCACCTTTAGTTCCTGGCTACCGATCACAAGGTGGTCGGTAGACAGGAACACAATGGCAGATCTTAATTGACATCATGTGTGACATCACAGAGGTGTGCCAAAATCTGTAAGTTTGGGCACAGCGCTGTGAAAGAACCCTCAAGCACTGGTGTTCTTGGAGAGAACTAATGGCTTGCCTACTCTCTAGAGATTATGGGCCTTGGCATTTGGATTTGGGTACAGTGGGTAAGGGGGCACTTTTCATTGACTTTACTCATGCATCCAGATTGTGCCATATGTAATTCTGACACACCATGGTGTATGTGCTATGTTTAATATGGTTATTAAGTCAGATTCTGTTAGTATATTAGTTTATGTGTAATGTATAATTCTGTGAGGAGACCACTCTGATTACAAAATGTCACAGGGGAGTAAAGGACAATGATTGATTGTTTACCCAATGTACGGCAGATAGCCTGTCTGCTGTTAAAGTGTGATTTAAAATAATTATGATGTGGTTTTCTATATCTGTAGCAATGCTGGTTAATTGCTGTTTAGTTCCTTAGTTTGATTATATATTAATATGTGGGTTGAGTTTTATGTTAACTGGATTATGTCTGAATATAGACTCTGTTACTGTTCAATAATTGTGCTATATATTAATAATTGTGCTGTTTCAAGTTACTGGTCCTGTCTGGTGATTTGGAAGCTCCATCTACAACACTGCAGCGGGATGGATTCAAGCACAGCTCATCGCAGGGAGCTGAACGTTCTAGGTCGTCCTAGCCTCTTTTAGGACCGCTAAAATTTGTATGGCATAGAATGTCCTAGTGTCATTAAGGGGTTAAGAAAATTTAAAAAATGTAGAATTATTTATATACACTCACGAATTAATTGCATTTTCATTAAAATGCATAAAAAAACCACAGCACAGATCATGCAAACAGCCCCATGGCTTGCGGTCCTGCCCTCCCTTCCAATGGATAGTGCCAGTGGTACAGATGTATAAAGGCCCATTAGATGGTATCCTCGAGGGACTTCCTCGCTTGATGTTAAAAGCCACGGAACCAACCTCCGATACCACAGACTAGGACTCTCCTATGATGTTTCAAGGAAATGTCCCATCGGAGGTGTAGATGAAAGCGCCCAGCAGACTCATGACCCTATAGCTTATGTCAAAATCAACAGAACAAAAGTACTGTACCTGGAGTGGTGCTACTTGTTCACTGGGGAAATCAACAGGAGAGGGTGTATTTTCCATATAAGAAAAAGTGACATTATTTGTGCCCAGATTTATTACTCGAAGTTGGAACTGGTTACTGGCTGGGAATTCTGGTAGAGTTTTCTGCAAAAGTAGATGAAACTATTTAGTCATTAAAGGATTTATATATATATATATATATATATATATATATATATATATATATATATATATATATATATATATATTTAATGTTTTATGCTTTCTGTTAACAGATTAGTAAACTATGTTATTTCTTTTTGAGTGGCTTCATGAATCAACACAGGATTGTAATACATACATAAATTCATGCTGCAGTATTTTTTTCTTTTCTATTTTTATTATATCAAAAATACATAAATATTAAAAGGACAAAGACACAAAGCCTACTAACATAGATAAATAAACACTTTTGCATAAAAAAAAAATCAGCAAATGTAAGCAAAAACAGCCGATCGGGAGGCCAATGGCAGAGTCACGATCCAAGACTACAACACACACCACGCAGAAAGTAGCAGCTACTTATAGGGCTGCACAGAATCCAGGTAGGGAGCCCACTGCTGGCTGAAAGTGGAAATAACCACAAAACCAGGATAATCCATACAGGAGTCTGGAATGCAGGGTGGAACTATGACAATATTTCAAAATGTAAACACAAAGATATTCACACCCAGCCCCTAATATTTATTGGAAATACAAGATAACTTTGTTTTCTATGATAATTTAATTGTTTATTTTATGTTATTAATATTATATTTTGTAGTTTTTTGGTTTTCCTAAATAAAAATTACAATTCTCATAGATACATGTTCTTCGCTAAGACCAATAATTTTGAATGTGTCCACCATAGCATTTTTCTGTGCCTATCCCTGGTGTAGGGTCATAGGTCAACTTCAACCCTCCTCTGTAATTTACTTACATCTATTTCCAGTTGTACCACTGCAGCAACAAAAAATGCCATGGCTGCCAGAAACATCCCCACAGTCATCCTCTTCAGTGGTCTGCAGGTAATGAAAAACAGACATCACTAGATACTTATTTAATGGGAACATATTTACACATTTATTTAGTATAATTTCAAGCTTTTCATTTCGCTAGAAACATTATATACAAAAGTTATATATGTAGTGTCAAAAAAGTAAACATTGTTCATACATTCTCACCTACCCATTTAAGAACATTTGAAATTCTCATTACATCATTCTGTCATGATTCATTTTGAAGATACCACTAGCTGCACTGAGATGTTTTACCTGCTGCACTTGATAAATTAAAGAACGGCCTATCCTTTATGCATTTAGAATAAATGTATTACTGTTTTGAAACTTTTCACACAATGGAGACTGCCATTTTCAGTTCCTCCTGGGAGTGAGACACACTCATTATAGGGCTGGGGCAGTGATTCCCCTCTTCACCAGTGGATATGAACAGGAACTGAGAGAGGCAAAGATTAATAAGAGAGTATATTTCCTCAGTTCTTGGGACTTATTTGGATTGACATTGTTTGTTATGGTCCAGTGAATTGGTGGCTAGGTTAATATGGAGAAGTGTAATCAGTTTCATGATCTGATGATTATCTGTATCCTGTACATGATATGACTTAAATGCCAAATGCTGCATATCCTTGACTATTTTCAGGATTATAATAGCACCGAGGTGCATCTATGTTTTAACTTGTTTTCGAGAGAAAATGGTATGGTTTACTGAATACACTGAACAAAATGTAAAAGTATTTACTTCAAGTAAAAAATGGTATGATGTTACTTTATGAAGGAACATTTTTTACATTTAATGCACGTGATGGCCATGTGTGTAACATAGTAACATAGTAATTTAGGTTGAAAAAAGACACAAGTCCATCAAGTTCAACCCTTCTACCTATCATTTCAGCGTTTTGATCCAAAAGAAGGCAAAAAAAACCCTAAGGAAGCTTTTTCGAATGTTGCCTCCTAGGGGGAAAAAAATTCCTTCTTGACTGCAAAAGGGCAATCAGATTTCTCCTTGGATCAAAAAGCTCTATTATTAATGCTCATTCTATTATTAATACCCCTGTATATTCTGCTTTTCTAAAAAAAACATCCAGACCATTTTTAAATGCATCTATTGTGGTTGATAGCACTACCTCTCTTGGCAGTGAGTTCCATAATTTTATTGTCCTTACCATAAAGAATCCCTTCCTTTGCTGCCTATGAAATCTTTGCTCTTCCAGTCTCAGGGGGTGACCTCTTGTTCTTTGTACATTTCTATTAATGAACAGGTCCCTGGAGAGCTCCTTATATTGGCCCTGCACATATTTATATAATGTTATCATATCCCCTCTAAGACGCCTTTTTTCTAAAGTAAATAAATGCAATTTTTTAAGTCTCTCTTCATAACTAAGATCCTCCAATCCCCTTATTAATTTTGTAGCTCTCCTTTGCACTTTTTCTAGTTCCTTAATATCCTTTTTAAGGACTGGTGCCCAGAATTGTACTGCATATTCAAGGTGAGGTCTTACCATTGATTTGTAAAGAGATTCCTCCTCCCGTGAATCTATACCTCGTTTTATACATGCTAATATCTTATTGGCCCTTGCAGCTGCTGACTGGCATTGGGCACTGTTGCCAAGTTTGTTATCTACAATGATTCCTAAATCCTTTTCGTTAGTAGTTTTTCCCAGGGAAATACCATTTAACGTATATGTTGCTTTGTTATTATTTTTCCCATAATGCATAACTTTACATTTGTCTATATTGAACCTCATTTGCCACTTTCTTGCCCAGTTCCCTACTCTGTCCAAATCTTCCTGTAAAGAAAAAACATCAAGATTAGTCTTTATTACCTTACCTAATTTTGTGTCATCAGCAAACACTGAGACATGGCACTCAGCACAACGTGGGAGATCATTAATAAACAGATTAAAAAGAAGAGGTCCCAAAACAGACCCCTGAGGTACTCCGCTCACTACCCTGGTCCAATTTGAAGCTTTACCATTTACAACAACCCTCTGTGTTCTATCTTTTATCCAATTTTCAATCCAAATACATACATTTGCCCCCAATCCTATTTCTCTCAATTTGTAGAGTAACCTTTGTGTGGAACTGTATCAAATGCTTTAGCAAAATCCAAATAGATCACATCAACTGCCATGTTATTCTATTTATATATCTACTTGTGTGAAGGAAAAGCTGACCCAATATGTCCACCCCCTAATAGAGCTAAACAGAGCATAGGGCTCACTCATTTGTATGATTTATTGTATTATTATTATTTGTATTATTTCATTAAAACATTTATATTTAAAATGCCTACACTTGATGTTATCTTTCACTTAGACGCAACGTAATTTTTTGCAGACAGTTGTCCTTTAACACTGCACCATGCAATCCATATAGTACTATAGTATATTCAATATTATTACATAATCACTGCACCCATTTGTAGTTTTAAACTTACGTGAAATTAAGATTGCATTTTTTTATCAGAGGATATAACACAGCATCCACTATTGGCACCAGGACAATAATGAGGATCGGATTCACAGTCTGGAATATGGAATATTAAATTAATAAAATGTGGAAAATGGCAAGACGATGGTATAATAAATGTTATGGTAACATACCTGCATCTGGTCTGGCTGAATCTGAATTGCTCCCTAAAATGTAAAAAGAACAAAAAAGTATATATTATTATTTTTTATTATTTAATTTAAAAACAAAATCTCCCTTTGGAGAATTTTATTTCCATTGCAGATGTGTCAACCATACCCTACTCTATAATAGCTCAAAATTTGGTATGATTTTTTTTTTGGGGCAAAAAAAAGCATATAGTATTATTAGCTGTGATAAGATTTACATATTGAATTGGCTCGTACAAGTAGGTATGTTGCATGTAACACATTCTGTCAAATTGCACTGTTTCTATAAGCAGGTCCTGGCTTTCACAGAATCTAACTGTGGAGGACTGTCAAGTGCCACAAGTAAGCAATTCATCCCCGATCTTCTGTGATTTGAACAGATCCAAAAGAAGCCATTTTTATTTAACACAGAATCTTCTGGGTTTGTCCATGGTTTATGGTGATCATGTACTAAACAAGTGCAGTGGGAATAAAAGTAGGAAAACCATGAGTAAGGAGCAATTTGCAAATATTTCTAATATTTTGCACTTTTCCCCCCTGATTTGCGCCTCTTCAGTTTATTTTTATGTAGTGTGCATTTTTCCAGATGCGTTAATATATTGCGATTATATTTGCGCACGCTAAAGACTTTTGCGTATATTTTGTGAAAAATAATTCTTATTTTGCATGTGAAAATTACACCAGCTTTTATCATGTGCTATATAAAGAGGTAGAAAAAATATTCGCAAACTTGCCTGTTTTTATTCGCAATTTGCTCGTATTTACTATTTGAGAGTTAAATGTTTAGTACATTGCAAAAGGAGCAAAAACCCCAAAAATCGTTTTGCACGTAAAATATATTTGAATTTTTTAGTACAGCATGTACTAAAAAATTCAAATATATTTTACGTGCAAAACGATGTACTAAACATTTAATACATAAAACTCTCAACAAATAGGAAACACATAGTGCGGCATGCTCTATGTGTTTCCTATTTGTTGAGAGTTTTATGTATTGCCAACATAAAGACTTTGGAAATCACAGTGCAAGAAATGTATATATAATATAAAAAACTTACA
The DNA here is from genome assembly GCA_036172795.1 of Pelodytes ibericus. Lineage (NCBI taxonomy): Eukaryota > Metazoa > Chordata > Amphibia > Anura > Pelodytidae > Pelodytes > Pelodytes ibericus. The sequence continues at coordinate 208,804,775 of CM069857.1, read as the reverse complement.
AAATTTCCATCCATAGTGGTTGCTTGAAGAGTCCATCTTGATCCCTTCAAATAGAAAGAGGTGGAAACATGGCAATGATCACATAAAGAGAAGCTGACAGAATTAAAATGTAACTGGACACATTTGCAAAAACAAACAAACAATTAAGGTGAGGGTTGTTACATATTGTTTCCAAACAGGAAACATTCTCTAACTTACCACCAGTGGCGGATGCTCCATATGTGCTAGGTATGCGCTGCACACCTAACACGGAGCACCAGCGCTGTGTATTTCTGGGGGTTTGTGTACTCAGAGAGCACACAAATCCCAGAAATACATCCGAAAGATGTTGCCACACTGTTGCCAATTCAACAAGCACAAAAAGTATACGAATTTTCATTTGTTTCAATTTTTCAACAGTGTGAGTAAATCTGCTGCCGAATTCAGCGCAGCATCGTCTTTCGGATTTAACAACGTCTCTTGTGTATTTCCGGGGTTTTGCATGCGGGCTGTTCTCAATACACGAGAGACGTCGTGCCTCCGAGTGACAGGCGTGCTCCGGGCTGGCAGCACGCATGTCGCTCAGGGCGACGATACGCCCCTGCTTACCAGTCTTTACAGTTTATCCATTTATTGCTTGATATTAGCATTAACATGTTGTTCCTTATTGAACAGACCCCAATATATTAACAAGTCATCTAGAGATATTACTAGCATAGTGAAATCCATACATGCGAGTGCACAATAACATAATCATTACCTGCTGGTCAAAAAGAGCCCAGAACATGGGCAGCGGGATATAAAGGAAAAGAACTCTGAGAACCATCTTTATTTGAGCAATGAGGCGCTCCTACAAGAGAGAGAGAGAAGATACAGATGATGGCTTTGCTTTTATAACTTTTAGGTTAAAGTTAAATGATAGGCAATCTTGCATTACAACAGGATTACCACGTGATATCAGAGAGTCCAGCATTCTCTGCCTACCTCATACTTTTCTTTTGCCCAGTCCATCCAGTGCTCCCTCTTGGGGATTGTCTTGCTGCGATTCTTGTATCTGTTGCTGATGGCAAACTATCAAGGGATTGAGCAGAGACTGTTCTCAGATTATTGATAACCAATGTGAATCATACAAAAGGATTTTAGTATAGAGATAGGCTAAACCTAATTTCTGCTCCCAAGGTGCAAGACAGGTCCATTGTTGTCTTTTCTATGTGGTGTAAATGTATCCGAGTGTCATTTCAGGGGAACTGTATATACTTTTTATTTATAAAAACAAACATCTTGTAATATTTTTCAGATACAGCCCTGACCATGACTATTTCTAGAGATTCAACAATTTAAATGTCCTGTTTTTAGGCCTGTGCAATTTGAATCTGCTTTATAACTAAACAAAGAATATGTAATTAAAAAAAACTAAGTTAAAAAAAAAGGCAGGAGTTCAATTCATGCATCACCTAGTGGTGGCATTGGTTATACTGGGTGATAGGTCAGAACCAGATGCCATAGATAAAATCCATCCAGTCTGTGAATGTGTAGCTACCATTCTAGATAATGATCTCTGGAGAAAAAATGCTACTAAAACATACAATGTTTACAAATAAAAGCAATGGTTTTGATACTCAAGCCCACAAGTATATAAATATACAAGAATGAGGTGCATATTGATCTACATGTGTATAGCAATCTGGCATAAATGCCATGTACAGTTTTAGAACAAAGGATAGTAATGGTTCCACAATGTTTATTTTACTTACACCAATACACTTGGACACTTGTACTATGATGTTGCCCTGAGGAGACACCTTCTTGTACATAGAGCTTCCACCGATAAATACAACTGGGAAAAGTAGTAAGAAGATTTGTATCAAATATTTGGGAAAATTGTTAAATGGACACAAAGTGATTTAGAAAAGGAAATAGGCTGCGGGCTGCACAGGTGAGTGGCTGAAATGATGTAATGTCCCCATTTAGCGGTCTCCGGTGCCTTTGCTGGTGTTAGGCTTACACCAATAGGGCAGATAGAAAATGCAAAACACTGCACTACCGAGACCATATCCAATGTAGAAAACGGGTGTTTAATAACAAATTCATGTGAAATCCAAATAGCAAGCAGCAGACAGTGGGAATAATACAAAAACAGATATAAAGCAAGAACTGAACAGCGCGAAACGCATCAAGCCATATATCTGTTTTTCGAATTTTGCATTTTCTACCCACAAAGTGATTTAGCACAACTTGTTGGACAAAACTATCATTCCTGGGCAGGAAAATACTTAAACATCTCAAGTGTTTAGTAAAAATAAAAATTAAAAACTATTTACAAAGTCAGGCTGTAATTTTGCACTATTGAGAACAGTTTTATTGCTTGTTTCAAACTATTTTTATATCACATTTACTCGAATGCAAGATGGCCTTCCAAACTTTAGATCTTAAAAAATTAAATAAGTACAGGCCTAAATATAAGATGACCCTATAAGAAAAATGTTTTGCTGGTGAAATATTGTTTCACATGTAAACTTTTTTTATAGTGTAAAATGTTCTTTAAAAAATTAATTTCCTGTCTTTATTTCTTTTCTGCATCCTACTTCATTTCAGTTCAGTTAAAGTCCTTCTCCTTCATTAACACTTTTACTGGGCACCAACACTCTTCTTAACCACTTAACCACTGCTTCTGTTTCATACTGCTTCATAGAGCTATCTGCCAAAGATAAACCTCTTGGATTTTCACCTTGGGTACCAGACTTAATTTTGAGTGGCATGTGCAGTGTTTCTGCTATGTGTGGTTTAGATTATGGTTTAAATTAAAATAATTCTATTAAGTTGTTAAACATGCCAGTCAATATATTCCTATCCCTTCCTTATATTGGCTCATATGTCTATCAATTAATAGCAATATTCCTCGGTTTTAACCCCATCGTGACGGATGGTGCTTGTGTCCCAAATGACGCAAGCACCCAAACGTCATGATTTGTTCCTGGCCACTGATCACAACGTGATCGGTAGCCAGGAACACTATGGCAGAGACCCGATCAGGGTCTTAATAGACCCTGTGGGACCTGCCAAAAAACGCAAGACCTCCGGACGTCACGTGTGATGTCACGGAGTTGTGCCCGAACCCGGAAGTTCGGGCACAGCGTGATTTAGAGAAATGTAGCCGGCGCTCGCTTTGAGCACCAGCTAAATTTCTCCTGTCAGACTGAGGCCTCATCTGACAGGTGGGACCCTGCTGCAAGTGCCTGGGGAGCCGCGATGAGCTGTTTAACACAGGTCGTACTATGCCGTCCTAACAACTTTTAGGCACTTAAAATCAGGATGGCATAGTACGTCCTAACGTCACGAAGGGGTTAAATAGGATGGATTTACTTCTTGCTCAATGCAATAAATCAGTATTTATAAATATATCCTTATATTTGTTATAAATGTATCTATACACACAGTTGAAAGTTTGTTTGTTTTTTTTAAACACTTTTTTACTTACTTATTTTGTGTGTATTCATGTGCCTTAATAATGTTATGTATCAAGGAGTATTGTCGTTGCAGCCATTTCCTGTCTTTTTCTATTATTGGCTGGTCTTGTTTTATATGCAAAGTGGAACTCTGAGGCTGCAGTGAACTTACTAGCGGCTTAGACCAATCAGTCGGACGGGGTTGGCACCGGATCACATTCTCTGCTTACTACACTATAAAAAGTTGTTGTGTTATGTCTGTCTACCTGTTGATTTTTTTTTTAATGTATAAAAGGACGATCTGTGGAAGTGATATTTGATCCAAAGAACTATATAAGGGAAAGTATATTCTTTTGTTTTATTGACTGTGCAACACCATATTGTTTCTATCTTATCTCTACAGTGGCACTTTTTTACGAAAACCACAATGCAAAAACGGGGTTGATTGTAAACGCAAAAGGTGTGGGCAGACAAGAACCATTTGGCCATTGTATCTATTCACTATTATTACCTGTTGTATAATCTTCATACCTTATATGGTTCTTATCCTATCTTATGTTCACGATAGTCTCATACGTATCTCATACATGATTACACTTTCACTGTATTAACCACTGCCACCTCTGGAAGTCTAGTAAATGTATTCCTAATCCTATCAGCAAAGTAATACTTTTCTGAAGTTACTTTTAAACTTCTGAAATTCTAATTTCAGACTCTGTTCTCTTGTCTGGGCATTTATATTTTTTCAATATATTATTCTCCTTTTATTTGGAGGTAAATGTTTGTATCATACTGCCTTTTTCCGGTCTATACATGTTTAAATGACATTTTTTTTTTTTGTCTTGTTAACCTCTGGATTCTTGGGATAATATATAAATTCTTCTGGAGATAAGTCACAGGTAACACACACAAAACAGAACACACATATCACTTACCAAGGGCAACTACCATAAGTGCTGCAGGTACTCCAAACGCCAGTGGATAGCACTTTTGCTGAGAGTAGATTCCGCACTCTTGTCCTGAAAGGAAGAGGAACTCAAGTCACAAATGCACATGGGCTGCATGGTAACAAGGAATGGGCAAGGTTTATCTACCTGACCAGAAAATGGACAAACAGCCACCCTCGAGCTGTAGTTGGACTTAAACTCATGTAAGATCTAGCAATTTCTGATAGTAGATTTAATTCACTCACATGCTGCCCTACCATGGATACGACATCTCAATATATTTTAAAATATAATGTTAAAAGACAGATATATATACCTCTCAGGATTGGGGTTATAATTGTGGACAGGAGACTTCCAGCATTGATTGAAAGATAAAAAATAGAAAAGAATCGACTTCTCTGCTTATCCTGAAAGAGAAAAAAAAATGATGCTAATTTTGTGAAATGATATTGAGAGATTTGTGAACCATTAAGCAGTATTATATACATTGCTCTCACATTCCAAGTTTTTAACAGAAAGCTTTATTTGGGAGATAAGGTGGTAAGATCTTACCGTACTCTCCAATACTGCGGTAAAGCATCTACTCATGACTACTTTCAGAATAAAAGCAAAACATGTGGTATTTATAATATACCGTATATACTCGAGTATAAGCCAAGTTTTTCAGCACAATTTTTGTGCTGAAAAATGCCCCCCTCGGCTTATACTCGAGTCAGTGGGGGGAAAAAAAAAAAATCTAAAACTTACCTCGTTCCTGCTCTGTCCCCCGGTGCTCTGAAGGTGCGTGGCTGTGAGGGAAGCGTTGTGAGCTTCCCTCCGGTCGCGCGGTCAATAAAGTGTGTTTTTTTTAAACAAACTTTATTGACCGCGCGGCTGGAGGGAAGCTCACAACGCTTCCCTCACAGCCACGCAGCTTCAGAGCACCGGGGGACAGAGCAGGAACGAGGTAAGTACTGGGGTCTGGGGGAGGAGGGTGGCATAACGAGCATACTAATGGGCAATATCCTGGCATATTGGGGGCAATATCCTGGCATATTGGGGGCAATATACTGGCATATTGGGGGCAATATCCTGGCATATTGGGGCAATATCCTGGCATATTAAATGGCATATTGGGGGCAATATTTACCAGTAGCTGCCGCATTTTACACCCTAGGCTTATACTCGAGTCAATATTTTTTACCAGTTCTTTGTGGTAAAATTAGGTGCCTCGGCTTATATTCGGGTCGGCTTATACTCGAGTATATACGGTAGCTGGTTTTCATAAGAATAAGAGGATGTCAAATGGTAGTGTAATGCACACATTTATATGTATACTGTCAAATGTAGCTAAATGATAATATTTCATATTAAATACATTTGGCATGGTGGAGCAGAAGGTATCTTTCTGAATACATTCCTATATTATAACGGCTTTATTTATAAACTAAAGCTCTTCATATTGATTTTTGTGGTTAAAAATGATTAACGATCTGTAAAACAATTACAGGCACAGAATGCAACCATTGATTCCGTAATTCTGCCTTAGCTGTAATTTTAAGACTTTAATTATCTGTAGCCCTGATAGGAATGACAAAACAATATGTTTTAAAGCATAAAACACAAGAACAACAGTGTCATGAAAGATTCAGTTAAACATGTATCGATGAGTTTGAATTACTATAATTCTATATTTGGCAATCTGAATCATTCAAATAAAATGTGTCGTTACACTAACATATAAAGGTCTATACAATAAAGAGAGAATTGCAGGGAACTGAGATAGGAATTTAAAACTTTAGGCCAATGTAGCAGAGTTGGAAAAATTCTCCAATGCAGCTAAATGGGAGAATTTCTTCCGTTTCTTTGGCCTGAAGTTTGAAATCCGTGTCTCAATTCCTGTATGATTATTTAGTAGACCTTATACTGTATTGCATACCTGGCTTTCGTCAAACTGATCTCCACCAAAAGCTGCTACACATGGTTTGATTCCACCCGTGCCAAGTGCAATCAGGACAAGGCCAATCATCGACATTGCGCTGTGAAAGGAGGTTGCCATTACTTCTTTATTTATAGGTTATTCTCAAATACTGCCCAACACTTCTGGCAGGTTTTCTGAGTTGGAACACCATGGTCATGTGACCTCCTGCCAGAAGTGTTGGACAGCATGACCTCCTGCCAGAAGCGTCAGGCAGCATTGGAGGAACTCTGTGCACACCAATCTACCCCCACTAGACACCAGGGAGCCAAGCTTGGGAGCAATGAAAAGTCCTTTGAGTCCAGGGGCAAGTCAGTGGGTACAAGGCCAAGTGGCTAGGTGCAGGCACAAGTCATTGGTTGCAATGGTAAGTCCTTTGAATTCAATAGCAAGTCATTTGGGTACAATGGAAAGTCAGTGAGTGTAATGGCAGGTCCAGTGGGTGCTGCAATGTGGTGCAGAGGCTAGTACTGCGGGTGGAATATTTTGCTGTTAGCACAAAAATGAAGACAAGCAGAATAATTAGAACAAATTAATGTTTTTTCAATATAATTTGTATTAAATAAGGGAAAACAGTTTACATGTGAATCAATATTTACTAGCACAACTGTTTTTCCTACAGGATATAATTATGTTTTTACTTTACTTTTTTTCCATAAACTAAGATCCAGCATTTGAGCGGTTGACTTATTATCAGGGTCATCTTATATTTAAGCAAATATGTTATGTTGGTGCACTTGCTCTATTTATGTAAGCTAACATCCTTCCATTTGATAAGCACATAATCATTTATACTTACATATGGACATCAATAGTATCTGGAGTTCCATCTTTGTTTCCATCAGTCAGATCGTGAATGGCACTTACAGATAGAATTGCCTGTCCAGCAGTATAAACAATAGATAGGTACACAATAGTCCTGTGATTGGAGGAAAAAAAGGTAATATATTATGAACTTTATAATAAAGGACAGGTACCTTGTCATTTTAAATGATATTCTACTAGTAATCAACAGAGGACCTCCCATAATTTGCAATCACCTGTAGGAACATATATAGTATATACAACATTGGGCCTGGTTATTTGCAAAAAGTCAAGATAATTTAGTTTGCTATGTTTAAAAAAAAGCATTTGTTAAAGTAGCCGATCATTATCAAGTCGGGGTGAACAGCATGTACCTCCCTAAGTACAAGTTATGTCACCCTGAACGTAGAGCCAAGGGAAACAAATGATGTCATCCTTTTAAAATGAAACAGAAGTGATTTAAAGATTTAGTGGTTCTTTACAGACTAAGCGCTTTGCTCATGAAAGAAGTAATTTCAGGGAATTGACAAGAGAATTTGAAACTTAAAATCAAAGTAGCTGAGTTGGAAACTCTTCAATTCTTTATTTAATAAAGTCCTATAAGTCTAAACATATGAATTTGTGTCAACACAAGATACCACACAACAGAAAAAATAAAACATTCATGTAAATACTTCTTAAAATAAACTAGCAAAATCATGAATGCCCTTGGCTGTTCTGAAATAACTTACTTGAATTTTCCCAGCCAGGAGTCGGCAATAATAGCCCCGAGAATTGGAGTCAAGTAGCAGACAGCAACAAATGTATGATAAACGACAGTGGAAAGGTTGTCGTCCCATCGTAGGAAATATTTAAAGTACAAAACCAGCACCGCTGTAGGGGAGATGTAGAAAGTGAGAGATTAGAGAGGACAGGAAGTGTCTTCTGAACCTGAGGACACAAGCAATGTGAAGACGTACCTCGCATTCCATAGTAGGAGAACCTTTCACAGAATTCATTGATGACAATAAAGAAGATACTCAAAGGGTAACCAAAGCAGCCCGGCTGGAAGCAAGAGAAGAAACAGTGTAACGTCACACGTTTAGTAACATTACAAAACTTTCCCTCAAATATATTAGAATCCACCTACAATATGCTACATATAAAAATAACCTTCTGGGGAAAATAAAGATTATCACTATATTAATTTGATCAAATATATTTTAAAGGTAGGGCGGAACAAAAATGTAACGGGGAACAAGTGAATTCCAACGGGCATAGCTGTAGTCCCTTTTCAGTATCAAATAATTGAGCAATATACAAAAGTGACCAAGCACCTCAAAATATAGTCAAGTGTGAATGAGTGGCAAAAAAAACCAGAGACATTTAGGGGCAGCAGCCCTAAGGACATTGCATATTTGAGGAAGCGGCTGCTGCCCCGATATGTCTGTGTCTTTCACCTCATAATCCATTAAATGTTGTGTTACTAAACTTGACTATAATTCTAGTGCACTTGGTTCCATTTGTACAATGCTGGACTTTTATCAGGTCACCACAGTCAATTACTATTGGTGTGTTCATTCCACATAGCAATAGGACATTCGTATTCAGTGCCACCTTATAAGGTACACCTGCTCCTTAATGTAAATAGTTACACAGAGAATCAAGAGACTGTGATTAGAGAAACACACTGGGTGTTATACATATTCTTATTTAATCCTGAGTAATCCCTAAATAGTGGACCGTTGGGGGTACTTGAGGACATGTTTGAGAAGCACTGGTCTAGAGGACTATTTGCTGTTTGACATAACATTAAGTTAGTGAAGATGTATGATCCACACAGCTTAAACCCTTTCATTATTCCAGACTAGGTGAATCTAGCCTTTCAGAAACAGCTAACTTCTTTGGATTTTTTCGCCATACAGTCTCTGGAGTTTCTAGAAGAATGGTATCATAAACCGAGAGAGAAGTTAGCAGACAATGGATAAACTCATTCATGCTGATAGAAAGGATATAAATACTCAAACAACTAATCTGTAACATAGTGCTGTGGTGCAGTAAAAAAAAAAAACACACATCATCTTAAGCTGGTTCCGGGAACATGACAATGACTTCAGTTTACTCCAATAGCCTGCAGGTAGTACCAAGCTGGTGCTAGGTGTGCTCATCAAGTGGCCACTGATATTAAACAAATCTCAAGCTTATTTTATTTCTTTAGGATAGCCTTAAGCATGTGATAGGCATTCTTGACTCCTTACACTGTGTACCCATTTGCTGTTCTAAGGATTTAGTATAACTCTCTGTATAACAGTCATTCATTGTGCATTTTCATTCTGGTACTCCTCTATTTATTGGAAATGCTTCCACCTTCAACCATATTTATTCCCATAATTGATATAATTACCTGGTCTTGTGAATGGTTACTTAATCTTAAACAAACACGCCTCAATGGTGTGTTCAAATGAAACTGCTTCCCTTTCATGTAATTAATGTAATGTATAATCTTTCTCTTGGGTTTCTCCATCTATCTTACCCTTTAAATACCTTATCCCATAGTCACACCTCAAAAATGCAAATAGGACATACATAGTTGGCATGTCCCAGATTTGCTAGGACAGTTCTGTTTTTAGAGGGTCCTATCCTATCAAATTCAGTTCACTACCCCCTTTTCTGCTGCCTATGCTAAAGTATTGCACTGTACACATGCAGCACTGCATTCAAACAGTGTATGTCTGTACATACATATATAGTTGAAATGGAGAAAAAATTAGACAGCGTTTAGTGGTACGAGGCTGAAGTCGAGCAGCATCATGTTACCCTGTCCCCTTTTTCCTCTGCCCCAGCACCTCGAAGAGCTGGCAGGTATAGTACTTTACTTTCCTGATTTACTCCAACACTGATTACTGTGGTACAGTATGTACTAAAAAGTGAACTGTGGTGAACTGACAAGTGAACTGCCAAAATTAAGCATTAGTAGTAGTGTTGAACATAGGGTTGCCACCTTGGCCATATATAACTCCTGCATGCTGCATGCAGTGTGTAGAATCATGTAACCAGATGGAAATCAAATAACTAATTAACGTTCTATGGAATCTGATGGATAAAACTTTTACAAGACTGCATGTGAAGGTTATATGTGGATGGTAAAAATGGCCGAGATATTAACCCTAGTTGGAAAACAGCTCCTGATGTCTAAGTTTTGCAGTTAACCACAGGTTAGCGTATAGAGAGTACATCTCAGTGCATGAAGCAGCATAATTATTGCTAAATCTCATGCATTATATTTTATTGAACAGGAAAGCCAAAAATAGTAAAATCCTGTTAATATTACCATCACCCTAACAAAATATTTATCTGCTATGGTGTTCAAAATACTGTGGTCCAACCATACTGGTCTTTATTCTCTTACTTTTCCCTCAGACAGCGATAAGTTGGTTTTATCAGTAGTGACAAACGCTACACCAGATATACACAATTTAACAATTTTTAAAACAAATGACAAAGTAATGTACTTACCTTTGACTTTTCACCTCTCCCTGTAAAATAGGAAAATAATACTTTAAGAATCGATATATTGTTGAGATACTTTAAATTCCATGGAAGTCTGGTTTTTGTTTAGTTGGACTGTTGAAGTCACAGGCAGGACTATCCATGGCGGACAGGCTAAGTTCATGAATGACAAGTCAGGGACAGTTGAGAAAGGAAGATAACAATTAATCCACTCTTAATTTGTAGACACATGTGCGATTTTTGTTTTAGAACACACCTTTATTAGAACATATTCAGAAAAACTATGGATAAACTGTATGGACTGTTGATTGTAAAGTAAGAAAGTTGTGATTGTTGACATTATTACTTGTTTAACCAATGTTTAAAATTTAGGTCACTTAGTTAAATTTAGGTACATCTTTATACCTCACAGATACGATATGTTGATAATTGCTATACCTCTGTAATGAGTGCTTCCACGTGGCTATAATGTTCTTTTCTCTTTATGTATAGTCAGTGTGCTAAATGAACCTATAATAAACACAAGCACCATGTTATAACTGTAACCGCCTTATAACAGGTTCTGACTTTTACTGTGATTTACTCCCTAAAATACATCTATCTTTAATGTTGGAAATATCAATGTTTCGTAGAAAACATACAATTTAAACTTGAGGTCTCATATTAAAAGGATGTGCAGTAATGGTCAAGAGTAAAATTGCTGTGGAGCCATTGTCATGAGTTCATGTTAACTACTGATTAAAGCAGAATAAAAAAAAAGTTTTCTTAGAGACAAGGGTCAATATACCAACATTAATAAGTATGTTCCTGTTGGAGTTAGAGTAGAGGGGATGTAAGGGATTAAGGCAAGGAATTAGGTGTAGACACAAGGTGTATGTTAAAGATTAGTTGGTGCAATAATGTCCAACTCTAAAGTGGTCTTAATCATGAGCACCTTTAAAAAGCATGTCAGTAGGTCATAGTGCCGTAATGAGTACATTATATACCGGTATATATTATGTATGGTCGGACATTCCCATGCATCCTTTCAACAGTATTACATGAACTGAGTGGGGCTAAACTCCCCCCTTATAATGTCAATGACAGGGCCTTGTCTGTATGATTGGAAATTGGCCGAGGTAAAGATGATTTTCTGCAATATTGCATGTTCTTAGCACTGAATGCTATCTATGAAAACAAAATATTGGCTAGAAGGGAACCTGAGTGAATAAATAAAACACAATGTTGATTCTTTAATAAATAAAATTAGTTATTCAAAGTCCAAAGCCCTCAAGTGACAAAGTTATTATTATCGTTTCAAACCTGGTTATGCCCCCCTAAGCACAACTTGATGCAGCCAAACTCTTTGAGCTGTTATTGATCAGTCTCTCACTATCCCAATAAGTCATTAATGCACTGAAACAAAAGTGTGGGGTTTTATTTAAGCAGAAACTGTTCATATTATGTTCTACCCCAATTTATCCACAGGGATTAGTTATGACTTTTACTGGGCCATACGAAAACCTTATATGTCTTGTTTCTAAATCATTCGCATGTAGATGTCTGGCTATCTATAATTATTTTATTGCACAAAACCAGTTTCATTTCATGTACAAATGCCCTGCCATTCTGCTGTACAATATGTTAGTGAATTGAGATTTCGTAAGAGGCCCTCTCCCATGCCAATTAAAACTTAACTTTTAATCAAGATATAGAAAACACTGAGCAAAAACTTTAATTGCACAATCATTTGGCTAACAATTCAAAGATAGACCTAAAACCACTTAACACATATCAAAAAGGGTCAAACAATGTATTTATACTGATAAACAAGCAATATATATAAATGTCTTGAGCTCCCTAACTAGTATGTTCCATTTTCTTAGGTATAAAGCCACACTATTAGGAGGATAATTCATTCATAATTAATTGTTTAATAAATACATTAAAGATTGCTCTCGACATTGTATTGTTATTCTAGTGCAGGGATCCTTGCTAAACGTTTACTAATGTTTTAAACCCCCATGAGTGACAAAAGGCCAATTATGGACATTTTTGTATATAACAGAGTTTGTATTTATGGTTATTTCGCTAGGGGGATTCAATCAAAATTGTTGATACAAAAGAGAATTCATGGTTTCTTAAAAGATGGCAAGTTACCCAATCCCCAAAGAAGCAACTCATCCTCAAACTATAACCAGCCCCATGCTTGACCATTGGTTTGAGGGTCTTAATGCAATATGCAGTGTTTGGACATTTGTTGTAGAATCATTATATATATTTATTTAATACTACATCTGTCTATAGTGCATTATTTCAGTTTTGAATCTATGTGATGATGAAGCCATGGACCTTGACTGTAGCTGAGCAAGAAAGGTCTACTGATCCCTGTTCAGAGTCTGTTGTGACTCTATGGATGATTTTGCAACTTGCTGTTGATTTTGTCAGGACTCTGACTCCTGATACTACTGTGCCAAACCTTCTCTTTTCAGTTAATTTGGCTCCCACTGTGTTCTAGTGGAGGCACAGGGCCCTGGAAATAGCTTGGGAATCTTTCTAGACTCAGGAACATTTTTATGTTCATGGCATTATTCTTTTTTAAAACCCGTTGGGTTTTTAACTCCAATCTGATGACAAAGGCTAATATTATCCAGATTTATATTGGGCAGGATTGCCCAATATAAACCTGGATCATACCAGCTCTAATTGTTTACCACAGTATTCAAAAACCTGAGACTAATTACACCTTTAATTGGATTCATTTAAAAAGAGGGAACAATGGTGGTTATGGATAAAAAGTGTATCACAGTAAAATACATTCTGTAATACCCGTCATAATTTTGTTGCAAAGCTGTGTTGCCACAAAAACAACAAGTTTTGTGACCGTTTTAATATTTGCCTTAACACAATATAATGTCACAAACTATGTATAAAAAAAAAATATTTATTCACTCTTACTAACAATGTAAAATGGATTCAAGCCACTTGTATACATATGATACACGTGGCTTGATATGAAGCAAAATGTTACTTTCAGTCTGCGAAAGTAGTTATACATCACCCCCAATATCTTTTTCCCACCAGCCTGTTTCATTAACTTGCACACCAAACAAATAAAATAAGCACTAAACGTTGGCATACATTTTTTTCTGTGAGATTGCCTCTTCATATTACTATAACCAACAACATAATCTAAGCAAATAAATATGTAGTAGTAGCAGCATACATAAAAGTGGTACAGTAATGCACTTGTGCTCACACCAAGAGTGTTCTTTTCCCATAACCAATGAAGCACTTCCACAATCACATTGAATATGATTAAACAGCGAGAGAGTTGCTTGAAAATTCATTCAATTCAATGAAAATCTGTGAGACTCTCACTCAGCATTATGGACATCTGGAGTGGGGGGAATTAAAGGCCCTTGTACTGAACCCCCCTTGGAACTTCCACCAGCCAGAAAACCAACCTATTCTTGTAAGAAACTCAAGGGAGATCACTAGATCTTCAAGAAAGAGACCTGCACATTTATTGAAAGCCACAGCTGTGTAGTTTTAGGTAAAAAATGAATGTAAACATAGTGATGTGTGATTTAAAAATATTTTTTACCTATAGCTACACAGTGGTGGTTTTTAATTCATGCACGGGTGTCTTTATTGTTCACGGACATCCAGTGCTCTGGTTTTAATTAAAGTGCTGTGCATGGGTGGCGTAGTATGAAGTCTGTGTGGATTCAGGTGACACACATTTCACTCTTCACAATGTATTCCCCTGCTTTGTGTGGCCGATGGGCAGGTGTCTAGGCAGGTAGCATGCCACCCTAGTCATGATTAATGCTGGATACCCTCTGTGTGTGGCACCTTGTGCAGCTGCACAGGTTGCAACACCCCATAGCCCAGCCCTGCCTCCATCAAAGATCCCCTCTCATGGTAGGAAAACAGGAAAGGGTAAGGAGGTGTTCAGAGGTAATTTTCCACCCACAGAATAAACCTGCAGACACAAATGCTCAGCACATTGTACAAACAAGAGTCTAGTCACTATTTTTCGGTTAATGGTGTTTTTAATGTGTTTTCTACTCTTTAACGGTAAACATTTCACAAATGAGGCCTTCACTAGCTGCATTAGCCAGTAAGAAAGTTACTTGTTTTTGCAACACAAAGGTCTAATGTTAGGGAATTACAGTTTAGGGCTAGAGAAGCAGTAGATTGGTTAGGATAGGGTGACCAGTCCTACAGAGCACAATAAAAAAAAAACTTGACAGACAGGAAGGGGCATCAGAATTTAATTTAATTTTCAGGTCAATAGTAACAAATTAAAGAAGTGAAAAAAAAATTACTTCATGTTGCTGCTTTTTTATTTTAATAAATATTGTTGCCAGGAAAATACTTTCCAGTCTATGTTTAATGGCCACTTTATTAAGATGTGGATAGCTGTACACATTTACAGGTCATTAGGGTTAAATTGCTGTGTTTGCACAATACATATCACTAGAACTTTATCTATCAATGTAGCAATAAAATGCACAATGAATTTGAAAAATGCATAGTAAACACATTTAATTCAGATAAGAACTTATGGCAGCAATTGCCAATAATTGTTTTTGTGATGCTGGTTTCATATCTGATGGCAATAAACTGTTGTTCTAGAACAAGCTTTTTTGAAAAATTTGTAAAAGAATTTAACAGGACCTAGATATATAGCTAAATCATGGCAGTACATGTAAGTTTAAGAAAGTTAAATATAGACCACTGCACCAGGTCAGGGAATCAGAGGATGTGTAATATTTGTATCATGTTAACAGAACAATATACACTCAGCTATGAGAATTAACAATGCCCCACAATGTTGATGGAGCCATAGGGTATGGGATAGTTCTTCGTAGCTGCTCGCACGATAGGCACTTATTAGTGGGGTTAGTATTTGGGCTCAGGGTTACTATTAGGAGTTCACGGTCAGAATTAGAGCTCAGTATTAGGTGTTAATATTGGGGTAGTTTTATGCGTTAAGATTTGGGTGGCGTCTTTGTCCTGGAGCACCGAGTTAGAACATGTGCATTTACGAAGCATTATTCACATTATCGGGGTAATGTGTGCACTTTCAAGGTGTGATGTTAAACTAATTATGTTATGTCCACTGTATGCCTGGACCAGGTTAATTAGTAGACCTGCTGGGGAACAGAGTTTAGTTTCTGGTCCATTGTTTGATAGTATAGTATAATTAACACAATTCGGTAGCAGCTTGAAATTAGGATTAGTCAACTTGATTTTAGTGGAAATTGTAGTATTGGTAAAACTGGTTATATATAAAAAAGACTGGGAACATCTCACACCATACCAGACATTCCTTATAAAGATGGACCAAAAAGCACAACAATATTATTATCGTACACACCTGAATAATAGGAGTGAATATTGACAAGAAGTCCATATAGTGATATGGGTGATATTGCAAAAGATATGATATTAATGTGTTACTTGGTGGATCTGTGAATCAAAACATTGAATAGAGAAATAGAAAGAACTAATAGCTCTGGTAACTGAACTGCAAATTATTGGACAATCAGTAAGTACCGGTATTACACTTACAAATGTAAGAGCAACACACTGCCCTAATGTTGGAAGGCTTAGGATGATGGGATAAGATGTTTCACATTTGTTGGTTATTTCCTATGATCCTTATGGAATCTGCACCCATTCTACTGATCCCTGCTCTGAGCTGTTGAATATGTACCGGTAATACTGCAACTGGGCCTCAGTTGAACAAAGTAGTGAGTAGCAAATGATCCACCAAAGCTCTTTTTTGATCTTGTTGGTTTGTTTTGAGGAAGGATCATTTTGTTCATCTAGTCCTGGGACATTTTGTTTATCTAGTTTGCATGTTAGCATTTTTGCAATAAAATTGCTCTGTCGCATCTTCCAGCATATTTATCTCCGATTGTTTACTTCTCTATTTTCCAGTTAAACGTTTTGATTCACAGATCCGTCAAGCAAAACATTCAGGGGATTAAATCAGGGGACTATATCGCTATTGGAATTTATTTTTAATATTCACTGATATAATCCATGTTTGTATAATATTGTTGCACTCTTTTTTATTTATGTATTCTTTTGATAACTGTAGTAAGAGGTATTTTTACACTTGCGTGTGCTGCACAAAGATTAACCATTTCATGTGAAAAGGTGAAATGCCTAGATTACCAGAGCAAATTGTCTCATGAGGCATATAATTGGAGGCATTGGTTATCACAGCAATCATATGCATTTAAGGAAGAGCTGGTTCCCAGAGGACTGACATGTTTGCGAGGCAAAGATGCTCTTTTACATTGAACATATACCGTATACTAGGGTGACCACATTGCTGTTTTATTCAAGGATGTTTGTGGAAATTGCATTGTTCAGGGCGACATTGGGTAAAATAAAGACTGCAGACTGGTGTACAGTTTGGGTATTACAGACCTCAAGTATACATCTATCATAAACCTGAATAAAAAGGCCACGAGGTCACCCTAATATATAAACAGTCGCATTCTTTGCACGAAGGGGTTAAAATGAAAAGCTAGCTGGTTGGCTGGGTTCTGTAAGTCATTCAAACAATATTTTACAGGTAGGGTTTCCACCTTGGCCATTTGATGGAATTACAAAAAACCCGATTTAGCACCCCAAAAACCAATACTACAATATATCGTTCCAGCCTCCTTTTGTCATTCAGCATGTAAAATCTTTTGCTGTGCTGCTATTTTTTTAATTAATAAAAGGAAAAAAGCTGAGTACATAAAAATAATTTCCTGGCAAATATTTCATAGCGGAATGTACAGAAATCATACATTTAATACAAACTTATTTACAGATAACCATAGGATTTTCTAACACAACAGTCAGCTGTTTCCCAACTGCTCCCACTAAGGACAGTACTTATTAAAGATATCTTGGCTTTGGCAGAACAAGTCAATCAGTATTGCTGCTTGACTCACCTGTTCTCAACTACAGCGATCCTTCAAATTCCAACAAAATTTAACTCTATCAGTCCCACAGAAAACTCACAGGGATGTGAAATGATTGTCAGCAAATCATGCATATTTATTCATGGCTGATATTAAATCAATGCATATGGCTGTAATCAGTAAAACGGAGATATAGAGAAGTTTTTATTTACTCAGCACATTTGTAAATAATGTACAGGGGATACTGAAAGGGTTAAAACGAACCCCCATTTTTTTTTATTTTTTTCCCCTTGCGAACAGTCTTTTGTTGAATATACAACATTCCATACATAAGAATTAAGTGGCAAATCATTCAAAAAAATGAAAATATCCTAGTTTTAAACAAAGATGCATTTCAAAGAAACATACAATACAAGAATATGTCTATTATATCTGAGGCACAAATTTTCCCGTGGATAATACACTGTACAGTTATTTACACATCAGCTGTATAAGAGGAGGTTCATTTCTGAATGCATGTGAACAGAACATACCCATAGTGATGGTGATCAGGATACGGTATGACTGATTGGAGATGTATCCTTTGGAGACTGGGAAATGTCTCTCTATGCCTTACTTTTAATGTTTTTGTACCTGGCTAGAATCCAAAGCTAGGTATTCGTAATAATTATACAACCCACAGTCTCCTCCTCTGTTTTGCTTCAAATAGATAACACACAGGGATAACACACAGGGATAACACACAGGGAACTTCTTCTTTGTCGGCACAGTGGCAGCATGATCCAGCCCAGGAGTTGAGCAGACTTCGGTGGGAAGGGGTGCTAATCAGGGACAACAGCATGGAATCTGTGCACTACAGCAAAATGACAGAGAAACGCTGATAAAAGTCAGTTGTTTACAGGAGATTTTGCCCCTGGGGTGTATTACCAGGTTACATCAGTTCCTGGCAGTGGGGTCCATCAACAGCTGTGTACATTATATGAGCATCAAATTCAGGCCTGGAACAAATGGTACCCAAGTCAAGAAGCATATTTATTGCCCTGCTCTAGGGCAGAGAAAATACATTTCCATTTGTTTATGGAAATACAGAGGCAGACAGCTTAATAAGACCCCGATTTCTGCTGGTGAAGAGACACTTGGATAATAATACTGCTTAGAACTTTAAATTAATTTCAAGAACATAAACATTGCTGATACTCTGAAGGATCTACTCAATATATGCTGATCTGGCCCGAAATGGGGCTAGATCTGTATTTGTAGCTAAATTCAATACGATTCTCCTTACCTAATAAAGGCTGAAATCCCCCAAAATGGGCCGAAATCCCCCCAAATAACCCGAAATTGTCAAAAACTGCCAAGTAATGGGTATTTCAATTCTTAGTTAGTAACTGGAGAATTTTGGGCAGAAGAGTGTAGGTCTGGTGTTTTCCTGTAAAGGACTGAGTGTGGGAGCAGTTCTAGATAACTTGTAGGTGTTGTCTGGCCAGTGGATAGTAGCAGACTGCTCAGTAAACAGTATATCTGCCCTGCCTATATCTGTGTCAATCTCTTATGCTAATTTTCTAGCCTATTGTTTTGTCTGTCTGTCAATCTCTGCACCTTGTCTGCAGAAATTAACAGGCAGACAAAATAAATGGGTAGAAAGTGCTACACACTAGGGCCTAGGCCTCCAACTGCAGCCATCCAGCTGTCTCTATATTACAACTACCATTATTTCCTGTCATTCTAGAAATCTGGTGGGGAATTATGGGGGGTAGTATTTCTGTAGCAGCTAAAGGGTTCAACGTCTAGGCAATAGAGTCTTTAGAGGTGAAATGTGCTGCAGCCCCAGCCCATTGAGCTAGAGCAGAGGGCAGTCCAGGGGCATTTGCCTCTCTGCCCCCAATGCAAGCCCTCCCCTGGCTGTGGGTTGGAAAGGTACTTTGAATGAATACAGTTAAATATACAACACTGCATTTCGCAGAGTCGAAACTAAACACTTCTCTATAGGGCCCATTTTAAATATGCCAGGGATCATTTTGCAAACTTTGCATATATGTCTTTCAAACAAGGCATTTTGTAAAAATACATGCACACATACATATATGTTTAACCCGTTAGTGCCAATGCTTTTTGGTCGTGTCTTAACCTTGGTGACATGGGCTGTTTTAACTTTTCTGCGGTGTTTGTGTTTAGCTATCATTTTTTTCTTTCTCATCTATTGTACCCATACAAATTATATATTGTTTATTCTTTATTGGCATAAAGAATAGGTACCATTATCTTCCTCATATCATATAATTTATTGTTATAAAAACAAAGCACTTTTCTAACTTTTCAATGAAACATCTTATACACAACTTCAAAAGCAAATTAAAAAAACCTTCTAAATAGATTCTAATATTTAGGAATAGGCCATGTTTACATGTTTTACTGTTGTCGTTGGCAAGCTATAGGGCAATAACTGAAAGTAGCGTTTCTTTTGTTACCTGACCTTTCATAAAAAAACAAGTAGCAACAATTTATAAAAAAAATTTTTAACATTAAATTTGGAAACATTCATATAAATAGAATTTAAAAAATATTGTGCCTCATGGAAAATGCAGCTGAAGTACCAAAAATCCTTTAACATCTGGTATATTTTTGCTTCATTGTATTTCAAATAAACATTACAATGTACTCGGTTGCCACTTATTTATTAGTGTAATACGCACACTTATTTATTACCTTGTAGAACCCCTTTTTCCTCCAGAATGGCGGATTCATCATTACTTAGGGGATTTGATCCCTGCTTCCCCGCCAATTCATCCTCAAACATCCTATTCCACTTCATCCCAACCATAGTCATAGTATTGATTCTAAGATGCTGGACCAATTATGTAGTTATTCCATGATCAAAGTCATTCAGGATACATCCTTTTTATATTAATGTTTGGTTGAATAGCAACTAAACCTACTGACCATATCAACATGCTTCATATTTTGACCTGCAGATCCATGATTCTCTGCTTGATTTGAATTTACATTAGCAGGAATAATAATGGACACTAAAAGTAAAAAGTATTAATGTTTAATTTTAATTATGTTGTGTCTATGTAACTTTGAATGTGAACATTGCCTTGTAAATGGAGTTTAGGAGATGCTTGAAAATTTCAATTTGTTCTTTCTGATGAACTGAATTATAAACATTTGTAGTAAGATAATGTTGTTAGTAGATAGCATGTAATATTTAAATTCCTATCTGCTCAATGCTAGTTGTCTTTGTCTTTCTGTATTTAACGCAGTTATCCAAGTGCTTAATGTTTTACATTCGGTCAACTATATTGAGTTTAATTGTGGATTTTGTCTAAAAAGTGTCTTAACAAAATAATAAAAACTTTTTTTGGGGTTCTGGTAAATATATTAGGGATTTGTCCAATTTGAGAATTCATGGTAACCTTCAAAAAACATGGTCCAGCTATATTCTAGTTTCATTCAAAAGTTATCAAAGAAATAAATAAATCGTTCAACATTTAATAGTGACTTTCTGTACCGAGCAATTAGTTCTTAAACAGAGTTATGTTTACAGTTCCATAGTTAGGTTTGTCTGTTCTGAGTCTGACATCATTATGGGAACTTTATATTGTTGTAATAACATTGAAAGCTATAAGTTGCATATAACACTCAAAAGTCAATTATTTAAAAAAGTTTAATATTTGAACTATTGATGCAATGCCTACCTTTTAAAGGACAACTGTAGCAAATAATGAAGGTCTGTGTGCATGTAAAATTTATAAGCATTGTCTCTGCCTGGCTTCCTGAGGGTGAATTCTAATTTTGTGCTTATAACAATTCTGGTTAAATTATTAAAATACCGTATTTTCTCGATTATAAGACAACCCTGATCATAAGACGACCCCCCAAACTTTGGATATTCCTTTAGGAAAAAAACTAAAAGCCTGAATATAAGGACTACCCTATAGGAAAAAAGTTCAACTTGTATATATTCACATGTAAATTGCTTTTTTAATAAAAAAATTATATAAAAAAATGCATTTCTTGTTTTTATTTCCTTTTATGTGCCAATGCTGCCTCTCTCTTTCCCTTGCCCCCAGCTTTATCTCTCTCCCCCCCTAAGTGTTGTCTCTCTCTCCCCCTCCCTCTGTCTCTCCCCCCCTTGTTTCTCTCTGCCCCCCCTCCCCTTGTTACTCTGTGCCCCCTCCCCTTGTCTCTCTGCCCCCTCCTTCCCCCTGTTGCTCTGTCTCTCCCCCCGTCTCTCTGCCCCCCTCCCTCCCCCTGTCTCTGTCACTTCCCCCCTCCCTCCCCTAGTTGCTCTGTCTCTTCTCCCCTCCCTCCCCTTGTCTCTGTCGCTTCCCCCCTCCCTCCCCTTGTTGCTCTGCCCCCCTCCCTCCCCCTGTCTCTCTGCCCCCCTCCCTCCCCCTCACCTGTAACTCGATACGTGCAGACATCCTCCATGCTGCCCGACACGGCAGTCTATTATGACCTCGTCTTATAATTGAGCAAATACGGTACTTATATTTTAATATGAACAGGATACAATGCAATTTTCTAATTAAACATGTTAACAATATTATTCACTCCATCGTTCTAAGCCCAGGTGCTGTGTATCTCAAAAATATGCAAATCCAATATGATAAAGAAACATGCACTCACGGGACTTGAGATATAAAATTCCTCAGTTGATACTTGTAACTATACATTGTGTTGTACATATGGTCGACGTTTTGGTCCGCAATGCGGGCCTTTATTAAATATATAATATTCACATTTTTACACTCTGTCAACCTAAAAACAGCTACTAATTGGGCCCATGCACATACCATTAAGTTGTGTAATAGCAACAATAGTAACATTCCAAGGATGTGGGGCAATGATAACGGCCCCAAGTACATACATGAACTGAACAGCATATCTCAATTTATGCTTTGCTATTATTTCCAGAGATGAATGTTCGGAAGGAAAAGAAAACAATTATTATCATTTGAACTTTGCATATTCTTTTAATCAATACCTTTGTCTAGAAATCAATTTGTGATAAAGTTACAATATTTCCATCACACACCTACTGCTTAAAGGGGAAGATTTCTTATTATCATGCCAATACTTTACTGCAGTATTAAAGCAATGAAGAAATGTTTATGACAGCTACTGAAAAGGTCTCCTTCACTTCCTGGATTTCTTGAAAGGTCCTTCCTGCAATATCCCCAATGTGTGTGGCAAGAATTCTAACTTTTAGGGGTTACAGCTCGATATTCCATAATCACTACATTATAAATTCCATACATAGGAATAGATTGTGGCTATCACTCAAACACACATGGGGCCTACTGTACTTTGCGCATGCAGGTTTTCCAGAAGAATAGTAAACAGTACTTACAAATGTACACACAAAGTCAGAAATCAGTGAAAAGTGAATAGGCTTTTAACTGGTACATGTCTTTACAGGATGGTATTGTGCTGCTTTTTCTTTCTAAGATTCCCAGATCCCCAAAATGTCAATATGTTTTCAAAAAGAGTGTATAACACAGGCCTCTTAGTACAATATGGGAGATAACAAGCAACATCTGGATTCATTATTTTGCTTATATATACCGTATAGTGCCTCTGTTTATTTTTTTAAAAATGTCTCATGTTGCCAACCCAATGTCAACCCTAGCTGATGGTGAAGCATAGAGTGCTTGAATCCCGGACAGGAAGGTCTAGGAGACTCCCAAACTCTAAAGGGCGCCCCACATATTTTTCAGTTGACTCTGTATTTACTGTGTTAGGTGCCATCAAGTCTAGTGAGTAGAAGGATTACTTTGTGCATAATGGTTTTATCATTAAAACTGTACTGTGATGTCTTCATGTATACACCTTTCTGCAGACTACTTATCGGTTCAGCTGACACCTCTGAGTGAGGCAGCTGAGGTCCCAAGACAGATTTATACCCGTATGTGAGTCTCCAATGTGCCAGGTTGGGGCGATTACAGTTCCAGTTATGAAAATGTTTATAGAAAAATATTGTTGCCTAAAGTCAAATGAAGTGAGAATCATGAAAATTCAGCTTGCAAATGTAAGGCATCCTGTTTGGTTTCATAAAAGCAGGTTTATTTGGTGTGAAGCAAAATGAGACTGATAACACTCCCAGTAATAATATTTTTATTGGTCTCCGGAGCCATTTTACACAAGGTGGTGTATGTTGCATTAAGCTTGCCCTTTTTTTGGTATAGTTCCGGCATGTTTAAGTAGCATGTGCCGCAGATTTGACTCAGAACTGAAACTGTCCATTAATTCTTCCATTGACTATAATAGAAGAATAATTGGTAATGCTGATGTCAAACACATGCTCATTCTGAATCTTCATGTATCTCTTTGGAAGCTGAATGATGGCTGACGATCATAAGAAATGGGGTCAATGACAGCTGCAGTGCTGCTATGAACTTCATTTTCAATGATGCTCAGTCACCATTGTTGTGTTTGAAACAGATAATTTAGATATCCAATAAATAGTCAGTGCACAGAGCAAGACGCCACCCAAGTTCTCGATCAGCAAAAAAACTTAAGCGCCTTGCACTCAGTGGTGACGTTAAACTTTATTTGATCGACTAATTGAGTTTGACTTCACCACTGATGCTGGGGTGCTGATGCTTTTTTGCATTGTTGTGTTTGAGCATCTTGAGTAATGTACTCCAGGTACAGTGCCAAAGCTTAAACACGACTCCATTTCAAATGATGTATTGGCTGAGTATTACAGTAGTACATAACAGCATAGGCCAGGATGCTGCACCTCCTGTATTGAGCAGGACAGTCACAATTTAAGATCGCTTCCACAATATGGAAGGAGCAAAAATCAAAAGGGAACAAGAATTAGGTCTCTTCAGTGCAGGAACTACTGCAAACATTAACCACTATCTATTAGACAAAGAAAATTCCTTATTCACAGGAATGTGATGAATATTACTATTTGTGTGTCAGGTTAAACAGTGTTAATTCATAGGACAAAAAACATCCCATAGGGAATGCAACTGATAAAAGATACTACATACTAGGAGAAAACATCCATACAAACATAGTGTTAACAAAAGTGGAATAAAATAGTGCGTGTATACTATGCAGACCTTATTTGAATCCAGTATGTCATGCCACACTAGCAGATTACTGACACGTGAAGCACCACAATATGTCAGACATTCTTCAGTCAGATCAGTGCCATAAAATGTATATGTTTCTAACCTGTAAATTAAGCCTGTGATTATATCCTTTAAAGTCACATTCACATTGGTTCAAATCTGAACAGCAACTATCAATAAATTATATCTGCCCCAACTTACTGGCCAAACTCTACAAAGTTAACTATCTATTGAAAGGAATCTTACTAAATGGATATTATAGCAGAAAATCATGGAACCTGGATGGTGCCTTCATGGTGCCAATAGGAATGAATGTTTTACCTGCATGAATTGCTTTGTCACATTCAATTCACATAGGTTTTTGCAGAGTCTGGCTGCTTTGACAGATACATGCAGGTGTCAAAGGTCTGGTTTAATGATATTTATTAAATACTCAATAAAGATATCTATCTTGCCTTCAGTGGAGTTTCAGTCTCTGACACATCACATGCTACCTCATGACCTGTAAATATTTCCTCATATATAGATATTATAATTAGTTGGACTCCTTAACTTTAATCCACTTGAATGCCGGTACTCTACAGAGCAGACTCCACGCAGTATACCATTGGAAAAATGAATTATCCATACAAAAAAGGCAGCGCCATAACATGTTTCAGTGTAGACATCATATTATCAAAAAAAAAATGATATATATATATATAAAAAAATATATAAGACCCGGCAGCCCTTATGTCATGGGAGGAAATTTTACTGTATCCTGATAGAAATGACACATATTAATAGTGGGCAATTAGGACTTGAATGATCAAATACAAATTATAAGCAACAATACGATTTTATTTAAAATTTTGTATGTTCTTCTTAATATATACAGTTTTAACCTAATTAAGGTGCCATATCATAAAAAGAACTTAAGAATGGAAGAAAGAAAGAGAGAAAGAAAGAGAAGGTAGACAAAGGAATAAAGAAAAGAAGAGAAGAGTATGAAAAAGTCGTATGTCAGCATACAATCCAAATATACTATCCATATGTACTATCTATATGCCTTCCAGGGCCATTAGGTCCAGCATCATCTTTGTAAACCTTGACTTTATCATACTGTGAAAAGGCTGAAACAGCAATGTTGGTTCTCCTTTTGTTTGGTTGCAGCTTACTCTCAATAAGATTACAGGGACTACTCCAAGTCATTCAATATGTTTGGTAGCAGTATGCTTTGCGTACCCACTAGATAGTAGGTGAGTTTAGCGTCTCACCTTTATTGGGAGTGTGCCCTAACATGGTGGATGAGCTTTATATAACCAAAATCTCTAGGGATCTACTCAGGCAGTTCCGATTTTCTATGAGAAAATCAGAGCTCTGAGGTTTGGACTCAATCAGATCACATCAGTGATCCAAATTTCCCTTAAATGTGGGCTACTCAGAGACCACCAATGTGGTTGGCAATCAGCACAAAAATTGTCCATTGTAATTATGTTTTTAGATAGTCCGAAGGGGCAGGTAGTTATATTTTTAGTTGGTTCGGGGGCATTTGAGCAGCCCCCAGATCTAGAGATACAAGGGGGGGGGGGGGGGGCTTATATTGTTTATTAGGCCTGGGGGCTTTTGTTGTTAACTGGCGAACTGAAAATCCTGAAATTCTGTCTGGTTTAGCTGATTTCGGGTAAATTTTCCAGGGGATTTTGGCCTGTATTTAGTACCAGGCAGATTATGGACAAAAATCGTCAGGAATTGCTAATGAGTAGTAGCTATAAACACCGATGGCCCCAAAAGGGGCCAGATCGACCCTCTAGTTTCTATTATGCTTATAGATTTGTTGCCAACTTTATAGTTGAGAGAAGCACAGCATGTTTTGCATTTTTATACACTGTATAGCATATGACACTGCACATGCTTGTTTAGATAATATCCTATTATATAGATGTATATTATTTGAGCCTGTGGCAAGTATATTGCGCCAGCATTACTCTTTTTCCTACCTGAAAAAAATAGTATATCAACACCTTTGCCTATTATCTATATGTTATCATTATATGATAAGCAGCTACTGGTTTGTGTTTACTCTACACTACATACCAATCATAAAAGCAGTGAATTTCATTTCTAAATTAAGGTGTCAAAGTGATGTATTCTCTCCAGTATTATGACTGTCATAATGTGTTGCGTTATTTTAACTAGAAAGTGAACTGTATGGAAATGACAAACTGCAAAAATCAGGCATTAGTAGCTCAGTTGGAAACATTCTCCAACCTATCGATCTCACCAGCTCAGCTATCCATGTCTGATTTATATATTTCACATCAATACCGTTTGCCTGTTACTGAATAGACACTTCTCTCTCCATAATTTAAACATAAAAATAAAACTTTCTTGCTCCAGTCCACATTAACTGAGCCAACATTCTATAACTGCAAAGCATCACTAATAGTGACAAAGGAAGAAGGCAGGTTCCAATGCAACCCAAAGTGCTCTGGGCTGGCAGTAGGTCTGTCACTCAGGGGCATGATACACCTGGCTGCATTGCATCCTCTTGCCCATGGAACTCACATTAGCAAATCCGTAAGCTTGGATGTGTCATCTTCTAACAAAGGTGGCAATTCCACACTGCACTCACACGAACACTCTTGTTGTTATAGACAAGACTTTCCCTCGCAGCACTGCACACCGAGTACGAGATTACATCATCAGCTGCCACACCAATAGGCTGCAAGAGAGTGCAGGTGTCAGGATCCTGGGCCCTGTCACCCACTGGCCAGGGGTCACTTACCATCTCCAGGGTCCCCTGCTTCTCTGGTATCACGCTGGGGGATTGCGCCGCCGTGTGATAGGCTGCATAGCCGGTCTCGAGGTACATGCAGGCCGCGAGTAACGCGTGCTTCCGCGTTAGACTTTCAGAGGGGGCGTGTCTCTGTACCTGTTGGCGCCCTTGCATTGGTGGATGCAGGAGAGGCGGGGGAGGAGGCTGACACTTCCCCAAAGTGTCCCATAGAGACCTATGGAGAGGGGGAGGAACTACCTGGGCTGAAGGGCAAAGCCTGTACTGACAGCCCTATATAAACCCCTCACACACTTTTGAGCTGCTAAGCTTGGTTCGTCCTGCTTGGTTCCCTTTTGCCTCCAGAGATTACCTGATTCCATGTTTGACCTTCTGATGCCTGACCTCGGCTTGTTCCTGGGCTTCTCTGACCTCTCCCATCCTGACCCGACTTGTTTCCCGTTTTTGATCCTGCGCTACATACCCCGACTCTGGCTTGTCCCCTTTTTGGCATCACCGCTGCCTGCATTAAAACCTGGCTCATCTGCATCATCCTTGTGGCACAGTTATTTGTACCCTGCTCTATGCTCCCGAATACAGACCCAACAGCAGGAGACAAAATCTGTGCAAACAGAGGCAAAGATTTACACTGTAACACAGACAAATTTGCAGTACGAACTGAGCATAAAACACTGGTTGCTGTCTCCTATTACCTATGTAATGATCAGCATAAGTGTCTCCGACCCCACAGTTTAAACAATGTTCCTGGAACACACTCTACTTTAGGACTCTACATCGTCCCATAATAGTGCTGCCCAGGGAACATGGGTACTCTAACTCTGAAACCAAGTGGTAGTCACAAACTAATCCTCTCAGTGCTGCAATTCATGCATGCCCAGAAGTCATTGGAGTTGTGTGCAAGTATGCCAGTGAATCATAGGTGACAGCATGGCACAGACCAGGTCACAATAATGCCGTGGTCTTGCTTTACAATTCTTTAACTACAAAAAAAAGAACAAATGTGCACCCAGATCAGTGCTCTTGTTCCTGATCCTTCTACTGCGCCCTTGTCTCTGATTTCTACTCATCTCAATTACCCATGAATGTCTACAAGATTTTTCCAGGGGGGGGTGGGGCAAAATAATAAATCAGGGATGGACTCACGGTGTGTGGAAATCACAACAGTAATAACAGCCAAAGTGATATAATGAGGAGGCAGAACTCAACTTCTGACAGCTCAATGCATTTCACTCTATTAGTGCAAAAGATCCCTCCATGGGACCCCCAATACCTCCCCCCCATTGTTTACCTTTGTTGGCTCATGAGAGGGGTTTCCTGGTGGGAGGCACATTTTACAAAAGTTTGCAGTGTGGGTTATGGGGGATGTTCTGGGTCTGAAATGTGGGTACTGGGGCATGTCCTGGATGTGCAATGCGGGTGATGAGGTACATGCTGGTGAATGTCCTGGTTCTGCAATGAAGATGCTGGGGCATGTTCTGGGTGTACAATGTGGGTAAAGGGGGGAGTGCCTGAATTTCGTTGCCCCTAGGGCACAACAAAACCAAAATACACCACTGCCCCAGGGGACTCCTGAGTGACTGTTATCAAATGAGGGGCTTGAAGAGCAGTAGCCGTACAAGGGGGCAGGGCATTCACCATTTGCGCTATCCTCCCTGCACTTGGTATCTAGAGAGCTTGGATGAGGTGCACCCCATGCAGCCACCTGAGTTCAGCTCTATCTTGGGGCAGTGAATTGCTGCCTCGATCCCGTGTAAGGGCTAGCTCTGGGTATCATTAATTAATATTCTCTCCTTTTTCAATTATTAAGGCATATGATAGGTCTGGCATAGGTGACCACCATGTAAAGTAAGTTCGCAAATTATGTTTATCATGACCTATAACTGTATTCTCGAAGAGGCTTCTTGAAGGGAGGTACAATAACAAAAAATAGTAAAAGTTGTACCTGCTACTCTACAGGAGTCGTATTGAGGCGTGCAAGTCTCTGATATGAGTGTGGTGTACGGATTGGACCTCGTGAACGTCAAAACGTTGGACATTGGTAATAAGTCCTCTAACCAGATACTGGTGGGATTCTGGGGATTAGAATTTTTTTTTTTTTTTTTTTACAAAATCAGGAAATAATTAGATAAGATCACAAAAAAAATACTGTAATGTATAATCTAACGAGACCGTAGTCTGGAAGGAATCCACAGAAATAAAATTCACAGTAATGTGCAGTGTGTTATTACTATGGAGTCTGTGTGACACTCAAACACTGCACATCACAGTAAGTTTTATTGCGGTGGAGTCTGTGATATGCTCATACACGGCACATAATTGTGAGTTTTATTGCTGTGGAGTCTGTGATACACTCACGTGCTGCACATTACTGTGGGCTTTATTGCTGTGGCATCTGTGATACACTCTTGCGATGTACATTACCGTGAGTTTTATTGCTGTGGAGTGTGATACACTGAAAAGCTGCACAAGACTCCACAGCAATAAGACTCACAGTAAAAAAAAAAAAAAAAAAAAAAACTTACATTATTTACACACAGCCACACATAGAGCCTTACACATAAAACAGATACACAGTCACACATATACAAAGAAAATCAGTTACACACACTTAACAACACACAAATACTCACATACATACACAGACTCCCACTTACACAAACTCCAACATGCGGCAAGTTGAACAGGAAAAAATTGCACGTACAGCAACATTGTACCATTTCATTTCTGCACTTTTTGAGCATTGTTTGTCTGCTAAAGTATCACTTCTGCTAATTGTATTGCTCTATT
Organism: Pelodytes ibericus; assembly: GCA_036172795.1. Taxonomy (NCBI): domain Eukaryota; kingdom Metazoa; phylum Chordata; class Amphibia; order Anura; family Pelodytidae; genus Pelodytes; species Pelodytes ibericus. The sequence continues at coordinate 208,774,582 of CM069857.1, read as the reverse complement.
TGTTATGTACTGTATCTGGTTTCCGGTTAGATGTTTTGAATTTTTTTATTTACTTTTTTAAGGTGTGCATCAGTCTTTTATACAATATACTTACACCAGCCCCATTATTTATTTTTTATGTTTCAATCACTGACAAATAACTGGGAGTTTTACTTAGTGTAATAAAAGCCATTTATGAGCAGTATATTTACTGCACCTCAGCTTGTTCTGTGCTTTTTTAAACTGTGACTTGTTAGAAACCTACTTAGCTTTGGTGTGCTTTACTCCCAGTAGGTAAATACAGTCTGTTCGACCTCTGATTTATACGAATGCCTTAGCAATTTCACTGCTTTCTTTTTCTAAACGATCATATTGTCTGGTTTATTGTCAGGTGATCGTCACACCAATACTGAAACTGGGATTTTATATAAGACCACACAATTTGGAAAACAAATCGCTTTCTGCTTACCTGCAGTCTGCAGACGTGTGTCCCTATTCTTCCTGTATAAGTAAGAACACCTGAGAGGGTCACTCCTCCTCAAATGGAAACAGGAAAATCAACTTTTATAAACAAGGGATGAAGGTAAATTCCTCATTTATGAAATCACCCAAAGCAACACTGACACAAACCTACTGCCAAAAGGAATTCAGTGAATATCTTAGGAAAACCCTTGCTTTCAGATTGAGAAGATTAGGATTTGCTTCCTTTATTATGAATATAGTTTTTGATATTAACATGAATCTGAACATTGTATTTGTTGTGTTGTAATTTAATGTGTCACTAAACATTTATGGGTTTTTTTTAACTTTAGCTTTACCAATAGAATAAAAAGTTAAAATTCTGGTGCTACTTGCCTGAAGTTAACCTGCTGAGTATCTTACACACAGGTTTACTGTCAGCACGTGCACAGACAATTAAAGTGGTAGTAATGTTATAGTTAAAGTCCCCTCTTTAGGGAAAATATGTGTTGTGGCACTTTAAGGTCCTATTCATCTACTTTAGTGGAGCATTCTTTTGTGCACTCACATTCATAGTTTTTGAATATCCTCCTCTGAGTGTACAGTTGTATGCTCAGAACTGTATAGGCCAAATACTTTCCCCATTGAAAATAATGGGGCAAGCAGTACAGGTATTTTGGGCTGCCATTGGAGGGTGTCAGGCAATACCCTTGTCATGGGCCTGGCTGTCTCTGGGGGGTGCTGACTGTGGAGATCAAAAGCTCTCCCCTCATAGTCTGCTCTGTGGTGAGGCAGCACGGTGTCTGTGTGCTGACACGGTGCATGCATCCTCCCATGCTGCCATCCTGCGATAAGTCCTGGGTGTGCAATGTGGGCATATTCTGACTGTGTAATGTGGGGGATGGAGCCTGTCCTGGGTGTGCAATGTGGCTGTTGGAGCATATCCTGGGGTAAGTCTTGGTGATGGGACATGTCCTGGGGTAAGTGACAGTACTGGGTGTGCAGTATGGTTGATGGGGGCATGTCCTGGGTGTGCAATGTGGGTCCTGGGGCATGTCCTGGGTGTGGTGCATAAAGCAATGTGCATAATACAGCTCAACAGTGATGTTATGGGACTCCATCTAAAAATATGCATGTTTCCGTCACCAAGTGTGGGCACATTGCACTGGGCTGCCCCCTGTTGGAACGCCTCTGATTGATTACTAAAGAGGTGCAGAGAATGCCCTTTTGGAAGCAGAAGGGCATTGTTAGTTCCTAGTAAACTACTGCAAAAAGTTAATTTTAAAGGTAATTGCAGTAAAAAATCTAAAAAGTAAAATGTTACACAAAATAACTAAATGGATATCGGTTATTAAAATGTCAGCATTAACCCCTTTGCAACCTTATGACGAGTTAACTCGTCATGCAGTCTAGCCGGCGGTGCAGCACCCGAGGCAAAGCTCCTGGACCCGCTCGGTGGATTTCCGGGAATGTGATCGCAGTGATCGAATGCAAATTAGATGGCAAAGTCAATGTGTTCGCACATTGTCTTTGCCTCTAATTCACTCTCTGTGCTTCAAGAACTTATAGTGAAGCACAGAGAGTGACCTGCAAGTGAAAAATAAATAAATAAAGAACATTTCAGGAATGGAAAAAAAAAAAAAAAAAAAAGAAGTAACCCTTTCCTTGCTGTTTCCTTCCTCTTTATGGCCCTCATTTTGTTTGTTTTATTTTGTTTTCAATTTTTAAAATAAATATCATTGTTATGTATTTATTTAAAAATGTGATTCTTATGGCTCACTCTTTTGTTTAGGGGGGTTTGGGAACCAATATTTTTCTTTTTTATTAGTTAGTTAATTAGTTTGGATAAGTGAGTTAGTGTTGCACTAGTTGTGTAGCTTATTATTGGGAAATTAATGGGGAAAAACATTTTTTCCCCCAAATTTCCTCTTTTATATGTTTTTTGAATACTAAAATGTACAGTGCCTTGCAAAAGTATTCACCCCCCTTGGCATTTTTTCGTGTTTTGTTGCCTCACCACTTGGAATTAACATGGATTGATTGAGGATTTGCATCATTTAATTTACAAAACATTTGAAGATTTTTTTTATTTATTGTGAAGCAAACAACAAATATGACAAAATACCATAACAAGTCAATGTGCTTAACTATTCACCTCCCTAAAGTCAATACTTTGTAGAGCCACCTTTTGAGGCAATAATAGTTCCAAGTCGCTTTGGATAAGTCTCTATGAGCTTGCCACATTTTACCTCTGGGATTTTTAACCATTCCTCCTTGCAAAACTGCTCCAGCTCCTTCAAGTTGGATGGTTCGCACTTGTGAACAGCAATCTTTAAGTGTGACCACAGATTTTCTAAGGTCTGGGCTTTGACTAGGCCATTCCAACACATTTACATGTTTCCACCTTAAACCACTCAAGTGTTGCTTTAGCAGTGTGTTTGGGGTCATTGTCCTGCTGGAAGGTGAACCTCCATCCTAGCCTCAAATCACGCACAGAGTGGTACAGGTTTTGCTCAAGAATATCCCTGTATTTAGCACCATCCATCTTTCCCTCAACTCTGACCAGTTTCCCAGTCCTGGCTGCCTGGAAAACATCCCCACAGCATGATGCTGCCACCACCACGTTCCACTGTGGGGATGATGATCTTTGAGTGATGTGATGTGTTGGGTTTGCGCCAGACATAACTTTTTCTTTGATGGCCGAAAAGTTACATTTTAGTCTCATCAGACCAGCGCACCTTCCTCCATACATTTTTGGAGTCTCCCACATGCATTTTCGCAAACTCAAAACGTACCTTTTTGTTTTTTTGCTGAAAGTAATGTCTTTCTTCTTGCCACTCTGCCATAAAGCCCAACTCTATGGAGCGTACGGCTTATTGTTGTCCTATGTACAGATACTCCAGTCTCTGCTGTGGAACTCTGCAGCTCCTCCAGGGTTACCTTAGGTCTCTGTGCTGCCTCCTTGCCCGGTCCATAAGTTTTGGGGGGGGGGGGGGGGGGGGGCGGCCATCTCTTGGCAGGTTTGCTGTTATACCATGTTCTTTCCATTTGGTTATGATAGATCATCAAAACCAAATGGATATTTATTTATAACCTAACCCTGACTTGTACTTCTCAACAACATTGTCGCTTACTTGTTTGGAGAGTTCCTTGGTCTTCATGGCAGTGTTTGGTTAGTGGTGCCTCTTGCTTAGGTGTTGCAGCCTCTGGGGCCTTTCCAAAAAAGGTGTGTATATGTAATGACAGATCATGTTAGATTGCACACAGGTGGACATCATTTCACTAATTATGTGACTTCTGAAGGTAATTAGTTGCACCAGAGCTTTTTATGGGCTTCATAACAAAGGGGGTGAATACATCCGCACATGACAATTTTCTGTTTTCTATGTCTAAAAAATAGTTTTATGTATATATTTTTCTCATTTCACTTCACAAACTTAGACTATTGGGTTCTGATCGATCACATAAAATTCAGATTAATAAAACATTGAACTTAAGGCTGTAATGTAACAAAATAGGTAAAAAGTCAAAGGGCTGAATACTTTTGCAAGGCACTGTAAATAATTTTTATGTATAGGGTATCAAAAGAAAGCTCTAACTGTCCCTGAAAGGGTTAATATGCATTCTTCAGTATGTAATATAAAAATACACAGTGTAATGTGTTTCTATAAAATACATAAATGGAAAATTAGTCTGTCAATTCAAGAAGTAAGGCTGAAGTTAACCATTTGATTCCTTATTTACAGCCCAGTAGTGGAAAGACAGTGGAACACAGGTATGAGCATTTGTTAAGTTAAATGGTTGTTTGGGAAAATTATTTACAGCCTGTCAAAATTAATTTAAGGATCCCTCACATTGGGATTTCTTATTATAGAAGAGTCCCAGACAATATCAGATTACCAGATGTAAATACATTCCATATCCCCCCAAAATACTGTATTTTCTTAAATATAAGACGATCTTGACTATAAGATGACCCCCCAAACTTTGGATTTTAATGAGTGGGGAATAAAAGGGCTAAATATAAGGTGACCCTAAGGGGGAAAAAAAAAAGAAGAACTTCTGCTAGGAAATATTGCTACACGTGTAAAGCTCACAAGACCATATCATTTCCCTGGTGTCTAATGTAGGATGTCTGTGTACTCAGCCAGTGGACAGACATCTTCTCCAGCTGCCTCTCAAGGCAGCGGAGAGTAAGCCTGTGTGCCAGTTGAGTGCACAGACATCCTGCTTACTCTGTGGGCAACCAGGATCTCAGTCTTGTAATTGGACCTCTTCTTTGAGATTCGATTACAAAGTGACCCCGACTATAAGTTTATTCATTTTTTTCTGAAAAAAACATTACCTTATATTTGAGCAAATACAGTAACTTCCTGAGTTAATAAGCAGAACTTCACATGAAAGTATTAATAACCACCAACATTTATATTGCTTCTTTATTGTTGTTTAAGTATAGAATGGTGTCTTGTTAGGTGCATAATCTTTGAAACCAACTTGTTTTGTTAGATTCAATTATTGATTTTTTTTTTTTTAACTGAATATGTATAGGGTTATAATCACAATATTGTTTAGCTTTTTGCAGATTAGTAAGTATGTGTATTTGTTAAACCTTTTTTTTAAAAATGTATTTGTGGATGTATTATGTTCGAGCAAAATAGTTTGTTTTACAAATAGTCCAAAAATATTAAAACCGTTTTACATACAAACATGTGGCACAGTGTGTACATTCCTTCCCAAATAGCTTCCACTAAACATTTCCTCAGAGGTCATTAATATTTAGAGGCTGATTGACTGTAAACTGAATGGTCACATGAACTGCAAAAGTCAGGCATGAATAGAGGAGTTGGAAATCATTAAGACTTCGTACAGTCATGTGTCTGAGAAGATTACCAAATGAAGTTTGAAAAAATCAAAAAAACAGTGGAATGTGTGTGTGTTTGTGTGTGAACCACACTACACAGAAATGAGTGATTTATTTTTATACATAGGTAATACAGAATATTAATTACAGCAGGACAGTGTTTCCAGTTAAATAAAATTTAAAACTTTTATTCACCCCCCTCCAATATAAAATTACTAAATTAATATTTTGAAAGAACAATATGATCAAAGCTTTAAATAACACCACCATTACCACAGTAATCATCACCACCAATACATACTCTTTGCTTTGGCAAAATAATAATAAAAAAAAAAAAAGTATTTTTCTTTGTTTTAAACAGTGTATAAACCTAACATAGCAAAGACTGTATACATCTTTGTATTGCACTCATTTATGTACAAGAATAAACTGTAAAGACAAAATATAGAGCAGGTAAAATGAATAAGCACATTTTCTACCAATAGAAGTTTTAGTGATGGACATTAAAAAAATGCATAGAAATGTAACACATTTATGTACAGAAATAATGGGCTGCATCAATTAACAATATGTACATTGTACTCAGTATCTTCTTTCCTGGACGGCAAAAATAATGGGAATTTGTGCAGTGATAAGTCAGGATTTTACCTCTCTGTGTCAAATACTTTTAATTTGGAAGCTCACAGATTAAAAAAAACAATCCATAGCTGAAATAAAGATACTGAAACCTTCTTCAATATTCAATATCAAAAAGAAATATTAGCTTCAGAAACAGAGAAAGTAAAAAGGAATGTTCATTGTTTTTGGAAGATTAAAAAAAAATAAAAAGAAAAAATAAATAAAAAGGAAAAAGCCCTGAATACATTAAAACTTGCAAGCTGTGCTTGGTCACAAAGCAAACATGTAAACTTTAGTGTAACATCTCATCTTCTTTACTGTACATTCCTAGACAGCTACAATCCTAGTCCTAATGTGCTATTGTCGTGACTCTGCTTCATTCGGAAGAAGTTACATACCTAGCATAAAAATATTAAATACACATTTCTTTAAGATATTGAAATTAAAAAGTCAGTATTGCCAAACTTTATAACCAAACAGAAAAATGTGTAACATTTCACTTCCTACAAATCACAACCACGGATTTTGTTTGTTCCACCTGTTCCAGTTTGTCCTTTGGGAACTATGAAGTGCTTGCCAACTTTTTTGTCCCAGACTTTGAAGCTCTGGAATGCATCCTGAGTTAGCCATACACAAGGCATATTGTGAAATGAAGGGGACGATAAGTGATCATGCAACGGAGGAGGAGCTGGTCATTCCCTGTACTGTTGTGCTCGTAGGAGTCCCACTTATGGCATTAAAAATGTGAAGTGAATTCGGCATTACACTGATCTTCTCTTCCCCGCACCAAATCTTAAAGAGAGAGAAGCAAACAAAAAAAAAAAAGGAAAAGAATTAGACTTTTTTTTTCCGAACAAAGATGAATTTATTTATTAAACACCAAAAAATTTGTAAATAAAGCTTGCATTACCATCCCATCTGTACATGTGTGCATGGAGGAAGAGAAAGAGAAACAAGCATTGGAGCTGGTTATTCAGTGACCCAGAATACAATATATTTCAAAATAAAACCAAACCACCAAATAGTGACTGATACGGAAGGCTGAGCTACCATTCTCCTGAGGAAGCCAGTTCATGTACTGGTGACATAGTGAATGAATAAATAAACCCTGGAGCAGTGGATTGTCATTTAATACAGGTTTACTACAAGTTTTAATCATATTTTTTTTACATCCATGTTGTCTGTGCCATCACTTTAACTCTAGGGAAACTTTACCATTGGTGTGTCTTTTATTGTTTAAGGAACATGTAATAAATAATATTTTCTACATGTATTTGATGGCCCTTCTCTATACACTGGTTTGTGAGTGCATACATATCTGAACTGTGTGGTTTGTATATGGTTTGAACAGTATGTCCTCATACACATGCAAAACACTAATGATTAGTACACATCACAGTGTTGGATTCATAGTTTGCAAATTGCAAACAAGTTTTACTTATCTTTATATATTTACAGTTACTCTACTTCAGCTATAGTATTAACATCCCCATATCAGTGGCAGGCCATTCATTGATCTACAAAATCTTATAGGGATTAGCTCTCAAAACGTATTTTTTTTTTTATATATGAAAGGTCATTTCTCCGCTTTAGATCAATTTTGAATGGTACTTCTGTATAGCACGCACACACACACACACACACACACACACACACACACACACACACACACACACACACACATATATATATATATATATATATATATATATTCTTTGTGGGGAAAAAACAAAACACTAGGGAGAAATCATTTTGTGAAGGTGCTGCTTCCCTAAGAGGTCCGATGACCACTGGTTGCTCCTTGTGAGGAGTCTTTTGTGTCAATCATGTAAGATGGGAGGGAATGTAAATGAAAATGCGAATGTGTATCTGAATACTTATGGTTAGAAGGATGACTGTGGAGCAGGTGCGAATATGTAGAAGATGGAAGCAGGCAGACAGTGTGTCAGACATAAGGTGTCATCACTGTAGTATGAGAAGAAGCACAGAACATTCTGAAAATTGTTGTTGGTTCCAGCACATTAGACCAGGAGAAATGATAAGTACAAGAGGAAGCTTTTTATTTGGCATGTTTTTTTGTTTTATGATTTAATTCCTCTAACACATTCATTCCAAGTTTTAAGTGCCTCTGTAAGTCTGTGTGTAGCCTATTGTTAAGAACATACTTACTTGCTCATGCATTATTTCAGAAAGATCTCTGACCATCTCTCTGTAGTTTGCTTTCATTTCTTCTTGATATTCAAACTGATTTTCTTTTATGAGTTTTTCATTAACACACAAGGCTTGACCACATGCTTCCACAAATTGCCTAACAGAGAAAGTAAGGTTAATAACAAAACTATCCAAGCATTGATACAACGGCAAATATGGGAAACAAATGAACATACTGCCCTATAAAGAGGCCCTTCACTAAGATAGAAATTGACTGAGCATCACTAACAACTGGTGAGTCATGGTTAGCCAATACAGGGTTAGGTATTCCAGATGTGAAGACACTGTGCCTGGGATGGTTTACCATAACATGGCTGAAAAGTAGTACACACCAACTGGATCAGTTGTCACTGGCCTAAGCACTCTACATGTCAGGACATCCGTAAACACTACAGGAAACATAGTGCATTGCAGTTGGAGTGTCAGTATCTTACTACAAGCACTCCAGCTGTTGTGGAATACACTTTTCATGATAATCAGCCATTATACAATGGTCTTCATCTGTTCTTCTTCAACATCTTGAGCAGGGAAAGGGTGGATGACAGACTTCTTGGACTGGTATGAAAGCTCTGCTACGTCTCAAATCATGGCACATATTGGTAAATGGAGACACACATGGCAATGCCAGTACCTGAATACTTCCTTCAGTTGTTTGATTTTGTTGTCTGGATATCGCTTTGTGTTCATGTCATCCAAGAAAACTCTTGCATATGCTAGAGGGCCTGCATTTACCTAGGGGGAATATAGGAAATTATTAATACACAAGATGAGCCACTGAACATAATTCATTTGACATGAATATGTAAGAAAAGAGCAATGCATATATAAGCATATAGGGCAATGCAGAGGTATCACTGAATGGAGCTAAACTGAACAATAACAAGAAATACAATCATAGTTACATTAAATATAGAAGGGAAACTATGCCAGTCTTACCTGGACACTGACACTGCCCTGTAGTTTTAACTGTAATTTGATCATATCCACTTCAGTAGAAGAGCATAGTTGTCGGAGCTCCGCCACCTTCTTGCTCATTTCATCTATCGCCACCTCAATGGGACTGAGATCTGTATGGTGCTGATACATTACAGGGATTCTCTTCTTCACATAGGGAAAGCAGTGAATGGCTGTGGGGGCAAGGCATATAAGGTCAATTCAAGGTTTTTTTATAGGTTTCTTTTCAGATTATAATGACATAAAAACTTAACTTTTGCACCTGACATTATGAATTTATTGTACAAGACGTGTTGAGTAACTAAATGTACCGTAAGTTTAGTATTTTCCTGTGGTGTAGTAAAGTCTATAACAATTTGTTTTATATTGTATGTGGGCATTTGGAGACTGCTTCAGAGGGCTGCGTTTTATGTGTGATACCATAAGTACTACCATTGTTATTTATACCTTTTTTGGGCACTTTGTTTATTTGCACAAATCCCTTTGTTTTTTCACGTGTAGTAAAGTCTCACAGCTTACATACGTTCATGCTAGAGTGTAAACAGGGCTCTCTACCTCATTCATCGAATGTAGTCTGTAATTCCATTTAATAATCACTACAAAAGTGAGTGAAAAAGATGAATGGAATGCAATAGTCTGTGTTTTTAATATTCTATGTTTGCAATTTGATTTTCAGAGAATGTCTAGAGTGAGAATGCATTAGTTGATTTTATAAATTCAACAGCTATATATAAAAAGATATATTGCCATAAAGGTTAAAAGCAGCTAAAAAAACAACAAATTGCATAATGTTGTATGTCTCCTTTAATTTCTGAAATGATATTTTTTACCCGTCAGTATTGTGCGACGTTTCCACTGCTCTTCCACGCCACCTTGTCTTTTTCCAGACATTGTAAATGGCATCTCAAACACAAAGCGGCGGATATTGTGACTCTTCTCAAACTCTGTTTTCCTTTCTAGCAATTCCTTTTCTTCAAAGTACGGTGTGACATGTGTCACTTGAATGTAAGCATACTTAGAGTCCAAATCTTTTGGATTGACCTTTGATAAAAAAACAAAACAGGAAATAATGATCATTGCACTGACCTCTCTAACAATGAAATACTGCTGCAGTACAGATTTTATACAAGGTGTTGGATCGCCTATATGCAAGCTGTAGTTATATATTTTTGTTTTATAACAAACTCTTCTTCTCGAATAGCAGCACGGATTTATTTAACTTTCTTCGCTAGGAAACACCCTACAGCCTGGATGAATTAAACTAAATTGAAAGGAATATCACCAAATGCAAACATGTCAGCACGTTGTGATATTTATTCACAGGGCAAAGCCTTTTTAGGCTAAGCTACAATTCAGTCAATTTATAAAATCCACACCTGTGCGCTAATTGTTCCACTTTCAGAACTTTGCCCAAGTCTTGTTCATTCTATATAACATCCAATATCTCCATCATTATTACCCATGCCAGTTAAATATTCATGAAAATAATCTAGAGACCTGCTTGTGTTTAAAACCTATGTTTTAGAACCTATGATGAAGAACACTTGTGGCTCACAGCCTTGCAAAAACCCATGATTCCTACAGATCTCTTAGTCCTCCTTCACAGTTGTGCATTATGTACAGTACAGCACTATGAGGTCAAATTTAATTCTCTGTACACACTAGACCACACACTAAAGACATATCTTTGCACAGACCATGGTCTCAGTGTGAAGGCCATGGGGAACTTCATTACACGACTGTCCAGCTGCACCACCTTATACTTCTGAATGGCATACAACTCTTCACATTAACCCCTTCGCGAAAATGGACGTGTCAGGCACGTCCTGCCTGGAACTGTGTTCCCGACAATGGATGTGCCTGACACGTCCTGCGGTGAAACGAGCGGACGATGTCGAGGAAATAACCAGCACGAAATTTGGTCTCTGGAGCGATCGTCTCACGGAGCGATCGTGGGCGCCATATTCACGGAGCAGCATGCCCTCTTGTGGTCAGAGCTTCAGAAGTGAAAACAAATTCACTTCCGTCGCTCTGAATATGTTGTTTGACTTCTCCTAGAGGCAGTCAGCAACATTGCAAAGTAAAAAAATAAATTAATTATCTTAAAACTAGGATTAAAGTTAGATTAGCTGTTAGGGTTAAAATTAAATATTTTATAGCATAAGGGAAAGGGTTAAAATTAAAATGTATTAAGGTATAGCATAAGGGTTAGAGTTGGGGTTAAATTTAGGGTCAAAAGGTAATAACAAATAACTTGCAAAAAAAATACAGAAAAATATGTAAACATGCATATTTCTGAACTCAGGACAACATTTAGAAACTATTTAGACGGGGTCTTTTTTAATGATTGTATTAGTGTAAATTATATTTTAGGTCAAAGTTAGAAAAAGTGTTTGTTTTGTTTCATCATATTTTATGATTTCTTTTGTAGTAAATTATAAGATATGATGAACATAATGGTATCTAATGAAAGCCCTTCTTATGACGATAAAAAAAACATATAATGTGTGTGGGTACAGTATGTAAGAAAATTACAGCTAAACACAAACCCCCCAGAAATGTCAAAACAGCCATTGTCACCAAGGGAAAGTCAAGGTCAAAATGTCTTGTCCCTAAGAGGTTAAGAAGGTCCACCGTACTTATCTAAATAATGCTTTTGTTACTAATTGGCACATACCTTGCCAGAATCCTGAATCATTTTGACATTTTCAGCACCAAATTTATCAGAGTAGAGCTTCAACAGTCGTTGGGAAATTTCTGAAAGCGGGGTAAGTTTGGGCTCCTTGTAAATATATTCTTTGCCATCTTCTTCTTCAAAGAACCCCTAATATAGAGATTTATTGGAATTCAAAACATGTTTGGTAATAGAATAATCTTTACATGACTTCATGCTACTACTTCAACTGGATTGAAACAGTGATTGTGAAATGTACGTAGCACTCACGGCACAAACAAACAAGATGAACAAATTATGTTGTGATCGTAAAGTAAAGTAAAAAACAACAACAATACAAATGTTTTTTTTTAAATATTTAAAGGATAATATCATCAAGTACTGGAGGATAGAAATCAAGGCCACTGTAGAGAAACGTGTTTGTTCCCAAGAAGTTAGCTTGTAGGCGCTTCTGCAAACAGATTTTAATAATAGGGTATCAAAATCCTGCCCTCCAACTACTGACTGATCACGTCTCAAATTGCCCTCTCAACCACTTTTGACAACACAAGATTATGGGAGATATAGTTCATCAACAGATGGAAGGCCATAGTTTGACACCCTGCTTTAGTTCTTAAGTTGGACAAGTACAGTGTCTCCCTACTCCTGTTAAAACATCACTCTCTTATGCAGCACTAGGTTTTTTCATCTGCAGAACCGTGATATTAATAAAGACAGATCATCTTTGAAAGAAATAAGAAAACATCAAACATTAAAGCCTACTTAATATGCGCTGATTAGGGCTGAAGTCAGTCAGATCCAAGCATAAATCTGAACTGCAGGTTTTTATACAAATATGGCTGTCAACACACAATCGGCAATTTCCGCCGATTTCAGGACGGCTTTCGTCCACATTTAGCTCAGGGGTCGGTCAGCCAAATCCAATGGATTTAGCTTACTCCTCAAGGACCAAACCACCTCAAAATTAGCACAAAATCAGTGGGAATTGCCAAATTTCAGGAAGTTCAATACTCCAGATTTTAGCTGTGGAATTGAACAGAAAAGTGTAGAAGATTTAATGTACACATAGTTCAAACACAAAAATATTGAAATACTATTATAACATGCTAATGTTACATTGGCTGATTTTCCTGTCGATTCAACATCACTTTGTTGGTGGTCTCACCAAAGTGATCCAACTGGGTTCAAAACTTGGAGCTCCAGTTTTCTAAAGAATATCAGAGCTACCGGAGTCAATCCTTAAGTAGATTTTGCAAAACATAATAATCACAATATGAATTACACTGGTTTTGAATATGGCAAGGCATTTTATTACGATGTAAGAAATCTACTAGCACATAAATGTAAACCATTGCCAAATAATACCACAAGAAAAAAAAATAGTTTTCAAGGATAAAGGCAAACAATATAAATTTCAGTGTATATAATAATAATTGGGACTTTTGCTAAGGGCAAAGCAGAGAGACACTGATAAAAAATAAAAACTGATTGCCAGATATCCAACCAGAGTTGCATCCAAATGGCATCTTAGTTCTAAGATAATATAAGAATATAGCTAGAATTCAAATCATGGCCACAGACCACAAACTGCACAGATGAGAATACACTAACGGCAGTGGCCATTGGCTGCGCAAACACTCCATACTTGTGGAAAAGCTCCCTTACATGTGTGAATAACACTTTACCGGCTACAGAAGCAAACACATGACAGCTGTGTCTACACTTTCTTGCTCTCAGCAAAGATTGTGAAAGAAAAAAAAAATGGAGGAAAAACTCTAATGAAGTGAATGATATGATGACAAGAGTGGAGTGAAAGAGGGATGAAGAAACATTTAATTTATGACAGGATCCACATCAAACCAAGAGTTTCAGTGCAGTAAATGGGAATGTAATGTCCACTCGTCACTCATTTACTGTAATTACCTCCACATCTGTTTCACTGTCTGTAAACTGGTATTGCTATAAAATTATAACAAGGGATAAACATAACAAAAATGACAGTTAAATTATTGCAGGCAAGAGCTGCACACATTTCCCAAAGGCAAATAGCTCCCAAAAACAGTTTACATGGAAAGCCTTCATTGAATCAAGCACAACTGCACATGGCCAGTGTGAGCGTTTTACAGACTTGCTGAGTGAGGGCATCAAAATGGAAGACTAGTTGGCACATCATGGAGCAGCCAATCATTTTAACACTAACATGCATTAGACACACACGCACACAGCAAACTGGTGATTTCGAAAACTACTGATGGAGAACATTTATTCCTAACGGAAGGGAAAGTGTGGAGGGCTCAACTTCGCTGTGGCAAGAAATGCAAATGTAGAACTCATACTTGCAAACCACACTAAAGCAACAATCAGAACCAACACAATCTGCTCATTGACTCCTGGAACAAAACTTACCGCTGCCTCAAGACAGTAAGAAAATGAAATAAAAACAAAACAGAAGCAATAAACATTTTACTAGTGCAGTTTCATAATCAAAACAATATCAAAAGATATGTCAGGCACTGTACTGTTGACTGCCATTAAGGTAGCCTTTGAAAGAAATTGTAAATCTTACTTGTCCAAAGAAGGCCACTCGAAAGTAGGTTCCCAGGAGTCTCTTTCCTGTGTGCATCACCTCTGTCACTTTACTGTAGGCTCGATGCAGGGTGTCATACAAATGTGCCAGCCTCTGTAAGGACAGTAACAATGAGCAGTGAACCAGATTACTTCAAAACAAAATACCATTTTGTAAAAGTAGATTTTATGGTTCACTATACACAGAGATTATGTTCCCGTGCTTCTGCTACTGTAATAACTCTTGTTATTTTAAAAATCTCCGGTCCAGCAGCAGCATGTGAATCCTCTGCATGGTCATCATCATGAAGGTTACACACAACCTACTGCTACTGTGGCAAGAGTGACCACTATGCCCTCTTACTGCAGTGCTTGCTGTACCTTTAGATGGTGGTCCTATTTGTAAATGACTAAGAAGGTAAATGAAACCAAAAAAGAATAAGGCATTAAAAAAAAAGTTAAACCATGTTGTATACATGTAAATGAGGAGATTGCATCATTACCTTTTTGTTATGTTGGGAGCAGTATTATTTGTTGTTCAATTTCATTTGCAGATCTCTTAAATGTCTAGTCTTATACACAGTTTCATTACATCTTAAATACTGAGCCATTTTAATAAAAGAAAAACAAAATCACAACATTTGCCATGTAGTGGATTCACGATGGCCCCTGTGTACTGTAACAAAGAAAAACCCTTTTTTTTTACCCGCTGCGGTCCATCATTAAACCTGCCCGGTATCTTGGGATTCCCTAAAATCTTTTAGGACATCCTGTAAGTCAGGAGTAAGACTCCCATTGTCTAACTAAATACTGCTTCTCTTAGAATAGGGACTCTTGGTCCTTATTATTAAATGGCTAACTATGTCCAAAATTCTTTCCAGCCAAACAATATACAGATTACTGCCGCTATCGAAAACAAATCACTTACGGCCACTGGAGTATCACAAATAAATGACTCACAAATCCACTAAGTAATATTCCTATATTACATTATTAGTTTTAGTTATGGGTTTTGGGTTAACAGCCAAAATTTTAAGAAAAAACCCTCTATTTCTCTGGGTAATATAAAGGATGGCGATCCCTGCAAAAAAATTTAAAACCTCTGTACTGCATACTTGACATGTTACTTTGTGTCTTCCAATTTTGAAATCTTTAAAAAAAAAAAAAAAAAATTAATCTCCTTGATATATTGTATCCAATAGTTATAAGTACTTTGCATTTTCAGAAAGTATTTCAAAAGATAATCTCTGTAGGGGACTGACCCATTTTAGATTTTAAATAAGGATAGAAATTAAGGAGTATACACAAGAGAAATCAAATGTTGCTTATTTAAATTTATTTTTTTATTTATTTTTTGTTTATTTCATTCATGTGTATTAACTATTTTGAGTAAATGATTTTATGTTATATTATAGATCAATATGTTGAAACATTTACCAGTATGAGCCAATGCTACAAATAAGGCCAAACATATAAATAGATAAACAAATTGAGCAAAGGTTCTTGTTCCTGCTTAACACTCATTGGACTGAAAATAGAAGCGACAGGAAGCCCATCTCCGTTATATAACTGTCTCTTAGAACAACCAAAAAGCCTCTTCTAGAAGGTTCACATTAAAAGAAGCAAACCAGTCACAGTATCACACACTATTAGTCTATTAAATTCCACTCACTCTTCTTTATATTCCTTATTGTTACTTATATCCACTATCAGTAGTCCAATTGCTCAAATTGAGACCTTTTGAGGAAGCAAGGCAACGAAACACGTCAGAGCTGCTTCGCATTTAGTGTTTTATCAAATACAATTCCCGGTGGATTTGTTTTATGTATAATATTTATGATATCAATTGTGCATATTTCTTTTTTTAAGTCTGTATTTAATATGTTTTATAACCTTTTTTTAATATTTATATTCACGTGGTGAGAACAACTCTTGGTTATAGCTGCTCCTTTACCTTTTTATTTCTTGGTTTCTTTCTGACTTTTCTTTTTTCATTACCACATTGCCAATGCCACAATTTAAAGCTTACGTACCTGGAACTTATCTCAGCTACAGACCTGCAAGTTGTGAATCCTGCTGTTTAAAAGCAAGGTAACAACAAGACACAAAGAATAACGAATGCGAGGTGTGGTTTTGCGAGCAAATCCCTTTACATATTAATGTAAACCTCCTAACTGTAATTCTGACACTTGGTTTTCAAAACCTGAAGAAATTTCAAAAATATGTGCAGTATGTTTGGGGACATACTACCCCAATAATCTATTTCCTATTTCTGTGTGTGTGTGTATGATGTAGTCATTAGAATGTATTAGTCCATTTTGTAGGTTTCCATCTCCTCCATCATTTAGGATACTGATCCTTCTTTTTAACACTGTTTGTAGTATGATCCCTGCCAAATGCATAAATACAAAACTGTGCATTACCTCAAAATCCCTGCGCTTTTCATAGATGGGAATAATGAGTTTATAAATGTCCGCGATCAGCTCATAACGCTCTGCTTTCCACAGTCCATCTGCACACTGCTCAAGAAGCTCCATTAGAACATCCTTAATAACGAGAAAAAAGAATCATATGGATTGTTTAACATTTCTCCAAGAAAAATACTGCCTGCTGTAAACATGACAAGAAAACACATTCAATGATGTCACATGCAAAAACGAGGTGTAATTATTATTTTCTAGCACAAACTGTCCCTTCTCTGTTAGTGAGTGACCGTGACATTGCATATTGTAAACATGACTAGAAAGCACATTAAAATGTCACCAGCAAAAATGTGATTTGCATTACTGATCTTGCAGAAAAATAGACGAAATGAATAATTGTACTTTGAAAATTGTACTTTGAGATAATGAAGTGAATTATAAACATCTTTTTAAAATTCAACTAAAATAGCAGAATATGTTTTAAACTATTAGGATGTTGATAATGAAAAGACACGTGGAAAGTATTTAGATGCATTAGAGTCTCCACTTTTCAGTACATTACCAGTAAAATAAATGGTTCCAAATACTTGAAATCTATACAAAAAAGCAACACCCCTCTAATATTGTTAGTAGTGGATGATGTCCTTCCCTTCACCTTACCACCCACAACTCATTCTAATCCAAACAGAGAAGGCTGAATTTAGGGACTATTTTCTGTGATTATTTTTGTATATACACAAACGAGTATTTCATGGAAATCAAGGGAACAACTGATTTAGCCTCCATCTTTCAGTAATCAGAACTTTATATTGCTTCACGGTTCAGTAAGCTCATGACATAAGATATTGTCTGTACAAGTACTTGGCTACAGTTTAAGCAAAGCAATATAAACTCACAACATTAATTTAAAGATATATAGTTTATTATTCAGGGACAAATCTGAACATTTTCAGACAGGAATTTTATAGTTTTGAAGCAAGATTTTGCCTTAATTACACATTTTATTTCTACCTCCTTGTTTATCATTAGTAACAAACTAATAGAGGATCTAAAAATAGATTGTGAGGGAAGAGGAAATGTAGGATAAGCAGGAGGTTGACTTAAACATCCCCCTGGTAACTTTAAATAAACATTGACCAAGTTTGTAGTGAAAGGGGATGCTGTTAAATTGACAGTGTAACGGAACAGAACTGATGGGTTTTACAAACAAGACTTTGCAACCCTACAAAATAACTGGTAGAAGGCATTAGGTCCTGCAGTTTGACAACTGTATTTTAATAAACACTAGGAAAATAGGTGGCGAACAAGAGAATTGGCACATAACGTCTACTGTACCAAAATCCAAAAAATAGAACAGGCATTAATCCATCATGACAGTTTTTTTTTAGTGTGACATGTGGTTGTTTAAATGTAATTTCGCAAAAAAAAAAAAACCCAAAAAACCAAACTTCTGTTTAAATGAAAGATTGTATCAAGTGCAGGGGATTTATAAAGAAATATTATTTAATGAAAGAATGCAAATGACATACCTTATTGAGCCTTCTTTACTCCATTTAGTTCTCTCAGGGGGCAGACATATTGTTTGGAATCTTGTGACAGATCTTCACTCACCTTGATTCAGATGAACCAAGATCTGACCCATCTGACCAAAGAATCTAAACAAAATGTCTGCCTCCTCTTAGAGCTATTTGGAGTAAAGATGGCTCAATAAGGTTCATTTGTATTCTTTCATTTAAGCATTTCTTTATAAAATGCCTACACTTGGTGTCATCTTTCAATTAAACAGAACTTAATTTTTTATACATTTGCCCTTTAATGCATCCATACAAGTTATATGTTGTTTATAAAAGGACACTTAGGGCTTTCTTTATATAAAATCTACATTACACACCGTCAGTGGACCTACAAAAAAAAAAAAAAAATTCAATTATTTGTCCTGAGCTGGGGAATACCTTCTATACCAGCAATTTTCATCTATTTGGGCAGTTACGGGCCTCCTAATATGACATGTGCATTTTTGTATCAAAGCTAAAAATATTGGTGTGCTGTAACTTTAATACTAGCCATACCTGCCCCACAAAGGGTCATATTAGGTGGCTAAATACATGTGATTGGCGAATGTGTCACAGCGAATGCATGTCCGGGGAATCCTCAATGTCATGTCCGTTCCAATCATGGTACACCAGCACTCATACTCTGATGGTTTCACTATTATATGTCAGGCATGTCATTGTAACCAACAAGACACACAGCTTGTTTCTGATACTGAAATTAAACTACTCATATTCCTTTCATCCAAGCATCATTGCTCCAGTCACAGATCATGGACTGACCTCTGAAATGTGTTAAAGATTTACTAATTTATGTTACTTAGATTAAAGGGCAGGTACAAACTATGCAGGAAATTATTCTCAACTGTGTAAAAAGCCGATAACAAATACCCCTACACCGCAACTTTTATTAGTATAAAAGTTGATTATTAAAAACACATTTCACATCATACATTGTTAAAGATAAAAGAACCATTAGGAAAGATATTCGTAAAAAAATATATCTGGTAATAGACTATGATTATATTACAAAAACTGGAAATTTAGTTGCATATGATGTGTAGCCTCTCAATACAACACATACATAGCGCAACTCTGTTTCTAAAAGTAAACAGCGTATAGGCTTATATGCACACACTCACAAAGATCTTAATCAAATAGTCTAATTAAGTATAAAATTCTTTGATTCCATGGCTCTAAATTACAAATAAAATTACAAATGGCACAGTATCACCACCCAGAAACATTTGGAAATGACACTTGCAGAAAATGATGGCACAACATCACATAAATGTGCAACAGCACTAATTTAAACCAAACGGAGACCAGCAAAAGTCGTAGGTCAGTGATGGCGAACCTACGGCACGTGTGCCGCCAGTGGCACTATCATTGACACCATCGTCATACATGGAGACGTAGAAACAAAAGGAAAGGGAAAAATGAGCAGAGTTTGTAAATGTAAATGGGAAAGGGAAGCCTAATCTCAGGGAAAATGTCACTTTGAGATCTTTAACTTGGTATCGTGCAGAACAATGGGCACTTGTGCTTAAACATGCTTGCCATCACAGTCCTAGGTGAATGATCCACCATTCAAAAAGTAAGCAAAATTCCTATACGCATTGCACAAGGGCCCACCCAGCTTGCTCAGAAGGTAGTAGAATTCAATTGCACTTGCCAGTGTCAAGAAAACTCTTTGTATAAAGTCCGAGTCTCTACATCTTTAGAACAACATCACATTATAGCAACCCTATATAAGGATATAAATGTCTAATATCAAACAACTTCCCAGTTGGTATACCTAAAATCAAGAGTCTTACTAGATTGATATTCACATTTGTTACATAATTTACATTTGCCGCACTTTTGATCTTCAAACCAAAAAGTTAGTGGTGTTACTAAATGTAATATCGAGGATCACATTTGGGGTAAATAATAGTTCTAAAATCTCTGATCTTTTAAAGATCACTAGTATTAACGCAGGAAGTCTTCCCAGATCTCAGTTGTTTTTTAGACTACACCAACACATATTCAGCGCTATCTTTAATTTTGGGGCCTTTTTCCACAAGCGGATGTGCTTCATTTTTTTTTTTTTACTTTGATCTAAACTCTCCTAGTTAATAGTTGTTGAATTTTTAATCCAATGTGCCACTCTATTCCAGGAAGGACCTATTATTGGAACGGTTTCTTTTTTTTCTCATTATTAGGCAGCCACGTAGGATGATGACTGCTTGAGAATTCATTAAAACCATTGCTATCTGGTTTAAAAAAAGTGCGTGACTGATTTTTATGGTATGTTTACAAAACTGGATGTCCATTAGCGGCAATCAACATTGGTAATACATTTATTTTCTGAGGCTCAGCAAACACATAGGCTTTCCGTAGTGATGGGTGTCTGCAGATTCTCCTGCCACCGGTGGGATGAAAGCGTGGACTTTTGGTTGTTATGCACTCTGTTCAAAGCACTGGAATCACAGTGGGGGTGGGGCTATCTTTATGGTGTTGCACAAAGTGGCCCGGCTATCTGTTTTTGGGCCTTATGAGCGCATTGTGGGTGACAGTCGGGGTCCCTTAATTTCCTCAAGGAGGAGAGCACATCAGTATTCATTAACCGAAATGCTGCCGGTTCTAAGTTTTTCAAATAAAGGATACTCAACCTGTACTACTTGGGGAAACTGGGCGGGCCCCAATAAGACACGGAGAGGAACTTTCTGGATGGTGGATCATTCCCCTATGACTTTTGATGGTCTCCGTTTTGTTTTAAATTAGTGCTGTTGTGCCATGCAAGTGTCTCTCCATTTATGATGCTGGACGGTGATACTGTGCCTTTATTATTTTAGATTTTCGTTATACAGTGTATACCTATAAATTTCCCATACACTGTTCACTCTTAAAACTGAGCTGCACTATGTATATGTTATTTTTTTCTCCACATCTGTATGCACCCTTCTTGTGACAAAAGTCTTTTTACAAGTACTGGAGGAGCAAATGCACTAGGAGTGTATATCTATTTGTGTGATCGGTTTTTTTTTACACCTGTGATTGTGTTTTACCATTTGTGTATCCTAAAACAAGTCTATCTTTTGTATCTCACTGCAATTTACTGATACAGTAAGTATGGTTTAGATCAGCAAAATATAATTGATTCTCTTAGTTAGCATATGAATTTCAACATGTGCTATTTGGTGATTGCTCCACTTTCAGACCTTTGAATACCTATTTGAAATATACTTTAAATTGTGAAGAAACATTAAGACATTGTTTAAAACGTACAGTAGGTTTATTTCTGTACTATGCTACAACACATTAATAAATCTAAACAATTTAAAAGCTAAAAAACAATCATGGATACAATTGGCGATTGCATAAAACAAACAGACCTCATTAAAGTGGACATCCTGCATTCCAACATCTTCCATCATAGATGCCTCTTCATCAATATTCGGGGTAATTACTCGGAAGGTTGAGCATCCCTGCCTGAACATAGCTGTATAATGGTGAAAACAAAGCAACTGTAACATTGCATTGGCTATTTAACTTATTTATACATCAAGACACAAGGTTAAAATAATAAATGTCACAGACAATGCTTACAAAATCTACTATATTTCCTCCAGGGATGTTTAATTTACAACATCCTTAATATATGTTCTGTTCTACATAGATTTTGCAAATATAACTGAGGTTAATAAATAAATAATAAACATGACACTAGGCCTAACGCAGACCTGGGAATCCTAAGTACATAAGCGCTTTGTCATTCTTTGCCAAACCATTTTCCCTTTAAATGGAGAGGCTAAGCCCAAACCAACTGGTGATCAACAGCTGCCCCAAATTACATCATTATAAATTAGGACACCAACGTATTGTTGAGGACTCTCGACAGAACATTAAAAATAGTGTACATACTGTGGTGACATAGCTGTGAAGGAGGTGAGCACCATGACAGGAAGTGTACGTAAAGTCTAAAATGATGTACTCTACGAATAGAGTAAACAAAAGACTGTTTAAACCAGGCAGAGTTGGACTCATTAAAACAACCCCTAACTGCTTTAAGAAGAAATGCTACTCCTATAAATACAATGGCTTATCTTGTTTACGAAGGTCAGATTATGAAATTAAAGAGAAGCAAAACAACCATAAAAAAATCTTGGAATAGAGTGTATTAAGATTTCCTTTCCATTTTGCATAGCACATTAATCAGAATCAAAATGACTGCACAATGCACACGTCTGAGCAATAAAACGTAGTCAATCTGTATTTGTAATCTAATAAAGATACTCAATGTACTTTGCAATAATGGTCATAGGTTGCATATCATTAAAACTACATATTATTCACTTATTGGGAGATTCTCAGTTACCTAGTTCAGGTAAGGGGGAGCGATTACATCTGTACCAAGTGCTACCTAAATGTTAATGTAATGCACCTATCACTTCATTTATAGCAATTCTTCAAAGCTTCATGAGAAAAAAAAAAAAAAAAAGATAAGCCGCTTGAACCACAGGAAGGTCATCTATTTATCATCACTTTCTGGTGTTGGGTTATTTTTATACATAGTGGCTGTCCAAACAATTCCTTCTCAAACATAATCTAAAAGGTTAACCAGACATTATTATCTAGTCTTTATTTTTAAGCATCAGCACATGTCAGTTCGGTTCAGTGGGGAATAAAAAAAAACCATAATAAATTTGGGATAAACCTGACACATGTATAAGATGCCACACAACTGAAAGCCCTCTCACAAGCTCATAATTAGAGGGTAATCATCAAGTGCAGTAACTAGGCATGTGTGCTGCTAGGTGACATGGACAAAATAGCAGAGGCCATAAATTAGATTGTAGTCTCTTGCAATTTTATTGACCATACTTTGCACTGCTCACCGATATTGGAAGGTGCTCAAAAATGCTTTTATTGAAACACCAGTGATAAATGCACTGGGATATGACAGACTATTTATGGATACTGTGCTTACCTTTTCTCAGGAGGTATTCTGCTACTAGTGCTGCCACATGGACATAGCACATCGCTGCCTGGAATATAATGAGATAAGATATTTACAGGTCCAAATACATTTGCAACAAGTTATTTAGATACACGTTTTAATCTTTATTTCTAGTTAACCTTTTGCGTTCTGGAAAAGGGTACATCACAAAGATGAAGTCAAAGTTTAAAAAGAGAACAAAGCACATGGTCCAAATCAGACCTCAGGGAAATTTGTTCTGCCATATTCGTCCGACTCCCTGCAAATGAGAATTCAGCTTATATCCCTCCATGCACAAATGTCACTGTTACAATCCCTACACCGCTGTAAGGTAAAAAGGACAATAAAAATATTACGCTATATTTAATTGAAGGATTGCATCAACTGCATGCATTTTATATAGAAATGCATGAATGAAAGAATACAGATAAAGTAGCTCTATTAGGGGGCGGACATGTTGTTTAGAAACTTGGGTGTAATTTTCCTTCTGATCCAAGATGTCATCCCCCTGATAGAGCTATGCAAGTATACAGGGCTCAATAAGTTACTTTATTTCTATACTTTCATTAAACCATTCCTATTTAAAATGCCAACAATTGTTGTTGGCATCTTTCATGTAATCTTTAATTTAAACATAACTTTTTTGCCAACAGTTGTCCTTTAATCTCTCCCAGTACAATGTTCAAAAAATGGTTGCAAGCTTCATAGTAACAAACATGACAGCAGCATGTCAAATAATTTAGGACAGGCATAATAGTTCATAACACGCTTTTCAAGAATGTGGGTTCAAACTAATTTTACAGTGTCCTCCAAATCCTGGGAAAAAATGGAGCGAAAATTATGGTGGGTAGTACACGGTTAATACTGTAGTAATAAAATTACTGGTGCTGCACATAACATTTGTGTTATTTGTATATATACTAAACACAGATTCACACCAATCAATGTGGTTTACACACAGAAAAAAGAAAAGAAAGGTATAGATAATCATCAGCAGGTTAGGCAATGATATATAAAAACATAAGAATAGAAATAGTAGTTTTATCTGAAACAAATATAATAATTATTGCCCCCCAAAAGATTCACATTCAGTGCTAAGCAGGGTTACTCTGGCAAATCGTGGCGCAATGTAAAACGGTTAAAGTCCTATACCTCTGACAGATCTCCATGCTTGACGTGTATTCTTGCCATACTGTCCAGCCATGTTTTTCTAAGTTCGGGAGTGCTGGCATATGATTTGGCCAAACTATACTGCAAGTCCACCAACATCTCAGGATCGTTCTCATGTTCCTTCATTTGAGCTGTAGCCATTAAGACTGTGCGGATCCGTTTGGTCAAGTCTTTCACATCAGATGAGAAGCTTGTATGCTGCACATTATACATCCAAAACATCCGTTAGAGCACGTGAAAACATTATGGTCTAAAGTTTGTCTGACTGTGTTCTTTTTTAATTTGCGAAGTGTACCTCTAAGAAGAACTAACCTATTTGACCATCAAAAGGTTAATGAGAAAATGTTGCCTAACACATGAACAAAACAATCACACATATTTGTACAATCCAGCCAAACAAATTACTTATGGACATAAGTTGAGGTATACATTAAAAACAAGTTACAAGGGTTTGGATTTAACATTGCCATATTATAACCAGTAGCTCGCAATTAACAATAGCAATATTTAAAAGTGAACACTCACTGCATTCCAAATACTACATTTAGCTGTTGAGCGCACCCTACAGGCAGGCAGAGGTAATGCGGTTATGCGCAAAATCAGACAGGGTAGTGATTAAAACACACTCAAAGTTGGTAAGTGTTGAAACAAATTACTTTATTCATTTGTAATTAGAGATAATTTGTTCACCAACCTTAATGAGTCTGTCACTGTTGGCACAATTATTGATGATAGAAAGGGACTGCTGGAACCTTGTGCCCCCTATTCCAACCACATCTGCGATTAGCTGGCTGACTGAGATTATAACCTGAAAATATGAAAAATGTAGAAAAATGTTTAGTAGCTTAGTGCTGTAGCAAATAATAAGGTTGGTAGTAAAAATAATCAGGTAGCTCCGATTTTCTTTGAGAAAATGTGATCTCGAACCTTTTGGCAGTCAAACTCCTCTGGAGGACCTTTTGCAATTAAGGTCAACTTGAACTATGGGAACCAATCAGATCACTTCAGTGATCAGAGTAGCCCTCGAATTTGGGTTACTCAGAGTCCACCAAAATGATCTTGAACCTTTTGGCAAGAGTCAAATTATTTTTTATTTTTAATTGCTTGCAGAGGCAGTTGTACAATCTATCAATAAAAACAGGTGGAGGCAGCCATTTTGCTTTTGCTGCAAATTAGAACTGAAGTTTTACAGAAGAAATAAACCAGTTATATTTGAGTAATAAAAGGTTTATAAAACGGTGTAACAGGGCTTACAAAAACACTTTTTACAAACACGTTCCTTTAAAAATTTACAAACGAAGATTGACTAGTTAATAATGAAGACTCGTATGCCAAGGTAAGCCAAGTTATATACATAGAAACCTAGAATGTGTTGGCAGATATGAACCATTCGGTCCATCTAGTCTGCCCAATAAATACTTTCCCAATGTCAATTAATAAAGATGTGTGGGACACAGCTAAATTAGATTCTTGAGAATGCAAATTACACATTTTTAATCACATCACTGCAGTCCTACTCATCCTGTTTTTACCAGAAAACATTTGGATTACTGTGCTTGGGCACAAGGCAATTAAGAGAGCTTAACTAAAGCCTGTTAGACAGCTGACTTGATGTGAAACAATGCGGAGGGAAATAATCCCCATAAAATCACATGGCACTTACCTGCAGATGTGTTCTGACAAATGATTTTTTTCCAGTGTAGTCAAAGTTATTTCTCATTAGGAAGTAGAGGAGCTGGGAGGCATCTGTCCTAATGGAGCTCAGTTTGGAGTTACAGCACTTAAGGATTTCGTAACACAAGGCAGCACACATGTCTGCCCTTCCTTCATAAAATGTGGAGGGAAACTAGAGAAAGATTAGCAATAGTTAATAATAAAAAGTCTGGTCATGTATACATTTTACAGTCAAAGTAGTATAACGTAAAACCTTAAGAGAGACAGACCTTATAAATTAGAGATCTCAAAGCAGTGAAGACATTTTTTAAAGCGGTTTCCGACTGATTTTTCTGAAGAAAGCACAGGTAAACATCAAACACTTTCTTCATCAATGGATTGTGTCCATGATCAGCAACCAGTTGGTTCTGTAGGAAGACATAAGTACATGTTAATGTGTCTTGTATATCTAAGCTTCAAGTAAAGTAGAGAGAGTAAAAGTCCTCGAGTCAGTAGATAAAACTAAATTAAATCATTGCTAAATTGAATGATGCATAAATGTCCAGACAATATTCAAGTCTGTATTAGGTGCCTCTACATCTCAATGTCGATACATAGGTTGGCCAACAAAAAGAATGCAGTTCCTGCTTACTTTACGTCATACATTAAGAATAGAGTATACAAACCTTAAACGCCATTGTAAAAAGTGACAATGTGTCCAGGATTGTAAGGCATACTTCAGTGGCTATGTTTGCTTCAAGTAAGGACTGGTGAAGGATATCTGCATCTGAATGCCCGTAGCCTAAAGAGATAAACACAGTGTAGGTGAAATTGGCAGCTAAGTCTACATATATATACAAAAAGGAAAATCAATAACAAGAAGGACTGACATGTGAGATCTCTGGTAAGCCTAACTTTCAGAAGCTTGTTTGGGTGCACATTCACAGTGTATCCTTTTTAAACATTGTAAGTCATTCAATATACGAGTTCACACATTTACATTATGTTTTCAGCTTGATAACAAGAGTTTGGAAACTGTGAAATAAGCTATAAATTTAAAGCAGGGAAAGAGAAAAAGGAAGTACAGAAGAACACATGTAAAATAAGAGTTTCTGTATTCATACATGGAAAATTAATAAAGCCTGTTTTAAAAGCACAAAAGATGCAGTCTCCGTCTTCACTAGGTACCACTTAACACCTGTACCATAGGTATGTAATGGCAGCAACTTAGTCTCTTTGTAATATCATTTATTTTATCATTGTGAATGAAGATTTCATCCTATTAAATCCTTACAGGGTTAACTTCACCCATTGCTACTATAAGCTAAAAAGTCATAGGAGTGCACATCTGCTGCCTGTGATATTCAAAGAAACGGTGGGAGTGAGAGATAATTTGTATTGATTGTATTATCAGGGCCTGTGCTGCTTGCTGCAGTTGTGATGTAACATCCTCTCACGCAAAGGCCTGGAAAAGCCAGCCAGATTTACAAATACACTATACGGCAATAATAACTTTTGCAATAATGAAATATTCATAGCTTGATGACTATTCTGCTCTTCTTCTAAAATAAATGTTATCTTAGTGACACATCTAGAATAGTTATTAGTAATAATGAATAACAAATATATATTGGGATGGTTAGTATAATTTGTTTGCCAATGGTTTGCAGAAAACTAAGACTTTTTTTTCCATTAACATGCCAAATAGAACTTGAACTAAGGAACCTTTATATAATTTAGTTTAACAACTGGGAACATTTATGTGAACAACTTATAAAATGCATCTAAAATACAACTGGATCAAAAATAATGAACTAAATATTGTATATGTTTCCATAGGTGGCATTTCGCCTCTGACATGTAACTTTTTTTAAAAGTAAGGCTACATTGAGTTTATGGGTTTTTTGTAGCAAAGCAAGAAATCCAACATTATTCACAAACTGGTGCATAAAGAAGACAATAGTTTTTCTATAGATTATTGATTACTTCTTGGTTTATACAACTAGAACACAATGCTAAAATACTAATGCTATTTTTAATCATAATAGTAATACTAGTAATAGATATATTACTACCACCGAGTGAGGTGAATTAGCATCTGAATAGGCAGGAGAACCCACCAAATACATCTGGAAAATGATGGGTTCCTGGTTTAACTGAGAAATAAAAGCTTATTTCACAGTGGACATAGTAACATACATTTTCTTTGTGCTAGGTTATCCATTCTAAATCTGTTCAATGTTTTCCAAAAATACAGATTAAAAAAAAAACTAATATACATGGATTGCCTGAGATTTGGGAGGGGGGGACAGGGTGGCATATTGCATAATTTCCCTTGTTTGAACAGTGACATTTTGGGAGAAATCTCCTTTTTATTCCTTCTAGAAACCTCTCTGGGTTTACAAAATGTGATGAAATTCCAAGTTGGATCAGTTCACATGGTGATTTCTCCGATGTTTCGAGAGATTGGCTAGATAAAAATATTTGTAAGTAATGTTGTTTTAAACTAAAACATTATCAGGTGACAGGTCTTTGTTTAATCCACTGTTTGTTAATCAAGAAATTCTAGACTCATTTGTGAAGTTCCTCTTTGCATTTATATACTATATATATAGTATACATAGCCTGTGAATGTGTTGATTAGACTATACCGGTATATCTTTATTACACATTGCATTATGGTACTGGGCACATACTATTGCATAGGCATAGTTATGGTATCAATTTATATGCAAATCTGTTTATGTATTCTAGAAGTATTCTCTATAAAATTACATTAGCAGTGATTTTAACAATATTGATTTTTTTTTATATCAAAACTTCTGCTAGGAATATATATTTTAAAGAAGATAATGTTTAAAGTGCTTAGCTGGCCAGAGATCTTATCAAGTTTGACTTTCCCTAGGTATAAATAATGATACCGCATAAAGCATGGATAGAATAAACACCCATTCAATAATATAAATTATCCATAAAATGTACATATGAGTAAGTATTAGGAATTTATTTAATTTACGATTAGCCCACGAAGATTAAGTGCAATTCTGACACTAAAACTGCAGTGATCTGTGCGAACAGCACAATTCCTATGGAACAGTATTCCCAAAGCAGAGAAATAGATGACAATCATTTGTACTCCATGATTATTTTAGATCTTCAACAGATTCACTTTACTCCAAGCTCTGTCAGGAAGATACTACACTTTTTTAGAAGGAGACAACCAATTAGTGTACCTCGGTCTGTATTCCTCCTATATTATTTTATTCCAAATAATTCAGGATGATTATCAGTATTCCCACTACATAGCAAGATCTGACTTAAACAAGCCAATTTAAAGGAGCAGTTCCACGTACAGTGCTCCAAAAATATTTTTAGATAAGCACTGCATCATGTCAAGAAAAACAGTTTAGTTTTTCTTTTTGAATAGATAGCTTGAAACTATAGACCAGGAGGGAATGAAACCCTGGTTTTGACTCATGACCTGCTCATGATTTCCAGGGTATTAAAAGGCCTGTCTGCACAGTATGTGTTGGTATTAGGTTTATTTAACTCTAGTTTTACTTTAGTTTTTCCTCCCATACAGGAATAGGAGAAAATGGATGTTGGGGTCTTGTATTTTAGCCTCGTTTAATGGTGAAATTTATACAAGTATTAAAAAAAGGGGAAATCCATTTTGGAACCCTGACTACTAGTGTTAAAGTAGTAGCGTCTCTGGTAGTAAGCCAGGACTATCCAAACCACAGGCAAGGGCAAAAAATGTGTTTTAAATGCGTCTGTGTAGTCTCCTGTTTATGACATCACCTGATATGCAAATTAACAGTTTTTTTCAGTGGGACATGTGCAATTTGCATATCAAGTATCAGGTGATGTCATAAACAGGAGACTCCCCTGCCAATTCAGGCATTTGCTTGCAGTTTTGCTAACACAATGTGTAGTAATAGCAATGTATAACTAATGCAATGGTTGGAAATGTACATTTATAGTTTGGGGAGAAGGTAATAAAACTTAAACAGGAGAAAAGTCAATATAACTTAAGAAAAGTACTTGCTTTGTCAGCATGGAATTATATCTGTTTAATTAAAAATGTTGTCTTTAATTACCATCTACATATAACATGGTGCAGTGTAGAGCTGGTAATTATTGTCCAGGTCCACTGACACACTATCTATCTATCTATCTATATATATGATAACACTTAAGGAATATCTTAAAACTGTGTTACTATTGACTGAAGTTTGCTTAATTTTGCCATAACTTGCCTTGTTCTAAAAGGGGCTTGCACAAAACTAAAGGTCACAGTGGTTATAAAGCTGGCTTTTAAAAATGCTGTTAAATGAAACGCTGAGCAATGACACATTAATATGATTTCAAAGCATACAGCGCCTTATTACATAATAATTGTTTATTATGTTTTTAAACCATGTAGGTTGGACAAGAATTATAAAAAAAAGGAAGCAAAGCAGTACAAATATACAACTGTGGCTGTGTATATCACAGATTTCGAGGCACATTTCAACCTGATTGAGTCTTACCATTGTCTACAGATATTCCAAGTACACTTGATATTTTTCTCACACTGAAAACACAGAAAAAGTCAATTCATTATTGAATGCTTTTTCATGCACACACAAATTGAATACTCTCTCGTTAAACTCTCGCCTAAGACCTTAAAACCTGCAGATTCATGGCTTGCTAAGTCAGTACTGGGCTCCCACCAGCACTTGTTTAGAAGGATTATTAAACAAGTATACCATAAAGAAGATTGTGATTTCTCAGCGGATAAAAAAACATGAAAGCAGAATTTCAATGTACTGGAGAGCTGATCTGGGTGTAAGTATAGTGCGTGCCCAGTACTGACTGGAGCCATGCTGTAGGTTTTAGCATTCTGCAGATGTCATCCTGTAAAGGGAAGGGACATTTGTTCCATTTGATTTTTTAGAGCCTGGCACAATAGACACCTTTTTGTGGTTGTGTTGTTCTCAAGAGTGGTTGTGGTACCTGCCTGTGCTGAGGTGGATACAGGAAGTGGCAGCTGACTGCTAGGCATGTTGCACAACTTACTGTGGTTAAAAGTGAGAGAGTTATCCAGGCTGCTCAGCTGCTGTAATCTGGCATGCATCATCCCTGTTCTGTTACGGGAAACAGGTAATGTCTGAGACTTTCGGTCATGAACTATGGGTCCCAACCCCTCCTGGTTCCTGCAATATGGTGAAATGGGACAGAAGCACAAGTTAGATGTGTCCCGATGCAGGGACCGTTAGTAAAGCAGAGAAAGAAATAAAACCACAAAAATCTCGTACTTATAAAAATGAAAATCTACCTTGTAAATGCAACATGCTATATATTATGAATAGAGAAAGAAATGCCTTGGGGGACTAACTTTCTGTCTAAGTGTTAATACACTAATGTGGAGGGAGAAGTAAAACAGCCCTTCAATTATTTTTGGACTAAAACTCCTAAAACCTCCAAAGGAACATTGGGTTTATGGGAACTGTAGTCCAAAGACCGCATAATGTCCGTGCTTGTCTATCCCAGTATTGACTGGCAATCCAGGATCAACACTACCCTCTGATAATGAAATATGTACTATTTATTCTAGTATGTGGGTTTTAGAACATGGAGATGTTTTTAGTGATCAGCGCAAAACAAAGAGACATGCAATAGAGGAAAGCAACAAGGCACGTCAGCAGCAGTGTTATCTTACCCAGGCAGGAAGGGAGAAGAGCCATACACTTTGTTATACTTGCCAGCAATCAAGTGAGGGAAACAGAAAGAGTGACCCGTGTTAGCAATCAGTATAGATTGGCTTCCTGATGTGTACCACCACCAGAGCTGAAAACTGAGGGCCAGTGCAGGAAACACACACACCAGGAACACAAAACTCCCTTATTGTGTTACTATACGTGAGTAAACCAGACACGTGCATTCACAATGACATATCATGCTCACAATTTTGTGAAAGACACAGAATGGTCACCTGAAGAAAACCCAAGGTTTGTTTAAACACAAGATCTGTATTAAAACCATGCACTTCTATCCAGAACAACATGTTTGCTCTAATATACTAGATAACAGTTTACAGTGTTATTTTGTTTTCTTTTTAAGAAGCTGTGAATAATAGAAGATTTGTATAGCAGTAGATTTGACCCTCTTTACTTCTGGAAAGAAGTGAGAAAACCATAATCTATGTATTTCATTTTATTTTAAAAGCAATAAGGTGTAAGCAAGGTGTAGAAAGCCCAAGAACTTAGACAGGCTTTATACTGAAAGGAGTGCCAGAAGGCAAACTTTAATCCAGATGGCCTAAACCAATTATGCACGTCAACATTTCTATATGATGACCGCTTGGAATAATATTCACCTTCTACAATACATTTCAGATTTTACATGCCGTTGTCTCGGCAAGTAGGCAATTATTCGGAATATTGAACTGCTACATAACAATCTAACACATTTAAAGAGGACTATTAAAAACAGAGTGGATTTTTCAAAATAAAGACATCGTAAAGTATTTGTTTCAGAAAAATAAATCATATTATCCAACATTTGGCAGCGGCAGTGTTAGGAACAAGTCCTATATTCTTCCTCTTATAGTATGTGATGGGGAAGTACAGAAAAGTTGTATTTTGGTGCTGGTAAGAGCGAAGGAATGTATTCGGATAGCTTCTTCCTAATGCTGCTCCTGCCAAGAGTCGAGGGAAGCTGGATTTTGTTCAGAAATAATTGCTCATTTTTAATGGTTAATATCCCTTTAACAGAAAAAACAATATGCTTTCAATCTGAACATATATTTTACAATCAATATTTTCTTTTCCTTAGTATGTGTTCTAGTAAGAACCGTGACCTCTAAACAGTTTGACATTTTGAAATGTACAGTGTTAATAACATTTCATATAAAACTGATAAGCGTTCAACCTTTGCCAGTAAATGTCAGCATTTAGCTCAATGCAAGGCCTCTCAAAATACCCAGATTATGTAATGCTCCAACGGCAGTAATGAACCACAGAGCTACAATTTCCTCCTCTAATGCCACCAATATAAAAAGAGAATGATGGCTATACCATGTGATTTAATCTTGTGTGTGAGAACATATTTGGTATTTGTGAGGCATTACATGTTAACACCAATAAATGGAAAGTCAGCAAGACATTGGAAGGGAGCATGGGCTAGTTTTAGTGATCTGTCAAAAGGCCCCAGGAATAAATAACAGGTATTCGAGTCTTTATGAAAGTAGTAAATAAGGATTCATGTAGCTGACTTATATTAAATACTGCCAATATTTTTCAATTGTGCTTCTAATATAAAAATATAGAAAAATGAGCTGCCCCTAGTCAGACAGTATATCCCAATTTATCCTCTGAACGGTCTGGTTCTGTTAGTGTGCAGAGAGAGACTGTTGTTTTTGCATAGGATCAGCAGACGTGACCTAAACTAGATTCAGACCCAGATCAGACGATTGGGGGTAAGCTTCTGCTCTGATTGACTAAATGCACGTTGATGGCCAAGCCTGCCGATCCCACAAGCTGCGACTCTGCTGTGAGACACAGCTGAGAGTAAACCCTTATGTATCCATTACTAGGGAGCAGGACATGTTTTTTAACCCTTGCTTCATTCAAAGAACCCTGGATTAAAAAAAAAGGTTAATTGTCCTTTAATATATTCCCTTAACCGTAAAAGAGCATTACTAAGAATTGTGACACCGAACATGCTGCATTGCCTTATGTATACCACCATTAATACCAGAAATGTTTTCATCACAAGATAAAAACATATATTGTATTAAGTACACACTGGGAAAATAAAGGGTAAACAAAAACACAATATATCGTTTTAATCATTTGAAAGTAACTAAATTAAAAACATATATTTTCAAAGATAAACCATTTGTGAATTGATGATTAATTAGATTACAGGAAAGACTTTAAGTCTTGATGCTTTATCTGGATACAGATTCCTCAATCTACATGTCCTACTATACCTGGCTATGTATCGTTTGCCCATGTACTGGAACTGATGAAGGCACACTCTATAGAGAGGAAGAGGAAGAAAAAAAAAAAGCACAAGTGGTATTTAATTGGGAGAAGAAAAGATGCTATTCAATAAAGTTCCTATAAAACTAGGGAGTTATTTTGTTCATGCGTACACGGTTAAACTTTGTTGATAATCATTTCAGGTCAATTGAGATTTTACATCAAATATGCGATTACGCCATATAATTAACACTTTTCAAATCAATTAACAACTTCAATTTTTGGTTATGGTAATTTTGGGCCCACAACTGTTAAATTCTGCAATTAATATTTGTAGAACTGAAATGCCCAAAATTGTATATTGCTGTATTTGGCCCTTTAAGAATAGGGGGAATCCCTGAACCGGATAGAACCAAAATTTCTCTGCATTTCGTGTAGGGCCAAAGTCAGCCCAGTTCGGGGCTACCTGAATAGACCCTTCAGAATAAGTGACTGTTAGCATTTGAGTGGAACGTGTTAAAAATGAATACCTACTCTGAAATAGTGAAAAAATCCATCAGCTCTGTTGTCGCGGCTTTATTCCAGTAAGTAAACAGTGCATCTGTTAAAAGAAACATGCAGATGTGAAATATTAACCATAGAGAATATTTCTAATAGAACAATAATGTTAACAATGTAGAACACCCTACATAATGACATGCAAAACTGTGCAAAAGTTTTAGGCTGGTGTGAAAACATACTGTAAGATGTGTTGCACCCAGTTTTATTATGGAACTCAACAGTTTGTTCCAAACATCTTGGAGAACTAACCAGTGTTCTGTGGGTTTAGGAAGCCTCAGTTGCTCCTCTCTGTTCATGTAATTCAACACAGACTCAAAGTAAAGGTATTGTAAGCATGTGAGCAGCGCTCTCGACCTCATGTATTACTCTTGTCTCTATTCGTCTAACTTCGTACAGGTTGAGTATCCCTTACTCAAAGATCTGAAATATGATTTGTTTTTGAGGCAGAGTAAAGCACCAGCAATGTTCTCTGCTCCTGAACTATAACTCCCATCCTATGTATGCTCTTTTGTAGCCTTTGAGTCTGTAGGTGGATGTAGGCGCAGCATTCAGAGCCCGGAGAGGATCAGGGCAATGTTTTTCTTAGTAGATATGTAATCCGAAAGTATCCCAAATGCTTTTGGTCCCAAGCATTTCAGATACAGGATACTCAACCTATATGTAGCTTTCCCGCATGCTCTTTACCCAACGCTACGTAAACTGTCGGTGCTATATAAATAAATGTTAATGTACTGTACAAAATACCTGACTTGGTGCAAGTGTACCTAGAAAATTGGATGCGGTTTG
This sequence comes from Pelodytes ibericus, assembly GCA_036172795.1. Classification (NCBI taxonomy): domain Eukaryota; kingdom Metazoa; phylum Chordata; class Amphibia; order Anura; family Pelodytidae; genus Pelodytes; species Pelodytes ibericus. Next base: position 208,739,167 of record CM069857.1, on the reverse strand, counting down.
GAAGGCAAAGGGTGTTCACACTAACTACTGATTTGATTTTGATTTTTTCTTTGCATCGTTTATTGATAAAAATAAATATGTCTATTTTTTTCAAATCATTCTCATTTTATAGCATATTTTCACACCTGTCAAAAACATTTGCACAGTACTGTATACAATTAAACAGTAGTAAAAATGGACAACTGAGTAGAAAAAAAAAATCAGGTCAAAAATAGTGGGGGTGGAAAATGTTGGCTTAATGAAGGCATAATCTTCTTGAAAGATCACATGGCCTAATAAATGTATCGTGCTAAAGATACAAAAAGAAATGGCACAAGTGCAAAAAGTAGAGACACCTAAAAAACAGATGTATAAAAGTGCATAAAATACACCTGTAAAACAAAATATTATAATATGTGTTGTCAGATACTGATTACAAAGTGCAACAATAAGGTGCAAATGATTACATCTCCTCTATTATCACCCAGCTTAATGGACAAATAACTAACTCTGCTCATGCATATACATTGCCATACCCAAAAATATATACATATTATTGGCATTATTTATTGTTTGTATATAATATTTTTTGTATGGCACTTTATATGCATAAGTGGATTTAATTATTTGTCCATTAAGCTGGGTGACACATGATTTAATCATTTGCACTTTTACATAATTTTTTTGCACTATACTGCTGCACTTTGTATTCAGTATCTGACAACAGGCTATATTATTTCGTTTTGCACATGTATTTTATTCACTTTTATACATTTGTCATTTTGTTAAAGCGTCTATACTTTTTGCGCCATTTATTTTTGTATTTTCAGAACAGTTGTAGGGGTCTGTTTTGCATGAGCTGTAAGAGATTCATGTCATTTTTGGGGTTATATACTCGTTCATATCTCTGGGGTCAGGTCTTGCTGCTCATCCCATACACTCTCTATTTTATTGTGCTAAAGATACCTACCATCAGACATGCTCTTCAAAATATGAAGGAAGCACATTAGGAGGCTTTTAATTTCGGCTTGCTCTAGTTTGTCACAGCGAAGCAATGAGTTTCCTAAAGAGCCACCATGTTGATTCTGGCGTAAAAAGGAAAGCAGAAAGAAATAACGAGTTAAAAAAACCAGACTGGTGTAAATTATTGTTACAGCTCCAAGTTTGGTGAGGATTTTAGAAGTTAAATTCAGACATCAGACAGAGCCATTTGTTGCCCACTGTGATCTGGGTACACTGAATTGCTCATGAATACATTGGAAAAGGTAACACAGCAAACACAGCAAGTTCATTTCACTCCAGCCAAGTTTCTCTTGGTTATCTGTGGTAGATAGAGATAGAACCCATATGGTGTTAAAGAGTTTATCAACTAGACTACGAAGTCTTATAAATATACATCATGTGTATAGCTATTTACTAATGATACCACACACACACACAACCGAGAAACTTGCCATACTCCGTAAACACAAATAGCTTCCCCATGACAATCTCTTTTGGTTGTTGTGTTACTTTAAAACACAGATTTAAACATTCATTGGCCTTCCTGTGATAATTTAAGAATAACATTTCTGCGAGTGAGAAAATAATAAAGCTTTGCCCTTGTTGGACCAGACGACTGACCAACATTTTAACAAGCTGCTCAGTTTCAGGTTTGGTTTGCAGGCGTACATCTGTTCAGCACTTGACTGAGCAACACTTTCGCTTTCTGTTCATATGAGTGGGGTGCTCATCACCTCCTTTTCTAGCCATGTTACCTACTGCTTGCATGTCTAACAATTGTACCGACCTGCAGAATGTGACTGATTAATAATAATCAAGGTTATGAACAGGGCCAGAAAGAAACCCTATCCAGCCATCACAGGTGTCATATGTTTTTCTGAGATACAGTTAAAACTCATCTACAGTTTAAATCAAGTGCACATCAAATAGATAACATTGATAATGGCATTTCCTTTGTCACATGTGTGGGGACTTTGCAGTTTGGAGTTCAGCTCTTGGTGCATTTTTTTTAGAGCCCTTTCTGTCAGGGAGTCTCCCTCACCTGAGCATAGAAAATACACAACAAACCCCACATGCTTCATCTGTTTCAAACACAGGCTTAAGAACAGATGTAAGTAGTAGTTAATGCAAAACTGAAGCTCAAACAAACTGCACTGAACAAATAATGTAACTATACTTCTTGCATCTGGAGAGAAACAGCAGCAGCATGCAAAACATCCTCTAATAGTACAGGCACGGTCAGGAGGGAGAAATCCACAGTATAGCGGTTTCTCTTGGTAGCCTGTATGCTTTCTTCTTCCTCTCCACTGGTACGTATAGCATATGCAGAATGCCTCCGAATGAGTTTGTCCTTCTGCACCATGAAGGCATGTTAAAGTTGAGGAGGAAACGTTAAAGACCAGTTCATTCATCCAATAGAAAGATTTATATGTTGACGGCCTAGCGCAGTCCACATCCTCTTTACAGACTAACTATGTACTATTTGGCGCACATGTCTTTTCTACCAATTACCAGACTGGCAACATAGATACGAAATAGCATGAACTTCTTATGCACAAACCATTAGTGACCGTGTATTCACTGTGCGACCTAAGGAACATTTACTGTATTGACTGCAGTCAAAAACAATGTCAGCTGTTTGAGGGGAAAATTAACATTAGACAGTTTTACACAGTTAATAGATACTACCTCCAGCCAACACAGTACTGACATACTAGGGATCTGCTATACACAAAAAAAAAAACTAAGAAAAAACACCTTACACACAAATTCCAAAGTATGTCCTGTCAGTATTTGCCATAATGATTGTCCTCACAAAACTGTCACCATATGAATGTCTTGGCCTTGGAAGGGGGTTAGGAGACCCCAGCAGTACACAACGGAAACTGTACATAAATTGAGAAGCATGGGTCACTATGTCAGAATACACTAGCCTCTGGTCACTTGCATAATGGACACATGAGGAATACAGAATATTAAGCATACCTTATCCAGTGAACTGCTTTTCTCATTGTTTCTATCTGGAAGACTGTTTCCGGAATCTGTGCTAATTAGAGAACCTCTGGAGTCTGCATTTCTGACACTATTTATGTTGGGAGTAGATGAGGTATGTGGGGATGCTAAGGAACAGAAAAAAAAAAAAACAGGTTCATTTTGATAAACCTTAATAAATGTTGTCTGTGCATACATACAAATAATATAAAAACTATCCACATACAGCAGACTATTTGGGATAATACACAGCTAATGAACAAATTATACCATTTCTGGAAAATTCAACACTACAAAATAAAACTCATTTTCAGATGTACAGGGATACAACAAAGGATGGCTTTCAAGTATTTTGTTTAGAAGATATCACAGGTATTGTAAAAGAGAGACCAATAAATAGGAGATATACACTTTCTGCCTGTGGGCATGATCTGTGCTGGTGGCAAAATGAGAAACCCATCAGACCAATAAGTGTCTTAGCAGACGTTTGTTTTAAGAACCAACAGTCTAACAGACCAATAAGAGAGAATGTCTGTTGCCGAGAGGGAACCCCCTTAAACAGATTTAAGGATGCAAATCTTCGACTGCTGTTTTTCCTCTGCCCTACATAATCACTGACTATTAATTAGTGATATTAAGTGATATCTTCTTAAAGAAAAAAGCAACTAAATCAGCATATTTAAAAAAAATTGGCATATAATATGCTGTTATCACAGTAGTACAACATTGATTGATGCTTAAGAGAAGAAGACGTTTTTCTTTTGCTACCCGTGACCATCTGCAATTTACCGGAAGACCAGTTTCGGAGTAATAGAGGGGGGAGCACATCCCATGAGGGCAAGACTCTACCAATGTAAAACTACTATTCCAAATTTATAAATCACACATGCAAGATACTCAACTTTGCTCTGAGAGCTAATTATACACTCTGCTGACACAGCAATGTAATAGTAAATGAAATCCAATAGTGTATAACTCAGCTTATTTTTACTCCTATAAAAATTGCATTTTGGAGTAATGGGGTGATGCATTTGGTTGCTTCTTTACTAATACATAGGGGGAATATTGAGTTATGACCCCTAGAAACTAAGTTCTTTCAAACATAGACTTTGCTTTAAAAATGAATACATATTCAAGAACAAATGTCAATTATGCTATCACTGCTAACACACCTGTGCCAGAAATAACACCAAAAAGATCTTTATGCAGACTGTTATCCAATGAATTGCCTGGCTTCTGGGGGGTCACCAAGGCGTTTACAGATGATACACTTACAGGAGTTTCATCCTTTACACTCTAAAATAAAGAGACATTAGAAGAGGAAAGAGTTACATCAAACATCTCTCAATGAACATATTAATCATCTCACATGAAATGTTATTTAGAAGAATAAAAAAATAAGTTTCATTCTTACACTATGAGCTACAGGGAATGGGGACGTATCCTTCACATTAATGCGCTGCACATTTTCAATCAAAAGACCAAACAATGGAAGGTACAGGGTGGCAATCCTCGCCTGTTGAGCCTAAAACAAGAGAAAGCATTACGTTACTACAGATTACGGTTACAAACGCTTCCCTATTACCTGAGTCTATTTGCATCTATTTAGGTACGCACATACCTACGGCGGGTACAATGTGCACGCACCATTGATGGGTACAATGTGCATGTATCTACATATATGACGGGTACTATACATTGATTCCAGATTATCCATGAGCCTGGATGTTTTAGGCTACCCCATGAGTTTGAAAAACTCTATTGGTTGAACACAGTCTATGGGACCACCCCACTAAAAAGATCTGCCACACTATTTTGCCTCCTTTTTTTGTTTCCTTTGTATACTAGGGGCGTAGCGTGCCTGAGTGACAGGTGTGCTGCAAGTCCAGAGCACGCCTGTCACAAGGGACACAATGTATCTCGTGTATTTCTGGCGGTTTGTGTGCGGCAAACAGACAGCACACAAACTCCTGGAAATACACAAGATACATCCGAGGGCAGCTGCAAATTCGGCATCAGCGTCACTCAATTCGACAAGAACGAAAAGTATACAAATTTTCGTACACTTTTTGTGCTGGTCGAAATGGCGACACAGTGAGTAACTCTGTTGCCGAATTTGCAACTTCCGTCTGTCTCCTGGATGTATTTCTGGGGTTTATGTGCTCGTTGTTCGGAGAACACAAACTCCGTAAATAGACAGTGCAGCTCTGTGCTAGGTGTGTGGCGCACACCTAGCACATATGGAGCATCCGAACCTGTTGTATAGGTTGAACACTCTGCATTTGAGCATCCAATGCATAAGTAATTTGTACACTGCTGCCTCAGCATGCAACGTCAATATACCGTATTTGCTCTCCAAATATCCAAATATCCAAACTTTGGATATTCCATTAGGAAAAAAACTAAAAGCCTGAATATAAGACTAACCTATAGGAAAAAAGTTCAACTTGTATATATTCACATGTAAATTGCTTTTCTAATAAAAAATTATGATATCAAAAAATTCATTTTTTGTTTTTATTTCCTTTTATGTGCCAATGCTGCCTCCCGCTTTCCCTTGCCCCCAGCTTTCTCTCTCTCCCCCTCCCTTTGTCTCCCCCCTCGCTCCCCCCCCTGTTTCTCTCTTCCCCACCCTCCATCCCCTTGTCTTCCCTCTCCCCCCCCTTGTTTCTCTCTTCCCCACCCTCCATCCCCTTGTCTCTGTTCCCCCTCCCCTTGTTGCTCTGGTTCCCCCCTCCCTCCCTCCCCTTGTTGCTCTGGTCCCCCCCTTCCCTTGTTGCTCTGGTTCAGCCCTCCATCCCCCTCACCCGTTTCATAATCCCTGGTGGCTAGTGGGGGCAGCCGGGGGATGATACGTGCAGACATCCTCCATGCTGCCCGACACGTCCGTCATAATAGACGGAGGTGTCGGGCAGCATGGAGGATGTCTGCAAGTATCGTGCAGACATCCCCCGGCTGCCCGATTCACCCTGGTGGCTAGTGGGGCAGCAGAGGATGTCTGCGAGATGAGCGCAGGCCTCCCCTGCTGCCGCCCGGCACGACCGCCGGGACTTCTGTGACGAAGCCGGAAGTACCCGGCTTCATCATAGAAGCCCCGGCAGTCGTGCCGGGCGGCAGCAGGGGAGTCTGCACTCATCGCGCAGACATCCCCTGCTGTTAGAGAGGGGGATCCAGGTCCCCTGCAGCTCTGCTGGGGACCTGGATCCATGTTTTATAATCTGACCTCGATTTGAGGTCAGATTATAAGACGACCTCGATTATAAGACGAGGGGGATTTTTCAGAAAAAAATTTCTGAAAAAAACCTTGTCTTATAATCGAGCAAATACGGTAGTAAAGAGTAACTCTATAGACAAATTAAATACATATTGTTTTCTTTTTTCCAGCTCCTTTTTATGCCTTGTTACATTACATAATTAGCTCACCCTTGACGAATAGCGGTCATCAAACGAATGCTTGATCATCAAACCCTTCAGCACGCTGATGGAAATCTGTCTGATGTCTCTAAACTCCTGTAATGCACTCCCTGCCTCCCTTAGGAGGAGGCCCACCAAGAAATGGTTCTTGCAGAACTCATCTGTCAGTGTATAGTCCAGCTGCAGGTCTAAAGTATTCAACATGGGTAAAAAAAAGTTACGAATGCTGCAATAATGATGTACAATGTAAAAATCAGGCTCGTAAAAGAGCTGATCGAAGATATTTACACACCAAGGCACTGAGGCACACATTTCCAAAACTAGAAGCAGGGCCAAAGTCAGATCACACAATTCCCTAAATGCAGCGATTACCTGTTCCTAATAAATAAGGAGACCTGTCGGATTAATAATTGCTGTATAAATCGACTGTGTTTTTCCTTTAAATTTCAGCTAACCCATAAGTAGAGGGCGCATGTTTTGCTAAATATAGCCCAAACAAAAGCAGACACATCACTCCCTGCACATACCTACAGAGTGGTCTAATGACTCCAGTGTTGCTGACAGAAAGGCTAGTTCATAAAGAAATGAACACAAAGCAAATATAAATAAAGATTTTAACATATGCTTCATTATATGACAATGTACAGGGGTCACCTGCCTCGATACAAACATCTGACCTACGCCTAGATATAATCGGGGTACAATCTACTACCCTCAATTTCTTTTCTCACTTCACATTCCCCACAAGAGATCCATTGCCACTATAAAACATAACATTTTCCCCTGAACCCTATTAAATTGTCCTCATTTCATATGACGGACTTCCCTTGCCTGCCCCGCTCTCAACCTACTTGGTTTAAATAATTGCTGGCTGTATTTGCTGTAATTTCTTGTAATCTTGAAGGAAAACAATAAAAATCTATGTGTACAAAATGTAAATATACATCCATGTATTTGTCTGGTACAGATATCCAACAAATAATTATAACAGTGGATGAAAGAACAAAAGTACTTCTAATAAGTTTGTGATTATTTTCAAATTAAGATTTGTGCAAGTTTAAAGTATAAAAACAATTCAACGTGGTAAGATTTAATGACGGGTGTAAGTGGAATAATACTAGAAGCATACCTACGAACATCATAAGGTGGTCAATTGAGAAATGGGGCAAATAAACATGCATTTACCTTGATATCTTTGGATCCTGCCTTTCCCAAAAGGCATTGGCAAATTCAGTTGTATGTAGTGCTCATGGTTACAGACAACTCGAAGGAACTCAAACTTGTACTCATAGAGGGTCTGAAAAAAAAGGATGACAAAATGGAGCATTTTGCAGGCAAGCACACACACAAAACAATGAAGTATTTTATGTGCAGATCTGTTTGGATTTTTTTGTCTGACTACAATTGTCTTTGAAACATATCTCTCTGAACAGTAGTTTGAAAATAATGTTGGGCATTTGTGTCTTCCTAGATGAGAGCGTCCCCATTAAAATACACTTCCTCCACAGTAGCCGTCAACAGGATATTTATTTAAAAAAAGTATAAAATATGATTTAAACCCCCCCCCCCATATATGTTTAGGAATTACAATTTCTTTAAATTGCTCTGAGCTCTTTAAAAATAGCTATGTTCCAATGTTTATTAAGAACTAAACAGACCTAGACAAAGTGAAAGATTATAGTATATCATGGGTAGGCAGGATCAAATCAATCAAAATGAACGTATTGCCGAAATTATAATATCTATTCCAAATCATCCCAACAGCAATTAAAATAAACTTTAGTGATCTTTAAAAAAACAAAAAAACCTGATACATTCATGGAGTAGTAGAAAAACAAGAATAAGTATAAATACTATGTATATAAGCAGTGGAGGACTGGCAGGACTGGGTAACCTGAGCCAATATTATCAGGAATCACAATTAGCAATAATACATAAATGAAATTTGTTAAAAGCTGCCCTTGTCATAACCATCCAACTCCTTTGGTTAGTAAAAGGGATCAATCTTAGGAGGTAAATCAGTTTTGGAAAAATTCATGCCCTAATCAATGTTTGGATCTCATGCTTGATTTTTTCAAATTGAAAGTGTAGAGTTGGCATTAACTGCTCTTGGGTCACTGCCAAATGGCCTGGGAGCCCTGGTAGATTCCTTTTCAGTGTCCCTGGGTTCTTCTCCCCTTGCACCTGTCTTGTGATTCTTCCATAGCTGCTTTTTTCTGCATCTCATCTCATGGACGTAAAAGTGTCGACTGTAGAGTCCCACTTGTGGACTGGCTTGGCTATGGACTGTATACACAGCCTGTTCACAGTATTTGTTTCACAGTAGTTATCAGTAAAGCGTTCAGTGGTCAGCCTGGCTTATGTTGTGCACTCTCATTCTTTTTGGTACAAGGCAACTTGCAGCTTTCACAGGATTCAATACACTAATAGCTAGTTCTTCCGGCTACCTCCCTGTACCTCAAAATGATGGTTTTGTTGGCAACACAGGAATCTACAGTCTCTACCTCCTTCTTCCAGCCCCACAAGCAAAGATATTCACAAAATCTACCACTAGCCCGATCTCTCAAAGTTAATCAGTGTGACTCGAGGTCTCTCCATACCACTCCTGCCCTACTCTCATTATGCATCTCCAATCTCAATCTCCGCTCCTACCACAGCATGCTACGTCATCGTTTCACCTACTCACCAAGTCAGTGACTATATTAGCACAGGCAGATATAAAAAAAAAAAAAAAAAAAAAAACTCTAGTATCATTTTAAGACTGGTGTAATTTTGAGAGGAATTTCCCACAAACTTGCTATTATCCCCACGGCTCATGCCAAGCCTATAACAAGCATATAAAACCCCTATCACTAACAAACGATCAAAACCTCATTCGGCTTTAAGGGGGTTCAATGTCATAAGTGGGAATTTTTAAACAACTTCAGTTATAGTCCTCATCACCGTCACTCCATTCTCACCCTAACAGGATGTCAACTCAATTTATGCCAAATACACCAATATGTTACATCTAGAACAAAGTTTTTGACGAACTAAAACACTTTTGAATTCTGGCTGGATGCTGGCGTTATAGTCCAAGAACAGCTGGAGAGGTCATTATTTAATAATACACTTGTAACAAAGACCAATATTTATAAAGCCAAAAACTATATATACACTATTTATCACAATAATAGTACAATAGTGCAATTACAATGCAGTCCATTATAATGAAGCCACATTTTGCACTCTGCCCTAGCATTTTGCCTTAAAAAAAAAATTGGCAAGTGAGTTTTCCACACAGATTAATTTCCCATTAGAATAGCTTGGTACAATCCAAACTAATATGAACAAAAACAAACTAAAACACACATGCGTTCTTATTAGATTAACCAGTAAATTACAATATAATTATAAAACATGTAATATTTAAAATACCAAGCACATCCTGCAGGCATTCTGCAATCTAACTGAAACAGACATGGCTTAGTACCCTGGGACTGAGGCGCTTCAGCAATGTCTGTGGAGGCCCCCTTTGTAGGTGTTTCAAGTAAAATTGTTTTTTTTATTTTGCATGAATACCTTCTTATCCCGACAAAAACAATATATAATTTGTGTAAGTAGCGCAAATGATAAAAAGGAAAATTAGAGCTAAACACAAACACCACAGACATGTTAAAACAGCCATTGTCACAAACGGTACAACATGGCCAAAACATTGTGCTCACAAAATGGTTAATATAATAAATATACTGCTTACCTTAGGATCTCCAGGTGCAAAGAAACTCATATAGTTATTGATTTGCTTGAAAACAAAGCCTCGGTCCATAAATGTGAAACACCTCTGCAAAACAAAGATAGCCAAAGCTTATATTCAGCACATATAAGCATTGTGTAATGTAAAAAGCTTATATATCATGCTTTGCTTCTCCTTAGAGACCACAAATGGCAAACTTGAATGTATAATAAACCACACAGAGGTAAATCAAGGTATTACCCATTATTATTTTCTTTTTATGGGAACTTAAGATAATACTTTGTGTGTCATGTACTTGTAAATTTTCATTAAAGAGTATTAGAAATCCTGCAATATATGGTAATGGGCTGTTTCACCACACGCATCTCACATATAGGACTTATTTTATATACCGGTTAAAATGAATCTTAAAGTCACACTTGCCAAACTCTCCTATTCCTCATCAAATCTTCACATGTAGGTATCGCTTCTTGCTCTCGGAGTGTAATGGTCAGATAGGAATAAAGTTATTCTTAACAAATGTACAAGATTGAATCGCAGAGCTATAGGATGATTGAGGCAACTAAGGCACTTGCTTACGGCACATAGACGAGGATGTGCAATCAGTGCAATGATAACTTGCAAGAACACTATTAGGGAGTGTGCAGGACAAGGGCAGATTATTTGCTTGGGTGCTCACTTCTATAACAAGCATACAAAATGTTGTCAATGCTTTTGCCAGTCAAAGTGAAATCTCGGATTCAGGTTAATCTTGGGAAAGTGTAGCATTGTGTTTAAGGCTGTCACCAATTACTTTATGTGTTTAAATATCTGGAAAAATTGACAGACTTACATTTTATATTTGGTGTTACACCGCAGCCCAGAGACCAATTGGTGCGCTCTCAGTCACCCTTGGCGCAGTTCTCCACCTCCTGACAGAGACCTGCACCTGTCTGTCATGCTACAAACCGAGCAGGTCCTGCAGCTCACACATCATGAAAACATTGCCAGTGCTTAGTATGACTATATACTGAATAACATTTTAGAGGGGTGCAATTCGCTATTGTTGCCTCAAATGCAAAAGGTGCTAGCTGCGACTCTGATGAAGTGCTTATATACACCAATGTTGTGTAACGTCTATTTCATATTGAGGTAATGACATATGGGCTTTTTAGCTGGAATTGGGGCCTTACGAAAATCGGTGAGGAACATTCATGGCAACTGGGCCAGTTGTACAGTAATCATATATCCCATCACTTTGTTTTCAAGCACAGTAAAGCATATTGATTATGGTCGTGAACATAGGATCTATATCTTTTCAGAATTAAGATAATTTGCACTATCCTGTATGGTGACCATTATCACAATGTATGTATGCTTCACAGACTGTATTACCTTCGTAAAGACTGCAAGGCTGTGATTAGCATTCCTAGAAGCATCTGGATTATCCTTATATTTTTGTGTGATATGAGGCATGAGCATATTGACCAAGGTTTCTACCGTGTGGTGATAAGATGCTGGAAATCTTTGGTTCCTGGAATTCTTTAAAAAAAAAAAAAAAAAAAAAAAAGGGTTATAGCAGAGATTTTGGAAGTTTCTTTGTTAGTGACAATACCCCACAGTAATGCTTAAGATGCATATTCATTTTAATGAAAATACTGTACATTTTACATATAACAGTAGACGAATGCAACTAAAGACGACTTTTGCTTCACTATTAACCCCTGCGTGACGCATGGTGCTTGCGTCCCAGACTAGGTTAATCAGTAGTCAGGAAAAGAAGGGCAGAGACCTGACCAAGGTCTTAAAAGACCCGGAGGGTCCCTGCCAAAAGATCACAAGACCTCCCGACAGAAGTTCAAGCGTGGCTCGATTTTGCAAAATATAGCCAGTGCTCGCTTTGAGAATTGGCTACATTCTCCCTGTCAGACTGAGGCCACTTAAAGTGGACTCATCTGTCAGGTGGGATCCAAGCACAGCTGATCGCGGGGAGCCGCGATGAGCTGTTAAACGCTGGACGTTCTATGACGTCCTAGCTTCTTTTAGGACCAGTAAAATTAGGACGGCATAGAACGCCCTAGCGTCGGGAAGGGGTTAAATATAACCTATAAATATTTTTTATAGGTTATATTTAAACACTTTTTTATTTACATACATATATTTATGACTATACAAACATTGCAGTTACTATAAGACCCATGGTTAATGCACCATTCTCAAAGGTTAAGGTCACATTTAATCTTGATGGACTCGGCACACCGGTACTGGGTAAAGGTAAATCCTTTAAGCAGGTACAGTGCAAGCTTATAGGTAAAGGTTACATTTAATCTTTATTTACAATCAGAGTATTGTAGATGCATGAATCAAAAAGGTTAGGAATGAAAAGTAAAATCACCTATACTGTTTTTAATTGGCAGGGCTCAATTTAAATCTAATGTACTCCTGTATAAGGGGTGATCCATACAACCATTACTCATGGTAGCATTCTGGGACTGAACAGTATAGTGAGAGAGAACATATACACTGCAATGCAAAGCCATCACTGGTGATTTTTTCACAATGCAGTGATGAACCCTTAATTTTTTGTAAAGTGCTACCATGCACTTTTTGCACAAAACGGGCACTTTATTGATAACCACACCGAAAAGTCAAAGTCACTATATGACAAATCACTTAAACATACAAATTCAGTGAACTTTATAGAAACATAGAATGTGTCAGCAGATAAGAACCATTCGGTCCATCTAGTCTGCCCAATTTTCTAAATACTTTTATTAGTCCCCAGTCTTATAGCTAGGATAGCCTTGTGCCTATCCCACGCATGCTTAAAATCCTTGAATGTGTTTACCTCTACCACTTCTGCTGGAAGGCTATTCCATACATCCACTACCCTCTCCGTAAAGTAATATTTCCTGATATTAGTCTTAAATTAGAAGGGCAAAGAATTAAAAGTATGTGCTCTTGTTGTAATAGTTTTTCTTCTTTTAAATATACTCTCCTCCTTTACTGTGTTGATTCCTTTTATGTATTTAAAGTTTCTATGATATCCCCCGTGTTACAGCTTCCCTGTTATGTCTTTCCTCATAGCTATACATTTATATAAAAAGAGAGACATAATTCAACAGACTGTTTTTTACGGTAAAACTTCAGTTCAAAATATAAGAGTTGATATTGGAATTAAATTCATAAATAGCAACGGAAATATCTATGCAGGGTAGTATTTTGTGGTAACAGAGCATCTAATTTTCACTATAATTGTTGCATTGCTGGTTTTAAATATACTTAGCAGTAAGCAACCAAAAAAGCACCTCTGAGGTTTTGTAATTATACACCACGCTTCCCAAATACTGACACACAGAGGTGTGAATATATCAAATATAGCGAGGCTCAGGGGTGGAACTATAAGAGGTGCAGCAGGTGCTCTGCACCAGGGCCCAAACTTTGAAGCAGGACTATGACACTTATCTATATCGTACAGCTGGATAGGTTGTCAGCATAAATGAACCCTTGTAAAGTAAAACTGGCCGAGGACTGGACCAAATTAACTAAAAAATAGATTTGTCTTAAGTACCTAGGTATAGTTGTTGGACGTTACATTTGCACTTATGGACTCTCTCCTTTTTGTTCGGTCTTGAGCCAAGCGCTAAAATAAAGACATCTCAATCTCTTTTTCAGTTAATTTGGTCCTCGTGAGTTTTACTTTACAAGGGTTCATTCATGCTATCAAGCTCTACAATTTTGGTCTGGTTATGGACTTTAGATGGAGTGGACTCGCCAAATTGTTAAACCATATTTACTAAGGTTGTGGTTAAAAGGTCAACTAACACTAACAACTGTATGTTGCGGTCATTCCAAATTTTAGCTTTATTGACCTAGAAATTGTTGCAGGGCTCTTCATCATACACAAAGTAATATTGTGCCAACACAGGGCTATAGTTGAGAGCATCAGAACATGAAAGTGCAGAGCATGGATCTTATACTCCTTTCTGGATTACTTTCATGATGAAACTTTACAATCCACTACACCTCTGGGACTATCGCCAGTGTTTTGTCAATTTCATACCTGCCAACAATCACTGTATGCAGGGACGCCGTGTGATCACTCATGTGTGTGCTCCCGCATTAACAAGTCTTGCAGGAGCCTGATCCAGGCTTTTAAACTATTTATGTCTTAATTAAATAATACTTAGAAATATCAGCGCACAACCCAAATTTGCTAATCTCTCGTAAAATCACGCTTAGCCCACCACTGCATCAATGAACTCATATATTGGTAGCTTATATAACATTAAATATAATATATAGAGCACCTTTTGCCTGTTTTTTGTTACACCCAAAAGCTAGGTCATGCTTCAAATAATCATATTTTGACACAGTGGTAGGCTAAGCATATGACCATATGGTGTGAGAATAACTTATATGCTGGTTAAATAAAACCCATTTCCTTGGTTCTATATAAAAGATATAAATAGCTATTTTTTAATAAAGCAACTTATGCATGGTGTTCTTCACTAGGGACAAAAAGCAGGAACCGGAAGCACTTATAGAATTTAATATTCATTCTGTATGCCTCACATGGGACAGCTTACAGTCTGAGAAGGGATACATTTGAATGCATTAGCAAATGGGAACAGACTTCATGATTAAACCTTTTACTCAAACCGTTGAATACTTAATATAGCTCAAAACAATGTCATGAATCTATCCAGGTCAAACAGTTGTTTACTAAGAAGTACAGAGAATAACCTCTTTAAAGAATGCAGATATTTAATATAAGCATAAACTGAACTTTACAAAACATTTTAAATAAAAAAAATAATAATATATATATACATATTTAAACGATAAATTAAATGGCTACAAAGATCACAATATCTTACATAAAAGCAGCTTAAGTCTTCATCCAACCAATGTCAGACGTCTGCTATGCTACGGGTACAGAACAGGCCTAACAAATTGTTCTCCCTTTATGAAGGGATATGCAGCATATGCAACTTTGTATGAGCAAAAAAGGAAAATCCTCATTGCTAAAAATGCAGTTTATTTCATGCAATCCCCATATTATTTTGTTAACAAAGTGAGAAATCTTCTTAAACTGCATTGTTAAAATAACAAAACAGTAACTCTTTCAAGCAGAGGTGCCTGAAACAGCAGGGCCTACACAGGGCTGGGGGAAATGATTTCCTACACCACCAGTGCTTTGTGTTGTGTTTTCTGAACGGCCAGCTGTGGTATGAGATAAATGGGCTTTTGTTATTTATTAACTGTCAGTTTCCCGGTTTTAAACCATTTGTGCAATGCATCATGAAAAAGAATCAGCAGACAATGGAAACCCATTCCAGAAATGACTAAATGTTATGGATTACAGAACTATGTACACTTACTTTTAATTTTGAATTCTCAACGAGGTGCTGGGCCATTGACTTTATCAAAACTTCAAAGAAAAACCAAGAATACTGAAAAGAAACACAGAGAAAAGTTAGTACCAGAAATAACATTCATTTCTTGTAAATACCAAATAAGAAGTGTCAAAACCCAACGAGTAAGAAGGAGTAGAATATAAACACCTGAATTGGACAATAAGTTTTCAGGTACTTCTTGGTAGGAAGGTTGTGTTACAACCTCCTCAGGAGTTCCACAAATGAAACTACATCTAGTATAATGTGATTTTGCAATAACAGTTGCAAAAGGATGACCAAACCCTGTACTGGGATAATTAATAACTAGGTGGATAGTCCAGGTATCTGTGAATCAGGATTCTTAATAAAACTAAAAAGTTTACTTTAATCAGGGCAGGGTGCCTAAACTTCAGCTGTATTTCCAGATCCACTCTAGGGCAACAGATTAGTATCGGAATTAAATCTGATACATTTATCGCTTAAAGTCTGTGTATTATCAATACTCTACATAAATGTCTCAGCAAAGTAGATGGCGATATCTATGTTGAACAAGGTACCTTGAGAAGCTTATTACTAGTTAAAAAGTCAGCAGATGGTTTGAGGATGGTAGTCATGGATTTGGCCAGCTCTTCGTGCACTGTCTTGTACTCTGAAGTGATGTATGGCTCTGCCTTGTAGACGTACTAGAACATGAAGAACAAGGTAAATAAATAAATAATGCAAGCAGGACAAATTAATAGAAAGGGATCAAAGCACGTGTACATACAGGATGTGTATCCCTTATCCAAAATGCTTGGGACCAGAAGTATTTTGGATAAGGGGTCATTTCAAATAACAGATCATTTTCACCAGTAAGATTTATTAAAGCCTCTCATGTCTCATGAAATAAAGTAATATCAATGCAAACACTGTATAGAGCAAAGAAATCACTTTTGCTGTTCTATGAGGAACTGTTAGGAACCTGCCGTCAGCGAATCAGGCCTGCACACGTGACATTGTATTAACCTTTGTAGGTATGGAGGAATCTGAGAATGCATAGAAAGGCTATATCACAGCTTAAGGGGGCTGGACACTGAATAAACTGTTGTGTGCTTGCATAATGAAAGGTGTGTGTGGAATTTGCAACTTTTGGCAAAAATCCGAATTTGTTTTTGTAAATCGGATCATTATTACCGTATAATGTAAGTCTGGATATGGCATATTCAAACTTTACATACCATTAGAAATCATTTGGAAAATTAGGCTTTCAGTGTTGAGCTACAAACAGCAAATTGTATCAAGCAATTGAAGCTAATGTATTATTTTAGATAAAATGAAACATCTAAGACAACTAATACATTGGTTTTGTAGATTTGTTTTTCTCTATTCAAAACCTATTCCTCACTTCTAATCCAAAAATAAATCTAACTTTATACCTTGACATAGGACCTCAGATAGCTCTCCAAACCTTCCTCGTGGCACTGGGATACAACATGGATCATAACCCTGGAAGAAAAATAATACATTTAGACATAAATACGTGAAAAACTATTTTTACAAACGGCAGCAGTAAAGGAAACACACAATAGCCTTGTTAGCAGATTCTGGTGTACATGTGTAACAAAAACATAGTCAAGTAGTAAATTTCAAAGTGCCTCTTGGACGACCTAATATACATAAATTCTGTAAAATTATTGGACATTACATTTGTGGAGTAGGTGTGGATAAATCATTCTAATAAATGCACAACCATGGCCGACTGTAAAATACATTGTCATTTCATCAATACGACAAATAGTTACCTTGTAACATTGACCGCAACTTCCTCCTGAGTGGCCCTAGTTAGTACTCTACACATCTGGTTCAGGATAGTGGGCAGAAAAGCGATCATCACATACCCTTCCATCGCATGCAAACTCTGGGAGCAAATACAATAACAATTCATTTATAGTTAATTACATTTTTGAAGTAGATGTTTCACCTAATAGCATTTTAGTTTAGTCAATAGTGCAGATTTTTTTTTTTATGTTAGCATTTTCCATTCGCACTACTGAATTAGAATGACATTTTGATTTTGAGTTGGATGCTAATGCACATCACAGAAATCCAAATACATGTTCATATAAGTACCTTTAAATACTTGACAAGGTCACTTCCCAAGGCCTGAGCACCAGACTCTGTTTTCTGACAATACTGAAAAAAGTTGTGCAAGTGCTGGTCCTAGAAAAAAAATATACACAAATGAATTGATTACTTTGATCTGCATTTAATTGAAATAAATCATTGACACAGTCTAATAGATAAATATCAATATGAGCGAAAGCTATAATGTAAACTGAAACCTCCTTTATGATTTTATAAAATACCATGTTAAAGAAAGGTTATTACATACATTTGCCTTGGGACTAAAAAGGCTATCTTATTCTTTACCTGTGGATAAACAGTTGAAACCAGATGAGTAGTGATCTTAAGTAATGGCTTGGCACCATCAACCCATTTAATTTCTGGACCAGAATGCTGGGAAGGGAATGAAGGAGAATCCAAATCAAATTAATTGTTAAAGGGAAAAAAAAAAGGTGTCATAGAATCATTTTGAAGTCAAAATCTATGAAATGATTGATAGAGGTAGGACCTGCATATTTAACAGAATGTGATTATTATAAGTTTAGAAGTCAGCTTCATTCGTCTAGTTATCTAGACAAAATATGACTATTAGTGAGGTCTGAAACAATCTCAGTTCATTAGAAAATAAATTGCTTTGACTGCCAAAATAGTGATGTATTTAGTACCCATTAGAATCACCATTTTGAGAATGACCATGAACTAAACCATAGCGATAATCAAACAACAAGCAGTAATGGTGACCAATATGCCTATGCAGTAAAGCATGCCTTGTGGTTACAAGCATTGTGGGGATTTGTAAGGCTTTCGAATGGAAGGACCAAGCACTTAGGACTGTGGAATGACTTGTACCTTGCCCATTCCGAGCTCCAGATAGTTGAGGTATCCTGCTGGGAGGTTGGCAGATACTGGAACATTCTGTTCATTTGTCACCACACGACCATCCTTCAGCAAAGGCAACCAGGAGTATCCAACTAGATGGAAAATACATTGCATGCACATTAGAACACAGGGGCTCTGCATGTGTATGCTACACCCATTCATTATAAACAAAATACCTCCAACAAAAAGGGGAAAAATGGATCAAAACACATTCTTTGCATTGTACAGATAAGAAAATAACTGTCCACAATGCAGCTCACAGCAGTTCGTGGCTGGACAGAGATACACCTCCCTCCTTCTGTGTATTTTAAAGGAAATCAAATAAATAACATGGGCATAGACCAATGCCAATCTCACAAAGGTTAACAAGGGTGTGAGTTATTAGCATGTTTGATTATTGGTGTCTAAAAGCTAAGTAATCCCTAATTTTCAAAGCTTACACTGTCTAACTTTAAACACAATTTTATGGTTAGTGTATATATAAAGTTTAGAACTTAGAACGGCAGCTCGATTCATGCTGTAATTAAACTAATGCAGGCAAAACTGAAAGAAAAAAGCCTGCCACATCCTGGTAGGTGTCACTTTAAATCTCTAGCTCTTTGTTATAGGAAACAGACTGACACTTTTTACATGACATTTAAAACACACAGAGATAATGGCAAATAAAGCAACCCAAATGGAGAATATATTAGTTCACTGCTCTTTTTGACCCAGTTTTATTTTTATCAGTTGAATTAAGCAAATGCTATCAATTCCTACTGGTCTACTGAGATATGACCTATATTCCACCAGATAAAAAAAAAATAGTTTACAGCAAAAAGAATAAAGTTACTTTTTTCATAGCAAATGACATTTCAGGGAAACGTGCAACGGTAGCTAAAACCATGGTCTCTCGTGTAAGTTACTTCAGATACTTGACTTACAGTCAATTGTAATACTATTACCATATTCAATGCTTGATTAAAGCATATTTTTTTTAAATGTAAGTTTTAATATGTTTTGATTAACACTTATATATTTTTTAAGCCAAGCGTGTGCCTGTCACCAGATGGTAAGCTCAGGCTATTTGAATAATGGTGTTTTCAGAGCTCTCAATATCTTGTCCCCCATTGCAGGACACCAGGGGTGGTCTTACTAGGTTGTGTGTCAACCAAATGTGCCCATGTGTGGTTGAGCGGTTATGATGCCAACACAATTTAACCAACAGAGCCAGTGGAGCAGAGTTTCATTAAGATAGCTTAAAATGGTCTGAGTTTTCTTCCAAAAACACTTGCCGATGAAAACTCTGGAGTATATATTGTCCCATAGAAGAATATCCAACATGCAGCTATACCCCGAGTACTTTATATCAATCAATAATATTTTACTTGATTGTTTATTGGTTTGTTTGCTGAAGAGTTAAAATTGAAGAAATCCAGACCTTGGCTTTCAATGACATCTTTCTTCTTTGTTCCTCCTTTGCTTGAAGTATCACAGCTGACATGGTAGAAAGTGAACAATAAATGATGCTTTTCGTGAAGTTGTGTGGGCAGTTCTATTTTAATCTGTAAGAAGGGAAAAACACCAATGTTTATGCTACACGATATCTATTTTTACTTCCCCTCTTACAGAAAAAGGTAGGGGGAAAAACATTCTAACTCTTCCAGAAATAAAAGTCATTAAGTAAAATTAAGGATACATCCACATTATTTAGTTCACTGACACTATGTTTTTATTGTTACTGTGTTCAGAATTCACAGATTTCTAAGGGAATTACCTAATAAAAGCACAATTAAGAGTGTTTAACCAATGTGAAAACCAAATTCTTTTTAAAGTACATGACATATGTCTGAACAAGATGTGCTGAAAGTGATATCCTTTTAATGAAGGCATCTACTGCCTGAGAAAACTATACTCTGAAAACTAATTATATTTACACACTTTATATTCATCTTTGTGTCTTTCATACAAAGCAAAACAATAATTACACATACACATATATATATATATATATATATCAACTGCATTTATTATTAGTGGTTACATAAAATAACCAACGTTTCAGACCGTCTGGAAAACAGGCCACATTGTGGTGCAAAACATTGGCTATTGTATGTAAACACTAATACATGTAATTGATTTTTTTCGATATAAGACCCGAGAGTGCAGCTATTTTCTATGGACTACTATATATTCTGATATCAGCAGTTCCCAGGCACTAAGAATGCCATTTTATCCTTTGACCGGAGTGCAGACAGTGTGGCTATATATAAAACTGGTCTAGGCATAACACAATTACCTCGTCATAGAACTCTGGGTTCTGGTGGTGGTGCAAAACAGTGGCCAGAGAATTTTTCACAAAAACAGGACCACCAGGTCTTCCATATATACACTACAAGAAAGAAAATAGAAATAAGAAGCTTACTATATGTGACAATTCTCAAATAAGTCAAACGTTCTATAATGGTTTTAATAAAAACAGTGAAGAAGTATCTAACTGTAATACGAACCAGAAACTAAAACATTTTAAAAAGAGTGCTCTCACTGGGTGTCCATTATACACTTCCTTATGTATCTTGGCTTTACAAACACTGGCAACTGAATAGTAGCGGGTGTGTCACAAAACAATGATTTCATCTTTGTTTTAAAGGATTTTCATGCTTTATTTTGCCATTTCTAGATTATTTATGCAAGACTGTTTGAGTTCCAAAATACAGTCTACATGAAAACAGTATAATATGAAACACTAGAAATAAACCATGGGCGTAAAGAACATTTTCCTCAAAAATTATGTATTCATCAAGCTATTAATGACATAACTACAGGGAGAAATTTGAATACAAGAGACATTAACAAACCCTTAATGGCTGGGATTCATCATCATCTGAATCTCGAAATTCAATAGATACCGCTATATTCCTTGCCTAAAATAAAAGATCAGTATATAAAATGATTACATACATGCTTTTTTATATAGTAGAGAGTGCAAACAAACTTTTTCTATGTGAAATATCTATATATCTTTCCAATATATTATTTCAAGACTGGCCTTAGGTGTTCAGGCACCCTGTGCAGGTCACCACTGTGGTGCCCCGTGCCAGTCACAGGCAATAAAACATTTTAAAAAAGGGGAAAACCCCCTTAAACATTCCTTGTTTTTACATCCTTCCTCTGCACCCCTTAATTTCTCATGCTCTCTTTTCATTATTACCCCCACATTCCTTGCCATTGCATTCACAGTGCCTCATTGTACCACACAGTACGACATAACTTTCCACAACACCACTTTAAAAAGCCCCCATTGGTCTTGCCAGAGCACCTAGATTGCACCAACAGGTCTTACTAGAGCACCCAGAAAGCACACACAGGGACATGCCAGAGCCAGCACCCAGATTTCACACTCCGGACTCGCCCCAGCCAGCACCCAGATGGCACACCCACGCCATGGCCCAGATTGCATACCCCTGCCATGCCCCAGCCAGCACCCAGATTGCATACCCACACTATTCTCTAGCCAGCGCCCAGATTGCACACCCCTGCCATCACAATGATTGCACACCCATGCCATGCCCCAGCCAGCACCCAGATTGCACACCCATGCCATGCCCCAGCCAGCACCCAGATTGCACACCCACGCCATGCTCCAGCCAGATTGCACACCCATACCATGCCCCAGCCAGTACCCAGGCGACATGATCGGCACCACATATAGGAATGCATTTTAAAAAATGACTTGCTGAGAAGTGGGGCAGAGGAGGCTCTGGTAGGAAGGTGCATCCTCTGGTGCCCACTGGCATTATTTTATTATGACATAATGGACATAATCCCTTATATGCAGATTTTAGAAGACAGGAAAAGACATTGGTTTCTTTATGGTTAAGTTACATAATGCAGCTCTGACAATATAGGTGGAACTGCCCCTAAAAAAACGTGTAGAAATTCATCATCTGTTAAGCAGTTCTCCTCCCTGCAAGAAAATGTTAGTATGGGATAAAGTCCCATGGGAATGACTACAAAAAGTGCTTCTTCTTAAAACAAATGGTTTATTTGGTTTTACATCATTTGTGTAGTAAAAAATTCCAATTATCAGATTCATAATACAGCATCAGACAGATGCTTTCTATTTAGTGTAGTTCTATTTTCCAAGCAGCAAATTCAATATGCTTACCTTGGCAAACGCCTTTTGACCATCGTATTTTAAGTGCTTTGGATAAACATAAAGGTGATTGTTGTAGATGGTGAAAGGCTGAGTGTGTTTGGGTATGCAGGGCACAAATTCCTCTACTTCAAATGTCACTATTGTCTCGGCATTGTTCTCAAACTGTTTCATGGGAATGTAGGATGAATTTACATAATCTGAAAGTAGAAATATATTAAATATTCTGATGCAAACAGTACATGTTTACAGCGATTGTATTACTATGAAGCTGAAACATACTTGGGAAGTCAGGAGACACATTGTCAATGTGTATGTCTAGATTTCCAAGAATAACTGGGAGTTTGGCCATCTTCTCAGGTCTAGAAAACAAGAACAAACAAGTAGGGTTAATTAAAGGCATACAGAGAGAAAGATAAAGAAAGTAGGATAGGAATAAAATGTGTTACAATCAGCTTTGGCATATTTTCAGTATAAATGAAATCAGAAACAATCATGGCTTAAATATAAAGAAATTGGTAAGTGTACAGTGCTGCAAAATGTGATAGATGAAAGGTAATAACTGTTCATAAATTCACAAAGCAGACCACAACCTTTCTTGTTGTCCTGTCCTTTTAGCGATCATTTACCGCCCTGCTAATTCCTCCTTCACGGGGTCAGGGACTGAGCTCTGTAGAGGGTGGTGAATAGATGCATACACATGAACTCCATACTTGCCCAGGACAAAATTGGGGTGGACTCACCAGCACTGAGCTCTAGGCCACCCAGTACAGATACTATATGTCTGGGGATCATTTCATCTGTGTATACAAAACACTCTGCATAGGTAGTATTAACGCTGAATGAGACACGACAATGTTTATTTGTCAGATCCTTTAAGTAGTCATAACAGGTCAGAATGTAAACACATTAAATAAAATGAAGAACTTGCTTCAGAGAGCTTAATTCAGTCTGAGAAATATGTACAATATTCTTGTGACTGGACTGCAAGTATACAGGGGACTTGTATAATTGAAATCATTACATTCAAATATATTGGTATAAGGGATACATGAGTCATTTTTTAATTTTCAGTACATAACACTAACATATATACTGCAAAGAAAAAACCTAAGTAAAAGCAGATAGAAGACACACCAGGCACTAGAACCCTGCATCTCAAAACCAGAAGCAAAGACATTCTTGCTTTGATTCTCCTGCTGCTAAACGGTTCAGTGGCATATATGACTTGATAGGTTTATCAGTAGATAGGCTAGAAGTCCATGCACGCACACACATGTTTTTTGTTCTTCGTTTCCAGATGTGTTTTCCCTGAATTCTAAAAATGCCGTATCCTTCTGTGCCAAGATTAAACTGAGCTAGGAAAATGTCTTATGACCAAATTAATACTTAATATATTTCAGAAAAAGACTTGATCCAAAGATATCTGCTTTCACTTGTAGGGGACAATCACTTTTTACTGGATGCTACATTTGGCTGGAGATAAAAAGAAATGTGCAAAATGTGAGGTCAATCCTACATTTTAAGTGTATTCTATTAGCATTTAAAATGTTATAATGTAAGTAAAGTAAAGCACATTTCCCCCTATTTAGGTCATGTATTTTTAATTATTTATTTAAAGAGATACTACATTTTTTTAAAAACTTTTGCTACAGCTATAAAAGCAAAAATAAAAAGGACAGCCTTCCTTGTATGGAGATAATCTATGTACTTTTTAAGACATATGCCGTTTAATGTTCTGCTCAGGATAAGCAGTTGTAAGTCATATACCGGTACTTTCTTACATATAACTGTTTGGATATTGTTAAACATACAGCAAAATATAACGTAGCTACACCAGCAATCAAATGTGCCAGATACCATATCAAGGCCTGCATGTATGCTACATGTGTTTATTGAAAGAAATATCTGGAAACTTTAAGGAATATGTCCAGCACATGAAGGTTTACCAGGTTGATCTTGGACACCAATACATTAAATGAAGTGAAAATGCACAAAGGGATATAATGGGTAGGTAGCAACATTTGTAAATGCTGGCAAACACTCGGGAGTGAACTCTTTGAATAAAAATAATTGAATATACTTTTTTTTTAATTATAAACCACTGAGGAAGCTTTTTCAGCATCTGAACTACAATCAAGTGTTTGTTCCATAAGCAATGCTTCTGTATTGTAACCATAACATGTAATGCCATCATATGTGTGGCATAGATAGAGAACTTTGTTCTGTGAAGGGGGCTGATTCCTGCAGGTATGTGTCACTCAGAGCTGGGACCTCATGATATAAATATCCAGCCACTTTACAAGAAGGCCCATAGTGCTAAATTAACTTACTTTTTAAAATCCGCAAGCAGCTTAAGCATATCTTCATTAGAAAGCTTGTTGCTATCCTGCCTATATATAGCAGAGAATCGTGCAGCTTTATCCAGTGTCCCTGAAGAATCTTTAAAAAGTGTTCTGAAAGAAAGATAAGAAAATGCAGGGTTTATGTAATTTCAAAGGCTAACAAATTCACCAAGGAGGTTCGGAGATAAGACTGTTATGATTGCTAACAGAGGAAATTATAGATATGGCTACTGCAAATCCTAGGATACTGATGCTTGCCAGCAGACCAGCAACAGTGTCTCATTTCATAGTGATCAATCAATTTAAGCCTTGTTGCTTCAACAATTCATCATTCTGGTTTTATAGGAAGTTTGCCTTCCTATATTTGTACATATTATTACTACCATCATGGTTTAACTAGAAAGTTTTAGGATGGCCTGTTATATATTTGAATATGTTGTTTGTAAAGGGGGAGACATGGTGGGGAATTAAAAGAGCAAGCATCACACCAAGAATCATCAGGTTGTACAAAAATTACAATGTTTACAAAAAAGGGAAGAGCATGAAACTTTGAAAAGAGCATTGGTGAAGATTAACGGTGTTGTTAAAGGTTTTATTCAGAAATTGTTAACTACTCTATTTAGGCTTTTTTTTTTTTTTTATCAGTGACTGAAGGTTATGTCACAGGTGACAAGATTAAACAGAATATCAACTTTACTATGCTTTTTTGGTCCATTTTTATTTTTCAGGCTATACCCATCCTTCAACATAGACTATAGAGCTACAAGTGCCCACGATAACAGGCAGTAATACTGTTCGGAGTCCAGTTTATTTAATCCATGATTGCACAGACATGCATTGCCGCTGCATACTAAGTTTGGGGGCGAGCCACACTGAAATAAAACGTTTAATTGTATACAGGATAATTAGCAGGCGCAAACCTGTATAATCAAAGAAATCTTCTGTCTGATTAAAAGTTGGCCTGGAGGGTTTAGATCCTCTTTAATTGCTGATGTGATGGGTGATGAGTGAGACCAGCTTTGGACATATGTCTGTAATTTGTTTTTTACAATGGAGATGAAGCTGTAAGTAAGATGGGGAAGATATGGAGCATACATACCTGTATTCCAGAGCCGCGCTGTCTATTTTCGATGTTTGTGTGCTCCGAACAGAGAGCACACAAACCCTGGAAATACATTTGGGAGACAGACGCAAATTCAGCGACAGAGTCACTGTCTCAACCAGCACAAAAAATATACGAGAGATTCATGTACTTTAGTGCTGGTTGAAATGGTTACTCTGATGCCGATTTCGCAGGTGCCGTCAGCCCCTCAGATGTATCTCATGTATTTCGCTGCACTCCAACCCCTGGAAATAAATGATATACATTGTGTCCCTGAGTGACAGGTGTTCTCCGGACTGGTAGCACACCTGTCACTCAGGAGCACAATATGCACCTGATGGACTATCAGCTCTTATTGTTGAGCGATATCGACAATCCCTCTTCCAACATAAATTAGTTCACAAAGGAAAAAACTATTATTATTACCTTGCAGCCCAAGCAAATGGCATCCTGTACTGTCCAAGCCTGCTACAAGCTTGTTTGGCATTTTTCAAAACTTTCTGGGCAGCCTGAAAAACACAAAAAAGCAGCCTTCAATTCCGGAAAACAGATGATTATAGAAATTGGTACTGCAAATCTTTTCTGTAACTTAAAGTGGATTTTAACTCCCTATGTCCTTGGAGTGCAAAGTGTGCGATGGGGCATGCCCTGCGTGTCCAATGTGAGTGCTGGGGCATGCCCTGCGTGTCCAATGTGAGTGCTGGGGCATGTCCTACGTGTCCAATGTGAGTGCTGGGGCATGTCCTACGTGTCCAATGTGAGTGCTGGGGCATGTCCTGCATGTCCAATGTGAGTGCTGGTGCATGTCCTGCGTGTCCAATGTGAGTGCTGGGGCATGTCCTACGTGTCCAATGTGAGTGCTGGGGCATGTCCTGCATGTCCAATGTGAGTGCTGGTGCATGTCCTGCGTGTCCAATGTGAGTGCTGGGGCATGTCCTACGTGTCCAATGTGAGTGCTGGGGCATGTCCTACGTGTCCAATGTGAGTGCTGGGGCATGTCCTGCATGTCCAATGTGAGTGCTGGTGCATGTCCTGCGTGTCCAATGTGAGTGCTGGGGCATGTCCTAGGTGTCCAATGTGAGTGCTGGGGCATGTCCTACGTGTCCAATGTGAGTGCTGGGGCATGTTGTGCATGTCCAATGTGGGCGTGTGTCCTTGGTGTTCAATGTTGGTGCTGGGGCATGTCCTGGGTGTGCAATGTGGGTGATGGCGTGTGTCCTTGGTGTTCAATGTTGGTGCTGGGGCATGTCCTGGTTGTGCAATGTGGGTGATGGCGTGTGTCCTTGGTGTTCAATGTTGGTGCTGAGGCATGTCTTGGGTGTGCAATGTGGGTGATGGCGTGTGTCCTTGGTGTTCAATGTTGGTGCTGGGGCATGTCCTGGGTGTGCAATGTGGGTGATGGCGTGTGTTCTTGGTGTGCAATGTCGGTGCTGGGGCGTCTCCTGGGGTGCTGGAGAAAGTCATCAGTCTGAAATATGGATGTTGTTGTATGTCCTGGGTGTGCTATGTGGGTGATGGGGCATGCCCTACGTGTACAAAATGGAGTGCAAGATAAATTGAGTGGAGGGGTAGGGGCCCAGACCATTTGTTTGTAAGGGGCCCCACAATTTCTGATGGCAGCCCTGGGTCAGACCTTCCTTCACCTTGAGTCAGATGAAAGAAGATCTGATCGAAGATTCTCAACCCACTGATAGAGTTTTTTGGAGCAAAGAAGGCTCAGTAAGTCACATTATGATAAAGCATTTCCATTTAAAATGTCTATACTTGATGAATTAAACACAAGTTAATGTATTTGTCTAGAGTCATCCTTTAAAATAAAATATAACAAACATGAACGACTAACAATTCATACCATTACCACAATGTTATTCTTAAAAACCTGTCAATCAAACACTGACAGGTCTAATGAATCCTGCAGCCAATTAATGAATAAGGCACCTCTAAATACCCCTCCCTAGCATGACGGCATAACTGTTGACCTTTAAGTGTTTTAAGTAACATTGCAAACATCTAGGCTTCATGATTAAAAAGTCTAATGCTGAATAGTTGGCTTTGTAGTGTATATACAAAGCAATAGGAGAAAGACATGACAGTATGGATAATTGTCTGCTTCTGGACTATTTTCCAATAGTAAAAATGCACCACAATAATTTAGAGTGATTCTCGGAATGAAGTTACCTGATAAAAAGCACTTGTCTTTGAAAAGACGACTACAGTAAGGATTACCATACAAAACAGAGCATACGCCGTGGCTTTAAAACAAGGTGAGCTCCTTCCAAATTATACAAAGATCAATTTGAAAGGGATAAAAATAAACCATTTAGCCATGAACACTCCAAACACATTACAAAAATTAAACATACAGCAAGTATTTCGATAAATTGTTAATCACCATGAATAGTTAATAGGAAGTTATGAAGAGACATGTAAACAGACAGCCTTTACCAAGCATCATTTGACCTTCAAATGGTCTCCTTGTAGAGAGAGAAAAAGTCCAGGATATATAAACCTTATAGCCAAAAGCAAAAGGTTTTAATGAAAGAGAGAAACAGGAAATGAACAAGAGTTTCAATGAAACTAGTACAAGTTTTCTTGCTTAATGCCAATCAGGTAAATATCACGCAAAGAGGACAAATTGGAGTAAGAGTGGAGAACAAAGCTGAACAGAATGATCAATTTCTGTGTCATAAATAAAAATATATATCTTGTTTTTACATGATATAATAAGCAATATTGTTGAATCATTTGGGTCTTAGCTTAATTTTAGTCAGAATGTGCTGTAACTACTTATACAAGTATAGAGGTCTAGGTGGCAGAACTGGTCTAAGTCAACATGGCAATGGGGCAGACTTTTCACGTGCCTTACTAACAGGTGACCATAGCCCACTTTTGAACTTCAGCATGGTTTTACAAGACAACCAATAAATACCGTGATAAACAGGAAACAATTACAGAATATTCAGAAGACTTATTAGTACACCAACTTTAACAGACATGCCACATGCAGAAGATATAATCAAGATATCACTTTAATTTCTTGCACGTTTTTTAGCCTGTTAGTTTTAAACTGCACATAATATATACATATTCACACACTTGTAGGTGGTGTAATGTCGGAGTTTTTACATTTTCTTTCTTTACATCATCTTTCATTTAGACGATATCAAAATCATAGCATAGGATCTACTTCTCGGAATCTTCCAAAGGGTCGTAGTCTGCTCTCAGACACGCCCTCTTATTGGTCTGTGTCATTCTGCCAGACCGTCCTTTGCTAATGCTTCTATTGGTCTGCCAGACCACACCCACAAGCAGACACTTGAGAAAACTGTAAAAATGCTTGGCTTCTAACCTACTATACTATTATCATTGATATCTTCCCAAACATGATAGAAAGATCATTTATAAAGTGAGTGAATCGGCAAAACAAAGCCAGTATGTTACTTGTTTGGTATTACTCCCTCTTTAAGATCAAATAAATGTAAAAATGAAAAGGATTTTAAATAAACCACATTCCCATGATTTTCACTACAGTATTGCTCAGGTTTTCGTTATATTTTCTGCTTTACATAGCAGAAGTAACAGCTGCACTTAATAAAGAAGCAAATAGAAAGCTCACCTTTGCTGAATCAGAACTCTTCATGTATGGCTCAGCACAGTGTGTAATGCTTCCCTGGAGAACCTTTTCTATTCTGGCCACAAGAAAGATATCAGGATGGGGACATGTGACAGAGAATATACCCTAAAAAGGGAAATTAAAAATGTAAAAAAAATAAAATATCAACCTAGTTAAATGCTGGCCTATTTGTAATTCATTACCCTCGATATTGAACCTGTCCAGTCCAATATGCTGGTCTTAAAGGACAACTGTAGCAAATAATTAAGTTCTGTTTAATTGAAAGATGGCATCAAGTGTAGGCATTTTATATAGAAATGCTTTAATGAAAGAATACAAATAAAGTACCATATTGAACCATTTTTACTCCATATAGCTCTAACAGGAGGCAGATATTTTGTTTAGAATCTTTGGTTAGATGGGTCAGATCTTTGTTCATTAGAACCAAGGTGAGTGAAGTTTCTAAACAACATGTCTGAGAGAACTATATGGATTATAGAAGGCTTAATAATATATATATATATATATATATATATATATATATATATATATATATATATATATATATATATATATATATATATATTATATATAATATTCTTTCATTAAATAATTTCAGATTATCTACCTTTGACACAGTCTTCATTTTAAACAGAAGTTATTTTTTTGGTACAGTTGTCCTTTAAGTCATTTATGCTACATATGAACCTTCTCAATCAAGTAATGGAGTTGAAACAAAATAAACAAATAGTGCATGCAACTACAGAGCAAAGAGAGCACTCACTGTAGGAGTAAGGAGGGATTAGTTTTAAAAGTAGTAATGCTTATTAATATATCGGCAGGAGACCTTTTTTAAAGTCATAACTCAACCACTACTCAATGTAGGGTGACTATGTTGCTTGTAACAAATGCATAGTTCAGGGCTGTTATCAATAAACATTTAAATATGTATCCAGTGTATGTGGTCACTAGACATGTGCAAAACTAAAATTTTCGTTTCGTTTTCGTCCATTCGGACGAAAATGTTATTTATTTCGTCTAAAACGAATTTCGTTCATTAGTGCATTCGTTTCAGACGAAATTCGTTCATTATTTTCGTTTCGTTAATTTTTTTCGTTCGTTTTATAGAATACAATGTAATACTATTGGCTTTCTATAAACCGAACGAGAGCCCCATTCATAAGAAATTCTTATGAATGGGGCTCTCGTTCGGTTCATAGAAAGGCAATAGTATTACTTGTATTCTATAAGCCGAAAGTCTATAAACCGAACGACTTTCGGTTTATAGACTTTCGGCTTATGGAATACATGTAATCCTATTGCTATTCTATAAACCGAACGACTTTCGGTTTATAGAATAGCCATAGGTTTACATGTATTACATAAGCCGACAGCCTATAAACCGAACGTTCGGTTTATAGGCTGTGGGCATTTTACTACACGGAGACAAAGTCTCCATTCATAATTTTATGAATGGAGACTCTGTCTCCGTGTAGTAAAATGCCGACAGCCTATAAACCGAACGTTCGGTTTATAGGCTGTCGGCTTATGGAATACATGTATTCCTATTGCTATTCTATAAACCGAAAGTCGTTCGGTTTATAGAATAGCAATAGGAATACATGTATTCCATAAGCCGACAGCCTATAAACCGAACGTTCGGTTTATAGGCTGTCGGCATTTTACTACACGGAGACAGAGTCTCCATTCATAAAATTATGAATGGAGACTTTGTCTCCGTGTAGTAAAATGCCGAAAGCCTATAAACCGAACGATCCGTTTATAGACTTTCGGCTTATATAATACATGTAATCCTATGGCTATTCTATAAACCGAACGTTCGGTTTATAGAATAGCAATAGGAATACATGTATTCCATAAGCCGACAGCCTATAAACCGAACGTTCGGTTTATAGGCTGTGGGCATTTTACTACACGGAGACAAAGTCTCCATTCATAATTTTATGAATGGAGACTCTGTCTCCGTATAGTTAAATGCCGGCTTTTAACTATACGGAGACAAAGTCTCCATTTATAATTTTATGAATGGAGACTCTGTCTCCGTATAGTTAAATGCCGGTGTTCTGACAAATTTCTGGAGCAAATTCTCCTGCGCAATCGCAGGAGAATTTGCTCACTGCGCATGCGCATAAAGTTACAGCTGATAACTCAGCTGTAACTTTGTGACCACCGCGCATGCGCCAGCTGCGCAACCCACCTCCCGCCCCCTCACACCCCCTGCACACCCCTTCTTACCAGATCATCGACCACAGCGATACACAGCGCATGCGCACGCCTATCCAGCCGTTTGGGAATGTGCGCGTCCGTTGTTGTGTTCTTAAGGTGGTAAGTAACATGGGGCGTCGGGACATAAGGGGGCAAGCATCCTGGTGAGGGCTGCCTCATCTTGATGGGATTTGTGATCCTCCTGCTGCATCAATAATACAGCAGGAGGATCACAAATCCCATCAAGATGAGGCAGCCCTCACCAGGATGCTTGCCCCCTTATGTCCCGACGCCCCGTGTTACTTACCACCTTAAGAACACAACAACGGACGCGCGCATTCCCAAACGGCTGGATAGGCGTGCGCATGCGCTGTGTATCGCTGTGGTCGATGATCTGGTAAGAAGGGGTGTGCGGCGGGTGTGAGGGGGCGGGAGGTGGGTTGCGCAGCTGTCTCATGCACGGTGGTCACAAAGTTACAGCTGAGTTATCAGCTGTAACTTTATGCGCATGCGCAGTGAGCAAATTCTCCTGCGATTGCGCAGGAGAATTTGCTCCAGAAATTTGTCAGAACACCGGCTTTTAACTATACGGAGACAAAGTCTCCATTTATAATTTTATGAATGGAGACTCTGTCTCCGTATAGTTAAATGCCCACAGCCTATAAACCGAACGTTCGGTTTATAGGCTGTCGGCTTTTAACTATACGTTTGTCTCCATTCATAAATTTATGAATGGAGACTCTGTCTCCGTATAGTTAAATGCTATTGTATTCTATAAACCGACTCTATTTCGGCTTATAGAATGCAATAGTACTACGAATGGACGAATGAACGAATGATTTTCCTTTATTAACTATTCGTTCATTCGATTTAGTTAGCTTAGCATTTTCGTTCTTCGTTTTTCGGGCGAATGGACGAAAATGCAATTTTCGGACGAAAATGCATTCGTCCGAAAACGAATGCACATGTCTAGTATATATTCACATGTAAATTGCTTTTTTAATAAAAAATTATGATATAAATAAAATCTTGTTTTTATTTCCTTTTATGTGACAAAGCTGCCTCTCTCTTTCCCTTGCCCCCAGATTTGTCGCTCTCCCCCCCTTAGTGTTGTCTCTCTCTCACCCTCCCTTTGGCTCCCCCCTCGCTCCCCTTGTGTCTGTCTCTTCCCCCCTTCCCTCCCCTTGTTTCTCTCTGCCCCCCCCCCCCCTTGTTATTCTGTCCCCCCCTCACCTGTTTCTTGCTCCCTGGTGGCTAGTGGGGGCAGCCGGGGGATGTATGCACTATACATAATAGACGGAAGTGTCGGGCAGCATGGAGGTTGTCTGCACGATTCGTGCAGACATCCCCCAGCTGCCCGATTCTCCCTGGTGGCTAGCGAGGCAGCGGTGGATGTCTGCGCGATGAGCGAGACCTCCCCTGCTGCCGCCCGGAACGACAGCCAGGACTTTTATGAGGAAGCCGGAAGTACCCAGCTTCATCATAGAAGTCCCGGCGGTCATGCCGGGCGGCAGCAGGAGAGGTCTCGCTCATCGCGCAGACATCCTCCGCTCCCTCGCTAGCCACCAGGGAGAATCGGGCAGCTGGGGGATGTCTGCACGAATCGTGCAGACAACCTCCATGCTGCCCGACACTTCCGTCTATTATGTATAGTGCATACATCCCCCGGCTGCCCCCACTAGCCACCAGGGAGCAAGAAACAGGTGAGGGGGGGACAGAATAACAAGGGGGGGGGGGGGCAGAGAGAAACAAGGGGAGGGAAGGGGGGAAGAGACAGACACAAGGGGAGCGAGGGGGGAGCCAAAGGGAGGGTGAGAGAGAGACAACACTAAGGGGGGGAGAGCGACAAATCTGGGGGCAAGGGAAAGAGAGAGGCAGCATTGTCACATAAAAGGAAATAAAAACAAGATTTTTTTATATCATAATTTTTTATTTAAAAAGCAATTTACATGTGAATATATACTAGACATGTGCATTCGTTTTCGGACGAATGCATTTTCGTCCGAAAATTGCATTTTCGTCCATTCGCCCGAAAAACGAAGAACGAAAATGCTAAGCTAACTAAAGCCGGATGAACGAATGGTTAATAAAGGAAAATCATTCGTTCATTCGTCCATTCGTAGTACTATTGCATTCTATAAGCCGAAATAGAGTCGGTTTATAGAATACAATAGCATTTAACTATACGGAGACAGAGTCTCCATTCATAAAATTATAAATGGAGACTTTGTCTCCGTATAGTTAAAAGCCGGCATTTAACTATACAGAGACAGAGTCTCCATTCATAAAATTATGAATGGAGACTTTGTCTCCGTATAGTTAAATGCCCACAGCCTATAAACCGAACGTTCGGTTTATAGGCTGTGGGCATTTAACTATACGGAGACAGAGTCTCCATTCATAAAATTATAAATGGAGACTTTGTCTCCGTATAGTTAAAAGCCGGCATTTAACTATACAGAGACAGAGTCTCCATTCATAAAATTATGAATGGAGACTTTGTCTCCGTGTAGTAAAATGCCCACAGCCTATAAACCGAACGTTCGGTTTATAGGCTGTCGGCTTATGGAATACATGTATTCCTATTGCTATTCTATAAACCGAACTTTCGGTTTATAGAATAGCCATAGGATTACATGTATTACATAAGCCGAAAGTCTATAAACCGATCGTTCGGTTTATAGACTTTCGGCATTTTACTACACGGAGACAAAGTCTCCATTCATAAAATTATGAATGGAGACTTTGTCTCCGTGTAGTAAAATGCCGACAGCCTATAAACCGAACGACTTTCGGTTTATAGACTTTCGGCTTATGCACTACATGTAATCCTATGGCTATTCTATAAACCGAAAGTCGTTCGGTTTATAGTTTAGCAATAGCATTACATGTATTCTATAAACCGAACGTCGTTCGTTTTAAAGACTTTCGGCTTATAGAATACTATTGGCTTTCTATAAACCGAACTAGAGTCGAGTCCCCATTCATAAGAAATTCTTATGAATGAGGAGGGACTCTAGTTAGGTTTATAGAATGCCAATAGTATTCTATAAGCCGAAAGTCTTTAAAACGAACGACGTTCGGTTTATAGAATGCATGTAATGCTATTGCTGTTCTATAAGCCGAATGTCTTTCGGCTTATAGAACAGCAATAGCATTACATGTATTCTATAAACCGAACGTCGTTTGTTTTAAAGACTTTCGGCTTATAGAATACATGCTGCTATTGGCTTTCTATAAACCGAAAGAGTCCCCATTCATACGAATAGGTCAATTGACCTATTCGTATGAATGGGAACTCAATTTCGGTTTATAGGAAGCTAATAGCATTACATGCATTCCATAAACCGAAAGTCATTCATGTCGGTTTATGGAATGTAGTACAATGCTATTGGTATTGTAAACCGACTCTATTTCGGTTTAGAATGCCAATAGCACGAATGGACGAATGGACGAATGAACGAATGATTTTCGTTTATTAACCATTCGTTCATTCGGATTTTGTTAGTTAAAATTTTCGTTATTCGTTTTTCGGACGAATGGACGAAAATGCTATTTTCGTCCGAAAATGCATTCGTCCGAAAACGAATGCACATGTCTAGTGGTCACTACAATTCAAATTCTTGCCATTCTGTCAGGCTGCTCTGGCTACACTTATTTAGAAAAGAGAGAATATGTAAACCACTGGTACAATGAGTTCATGGATGTTCCCAATACAAGTGTCTTGGTGGTTTCTTCAGTTTAAACAATTTACTAAATATTTAAAGGGACACTCCCACCAAAAAATGAAAAGGTTTTATTTTGTATTGTTGATTTCAGATATGTCTTGTTTTTTGTTATGTGAATGTATTTAATAAAATATGAAACTAAACAATTGTGACTGGGCACCGCCATTTTGTGAAATATAGTGTTTTTGGGTGCAACCCACTAGTGACTTTACAGCACAAATTTCTCACCTTTGGAGCTGGGGGCACAGAATACGGTCTAAGTCAGAATTCTGATCATAGACTTGCATTGAATGGGAGGGTAATGTTACTATTATATCACAAAGGGCAGAGTTATGATCCTTTTTGATCAGATGAATCTCCTTCCTTTGTGTTGGAAATCAGGTAAAAAAGGTTGTACACAGCCACCTAGTCCTGCCCACTATGATACACAGGCGTCAGTAAGAGACCAGGGGAGAATCTTATGACATCACCATGCAGGCTTTGGCAACAGTTTCAAAGGGAGACTGGCTGGACGATTTTGGACGATGTTGCATCATGGGAAATATTCACAAAATGGAGAAAAACACTTTTTAACATTGAATTAATTGCATATGAAAGGAAAAATAAAATCATATAAAAAAAAAAACAGTGGCATATTATTTTTTATTTATGTGTTTGCTTTAAATAACCAGGTTATCTAGTTACATCTTATGTAAGTGGTAGTGGCCCTTTAATCTCACAAATTTAGATATACATTGTGCAGGGACAAACATGGTGAGTTTGCTTAGTGAGGATAAATTAACAGGTTTGTCCCTGCACAGTGGATAGCTAAATTGATGAGATGGAAAGGTTTCAACACGCCTTTCACTGAATAGCTGCCAATGTCTTCCCAAAGGGAAAGAGTAAGAAAACAAAACAAGAAGAGACCTGCTGTTACTCTTATGACAAATGCTGTGCGACACATTTAATTAGCA
The DNA here is from genome assembly GCA_036172795.1 of Pelodytes ibericus. NCBI lineage: Eukaryota > Metazoa > Chordata > Amphibia > Anura > Pelodytidae > Pelodytes > Pelodytes ibericus. Next base: position 208,702,582 of record CM069857.1, on the reverse strand, counting down.
GCCACTGTTCCTAAATCAGTGGAAAGGGTGGCGAATAATAACTGGTTAAAAGAGCACGTAGCTCATAAACGAGGGTAAAAGTATCAATATTGGATTTCTACAGCTAGAGTATTGCTATGTATGAAAATGCTCTCTCCATCAGTCACTCCAAGTAGAGAGACATTAACTTCCTATGGGCTTTCTTTTCCTTGGACTAAAATGCAGAGGAAACTAATTTATAGTAATCATTTGGGCTGCAGCTCTTTGCAGAACATATACCTTTTACTTTAGAATCTGGGCCATTCACTTTGGACAGCACTTGAAATGCAAAGATAGTTTAATTATGTATGGACTTCCTTGGCTGCAATTACCATAGCTTTACATGTTATAAGTACACTCCTATGTTAATTATTGAAATATTGTCAACTAAAATGCTACAAAAGTATGACAGCACTTTGTATTAACCATTCAAATCCCAGAAAAGCATGACATTTATTTGTACAATAGGGTTCTAGCAAACGATACCTGTTTGGGGTACTGCAGCATGGATTCTTGAATGGACCCCATTATCCTTCTGCCAAAGTCGCCCCCACCATTTAGGAGCTGCTGCGAAGGGGCCAAGATCATTTGCCTCACAGAGGCATGATTTAGGTCCACATGGAAGTCAGATGAAATCTTCTTATTGGTTTTAATGTCAAAGAGCGATAACGTGACAAAGAAGGGTTCAACCTTTATATAAAGAGAATGCTTACATCAGTACTGGGATCACAATTTGCATGGCAATCAGAAAGTAAGCACAGGGGATAAAGACATTTATTCGGTTTATTCTGTTTTCAATCAGCAGTGAGAGGCTTTGCAAGGTGCCAATTCACAGATTGCAGTTTCCAATAGTACCATAAATATAACAAGACAGTCAGTTTCTACCTGGAGGCAAGATACAACATTGGAAATGTGAACAAGCTCATCCGCGATTTGGGATAAAACGTTTTATTCTCTCTCTTCTTGCATCCCCAAGGTGAAATCTCATTTAGAATCAGAATTGATTTGATGTTATGTATAGGTGTCTGGCTTTACTCGGTTGCATCTAGCGGTGAAGTAATCTCTCTCTCCATTTGCTGATCTAATAGTGTTATTTTGAATGAACGCAGTTAGTATAAAGCATGATGACCCTAGTTTGGTGGATTGCTGCCAAATCAATGCATGGTGGGCGGATTGAAACTGCCTTGAAAAAGTCATCATTTAAACTAACTGTTCTGCAGCAAGAAAACAGAAGGACAATTAAGAAAAGAACCACACAAATATCTAATTAATTCCATCGTTAAAATGCTAAATCATTTCTCCCATTTGAAAACCATTTTTCACTCTTCTATTTCCCAAAAATTGGATTAAACTGTACATGAAACCTTTCCATTAAAAATATCACAGAAAAGATTCAAACAATTAAATAGTCTAATACAAGATAGCACTCCATCTAGTTAATTGGGTGCTTAAATAACCTATATAACCCTAAACAAAGGTCAACAATTTCCAGAAAGCCTCATTTCTGTTCTCCTGAAAACTACAATACCTGTCAGCCTTACACAGTTGTAAAAGGATTCTGCTAAGCATGTCGAGATGAATTGCTTAGTACAGTGGTTTCCAAACTTTTTTGGCTCACAGCTCCTTAAGTGTATCAGTTGCAGTGCGCAGTAAGGTTAGTTAAGACGTAATCCTTTAACTTAGCCACAGTTAAGTTAAATATCTATATATGTGTGTGTATCTATGAACGTGTGTGTGTGTATGTGTGTACGTGTGTATTTAGATAACTAGTTGAATTTATCCTTATATGAACTTTTAATAATCAACATTTTTATATGGAATAAAAAGGTTATTGAAAAAAATATATCTCTTGTTTTTATTTCCTTCCTCTGCATCCACATTGCATCTAAAGGACTTGCCATAGCACCATATTGTACTCACTACTTGCCATGCACCTATGTTGCACTCACAGGACTTGACCCTGCATCATTTAAACATCATCCCTGTTCCCCCAGCATCATTATCATCAGCCCACCAATTCCCCCGGCATCATTATCATCAGCCCACCAATTCCCCCGGCATCATTATCATCAGCCCACCAATTCCCCCGGCATCATTATCATCAGCCCACCAATTCCCCCGGCATCATTATCATCGGCCCACCAATTCCCCCGGCATCATTATCATCAGCCCACCAATTCCCCCGGCATCATTATCATCAGCCCACCAATTCCCCCGGCATCATTATCATCAGCCTCCCTATTCAAACAGAAGCGTAGCCAATGTATTTCGTACCCGAGGAGCCTCCTATAGTTAACACCCCCGCTCCCATCTTACTTTAAACACACCGAATTCCTCTTTCCCACGATGTGTCCTTCTCCTTCACCCTCCCCAGTGTCCATATCATTCTCCTCCATCCTGATAAACTGCCATACACTCATTAATATTGAGGTATTATCTCATTTCAAGTACATCCAGTGGATGGGAATATCAACTAACTTATTTCATTGATCTCTGAAAAATGAAAGGCTGAAATTACCTCAGGCTCGTAATGCTGAGGTTTCAACACATGCTACAGTTGGTTTATAAGCCTACTGAGTCATTTCATCATCATTAGCTATGAGAGAAACCAGAAACCAATAAAGAATCCCTTTCTGCTGTAAAGATTAGTTAAGCTTATCAGAAAAACTACTTACATTTGTGGTTGGTCCTTCTTCATTTTCAGCCACACAACTTTGGAGATTGAATGCCAAGTCATTGCACTTCACTAATATTCTTTTACCAAATTTCTCCTCAAAAGGTTTTATTTCAGGTTCAATTCCAGAAAAGTCAAGTTTCTTGAAGAGAAAAGATAATCATAAGAATATCCAGCTAGCAATAGATTATCATTCACATACACCTACACATTGATGTAGTTGAATTACGCTAATATTTTATCTATACGTGTCAAGTATGTTTCACTTTATTGCTGCTCACTTTATTTAAGAACATATAGAAAAAGTAAACCACCATAAGACTATTTGTTAACTTAGTGTATATGTAAATCAATATGCTCACAGCCTGTATCTTATGTACATGGCTTACCTGTGTGTCTGAATCCAAGGTAAAAAGTTTCACTCTGCTTTCATTTTTCAATTTAGCTTCTGCGTCTCTTGAACTCTGTAATTAGTAGAGATTTGCATATTAGGAAACTCAAAAGAAATTTTGGCTCATTGTTTGGCAGTATCAAAAATATTCAGAGTACTCCAATTCAATACACACGCCGAAAAGACAATGGAAAAACTAATGATAGGTGGTAAAGTATAAAAGGAGACAGAAAACTGGACAATAATTGGTATACATTTAACAGACAAAATCGGAAGGAGTAATGAAATGCGAAGAGAAGTATTCTGTAAAAGGAAGGTTTTAACAGAGAGAAGGGGCAAAAATCAAGAGAGACATAAGATGGCAGGAAGAATAGTGGAGGGGACAAGAGGAAGGGTGGGTGGCAGATGGACACAGAAAGAGGAGGGATAATCAATATATTTTTGTGCGTTCCAGCTACTTTAGTATCTGCACCTTAATACCAAATTAGCTAGTACAACACAATTACTCCAGTAGCTTATATTCTTGAAAAAACCTTAACCGACATATTTGTGTTTATTTGAAACATTTGTGCAGTAATGAACTTCTTTTGAAACCGTTCAGCCGGAATGAAATAGTTCTCTTAAATCCAGATGTTAAGAGCCTGCCTACACCAGTACTGACGACTCGAGGACTGCAGTTCTTTAAAAGCCCAACCACACCAGGAAATCATGAACCCTTCAACTGAGGGTTTTGGTGAGGAAGTGGTTGCACAGTGTGTGTCAGCAATAGCGCTTGTGGGTAATGAATACTACAACATCTGTAAAGAGCATAGTGTTGTCTCTTAGCGTCTAACAAACATGGATTGCAGGGGACAGCAATGATGACTTGATTGTACAACTTACAGAAAAACGGATTATGAGAGGACATCGAGTATGGACTCTTACTACACCGACATCTTTTGTCTTTTTAACTACACCAGGACATGCAGCTCGGGGTGTCGGGCTGGTAGTTTTTTGTTACCATTAACTCTGCTGCTGGCAAGCAGTAGGATTTCCCCCTTCCCAACTGCGGTATACACAATGGCATTCTGCAATTGAACTAAGACTGACATGGCTAAGTGCCTCGGTATTGAGGTACTCTGCTGAAGTCCCCCCAGTAAAACCCGGTCACTGTGACAACAAATTACATTAATTTTGATAAAGTAAGCATCAATTCTCATTTGGAAATCTGTTCTGTTTAAGCTCAGAACATTTAAGTGTCTGTCTCCTAAGTTGCTGTCATTGAAGACCTTATTTAAATATTGGTTTGATTAATATTATTTTTGGTATTGGTAATTTGGACTACTGCTTTAGTCCCTGGACAAGTAGCTATTTTTTAAAATCTCCACACCACTGCACTTATAAGGTTCCTCACAGGGCGGTGTAAGAAAACAATCATTGTTTTTTATTCCTTCTACAGATTAAGTCTGATTCAAAAGTATCATAGTCCCCCCCACACAAAATAAATAAATTATATTGAGTTAATTTTGGACTCAAAATTGGAGTAAAAAAAGTAAAAGGTCTAATTAGTTGTCCTTTACCATATACAGTCACAGTATCATCCACACCCATTTGTGGAAAATTATCACAGGAAAAGCTGCAGATTAATACAAATTTGGCACTCTACAGGTATTTGGAAAGATTCAGTGTTCCAAAAAGATAAAGAATATCAAATTAGCTTCATTTATCTGCACTGGAGCAGATGATAATTTATTTAGAAACGGTTCTCTTTCCTGAACACATAGGATCTCCAAACATACCCCAGCTCCCCAAGGCTTTTTACAAGCAATGAGGAAAGAAAACCAGAGTTCTTGTAGCAGATATATGTTTATAATTAATTTTATGCCAAAACGTAACATCCTATAACTATAATCATGTGTTTTATGAAGAGGCTCAAAATCAATTGTGAAAAATGTAACTCTCGACGGCTCTAGATTTAGAATTGTTAACTCAGGCCATCCCTATAAAAACGAAAAGTTTGATATGTTAAGAAAAGCTGCAATGAATAAAACTAAATATGAATACCAGCTGCCATTTAAATTAGGAAATAGTGTATATGTATTTATGTGAAAAAGGAAGTGGTAGCTAAAGCATAAGTTAACCAAACAGAAATGGATTATTATTGCTGGCTTTCTGTAGGCAGGTTGTAGTAAATCACTAAGGCCATTGTTAAATATAGGATATTATATATATGTGTGTATATATATATATATATATATATATATATATATATATATATATATATATATTATATATATATACACACATATATATACACACATGATAAGTTCTTTTCACTTTAGCTAAACAGTGCATAGCACGGTGTTATACAGTAGGAATGTAGGCATGCACACACCAATTTTGTAAAAAAAAATGAAAAAAAAAATATCACAAGCTAATAAATTGTGTAAAACTAAATAACGCTTTAAAAGATTATGTAACATGCAATCATAATCCTTGGCTGACCAAATATTTTGGTCTGAGATGAGCAATCTTGCAGATTAAAGAGACTCCGTCACCAAACACACACCAGCTGTGTAGTCAGTGAAGAAATGACTAACTTGAAGGTATCTGTCCATTTAACACTGATGCAAAAATATTAATGAGATGATGTCATACATTTGCATAAGTGTGGCCACCAATAGGAAAGTGTAGCATGATATGCTAATGAGGTGCACAAACCCTCCTAATGTGTTGCATAGGACTGCCCATAAACTGGTGAAACGGCTTAAAAAGCACCAGCAGGGGAAGTGATGTATACTGGCGACTAAAAAACAACTCAATGCTTTGTATGAAGTAGAACAAAAAAAACAGGACACAGATTTCAAATCCGTTTTTTGACATGCTGAAGATATTGGATGCTTCCTTCACTGTTTATTTAGCAGGAAGAGGTTTATGAAATACTTTTCACTCTCAGTAGGGGGAGGGGGAGTGTTACTCTATGTTTTAAGGAGATGCTAGTATTTACATAAATCCACTTCTTATCGTGGTGCATAAGCCTACTTTGTCAGTTCTATTGTTTTGTGGTTGTGTCGTATGGACTATGCAGAGCTTTCCTGATAAGGAACCCCAGCTCCTCAAAAAAGTGTCATGAACAGACCCACCCACAACCTGTGCATAACCACATTATTATGATGTTTAATTTAATCTTGTGCTTTAATCACCTTGGAGAATTAAAATACTTGACAAGCTACTCATTTACTCATACTACATGGAACACCTGTGATGTTGCCCAGACCTACACCTTATGTCCACTATAGTGCTTTCCATGAGCTATACTGCCTTGCCTCCATTACTCACCCCCCAAACAAAACAAATGATGCTTAGAGTACAGTGAGGTAGAGTGCACTTGAGCAAATCACTGTTTCCTCAACCTGGTAGCATTGCTTGCCAGCACATAGGAGTGGAAAATCAACATCCTCAGTCCGCCCTGCATGTATCCTCCCATAAATATGGCTGTTCACATGCAGATTTCTGCATAATTTATGTTTGGCTACTCTTTAACTTCTTGCACTTTACTATATTTACATGCATTACAACAGATTTAATGCAAATTCTCTAACAGATCAAGTACATCATGTATTTATGAACTAGTCATGCAGAAATACAGTCCACCAGTGGAAAAGCAAACCAAGGCACAGTAAAATGTAAGTGTTCGGGTTAGAGATTAGGTATTTGCTTAAGCATAAGAACATGCAAAAATGGTATTAAAACATACAACAACCATAAGAAAATCCTAAATGTAAGTCCAAAGATCAAATAAGGTAACTTGACAGTCCTGCTGTGAAATGACAGACTGCTAGTGTATACAGCGTAACATGAAAGATATACAGGATGCAGCTGTCAAGTCTCCATATTTGAACTCAATTTCCCAGGCTAAATATTTGATTCATATCAGGAATACTTACACTTATCATAGCGTTTCAGTGAATTATCATCATTTTATTGTTATTTCATTTTTTTCACAATTGAAAGCAAGATATATTTAACTATCAGCAAACAGATTAGGTCAGTGGTGGCTAACCTTAACACTGCAAATGCATGGCTGGCTGAGCATCATGGAATATGCAGTTCTGAAATATCTGCATTGCTGAGATTTAGGATTAAGTCATAAAACAGTTCACTGCCATCTTACTATAAAACAAGGCTTCACATATCCCAGGCTCCTAAACACTACTGCTGGCTCCTAACTTTCTTTTAAAATTGTTTTACATGTTTGGTAGTCCTTCCTCCCTGGCTCAAACAAATAATCAGCCCTGCTCCTGAATCTTTCTGTCTGGGTCCTTAAATCAATACATATTTGTCAAGCTTTTGCTACTACTGGTCAATTACAACTCACATCCTGCTCAGTCAGCCCAAGACTGCTTTGGAATCTTATTCCACCGATAACAGGTCAAGTTGTGGATGTTTGGTTCTGTATAGCACAACATGCAAAAACTATTTTTATTTGCAGAACAAATGAACAGGATATAACTCCCACTATATTCCTTCTAATGTCAGGATTAGGGAGGGTATATTACTAACAACCTTGAGAGATATTACAATAATATAAAGAATGTCTGCTCTTCTCATCCGAATAAAGTTGGCATAATCATACTAGACATACTACATGAGAAGTTTGGTTACATGGATTTGCAAAAGCATATTAAAGGTCACCCTTTAGATCATAGAAAGTGTTGGCAGATAAGAACTATTCGGACCATCTAGTCTGCCCAATACTTTTATTAGTCCATGGCCTAATTTTATATCTAGGATAGTGTCATGGGTTTCCCATGCATGTTTTGACTCCTCCATTGTGTTTACCTCTACCACTTCCACAGCAAGCTATTCCATACATCCACTACCCTCTCAGTAAAGTAATACTTCCTGATATTACTTTTAAATCGTTGCCCCTCTAATTTAAGACTATGTCCTCTAGTTGTGGTAGTTTTTCTTTTTTTAAACATACTCTCTTACTTTACGATTCCCTTTATGTATTTTAATGTTTCAATGATATCCCCCATCTCGTCTACTACACACAGTGTGAGCCTGCAGTTGTCCTTCAAAGCAAACTGTCCTGACATACTCTATGGGAATAGGAAGGTAAAAAAAAAAGTGCTCTCTTCTACTAATGAGCAATAGAAAAAGGTTTGTAAAAGACAAAACACATATAAGCTGACCTAATCATCCAAGTGTGAGGGAAGAGGGACATCCACAGAAGCCTACAGCCTGCCAGCAGTAATATATGTCATAAGGGCCTGAGACTTCAAGCTCTGCAATATAATTTAAATACATGAAAAACACACACCTTATCAGGGAGGTAACTATCGAGGCTAGAAGATGAATTTTCAAACTTGATGTGTTCATCATCTGTAAAAACAAAAATTACATATCCATTTTAACTCATAATTTCTTAAAAGCAATCATAAACAGCGATCAAACATCAGTAAAACAGATTACTGTCCGCCTGTATTGTGCAGGGGTCTCTCTCTCTGCTTCCTTGTTTTTGCATTGGTTCAGTAGAGGGGACCTAGCTAAAAGGGTAGCTCTCTGAGATAGCAGAGACAGTCAGTCAGTCACCAACCAGACCAGTCTGCCTGCTTCCCATGGAAGCATGGCAGCTGCCAGTGAGAGAATAAACCATGTACAGTCAAAAGTACATACCAGTGTATCCTCAGACTAGGAACAACTAATTGTTCACTTGTGCTTCTATTTTAGAGGCACTAGTGAAAAATAAAGTTTAGTTGTACTTTGAGAATTTAGACTTGTTGTACTCACCATTTTACATGCTACATAAACAATTAACCACAGTATAACTTCTCAATGCTGCCACAGGCAAACATACTTTGTTCACAGCAGTGATAGGCAAATTGTCCATGGCAAGGCATGTGAAGGTCCATAGAACATCATTAAATTGTAATTACAATGTCCATTAAATGTCTAACATGAAAAATAATGGTGCCATTGACACTGTGTATTGTATTATTTTATTGACAACAAGCCATCATAATTGTTCAGTACTGTACATAGGAGGAAACAAAAATTACAAATAACAGGGGATGTAAGCAATTAGACAGGATAGAACAAAAGTTGAGGGCCCTGCCAAAAGGGAATTACAGTCTAAAACGTGATTTCAAAAAACAAAAAAAACAGACAATCTGTAAAAGGCATTTCAATATTAGAGAAGATGAGGCAAGGACAAAAATGACCCAGTACTACAAAGGAACCAGTTTTATAATGAATACTCCATGAGATAATGGTCACTTCTCAAAACACATTTCATTAAACAGGATGACTGTACAATTTCAGTGAGTCAAAAACAAATAAAAAATGGCACTGCTTATGAAAACAAAAAACACGAATTTTATGCACTGTAATCTGGCAATTATGTTGTAGAAGGGAAAGACCACATGCAATGTGAAAATCTGAAATGTAGGTTAACCAAAATGTAGGGTTATATTTGCAGTTGTCTGCTAGCAGTTTAGTTCCATATTTGTTAATGAAAAGTGGAATGGCTGGCCCGGATTAACACCAGAGGTGATGGCTGGAAAATGAGAAAGGAAAAATGAACTCGCCACAAATAAAGGATTTTGAAACCCACAATTTATAGTCGTTAACGTCATTAGTTGACACTAGTGGAAAATAGGAAGCAGATGATTCTCAAATGTGCTTTCCACGTACCATCTGCCCATTAACAATACGTTATTCCAACTGTGCACAGCATGCATGGATGTTGCTGACATCCATTAATCTTGTCAGAGAGTACAGAACACTGAAAGTCTGACATTATGTGTACCATGCTAATTCACGTTGGGATTCTAATAACCTGTATCCTTGCAGTGTAGAGTGAATTAAACATTTATTCAAGAATCCTTTGAAATCACACAAATTTAGAGATCCTTTCAAGCTACTATAGGAGTTCCTTTAAAAATAAGTGTTTTTCAGCTGGATTTCATACAAGATAAAAGCAAATGAAACAAATAAAAGTGGTCTGTGATACCTTCATGAGACTCGCCATTTCTCTTTTCTTGCATAGCAGCTTCAAAGTTGAGTTGCAGGATTTTGTTTAATGTACTTATCCAATCTTCCATTTCCACATCGCTGTCTGCAGCCAAAAGATAACTGCTTTTGTCTTGCATCTTGAGCTCAAAGGCAAAGCGCCTGACCCTGTTGTTCTAAAAGAAAACATGTAATTCGGCTTTATATGCTTCTTTTTTTATTTACTAAAGAATAAATTCATATTGGTTGGGAGACTTTAATTTACAATTTAACATATGTGAAATTGAAAATGACTTTGAATCCATCTTATACAGTAGTTCTGTATTATTAGAATTCGGTTTCCAAAAATTCCCATATCTTCTAAAGAACATCCTAGTGAAAAATATACCACACAGGGTGACTTAAGGATTAAAAAAAAAAAAGATGTCTAGAAACTAAATTAAAATTTAAAGCAAAAACATTATTTGAGGGTCAATGAAGGTGATTTCAAGGTTAATGTGGTTTCAAGAACACTACAGAGGCAGTTTGCTTCCAACCCCAATTTACAATGTAGATATCGCCTTCTTCTAATAACTAAATGCAGCTTAATAACAAACTGAACATGTCTCTTAAATGAAACCAAAGCTACTTTGCAAGTGTATATTCATTTCTTGAGAATGTATACAAAAGCATATGAAGTAAATGCCAATGAAAAAAAAGCCTAAGAAGTCATTGGTCATTCTGAAGTATACAGCAAAAAAAACTAAGAATTGGTTCATTTCTAACAACAAAATGTAACCAAACTGATGCACCAGCATTAAATTAAAATATCAGATGTATTCTTTCTTGCGATTTCTTACAAAACCCCGTAGTAATGTTTCCACACAGTTATCATAATAGGTTTTTTTTTTGTCAGACTATGTGAATTTAGTAATTTCATGTGGTACAATCTGATCATTATTCCACCTTTGTAAAATTATTTGCATAAGCTTGCTGTACTAAAAGCAACAGTTAACAGTTTGGCCCATTCAGCCAGTGAGAAGTGCTTTAATTTCGGATGAACATAGGTGGCCAGCAAACTTTTAGCTGTATTTAAGTACGTTTTTTTTGCCAGTCAAATACCATTTCTACTTATTTGACTATAATGTCCTTTGACCTTGAGCTGCACTTAGTTACATTTCATAACTTGTTTTCTGATTAACTCAAATGTGGCCTTCCTCAAATATTTGCACCATTTTCTTGACAGGAGCTGAAAAGAATGGTTTACATTCATGTTGCCAACACTAGCAGGCCTGACAGTAGTTAATATACTGTTAAGCTTGCTTCTAGGGGAATATTATTAACTTACATAATGAGTGATAACTTTGATGGTTCCCAACATCACAGACAGTCTATTGACGGTCTGTGATTATTTTTAAAGTGACTTTGCAAATCTTTATTCTGAAGTGTGCGTCTTATGCTTTATTTGCTCGGTATTGACATATGAAGAAAGGTGTATTATATTTCCTTATTTGTTGTATCCAAGGAAACATATTACTGAACAAAACAGATTATTAGGAATTACCCCTTCAGGTTTGGCCTTCATGCATACGCATAAAAGTGTGTGCGTATATATATATATCTATATACATACATATACACACACACACACACACACACACACACACACACATTTATGCAGAGTTCTGACATATGTTTTACTATTCAATATAGTAAAATTATATTAAATGATTATAGTGAATTATAATAGTTCAGTAAATACAAAACGTATGCACTTAACACATTTTCTGCATGGTTTAGATTATATAGTACCTATTTTCACCAATAGTGATTCGCTTCTTGTGATTATCCATAATAAAAGGGAAGCAATGATAGTACACATTAGTATGTTTAGAGAACAGATTTCCTAGAGCAAGTGCATCCACATGGCAGAGCTCACCAACTAAAATAGAGAGGCATTAAAAGTTGGAAAGCCATTTCATCTATACATGCCTAAGATCACACCTCACACCAGCTTGCTAACGTTAAATTCCCGATGGCGTGGCTTCACCCGTGGCAACATGTTAGCCATCACTTGACAGGAATGCTGGTATGAGATTAATTCAATTAGCATGCTCAATTATACTGGAACCTGACAGTATTGCTGCTCATTCGCTCTTTCAAAATCTTAACTCAGAGCACCACAAACAAGCTTTGATGATGTCTGGCTTTCTGGGGGGAAAAGGCTATCACTAGAACTACAAGTGAATGCGTGTACAAAAGTGTCAAATGCACTAAATGGGCTGGAAAGCACGGTGTGGTTTTTACATTGCTAATAAAAGCATAGTAGAAAATAAATGCTATTTAGCTTTTTGTTGAAACAGTGTATTGTTATTTTAAATATGTAACGTTTTCCCCCAAGAAAAGTGTAGGAGTGCTGCTTTAATATTACGGCAAAGGCCAAGTGTAATGATATGTAAATACATGTAAGCCGTGGATGGGAATGTGTTCCTCCACAATAGCAGCCTCACATTACATCACGTGAGCCAGCGTCACTGCCTGGCTATAGATGTATTATAAAGGCAGCATAGCAAGTTCATTTAAATAGTATGTTTCTAGGGTTGATTAAATCCAAAAGGTAATGTGCAAGTGAGAAGAGAGTAACTCCTTCTCCATCTACACACACTGCTAAATATGAACACTCCCACTCCCTAGAGAGCATTCCTTCCTAAGAGGAAAGGGGATAAGATTTGCTTTTCTGGATTACAGTTACTTGGAACCTACTTCTCAGCTAGCACTATGATTCCTTAACCCCTTCCCGACCTTATGACGAGTTAACTCGTCATAAGAGCCGCAGCGTTAGCGACCTTATGACGAGTTAACTCGTCATGCAGTCTAGCCGGCGGTGCGCTCCGTGGGCACCGCCAGCTAGTCTGCAACGGGTCCAGGACTAAGCCTCGCACCCGAGGCAAAGCTCCTGGACCCGATCGGTCAGTTTCCGGCCATGTGATCGCGGTGATTTAGTCATCACCGCGATAACATGCAAATTAGATGGCAAAGTCAGTGTGTTCACACACTGACTTTGCCTCTAATTCACTCTCTGTGCTTCACATTCTTATAGTGAAGCACAGAGAGTGACCTGTAAGTAAAAATAAATTAATTATACACACATAGGTTAAAAAAAAATTTAAAAAAAATTAACCCTTTCATTGCTGATCACAGTTTTTAACTGTGATCAGTTTCCTTCCACTTTATGGCCCTCATTTAGTTTTTTTTTTTTTTAACAGATTTTTTTATTTTTACAATTTATAAAGTTTTTTTGAATAAATAAAGGTAATTTTAATATATTTATTTAATACAATTTAACCCCTGCATGCCTGTTGCATGATTTTTACTGATCTGACATCGCACTCTTCAGAGTTTTTTTCTGTCTTTTTTGTTATGGGGGGTTTGGGAACCAATATTTTTCTTTTTTATTAGTTAGTTAATTAGGGGGGATAAGTGGGTTAGTGTTGCACTAGTTATGTAGCTTATTATTGGGAAAATAATGGGGAAAAACTTTTTTTTCCTCAAAAATTTCCTCTTTTATATGTATTTTTTAATACTAAAATGTAAATCATTTTTATGTATAGGGTATCAAAAGAAAGCTCTAACTGTCCTCTAAAAAACAACATATAACTTGTATGGGTACGTTAAATGAGAGAGAGGAAATTTATGTTTCAAAAACCGCGTATTAAAAATTGAAAAACGCTCTGGTCCTTGGCCCAGGAAAATCCCTGGTCCTTAAAGGGTTAAACTTTCTCGAAAAACAAAACCACAATCTAGAAGACACATTGTGCAAGTACGGGCAATTGTGTTTAGAGCAGACAGATCTCTCCACTTAACTGGCAAAACCCCCACTATTTGAGGAGAACATATAAAAAGGTTTTGTTTTTTTAATTAGTACGGATTTGTTCTCTGTCTTTTGGCTGCTTGAAATCAAGAAATACATATTAAGGACCTTTTATATAGGTTATCTACAGGTACAGAAGAATGATAATAAGATGACCGGTACCTGGACTACACCCATACAAGAATCCAGGAATATTGATCCTTTAGGTTCTTTGGAGATCTTCTCATCTTTGTAGAAATTGAGGTTGTATGATCCATCTCCAAGCTGAATCAGATGGAAAAATCTTCTTTTGAAAGACTTGGAAGAGAAGACAAGTATTCTGTTACGGTCAGTTGAAGCACTTGTGTAACTTGTTGGCTCTATACAAATAAACAGTAATGTAATTTTCTGGCCTGGATATTTTACACAACATGATTGTATACAAGACGACAAAATAGCACTCAACCCATTCTACTTTCTGTGGGTAGAGGAAAGGGATTTTAGCTGGAAAGGTATGGTGAGCCTGTGGGGCTTAGTACAAGATTAGGGAATAGTCCTGACAGGAATATGGAGTGGGAGGTGAAAATGGATACTTCTCTAATCCAGATGTTACTACATTAACCAGGTGCCTCGCAACAACATGTCAAACTCAGAAACCACTGGATAAAATATGTGAGTTTCAAGGTATACGTACTAAACAAATGAGGGAATCAGGGATTCCAGAAAACTGTATATGATGCTTAGGATTGGATACTGTGAACCAGAGTGTTATCAAGTAGGGACTTGTACTACTGAAGGATATAACCTTTCATTACATTAACATCTATTTACATAGCGCCACCAATTTACATAGCGCTAGGTACAGAGCATAGAAGGGAACTAAGTTAGACAAACTATAACAGACTGGTACATGAGGTAGAGAGCCCTGTCTACCATTTCTGTTACAGGGACAACCTGCCATTTAAATAATGACCTGTAAATACAAATACTAGACTGTGCCACAGAAATGCAAACAAAGATCAGGAAAATTATTAATAGAATATGGCTGCGTCCGATCCTTGAGTGTAAAACGACATGTTAAATGAAAGGCCAAATCAGCTGCAATATACAAGTGAAATAAAGGGAATTTGTGGGATGTAGAAATGAGTAGCTGGGTACCACTAGTTGGATGTTAAACTTACCCTCATAGTTACACTTATTGCACTGTTCATGTTGCCTTTGTACAGCCAGCCATGCTTTGTGATTCCCCCTTTCTGAGATCCAAGCGATGCAGCATCCTGTAAACAAACAGGCTTTTAATATGTTATATCAGCCAATGTTTCCTCTATATATGAACTTCATCCAGAAGACTACAGAAGAACAAATAATGAATGAGATGAGAAAAGGTCACAGAACTGTGAACATACATAATTACAAACCACCCCCCACCCCCCCCAACACACACACAACAGTGATTTACCAATATCTGCAAGAAGAAAGAAAACCAGTGATGTGCTTTACAACATTTTTTTAGTCCAAATCTTTGTTTTCATTGTTTTACTTAGGAAAAAAAAAAAACCTTCAATGCATTAAACCAAGTGCTGTCCTAGTTCGAATTCCAAAAATGCAATACATTGCATTCCAGCCTCATATATGACACATGTATTTTTAATGAACTTACAGGAAAGCAAGCTATTTTTATCAACTAAAGATGCTCTATTTCACCATTATGTCTGGCACTGGTAAAGAAGAAGGCATTTAATCATTAGCTACAACAAAAGCTTTAAACACATGAATTTGTATGAAAAAAAAAAACCCCAATCATTTATTAATAGTCGGTACAACTAAAACCAATTGCTTATTACACTTTCTTGTACATCCAAGAAACATGGGACATTGGTGGGATGCTGTTCTGATTGAACAGTTGGGTGCTAGATCCTGTAATGTTGATTTATGCACCTTACAAATATCATGGTCTTACCAAGTAAACTACTAGGATAGGTTACATATCAGTTTCCTGACACTACTCACAAGCTTGGATTTAAAAAACAAAACAAAAAAAAAGCCGGAGGTTTTTCAAGTGAAGTTATTCCAACCATTTTGTAGAACACACAATGCCCACTTGTATGTTGAAAAGTGGGTACCAGGGTTACTGTGCAATGCTTTTGTCATATTAGAAATTATATTATCCCATGACTTTTATAATAAATCATAAAAACAGACTAAGAGAATTAGAAAATTCTAAACGGCAAACTCACATCCTGTGCATCTGCACACAGCAATCATCACATACTAGTATAAAAAAAAAAAAAAAAATAGAAAAATCCACAAACATACAACATATTGGATACCTGCGCATTCATTACTGTATTAAACACAAAAAGACAAGAGATCATTCCGGGACAAGGAATGTCATGAGAATATAATAAATCAAGAAATAAGGTTGTGTATTTTATCCATGAAACAGGCAGACTATAATCTAAATTAAAAACCCCAATCATATGCGAGTTCATGTGTTTTGTGGCCTTCTGTAGACATGTAATAATGGACCTACCTCATCTTTATCTGCATCTTCATCCACTTCATAGACATGTGCAGGAAGCTTTTCAGGTTTGGTTGCTTTGCTACATATATATATACAGTGACAGAAAGTAAAAAGAGAAAAAAAGAAGATATTACTTTTTTTCCATCATTAAATACATCTTTTAAAACTTAACTAAAGATAAATATTTTCCAAACCTACTGGACTTTGAAAATATGATGTGTATTTACAGTAAGCCTATCAAAATACATACATCAAATATTAAAATAAAGGAATAGCACAGGTTATATTAATGACCAGAATAAGAATAATATTTTCCCTCGGGTTGTAATAGTTTAAGTGGTCAATGTTAAAACAACTGATCATATTGGCTTATCAGGTTTGATTGGTACAAAAAAAACCCCAAAAGAACCAGAAAAAAATGAGGAATAAAAAAGTAGGCAAAACCGTGAGATAAAATAACAGTTGTGTTTGAACCATATTTGGTAATAGGTCAATATCTTTGACACAATATGCTTTTCACCAATTGAAAGTCAGCACAAAGCACCAGACCAGCCATGCATGGCTCCATGTCTATTTACAGAGAAATAGACAGCAGAACCAGTATTCATGTATGAACAAAACTTTTGTTGTTAGTGTTTTATGAATTTAAAAAAATTTACCAGGTACAATTGTAGGCAATTAAAGTTCAATGGGCACATAATGCAATACACAAATATACATAACTATAATATAATTTGGTCACTCCAGTGGTGCGCTACATAATATTTTCCAGTAATGGGGTGCCGTCTAAATTCTAGTTGTTCAGTGGTTATATCAAACATTTCATACATTTACAATGCCTGTAACCATTCAGCAGAAAATACAAAATCGCAGGTCAAATTATAAGTTAGACATTCGCAAAAGTCTTTGAGAAATCCTAAGGACAATCATGCAGACTGTGTGACAGTAAAAACAAAGCAATACACATTCTCAAAGTTTCAATACATCAGTAAATGAGTTTTAAAACCTGATGACTTTAGTTTAGTACATATCCAGATACATAAAGGCATTTGTTTTCGATTAGTGATAAAGTAAGATTCTTTAGCTATTTAGACTTACTGAGACAGAATGTAATTCAATATCCATCTATAAATAAAGTGTCTATGTTCAAATGCATTCAAAATCCTGTCGCCCCCACGGGAGGAAAAAGCCATATTTTCAGCACAAACCAATTTATCAAAGTTACTTATACTTCAGATTCAGGAAGCTGAATGTTACCATTTTACTCAAATCAAATGATAGCTTGCCTACATAGCACACACTGCAAGCAATAACAGGTAGAAATGTAATTAAACAATGAGTAAAGCAATTTAGTACAAACATTATAAAACGCTTATATTCTCAGCACTGATTTAACCGGTTTACATTTTTTGCAGAAACTACAATCATTGGAGGATTTTTGTTATCCCTCCCAAGTGATTCATGACTTTGTGCACTTCCAATGCTTGACTAAAAGGATCCAACACAAACATCCCACACACAGTCTAATTGGTTATTACATTCTTTACCCATGGATAACTTCTCAAAACACATTTTTAATTTCTAGTAGAAGTTAATGTTTTGCAAGAACGAGGTGATAATGTGCTTATTGTAACTACAGTTATTTACAAATGAACCAAGAGAGGTTGGAAGGTTTGCCCTAAGTAGATCATCTGTAGGCAGCCCATTCTTACCAGTGCCGACTTCGAAAATATTTATATTGTTATCTACCTTAATGGCTAAAATGTGGAACTAAGACACCAAGAACAACAGAGAAAATATAAAAAGGCTCAATATTCTGACTATATACTATCCATTAACTAACGTAAGCAAACACTGGACAGCAGCATCCACAAATCAAGCTCCCCAAATACCTCCAAAACAAGCAGTCCGACGGAAAAGAAAAAACACAGCGCACCTACATTTATTTTTGTTTTAATATCCTTTAAACACAAATCTTATTTTTGCAACTTTTGTGGAACACAAATCGTTTTCAGAATTATAAAGGGGTAACACCAGGACTCGACAAAGCTCAGGTACCAGGTCGCCATGGTGACTAGGAAATTGTACCTGATGCCCGGGTAGGATCGTCCGCACATGGAGCTTCTCGTTCTGAGCCCAGTTACAAGTATTACCATTGCAGGGTAAGCAGAGTGTGTGCTTCCTTCTCTGCCCACTCACGCTGCAGTGTCGGATCAATGGGTGTTAGGTGATATCCCACCGCTCAACAGGAGTGTGCAGACGGTCTGTGCCTGTGTGACGGCATGGACCTGACTGCAGCAGAAACACCCCCTACCATGCAAAGAGGTAAACGGTAGGGAGGGGGGAGACATTGATAGAATTACTTATTTCTTTTCTCTTTTAACCCCTTGACGACAAAGGACGTGCCAGGCACGTCCTGGGAGAAACTCCCTTAACGACAAAGGACGTGCCTGGCACGTCCTGCAGTGAATGAAGCGGTTTTCGCGATCAACGATCGCGAAAACCGCTTTATCAGTGCTGGTCTATTGCCTCGACATCGAGGCAATAGCCAGCACCGAAATTTCTATTTTGGGACCCCCACGATCGCCCCACGGAGCGATCGTGGGGAGCCATATTGACGGAGCATGCTGCTCCGTCAATATGGCTAAGCCCTCTGCCGGTCTGAGCTTCGGAAGTGAAAGTAACTTCACTTCCGTCGCTCTGAATATGCTACTTGACTGCCCCTAGTGGTAGTTAAGTAGCATTGCAATGGAAAATATTTAAAATACATATTTAATTAATTAAAAACAGGTTATTTAGCTATATTAGCCTATAGGGTTAAAATTAAATATTTTTTAGAATAAGGGATAGAGTTAAAATTAAATTAAAGTTAAAAAATATTAAGGGATATACTAAGGATTAGAGTTGGGGTTAAATTTAGTGTTAGGGTTAAATTTTGGGTTCGGGTTGGGGTCAAAAGATCAATATAGGAATAAAACAAAAAACACTATTTTTGGTTTTTGCCCCATAACTCGCAAAAAAATACCAAAAAATATGGAAACATGCATATTTTTGAACTTGGGAGAACATTTAGAAACTATTTAGACGGGGTCTTTTTTAATGATTTTATTTGTGTAAATTATATTTTAGGTCAAAGTTAGAAAAAGTGGGTTTTTTAAAATTTTTCATCATATTTTATGATTTGTTTTGTAGTAAATTATAAGATATGATGAACATAATGGTATCTAATGAAAGCCCTTCTTATGACGATAAAAACAACATATAATTTGTGTGGGTACTGTATGTGAGAAAGAAAAAAATTACAGCTAAACACAAACACCCTAGAAATGTCAAAACAGCCATTGTCACCAAGGGAAAGTCAAGGTGAAAATGTCTTGTCACTAAGGGGTTAAAAAACCCTATGGCTTATGCGTGTGTGTGTGTATTTGTGGATGTGACCGACTGTCTCTTTGTGTGGATGTGACTAATTGACTGTCTCTGTATGGATATGACTGATTGACAGTCTCTGTATGAATGTGACTGACTGTCTGTGTGTATGATTGCGTGAATGTGCCGTTGACTGGCTCCTAGATTTTTTTTCTGGCTCCTAAAACTAAATTAAATTTGTCAAGCCCTGGGTAACACTGTGATAATTGGGAGTGTTTTTTTTTTTAAAACTTCCAGTTGCAGTCTGATAATGCCTCATGATGATGCAGGAAGCCACCAGGTCTGATTGCAACCCAGGTTACCCCATACATCCAATTCACTCAGTTTAACACTGCAAGCACATTTTAGGAAAATAAACAAATCATGAAAGATGAAGATAACAACAGAGTAGTGTGGAGACTCGGTGGGAGATATTCTATATTTAGATACAGAAAATTATAAATACCTCCTAAACGATTACTTATATCAATATTTATAGTCACAAAGCAATTATGGCAATAACAAGACTGGATAAAAGATGTCTCCTGGGGAGTTGCAAAGTCTCCTGGAGGACTGGAATTGATTTTGTTTTAACTGGATACTGCTGCTCCATGTATTGTGTTAGACAGGAGTATGAACACTGTTTCCACAACAAAAATCACACTGCAACATTTCTCTATCCGCAAGACAGTTCAGGCTGCAGAAACTAAACACTTTCATACAGTACTGTCCAAACGTTTTAGGCCGGTGTGGATTTTTTGTGTGGAATAAGATTGCTTTCAAAAGTAGACATGTTAATAGTTTATTTTTATGAACAATATGCAAAGTGAGTGAACAGAAGAAAAATCTAAATCAAATAAATATTGGGTGTGATCAGCCTTTGCCTTAAAAACAGCACCAATTCTTCTAGCTACGCAAGTCAGGGATTTTGTAGGCATAAAGTGAGGTGTATGTTTATACCAAACCGGTGCCAAGTTAATATGTAGGCTGAAACACAATCATTAACTGAAAGAGCTGTGTAGGAGGAATAAAACTGGTTGAGGAACATCCAAATTCAGCTAACAGGGTGAGGTGGCTGAAGACAGTTTAATGTCAAAAGTCATACACAACGTCAAGACTGAGAAACATGACACAAGGTTTACAGCATCAGCAATGACAGAACTTTCAAGGCAGACAGGTTTCCAGATGTGCTGCACCAGCTCTTTTTAAGAAGCACAAAGAAATGGGCAATATTGAGGAACATACACGCAGTGGTCAGCCAAGGAAACGTAGTAAAGCAGATGAAAGACACACCATACTTATTTTCACAATAGAAATATATCCAGCACTGCTATCTGCACAGAATTCACAGAAAACAGTGGGACCTGTGGTCCTCATCGAAGACTTGCAGCCATAACTCCAACTTCACAGGTTGGTGAAGTGCAAATAGAAACCGTTCAAATGGGATCAACAGAGGAAACTTATTTAAGGTCTGCACTAGCAGAGAGACATACCCAATTCCACCAGATGAGCGGGATAAGCCCCCACTCTCACTGGTTGTGTGGGTACTGACACAGTCAATGCGAGCTAGCTTCCTCAACCAGCTCTGCCTCAGCTGTAAGGCAAGTCTCACTTTACAACTGTGACCAAAGCCTGCATGATGATGGACTAAGATACAGCCCTGCTCTCTTACTGGCTCCTGTATCATAGACAAACAGAACTAGGTGGCTGTGTATTATTACCCTCCCATTCAATGCAAGTGTATGATCCAAATTCTGACTTATAGACAGCCAAAAATAGAGAGAGTCACTGAGGGTGGCACCCAAAAACACTATATTTCACTAAATGGCGGCACCCAATCACAAATGTTTAGTTACATATTTTATTAAATAAACTCAATTTTTTGGTGGGAGTGTCCCTTTAACATATTTAAATAAATATACTTTTCGATAAGCTTCAATAGATGTTATTAATGTTTCAAGAATCCAAACAACAGTTCACACGTCAATAGGTTGTCTTTAAAACATATTTCCCTTTAACTTATTAGTGTTGCACACTCCTCCCTCTCCTTTTGAATTAAGCACTTCCCTCAATGTTAAAAAATTGTTTCACATAAACAAAAGCCAGTTTGCACTACACAGTTCACTCTTGTAGGTTCTGTGTGTTTAACTCTCTTCTCTGTTTGGTTCTGCTATGGATACAAAGTCTGTTCTTATCATTGTGCTGTAAACAATAAAATGTCTGGGTCTATTCAGACATCTGCTTAAAGAGATATGTAATCTTCTGCAGACTAATGATCTCCATGTGGGAACTTTGCAATAAACTGTGGCCCAACACACCTAACTGTTTCACATCTCAAATAATATACTATACTGCAAAGAAGCACAATATTTTATAACAGTGCCTAAGTGAGGCACAACTACCAGGGTAGGTTTCACAGATCACACTAGAAGAGCACAGGTGGATAAAACTAAGTATCTAAAGCCATAAATAATCTACCATCAATCAGTTTGTGTTGAAGCAGGGGAGTGCTGTGACTCTGGAAAATCCTGCACTACTCTATGCTAAGTACACCAAAATGTTCAGGCTGTAGTTATATTCGTAGAAAATGTACTTTAAAACTGTTCTCATGACCATTTACACAGTCAGGCATATTATTATTTTTTTCAAATGTGCAATATGTTTGAAGGACAAAAAAAAAACAAAAAACACACACTAAGAAAGCCTGCCAACTAATGAGTCAATATAATATATAGCAAAAATAATATATATATATATATATATATCAATAAAATATGCAACTAATTTGGAACTAAGCATCAATATTAATATCTGCAAAAATAAGAATAGTCTAGGACCATCTCCTCCACAAAATGTTGTTCCCTGAGAAAAATAATAAATAAATATATATATATGTTTGAAGGAATAGTTAACCATAATTGTTATTATAGTACTGGTTTAAAAGATGCAAAGTGCATGGCCCAGTTACTATAAAAACCCATAGCAGACCATCACTTGTAAAAATCAATAAATTTCAGTTTTATCTCTTATAAAGAGAACAAATTTAAAGTCTAGTACCAGCATATTCATGGACAAGACCAGTGGTACTATCAGTGCAGCATCTGTGAGCTTACTGGTTTTGGTGACCATACATAATATAGCCTGATCCATTCCGAAATGCATTCAGATCGGGCATAATAGTCCAATCAAACAGATCCCTGAAATACCCCCCTTGGGAAATTCCATTTATTTATGTAAATACAGTAACTGGCAGGATATGACAAGCCTTTCCAGCAGACCTTTGCATGGTTATCAGATTCTATAACACACAGGATTCTGCAGTGATTCACAACCTGTGACTCAGAACTCACGCGTTACACAGGATGGCCAAGAGTGCTGTGGTATTTATATTTTCTCAAATTTAAATGTAATGTCAGGCTTTATTTCACTGCCAACAAGGACAGGAAATAAGCAACGGCAGCACGTCTTTTCTTCAGGTCTTTAAATGACACCTAACCTAGACAGGAAACATGGTGCCATCAGCACCTCGCCACGCTCTGGATATTTTTACCTTCTTTTCACAGATTCACAGAAAACACTTTTCCCAGGTTTTAAAAGCCGTCATATACACACGTACTGACCTTGGGAGCTGCCTGAAATCTCCGGAATAGTCTTCAAATTTATAGGTGACGACATGCCAGTCTGAATTGTATGTTTTGATGCACTAGTTCATTGAAAATAAAGAAAATAAAATGTACATTAGTGTATGATCACAGACGCACTGCTACATATCTACACATCCAATCACATTAACAATTGTGGACAGGGCAAAGTACATATATAGACCTGTAATCAGCAGAAAGAAATATATCAAACAGTTCACATGATCTACACAGAGAAAGATCACATTATTTAATTAAGTTAAACAAAGAGGAAAAAAAATGTTTGTATATAAATCACTACTAGTGAAGTGTGCTTTGTCCAATATAGTTGTTCAGTAGCGGATATTGTGCACACTACGTATAACACAGTCTAGCAGAATAAAACCTGTAATCTTGAGATTAATAGAACTAGAAGGCAGCCAGAGAAATTGAATACAAATAAATAACTTCAACTCTCACTAGGGAATAAATAATAAAGGCACAAAAGAACATGTACAAGATGAATAGAAACAAAAATAAAATAAGCGAGGAAGTTAATTATTAACAATATTTATACAAATGAGCAGGTGGACTTCATCTTCACAAATGGAAATGTTTGTAATTTGCTTCCTGCTAACACACACAAAAACAACTATTTGTTAGCATGGCTTTTTTTTTTTTACAAAAGATTCCCACCTGCTTAAGATAGATGTGGCAGTTATCTACATTTTGTTTCTATAGATTTATTTCCTTTGTATGCCAGAAGTCTGCATTGTGTTCTTTTGTAGCCTGACATTCACCTTATGCCCTTGACGAAGCGACCAGCATGCAGGCACGAAATGCATAGGCTCCTGATTCACCAGGTTATTCCACTTTGTGCACAAGTAACTAGCTGTAACGTTGTTACATTAAAACGTTTGTTACAGCACGTATCTGTAGCCCTGTCTCGTCATTTTTTTTCCCGATGCGGACGACCCCTTACCCCTTCTCTCTACGAATTTCTGACATTCAACTTACTCTGTTTAAATCGTTTCAGACAAATATTGATAACATTACCCTACGCTTGTGAATATTATAAATTAATTTTAAAAAAGTCAGGTCATGGAATAAAAAACAAAGTATTGTGATACACAAAGCAAACTGTGTGCATGTATAACACCAAAGTAATGAATAAATTATGGAATAATATGTTACATTTGAAATAATCCCATGACAAATCCTTTTTGCAAACAGATCCCAACAGACTGACTAGAAGCTCATGATCCAACCTCCAGTGTAGAAAAATATATACAATCATTGAGTGTTCCGCAGAATATAATTAACACTTACATTGCATCATTCATTAAAAAGATCCAAAACCCCATTATTGACGTAACTGAAAAAGCTGCTAAGATATAATCGCAAAGCCCTCCCTGTTGCTCATAAGTGATACATGTGCTAAAATGTATAGTATTATAGAAAACACACCGTCCTGTTCTATAAAAAGAGGACAAAAAGGTTTAGATTTTAAAAATTAAATGTCCATGACTAAATTGTTAATAATTAACTAAATAGTATGGCAATAAGGCCAAACTGAGATAACAAATAGCAAGAATTAGACCAACACTGTTGTCTCAAAAAGTAAATAAAGTTGTAACACTCAGAATGTTTGTAAGTTTATACAAAAAATGGAAAACTGATATTGTGTGGAAAACAGGGAGAAACATATAGCATACTGGTTTGGTTTTGTGTTCATACAGGATAATACAAGTGTTAGGGACAAACTGAATGCTTTGCTTAATGAGTGCTCCCTGAAATTGATTAAATTGATTGTTTATTATAAGGGAGAATTACTGTTTGCAACTAAACAAGAAATTGCTCAAATTTAATCTGATCTATTCACATATGAGGATCTTTAAAAACAAACTCGAAAATGAGATCAACGAGAGAAAGAAAAATAAGTATATAGGACACAAAAAGCACTATTGAAATGGTAAAAATAATGACTGGAATGTTTAACATACTAATAATAGAAGATAAATCTTAAATGTCCTAAAATAATTATATTTAACAAGCCCAGCATAATACACACAGGTGTAGGGAACGTGTGCCATTTTCCTCACAGAGCAGGGTGTTTTCACTTAATTGGTGATCATATTTAGATGCGGTTAGAAGATAGTACGTAGTATCACTAGGGTCTATTCACTGAAAGGTGAGATGAAATTTTTTTTCTCACTATTTAAACTATACATTCTACAGGTACAATCCTGGCCAGTTTCGACCACTAAGAAAACTCACCAGGTTTGTCCCTGCACAATATATAGCTAGATTGGTGAGATTAAATGTTAATCTCAACTCACCTCATCTCACCTTATAGTGAATAGCCCCAAGTTGCCAAGTCCTTGCGGTGTAACATGCAAAGACCTTCGCTGTTAATTTTTTTTTTAAAAATGTATTATATGAACCAATAAATGTAACTTTCTTTTTTTTTTTTTACCATCTTGCGCTGGAATCTACTTATTATATGCCAAGTGCGTTGGATGATTTTAGCACCATGTTGTTATGGATTTAATGGGGGACGCTGTTGTGAAGACCATGTTCAGTTGGATAACCTGCTCTCTAGATATTGACACCAGCTTGAATCAAATGGACAGCATACATTTAAAGCTTCTATATCCACTGAATCGCTTTTAGAAATTTTTTACTATTTTGCTTCTATACAAAGCATTTATCTGTCTTTTCCCGTGAGCTGTCATGAAAACGTTTGGAAGAAGCTATGCCAGTAACAACGATCCTTTGAATACTGCTTTTTTTTTTTCGCCTTATTTTTGGATCAATAGTGACAAATTTGTGACGGCTGAATTTAACACACATTTTTCTGCTACATCAATAGTATGACGCTTACTAGAATTCAGCGTTTTCAAAATGTACACAAGGATGTTTTCAGTCCATGATATTTTGTTTATGTATTTATTGCAGATGTCAGTGGATTTATCAAGAGCCAAAATAGTGTGGCGCCACTAACAGAACTATAGAGCACTATCAAACAAAAAACAAGCCCTTAAAGACTAAATCTTAAAAACAGACTGCATAAAATAACAAACAATCCAATTCTGCACATAAGCCAACTCCCAAAAAACCCGAAAGGTGGGTGTGAAACAGTAAAGGTTACAATGTATTTTTATATAATTTATGAAAGGAATGCTGCAATTCTCAAAATAAGGATAGGAAATGCATGCTAGATTCTACCCACAGTGAAATCGTGTGTGTGTGTATATATATATATATATATATATATATATATACACATAACCCTTTGTTGATTATAGAGAAATATCACAAGTTTACCACTTAAGAACATACATATTTTGTACCATGACAACAAGCTATTTTGGCAAGTTTGTTTAGCTTTTAACTGCATATACAAACTTTCTCATATAATGTTATCACACAAATTATACTGAAAATAGATGAAAATCATGAAAAATTATGTAAACAATGTGTTGGCAGAAATGCGAACAAAAAAAAAGTGTCTGTGGTGTCTTCTGTCCATGACATTGGCTTGTGGGTTTAAATGCAAATGAACAACTTTGAAAAGTTAATATGTAATTTGCATATCAAGTCACAAGTGATGTCAAAAAGGAGACACAACAGACAAAATAAATAAAGCTAAAAACAGGTTTCTGGTAATTTATGCATTTGCTTGCAATTCTGCTAATACACTATATTGGTAATGTTTGATGGTATCTTTTGATCTAATATTTAATTAACAAATTTGCATTAAAACCAGAACAAACATTACCAAAGAAAAAACATTCTTTCTCAAATAGATTCATGTCTAGCATTTCTTATATTTAGATTTGTCAATCACAATGTAACATTTCTGTGAGACAAGTTGTATGATGCAGATACAGGTCATTGCAGAAAATTTGGTAAAGTGATACTTGCATGTAAAGCTTTGGCACATCTGCTAATGAATATTCTTTTGGCATTGTAATTATTGTGAAATATATATTCCTATAGAAAATGGTCTCTCTCTCTTCTGGTACAGACATCTGCTCTCACATGATATAGCATGTAAGACATAACCAGTCTCTACTGCTGGTGCAAAGTTCCAGCAGAAATACCTGTCTATCAAAGTGATCATGTGTGCTTGAGCTGGCAAGACCTGCCTCAGGATTGAGACTGCAAGCCATGCCATTTTCTCTTTGACTGTAGCATGCACAGTTGCTCACTACAACTATATATGCATTTTACATCCTCTGGGGATGAAAACATCACTCCTGGCATATCACTTCCTCAAACAGTTATAAAAATATTTTTCTTTACATGGAAAATATTGTTACCAAATACTGTTGTTCAACACTTCAAATGCAAATAATAGACTGGATAGTGAAATTAAAATGAGCATTACACTGTCAATATTTCCTATAAACCACATTATTAATAGTAAACCTGGGTGGGCAGGAAAACAGTAACGTTTGGGATAACATTTTCTAAACTATGACAAATCTCAGGAGTCATGCTGGGTGCAAACGTGTTTAATATTTTATTTACAAGTATATTGACAAACCACTACTGGCAAGTTGGATCCTATGCCTGGCTCCTACGTTCTGCATGTACCGGTATTTTTCAACCCCCTGCCGACTTGCATTGCCAAGGCACACATCATTAAAGAGCATTTTACCAAAATGAAGCTCACCTCTGTAACAAACAGGCTTTGAGCTTCCTTCTCCGCATTGTCAGGAACAGTTGAGCATATATATCTGCCCTGCCGTCGTAGGGTTGCTATCTGTATTGTGGAAACAAAACAAAACATCACTTGTTAGTAAGCTGAGAAAAGGTTTTATTTAAAAAATTAGAATACAAATGGCCATCTTAAAGAAAATAAAAATAGTAGGGTTGCCACCTGGCCGGTATTTTACCGGCAGGCCGGTAAAAAATTGGCATCAGGCCAATGTTAAGTCTATGGAGACAGTACCAAGGTACAGGTATTTTTCTGAAGAAAAGGTGGCAACCCTAGTAGATAGTCATCTCTACCAAGTCATATTGACACGCACCAGAGTTGAGGATGGGCGTTCTTAATAGCGGAATAAGTTATCATTAGTTCCGTAAGATATTTTAAACATATTATATGAAATTCCCCAAGACCCAACACAGTAATGTCCTTTTCTGGTAGTGCAACCAAGAATGCAGTTACCGAAACATTGCAAATATTCAACACATCATCTGAAATAAGAACATCAAGCATTCATAGGTCAACGGTCTTAAAATTAGAAAGTTGTTTTGTGGAATTTTACACAGAAAATATCTACTTCATTTGATTAGATTGAAATCCGGACGTACTGGTGGGTTGTAACAATAAAACAAAACATTTATACTTTTTTTGGGTAATCTAGATTAACACAGTAACTCCTTTACTAGGTTGCCTCTGGCAGAAACCTAAAATTGAACCCACACTTTCCTTTTCTGAAGTTATGCCTGTGCATAACATTCACAATGATAGACGGATGCGTATTAGGGACTTCAACTTGTGGCTTGGAGAATGGTGTCGGGAGCAAGGATTTGGATTTGTTTCTCATGGAAGTTCACTATGGGATAGAAAGGAACTGTACAAAAAAGATGGTTTGCATCTTTCTCAAAAGGGAACGAATGTTCTCAGTGAGCAGTTCAGAGGTTTTGCTAGGAGGTTTTTAAACTAAAAGAGGGGGGCAAAATGGAGATAAAAAATCAATCCAATTGCCCCCCAAAAAAGGTACAGAAGTTACCTGTAGTCAGTGTGCTGAAAAATGATAAGCTTAGGGTCATGTCTACAAATGCTCGCAGTTTAGGGAATAAGATCCATGAACTTGTGGCAATATTGGCAACTGAGAATGTAGATTTAGTGGCTGTTACTGAGACATGGTATAATGAAAAACATGACTGGGACATATCAATACCAGGGTACTCTTTATATAGAAAAGACAGAGAAGGTAAAATAGGGGGAGGGGTGGCCCTGTATGTGAGGGATAGCTTAAAATGTAACGTAATACAAGTTAGTGAGGCGAACATAGAGTCAGTTTGGGTTACATTAGAATTTGGTAATCATATGGTAACTCGGGTAGGTGTGATTTATAGGCCCCCTGGACAAATAGAGGAGTTAGATAATCTACTAGTTGAGGAAATAGCTAAAATGACAATGAAGGGAGAAGTGATCATCATGGGTGACTTTAATCTGCCTGATGTGAACTGGAAATACAAAACAGCTACTTGCGCCAGGAGTACGCATATCCTAA
The DNA here is from genome assembly GCA_036172795.1 of Pelodytes ibericus. Lineage (NCBI taxonomy): Eukaryota > Metazoa > Chordata > Amphibia > Anura > Pelodytidae > Pelodytes > Pelodytes ibericus. Next base: position 208,672,871 of record CM069857.1, on the reverse strand, counting down.
ACTCCCTACTGGGATTATCTCTAAAACAAGTAGTGGAGGAGCCAACTCGAAAGCAGGCCATACTAGACTTAGTGTTCACAAATGGAGATTTGTTATCAGATATAACTGTAGGTGAAAGTTTAGGATCTAGTGATCACCAGACAGTGTGGTTTAATATAAGAACAGTGACGCAGTCACACCACACAAAAACAAAAGTTTTAGATTTTCGAAAAACAGACTTTTCTAAAATTAGATTAGGTGTAAAGGAGTCATTATCATACTGGAGCAATTTAAATGGAGTCCAGGAGAAATGGGATTATCTAAAAGTTGCACTACTGAAGGCAACAGAAAATTGCATAAGGCTTGTCAGTAAGAGCAAACAATTGAAGAAACCACTGTGGTACTCTGCAGAGGTGGCTAAAATTGTAAAAAATAAAAAGCTAGCATTTAGTAATTATAAAAATACTCAGAGTGAGAAAGATAGAAAGATCTATAAGAGTAGGCAGAAAGAGGCAAAGCAAGCTATAAGAACTTCCAAAGCACACACAGAAGAGACTATAGCCCAGTCAGTGAAAAAGGGGGATAAAACATTTTTTAGATACATAAATGAGAAAAGGAAAGTAAAACAAGGATTAGTTAGATTAAAAACAAAAGAAGGATGCTATGTAGAAGAGGATAAAGGCTTAGCAGACTGCCTTAATGAATATTTTTGTTCAGTTTTTACAAATGAAAATGAGGGTAAGGGACCTTATTTAGGGAAAAAGACTAATGAGTCTTTTGATGCATGTAAGTTTTCAGAGGAAGAGGTTTTACTTCAGCTGTCTAAAGTAAAGACAAATAAGTCGATGGGACCAAAGTTATTAAAAGAACTTAGTGGTGTACTAGCAAAACCGTTAACAGATTTATTTAACCAATCATTGTTAATGGGAGTAGTTCCAGAAGAATGGAAATTAGCTAATGTTGTGCCCATTCACAAGAAAGGTAGTAGGGAGGAGGCGGGCAACTATAGACCAGTAAGTCTTACTTCAGTAGTGGGGAAAATAATGGAAACCTTGTTAAAGAATAGGATTGTTGAACATCTAAAGTCGCTTGGATTTCAAGATCAGAGACAGCATGGGTTTACTTCAGGGAGATCATGCCAAACTAATCTTATTGATTTTTTTGATTGGGTAACTAAAATAATAGATCATGGTGGTGCAGTAGACATTGCTTACCTAGATTTCAGTAAGGCTTTTGACACTGTCGCACATAGAAGGCTTATCAATAAACTGAAATCCTTGAGTTTGGATTTCAATATTGTGGAATGGATTAGACAATGGCTGAGTGACAGGCAACAAAGGGTTGTAGTCAATGGGGTATACTCGATGCAAGGTCTTGTTACTAGTGGGGTACCTCAGGGATCTGTTCTTGGACCCATTCTCTTTAATATTTTTATTAGCGATATTGCAGAAGGTCTTGTTGGCAAAGTATGTCTTTTTGCTGATGATACAAAGATTTGCAGCAGGGTTGATATTCATGGAGGGATAAGCCAAATGGCAAATGATTTAGCTAAACTAGAAAAATGGTCAGAGCAGTGGCAACTGACATTTAATGTGGACAAGTGCAAGATTATGCACCTTGGGCGTAAAAACCCAAAAGCAGAATATAGACTATTTGGTACAGTCCTAACCTCAACATCTGAGGAAAGGGATTTAGGAGTAATAATTTCAGAGGACTTGAAGGTAGGTAGGCAATGCAATAGAGCAGCAGGTAATGCTAGCAGAATGCTTGGTTGCATAGGGAGAGGTATTAGCAGTAGGAAGAGGGAAGTGCTCATGCCATTGTACAGAGCACTGGTGAGACCTCACTTGGAGTATTGTACGCAGTACTGGAGACGGTATCTCCAGAAGGATATTGATACTTTGGAGAGAGTTCAGAGAAGGGCTACTAAACTGGTTCATGGGTTGAAGGATAAAACTTACCAGGAAAGGTTAAAGCATCTTAACATGTATAGCTTGGAGGAAAGACGTAACAGGGGGGATATGATAGAAACATTTAAATACATAAAGGGAATCAACACAGTAAAGGAAGAGAGTATATTTAAAAGAAGAAAAACTACCACAACTAGAGGACATAGTCTTAAATTAGAGGGGCAACGATTTAAAAGTAATATCAGGAAGTATTACTTTACTGAGAGGGTAGTGAATGTATGGAATAGCCTGCCAGCAGAAGTGGTAGAGGTAAACACAGTCAAGGATTTTAAGCATGCGTGGGATAGACACAAGGCTATCCTAGCTATAAGACCGGGACCGGGGGACTAATAAAAGTACTCAAAAAAAAATAATTGGGCAGACTAGATGGACCGAATGGTTCTTATCTGCCGACACATTCTATGTTTCTATGTTTCTAGCGATTTAGTGGCCACTGAAACCCAGATACAATCCAGTATAGAGACTGAATATGAAATTGCAGGAGCACATTCTTTTTAGATGGTGCCTGAATTCCACCGAGGTCAGAGATATACATCATGCATTTAGGAACATTAAACTATAGACACATTTAAATCTAGATAGCCATGGCTGAAGTAAACTGTGGAATACTATGCATGTAGTAGAACAAGGTATTAAGTAGAGTTCCTTAGGTCCCCTTTTTAATTAGTTTATTTATGATCTTCCAAGCAGTGTTGAGTCGTGTCGCAGTGTTTGCTGATGACACATAAATAGACAGGGTAATACAAACTAACCGTGATATTTCTTCCATGCAGGAAGATTTAGACAAAAGAGTGGAAGTGGGCAAGTAAGTGGCAAATGACGTTCATTATTACAGTGTAAAATTATGCCATATGAGAAAATAAATGATTTAAATGGTATCGCCCTGGGAAAAACTTCTATTTAGTAATAATTGTAGACAACAGACTTGGCAACAGTGCTCAATGCCAGTCAGCAGCTACAAGGGACAATAAGATATTGGCATGTATAAAACAGGTATTGATTCACATGATGGGTATATCATCTTACAGCTTTACAAGTCAATGTAAGACCTCACCTTGAATATGTGGTGAATTTCTGAGTAACAGTCCTTAAGGACATTACGGAACTAGAAAAGTTGCAAAGCAGGGCTACAAATGTAATAAGGGGATTGGAGGATCTAAAGAGAGAGTTAAAAAATTGCATTTATGTACATACAAGCAAGAAAAATGACATCTTAGAGCAGGGCTCGACAAACCCCGGGCGCCAGGTCGCCATGGCGACCTGGAAATGGAGCCTGGCGCCCGGGTGCCGTTGCCCTAATGTTCCCCTTGCCGCTGCCATCCGTCTTTTGCAGCGCGAGGGGACAGACAGCAAGCTCCGCCCCCTCGCGCAACACGTGTGTTAGTGTTCAGCCGAAAGAGCCATGAGGATCGGCTGCGGCACGAATGTTCCCCCTCCCCAGCAATGAGGTAAGGCAGCAGGGAGGGGAAACATTCGTGCCGCAGCCGATCTTCATGGCTCTTTCGGCTAAGTGCTGGGTTGTCAAGAGACGACACCCAGCACTCAGAAGTTAAGAAGGGAAAAAAAAACTTGTGTATGTTTGAGTTGTATATGTGAAGTGGGGGGGGGGTATATATGTGAAGTGTGGGGGGGGGGGAGGTGTATATGTGAAGGGGAGGTATATATGTGTGAAGTGTGGGGGGAGGTGTATATGTGAAGGGGGGGGTATATATGTGAAGTGTGGGGGGAGGTGTATATGTGAAGTGGGGGGGGGATATATGTGTGGGGGGGAGGTGTATATGTGAAGGGGGGAGGTGTATATGTGAAGTTGGGGTATATATGTGTAAAGTGTGGGGGGAGGTGTATATGTGAAGGGGGGGAGGTGTATATGTGAAGGGGGGGAGGGATGTATATGTGGGGGGGGAGTTGTATATGTGAAGGGGGGTATATAGGTGAGGTGTGGGGGGAGGTGTATATGTGAAGTGTGTGTGTGTATATGTGAAGTGGGTTGGTGTGTGGGGTGTATATGTGACGTGGGTTGGTGTGTGTGGGGTGTATATGTGACTAGGGTTGGTGTGTGTGTGTTTATGAATTGCGTGTATGTTTGCGTGATTGTCTGGCTCCTAAAAATTTTTGCTGGCTCCTAGAATAAAATTAAATTTGTCAAGCCCTGTCTTAGAGGGAATATAGCGTTAAATAAATATGTGCAGGCCCAATATAAAAAGAGATCCGCAGTGATCTGTTCATTACCAGAAATGTACAAAGAACAAGAGCGCAGAGAGCAAAGATTTCATAAACTATAAGGAAGGGATTCTTTACGGTAAGGACAATAAAGGTGTTGAATTCACTGCCAAGCAAGGTGGTGCTATCCAATACAACAGATGCCTTCAAAAAGCGTCTGGATGTGACGTGGGTTGGTGTGTGTGGGGTGTATATGTGACTAGGGTTGGTGTGTGTGTGTTTATGAATTGCGTGTATGTTTGCGTGATTGTCTGGCTCCTAAAAATTTTTGCTGGCTCCTAGAATAAAATTAAATTTGTCAAGCCCTGTCTTAGAGGGAATATAGCGTTAAATAAATATGTGCAGGCCCAATATAAAAAGAGATCCGCAGTGATCTGTTCATTACCAGAAATGTACAAAGAACAAGAGCGCAGAGAGCAAAGATTTCATAAACTATAAGGAAGGGATTCTTTACGGTAAGGACAATAAAGGTGTTGAATTCACTGCCAAGCAAGGTGGTGCTATCCAATACAACAGATGCCTTCAAAAAGCGTCTGGATATATGTTTTTTTTAGAAAAGCAGGACATACAAGGCTATACATACTAGAACAGACATTAATATTTTAGTGATTTGAGATTGAAGGCGAAATCTGATTGCCTTTTTTAGTTAAAATTCAAATATAACTAAATTAGGGGTATTTTGCCTTATTTGGATCAAGCAGGAATGATAGGAAAAGGGTTTAACCTGATGGAGTTAGGTCTTCTTTTAACCTAAATTAATACATTATTATCTCCCCATACCTTCACGTCCCCCTGGGCCTTTCTTTCACTCTCAGACAGTGTAAGGTTTCTTCGTGGTACCTTGTTGTCATTTACAGTAACTCTTACTTCCTGCAATTACTTATGCTCTACATTCTCCCTCTTTTCCCCTTACTCCACGCTGCTTTCTTTTTCTTCACCTGTCCTGTCTCTCACCTTTATGTCTCTATTCCTACCCTCTCCTTTGTCAAACAAATGGAAAATACTGGAATGGATAATTTATATACATGTGCTGTGATACACATGCTTGTATAGACTTACTTGAATAATTTTATGCTGTGAATTATATGTCTAACTGACTATCAAAAATGTTTTTTTTTTTTTTTTATAGAATATATATATTCACACACACACACACACACACACACACACACACACACACACACACACACACACACACACACAAGTGATGTGAGTGTGCTGACCATTTTGGATTGTGTTATGTGTGTGTGTGTGTGTATGTATACTGCATTGTAGTCGCAATTTTGACCTGTCTCAGACTTCCACATATACATGAGTGAACCTTCACTTACATCTCCAATAATCTATATACATTTCACTTATTTCCACGCAAAATTAAGTGCATTGAACAGGCTCATTTAATTAAATTTAACAACAATGCATTCCGCACTTCGTCGATATTCAAAAGGGGATATGGATGGGATTGATCAATTCTTTAAGAGGTGCACCCTGAAGGACAACATCCAACAGTTTCCTAGTTGACATCTGTGGTTCTTTACATGTACTTTATTGTTATTTTTTCAAAGGGGGGCGGAAGCAGAGTCTTCCAGTACCTTTGTACTCACAAGGGCCTGGCTTCCTGCTTCTAGGTCCACAGATTTTGTTAAGATCGTAATCATTTAAAAGTTAAACAAATATTTGGGGTAAAAATAAATAGCAGGAAGCTTTCATCGAGGAAATGGTTTAAGCAGGTTAAGAATAAAAATGCTCTAACAATTTAGTTAAACAATTTAATTTTCTTAATTTTTAGTATGTCACTTGGTAGATAGACAAACAGTAACAGACGTCTGTAATACTTTCTCACAATATGCAGTTGTGCTGGAGAAAGTAAAAAAAAAAAAAAAAAAATATATAAACCTAGGCACACCGAAAATAATAATAATAAAAAAAAAAAAGTACTAAAAAATACCTAATACTATGTATAAAGCAGACAGCTAACAAATGGAAGGACTTTGGTGCTGCTTACACTGGTCCCAAATTTCCATCTAAAAAGGTTTTTGGGCTCCAGATTAGCCCTGGAGAATTGCGCCTTTTTTTACATTTTTTATTTACTTCCCGACACTTTAGAGAGCGGGATATTTTATATATATAGTCTAACACAGGGCTTGACAAATTTAATTTAGTTTTAGGAGCCAGCTAAAAAATTTTAGGAGCCAGACAACGGCACATCACAATATCATAAACGCACGGAGACAGTCGCATACACCCACCTCACATACACAGCCAGTTACATTCACACACGCCAGATCCACAGCCAGTTACATTCACACACCCCACATACAGTCAGTTACATTCACACACCCCACATACAGTCAGTTACATTCACACACACCCCACATACAGTCAGTTACATTCACACACACCCCACATACAGTCAGTTACATTCACACACACACACCACATACAGTCAGTTACATTCACACACACACACACCACATACAGTCAGTTACATTCACACACACACACCACATACAGTCAGTTACATTCACACACACACCACAAACAGTCAGTTACATTCACACACACACCACAAACAGTCAGTTACATTCACACACACACCACATACAGTCAGTTACATTCACACACACACACCACATACAGTCAGTTACATTCACACATACATACCCAGCCAGTTACATTCACTCATACATACCCAGCCAGTTACATTCACACATACATACATACATAGCCAGTTACATTCACTCATACATACACAGCCAGTTACATTCACACATACATACATACATAGCCAGTTACATTCACTCATACATACACAGCCAGTTACATTCACTCATACATACACAGCCAGTTACATTCACACATACATAGCCAGTTACATTCACACATACATACATACACAGCCAGTTACATTCACTCATACATACACAGCCAGTTACATTCACACATACATAGCCAGTTCCATTCACACATACATACATACATAGCCAGTTACATTCACTCATACATACACAGCCAGTTCCATTCACACATACATACATACATAGCCAGTTACATTCACTCATACATACACAGCCAGTTCCATTCACACATACATACATAGCCAGTTCCATTCACACATACATACATAGCCAGTTACATTCACTCATACATACATAGCCAGTTACATTCACTCATACATACATACATACATACATAGCCAGTTACATTCACTCATACATACACAGCCAGTTACATTCACTCAAACATACACACAGACCAAAGAACAAAAATGTATTTCTTAGGGTGTCCTCCCTCCCTGCTGCTTACCTCATTGGGAGGGGGACATTTATGCTGGAGCCCGAGCTTCTTTTGGTTCCTGCACGTGTTGTCACGTGACAATCGGCACTGCAGCGTGTTGCGCGAGGGGGCGGAGCTTACAGTCTGTGTGATCCGCGCAGACTTTCTCCCCTCGCGCTGAAAGTAAAACGGATGGCAGCCGGCAAGGGCACTCTGTGACAAACAGCAACCGGGCGCCAGGTCTGATTTCCTGGTCGCCATGGCGACCTGGCGCACGGGGTTTGTCGAGCCCTGGTCTAACAGAGAATAATAACATTTACAAATCTTGACATTGCAGGGTGCAGCCATCAGATAGCTGACAAACTTGCTCATAAATGTTTAATATAAAACTCTTTGGCCACTCTGTTATTTCTGAGTGTGTCCGTTTGACTCCTGAATTCTAATCAATATTTGTTCCTGCTGCCCTCAAGTCATTTACCAGGTAATGGAAAACATAGACTTTTTGTGCCTCACTTCATACCTTCAGAGTTTCAAAATTCCTTTAAACCCCTGACTATAGATTAATACCAGTCAGCCACTTTCTACCAGTCCCTAAGAAAAATCGACAAGCACAAATATAAATTTCTCAGCCGCGTTTATGCAAGGGGATTGTGAAACTTGTTACCAGTGTATAAATAATTTATATTGCTCAGAAAGCAATTGCAGGAGACAGAGACATACAAAATATGCAACTAACATAGTAATATTTACCATCCATTGCAAGTATGTCAGCACAAGGATCACAATGAAATTATTTTTTTGTTTTGAATTTATCAGTGACACTTTTTTAAATTAAGCAGCTGTAGTATGTCCTTTTCCAGAGGTATGGCGACGAAACATTTAAAACTCTGCAGATTTTGTTAATTTCACTCAGTATTGTGTTTGACTCCAGTAGTGAAGGGGGCACTTCCTTTAAATTCTAAAAATAAAATAATTGCTTCCCTTCCTGAAACCACAGAGACCATATTGAAATTTGATCACCCATTGTGGTAAATGAAACGATGGGTTTCTGTTCCTGCCATTATTCCCTCAATAGGTAGTCTATCTCTGATATGTGCAGCTTTGCATTAGGAAGCTATGGAGATAGTTGTCTGGGATGCTGAACTCTAATTAAGAGTAACAGTGGTTCTGGCCAGTATTGGGAATAGCCAATCATCAGGAATTGCACTAGTTTGCAAAACTATACATGATATTATGAAAACATTAAGATAGCGATTAACAATTCCCAATAACCTAACACAGCAAACAACCCATCTTTTCAATTGGTGGGCTAGTGATATTTTAAATCTATATGGTGGGCTGGTGATATTTAAAATTTATATTATCCCTTCAAAAAGGATCAAATTTAATCTCTTGGGAGCGGGGCGTCATGACGTGAGCACGCACGTTTGGCGCGATCTGTGGTGAGGACGAGGGGGAGTGGAACGGGAGTGGGAGCAACGCGAGGAGAGCTGTCTGCAAGCCCTGTGTCCCGCCGACTCTTTATCCTGCTGGTAACTGAGCTGAGTAAAGGGGTCGTCTCCAAGCGGTAATGAAAACACGCCACGCTGACTTAACTGCTGAAATACGGATGCAGTCTGTAAACACCGCTGTGAGATACCGGAGCAAGTAAACCCTAGTGACGCTGTTTAAACGCTGATCAACGTTCTACCAACTCACGTGGCTTCGAGAATTGAGAAAAATAATTGGAGTTTTCAGCCAAAAAGCGTATCCATCTGTTCCAGATTATATGATCCAGTAGATAAAATACGTGGCGGAATATGAACCAGCAAACTGTGAGTTCAATTATAAATTACATCTGATTCATTCATTAAATTTGCGAATAAACATCCGCAAGTTACTAGTGGGATCATTTCAGTTTCAAATTATACTGAATTATTGTATATATATTCACAAGAACCCACTAATACTAATCAACGAACAATAATATATGCCTTGTTCCTCTCACTCTTATAATTTAAACATGCTCAGTTAATATTCCAGGGATACTGGACAAACATTTCAATACCATTTGGGGAAACCAATGACAAGCCTTACGAGCTATCTTGGAAAAATATACTAATACCCTCAAATTCTGCAGATACCCTGTAAACACTTAAAGACTCCCCTGAAGAGGCTAATTTGGTTATACTAAGTGTCTGTCCATTACAGAGATGGTCTAACAACACGCCAGCTGAAGTGATTGCCAAGAGTCACATTTAAGGAACTCAAATTCAGACATCTGGTCTATAGGGCAAAACTGTCTTTGAGTCTATGAATACACATCTCCTCCGAAAATCGAACCATCCTATTATACCTATGACTCAATCCGAACCACAAAGTATAATAAAGAAACTACCTGTATAGACAAACTAAAAGAACACTGAGAAGGTACTTATTGTGAGTTTACCATGACTTTGGTGGGACTGTTGGTGCTGATATATTTCTAGTTGATCGGGGGAATCCTTGTGGCTAGGATCAGGCTTGCAGCAGTGGATGATTACTGGCAATGTTCTAAAAGATTATTGGATCTACCTACTGTCACGCGTGGATTTCGATGTGACTAATACTCAATCCTTGGTGAATACCTCTCATTGTGTTGATGAGTCCATCTGAGCCAGGTTTCACTATTCAAATCTGCTAGTAAATATATTCCTGGAGAACAAGCCTATTAATCGGTGGAGTAAAAGTTGAGATACACTCACAAGCTATCTAAACCAGGGCTTGACAAATTTATCTGAGTTTTAGGAGCCAGCTAAAAAATCTAGGAGCCAGACAACGGCACATAAACACAAACACACGCAGTCACATAGTCTGTCACATATACATACAGAATAAAGGATCCTTTATTCTGATTTGGAGGACTAGGGTGAAAGTCATCTCTGTGCACCCTCCACTTCTGAACGCAAAACACCCCCCCACCCAAACATCCAGTCACACATACATACACACAAACACATCCAGTCAGACACATACACACACACAAACACATCCAGTCAGACACATACACACACACAAACACATCCAGTCAGACACATACATACACACAAACACATACATACACACAAACACATCCAGTCAGACACATACATACACACAAACACATCCAGTCAGACACATACATACACACACACAAACACATCCAGTCAGACACATACATACACACACACAAACACATCCAGTCAGACACATACATACACACACACACAAACACATCCAGTCAGACACATACATACACACACACACAAACACATCCAGTCAGACACATACATACACACACACAAACACATCCAGTCAGACACATACATACACACACACAAACACATCCAGTCAGACACATACATACACACACACAAACACATCCAGTCAGACACATACATACACACAAACACATCCAGTCAGACACATACATACACACAAACACATCCAGTCAGACACATACATACACACACACAAACACATCCAGTCAGACACATACATACACACACACAAACACATCCAGTCAGACACATATATACACACACACACAAACGCATCCAGTCAGACACATATATACACACACACACACAAACGCATCCAGTCAGACACATATATACACACACACACAAAACGCATCCAGTCAGACACATATATACACACACAAAACGCATCCAGTCAGACACATATATACACACACAAAACGCATCCAGTCAGACACATATATACACACACAAAACGCATCCAGTCAGACACATATATACACACACAAAACGCATCCAGTCAGACACATATATACACACACAAAACGCATCCAGTCAGACACATATATACACACACAAAACGCATCCAGACAGACACATATATACACACACAAAACGCATCCAGTCAGACACATATATACACGCACAAAACGCATCCAGTCACACACATATATACACACACAAAACGCATCCAGTCACACACATATATACACACACAAAACGCATACAGTCACACACATATATACACACACAAACCGCATCCAGTCAGACACAAATATACACACACAAAACGCATCCAGTCACACACATATATACACACACAAAACGCATCCAGTCACACACATATACACACACACACACACAAACACATCCAGGCACACACATATACACATCCAGGCACACACATATACAAACACATCCAGTCACACACATATACAAACACATCCAGTCACACACACATATACACAAACACATCCAGTCACACACACATATACACAAACACATCCAGTCACACACACATATACACAAACACATCCAGTCACACACACACATATACACAAACACATCCAGTCACACACACACATATACACAAACACATCCAGTCACACACACACATATACACACACACATCCAGTCACACACACACAAACACATCCAGTCACACACACACACATACACAAACACATCCAGGCACACACATATACACACACACAAACACATCCAGGCACACACATATATACACACACATACATATATACACACAAACACATCCACACAGACATACACAAGACAGCAGGTATTTTTTTTTTTGGTTGTCGTTTTTTTTAAAAGAAAAAAAAAAAGTTCACCTATCAGTGTCCCCCCTCCCTGCGATTACACCTCAATGCAGAGAGGGGGGGGCGCGGTTTCCATTGCAGCCCGGTGGCTCAGAGCAGCTTCCCTGCTATGCTCCCCAGTACTGGATCAGCACTAGAACGCGGTGCGCGAGGGGGCGGAACAGGAAGTCTGTGCAGCCGGTGCACACACTCTGCTCCCTCGTGCACCGCTGCTGAAAAAAAAAAAAAAAAAACCCGATCCCATTGCTGAGGACACCTCGCGGGGCTCACGATACCTGGGCGCCAGGTCTGATTTCCTGGTCGCCATGGCGACCTGGCGCCCGGGGTTTGTCGAGCCCTGATCTAAACTAATAAATAAGTAGCCAGGATGGCCTCAAAAAAGGTAGAGAATAAAGTGGAGGGAAGACCAAACAGAAAGAAAGAAGAGAAGCCTCAGGAGAGGAGGAAGGACAAGGAAAAGAAAATGGCTTCAATTTTCTCCCCCTCTGTCAATATTAATAAAAATGTAAACATGGAAAACACCCAGGACTCAGTAGATTCTTCAGATACAGTCGGGACTGGAGATTGCCCTCAGCCTCCCCTGGACATTTCTGGCGAATCTGGTGAAACCCAATATATAACTACGGACTTTCTAAAAAAGTACCTCGATATCCAATTCCTCCAATTACAAAGAGATATGGATAAAAATACTAAAGAAATTACTTCGGAGGTTAAACGATTGGAGGAGAAGTTAGAAAAAAGTGAAATTCAAATAGTCAACTTCCAGAAAACTCTTGAAGCAACAAATGAAGATATTATTAAAATAAAATCTCAAGTAAAAGAACTAGAATTAAACATGCAAAGTCTGGAGGATCGAGAAAGGCGAATAAACCTGCGGATTCGAGGGGTCCCCGAGGACATAACCCAACAAAATTTGGAAACATACTTTATGGAACTCTGCTCGGGACTGAAGATAGGACAGCAAAATAATGACTTCCTTTTTGAACGTATACATAGACTATACAAACCCAAGGGAGTTCCAGAGTCTGCCCCAAGAGACATTATAATACGGTTCCACTCATATAAAATAAGAGACCAATTTGCCCGGGCCTTTCGGGAAGAGTCCGGACTCCCAGGGAAGTTTGAACAGCTTAAATGTTTCCCAGATTTGTCCAGGGGGACAAGAATTTTTAGGCGTTCTTTCCATGAGGTTACCACTGTGATGAGGGGGAAGAATATAAGATATAAATGGGGTTTCCCAGCAAAATTGATAGTGAGCTATGAGAACTCCTCGTTAGTCTTCGATTCGCCCCGGGGGGCCCTGGCTTGGTTAAGCGGGAACTAGAACAGGGCAACATAATGTTGTTTCTTGGGGTTGAAATGGTGGGGGGGTTTTTTGATTCTTGCAGCATGGAATTTGGATTTAAGTCCAAACCTGGGTGATTAATTTGAATTCGGACCTGAACCAAGCAGATTTTAAAATTCAGATTAAATGCTAAGTGGGAGGACGGTGGGATGAATACAAAGAGGAATCTATGTAGATGTGAGGGTCTAAAGAAATATAAATATGTTAAATCGATTTCACTCAATACCTAATTGTTAAAAATATATAATATGTAAAATTATCCCACTGTACACTTATACACATTTTTTTTAGACACATATGCTCTATATTAAAGACGGCCAAGAACTAATACACTAATATTGGCTACTTTAAATATACACAATTCATTAGAACTATTAAAAATACACTACTATGTAAAGGCGGACTAGTATTTTTGTCGCCACTGTTAGTTCAAATGCACATTACCTATTAGATTTATCAAAATATTTAAAATATAAAACTGATTTCACCTGACACTGAACACATTTAAACACACTTATTTAGACACACATGTCTTATATTGAAGATTAATACAAATGCCCGATAAGGACTAGTACACTTAGTAATCACTGTTTACTCTAAATGAACACCCTGCATTATAACTATCAAACTATATAACTTAAAAATAAATAAAAAGGGAAAAGAAAGAAAGAAAAAAAAAAAGGGGAAAAAGAAATATATGAAAATATGGGAAATATCTTTACAAAACTATTACCCTAATAACTACAACTTATTCAGGTTCTTGGAACGAAACTTAGAACTGTCGGGGAGATCCATAGACATGCTAACCCTGACTCCCCCCCCCCCTCCCCCTATGGCCCTATGTCATTTGTTATTAATCCCTCTGGTCTGCCCTACATGACCTACTACTTAATGGTAGTGTCTAGCGCCTCTCCCTTCCGACTCCCCCCCCCCCTCCCCTCCCTTCCCCCTCCCTTCCCTTCCCCCTCCCTTCCCTCTCCCTCCCCTCCACCACACTTCGGAGATCCTTTACACCGATCCGCATTAAGCTTTTATAAGTAAAGCTACTCTTGTATCCAAATAAGGGTTTGGATTTACAATGGGGCCTAACGGGCACAGAAGAGGGTGTGCTGGTTGGGATATTTTCTTCTCCTTTCCTCATCTTAGTATATTAAGGGAGGAAATGTCTGGGCAACTTAGCTATTTACATGGAGTTATTTGTTGTTATTTGTTGCATGTACAGTATTGTGTAATGTGTAGTGTTACTTGTTGTCTGTGTGTTGAGACTTTGCTGCGGGCGGGGCTGGCTCGGGGGCCGGACGCATACGAATTCGGGGATGGGGGGGGGATAAAATGACGATATTAACCCTGAATGTTCGGGGCCTTAATACTCCTAGGAAGCGAATGCTGCTTACTGATTACTTGAGAGAAAACAGAGTAACAGTGGCTTTTCTCCAGGAGACCCACTGGAGAACAGACAGTCCAAATATAAACAACAAAAATTTTCCTATAGTGATTACGTCCAGATACCGCTCCAAGAAAAGGGGGACGGCGATTATTATATCTAAAGAAATTACATATAAAGAAATCTTTAGAGAATCGGATGAGAATGGTAGATTTGTTTTTTTGGTCTGTGAACTACAGAATGAGACCTTCACATTGCTCAATGTGTATGCCCCAAATAAGCGCCCACAAGAATATATCGATAGACTTCTTAATAAATTTGGGGATATGATACAGGGCACTCTGATGATCGGTGGAGACTTAAATTGTGTGAACGAAGAGGAGTGGGATAGGAAAACCTCCCAGCCCAAATATAAAAAACTCAAAATAAAACATAGTGCCTCCCTTCAGAGAATATTAAATAAACACGAATTATACGATGTCTGGCGAGCCCTACACCCTGAAGAAAGGGATTATACTTTCTACTCGAAGCCTCACCTGTCCTATTCAAGGCTGGACTACTTCTTGGTTAGAGCAACATCAGTACAACATTGCCAAAGTATTGAAATTAAAGATGTAACTTGGACAGACCATTCAGCAGTCCTCTTAGATCTGAAAATAAATAGACCACCCCAGACTCGCTCCGCATGGAGGCTAAATGGAAACTTATTATTAAAAAAAGAGAACTTAGCCTATATATCAGAGATGATAAATTACTACTTTAAGGAAAATGATTCACAGTTGATATCCAATTCCGTAATCTGGTGCGCCTTCAAAAGTGTAATACGAGGAGGTCTTATAAAACTAGGAACTGAGAACAAAAGGAATTTTGGGAGGCCACTAAATCAATTATACTATGAATTGTACTCATTAAAAAGGGATAATAAACTTTCCCCCACCAAAAATCTCTCGGACAAAATAGATGAAATAACGGAAAAGATAAACTTAATCCTTATGTCCAAAACAAGTGCATCACTACAAAAATTAGAACAGAAATGGTACTATAAGGGAAATTGAGCAGATAAAATGCTCACAGCCAAACTAAAAAATAGGAGGGCAAGGACGCGGATAGAAAAAATAATATGGAATGGCATAATAAATACAAGCCCAAAGGGAATAGGAGAGGCATTTAATAACTTTTACTCTCAACTCTACGGTCTTCCATCCGATTCCCATAAGGCAGACATTTTCGAATATCTTAAAAAAATAGATCTACCTACTCTGTCCACAGAACAGCTGACTGAATTAAACCTACCCATTTCTAAGGCCGAAATCATAAACGTAATTAATAACTTAAAACCTAATAAAGCTCCTGGACCGGATGGTTTCTCGAACTTATTTTATAAAAAATTTAAAAATGATCTCCTGGGACATCTGGAAAAATTATGTCAGGACATTATGAAGGGTGGAATCCTCCCACAGGAACTGTTACAGGCCACTATATCCCCCATATTAAAGGAGGGTAGGGATCCCTCAGACCCAGCAAACTACAGGCCAATTTCCCTGATAAACACGGACATTAAAATATACTCAGCTGTTATTGCGAACAGATTTAAGGACATAATTCCGGAGCTGGTCCATCCAGACCAGCTGGGATTTGTCCGTGGTCGTTCATCTGGGAATAACGTAAGACGACTGATTGATCTGTTGGACTACGCTGGAAGAACTGGGACTCCCCAGCTGGCCCTGTCTCTGGATGCTGAAAAGGCTTTTGACAGGGTCAGCTGGGGATTCCTAGATGGAGTTCTAGATAGGTTCGGTTTTGAGGGCCCCATAAAGACAGCGGTCATGGCACTATATTCATCTCCAACAGCCAAGACGCAATGGTACGAGGCAGGGATGTCCCTTAGCCCCCCTCCTCTACATCCTCACGCTGGAACCCTTAGCGGCTCGTGTAAGGTCTGACAGTGGAATTAGTGGGATCGTTCTGAATCAGCAAGAATACAAGATAGCCCTCTATGCCGATGATATCGTATTAACCCTGACTGACCCATCTTTATCGCTGGGGAAACTGATAACAATAATAGAGGAATATTATAGGGTGCATCAAATTATAAATTAAACATGGGGAAATCCCAAATTATGCCTATAAACCTGGATGATGAGGCGATTAGAGACCTTTCACAGACATACAAATTTGACTGGTCTACTAAAGGGTTTAAATATTTGGGAATTGTAATTATACCAAAAATAGATCGGCTAATGGAATTAAACTGTGATCTACTCTTTAAGGAAACCACAAAAAAATTATTGGAAGAATGGAAAAATTATGGTATATCCTGGCTGGGAAGGATAAATGTCCTTAGGGCATATGTCCTCCCTAAGTGGTCCTACATATTCAGAATGATCCCACTGTCCTTATCTACGGAGAAATTAAGACAAATTCAAAAAATTACATATAACTTACATCTGGGGCCTAAAAAAGAGACCAAGGATAGCACTGTCGCATCTTACACGGAAAATATCTAGGGGTGGTTTGGCAGTCCCCGATATAATGGCTTATTATCAAGCCAGTAGGCTGTACCATCTGCGGAGATGGCAGGACCCATCCTCAAAGAAGGAGCCGTGGTATCTGATAGAATCAGCACAGCTGGGTCTGAGGGATCTATCAGTGGCAATATGGATGAATGGGAAAGCGGGATCCTCCTTTATGTCTGCTATAGAAATTCAACATATTAAAGAACTGTATGATTACTGGCAGAGGATCAAGAAAAAAAATGGTCTTCTGGATAGGATCTCCCCCCCATAGTAATATAGCTACAATCCAATACAATATTCCAGAGATTAATCTTGATAGTTGGTCCAAAATGGGCCCCATAGTGATAAATGATTTGATTGAAGGGGGGAAAAAAATGATTCCTTTCCCAACTCTTCAGGAAAAATTGTCCCTGTCCTCAAAAGAAATATTTAAATACTTGAGAATAAAAAGTTACTTACTAAAACACCTTCTCTGTAATGAGGAGGGGAAAAGGATCGATCAACTAAATAAACTTTTTATTAACAACGTAGATTATAAATCAATCTCAAATTGCTTAGTATTTATAAAAAACAATGATATAGAGGACAGGCCAAAGTCCTGGAGAAATTGGTAAAGAAATATAGGCATCGAAATCGAAATTGAACAATGGCATAAATCCTTTCAAGAAACAAATAAAACTTTACATTGTTTAAACATCATAGAGCTACATTATAAAATATCCCATCAATGGCACATGGTCCCAAAAGTTATGAACAAACTAAACCCCTCCAATTCCAGATTGTGCTGGAGATGTAATAAGGACGAGGGTACAACAAAACATATATGGTGGGATTGCGCATTGATTAGATCACTATGGGGAAAAGTGTTGGATGTCTTGGCAGATTTGGTTGGAGAAAATATCGGGGATGCCCCATCAATACTGATTCTCCACCTAAGGTTAGAGCATCTCCCTAAGATGCAACGAGCATTAATAATCCACCTTGCAATGGCCGTAAAAACAGCCATATCTAGGTATTGGCGGAAACCAGAAGTTCCCACATGGGGCCAAGTTATGAGCCAACTTACATATCAATACAATATGGAAAAAAGCATTGCCCAACAATGGGGCAATATTGAAGCATTTGATAAATGTTGGTCCCCTTGGCTCGGAACCTTGATCTAGAAGGGGGTGCTTTTCTAAAACCCACATATCCCCGTTTCCTGGTTTTAGCTGTGTCCCATCGAATGGTGCGTGCCCGTTACTTCGAGCCAGTGTTTGTCTGCAGCATCTCTATTCTGTGTCTTTCTTTCTTCGTTCTTCTTTTCTCTTTTCCTTTCTGTCTTGCTTCGTCCTGTTTTGTCTTGTCTTGTCGTCCACTTTTTTTTTTTTTTTTTTACTCCTCTTTTTTCCTTTGTTTTCACAACTTGTAATGTACTAAGCTAATTAGAATCACTGCTGATATATTGTGCACTTATGAGAAATGATGCTAACATGCAAGTATGTTTTTGTTTTTTATGCCTTTTCTCTGCTTTTTATACCGGTAAAATGAAAAATAAAGAAAGAAAAAAAAAAAAAAGAAAAAAATTTAATCTCTTGGACAAATGACGAGCAAAATCAGCTTTTATTGGAATAGGGTTAAAAAAATTTGGTGATATCCAAAATCTTTTTTTAATGGTCATTGTTATTTATGGTCCTGGTATGGATAAGCAAAATATCTGAACTATGAAAGGGAAAATATTGTACTTTGATATCTACCAAACCTTTCACACAAATTGCTCTCAATCTGTGCGTAATAACTTTAAATATAGTAAACTAAAACCTTCAAATGCAGAGAATGACCTTTTTTTTTTTTAATTAAAATAAACTTATGACATGACTCCTACCCTGCCCAAAGCACCTTGCTGTGAAAGACAATACATCATCATTTGTATGGCTATCAAGTCAAGGTCAAAGCAGGGTTTCGAGGTTATCACAAAGGGGAAAGCCTTCTGGATATTGCATTTCAATGCTTTAGTTAATGAAATGATCCATCTTCGCTGACAAACATAGGAAATGTAGATTCCCCTCCTTTAATTCAACAAACCCATGAGTAAACAAAGCTGACCTCACATAAGTCTGGCCACTAGAGAGACAAGCTAGTGAAGCTACTTAATTTGCAGCCGTATATTTCAACATTAAAATTATAGAGGGGAGAAAAACCACATGATTTAAATCAACACTTTTTTTTTTTTTTTATCTTCTCCCACATACATAAATCAGAATATTTCTACTGTCACACTCACAATTTTAAACAATACACCCACTTTATTGTGTATATAAGAAGGGATTGAATGTTTAGACACAAGTCATCTTGTAACAGCAGAGATAAGCACTGCTACAAAAGAAGGTGAAACATAAGCTTTTCTTTTTCTAGGAGTGTTTTACAATTAAAGGTTGAAGCATAGGTATCTCATTGTTTGGGTTAATCTCAAACACTTTTACATGCCTTGCATCATCTGCATTTAGAGTAGTCTAAGCAAAAACCATATTCCATAGCAGAGGATTGGGGCCCATCCTGTTAGGGCATGGTGACAAGACTGGCCAATTAATTTGTGACTTTCCTAGTATACTGGTAGAAACATTACTTGTGCAGTGCAGAAAAGATTTTCGTACAAGAAGTATTAATGTGGGTAACCATCACAGTGATGAATTACCTCAAAAAATGTTTTAAAACGGTTTACACTATTTAAAGGGACACAAACGTAAAAAAAAAAAAAAAAAAAAAAAAAAAAAACATTTGATGAGTCCCCACACAATGCCCAGATAGCAAAATGCACTCCTGGGTGAATCAATATTTATTTCACCACAAACATTTCAACCTATATGGGTCTCTCAAGTCTCTATTTAATTTTAAATACAATTTCTATAAAATCAATACAAGATCTTACCTGGAAGTCATCAAATGGAAACAAAAGCATCTCCCGCAGAGCATCATTCAGGATCTGTGTTTTCTTCTGCACAATGACATTCTCATAGTCTATGGGCTCAATTAGCTTTGGTTTTGCCTAGAAAAGTAGAAAAGAATAATATTACCATAAATACTCTATATTCCACACATGCACATATGACAGTAAAGGTGTAACTCATGCTTAACGGACATCCCTGGTTATATATGATTAATATATAAATATTTACTTATATCCCCATTATTTCTAGATTTTTATTAAACTTGCAGTCCAGTCCTTAAAGGTTACACAGCTTAAAACATCCTTGTCAATATGGTGCAAACTGTCAGAAATTACCTGTAATTCCAAATATCTGCTAATCATGGGACTTATTTAGTATAATTATTTTAGCAAATAATTCGCTGTCTAACAGAGCGGACATTTCTTCTACCATGAAAACAGTATTAGAACAGTTTACATTCCTTCATGAGTATAACACCAGGATAAATTTGTTACAAAATAAAAATATTGCCCATTATGTAATATTGGATTTCCTCTCAAAAGGTATTATGTAGAATAAGCTGTGGTAGTACGCATACTAAACCAGCAACATTTTAATATTGAAGAAATGCTCATCTCACCTACAGCTCACATTTAGTAATGGGCTCCCCATAACATAAATAACCATTAAAAAGCACATAGACTGGATATAAATGCACAAGTGAAAAATGTAGTGGCCCAGTGCAAAGGATCAACTTGCACGTACTTCTGATAGCATAGGCCAGTTTATACTTTGACCAGCAGCTTCCATGCTTTCCGGGGAAGCAAGCAATTTGGTCTGGTCGGTGATCTCTTTCTGCTATTACAGAGTGAGACCCTCATATTCACATGATATCTGTTGAGGGACCTTAGCCAAGTCCTCTCTGCTGAGCCCATGTAAAAATGATGGTTTGTCTACACTATCAGACTGGGTTGTCTGCTTCCCAAAAATATAGGTACCTTTCCAGTATCCTGTTGAGTAAAGAATGAAATTAACAAACAGTTAACTGTATTCCCATTTATCCTAATCAAACATAAGTATCACAATGTTTCAAAGGAAAAATAAACATTTCTTAATTGGCAACTTTTCAACTCATTTTCAAATAATTTGAATTTAGTCCAGACATTTTGCAAGCAAGGCACAAGCCAACAGAAATAGACTATGTGATAACCAGTGATTCGACAAAGGTTTCAGCGGTATAAATGGGATCCTATTTATCATACTTTCATATCTCATATACACAGGTGAGGTAAAAAGAGTTTATTTTCCAATATTAAAACCAATCATTTAAATGTCAGCAAAATTTGGTATAGATCTCTTATCAAAGAACTGACAACTATAATGAATGGTTTCTCCTCAGTTCAGGTTAGCTTTAGCATACTTTTCCAAATAAACCCAACCACAGCATGTGCTGAATTCACAAGATGAAAAACACAAAATAATCTGCAGGCACTTTGCTCTGAACTCACGATATATTTCTTTTGGCTTGCGTCTGGAAAACACAACAAAACGAGTAGTCCCAGAGCGAAAAAGCTGAGCCAGTAACAGCTCTCAGATGTGCCTGTGTTTACAATAATCATTTTTATTTAAAAAAAAAAAAATATCGACTCAAAATCATAATGATTTAAATAATACAGAATAATTCTGAGTGGTATTTTGTCAGAAGCAGCATTTCACAAAATTATATGGGTTCCAATAACACCCTCACAAGCAAAATTAGAAGGAAAAAAAAATATTGTTGATGCTTCCAAAGGAATATCAATTGTCTATTAGGAGTACTTGTCTAGAAAAAGTGATTTATACCCAATAAATGCAGTGATAGGCCTATAAGAGGCATTCTAGTCCCAAGCTGCTGCTTGCCATCAAACCAGTAACTGGAAAAGTTGCCTTCAGTGCAGTAATAAATTTATACAGTGAACAAAATAAAGAAAAACTGAAGGAGAAGCAGGCATGTCTTACATCTGGATAGCGAGTTAGCCTCCAACCTTCAATGCAGAGTAATTATGTGAAAAGAGTACTACCATGGAATTTGCTTACCACCCTATTTAACCTATAGGACAGTCTATATAGTAGTGAAATAATTCTGGAGCAATATAAATGTTAGCTTTCATAAAACTAGAATTTTATTAGTTCTAAAAACAAGTTATTTGTATATACCTCTAGTTAAGAAAAGTCATTCATTTCACTTTACAAAGAGTGAATGAGTCGACCTAGCCAACCCCCATGACTCATTGACTTGTAGATTTGTTTTATCATTTCATGAAATCTGACATCTATATTGTTGTTTGCATGTTGTTACAATAGTTTAGACTGTGCCAAAGTTTGAACTTGTCATGGTAGTATCCTTTTAATAGATCATATCTTCTAGTAATAGGGTTTTACATATTGTTTTCAGTATCTATGAAAACAATATTTAAACATGCATTTAAAGACATCCAGGACATGCAAAACATGGTATATTAAACAGATTATAAAAATGTGCCACTAAAAAATAAACTCAAATCATAAAATCAGTTATTGATCATTTAAGTGAATGTACAAGTGAATACATTTAGCACAAGGCTTGAGAGGAGAGTTTGTAGATCTTAGGAGCTAGGACAGACCAAGTCAGGAAGCCCACTAAAAATGTAGGGGCCACAGAGGTGGTGCTTTCATAGGAGCACATGTAATACTGTCAAAAAGGTAGGAGCCAGAAGCAGGAATTTTAGGAGCCATGGTTCCTGGATTTGTCAAGTCCTGATTTAGCAAACATGTGAAGTGTACAATGACAAAAAATGCCATATTGTAATATTAGAGTAACCAAAGACACACAGAATGCACAAATGTGGTCAAAAAAAAAATTCATTTGCGCAAAAGCCCAAAGGGAATACACTCAAAAAAATGCAAAGTTATTATATTAAAGATATATATTCCAGCTGAAGTTCCCCATGTAAAAAGTGTGCATGATGTAGCGATACTGTGGGGTATCAGCAGTGTAGAGACAAACTGCCCTCTCTCCATTTTTCAAATTTCTACCTATATCCATGTTAAGAGCTATCCTAATACAGTTACGGGTCACTTCAATGGTCTCATTTTGAATAACCCTATAGAATCTATAATTAAATCATGCCCAAAAGGGCATGTATCACAAGCTGGCTCACTACTCATGTCTATATGTAAAACGGCAGCATAATATGGGACTTCATGACTATCCATGGATTTTGATCGTGTCCTGAAATTAACATATTTTGTTATGAGATACTGCAGTTTTGTAAAATACTGGAATGTGGCATGCACCTTACATCCTGACCTTGCAATCCTGGGCATTACGGGTAACCCACACTATCAAAAACACACATTATTACAAATAACACTGGCAGTGACTACAAAAACTATCCTTTATCAGTGGATACATGCCAAACCACCCTCCTTGACTCTTTATTTAAAACAAATTGTATTTTGCTTTTCTCATGAACTGGTCAGAGTCATCTTTGAATAAAAAGATAATTAAAAAACAGAGATTATTATATAAATACATTAATCTCAAAAACAAAACATCTGTTGATACAAACCTTTCAACATCAATATTGTTATATTGTTCAAGTTCTTTAGTTTATGCAAATCCCAAATGTATCACATCGGATGATAAAGGTTCTGTGGTTCTGCAATCTGATACAAACACCTACGTACAATTTCCAACTAATAATATACAAAACCATCAATTTCCAAACAGATCAACACACTTTGTGCACAAATTCATAGCAATATTCCTGGTATTCTGTCTGATGAGATAAGGAACACATAACAATACAACATGTTGACATGTCCATGCATGCTGCAGATATATTATTTGGTTTACAGCCCGCTTAAAAAGCACCTCAAACAGAATGATTCATGATGAGCCTGTTAAAATATTCTGATATCTCATGATCCGTCTACACAGTATTCTGTGCAAAGTAATTTAAGCAGTTCCACCAGCTAATGACTTCTTCAATAAAAGTTTCAATACGATAATTTTGCTGATATTACTTTAAATACCAGTTCTAGTGTGTTCCAAGAGTACAAACCACAATTAATGGGATCTGGCGAAAATAACATCAGGCAAAAGGCGACGTATTTAGGAGGACAACACATCTATTTGACACTTGTGCTTCTCCAACAGACTGTCCCTAGTATGAGGACTAGAAACTTTAATGTACTTTTGATAGTACCGGCAGCTACCATGATTCCACCGGAAGCAGGTACCCAGGTCGGGTCAGTGTGTCTCATTCTAAGAAACTTGGGATGTTTCTATCATTTAACTTAATGGTATTTATTCTGTCTACTTCAGACTGATGTACAGCTGAGTTAACCCTGGTGTGATCAAATTTAGAAGCCTGAGGATTAAACAGACTCTCTGGATTAGTGCATTCAATCGACCCAATTCTCTCTTTAGTTGGCTGCATTATGCAAAATGGTATGACTGTGTACTTTTTGCCTGCAATAAATCGAGAATGCATAAGCTTAATTAATGGGTAATTAATGGGTATGATGATGTTCTCAAAACCATAAAATTATTATGAACCTGGTTCTAGTCCGAGCTAATTCAGTAACCAGCTGTCACTGAAACAAAATGCCATAAAGCAAGCAGCACTATGATGTTGTACTTTACTGCAGAGGTATTGAACATATTGCATTACATTAACGTTTATTTATATAGCACCAGCAAATCAAGTTGGTATGGAGAATAAAGTGAAATTACACACAAACACCTAAAGAAAGATGTCAGTGACACATTTAATATTTTGGACAGCTGTCATTTAAATATAGGAAGACAAGTAGCTTCTAGCTATGCAATAGCTTTAGACATCTGATAATATCATTTCTGTAAAATAAATGGTCTGCAAGGTCACACCCTAAGATGTATCAAATTAGAAACAAACTTCCTGCTGGATTCTTCTGACTTTTTGCACAAGGGATTTCATAAATACAGAGCAGATGTTAATATAAAATACCACCCATTTTGCATTTTAAGAGAATAATTAACTGAAAGATCCTGAAGTCACTGAGCAACTTTGTTACAATGCTTTTCTAAATCAATAAATCGCAAACTGAACGTACAATATAATAAAACTATTGAAAAACTACAAAAGAAAAGAAGTATTTGAAGACATAAAAGTTATATTCCAATTGATTGGGCATTAATTTAACAATAAAACATCCTGTTATATAAACGGAGACAATCTCCCAATATAATGCAATATAGACCAATATTGTAGCAATTTGACCCCCATGGCCGGCCAAGCAAGATTTGGTCATTTTTGTTTTGTTTTTAGCAGGTGTTTGGTTCTTAGATTTAAATGGAACTGTAGCTATAATCTTTAACCTGTCCTGTGTGTGCTCTCTGGTTAACCCCTTCCCGCTTGTAGAATTTTCTATGCCACTTTTTAGTGCCTAGGCTAGTAGGACGGCATAGAACATCCCGAGTTTAACAGCTGTGTGGATTGTTCTGCAGGGACTTGCAGCAGTATCACGTGTCAGATGAGGCCACGTTGTCTGGCTTCATTCAGTCTGACACAGAAAATGTAGCCCAAAGTGAGGGCCAGTTCAAAACTGCGATGAGCTGTGCTGCGGACCACGCTTAAGTGACTTGCAGCAGTATCCCCAGTGTCAGTCTGACATGTAATGTAGCGACGCTCAAGGCTCAGTATCGCGCCATGTCGGCAGGGACCAACAATGTCTGCCCATGTCTCCCTGGCACCCATAGTGATCGGTGCCAGGGGGACAAACACACTGGTTTGGCACTTTGGTCGTCAAGGATCCATTCAGCACAAATGGGTTAATGAGGGATAAATAAAATCTCCAGTTACAATGTTGCACAAGATATGTTGAATGTTTTATTCTTCATGTAACTTTATAATCTGAAAACTAGAAATGTAACAGCACACCCAGAACCGGCATATGTAATATAGTGAAAATGATAGTATAAATTAAGCCAGAGGGGTTTCTTGGCATGCACCCAATCCACTCACAGGTACTCTGTACGGGGTGTGCAGTGAAATTACATAAATTATAGTTCAAGATAAAATTACCCGAGAGATTCAGTTCCATGAAAGTAATATATATATATCCTTTGGCATAGTGGAGGCTAAGCATAATATGTCCATAAAATGTGACTAAATGTACTTTCATCTAAGATAAGTGCTTTTAATATAACGTTACAATAATATGTCGCATGGTTGCACACCGACCATATGTTTTGCACTTTATATGATAGAAACTGGAGATCTTGAATTAACACTAACTGTGATACTCCTAAAAGTATGTATGTGTAGTACACTTTGTTATTTTCATTAATTTTTATCAACTATTACTTCACCTGCTAACTGTAAGATGAATGTTAAGGTGCGTAGGCAGGCTACAACTGCAAAATGAACATCTGTGAGCTCCCCGGTCGTGCAAGGAAGAAGCAAGGGGCATGCAAAGGACCACCCTTGTCACACACAGCTAGTGGATTCCTCATTGTCTAGAATGAGGGTATTTCTGAGTGAGTAAAACTGCACCTAAATGTGGAGCATGACCTTATTGTATGTTAATACATGCAAAGATTAGACATATTGTACATGCTTTATCTAGCATGTTTAGAGAGATGACCCCTTTATTTATCACTTTTTTCATAATATAATATCCAGTTATTCCCTTGGATCAAAATGTAAAATGGGTGAGGGGTGAGGGGGGCAAGACCTTTGGGGTGGCAGCAGAGAGTGAAGTATAAACACTAGAAGGGTTTGTTGGGTAAGATTTCATTAGAGAACCTGCAGGAATACAGGCTCTGACAAGTTCAAGATGGATGGAAATAGCTGCAGTAGGCATATATCAGAATGCATGTCAAAGCACTTACACATCAGAAAGAGGAAAAAACCTACCCCCACACACTGCAGTAACATGCCATTTTAAAGGGAATGAAGCAAAAACATTTTTGTCTGCTACATACTCCATATGTATTTGCTGAAAACTAATTTGAATTTGTCTAGAAATTTGTTAATATGACATACGTGATGCGTGTAACGGTCATGAGAACTAGCATGGTTTAGATACTTCAGTGAACAGACACGATAAATCTCGTAATTAGTTGCAGCAATTTTATTTATTTTTTTAAAGAAGAAAAAAGTAAAACATGCATTTGCTAAAATGAGTGACCAAATGCCATTAGGGTGGATCCGTACACTCCCGCTCCAGTATATTGGCATGGATGTCAGTGGGGGAGGAGTGGGCAAGTGAGGGAGGTACCACTTACCATTTGCCTGGAGAAGAGCCAGATTGGAGCACTTTAAAATTGTGCCTGCTCCAATACACTGCAGGCATTGCAATGTTTGGGAAACTAGCTTTACCATTGTGCCCGGTCAGTCTTACAACTGACCGAGCATCATGGGATATAGAGTTCCCAAACATCTGTAGTGGCAAGATTAGCCACAATTGGTCTAAGTTTTGTAATACAGAAGTTCTATTTCATAACAAAAACATAATTCATGGATCTCTTTGTATGGTTTCAGAGAACTTTAAACAAAATCTCTAGAGCAAAATGAAATTGGATAACTCATCTTTCAGAGATTTTAAAGATGTGTCATTAAGTCAGAGAGTGTTCAGCTGGCCAACTCTTTTAATCAATGAACAAATACAAAAAGGTGGGGGCACACACTATGGTCAAACGTAGATTTTAAACAAAAACTAATAACCTGATCACCATCAGGGTATGCAGAATTGGTATCTACTTTAGAACAACAAAAATAAAACAGATAAAATAAAACAGAATAATAACAGAGTCAGCTGCAACACAACTATTTGAAAATAATATTGGTTATAGAATGAAGCTCGGAACAACATTTTGGCAGAGTGCAAGAGATAAATAGATCTAAACAGAACTGATCTTGTTTAATAGAGGGGAGCATGCATGGTATAGGCATAAGGCTATGCTATATATAAAATAAGGCCAGGGACTAATGAAAGGATTAAAAAAATCATTTAATTGATGCAGCCCTAACCAAACTACGTATTTAAAATTAAGAATAGCAGTCAACTGCATCAATCTGAAGAAGAACAGAGAACTGTCAAAGGGGGAAGAGGCCACTCTGCCCAATGGACCAGAGTTGCATCACTTTTCACTTCTAAATGATTGAAAGACATGAGAGCAGAGTACCTTGTCGTCATCGTCCTCTCCCCTCTACATATATGGATGTGAGAATTAGAAAAAATGTCATTAAAAAAAGTCTGGATAAAACCTCATTGAGACCCAACCTTGCTGTGTTTCTATCTATCTATCTCTATCTTATCTGTAAGCATTTCTGCTTTACCCGTCTATCTGTGGGTATATACATCCAAACACACACAATATAGTATATTTTAGACCCCATTATACAGCTTTCCATAAATTGACAGTACTTTACAAGTAAAACATAATTTTATCAATACACAAACTAATGGCAGACTACAACAAACATTCATAAACCCTGTGCTCGCAGAATGTTGATTAAACAAACATCACTATTCCGTAGGACTACTGCATTACACATTAAGGGAGCTATTTATGAATAGTGCAGGTGATTTCTTAGTTGTATTTAGATGCAAGATTCATCTCACCCCTTTACATTGTACAGGGAGGAGGAACTCACCTCATTGGTCATACCGACAGTCCGGTGAAATCCTAAAACTATAACATGTTCTTAATTTGAATATAGTTTTGCTCATAATACCTTTTTTATTTCCTTTTTGCCCTTTATTTACCTCTATTCTTGCTGTGCAGTTATATACACTCTGCATTTCTTATTTATTACTTGCCTTTCACCCCAGAGCAAGGCAAAGTTTTAATGAGATGTTCCAGATAATTATTCCACTTTTATCACTTTACTTTTTTTTTTTTTTTTTATACTTAAGCCCTAACACAGGTTCTGAATTTGCATCAATTCTTTTTTACTGATAATATATCATTTTATGATTGCCTTCTACTAGATGTTTTGGTAAGTAATATAATGAGAATTTGTGTACACAGAAAAGGATTTCACACCATCAAAAGAAAAAATTATTGAAAACTGCTATATATATATATATATATATATATATATATATATATATATATATATATATATATATATTCTGAAAGTTCCAGTAATGTAAATAACATCCATGGAATTTAATTGTCTGTGCCACTACAAACACTCAACTGACAGAACAATCAAAAGGAAACACACAGATCCTGTTTTCTTTAAAAACTGCGAGCTTCACAGATCCAACAAATTTCCATCAGTATCTTCAAACTACAATGGCTTTAGGGGAAAACACAGGAATACCGAGAAATAATGGTCTAAGCAGGTGTGGGAGACCAAATAGATCAGATTCCACTGTAATGTCAATTGTTTATAGCAGTGTAGCAAACACGCAGTACTTTTTTCCACAAATTTGTAAAACTTTTACACCTTCATAATTCATAAATTACTCAACCCTTAGTAAACCATTAATTACAGTTCTCTGTTAAATACTCAAACAAGTAAAATTTCCAGTTTTACATATTCTTACCACTTGCATGGAGTGTGCAGGTAATCATTGGATGTGGCACTATGGTGACATTTTGAACACACTAAATAATTGCTGAGAGAACAAAGAAACAACAAATTGTATTATACAGAGCGTTTACCACCACCTGGCAGTCTATAAATACCCCCCACCCCCCCAAAAAACTGACCCACGAAAGAAACAATTCTAAAA
The DNA here is from genome assembly GCA_036172795.1 of Pelodytes ibericus. Lineage (NCBI taxonomy): Eukaryota > Metazoa > Chordata > Amphibia > Anura > Pelodytidae > Pelodytes > Pelodytes ibericus. The sequence continues at coordinate 208,642,925 of CM069857.1, read as the reverse complement.
GCATTTGAGAAACCTTTCAAGTGGTTGTGTTATCAAGATGTGGAATTAAAATGTGTTGGGTGATTGCAGAATGAAACACTGAGGCTAAATCACAGCCAAGTTTATTGATGCCATAGCAATATGACATACATTATGTAAAATACGACTATGATATTATTAGCTATGTCCTTGTTATTAACTAATCAAAACACTGGGGCGAGGGGGCATACATACATATATAAATAGAGCTCCTGTGCCAATGAATTCAATGAAGAAAAGGAGACCGCTCCTATGTAAACACATGAACAAGATTTACTACATGCTGAGAAAGCAGGTGTAATAATACTGTGTTATGAAGCCTTCATTTGGGACTTACAGAAGAAAAGCAGTCCTGCAAAGCTCAACCAATATCTACAATCTTAACAGTTACTAAAGAAAACCTAGAACTTTAATTTGAAGCTTTATGTTTCTCATTTAAAAAAAAAAAAATGTGATCCAGCAATGGATCATGAGGTCACAGGTGCCAGAAAAAAAAATATTCATTTTAACTGACTATGACATTGTCCAGCCTGAATAGTGTGACATCATTTTTACTTAGGATATTTATACTTTGAGAAATATGAAAGCCACCCTTTAGGTGTCCACAAGCCAAACTAGCAAAGGTAAAAGCCACAGACAGTGCCAAATAATCAAGTTTATGGAGCTTTGAGATCTGGGCAGTATCAAATCTCTGCCCAAGAGAATAACTATTTAAAAAGTTTTAAAACTGAGCTCATTTATCCCCAAAAAAAAAAAAAAAATCTGGAATAGTTATATGAAACCATTTTAGCACAGATGTGGGATGGATTTGGCCACTGCCTATGTGAACAGAAGGTGAAAACAAGGACATGGGGATGCATTTTGTTCTGTATGGACACAGAGTGAAAATAAATGAATCTTACAAATGTGTGTGCAGTTTAATCTGGAGAGCTGCCTCTAATGCACATTTCTGCAGTCACCTGCTGCAGCAAAAGGTTCAGGTGAAAGCGAAGACCAGTCTACTTCAACAAAAAACACAACACTGAGAGCGAGAGATCGACGTGGTCTTAGAAAACTGATAGAACCATGCTGGGAAATTATTTTTTTAAACATTCCAGTAATACCAGATGTCAAGTAAATTTCTGGAGTTCAACGACTTGTACACAGTACAGGACAACTAAAAGATGATCTCTAAACAAGTATGATTACTTTCAAAGCATGTGGAAACACAATGAGGGCGCACTCTGGAGTGAGAAAAAAAAAAAAAAAACTTACGAGGAGCAAGTAGCCAAAGCGTGGCTAAAGATAAATGACCGAAAAAAATTGTGTCCTATGCAAAATCAGTAGAAGGCCTCCTCTTCCTTAACTCCATAAACAACGGAGCCCTACTATCAATATCTAGGTAAAACAGATTTCAAATGTAGCATCAAGTATGATGAACTTCAGTATCTGAAATACTTTTTTCTAGGGTACAACTGGTGCCCTCCAAGGTCCACGTGGGCAATGTACTTTCCACCAAACTGGCTGTATGGGAAACATTATGTGCAGTGCAATCAAGTTGTAAGGAAATATGGGTCTCAATGCAAACAGTTGCAGAGGGCTTTGATAGTAATCTAAGATTACAAAAGATGATTGAATAGTGTCTGTCAACCCTTTTACTAAAAACAACCTTATCTACAGATTCCATTCTCTCATGTTACCAGACATTCCAGCACAAATGCTCAGGAAAACTACTGTAAATCCCATCCCCACTCTGTAAAATGACAGCACTTGTTAAACACTTTATAATGTGCCAAATGTTGTGGTACTTAAATCCGTCAGAAAGGCAATATAGCAACTTCTGCTGTAAAAAAAATGTTACCTCCAGTATTTTCACTTGGTTTATTCTCCATTGGTTTAGTGAATCATGGGAAAAGGTTAAAGCTTTCGAGGAGTGTTTTAACAGGCAGAATTTAAAAACAATGATAAGCAGCTGCCCACAAGCCATGCCAAAATATATACATTAAGACGGGGAAACGAATGAAGGATTGCTACACTATAACCTCTAATTTAATTGAAATAAAAAAGTTGCTCATGGCCTAATGGATCTTTAAAGTTGTATGCTCTACTTTATTACGTCAGGACAGAATCTAGAATATTTAATGCAAGTCAGACATATAGTAGCTCTATACTCATTTAGACTGCACAGATATAATGCAGACAGCATAGAATTATGTTTATTATAAAGATTCCCACAAAAAAAAGTTGCTTTGATAACTTTAGTACACATCAGTATTTCAAATTCTAGCAGTTTAACACCAGATGTGTATTAGCAAATAACTCCATTAGTAATGAAAAACAGTGAAAAAAATAATACGAATTAAAAGAAAGGTACCAATCAATACACAGTAAGTTATGCTATATTTGAATGAACGTGTTCATTTGTTCTTCATATACATTTGTACGCACTGTGATAGAAACAAGAGAAAGCAGAATGATCCATAGATGACAGAACATGGTGTGTACATGCTGCAAAACCTCAAACAAAGATGACTGAAACATGGTTTTTAAATAAAAAAATTCCATGATCTGAAAAAAATCCTTCTCTTGTCCATGGAACAATATAAACATCTTATGCAGGGCTTGACAAATCTAATTAGATTTTAGGAGCCAGCCAAAAAATTTAGGAGCCAGACAATCACGCAAGCATACATGCAATTCATAAACACACACGGCTTCTTCACATATATACACACACACACCTACTTTACATATACACATATATCCAAACACCTCACACACCTACTTTACATATACCCATTTATACAAACACCTCACACATCTACTTTACATATACACAAACACCTCACACACCTACTTTACATATACCCATTTATACAAACACCTCACACACCTACTTTACATATACACATATATCCAAACACCTCACACACACCTACTTTACATATATAAATACACCTCACACAAACCTACTTTACATATACCCATATATCCAAACACCTCACACACACCTACTTTACATATACACATATATACAAACACACACCCACCTCACACAGTCTTTTCTTGATGTGTCCCCCCTCCCTGCTGCTTTACCTCATTGCAGGGGAGGGGGACATCCGTGCTGCAGCATGTCCTCACTCATCGGCCTGCTGAGTGCCCGGATGTCACGTGTCGACACCCGGCACTCAGACACGCGTTGCGCGAGGGGGCGGAGCTTGCAGTCTGTGCTATACGCACAGACTTTACCCCCTCGCGCTACGAAAAAAGAAAAAAACATCGGATGGCAGCGGCAAGGGGACAGTAACTTCACCCAGGCGCCAGGTCTCATTTCCTGGTCGCCATGGCGACCTGGCGCCTGGGGTTTGTCGAGCCCTGATCTTATGGATTTACAAGCTAGGACAGATTTGGAAAACAAAATGTTGCACGTCAGTCTTAAAGAAAAAGCAAAACCAATAACTAACCAATATCGTTACTATGTAACATCAAATCATATTCCAGAATGAAATTTAATCCAGAAAATCCAAACATATATTGCTGAAATATAAAATCACATTAGAACATAAGAACCTTCTGCCAAATAAAAAGTCACTCCCACTTTCACAGCTGGACACAACATGGGGCAATGGAGCAAGTCAACAGGTAATCCTGTTTGTTAACTAAGACTCCTATGACCATCAGACATCAGGTGCTTGGCTCATGATAATGGGAGTTCTATTTTATCCTGTAGATTAAACCTCATGGTGACTACTAATTTAGTGATATGCCATGTGCCCTTAAAGTGTATAATGCTTTATGGAACAAATCTGCGTATTGCATGCAACTGACAATGTGTAGGACTCCAACTTCCATTATTCCAAAGCACAAATGGGTTTTAGTCCAAAAACAGCTTGAGGGCCACACCTACTAACCATATTAACTGGAACATGTAGAAGCCACTGCCTAAGAGTTCACACTAATTACCATTACGTGAAATACCTTACCATTTAGTCCCTGTGGAGACAAATTGCATATAACACCAATCACTGCATCACCCTATAAACCAGCCACATAGAAAGAGCACACACATGCCTGTAAAGCATTATAGATCTCAAACTTCAGTACTGCTTGCTACCCTTACCAGCTCTGGTATTGGAGTTTCTGCTTCCATCTCTACCTCATTGGCATCCTTGTACTGCTGTGGAGACTCTATTACAAGCTCCCTTTTAACACTTTTGCCTGTGTTCGTCCTGCTTTGCATTTTCAGTGAACCTCGCTGAAAGCAGGTATTCCCAAACTCTTCACAGTCTGTTAAGATTAACTAACATGACAAAGGCTGAGAGAGACAGAGAGAGTGAGAGAGAGAAAGAGAGAGAGTGGGGAGTGTCTCTACCAGTCTCCTTATTCTCAACACTGGAAGGGGAAAAACAGTAAAGAGGAGAAACAAAAATGAACAGTCCCAGTCTCTTCTAGTGGGAAATACAGTGTAGTTCTAAGCCGGCCTCTGAAGGGGGTTGGAATACTGTCCTGTCTGGAAAAGGAGGATCTGTTTTCATGCCACAAGGAAAACAAACCACAAGTGCTGTGCAGTGCATGGTGCAATGTGCCTCAGCTTAGAAGCAGCAGATGTCGGATTAACAGGAACATTTGTAACTTGTGGGGCTCCAGCTGTTGCAGACTACTCCTACAAAGCACAGCCAGCCACTTTGGGAAACCTTCCAGTACAGCTGTTCTTCCCAAGGCTAGCCCTCTCTGATTTAAAAGGATCTGGTTTAAAAGGCAAAGTGTTACTTACATGCAAGAAAATGCAGTGAACAAACAATACACAATAAGCCTATTTTCATCTGATTTCTGGTCTTATGTGTACTAACTGGAAAATCCACTACATACAAACAATGAATAGGTGATTGCACTAGTTATCCCTGCAAGAAAGGAAAGCTGGATGTCGCAAAACCATAGGAATCTTTAGTAAATGTGCACACCCAAGTAATCAGTTTCTAAATCGGAGGGAGGGAGTGGAGTGCACACAAGCGCCAAGACTTTCTCATTCAACCGGACTGGCTTAACTCTAGCAAACAATTCACTATTATAAAAGATCAACCCCTGTAGATACAGAAAAGAAAATGGATATATTTTAAGACCAGCATCTTACTAGAACCATGTATTTAAATTTTTCAAATGTAACGCTTTTTTATTGGTTTCTTTCTTGGGGACTATTTTCTCTCCCAACATTTTTTGACAGGGATGTGACTTGATAAAACCATGGAACACATCCAGCACGCACACATACTACTATGTAGGTTAGCTATGTATACATAAAATATACACACGTATACAGGATTACTCTGTGATGCAATACTAAGAGAGTGCTTTCCAAGACATGAAGGTCTGTATCCATTCAACAAGAGATGAAAACGTCAACACTAAGCTATAAACTGTTAATGACAAAATTTTTCCTGCAAAATCCTAGAAGAGGGATCTCCGTCATTATCTTTTCCATAATCAGTGTGCTGCTTGGAATGGTAGCAATGCTTAACACCAGCAAGTGTCAAAAGCTCTGCTTCAAGGGACTAAAACTCTCCAGTTGCCTCCTAGGTAATTTGTGCGTGATTAAAAAGGCTTGTGAATGATGCTTCTACCCAGCAACATCAGAAGCAGTGTCAATTTATTCTGGAAGTCAGGTATGGACTTTCATGCAGCCATGTTGTAGAGATGGTTCTGACTTGACTCACTCTTTAAATTGAAAAATACAACTTAACAGATTTTAATTCTAGGAGGTTCAATTCCATAAAGAGAAAATTGTAGGGAATTGAGACAGGAATGTCAAAGTTAAGGCCAAAGTAGCGGAGTTGGAAAAATTCACCAAGTTGCATTTGAGAATCTTTCAAACTCAGCGAAACTGGCCTAAAGTTTGAAATTCCTTTCTCAATTCCCTGTAATTCTCTATTTATTGAGCAGACCCTTACATGTTGATAAACCAGCGTTCCAGACATTTCATCAAACAATTAGGTGATGGCCTGTGACCAAATGCACACAGAAAAACAATTAGTACACAATACATATAATGTGCATACTACCAGCTGAGATGAATGTAAGGCAACAATGGAAAAACTCATGGCAAAAGAAGCAAAGACCCAATCAGCACAGCTGCAGGTCCCTGATAAAATATTGTGAGACCTTGCAAGGTTATTTGTGACATCGTGGGGGTGTGTCTGAACACAAAAACATCCGGGCATGGTGCAATTTAGTTAAAAGTAACCGGTGCTCACTTTGAGAGTCAATTACATTTAGCCAAGCAGGCTAAAGCCACTCAAAATGTCTTAATCTGACAAGTGGGATCTGCAGGGGGCAGTGATGACATTTTAACATTTCTGCGGTGTTTGTGTTTAGCTGTAATTTCCCCCTCTCTCATTTATTGTACTCATAGAAATAATTTATTGTTTTTAAAGCATAATAAGTGCTTTCTTAAGATACCATTATGTTGATCACATCATATATCATATAATTTACTCTAAAAGATAATACTGAAATATGGTGGACAATTTAAAACAAAAACAAAATACTTTTTCGTGAAAAAATGTTTTACTCATCTACAAAAAGGTAATGAAAAAAACTTGCAAAATATATAATATTTATCCTGAGTTTTACCAGGTTATCAATGTTTTACATTTTTATGTTATACTTTTATTTGGAAGTTATAAGGCAATAAGTGCAAGTAGAGTATTGCTATATCCCAGAAAAATGTATTCCCTCCAAAATTACTGATAGTGATTGTAACCCTAGCCCTAACTGTAGCTAAAAAAATAATAATAATCCAAGCAGTGCTTGGGCGACAGGAGCAGGCTGCCCATATTAATTATTAGTCGCTCCCTGCCTCACGTCCACAGGAAAAGACTAAAGCTGTCTAGCTTTGACTGTCACAGTGACCGGATTCGTCAGTGAGGCATCAGCAGACATGGATGGAATGCCTCAGTCACGAGGCACTCAAGACATGCTACTTACAGACTGTATGCCAGCAGGTATACCATGATTGTAGCTGGAGGACGTGCCAGTGTCAACAACTGTACTGTTTTCCGTGCTGTGCCTGCAACACCCAATGTCGTGAAGGGGTTGACTCTTAGAAAAAAACCTTTAAATAATGTGGGTCTCTTCTCCAGAGTTAACCCAACATATATCTTTAAACATGCATGCGGGATTACACTTAGCTCGGCCTCTCAGCTGAGACTGAGCTGGTGCGTATGGACACTGTCAGTTCACACACAGCCAATCACAGTTGCCCTAGTTGATGCCGTGTTAAAGTACTGGTCTGTTCTGTTGAACCATTAAAGTACATGACAGTTTTAATATATTCTCTAATAACGTGAAATACAATGCTAGTACCCACAACATTCTCTTACTACCTTCCTTCTACTTCTGACTTTTCCCTGTTAAGATCTGAGCTATGTAAAACCTCATAAAAAGAACAATAAAAAAAAGTACATGACAGTTTACCCTCATCCTAGGGCAATTTCACTGCTATTTTAAAAGCACAAATTAAAACAAAGTTCAATGTCCCTTTAAGCCTTATATACATATCGGAAGAACTGAAATATGAAAAAAAACACATCCGTTTCTTTTCTAGTTACATATCTAATAACACTGTAGTTAGAGCAGCCCATTTAAAGGTATATCAGTCATATAGTCTAAAATAACATGAAGCCCAGCATAAGTAGGACCATTTATCTACTCCCTACTTAACAAAAGCACCATGCTGCGATGTTGCCTGACGATTCCTCTTGATCAGTTTACTCCAGCTGAGTTGCCCTGTTATAGCACATTTCTTCACACACAAAGATCAAAAGAAAAAACACTAGAGAGTTTTGCTATAGCTCCCCGCAGATGAATGTAAAATACCTAAAACCTTGCACTAGAATAAGGTACATAGCACCAGTCAAGTGTTGTTGATCAAAAAAGATGAGTCAATACTGTAAAGTAATTCCAGCCAACAAAAGATATTTTGGTAGAAGTGCAGAGAGCATTTACAGTGCCCCACGGTAGTGCTGTACTCACATTGTACATAGAAAATATAACACTATGCAATTAAGCACTCCTAAAGCAGTCCAGTAGAAAGGTTATACACAGTTGGGGTCACATATTAAGCCAATGCCAAGTGTCACCTGATATCCCAGCACTCAGACACTTTAGCACGTTGCGCGAGGGGGTGGTGCTTGCAGTCGGTGCAACCCGCACAGACTTCCCCCCTCACGCATGCAACTGGCTGTGTATGTGATGTGTGTGCGTGTGTGTGTAATTGGCTGTGTTGTGTGCATGTTATGTGTGTGTGTGTGTGTGTGTATATAACCGTTTGTGTATGTGATGGGTGTGTGTATGTAACTGGCTGTGTATGTGATGTGTGGGACTCTAAGGAATAATTATTTTGTTAAAAACAAAACTGCTGACTGTGTGTGTGTGTGTGTGTGTGTGTGTGTGTAACTGGCTGTGAATGTGTTGTGTGTATGTGATGGGTGTGTGTATGTAACTGGCTGTATGCAACTTTCTGTGTATGTATGTGTGGTGTGTGCATGTGACTGTCTCTGTGCTTGATTGTACGTGTATGCTTTCGTGATCTGCCATTTGCTGGCTGATAAAACTAAATTAAATTTGTCAGGCTCTGTTATACACTAAATGGACAAGATTACAGGGACACCTGACCATGACATCAACAGGGACTTACATGACATCACATTCTAAATACATAGACATTAATATGTAGTTGGTCCCCTCATTTTGGAGTGTTTCATTCAGTGAGAACTTTGTTGGACGAGAAGGCCTGGCTCACAATCTCCATTGCAGTTCATCCTGATGAGGTTGAAGTCAGGGCTCTAAGCAGGCCAGTCACGTTCTTCCACACCAAACTCATCCAACCATGTCTTTATAAACCTTGCTTTGTACAGCGGGGCACATTCATGTTGGAATAGAAAAGGAAATCCCTGAAATGTTCCCACAAAGTTGGAAGCATAGCATTGTCCAAAATGACTTTGTATGCTGAAGAATTAATATTTCCCTTCACAGGAAGTAGGGCACCTAGCCCAACCCCTGAGAAACAGCGCTATTCCTGGCATCAGTCGATCCAAAACTCACCCGTCAGCCTGCCAAACAGTGAAGACCCCACTGAATTAGAGTTCAATAGTGGAGTGCTTTACACCACTCGATCAGATGCTTGGCATTGTGCTTGGTGATGTGAGGTTTGCATACAGCTGCTCAGTCATGGAAACCTATTCCATGAAGCTCCCATTGTTTTGCTTAAATTAATGCCAGTGGAAGTATGGAACTCTTCAGCTATGGAATCAATGGCGACTCGGTGACCCAGCTCTGTGACTTGACGTGGTCTTCTGCTTTGCGGCTGAGTTGCTGCTGTTCCTAAAATGTCCAGTCTCAAATACCACCACTTAAAGTTAACCGTGGAATATCTAGCAAGAATGACATGAACGGACTTATTGCAAAAGCGTCATCCTATTACAGTACCCCGCTTGAATTCAATGAGCTCTTCAGAACAACACATTTTTTGCATACATCCTTGTAAATGCAGACTGCACGGCTCAGTGGTCAATTTTATACACCTTGTGGCAATTGGTCTGATTGAAACACCTGAATTCAATAATTAAGTGGCTTATCCCAATACCTTTTATCCATTTTATGCATATATCTAAAATGTAAAACATTGTATGACTTTATTTAAATTATATGCAAAAAATAACCATCAATCACTTCCCACTCTTATCAAACTAGCTTGTCCAGTCCATTTTATTCAATCACCCCTGCATAATTATGCCAGATTTAAGTCAGGAAAACAAATATGCATCAGGGAGGATGGGGTGGAGCAAGTGAACCAGAAGAGGAGAGAGGAAAGCCAAAGCATGATGTAATTATTAGGATTTCACACCTGTCATCATGGATAGCACATGTCATAAGACATGTGGGTCAGTCTGGGTCAGGCAGTCTGATCAGCCTTCCACTCTCCTCTTGAAAAAATAAAAGAGGTAATTCTTATCGTTCTCTGAATACTGTTTGGTTAATGGACAACTGTCATGCACAAACCAACATTGGTTTAAATAGTGCATTAAATTATTGTACATAAGTTTTTCAGGACAGAAATCCAATATAAAGTCTGAAGATATTTTACCTTGTCGCTGCATTTTGTTTTTTTGCATTTTGTTTTTGTTATGAGAGTTTAGTTAATAAAATATTTAACTAAACAAGTGTGACTGGGGGGCAGAATGCAGTCTACAAGTTTAAATTCTGACCATAGACTTGCATTGAATGGGTGTAACTATTACATCGCAAGGGGGCGGAGTTATGACCCAGTTAGCATGTCAATCTCCTCACTCTTTTTTTTTTTAACCTGCCTTCAAACACAACACACACACACACACATACACAGCCACCTAATCCTGCCCACTATGATACACAGGAGCCAGTAAGAGAGCAGGGTTGTATCTTATATCATCATCATCATGGAGGCTCTGCCCACAGTTGTAAAATGAGACTTAGTGGAAGATTTTGAATGTTGCTTCATGGGTACAATTTACAAAATGGATGCAGGAGATAAACAACTAATTTTATTTTCACTTTTATATGCAATTAATTCCTAACATAGAAAAAAAACAGTGACATATGATTTATATATGCGTTTGTTTTCAATGCACAGGTAATCTAGTAACAGTTTATGTGTTAGTGTCCATTTAAATCTAGGGATAGGGTTAGCTTTAGGGATATTTAGATAGGGTCTTGTTTACTAATTGTAATTGTGAATAAGATTTTGCAGGTCAAAGTTAGAAAAATGTTGTTGTTTTTTTTTTCATTTTTTCCATCATATTTTATGATTTGTAGTAAATGATATGATGCTATCTAAAGAAAGCCTTTCTCATGGCATTAAAAACAATGTATAATTTGCATGGGTACAGTAAATGAGAAAAAAGAGAACTCCAGCTAAACACAAACATTGCATAAATGTTAAAACAGCTTATGTCACCATGGGAAAGTCAGAGAAAAAAAATTAGTCACTAAGGGGTTAGAGCATCAGGGACAACAATCTCTCTCTGCTAGTGCAATACCACAAAGTGAGGGGTCCTTAACTAGTCAGGGGCTCTGTGTCTCTCTCAGCTAACACAGAGGGGGTCTTAGACAGAGAGGAGCGATCTTAGAGAATATTAGAGCTCAGACAGGCCCTGATAGGTCATGTGAGGAGTGCCCCTGTGCTGATTAGCCTGCTGACACCATCAGCCTGTGCCAACATCCAACTGAGCTTTGACTAAGCTGAGAGGAGGAGTTCAGAGTAAACCCGCCTCTGTAAGAGATAGACTTCAGGTTTACTTGAGGAAGGGCAATGCTATTTTTTTTATCCCTTGCTTCTTCCAAGAATGCAAGTGTTAAAAAAATAAATTAATGTTTTCGTTTACTATGAAGTATTATACTTTTCCAGAACTTTATTTCTTAAAGTACATTTCAATGCAAGGCTTACACAATGCATTTGTGATCAAAAGGGCGGCAATTTTACAACCCAAGAGATGTGCATAGTAACTATCCAATGTCTGTATAAATATATATTTAAAAATGTAAATACAGCAATGACCAGTCTACGTAGTCAGATATCACATAGCAGTTGTCTTTTGGCAGCTTAACAGCAGAAACTATAACGTGGTTTATAATGGAGACAACATGGATATTAGCACATATCTCTTACTCCTCTGTTATAGGGATAAAAACAACATAAGGACTAAATATGGGGACATGTGCTGCTTTTATGATTCACAAAGACCTTCAAGTACATACAGTAAAGTGTCACAGTCCAGTACAAGAAAAATATCTGGCAGCCATGTGTCAATTCTTAAGAAATGAATGTGCACTTTCAAAATACACTAAAAATCGCCTCTAAAAACCAGTTACTCGGTGCAGTCCTTTAAAAGGGCACTTCCACTTAGCTTGCTTTTTTTTTTTTTAACGTCAAACATGTTTTTAATATATGTGAAATTAATTTGTTTTTACTTTGGAACAATTACAGTTCTCCTTTCTTGGGGTCCTAAAAATTCAGTGCTCGGAATTACACAGGAGGCGGCGTGGCTACCACTGTAACAGTTTTCATATTCAACTCAAGATGCAAGGTTTGGGAAGATGGGTAGCACTGGTACTACAGCAACAATTCTATTACACTTTCTATGCAGTTTTAGACCATAGGAAATTTTGAGAAGAAAAATGTAAAAAATACTGAGTGGAACTGCTTTTTTAAAGGGAAATGAAACTTTGTTTAACCCTTGCTCCCTTAAAGGAAGCAAGGGTTAAACAATACATTTCCCGGTAGATTGAAGTAAACCAGACGTGTATCTTAATAAATACATGCGGGTTTACTTTCTGCAGTGTCTCACATGCTGCAGTGTCTCGGCGGTCACGTGCTGACAAACGTCAGCACACGCATTGCCAATCAGAGCGGGGGCTCGCCCCACTCTGACAGCTGAACAAGAGGGTCTCACGCGGCTAGCACAGCGAGAGACCCTTGTTTTTGCATGGGATCAGTAGGGGAGACCTAGTTAAGGTCCCCCTGCTGATCTCATACAAAAATGAGGGTCTCTCTCTGCGCTTGGCAGCTGTCGTTCAGAGGATAAACTGGCGTGTACTACTTCAGTTCATCCTCATACTAGGGGTAACTAACTTTTCACTTGTGCTATATTAGAGTCCCTTTAAGTTCATATTTAGAGTTATTGTATGCTTGAGTAGGGCATGTGGGGGGGGGGGGGGGGGGGGGATTCAGAAAACAAACTTGGTATGTTAAAAACACATAACTTTCTCAGATTCATCTTTTAACCATTTCTACTCCTTTAACCCCTTAGTTACAAGACATTTTGACCTTGACTTTCTTAACATTTCTGGGGGTTTTGTGTTTAGCTGTAATTTTCTTCTCTCACATACTGTACCCACACAAATTATATGTTGTTTTTATCGTCATTATGTTCATCATATCCTATAATTTACTAAAAAAAAAAAATAATTAAAAAATCACAAATGATGAAAAAATAAAAAATTACTTTTTCTAGCTTTGACCTAAAAAATAATTTACACAAATACAATCATAAAAAAGACCCCATCTAAATAGTTTCTACATTTTTGTGAGTTCAGAAATATGCTTATTTCCATGTTTTTATGCAGTTTTTTGCAAGTTATAGGGCAAAACCCCATAGGGCAAAAGTGTGTACCCGAACTCTAACCTTTAAGCCAACCCATAATATGTTATAATTTTAATTTAACTGTTACCCTATCCCTTATACCAGGGGTCCTCAAACTACGGCCCGCGGGCCACATGCGGCCCGCCGAGGACATTTATGTGGCCCGCGGGGGGTGCTGCCGGCACCCACCCAGTTTACTTTTTTTTTTCTTTCTGGCAGCCGCAAAGGATTCGGCTGCAGGAAGAAGAAAAAAAAAATTCACCGCGACCGGATGTGACGTTACGTCACATCCGGATCCGGTAACTGTTTCCCTCCTCCACAGGAGGACACCGCGCGAGACGTCCGGGGACACAGCAGCTGGAGGTAAGTGATGGGGAAGCGGGGGAGGAGGGAGGGATAACGAGCACTATTCCTGGCCTCTGACTGGCATAATATTCCTGGGCATCTGAATGGCAAAATATTCCTGGGCATCTGACTGTCATCATATTCCTGGGCATCTGACTGGCATCATATTCCTGGGCATCTGACTGGCATCATATTCCTGGGCATCTGACTGGCATCATATTCCTGGGCATCTGAATGGCATCATATTCCTGGGCATCTGAATGGCATCATATTCCTGGGCATCTGAATGGCATCATATTCCTGGGCATCTGAATGGCATCATATTCCTGGGCATCTGAATGGCATCATATTCCTGGCCATCTGACTGGCATCATATTCCTGGCCATCTGACTGGCATAATATTCCTGGGCATCTGACTGGCATAATATTCCTGGGCATCTGACTGGCATAATATTCCTGGGCATCTGAATGGCATAATATTCCTGGGCATCTGAATGGCATCATATTCCTGGGCATCTGAATGGCATCATATTCCTGGGCATCTGAATGGCATCATATTCCTGGGCATCTGAATGGCATCATATTCCTGGGCATCTGACTGGCATCATATTCCTGGGCATCTGACTGGCATCATATTCCTGGGCATCTGAATGGCATCATATTCCTGGCCATCTGACTGGCATCATATTCCTGGCCATCTGACTGGCATCATATTCCTGGCCATCTGACTGGCATCATATTCCTGGCCATCTGACTGGCATCATATTCCTGGCCATCTGACTGGCATCATATTCCTGGCCATCTGACTGGCATCATATTCCTGGGCATCTGACTGGCATCATATTCCTGGGCATCTGACTGGCATCATATTCCTGGGCATCTGACTGGCATCATATTCCTGGGCATCTGACTGGCATCATATTCCTGGCCATCTGACTGGCATCATATTCCTGGCCATCTGACTGGCATCATATTCCTGGGCATCTGACTGGCATCATATTCCTGGGCATCTGACTGGCATCATATTCCTGGGCATCTGACTGGCGTCATATTCCTGGGCATCTGACTGGCGTCATATTCCTGGGCATCTGACTGGCATCATATTCCTGGGCATCTGACTGGCATCATATTCCTGGGCATCTGACTGGCATATTATTCCTGGGCATCTGACTGGCATAATATTCCTGGGCATCTGAATGGCATAATATTCCTGGGCATCTGAATGGCATCATATTCCTGGCCATCTGACTGGCATCATATTCCTGGGCATCTGAATGGCATCATATTCCTGGGCATCTGAATGGCATCATATTCCTGGGCATCTGACTGGCATCATATTCCTGGGCATCTGAATGGCATCATATTCCTGGGCATCTGAATGGCATAATATTCCTGGCCATCTGAATGGCATAATATTCCTGGCCATCTGACTGGCATAATATTCCTGGGCATCTGACTGGCATCATATTCCTAGGCATCTGACTGGCATCATATTCCTAGGCATCTGACTGGCATCATATTCCTGGGCATCTGACTGGCATCATATTCCTGGGCATCTGACTAGCATCATATTCCTGGCCATCTGACTGGCATCATATTCCTGGCCATCTGACTGGCATCATATTCCTGGGCATCTGACTGGCATCATATTCCTGGGCATCTGACTGGCATCATATTCCTGGGCATCTGACTGGCATCATATTCCTGGGCATCTGACTGGCATCATATTCCTGGGCTTCTGAATGGCATCATATTCCTGGGCATCTGACTGGCATCATATTCCTGGGCATCTGACTGGCATCATATTCCTGGGCATCTGAATGGCATCATATTCCTGGGCATCTGAATGGCATCATATTCCTGGGCATCTGAATGGCATAATATTACTGGGCATCTGAATGGCATAATATTCCTGGCCATCTGACTGGCATCATATTCCTGGGCATCTGACTGGCATCATATTCCTAGGCATCTGACTGGCATCATATTCCTAGGCATCTGACTGGCATCATATTCCTGGGCATCTGACTGGCATCATATTCCTGGGCATCTGACTAGCATCATATTCCTGGGCATCTGACTGGCATCATAATCCTGGCCATCTGACTGGCATCATATTCCTAGGCATCTGACTGGCATCATATTCCTGGCCATCTGACTGGCATCATATTCCTAGGCATCTGACTGGCATCATATTCCTGGGCATCTGACTGGCATCATATTCCTGGGCTTCTGACTGGCATCATATTCCTGGGCATCTGACTGGCATCATATTCCTGGGCATCTGACTGGCATCATATTCCTGGGCATCTGACTGGCATCATATTCCTGGGCATCTGACTGGCATCATATTCCTGGGCATCTGACTGGCATATTATTCCTGGGCATCTGACTGGCATAATATTCCTGGGCATCTGCATGGCATAATATTCCTGGGCATCTGAATGGCATCATATTCCTGGCCATCTGACTGGCATAATATTCCTGGGCATCTGACTGGCATCATATTCCTAGGCATCTGACTGGCATCATATTCCTAGGCATCTGACTGGCATCATATTCCTGGGCATCTGACTGGCATCATATTCCTGGGCATCTGACTGGCATCATATTCCTGGGCATCTGACTAGCATCATATTCCTGGGCATCTGACTGGCATCATATTCCTGGCCATCTGACTGGCATCATATTCCTGGGCATCTGACTGGCATCATATTCCTGGCCATCTGACTGGCATCATATTCCTAGGCATCTGACTGGCATCATATTCCTGGGCATCTGACTGGCATCATATTCCTGGGCTTCTGAATGGCATATTCCTGGGCATCTGACTGGCATCATATTCCTGGGCATCTGACTGGCATCATATTCCTGGGCATCTGACTGGCATATTATTCCTGGGCATCTGACTGGCATAATATTCCTGGGCATCTGAATGGCATAATATTCCTGGGCATCTGAATGGCATAATATTCCTGGCCATCTGACTGGCATAATATTCCTGGGCATCTGAATGGCATCATATTCCTGGGCATCTGACTGGCATCATATTCCTGGGCATCTGAATGGCATCATATTCCTGGGCATCTGAATGGCATAATATTCCTGGGCATCTGAATGGCATAATATTCCTGGCCATCTGACTGGCATCATATTCCTGGGCATCTGACTGGCATCATATTCCTAGGCATCTGACTGGCATCATATTCCTTGGCATCTGACTGGCATCATATTCCTGGGCATCTGACTGGCATCATATTCCTGGGCATCTGACTAGCATCATATTCCTGGGCATCTGACTGGCATCATAATCCTGGCCATCTGACTGGCATCATATTCCTGGCCATCTGACTGGCATCATATTCCTAGGCATCTGACTGGCATCATATTCCTGGGCATCTGACTGGCATCATATTCCTGGGCTTCTGAATGGCATCATATTCCTGGGCATCTGACTGGCATCATATTCCTGGGCATCTGACTGGCATCATATTCCTGGGCATCTGACTGGCATATTATTCCTGGGCATCTGACTGGCATAATATTCCTGGGCATCTGAATGGCATAATATTCCTGGCCATCTGACTGGCATCATATTCCTGGGCTCTGACTGGCACACTATTCCCATTGAAATACTGGTAAGTTTGTTGATTTAACTTTACTTTAAATATTGTATTTGTTCTCGTTTTGTTCAAAATAAGATATATGCAGTGTGCATAGGAATTTCTTCATAGTTTTTATTTTTACTATAGTCCGGCCCTTCAACGGTCTGAGGGACAGTGAACTGGCCCCCTGTTTAAAAAGTTTGAGGACCCCTGCCTTATACTAACCCTAATTTAATTGTAACCCTAACAACTGTTCCAAACCTAAAATTTAGCATATTAAGGCTTTTTTTTACTGCAATGTTGCTGCAACAGCATCAGAGCGACGGAAGTGAATATTTTTTCACTTCCGACGCTCTATCCACAAGAGGGCAGCAGCCATATTAGAGGAGCAGCATGCTCCACCAATATGGCACACACGATCGCCCCACCGAAATGTCTGTGCTGCCTGACATCGGGGCAAAAAAGCAGCCCCGTCAGAGCGGTTTTTGCGATCGTTGATCGTGAATACTGCTTGTTCCACCACAGGATGTGTCAGGCAAGTCCATTGTCGGCAACAGAGTTGCATGCTGGACATGCCTGACACGTCCATTGTCGCGAAGGGGTTAAACAGAATATGTGTTATTTAATTGCCAGTATTAGACAACTAAAACCTAGATCCAAAAATCCTATCACAAATCATGTCAAACTCTGCTCCCAGCAACACATAATGCAACAAAACATACACACCCTATATGAAGTATAAAGAAGCAAGTGGAGGATTTCAACTGTACTGTTATGATAAATAACTTTCAACAGCCAGAATAAATCTTTTCTCAGTGTTTGTGAGGAAGCGGTAACCCAACAATGAAACTATTGTATGAACCTAACCCATAGGGAGAGGGTCCACCAGTGGCAGCTGTGTAAGTCTTCCATCTGAAGTAAAAACATGTTTTATTTCACATGTCAGGGTTGATCTGAACTTGAACTGGAGGTATAATATATATATTATATATTATATATATATATATATATATATATGCCTTTAAAAGTCAAAGATTCTTATAACTAGATCAATCATTTGTTTTTCAAAACACCTTCTAAAAGCAGAACGGCTGATCAGCAATTTTTTGCAGAAAGAAACCAAAAAAAAAATGTTTTAAATGTTTTGCAAAGCTATTTAAAATGCAGAATACAAGGTATATTAGTTTAAATGTCAGCTTTATTATTTATATGACCGATATATAACCTATTTGCAAAAGGGATTATTTTAAAGAAATTGTAGTTATTTATGTCTTGGCTTTAATCAATTTAACTTTTTGGGCCAGTTACAGCAAGATATATCAGTAATTATTCTAAATGCCGTCTTATAAGCCAGTATAGGTTTGTGTGTGTATCTTTTAATCTTTGTAATATGAAGAATAAATGGTATGCCTACCTGATAATGACAGAGGGGGGGGGAGGAGACAGAGAGAGAGAGAGAGAGACAGACAGAGACAGAGACAGAGACAGAGACAGAGACAGAGACAGAGACAGAGACAGAGACAGAGACAGAGACAGAGACAGAGACAGAGACAGAGACAGAGACAGAGAGAGAGAGAGAGAGAGAGAGAGAGAGAGAGAGAGAGAGAGAGAGAGAGACACACACACACACACAGAGACAGAGACAGACAGACAGAAAGAGAGAGAGACAGAGAGAGAGACACACATAAATGCAATGTCTTTCACCAACTGTGGAACCCTTTGCGGATTATCACTGGGTTCAGGTAAAGTGCATCAGTCTTGTTTGTACCAGGCCGTGAAATAAATTGATGAAGGCAACTTGAAGGCAGGTATATTCCCAGCTGCTTTACTAGAAGAATGTCTATTCAGCACACTGAACTTTTCCCAAGTATTCTGACAAGATATACCCGAGAGAATAGATTATTTTTTGTCTTTTAAAGATGATTGATAAGAATTTCCCTGACAAAGAATTTCCATCCTAAAGTAGAGAGGTGAATTTAAATCAATGATTTTTCTTGTTAAAGGCAAGTATTTAATGCTAGATGGAAATACAACTTGCCAGTGTTTAAGAATCTTCACTTGTACTTTGGACTCGTTGAGATTACAAAACCCTGTTTTTTTTTGGTTTCAGTCAATACGTTGAGGGACATTTCAAGTATGAAGCTCTGTTCTGACAGCTACAAATGATAGGATTTTTGCAGTTAGTCCAGCTGAAGTACATGCTTGCCCGACATCACACATATACAACAGCTGTATTCTGCTGTACTATGTCTGGCAAAACAACACACCCTTCTGTGAGCATTAGGTGCAATATGAAGAAAGCACCACTAAAAAGCCCTCTAACATCTGGATTTCTTTCCATCCATTTTCCTAGTTTAATGCTCATAACATTTACACAACACACTATAACTGTAATATTTTGTACTACTGTGTTGAGTGTTTTATGTTACCAGCCATGAACCTTTTCACTCATTTGATTTAATCCGCATTTGAAAACCCTTAAACAAAGGTAGGTATTGTTTTCAGATCAGGATCGCTGCAGTTGTATTAGACCTATTGGATCCCACCCAACTTTCTGTACAAACAAGCTCCTCTATAATATGTCAGAATATCCTATACTTTCCGCAGCTGCGCGGAAAAAAAAAAGTCATAACTGAAACCAGGCTTGTAACAAAATGACCTCTAAAAAACATGTTTTTAAAAAATTTTAAAAATTAATTAGCAATTTCTTTTCAACATGCATAATGTATAGTTTTCCATATAGAATTGCTTTGGTATATTATTTAACTCCGTGTTAAACCCCTTCATGGCCAGACTATTTTTGGAATGTTGTATGTTAATGACCATGGCTATTTTAACACTTCTGCTATGTTTGTCTTTAGCTGTAATTTTCTTCTTTGTCATCTAGAATACCCACGCAAAATTAAAAAAAACAAAATTTTATTAACAAAAATGTTTACCAATCTACAAACGATAATGAAAAAAAACTGATATATAGATTCTAATAGTCCCTGAGTTTAGGAATACCCAATGTTGATATTTTTTTTGCATGTTATAGGGTAAGCGCAGGCATAGCAGTTTCAAAACCAAGTTTTAAAAAAAATCTTTGACAAGTTTTGGTGTAGTCTTTTTTTTGGGGGTGCTTCCACATTTTTAGCACCATTGCGATATGCCATATGTCACAAAGGGAGCTTTATTCCATGACAGTCCAGGACCGTCCTCGGTCATGAAGGGGTTAACATGACAATAACATTACAGCAACAATGGAAGGAAAAGAGGCCAGAACTTTGAAGAACATGTATGGAAACAAAGGAATTAATTAATGGAAACAAAAATGAAAAAGGCTGTGCAAAAGTTAATGACCTCATCCATTACTCCTTATAGTGAGTCAGAGCAGGAAAAGAAAAAAAACAAATTACCTAAAATATTTGAGAAGAGGAAACTAGATCAATGGTAGAAGAGCAGAAAAGTCCAGAGAAAATATTCACATTATGACCGCTACAACGGACGATAGGAGCAACAATTTCTCACTGGAATTATTCAACAAAAAGTGTGATGCATTAATCAGCCAACACCCACCATGTAATCTGCCAGTGATGTTACTGACTAAGGTGCAGTATTGCAGCACAGGGGGATTAGAGCTGTTTCTATGCCCAGCCACTACACAAAACAAAGTGTTGTACTATCCAATGTATTGGTAGAATCTTGGATTGTTACTTTCACTCATGTGACTCATGGGTGCCAGGATTTGCTTCCAGTCTTGTGCAAAACCAGCTTGGCAATATCAAATGGCAAAACTTCTAAAAATTAGGTTTTCATTTTATTGATGAGGTTTTACAAATTTGTACAGGAATCAGATTTGTATAAAGCATGATAAAGTGTAAAAAAAAGTTGGATCCAAGTTTATCTCCAACCTCTGACCGTAAAACGGTGTGTACATAGTTTCACATCAGGCATGCTGCACAAGCATTGGGCATAAATGCAGTGCAATCCAGTGACTATACAGAAATGCACGGTGAGATCCATTGCACAAGCATGCCATAGTATAGCTCGCAACTATTAATCCTGAGCTGCTTTTATTTTTCCTATTTAAAATGCAATGAATACTTATCTATGGTAGTCCTTGGTATAGCAACGGTGCGGCCGCAGCACTCTTGCATAAGTGCAGTTCACAAATTTTCCAGCTACCCAGCACCACCAGCTCCATCTCCCCTGCCTGAGTTGGAGACTCGCGTAACAGGCACACTGAGCTAACCGAAAGGCTCTCTAATGTGAGTAGAGTGACGGGTGTGTGTGTGTGTGTGTGTGTGTGTGTGTGTGTGTGTGTGTGTGTGTGTGTGTGGTACTTATATGGGGGGACTGCACTGCCAAGTTGTCATTTATGGGGGGGACTGCACTGCCTAATATGCTCAGACAAGCTGCCATTTATGGGGGGCTGCACTGCCTATCATACTTAGCCAAGTTTGCATTTTTGGGGGGCTACACTGCCTATCATGTGCAGACAAGCTAGTTGTTATTTGGGACTGCACTGCCTATCATGCTCAGACAAGCTGGGTGTTATTGGGGGGACTGCATTGCCTATCATGCTCAGCCACGCTGACATTTATATGAAGGGATGACATGACTGAGATTACGAATAATTGAGGTCAGACTATAAGACAGGGATCCAGGTCCCCAGCAGGGTACTTCCGGCTTCGTCATAAACGTCCCGGCGGTCGTGCCGGGCGGCAGCAGGGGAGGTCTGCACTCGTCGCGCAGACATCCTCTGCTGCCCCGCTAGCCCCCAGGGAAAATCGGGCAGCTGGGGGATGTCTGCACGATATGTGCAGACATCCTCCATGCTGCCCGACACTTCTGTCTATTATGACGGACCAGCTGTCCGTCATAATAGACGGAGGTGTCGGGCAGCATGGAGGATGTCTTCACGTATCGTGCAGACATCCCCCAGCTGCCCCCACTAGCCACCCCGGAAAGAATAAAAGGTGAGGGGGAGGGAGGGGGGGAAATAGACAGACAAGGGGAGGGAGGGAGGGAGGGAGGGAGGGAGGGAGGGAGGAAAATAGACAGACAAGGGGAGGGGGGAGGGAGGGAGGGAGGAAAATAGACAGACAAGGGGAGGGAGGGGGGAAATTAGACAGACAAGGGGAGGGAGGGAGGGAGGGAGGGAGGGAGAGAGGGAGGGGGGAAAATAGACAGACAAGGGGAGGGGGGAAAATAGACAGACAAAGGGAGGGAGGAAGGGGGGAAAATAGACAGACAAGGGGTGGGGGAGAGAGAGGCCGCATTGGCACATAAAAGGAAATAAAAACAAGAAATGCATTTGTACAATATAAATTTTTTTATTAAATACTAAAAAGCAACTTACATATATACAAGTTAAACTTTTTTTCCTATAGGGTAGTCTTATAATCAGGGTTTTAGTTTTTTTCCTAAAGGAATATACAATGTTTGGGGGGTCGTCTTATAATCAGGGTCGTCTTATAATCGAGCAAATACAGTAATGCATTCCCTATAAGAGATCCTATTGTGTACAAGAGTAAGTCTATCACAGTCCATACAATGTATTCAATTTTAAGAGCACAGGAAGTGACTGAATGAAACAAAACTTTACATTCTCAGTGACTATATTATCAGTGCTGCCACACCTGCAGTAAACATGCAGAGTAATAACTGGTGAGGGCTTGAGTCCAATATAACAATTGTGAATTATGCAGAATGCCTGCATCGAATCACACTGGGAAAAAATCCTGTGCACTATACAAGTAGTAATCTTCATCTTGCACCAAAGTGAGTTTGGGCAATTGACTGTACCTTTAAAAGAATTGAAGGTTTTCCTGATGTCCTCAAATTAGATAATCAATATGTATTGATTTTGCAGAGAAACAGGAAATTATTATAAATGCCATGATTTCCTCTAGGACTACACTCCCATGTGCTGGGTTTTTGTAACTGTAGGATATTCTGTTTGTTATTATTAACGTTCATGGAGAAAGAATATTTTGGTGCAGTATAAACCCTGATACTCACTGTCACATGACAAGCTGCATTCTTGGGAGGCTACTAATCCAATATTAAAAGAAAATGTATAGAATTTCCATAATTGAAACGGAAACAAAAAAGCAGGGCGCTCATAATTGAATCAATGTGCACTTTTCTGTGTGGTTTTTAGGAAAATTGCAAACTGAAATCTGGTAACGGAACCACACCTGCAAGGCTGCTGTCTCTACTGAAGTTGATCAAAGGAGGTTTCTTGGAATTCTAAAATGCCCTGGGATGGGGGAATACTGTAGCTATAGATATATGCAAGACAACATTCTTAAATAGTGATTTAAAAAATAGTCCAGTGGGATTTTTGTCTTCATAGCCTTTAATATGTAGCACCAACAATTATAAAGTCAGTTAAATGACTTGCTCACAATATTACAATCTTAAGGGAGTTTGTGACAAGAGAAACATAGCTTGCTGGAAAGAAGGCCATGCGAAACGTGCATTAAATGGTCTGTCACATAGATCCTATAATGGAATAGCTTGTAGCATTGTCCAGTTGGATGACTTTAAAAATGGCAGTTTCGGGGGCGTGGCTAGCGCGGATGTGAGAAGGACGCGTTCTGAGAGAGCTCCCGCAGGATAATCACTACTACAGCCGTATCGACCGACACATACCGCCCTAACCAAACTTACAGTTATGGGTAAGACCTCCAAGAAGCCTCCCCTGACACCGGGACCAACTCCGGGGAAAAAACCGAGCCAAAACAGCCAAATTTCATCGTACTTAGTCCCGCATAGACCAACGACTGCGAATGCTAAGATGGCGGCTGCGGAAAAAGAAGCGGGAAACATTTCTACCCCAACTTTCTCAGAATCTGAGGAGGATGAGGGTGCTGACTCTATCCCAGAACCACATATTCAGGCAGATATTGCCACAAGATCGGATCTTGCCAATTTCTCCACACAAATCCGGAAGGATTTCGCTAAAGTGGTAGATCAAATAAGATCAACGATTAGAGATGAACTCTCTGATATCAAAAAGGATGTCAGACAGCAAGGCGCAAGGCTGGACATAGTCGAAAGAGACCAAACAACTATACACAGCACTTTAACCTCCGTGGCCAGAGAGCTACATGACCAAAGAGCCCTGTCTACTCAACTGTCATATCAGATTCTGGATATGGAAAACAGGAGTAGGAGAAATAACTTACGTGTAAGAGGCCTGCCGGAATCGGTGGATCAGGAAGACACCATGGAAGTCACAAAAGACATTATACGTACCCTGCTCCACAAGACCAAAGAGACCGATATAGTCCTGGATAGGGCACATCGAGCACTTCGGCCCAAAGACACAAACAACCCGCATCCTAGAGACATCATTATGCGAGTACACATGTTCTCCCTAAAGGAAGACATCCTGAAAGCAGCCCGAGCCAACCCAGCATTCACCTACCAAGATGTGGATATACAAATACTACCAGACGTTGCCTGGGGAACGCTGCAATTGAGGAAACAGCTCAAACCCATGACAGATGAGCTGAAGAAGGCCAATGTTAGGTTCCGCTGGGGATTCCCGCTGGCCATTATAGTACGCAAAGATGGGATGACACACACGCTGGCACACGCAGAAGACCTAAAGAGTTTCTGCGAAGCGCTTGGTATGATTCCCCCTGCTTTACCGGATTGGCTAGGCCCAGATACCATCACTCCTCCACCTCCTCTACTGAATGGACCGTGGCAACCTAGGCCACAGAGGAAAAGGCGCAGGAGGCTACCCCATACAGAACGCATCCGAGACAACGTGGAGAGGGAACCTGGTGGACAAGCGGAGGATTAGAAGAAGGTGCTGTGAATATGCACACATATGTTGAATCCAATTGAAACTCCACAGTGAAATACCTGATAAGGATATTACCGTCTAACCCCATTCGGGCCATCAGAGTACTCTACGGGACTATTTGTAATCAAAGACATATCAAGAGCCCGAAGTGAACAAATTCCTTCTCCGCAATATTGGAGACTAACAAAGCAATCCCATGGAACACATCTCAACTAGGAGTACACCGTAATCAAGACTATGTCTGGGACATTGATTATTTGCCCTACTGTAAAAAGTTAACAACATACCCGACCCGTTTGAGAGGACCGGCGGACCATGAGACTGGTAGAACATATGTGGCAGATCCATTAGTATTCACGGGAGTCCTGGAAATTAGCAATTATTGTGATTCAACACTAGTTTCACTATCATATTAATGTTTTATGTTGTCGATTGTTGATTTTTATAATCAACCTAGGCTGACTTTAAGGTTTCTGTTCTGTAGATATGTGTGATGCCCCTGCGGGAGCATGTCTCGCACTTTAGTAGACATATTTACTGCTCAGTGAGTAATCGCTAACGCTCTCACTGCATAGTTGTGTTTCCTCCATAGCTTCTAGTCTATGTAATACAAAGCTCGCCCTTACCGACAGTTTTTAGGTAGAGGTACGAGACTTAGACGAAACAGCTCAGACTGTTAGCATGTCTGCTGCACATGTTACATCTTTGCAGTTTGAAAATATGGCAGACAATGACCCCTGGTGGGCATGTTTTCCCACTCCCTCCCCAATCCCCTTTGTATGTCTTTTTATTTTTTTTTTATTCTTCAATTTTTCTGACACCTTTCATGTAGGATATTTTATAAGTGGACCTAATGACCGAAAAAAAGCCTACTTATTTATTCTGAACCGATATGACTTAAGAGATGATGGCTGATTATCTGGGGCTTTCGGTCCTTTCCATAAATGCAAAGGGCCTCAACTCACCGTCCAAGCGTTCTAGAATGTTTAGAGAATTGCGAGCAAAAAAGATAGATATTGCCCTAGTACAGGAGACACATTTTTGTAGAAGGAAAGTGCCCGCATACAAGGATAAGTTATATCCTATAGCATACTACTCACATTCACCATTCAAGAAAACTAAGGGAGTAGCAATTTATATCTCCAAATCGCTCCCCATGAAAGTTACTGACACATGGCAGGATAGCGATGGTAGAGCTGTTTTTATTAAAGGTACTATCGGTTCAGAACTAATTACCATAGTAAATGTTTATACGCCTAATGCTAACCAACACCTTTTTTTATGCTCTATATTACAAGAACTTGAACAATTTGCAACTGGTATCGTGGTCATGGGCGGTGATTTGAATATTACACTGGACCCTAAACTGGACTCCTCGACTGGCACATCGTCCCTGAGCTACCACAAACTCAAAAAGGTAAAACAAGCCTTACACAATCTACAACTGGTGGACACCTGGAGAATTCTCCATCCAACGGTTAGAGATTACACATTTTTCTCTGCACCACATAACAAATACACTAGAATTGACTACCTATTCACTACACATAGACACCTAGATCTGATAAGCAAAACTTTTATTGATTGTATAACTTGGAGTGACCACGCTCCTATAAGCCTGGATATCAGGATTCCCACTAAACCACGTAAGGTAGGCATATGGCGTCTAAATGAGACCCTCCTAAAAAAAAACGAACATATGCATAGTACACTCGGAGTCATTACACACTATTTTGAGGAAAACGTCACCCCTGAGGTATCGCCCGCTAACATATGGGAGGCTCACAAAACGGTGGTTCGTGGCCATCTGATTAGCTTAGGCTCCCACCTCAAAAAACAGAGGGAGAAACAAATACTAGATATTATTCAAAAAATTAGAACCCTAGAAACTATGCATAAACGTTCCCTGACACAGTCATTATTTCTGGAACTCACGCGCCATAGAGCGGAACTCGCCTCCCTCTGTAATTCCAGAGACCAAGCGACCCTACAAAAGCTAAAAAATCACAACTTTGCACATAAAGATAAAACAGGAAAGTATCTAGCCCGCGCACTTAAGTGTCAACACACGTCCTCTTTTATAGCCAAAATACGATCTCCCACAGGCCAGCTGGTCCATGCCACCAAATATAAAGCAAATGTTTTCAAAGAGTTTTATAGCGGCCTCTACAATTTAACCCCTCTGGAACCCGCCCCAGAAGGTCCTACCTTACACCGGAAAATTGAAGAATATCTTAAAAAATATATGACCAGGGTGGTCCCCGAGGGGCTGGTAGAAGCTATAAATACCCCAATAACTGCAGAAGAACTACACAATGCTCTTAAAAACTCCCCAACAGGCAAAAGCCCAGGCCCAGATGGGCTCACCATTAACTACTACAAATTCTTCAAGGACACTCTCACGCCTCATCTACTGTCAGTGTTTAACTCCCTGGCTACAGGCGGCATCCTCCCAACCCAAGTACAAACAGCTCATATAACAATAATTCCCAAACCGGGCAAAGACCCCGAGCAATGCGCCAGCTATAGGCCCATATCCCTACTTAATGTAGATCTTAAATTACTGGCAAAAATTCTAAGTACCCGACTAGGCAGAGTACTCCCAAGTCTTATTCATCGAGACCAAGTGGGATTTGTACCCGGTCGGGAAGCCAGGGACAATACAGTCAAAATTCTTAATTTAATTCAGCACGCCCATAGTCACGAGATCCCCACAATGCTGTTATCCACAGACGCAGAGAAAGCATTCGACAGGGTGAGCTGGCCGTTTCTAAGAGGGGTCCTCAGTCATATAGGTGCAGGGGACGCCATGTTCAATTGGATAACATCCCTATACCATGCACCCTCGGCATATATCAAAGTAAATGGTACACTCTCTGACCCGCTCACCCTGTCGAATGGCACCAGGCAGGGCTGCCCCCTCTCCCCGCTTCTATTTGTCCTAACGCTAGAGCCTTTTATTAATGCGCTACGTCTCAATCCCTCTGTACACAGTCTTGAAATAGAACCCCACAACCATAAAGCAGCAGCATTCGCGGATGATCTGCTGCTGGTGATCACCCAACCGAGGATTACTTTGCCGCACATCATGCGTGAAACTGCAATATATAGTGCTCTTTCGAATTTCAAGATAAATATGACCAAATCCGAGGCACTGAATATATCCCTACCACCCGAGGTACTAGCAGATATTCATGCTAATTTTTCATTCAAATGGGCGACCACACCACCTCTCCACCAATTTAACATCCCTCTTTGATCTGAACTACATACCTATTCAGAAAGCTATCAAGTCGGATATGGAGAGATGGAGCAAGTCACATATTTCGTGGTTCGGCCGAGCAGCCACAGTTAAAATGAATATTCTTCCAAGACTCCTGTACCTCATCCAAACCCTGCCCATAGAGGTCCCTACAATATTTTTCACACACATGAAAACACTCATAGTTAAATTTATATGGAAAACATCACACCCCAGGCTAGGGTACAAATATTTGATCAGACCTAAAGAGACGGGTGGAGTGGGCCTACCGGATATTGAGACATACTATAAGGCCTCAATTCTCTCTAGAGTAATTGAATGGACACGACCAGCAAACAAATTGTGGGTCTCAATTGAAAACAGGTCACTTTCGGTCCCGATCCCTAATACTTTAAAGATCTGGCGAAAACTGTCTACAATACCTGGTTTACTAAACTCCCCCTCCCCTCTATTGTCATTATCAAGAACAGATATTTTCCCACCAGGCGAAACGAGCCGCAAATGGCAATCCTTTTTTCTTACTCCAATTCCTTACCCAAGGCTTGGCCATATACTTGCCGATGATGGGTCCCTCAAACCCCTTCATGAGATACGAGGTACCCCTACATCAAACCCTGCTTGCTCATATACCTATTTACAGATACAACATTTTTATAGATCCCTATACCCCACTGGTAGACAGCCCATTGTAGTAACACAATTTGAATCTCTATGTCTGGCAAAGGACCCCCCCAATAAATTAATTTCCAATGTAAATAAGCTGCTAAGCTACACCTTACATAGTACGAAACCATATTTTATTCGAGCCTGGGAAAATGACTGTAAGGTGGTATTTACTGACGACCAATGGCACAAAATTGCCATTTTGGCACATAAATGTTCCTTTTCTGTAAAAATACAAGAGAATGCATATAAAATTATGACAAGGTGGTATAGGGTCCCAGCATTACTACACAAACTTTACCGTACCACTCCAGATATTTGCTGGAGGTGCAAGGCGGACAAGGGAAGCTTCTTGCATGTCTGGTGGACATGCCCAAACATTGCTCAATTTTGGCACATGGTACACAGAGTAATCCAAAAAATAACTGATCCTTCCATCCCATTCACACCTTTAGTTTTTCTTCTTCATCACACTCCCATGTCGGTTAATCGTTATAAAAGAACACTTCTTATTCATCTGCTTAACGCAGCCAAAATTCTCATACCCAAGTACTGGAAGCAAACATACACACCGACACTCAGGGACTGGATTGCCACGGTCGAGGAGATCCGGATTGCAGAGGAATCAATAAACCAAATACAAGGTAGAGGTTCCACACATGATAAAATATGGTTTTATTGGTATGAATATATGTACAGTAATGAATAGACAGGTCACCCGGTCAGGTCTCTGATTGTATACTGACCTATATCTATAAGGTGTCAAACGCCCCATCCCCCTTCCCCCCTTCCCTGTTTTGGAATCAGGAAAGATGTTTACCAGGTCATTATTGTTATTCTGTAATTCTGAGATATTTTTATGTAATTTCTGGCTGATTCCTGTAACGTACATAGATACTTGATGCCCTGATTGATAAGCGATGGGCTAAACATGCCAGAAAATGTGTTTTATTGTTTAATGTCAATTATTCTGTATGCATGTTAGTCCTAATACCCTCCCTTCCCCACCCTTATGTATTTTCCTGTCTTTTCTTTTCTGTACCCCACCTCCCCCCCCCCCTTCCATCAGATATTTCTTTTGTGATGAAAATATCAATAAAAAGAGATTAAACAAAAAAAAAAATGGCAGTTTCAACTAACTTCCTGTATGTTGTACTAATATGGGACATGAAATTATATCTCCTTTAATTTATAGGTCTCCTGCAGTTTTACAAGTCAAAGGATTGGCAACCACAAGAGGGTTCCAGTTATATATTATCAAAGTGTTCTAGGTTTGTGCAGCCTTTTGGAAGAGAAATTGCATATTTAAAGGACAACTAAACTTTTTTCTTTACTTTGAGTCAATAATTAACTTTTTTTTTGGGGGGGGGGGGCTTACATCAAACTTAATCTAAAAAAAAAAGTCCCCCTGCCCCTCCTACTTTAATTTCTGACCCATTGGCTCAGTTGTGTCGCCGACACAAATGAGCCAATGGGATGAATGTGGCATTTCCGATCGCGACTTTAACAAACAGACCATTACATTTGTAACCGGGTACGAGAAAGTTTATAACAACAGATTGTAACATTTGTAGTTTTAAAACCTGCGCTACATTGTACAGAGACAAGTGTGCACATTAAACATACTTGTTTTAGTTTTATTTTCTTGTTTTACATTGCACAATTTATTCCTTGGATGATTTAATTGGCAATTACAGCTACACTTACTATGGCTTGGTAAGATAAATAAAAACAAATCTTATTAATTTAAAAATGTTGTTTTGTTGTTTATAACAGTCTACTTGAAAGATTGGGTCTTGTAAAATGTCCCTCAAAGCACTGTGGTTTCTGATAAAAGGCATGCTATCAAAAAAGATCTGGTGCAACTTTTAAAATAGGTTGTGGCAAAACTATTCCCTAATACTGAATTGTGGTGAATTGACAACGAAGATGCATAAATCAGCCAAATTAACAGATTTGTAGAAATTCGTGCCTATTTTGACCTGACTTTTGTTACTTTGTTATTAATTCACCAAAATTGTAGGTTCAGATAAACTCTAAAGAGTTATTACATACAGCACACACAATATGAGCCCCCTTCAGTTAACTAAACAAGATATCTTCACTGCACAACCATAAATACTTATGTAGAAAGGCTATACTGGGGCAAAGTGTAGCCATTAGCACAGAAATCAATGAAATGTTCTCTACATGAATACTTTATATACATTATTGTATATCTTTACTGATATTAGATCTACATTCTGTAAATGTACAGTTGCTAATAAAAATGGTCTTCTAGTCAAGAATCAGTAATTGTTTTATCAACTATTGCTCCCAACCTGCCAGGCGTGTGTTTTTATATATGTTTGTACGGTTGTAGTTATTAAGTGTATCATGGAAAGAACATTTTATATGTTCAAACAGCTATATTTCGACAAACCATGATTGTATGTCTTTTTCTAATTTTGATAAAAATAAAGTAAAAGGAATTACAAAAAAAAACAAAAAACGATTGCTCCCAACAAGCCCCAAAACAAAATCAGTGATGGTGTGAACACATACGCAAATTAAGCAGCTGTTTGGGGGTCCACCTTAGGAGGCGGAAATAGGAGGACATACATATCTGACATGGTGGCTCCGACCTGGAATCCCTTAAAACGTAGAACCACTCATGTTATTTTAATGTTACAATTTGAAACAGAACAAAGAATTCAAAAATTAAAATATTTTAATGATCTCTTTTAAAGTCACTTTTAGTACTGGATCATATAGTGTAGATTCACTCAGATCAATATGAGCTACAAATTCACAGCTTTCACAAACACATAGCACACCTGAATATTTGATCTAGCATTCTCCAATTCCCTATTCAGATATCTGCATTGTATCAACTAAATTGTATACCGTCATTTAAATTAAACAGTGATATAGCACAAAATAGAGTGATATAGCACAAATAAGAAATATATAGATTTTTTTTGTAACAGCTTAAATTAGGATTATTACTGTGAAAAGAGAGCATTTAAATCATGTAGCAAGAAATAATTGCCAACATCTTTTAGAATAAAAAAAAAAATGGGGGAAATAAATACCCTAGAGGAAAATAAGAAAGAAAACCTTAACAATGAAATGGAAATATTCCAAAACAAATAGCAATCCTGAACCATGACATCACAACAAGATTAGATAGACACACGATTTGAGGTGTTTGAATATGAGAATAAGACTGCTGATGCATTAAAGCTCAGGTTTTAGGTTACCATTGTAAGTAGTGACCTTTTTCTACTGAAAGGCAAGCAGACATGAACCTTTTCTTGCCCTGGGGTACTCAGGTGTCATTATATCCATGATAAAATAAAGCAGAGAAGCCTGCCAGAGGCATATTGGTCTAAAAATGATCTATTTATATTATACTATTACAACAATTTAAACATTTGAAATATTACCTGGAATAACAGAAATAAAATCTGATATTAATTTCATTACAGCTAGTAATAGGAATGTTGCTTAGTTGTCATTTGCGTCTCAAATGATCAAACGATTAAATCCTCTTTACTGCTGAATAAAATGAATATAATAAACACGTTCCCAGCTACGGCATTTCACAAATGTACAGTAAGAACCATTTAACATTGGCTTATGCTGCCACTGACTTATGCAGGGCGAGCTCTGACACACCTTACAAAAACCACTCAGACTACCCTCTGCTGTGCAGCATAACCAGCTATATGCATGGGTGCAGACACAATTCCACAGACTAGCATAATATGCTTCTAACACCTGTTCATACAGCACCCTGCTTAATAAGGATCCCAGCATTTTACGAGTTAAAAAGGGTATTTTTTTTTACATTTCTCGCTGGAAATAGAATTTGAAATCCAGGAACTAATGTAGTGTTCCAGTAATGAAAAGTATTTATTATTCAGAAGCCTACTTCAATACCAGATAGTTTAGTAAAATCATTTTACATGTCCCATTCACCCAAATATATTGCAGAATTTTAAGATATTTTGTCTAAATTAAAAAAAGCAGTCACACCTCAAAAATTCCTGTAAAGCAAGCATTTGCTGTAACTACCCAGTAAAAGGAGCAAGCATGGTAGTTAATTACTAATCCCATGCAGGGCACCTCATATAAAAATGTAGGCATCATTGTGTATTACAATCAAGGATAAAACAATATTTAATTGAAACAATAGACTATTATTTCTTTACAGTGACTAGAAAGCTAACGTAATGTACACAAAAAGGGTCATTTACAGGAGATTCAATGCAATGTCAAGCTTAAAACAAACAGTGGGGCTTGAAACAGCATTAATATAGAAAGAGAACATGGTATTTACCAGAGATGAATGTAAGAGACCAGAGTCTTCTCTGTACAAGCTCTGTGTCGTATATTCCACAGCATTATTCTCCACTTGCTGCTTGCAGATATAAGCACAGTTCCTCTCCAGCACTGTGCAAATACCTTTGAAAAGGATCACACTGGTCGTGCAGCCCATTCCTGGTGATTTACAATGTGCATTTCTAAAAGCCACGTCTCCATTTGCAGAACACCTTCGCCTGAATCACTGTGACAGTCTCCATCTGCATCCTTTCTCAGGAGATGCCTACACTAGCACAGCAGAGGCTTATTAAGCCTAGGTCGAGCAATATACCACATGAACAGAAGCAAGGATTGAAGGAGGAGGGGAGAGAAAAAAAAAAAAAAAGTGTCTCAGACACAAGACAGTAACATAATATGTATAATTCCCTATGAAATTAGGTAGCAGGAATATAATAATTGCTTCCAAATATGCAGGATCAATTCCCCATGCTCTTCTAAAGACTGCCTCGGGCGATGCCCAAGATGAAAGATACAGATGCAGTTACTGCTACTGATAGCCAAAGTGATTGTAGTAGCAGTTATCAAATACGTTTCTCCCAGAAACCACCGCGCCTTGTACTCACAAATGCTTTTTTTTTTCTTGACCTAAATTTACAGTTTGATGTTTAATACTTTATTATAGACTAACAGGAGGGAGAAAACAGCTTGAAAGAAAAATAGGGTGGAGGGAGGTAAGAGAGCAGCCATCACTGTCCCCATGGCAACGCAATATGCCTTACAGGACCATTGTATGTATGATGTGCAGTCTATAGAAATGGATTTCTGACAGAAAGTCACAGGGGATCTTAAGATTGACAGAAGCAATCTTGTTCATTCTTACTTCCTCCCTTTGAAAGGAATTTTGGAACAGATCATTTGCAAGAACATCCTTTCAAAACATCCATTACTCATGCAAAACACAGTGATACATACAGTAGTTTATCTTGAATTTCACAGACATGAAAAATACAATTTGTATTGAAAAAAAAAGGTAAAAGATTTTAGCCTCTTGACTACAATGAAGAAAAAATATTTATATAGTTAAATTTAGATATTTTGAATTTATTTGGACCACGGATGAGGTCATAGAGCTATTAGAACATAGCAGTTTGTATTTCTAATATGGATACGTTCATTTACTATTCCCAAGAAGTTGTCCCTTTTTTCTCAAACTGTAGATGCTTTCGTATTGTTACTGTGCACAGTCATGCACAAATTCAATTGAGCTTTGCTTGTCATCATCTTATTGCAGTGATGGAAAAAAATAGGCTAACTGACTCGCATCTGCAAGATACTACAGTACTCTTATATCGGAGGGTTTAGGACATATTTAAGAGCCAGAGGAGAGTTACTTTTACAAATTCCATATTATTTACTCAAGTAAGCTGGAATCCAGTATGAATGTTTGACACGTCATGGTTTAAGTATTGTCAGCCCCTGTATTCTTCACTTGAATCACAAGAAGAAGGAGGGGGGGTCTAATAGTGCAACAATACCATAATAAAACATCATCCAGTATCTCCGCATCCAAAGGTACAATACAAGAGAACAGCAGAGAAGCTGATTTATTGATCCTTTTAATCTACCACCATGGATGAGCCCAAGAGACAGATGTGGCAGTAAATGGGTAAAATAAAAGCAGGAGAATGCGGGGGGGACTATGGGGGGGAAGACAAGGAAAGTATGTGAGGGACACAAAATATGGTGCTTCTCAGTTTTATAAAGCTGACAAGCTATACACAATTGCCTTTGGTTATGTTAATTAGCCAAAGCATATTTAAGCTCACCCATCACGCCAAAGCACACTCAACCTCACCAACTATCTAGTGGACAGACAAAGAATACTATATGGATAAAAAGCTTATAATTGTGATTAATCAGGTTTTAATTAGTGGGATTGATCTTTTGTTCTCTCTACTTTACCACCAGGAGGAAAATCTAAGGTAGAACTGGGGGAAAAGTGGGTTGGGGACATTTGGGAGGCATAGACAGCTTTGGTATACAAATAATCAAGAATGATAAGGGTACAAAGCTGCTAGGCTGAAAGAATGTAGGGAAGAAGATAAAATGCATGGGGGAGGTAAATAATATTATAGTGGGGAAAAAAATAAAAAGGGGGGAGGCACCAACTTATTGTGCTTGGAGTTCCTAACATCTTGTTACATTAACTATAAGACCAATTGGAATTATCATTCAACAGCTGGATTATCGCAGTTTGTACCACACAGATATTTAGGACTGGACAACAAATTTAGGATGACAGTGAGTTGGCAGTGCTGTTGCAATCTAGAGTGGATTAGGAAATCAATGCACATGGATGACACGTTTACATAAATGACTGAAGTGGATAAGTGTTGTTTGGGAAACTAATAGAAAGCTTTAGATCACATGAGATAAACACAGAGATTTAACATTTCTACCATGCCAGATATATTACAAATGTGCTAAAGAGAATTTACATTTGTAAACCGATTTTTCCAGCACTCCTTTCACTATCCATATCTAGAGTCTAAAAAAAGACAAAAAAGAAAAACAGCCAGCCATACGTAGAGCATAACAATAGTATCAGACATTATGGTTCCTTTTGACCTTCAGAGAGGCTTTTTTATTTTTTTTAGATCACTTTAAAAATGTAGCAAAAGGAGGTTGTGTAACACAGCAGAGATAACATGCCAAGGGTAAAAGATTTGACCAATCAAAACTGTAGGAGGTAAAGTGAATGGAAACGGCAGCACAGAGTCGTTCCAGAATTGGATCAGGGTTTAACCCCTTAACGCATATGGACGTATATATACGTCCTGAAAAGCATGGTCCTTAAGGACCATACGTCCTCCGTTTACATGTAGTGTTGCGCTCCTTAATGTGTGTTAAAGTGTTGCAATGATGCCTCAATACAGCGTGCCCAGAGGAGAGCGACGGAAGAGAGAAAAAAAATCTCTTCCGTCGCTCTGAAACTGCTACTTGACTGCCCCTACAGGCAGTTAAGTATATTACAGTTAAAAATAGAAAATGAATTAAATAAATAAATTAAATAAATGGAAAAAGCTAACCCTAGATCTACTGTTCAAAAGTAATGAGAAAAAATCGGCTCCACTCCCACGACAGGGGCCAGAAACAGGTGCTCCACACGCGGATCAAGCGTGAACATCAATGATAGAATGAAAGCAAAAAAACGTGTGCACTCCGTAAAGGCTGAGTCAATCTTCGAAAAAATGTATTCGTTTATTAAATAAAGTAACAGACAGTGGGAATAATAAGGACAAGGTGGCAAATAAAAAGGGGAAACGGCCTAACGCGTTTCGCGTGATAAAACACGCTTAATCATAGGTACTGTACCTAGATCTAGGGTTAGGGTCATAAATAGGGTCATAATGACCCTAATCTAACCCTTGTAATCAGATGATTACAAGGGTTAGATTAAGGGGTGGGGGTAGATTTAGAGTTGGGGTAAATTTAGGGTTGGGGTTAAAAAGTCACTGTAGAAGAAAATGATTAGAAAACAAAAAAAACACTAATATTGTTTATTGCCCTATTACTTGAAATAAAACATAGACAAACAAGGAAACATTGGTATTACTAAACTCAGGACAAATATTAGAAATATATAGACGGGGTCTTAACCATTTGTAATTGTGTAAAAAAAAATTAGGTCAAAGTTAGAAAAAGTGTTTTTTATGGCATATTTTCATCATATTTTATATTTTTTTAATAGTAAATGATATTATATGATGAAAATAATAGTATCAAATGAAAGCCCTATCTGTCCTTTAAAAAATGATATATAATTTGTGTGGGTGGACTGAACACAAAGAAAGAAATTCACAGTTCAGTAAACGTATGACAAAAATAATGGAATTCTGGTCTTCAAGGCATATCAAATGCAACATAGCACTCGGTCACTAAGGGGTTAAATAATCTTAGGGGAGTTTTCCTTCTTTTGGATCAAAAGCAGGAATGATAGGGTTGAACTTGATGGATTTATGTCTTTTTTTCAACCTAAATTACTATTCTACTCTGACTGTTTGTCAACCCTAAACATGCTCCATCACAGGCCTTCACAAATATTTTAGGAGCCAGCCTAGTTGTTTTAGGAGCCAGGAATTATACTTCCAAGGAGTTTTATATAAAACAATAAAAATATATATAATATTAGGTCTGTAGCAGTGACTCCCTGGCTCCGGGGCTTTGTCCAGCCCTGCCCCATCATATGCATCAATTAAGTTAGAATGTCCTTGCTTTTCATACTCACACAAGCCACCACCCGCACCCCCACCCCCTTCCCAAAGTATTTTTTTTTATATAGTCAATTTCCAGTTTTGTGCAATCAGAAAATATCTTCAAGTGATAAATATTTGGAGAAGATTGCAGTACAGAGAGATGATGCTGCAACAACAAAAAACACCCCAAAGTTAATTGCAGCATATAACAGCTTACTTTTTCCATACATATTCCTCACATGGGAACTTTCAGTACCCATGTTCTTTTTATTTCAAGCCTGCAGTTCTTGTATTCTTATGATCCACTTCCCAAGCACAGATTTCTAAATGTAAATGTGCAGCACTGAATGCCACTGGTGATTGGGGCTTTGTGAGGTTTATTATTTTATACTTTCTGCTGAGTTACTCAGCAGCGCTAGGAGGCGATACATCATGTGATTAAGCATAAATACAGTATTTCCCTTGGCTTGAGTCACATTTTACTTATAAAGCAACTCGATGTTAAGAAAACAATTTGCAAAGTACATGTATATTTTTCTTCCTTCCTAAGAAAGCATCTTTACATTTGCATCCCTCTCATGCTTAATATTTTCATTGCCACCTACACAAATTAGTTGCAGACTACTTTGTCATACGACTATAATTAGTGTACAGTCTCCCAGTAATTATTCCCCAAGCTCCAATGTAAATCATGGTAAGAAATATTATAGCATGGACAGAAGTCAGGAATTTTATACAAGACTGACTGGGGTTAATAATAGTTACCGACTTAGAAGGAAGTAACGAGCACCGGCTACATTTTACCGAATTGCACAAGAATATCCGGGTTCAGGCACGCCTTTGTGGGAGGTCTCACGATTTTTGGGCAGGGACCCACAGGGTCTATTAAGACCCTGATCGGGTCTCTGCCATTGTGTTCCTGGCTACCGATCACCTTGTGAGCGATGGCCAGGAACAAAAAGTGGCATTTTGATGCGTATGTCTTCCGGGACGCAAGCACCATGCATCATGAAAGGGCCGCCAATAATCATACAGAAACACTGCAGGCCTATACGGTTAGCTGTCCATCACCTTTTCATCACATTATCCAATGCTGAGCATTCAGCATGGAAGAATTACAGTCCTAAATAATGGCTTTACTATGAACAAATCAGGGTAGATTTCATTTTTTTTTCAGTGCAAGACCTGCCACCTTCAACTGAGATTGCATACCCCTGCTGCATGTGCAGAAACACAGTCTACCAAGTGTCCCACGTACCATCATGTTTATTCACTGCATCCCACCATTTGTAAATTCACTTGTCATGTCAAAAGAACACAGATACACATGAAAGTGATCACAGCAATAATGAATCAGGCTAAAAAAAAGTAAAGATTATGTCCAAACATCTGTTGCTTCTTCTATAATTTAATAAATAAATGAGGCGAAATAAAAATAAAAACAGAATATATAAAATCAACTTGTAAGTGGTTGACTGACTAACCCCACCTAGTGGAAAGTCCCAATACCGCATATAAAATTATTACAGAGTGTTTAGAAATGTTTTATATTAGTACCTCATTCCAAATTAATCTCAAATCTTATAATTTAGCAAATACTATAAAATCACTTACCAAAAAGGGAGGGTGGATGTACCAATAATCTAAGTAAAAACAAAAATGTACTTGAAAACATATATATGTAAAGTGAAACTTGCTGGAAGATTTTGGAGAATGTTGCATTGGTAAAATTCTCAAAAAGCATGCTGGATATGAACACTTTAATTTTTATATGCAATTAATTCAAACATTTAATATGTGTGTGTGTGTGTGTATATATTATATATATATATATATATATATATATATATATATATATATATACATACACATACACACACACACATTCAATGTTTGAATTAATTGCATATAAAAATTAAAGTGTTCATATCCAGCATGCTTTTTGAGAATTTTACCAATGCAACATTCTCCAAAATCTTCCAGCAAGTTTCACTTTACAACTGTGGGTAGCAGAGGCAATGCTAAACATAAATGTAACAAACATAACAAACAAGGTCTTTTTTTTTTTTTTACCACAGAATCATGCATTTACAGTGCTACTAACACTGCAAGGGATTCTGGGAAGGCATATGCAAAACCAGTCAACAATGATCACCTTTTGCCTCATAATCCATTTTAAGCAGGAATCCCTTGGAGCAGATGTTTTGAGACAGAGCTATGACAGAGCTATGTGGCTAGAGCCAGCATGATGATGTCATAAGATACGCCCCTGCTCTCTTACAGGCTCCTGTGTATCACTAGTGGGCAGGACTAGGTGGCTGTGTACAACTTTTTTTTACCTGCCTTTCAACACAAAGAGAGGAGATTGAACTGATCAAACAGGGTCATAACTCCACCCCCTTGTGATGAAATAGTTACATTACCCTCCCA
This sequence comes from Pelodytes ibericus, assembly GCA_036172795.1. Lineage (NCBI taxonomy): Eukaryota > Metazoa > Chordata > Amphibia > Anura > Pelodytidae > Pelodytes > Pelodytes ibericus. Next base: position 208,603,077 of record CM069857.1, on the reverse strand, counting down.
TTCAATGCAAGTCAATGATCAGAATTCTGACTTATAGACTACATTCTTTGTCCCCAGCCCCAAAGTGAGATACTGGTGCTGTAAAATCACTGGGTGATGGCACCCAAAAACATTATATTTCACAAAATGGCGGAACCCAGTCAGCAGTGGAAAAGACCTACCTAAAGTTAGGGATATCAGGACCCACTGCCCTCAGAGACCGAAGTTAATGACACAGTGTTGTGCGTTAGTCAGTGAAGTGTTGGTCATTTTTGTTAAAATTATACAATCTCATAACATGCAGCACAAGTATCTATGTCATATACATGTAACAATTTGGATCATAGTCCCCAAAGCCTACCAGGTGAATTACAAAGATACCTTTAATGTTATAGTTTAAGAAAGACAATCAATGCAAAGCAGCCACAAAGATATGACAAAAAGAGCATGGAGTAAAACCCAAAACAAACTAGTAAAGAGAATGGGATAACCCCAACAATAGATCTTATGCCGTGCACAGCAGAAAAAAACACTCAAAGCTCTCTGCGGATTCCCGGAAAACATTCCCAATATACTTCCATTGTCCAGCTCTTTAACGCAGGAGATAATACACATTTTACACAGCAAAGAGGCACATGCAAAGAGGAATGAGTACAGACAAAGCTTAAAAAGGACAACTTAGCTTGGCTCAGTGTTTCAGAATTTTTTTTTTTCTTTTTTTCAAATAAAGTTTAAAGTCCCATCACTCCCCCCAAAAAATAAGTTATTATTTACACAGTGTTGGGGGGGGGGGGGGGGGAGTTCTCCTTTTTTAAAGAGTTAATACATTTTATATACAATTTGATATTGTTGTTTTCAAAAAATTAAATCTGAAAAATCTGTCCAGCTATTCATGTCTGATTTGTGCATGGGTTTCTCTCTACAAAAATATATTATTTCATGAAGATAAATAAGAATAGCTTCTGTCCTTTGGCGATTCCCAGCTTACAGCGCAAGATGATACAGTACATTAGAAGCTTCAGACTTATAATAAATTGCTTTATTTCTAGAAGATATGTGCAGTCATATACCATGAAAATGAAGGTAATTTCTGACCACCAACAATTTCTTGTTGCCTAAATGTCTGTTCAAAGACTCTTGGCAATCTATACTCTACTTTGTTTTAAAAACCTACTTTAATGTGTTTATCTTAATTCAAAAACAGTTTTTAAAATTGTGACTCTCTTACCAATACTGGACAAGCCACAAAATGCACATATTGCAACAAATGTATTGCTAGCTCCATATTTAACAAATACAGAGGTGCTATTCAATAAAAGCGAATGAACTGACAAGTTAACTGCAAAAATCAGGCATTAATAGCAGTCTGAAAGATAGGAAAGATGGAGATAATTTCCAACTCAACCTGATTAGTAAAGTACATTTGTCTATTACGTGGACTTATTTAATACTGTATGTGAAATCACATTTTGTTATTGTTTGGCTTTTAGAACATTGCAAGGGTGCCCATATTTCTGTGCTGGTAATCTAGTTCAGGAGGTTATTACACTGAGGATATGGTGATTTTTGTCCCAATAAAAAGATTAAATAAAACACTGAATGCTTGGAGTCTGACGGTTCTCATTTCAGTGTTTGCACCATGCTCTTTAAAACTATGTATCATGACTCGCTGACTAATCATGAATTATTTGAGCTGTGTTCTAAACACTGAATTAATTTTACTGTAGCAAAAGCAGCTGGGATTGTGTATACTTATCCCTGTGTGATATATAGTAATATCACAGCACACAACATGACAGGATATCATAGTGCAAAGCAGGGTCAGACCATTTGCAGTGAGGCAGTGGAGACAACAGTGGATAGACATTCCGCACTCTAATGTCTCATTAAAAAACAAAAAAAGAATGTTCATCAGACTGAAAATAGAAGGGAAAAGTGCATAAAAAATACTCTGTGACTAAATTAGAGAAACCAAAGGAAACAATGTGAAAAGCAGCATTTCCTAGAGTAGCTGGTCTCTTATAGTAATCTAGCTACCTGCCAACTTAGGTCAGCTCTTAATACTCAAGTCACTGTCTCCTGCTATTTAAAAAAGGAAAACTAAGCTATGGATTTATTCACTATCAATAAAGCTTTCTGATCTCAGTAGCCAAAAATGTGGATGGACAGAGAGACAATATGAAAGCAAACATCAAATTCATTAAATGACAACAAATTCATAAGGGTCTACTGAATAAGGTGAGAATTACAGGAAACATGAATTTCAAACAAAGCCAAAGTTTCTCCCATTCAGCTGCATTGAAGAATTTTTCCAACTCTGCTACATTGGCCTAACGTTTGAAATTCAAGTTTATATTTTCTGCAGTTCTCTCTTTATTGAGTTGATTCTCTAGAATATGGCCCTATTTCAACTTTAGAGCTGAATGTTTTGTTAAATAGAGTGGAAAGGTGGCAATTTTTTTTTTTTAAAGAACACAAAGCAGCAAACTTATGATTACCCTGCTTCCTGGTTAGAAAAGCTCTTGTTTTAATTAACAAAAGCACTACTTGCCTCAGAGTGGGAAAGAATGGGCAGAGTCTGCCACTTCCTGACTCCCTTTTCCTGTAGCATAATGGATTTCCATTTAAGATTTGTTTTTGTTTTTTTGCCACTACAGTTTAAATCAGCCTAGAAACTCACACACTCTCAATTAGTCCTTATGAGAATAAATATTAATATCTAGTTTCCTGTTGGTGCTTCTTATATTATCAATGTTGGGTGAATACTACCAAATATATGTAAGGTATAGTAATGTTTTTTCACGTGTTCACCCAGTAATCTAGTCAGCAGTACAAGTAAAAATAATGAAGAGATAGCATGTACATCAGAATTCAGGCCAGGAGAGTGAGCCATTATAAATTAACAGACTAAAAAAATAAAAATCTTAAAATAAAGGGAATTTCCAAAATCAGTGGAAAAAAATACATAATTTGCTATTTATGCCTGCTTTACTACAGGTAACCATTGTTGGACTGACAGAGATGAACTGTTGGCATTTATGGTATTCTAGTGCAGCACATTGATATCCATGTGTTAAAAAAAACAATGCACAAATGCACTTAAATATGGAGTTAACAAAAAAGCAAAAAGCTGGAATGTATAGGCACCATATATATATATATTACACACCTACCAAAGACCGCTGTTGCCATCTGCTAGAAACCTCCACAATTTCTTCAAGGCAGAAAAAATAAAGAGGCGCTCTCGGGTTGAAAAATTATTTAATCAATTTTTATTCCTGCAACAGTAATGAAGTGCAAAAAATATTAAAATTACTGGCAGGTAGGAGATCTAATAAACCATTTTGGCTAAGATGCAATAACATAACCCCAAAGTCTCAAGATGTTTAACAAAGGTTCAATCACTTTCATAAATGAGAACTCTAAGAATTCTGTAATTATTTTTTTTTATCACTTTCACAACACTTTTCTGAGTGCCAGGTCTATTTGTAACCAGCGTTTTTTTTTTTTTTTTACACACAGATCTTCTATTACAGAGCTGGTGAGTGATTATGGGCAATATAATGAATGGGAGCTATTTTCCAAGAGTGACCTGGCAAGTATATTGAAAGTGAACTGCAAAAATCAGTCATTAATAGATTTTGAAAGATAGACAAGCTGGAATATTTTTTAGTTGGTTATTAAAGGTCAGATTTTTGAAGTTCACTTGTCAGATAGCTTTTCGTGTTATTGAATGGTACTGCTATGAACTACCATTCCATATAGTTTTTCTCAGAAAACAACAGGGGCGGAGCCACAGGCCGAGGAAGAAATGCACAAGATAACAGCGCTGTGGAGGTAGAGAGAGGACAGAACATGGTGAAGGTTCGTAGATAGGCAGATTGTTTCAGCAAATCACAGATTTAAAAAAAGGAAGTATCAGGTCCACCTTTTAAATGTTTTATTTTTAGAGTCTAATCCCCTTTAAAGTAAGAAAGCTATCATTTTTTCAGCAAGCTCCCAAATGCAACCCTTATGAGAGAAGGGCTCAACACTGAACCCTGAGCTGCGCCCCGCTTATGCCTGTGGCTTGAAAACCTGCTTGACATGTTACAGTGGAATGTCAGCAAAAATTTATGAAGCTAGGCACCATGCAACATTTACAAAAAATAAATAATCATCAAGTGCACTCTGCTCAGTTTTGTGACCTCAAGATGTATAACTTAATTACACTTTTTTCAGTGCATGAATAAAATACGTTACCGTTTTAACACTAAATTGTGGATCATTTATATTTCCACAACCATTTTACAAATGACAAATAATTGGTATGAAAGGCTACAATAGTTTGTTAAGTTAGATTTTATTTTGGCACCACAGTTCACATTTTAGTAAATAGCAGCATTGGATTTCTATTAGTTTTTACATGTATTTTTAAACAAAAATCTACTTTAATATTAAAACTACAAAAAAAAATGGAACAGGAGAGGCATCAAGTTCTCAGACAAATTACACTTCTCTTTAAATGTAGTAAGAAAAATGACACTTAAAAGCAAAGGATGCAATAATTACAAAAACATGTTTCAAATCTTTTAAGACATCTTGACAACTATAAAACAATCAACATGGATACCATCTTATTAATAGGAATCCACCCAAGATCTCTAAGGAAACAAAAGGAGCAGAATACAAGTAAAGTTCTTCTTTACATGGCAAGCAATCAGATTATCTTCACACAATTTCCCCACTTCAATGTGTAACATTGTTTTTTTTTCACAAAATCCTTTATCCTGCTTTCTAATTAAAAGGACAATAACACCAACTCTATATACATTTTTGGAATGCAATTTAAGCCTTCAGGTACCTCTCTGATTATGTATATTAAACATTATAATAATGATATATGGAATTCAGAGCATGTGTGGAAAGACATGACAGTTCTGGTAATTATTTGGTTTGGGCGGCAACAATTAAAATTTTTGGATGTACAACTCGGACCATGTATCAACTTCCAGTTTAATGGATTTTTTTTTTTTTTTATAACACATGCTATTCAGGAAAGTAGTATAGTCATCAGGCTACCTTTAAAAGCTAATCTGTAATCTGTATTAAAAAGTCAAAATGTAGGTCATCTAAATACTTTAAATATGTTGCATATGTATTTAAACAGAATACCACATATATTTAACATTTGATAATGCCTCAAGGAGGAGCTTGGCTCCAGAGGAAATGAGTCAAATATGAATGGACGTGATTAAGATAATGCTCTTATAATATTCAATGAATAAGTAACAATAAAACCAGTCTTTAAAATTAAAAAGAGGAATTATGTCAAAACATCTAAATGTGATGTTGTCAATATCTCCAAAGTACAGCAATAATGACTGCAACATAGGTTTGTGATGTCTTGATGTTACATAGTCAAAACTTAGAATTTTGAAAGACTGGAGTTACTGGACCCATGTCCCATTTGAGGCAAGTTAGGAGACCATGAAATAAAAATAAAAAAATGATAAAAATTAAAAGCACAGAGAGACCTTCAAGAAAAGGATTTATTAGCAGGTAAAAGAATCATTTTCTTTTACCTCACAGTGGTCTATTCACTAAAAGGTTAGATTAAGCAAGTTGAGGTGAGATGAACATACCATCTCACTATTGTAACTATACATTGCACATAGACAAACCTGGTGAGTTTCCAGAGCAAAGCAAATTCACCAGGCTTGTCCCTGCACAATGTATAGATAAAATGGTGAGATTAAATGTTCATCTCACCTTTCAGTCAATATCACCCATAGTCTTGAAATAATCTCTATAGTGTGTCACAGCTAAAATTCAAGGACATGAATAATGCCAAAATATATGAAGAAAAGGCCACCATAAATAAAACTTATAAAAAGGTGTACAGAAACCAAAACCGATTGCTTAGAAGGCAAGTCCTTGCTGTGCACTGTGGTCTCATTTCCTTTACAGATTAGGCCATTGTGAGTTTTGGCATCCTTGCATTGTTTACATAGTAATCCTGTAACTACAGTCAGGGTATTGTGTGAAGTTCTAGCAAACCGTCAGTCTAAATTAGGTGCATTTTGTACTGATTTAATAAATAAATCTCGCTCGCTAAGACAATTTCCAGAATTCACAGTGTTATGGTTCATTAGACCAACGTTCTTATTTTCATCCACACACGAAAAAAAATAATAATAGTAGAAGGCAATTGATGCCACTGTTACATGCACACAATACAAAAGTCACAAACATTTGAATGTGCCCAAAACCAGGACCATAATTTTGAAGAAAATATTCCGGGCAATGGGGTCGACACCATAAGTTGGTTGGTCATGGCAATGGCCACAGTAGCACATGCTAGATGCTCTGCTCTCCACCTCCTTCCCGAAGCCTATTATATTTATATAACAGGAAGAAGCAACCAGGTCAAATATCAGTACAATGTTTCCATATGGCGGCCTGAACAATGCACTGAGAAGCTGGGTAGTGAGGCAGATCACAATCTACTTCACTGATACCATCAGAAAGGACATGTGGGTGTTTAATAAATAATAGCACAGACTAACTGAGAATATAATTTGTATTTTGCATTGCGATCCCTACGTTAAACAAAGAGAAAGCGCACTACATATCACTGCCTGTAAAACATTTGCTAACTAAAAAGCAGTCCATTTTCAGGAGTGAAATGACTGGACCTAGCAAACCTGTTCCCCTGAAGTATTTCATAAGAAAATGGACACATTAAATAGGCCGATAGTAGATGCCGCTAACTGTTATATATAAGTTATATTTGCCTAAATTATTTCTCTTTCTGCTCTAAATCAAAGTCCCCTTCCATTCTAGTTATACAGTTACATTGACTGCATAAAAAAAAAACACTAATAAGTCTAAATAGTCTCAATTCAGCCAACAAACCAATCAGACAAGTCCCCCGAGGCTTCATTAATATATTGTATATCATGTCTTTCATCTCTAAATAGTTAACCCCTTTGCAATCAGAGACATGAACACTGCTTTTTTGAAAGAGGTTAAGGAGGTTTAATAAGGTTTCACAAGCGAATAAGCTTGAACATGCACGTATGAATGATTAATGAGCAATGGGAAAGGTGCGTGTGAAATAGTCTGTTGCAAGGGATCTCAGTCTCAGACAGAACTGTGTCTGTATCAGTTACAGTAACCTAGCAACTTCTTCATGAAAGTAAAACCCAGTAATTTCTCTTCCTAACTGAGGTAACCTGGAATCTTCCATTATTGAACAGTTATGGATACTGCATGGATGTTTTTGTATGCTTAAAAAAAGCCCATTTGCAATTAAAATTATGGATATGTTGATCATAATAAACAGTAAAAATATCTAGTTATGAACCAATTTCACCAACAGTGTTTAGGCTCCATTATTATCATGGTTCCCTAAAAACACAATAAAAACATGTAATACACTGGCAACCCCCAGCCAGCATGTAATTCACCCTTTCGTGATTAGAATTTCATGTTTGTGTGGGTTTACGGAACCAGGGTGTGCACAATGGGTCGGTGTTTTGGATTCAAACAATTTTTTTGAAAGAGCAGGTCATTTATTATACTGACAGAACATTGAGAGGCACTTCTTATATCTCCAGATTCTTGGCTAGCATGTGTATAACGGTATTCCATTAACAAAATAAATAAATGAGGAAATATAGAAATAAAATGCAATAACCTGCCGAGTTATTTGGTAAAATCTTGTCCTTAAAGGGACACTAAACTCTTTTTTTTTCACTTGTGCTTCTAATATAGAAGCACAAGTGAAAAGTTAGTTGTCCCCAATATGAGGATAAACTAGCGTGTGCTTTTGATAGTACATGCCAGTTTATCCTCTGACTGACAGCTGCCATGCTTCCATAGGAAGCAGGCAGCTGTCTGGTCAGCAACCGGCTCTTAACTAGGTCCCTCCTGCCGATCCCATGCAAAACTGAGGGTCTCTCTCTGTGCTAGCAGCGAGAGACCCTCGCATTCGGCTGTCAGAGCAGAGCAAGGAACTGCTGTGTCTCACATGTGAGACACAGCAGTTAGTAAACTCGCGTGTATCTATTAAGATACACGTCGGGTTTACTTAAATGTCCCAGAATATGTTTTGTTTAAACATTGTTTAATTAATGCTCCTTTAAATATGTACAAGTGGATGGTCATATTTTTACATTCTAAAAGAATGACTTACGTGTTATCTACCATACAAACAAATAGGCAAATTAAAACAAAACAGATACACAGACAGAAATTATGGTTAATTTTTTTAACTTGATAAAGCAAAGCACTAAAACTATACCTGTACCATTGTTTAGTGAGAAAAATTACATTAAAACAGAAGTGTTTTGATATAGAAGCAGTGTATAATTTCAGAACAGTTATATGTTATTAGCACACTTATAATACTGTGTTCAGTTACTGTGTTTATACATGCCCCCCATAGTCTATGCATACCACAATAGTGTATTTAGAGTGTTTCATTGTTATTTTGTGTCTTCCTGTAAGGACTTGGAATGGGAGGTTACAATTTGCTCTCCACAGAATATGAAGTGTTGCTTTATGAACTGTTTCTTTAAGCATCATGCAGGAAACACGACTGCCAGAGTGCCGGCCAGCTTTACTAAGATTTTGTTTTCAGAAAAGTCATTTTGGATAAATACAGTATCAATAAAACCAGTCCTAGCAACTACAATGTTTGGCTTGTCAGAGGATACCAGCCAGGCATATCTGGTATGCACAGTTTATTTTTCACTGCTTTGATTTAAAGTTGGCAGACACATCAATATTATTACATACCATTGCATTAATTCAGCCTGTTAGAAGAGAACTCCAACTTATTTTCTTTCACAGAAATCACAAACTTAACTAAGACATTTAGAAAATAACAGAGGTTTTAAGGATTATCTATTAGGAACTAGGTATCAGTACGCACTTTTAGTAGTGCAGTTTAAAAAACACTGTGTTAAATCATACACACACACACACCCCCGGCTGCTGTTGGTCTACATTTCCCATAATACACTGTCGCCTAGCAGGGGAGAGAGATAAAAAAAAAACCAGGACACCCAACCTTATAAAAAGAAATAAGCATTTAATTAATTTATTTCCTTTTTTTTTTTTTCAAAATGTTTCAGCATGCAAAAAAAAATGTTTTGTAAACCTTAGTCCCTCCTACAACTAAATTCTAACAATTCTGAATTTATGGATGTAAGCGCAGAGGTGGGCCCACTGAGGGGTCTAGGACACTTCGTCGGCGCTTGATAAAGAGCCAGCCTAGTTATTTTTAGGATACAATTAAATATACAGTATTTACCATTATGAACAAAATTGGGAATACATTTAAACAGAAAGTGTGGATGATTCATGCATCAAGCTCCACTACATGCACAGAACAACGTGAGGTCACAGTTGGTTTTAATTTAAAGAACAAAGACGTCAAACAACACTGAGCTATATGCAGAAAGTTCCATATACAAGGTTCTTACAAGGTTTAACCATTGTATGCGCCATGATCAAGCAGTTGTACTCTAGGTCCTCATAACATGTTTAAATGCTTAAAGATATGCACCAATGGGGAGGCATAAAGGGACTCTCATAATTGGAACATTGCAAAAATAACTATTGTTGTGGTACATGTAAATTTACATATCAATAGGTAGTAAAGTAAAAGAAGAGCCATATATACATTGTGCAGAAATCAGCATGTGAACAGCCATATTTCTGGGAGGATGCACACAGGGAGGAGTTAATGTTGGTTTTCCAATCCTATGTGCTGGCAAGCAATGCTAGCAGCTTGAGGAAACCGTGATTTGCTGAAGTGCACCCTGCGGAGACCTCACTGTGCTCTAAGCATCATCGCTTTTTTGGGGGGTGGGTATTGGAGGCAAGACAGTATAGCCCATGGAATGCACTATAATGGTTATAAGGTGTAGGTCTGGGCAGCATCACAGGTGTACTCTGCAGTATCCGCAAATTAATAGCTTGTCAAATATTGTAATTCTCCAAAGTGGCAACACAAGGTACAATAGTGGGTCTGTTCCAGTTCATGACGACTATGAGGAGCTGGAGTTCTCCATTCAGGAAAGCTCTGCTTAGTCCACAAGATACAACCCCAGAACAATAGAACTGGCAAAGCAGACTATGAACCATGGACTAATAAGATAAAGTAATAATGGAATAATAAGATAAGAAGATTTTTTTCTGCAAATAATAGCATCTCATAAAACAGAGGAACACAGCCCCTCCCCCTACTGTGACCTAATAGTATGTCAACAACCACTCTCTTCCAAATAAGTGGTGAAGGAAAAGCTTCAGTAAAACAAGTAGTAGATAACCTCCAATGTATTCAGCATGTCAAAATACAGATGAAATTTGGGGGGGGGGGGGGGCGCATCACACAAGCACAAGTGGTGTCTTTGGTCCCCTGCTGTGAGGAAGTGCTTGAAGCCATTTCACCAGTTTGTGGGCAATCCTATGCAACACATTGCACTACAGTTGTGCACTACATTAGCATATCATGCCACACTTTCCTATTGGTGGCCAAAATTATGCAAATTTATGACATCATATCATTAATATTTTTGCCTGAAAATAGCTTACTTACAGTATTTGTATTAGTGTTATCAGGACAGATACCTACAGTTTAGTATTTTCTTCATTGCCTGTGCATCTGTTTGGAGTCCCTTTTAATGTAATGAAATCTGTGTAGAATGTGAAGTGTTTTTTTAAGAAGTGTGAATCTGACCAGTCTGCTTGAGACTACAATGTACATACGTCTGTACAGACACAAAAACATAGACAGAAGGGCACACTACCATTGATGAGAAATACCATGAATACACACATATATAAATAAAAGGCAGAATGTATACACACACACTCAAATTTTCTTCATAATAACCAGTGTGGTGTTGTGCCTCTCTCAATGTACCTTTTATCTTCAAGATAGTAGCATTTTGTTTAGATCCCTTTATCTATTGCTGATTGACTTTATACTTTATTTTCCCATTGTTTTTTTTAAAAACACTCATTGCCATTTTAGAGTTTCATTGTTTACCTTCAATAGATTTTTATTTATTTAGTAGTGGTTTGTTTATTATTTTAATATGGGTTTCAGCTACTAAGCAGCTATTTTCCATCTAGTTGCACATTTTAGAACTGGCTTTCCAGTATGCACATGTCTGTATATTAGCTGATATATTACTCTACACAACTTCTGACCATATTTGAATGGGGATAGAAGTTACTAATGTGTATCTAGAGGAATCAGTCAAGTGCTAGCAGCACAATATATTGACAAAATAACTTAATTTCTGTTTTAGAGCGCACAACAGCAGAAAGACAGCTTTAAAAAAATATGTTAATCTTTATTTACTTTTACAGGTTTATTTTTATTGTGCATGTTTATGTTATGCTCTTACAACAAAATACCTGAACCATAGGTTTGTGTTTTTTTTCTGCTCCACCAACTGGCCTGTAACGGTTTACTTCATTATAAAGACAATGCGGATGGACTGTATTCTTCGGAGTTTACTTGCACATATGTTTCACTAACTGGAATGTTGCATCTCTGATGTTAGATGTGACAATCAGCACAGGCCTATTACATTTCTTCTTGCTGGGCCTGTATGTCAGGATATGCTAGGAAATGTAACATATTGCTCTAAATTAAACATTCCAAAAAATGTTTGGCAGACAGGTTTTGTTTGCATGTCAGAGGAAAAATAGGATAAACTTAATGGAAAGGAGATGGTAAAAGAGGCATATCCTTTTCTGGACGGAAACAATGTCAGGCACTAAACAATTGTCATCAGCAAGAAATGATTTACACTGTCAGCAATACCTCAGTAACTGTGATATTTAAAAATAATTATTTAGGCAAGTATGTAAATCATATCTGGCAGAAGTTAGTCACCAAGAGCCAGTGGAAACTGCAAGATCCCCTTTTGCCAGAAAAACTAGATGCTGCAAAGGAGCTGGTACAGCCCAGTCGTAGGATGGGTTTACCATAAATAACATGCATTAAATGAAGATAAAATGTGCTGTATAAATAAACCCCAGAAGACAAATGAATAAACTTCACATTCACATAATGCTTTTTGGAGAAGAGTAAAATTCTGTGAGGGTGTAAGTTGCCTGGCAAATAAACACTCAGCTGTGCAGCCTTTATGTTTGTCATGTGGCCTACAAAAAGATTTCACTTAAATGTTTTTCTAAATACACAGAACTCTTGGCAGTGAGTTCCATATTTAAATTGTCATTAACGTAAAGAATCTCTTCCTTTGCTGTCTATGAAATCTTTACTCCAGTCTCAGGGGATGACCTCTTGTTCTTTGTACATGTATGTTAATGTACAGGTCACTGGAGAGCTCTTTATATTGGCCCTGCACATATTTAATGTTATCATATCCCCTTCAACATGTTATTTTTCTAGCCGATATAAATGCCATTTCTTTAGCATCTTTTCGTGACCAAGGTCCTCGAATCCACTAACTAATTTTGTAACCCTGCTTTACACTTTTTCAAGTTTCATAATATTCTTTTTAAGGACAGCCCAGAATTGTAACAACTATTTTTGGTGAGATGCCATTTAAAGTAATGTAGCATTGTGATAATTTTTCCCAAAATGCATAACTTTACATTTGTCAATATTGAACCTCATTTGTCACTTGCTTGCCCCCGCTTTGTCTACATTTTATGAAAAGAAGAAACATCAAGGTTGGAATGTGTTACTTTACCAAATGTTGTGTCATCAGCAAACACAATTTGGGAGCTCATCAATAAACAAATTAAAAAGAAGGGGGCCCAAAACGGACCACTGAGGTACTCCAATTATTAGATTGGTCCAGTTTGAGGATTTTCGATTTAAAACAACCCTTTACATTTTATATTTTAGCCAATTTGTTAATCAAAATACGTACATTGCCCCAAGCCTATTTCTGTCAATTGTAGAGTAACCTTTTGTGTGGAAACATGTCAACTGCTTTAGCAAAGTCTAAATAGATCACATTAACTGCCACCCCTAGATCTATATTTTTACGAACTTCATATAATGCTATTAAGTTTGTTTAAGTTGGTCTACTTAAATCAGGGCTCGACAAACCCCAGGCGCCAGGTCGCCATGGCGACCAGGAAATTAGACCTGCCGCCTGGGTGCTGTCAGCCTCTTGATCTCCTTGCCGCTGCCATCCGATTTTTCCGCAGCGCGAGGGGGTAAAGTCTGTGCCGATGGCACAGACTGCAAGCTCCACCCCCTCGCGCAACGCGTGTCTGAGTGCCGGGTGTCGTCACGTGACATCCTGGCACCCAGCAGGCCGACCAACGGAGATCAGCAGCAGCATGAATGTCCCACTCCCCTGCAGTGAGGTAAAGCAGCAGGGAGGGGGGACACATCAAGAAGAAACCCCTAAGAAAAGACTGTGTGACGTGGGTGTGTGTATGTATATGTAAAGTAGGTGTGTGTGAGGTGTTTGTATATATGGGTATATGTAAAGTAGGTGTGTGTGAGGTGTTTGTATATATGGGTATATGTAAAGTAGGTGTGTGTGAGGTGTTTGTATATATGGGTATATGTAAAGTAGGTGTGTGTGAGGTGTTTAGATATTTGTGTATATGTAAAGTAGGTGTGTGTGAGGTGTTTAGATATTTGTGTATATGTAAAGTAGGTGTGTGTGAGGTGTTTAGATATTTGTGTATATGTAAAGTAGGTGTGTGTGAGGTGTTTAGATATTTGTGTATATGTAAAGTAGGTGTGTGTGAGGTGTTTAGATATTTGTGTATATGTAAAGTAGGTGTGTGTGAGGTGTTTAGATATTTGTGTATATGTAAAGTAGGTGTGTGTGAGGTGTTTGTATATATGTGTATAATGTAAAGTAGATGTGTGTGTGAGGTGTTTGGATATATGTGTATGTGTAAAGTAGGTGTGTGAGTGAGGTGTTTGGATATATGTGTATGTGTAAAGTAGGTGTGTGAGTGAGGTGTTTGGATATATGTGTATGTGTAAAGTAGGTGTGTGAGTGAGGTGTTTGGATATATATGGGTATAATGTAAAGTAGGTGTGTGTGAGGTGTTTGTATATATGTGTATAATGTAAAGTAGGTGTGTGTGAGGTGTTTGTATATATGTGTATAATGTAAAGTAGGTGTGTGTGAGGTGTTTGTATATATGTGTATATGTAAAGTAGGTGTGTGTGAGGTGTTTGTATATATGTGTATATGTAAAGTAGGTGTGTGTGAGGTGTTTGTATATATGTGTATATGTAAAGTAGGTGTGTGAGGTGTTTGTATATATGTGTATATGTAAAGTAGGTGTGTGTGAGGTGTTTGTATATATGTGTATATGTAAAGTAGGTGTGTGTGAGGTGTTTGTATATATGTGTATATGTAAAGTATGTGTGTGAGGTGTTTGTATATATGTGTATATGTAAAGTAGGTGTGTGTGAGGTGTTTGTATATATGGGTATATGTAAAGTAGGTGTGTGTGAGGTGTTTGTATATATGGGTATATGTAAAGTAGGTGTGTGTGAGGTGTTTGTATACATGGGTATTTGTAAAGTAGGTGTGTGTGAGGTGTTTGTATATATGGGTATATGTAAAGTAGGTGTGTGTGAGGTGTTTGTATATATGTGTATAATGTAAAGTAGGTGTGTGTGAGGTGTTTGTATATATGTGTATATGTAAAGTAGGTGTGTGTGAGGTGTTTGTATATATGGGTATATGTAAAGTAGGTGTGTGTGTGAGGTGTTTGTATATATGTGTATATGTAAAGTAGGTGTGTGTGAGGTGTTTGTATATATGGGTATATGTAAAGTAGGTGTGTGTGTGAGGTGTTTGTGTATATATGTAAAGTAGGTGTGTGTGAGGTGTTTGTATATATGTGTATATGTAAAGTAGGTGTGTGTGAGGTGTTTGTATATATGGGTATATGTAAAGTAGGTGTGTGTGAGGTGTTTGTATATATGGGTATTTGTAAAGTAGGTGTGTGTGAGGTGTTTGTATATATGGGTATATGTAAAGTAGGTGTGTGTGAGGTGTTTGTATATATGTGTATATGTAAAGTAGGTGTGTGTGAGGTGTTTGTATATATGTGTATATGTAAAGTAGTTGTGTGTGAGGTGTTTGTATATATGGGTATATGTAAAGTAGGTGTGTGTGAGGTGTTTGTATATATGGGTATATGTAAAGTAGGTGTGTGTGTGTGAGGTGTTTGTATATATGTGTATATGTAAAGTAGGTGTGTGTGTGAGGTGTTTGTATAAATGGGTATATGTAAAGTAGGTGTGTGTGAGGTGTTTGTATATATGTGTATATGTAAAGTATGTGTGTGAGGTGTTTGGATATATGTGTATATGTAAAGTAGGTGTGTGTGAGGTGTTTGGGTATATGTGTATATGTAAAGTAGGTGTGTTTGGATATATGTGAAGTAGGCGTGTGTGTTTATGAATTGTGTTTATGTTTGCGTGATTGTCTGGCTCCTAAAAAAAAATTTCTGGCTCCTAAAATCAAATTAAATTTGTCAAGCCCTGACTTAAATGTATGGATTCTTAAATGTATAGCTTTAGCAACTCTTCAAATAAATTTCCCCAATACAGATGTCAAGCTCACCAGTCTGTAATTGCCTAGCTGAGTTTTTGATCCCTTTTTAAATATAGACACCACATCCGCCTTGCACCAGTCTATTGGCACTACACCTGAACTAAAAGAACCCCTTAAGATCAGAAATAATGGCCTGGCCAGAATGCAGCTTAGCTCCCTTGGGTGTATACCATTTAGCCCTAAGGCTAAGGGTTCTGAAGACACAACAGAGTGTAAGAAGACTCCAAGATCTAAAAATACATCCTTTGTATCAAATGTATTCTAATAAAGATTTTATAAACCTTATGAATAAAAGGTGTGAAATTGCTATGCAACACATTCTGACAGGGTTTAATTTGGACAGAAGGATGGTATGCAAACCTCTACCAACAGGACTACTTACAATACTGCAAGGAACAGGATATCCTTAATCTTATACATGAGTAATTCAATATATAGTTGCATTATGAAGTCAGTTTATAAACACACACACGAATAACATAAATTGGGAATTTGGTCTCTAACTGCAAAATAAACGATGCAGGTGACAATTCCTGGGCTTAAAATGGATCTACACCAATCAAGCATAACCATTATGACCACTGGCAGGTGGCAAGCCAGCCTCAGCAGTGTGATGCTTTGGGAAATGTCTGCTGGGAAACCTTGGCCATTCATGTGGATGCTACTTTCGTTTAACACCTACCTAAGCATTATTGCTGACCATGTACACTCTTTCATGGCAACTGTATTCCCTGATGGCATTGGCATCTAAGCAGGATAATGCGCCCTTCCACAAAGCTTAAATTGTACAGGACTGATTTTAGGAACACAACAACAAGTTCAAGGTATTGACTTGGACTCAAAATTCCCCAGATCTCCATCCAATCCAGCATCTGTGGGATGAGATGGACAAACAAGTCCGATCCATGGAGGCCTCATCTCGAAACTTACAAGCCTTAAAGGATCTGCAATACTAGGCAGGTAGTCATAATGCTATGGCTGATCGGTGTATGCCAGGTAAGCAAACAACTGAGGAGTTGGACCAGGACACAAACATGGTGGATGTCATTAACGTTGATAAATTAAGTAATTCATTTTTTCCCCATGTTAAGACCAGTTGATTAATGTCAACATTTGCAAACATGAAAGACACAGTCAACTGTTATTGACTTTGCCCTAGGTGTCCAACTGTGGCCCTCCAACGGTTAATGTAATAACAGCTACCATGATTGTCTGCAATTCTTAAAGACGTGAGGAATCATGGGATTTGTAGTTCTTCAGTATCTCAATGTAGTTGGACCCCTAGTGAGTCAACAGTAGCATTTTGGAATTTAATTGCAATCAATCAAGAAATAAAACCCCAAACCCAACTAATGACATGGCATGCACTATTTAATAAACAAATAAGACCCACATTACATGTCTGTCCGTAAACTAGTTACTAGGATGCCATAGCACTGAGATCAGTGATAGATTACACAGTCTGTGTTAAAACACGTTTCAAACATGCATACATCATCTCATCATATTTAACAATACTATTTGAGACAGGTAGAGAGGAAAGAAGGATTCCTGGGGCTTACAGTATGACAAACGCCTTGAGTAATACACAGCATATTAACAAGTAAACACACATCCCCTAAACTGCAAGCCAAATATGTTGCTCTGAATCCAGAGGACTTCATACATATGTATCTATAGGAATGCATTCAGATATTTATCACACACATATATGGCAACTGTTCTTCACCTATCTTGACACTTCCTCCTCCTCCCCCCCCCCCCCCCCCCCCCCCCCCCCATCAGTAGTGATTCAGCCGGAAATAGAAAAAAAAAATTAACCACCTGCAATTTGTCAGACCAATTGTAAATTATAATAATTTAAAATAAGTAAATAAGATCAGAATGAATGTTTTGCACAATTCTGCATTAGGAATAAAACAGGTCTTCTAAAACTGTGTAGGCCTTTTCTCCAGTCATGTTATACATGAGTAGTTCCAATAGGAGATTGAAATAACTTGGAGATCAATGAATACTTTCATGAAATGTGGTTATATGAAGCATAGATGCATTATGAATCTCACACAAAAAAAATTGCTGTGCTAATGAAGAACCACCTGTATATTTAGATAACAGTGTAACACAGATTATATATAATATAGTCAGTCACTCAGCTCTATGCCATCCAGTCATTCACTTTCAATGTTATTACTGGGCACGAAAGTCCATTGCATTCTCTCTAAATAACAGCACAGGATATGTTAGGCACATGCAAGTTTCTCATACCACAAAGTAGTAATGGATACATTAATTCAATTACGCTTAGAAAGAAACTACAGCTAAGCATATGAAAATAAGACCAATCAGAAATATATATGAAGTCATTTAACGAAACAAACACAAGAACCTGAATGAAGATTAACAACAGGAAAAATTACGCAAAGAAATAAATTCACTGCTGCAACCAACAGTGGCCACAAATAACTCGATAATATCAAAGGGATACATTCAGCACAGATATTAAGTAAAATATTCACAAGTTAATATTCAAAGAGTGACAAATCCAGAAATAAATAAATCAGCATAGCTTAGTTTAGAGATGGTGAACACTTTTTATATTTGTTTTAAACATTGTCAGTACTTTTTGGATTTTTTTATTTTTATACATTATTAACCAATTTCACACCTCGCTCACATTTCTTTTGCACTAAAATTATCAACTAATGTTTACCTTGTTTAACTACCATATAGCTGTACAACATTAAAAAGAGTCAAAAGTGGAATTTCACAGCAAGCAGATGAACGTTTCTAAGAGACATACATACAAACAATTGATATGTTTTTTTACACCTATTTTAGCTTCTTTGTAAAGTAAGACAGCATTATTGGCCTGTCAGTTCTTGTTTTGTATGGAAGGGTTTTCCTGAAGAAGAAAAAAAACTGAAAGCTGACTAAACAATATACCAAATAATTTCAGTGGCCAAAACATTCCCTGTGTGGAATTTTACCTATTCATCAACTGATGTGTGAGTATCCATGCTCCCAAATCATAATTTAAAAGCACATTTTAGTGTCATTATGGTTAACCTTTGACACTAGAACTGGTGTGAACTACGATTCCCATGATACCCAGTTAGCCAAAGGCTGGCCGAGCGCCATCTGAATTGTAGCCCTTTCTCTCTGAAGCATCAAAGCTTAGCCATTACTGATTTGGGGATTCCGAGTGACAGTACAAGTATTACAAGCTATGGTGTGACCATGTGTTTTCCTTTCTCCCCCACGTGATTCTGACCCTCTCCAAGACTATCCCTTCACCTTACCAGCAGCACGGATCCTCTGACCACCTCTGACACACTCTGGCGGAGCTCTGCTGCGGTGCCCGGCTTGCTTAGTGCCCGTGTGAACTTGCGGGTCTCTGGGTGGACTGTGTGATGTGAGGACATTGCAGCAGGACAGCAGCGTGGGGTGTACGATCACTAGAAACATTTAACGGAGCACAATATGTGCGTGCCGGCCGGACATAGGGAAGAACCCACTCTGCTATATTCCTGTTATCCCAGTTGTACATCCGAGTGCACCTGGTGTGCTGCGACACTCATGCCGGGTTACTGGCCTTGGTGAGAAGGGAGCTTGGCAACGACTTGTTTCTGATCGGTAAAGAGAACGAGAGGAGGTGCGCGCCGGCCCACACGGAATTCCCGGGGAACGTTCGGATCATGCGCGTCCACGATGGGTTAGCACCTCATTTGCGCGCGCCACTTAGTGTCAATATTATATCCCGAGAGGCGTGGTACGGGAACGCGCGTTGCTGTCAACTGCTGGGCAAGCCCTCTCTTTACGTCACATATATTGATGACAGCTTTGGCTCTCCCCGGCCATTTTGATCTTGGGCAAACTGGTGCTTGTGTGAGGCATTGCTACAAAGATGTAGCAAAATAAAAAAACACCATGATAATTCTTCATAGCGATAGAACACCTTTGTTAAATTGCATTTGTTGCTTAGGTCATGCAGTATTGTCAATTTTGACTGGCGTTTAAGCTGCCCTGAGTAAACATGGCCGATGGGTACTTCCCTCGTAAAGGGCTGTGCTCGTGTACAGTCACTCAATACGTATTGTGTGGGTCGTAGTGAAGTCACACATTGCTTAGAGAGCGCATGAGAAGGAGCACACTTAAGAAAGATTGTAAAGGGTTTGTCATGATAACGGGTCAATTGCTTAAATGACGTCCGAAGTTTTAATGTGTTGAACCATATGTAATTCAGAAGCATAGTTACGGGGCCGTATAATTTGCAACTACTGCTGTAATACTACTATTGGTGTTAAATATGTAGCCTATTTAAACCATTCTAGCCTGAAAAAAATTAGTTAAAGGGACAGTCTGATTACTGCTTGTAGGGCATTTTCCCCAGTGTGATTTGATGCAGGCATTCTGCATAAATCACATTTTTAATATTTGACTCAAACCCTCCCCAATGGTTACTCTGTATGTTTACTGCAGGTGTTGCAGCACTGATTATATAGACACAGGGGATATACAGTTTTGTTTCATTTAACTTCTGTGCTCCTCAAATAAATTACATTGTGTGGAATCTAAGTGACATTGCTCTTGTACACAGGAGGACCTCTTAACAGTGCAACACATTTTCTGAAGACATCACTAGAGGAAATTCCAAATATTTGAATGAAATTATTCTCATTTGAAGCAATAAAAGAAGGAAATTACTTTTCCTCAGCTAGTGTGGGCAGTCATGGTTTCTTGCAAACTGCTGTAATTTCACAATTTTTATATTTTAAGCAATGCAAAATAAAAACATGCATCAAATCGAGGTCAGATTATAAGACAGGGATCCAAGTCCCCCACAGAGCTGCAGGGGACCTGGATCCCCCTCTCTAACAGCTGGGGGATGTCTGTGTGATGAGCGCAGACTCCCCTGCTGCCGCCCGGCACGACCACTGGGACTTCTATGATGAAGCCGGGTCCTTCCGGCTTCATCATAAAAGTCCCTGCAGAAGTGCCGGGCAGCAGCGGAGGATGTCTGCGCTTATCGTGCAGACATCCCCCGGCTGCCCCCACTAGCCACCAGGGAGCAAGAAACGGGGGGGGGGGGGGGGGGTAGAAAGACAAAAGGAGGGGAGGGACAGAAAGCAACAAGGGGAGAGGGGGGGGGCACAGAGAGTAACAAGGGGAGGGGGGAAGAGACAGAGACAAGGGGAGGGGGGAGAGACAGACAACACTAAGGGGGGGAGAGAAACTAAGCTGGGGGCAAGGGAAAGAGAGAGGCAGCATTGGCACATAAAAGGAAATAAAAACAAGAAATACATTTTTTGATATCATAATTTTTTATTAAAAAAGCAATTTACATGTGAATATATAAGTTGAACTTTTTTCCTATAAGGTAGTCTTATATTCAGGCTTTTAGTTTTTTTCCTAAAGGAATATCCAAAGTTTGGGGGGTCGTCTTATAATCGAGCAAATACATTACTTTGAAAGTACATTAATAGGCATGAATATTTGGATAATGCATTTTGGGCACTAGACAGTGAGTTTCTGACTGGAGCTGCCTGGCACATTCTGTCTTGCAAAGGGCTTAATAATACAATTATCTTGTTGTTTCCCTGCAATTCCTTCTGTTAATAATAAAGCCCTTGGGCTAACTTGACCAAACAAGCCTCACTTCGACCAAATCATGTGAGTAGTCAGAAAATGTAAAAAAAAATTGAATCTTATGGGAAGTCATCTTGGGAGATGAACTTATTGTTAGCTTTTTATGACTACCCAAGATAAATATTATTAAATATTGTCACATCCTGGAATAAATCACACTTCAATGAACAATGCCCCATTTATCATTACATATACCAGTAAGTCAAGAAATTACCTTTAAGACTGTCTTTGTTTGCATAGACAAACATGATATATTTCTAAGTGGTGAAATGGCAAAGTATCCAGCTGATCTTCAGAGGCTGCCCTTTCATGAATTGCAAGATTACCATTTCTAACTGCCAGTTGTGTACTAAAATGCCTATGCAAAAAATGAAAAGCTTGTGTAACTACCATTTTTTTAATATACAAAGAAAACATTTTGGGGAAACAATTAATATAAAAAAAACAGAATAATGAAAATCAATCACACAAGGATTCCATCTAGCTAGACTTGCCACCTTTTCTACAAATAAAAAAATGTAAAAAAAATACTGGCCTTGCTGGTGCCTCCATAGGCTTAACATTGGCCTCAAGCCAATTTTTTACCGGCCTGCCAGTAAAATACCAGCTGGGTGCCAACCCTACATCTAGCCCTTAATTGTAAGATACAGTCTGGTTAATTTGGATATCCCACACAAGAATATGGATAGCGTTTTTTAATATTTTTCTTTGTTTTCCTATGCGCTTGTCTTTCAGACATGCCAATGGTCATTTTATGCCCGATGTATGCCATATGATAAATATCGCACAGATAAACTATGCTGTATATCAAAATATTACTAGTTCCTGCAAAGCCTTAACATCACTGACTATAATTTTAAGCCTGGTGAGACACTACGGTTGCTTAATGCTCCAGCAGGGCCGGTGCAAGGATTTTTGCCGCCCTAGGCAAAATAAAATCCCCCCCCCCCCCCCTTATCATATTATTTTCCCATATCATGACATCACATGTTCCACCCATTTCTCAGCATTTAAATGAAAAGAGAGTTAACAGAGTTACATGTTGCAATAAAGCCCCCTATTAAGAATGGTGGAGAATAAGTACCATAATTTAAGCCTCAATATGCCAGGATTATTCCCTTCAATACCCCAGGATTATGCCCCTCAATATGCCAGGATTATGCCCCTCAATATTCCAGGATTATTCCCCTCAATATCCCAGGATTATGCCCCTCAATGTCCCAGGATTATGCCCCTCAATATCCCAGGATTATGCCCCTCAATGTCCCAGGATTATTCCCCTCAATACCCCAGGATTATGCCCCACAATATGCCAGGATTTAGCCACCCAATATGCCAGGATTATGCCCCTCAATGTCCCAGGATTATGCCACCCAATATCCCAGGATTATGCCCCTCATTATCCCAGGATTATGCCCCTCAATATGCCAGGATTATGCCCCTCAATATCCCAGGATTTTGCCCCAAAATATGCCAGGATTTAGCCACCCAATATGCCAGGACTTTCCCCCACAATATGCCAGGATTTAGCCACCCATTATGCCAGGACTTTCCCCCAAAATATGCCAGGACTTCCTTCCCTTACTTACCTCGTCGCTGCTGTTGCTGTGTCTCCGGTGCAGGTCCGTCCGTGGCTGTGAGGGAAGCGTTGTGCGCTCCCCTCCAGCCAATGCGCATTCAATAAAGTTTGTTTTAAAAAAAAAAAAACTTTACTGAATGCGCATTGGCTGGAGGGGAGCGCACAACGCTTCCCTCTCAGCCACAGGCGGCCCAGCACCGGAGACGCAGCGACGCCGACGAGGTAAGTAAGGAGGAGGATTTTTTTTTTTTTTTTTGAAGCAGGGTTCTGGCGCCCCCAGCTAAGATGCGCCCTAGGCAGCTGCCTAGGTCGCCTTACTGGTGGCGCCGGCCCTGTGCTCCAGTAGTAGCTGTTCAAACCTTGTGTTTCTTTCTGAGCGCAATAAACTGAGTTTTGTTAAAGGGAAACTCCCACCAAAAAATAAAAAGTTTTTTTTTTATTTAGTTTGCATTGTTGATTTAATATATGTCTTTTGTGTTTGTTATGTGAGTTTATTTAATAAAATATATTACTAAACAAGTGTGACTGGGCGCCTCTAGTATCTCACTTTGAGATACTGGGAACACAGAATGCAGTGTTTAAGTCTGAATTCTGACCATAAACTTGCATTGAGTGGGAGGGTAATGTAACTATTACATCACAAGGGGGTGGAGTTAAGATCCTGTTTAATCAGGTCAATCTCCACTCTCATCCAGAAATATGTACTTTTTGTGTTGGAAAGCGGGTAACAATGTTGCATCATGGGTAACATTCACAAAACGTATGCAGGGAATTTTTTTTTTACCTTTATATGCAATTGATTCAAACATAAAAAAACCCAGTGGCATATGTCATATATATATATGTTTGTTAAAAATGCACAGGTAATCTAGTTACATCTTATGTAAGCAATAGTGTCCATTTAAGTTGTTTTTTTGACTAAGACTATAGTGCATGCGGAAATGCTTTCCTTTATATGTAAAATAGTTATTATGTGGGTGTCCAACTTACTGTGTCCAATGCCACTATTGTTTCCTATATTAAGAAAAAAACAAGATGCAGTTTATGTGACTTTTAAAAGCATCTATTTTTTATTGAAGATTGAGAGTATTGCCCAAAAACCAATTTATAGAATGTAAACTAGAAACTGGTTGATGCATGTTTGCACATATTTGAAATTTGCCAAAACATTGACTATGCCAAGAAGCTCTGCCTGTGTGTGGATTAGGTAAAGATTATAGTAAACCCTTCTCAGAAAGGTTTATTTATGCAGCATAGCTAAAATAATAAAATATAATTTTGTTTTATCTGTAAAGTTAGGTCCACAAAATTCATGGTTCACTGCTTCCTCCAGGTGCACGCAGCCAAAAATAATTGTTACATTCAGTTACATTGTCAAGTTGATTTTTTTGAGGTGTCCTTGACTTTAGTGGGGACTCTACAATTGGACTAAGTAGGAACCTGATTTATCATTTGCAAATCTCTTCAGCTTCTGTCTGCTCTTGACAGTATGGGCATTGGTATGGATGAAATCTTTCTGGAAATTATGGGATTTATAATGCACTCCCAGAGCAGATACAAGAGAGGCTTTATGTTAATCTGCCATGATGGTTCAGACATGGCAAAAATGGCACAGGCAGGGTGTTTGGGGGAAAATATGGCACAGAGAGGCTCTTTGGTAAAGGATGGTAGAGATATGCTGTTTGGAGGGCACAGATGGCACAGGCAGGCTGTTTCGGGGCAAAGATAGTTCATTGCTATTATATAAAAAGTTACAAAATCAATGGGATCCTGAAATGCAGCTACTCCATATGCCTCACTTCAGGTCAGAATCGGCGGTTT
Organism: Pelodytes ibericus; assembly: GCA_036172795.1. Classification (NCBI taxonomy): domain Eukaryota; kingdom Metazoa; phylum Chordata; class Amphibia; order Anura; family Pelodytidae; genus Pelodytes; species Pelodytes ibericus. The sequence continues at coordinate 208,578,471 of CM069857.1, read as the reverse complement.
GGAAACTGAAGCATCGAAGGCTGATCATGGGCATTTTTACTATGAAAACCATAGGTTTTTGGCTATCCAAATTCAGCTTACATAGCCGTATTTCGGCATTTCAATTCACCTTCCCTGACCGCCATATACTACAATTTATCTATCCCACTGGCCCGCAGACACCGTTGAAAATAATTTAATAATACATGCGGCCGCTGCCTAAAAGGCCCTCAGACCCCTTATAATTAATTAAAATTAGTCAAATATAACTTTTCCATACTTACCACGGTCCACCTCTACCTTGCCCAGATAGGGGGAGACAATTCACTTGAAAAAGAAAATCATCCTTTGGGTGCTAGGAGGGTGGGAAGTGAAAATCACTGCTCACCCCCATGACACACAAAGGTTGGGCTATGAATAAAATAACTACCTGTTCCTGAAGTCCGGTGCTGATCCACAACGCCTTCCAGTCCTCATCTTCGGCCCAGGGAAAAAATAAAAAGTAATCCACCTATCCTAACAAAGGAAATCACACTATCAAATATTTTACAATACAGTCAGCAAGCCAAAGGTCTTTTTTTCTTAAAATGGAATCCCCACTCTCAGAGCAGGGATTTCATTTAGCATCAGTCCTCTGTTGAGGATCGATGCTTAGGAGAGGGACTTGTGCAATTTTTTTTTAGTATGTAGATTACTTTTTTTTTTTTTGGTGGCGCCTTTCCCTGGGCCGAAGATAAGTACTCGAGGGCGATGCAGATTATACACGGGATGGGCAGTGATTTATATTAGGGTCTGAGGGCGTATCCACAGCCCCTAGACCCTGTAGGATTGCCTATTGGCAGAAACAGCTCAGTGATTTCTAAAGTGTATTGTATTAAACAATAAATCAATTATAGTAATACACCTTCACGTTTTGATTTACACCAGATACTTCATTTTGGTGGTGTATAAGATGAGTACTTATTTATATTTTATAATATGTCATTTTTAAAAAATATGTACTAAAAAGGATGGTCTGTCACTGGCAGGGAGTAACAGTTGGCAAACTGATCGTTATGCATGCTTCACAATTAAGCATAGAGGCTGCCAGTAACAGGAAACTAATGGTATGTGTATTAATGTAAATACATACAAATTTATCCCCACAGTAGAGCCATTGTCAGGGCTGACCTCAGGGGATGACGAGCAACATACCTGTCAGGGGCCTGCCAGTCCTGCTTGGGGCCTCTTAAAATAAAATAAATAAAAAAGCTTGCTGGCAGAGGAGCTGGCTTAGAAGATCAAAAAATCTCCTTTTTATAGCCTGTCTGTGTGCAAGCAGGCAGCTTTTGATGTATGTGCACTGGACAGGTGCACAGACACCCTCCCATGCTGCCTCTAGCTCTCCCCTCTCGTATCTGAGGTCAGAGTGTTGGGGATCACATGACCTACAGCAGCTCAGACTTCTGACCATGCGGGTATTGCTAGAGGCAACATGGTGGGATATATGTGTGCCTAGACAGGTTATAGACATCCAGCTGCCTACCACTAGACACCAGGGAGCTGTGGGTGCCTGCTGGGCTAAATCCTGGGTGTGCAATGTGGGCGATAGGGCATGTCCTGGTCGTGCAGTGTGATTGGTGGAACATACCTTGGGTGTGCAATTTTGGAGATGGAGCATGTCCTGGGGTGTTGGGGTACGCTGCATAGACCCTGGCTTGTTAGAACGAATTGCATCTACACTATCTGTCCAGAACTTGGCTAATTATACAGTCCAGATCCACCTTCTATCTTATTACACTGAACTTTGATGGTGGCCATCAAGTTGTCCGCCCTAAATAGCTCCCAACACGAGCCTGACATGGGGCATTTCCTTGGGGCTAGGGTATGAACACAGTGTTCCTTAGGTGTAAACTACATGATTTGGCAATGCACTGACATGGGGCCAAATAAGAGAACCAACAGAGAAACCCTTAAATGCATGTCCTGGGTCTGCAGTGTTGATGCTGGGGCATGTCCCTGTTGTGCAATGTGGGTGTTGGGTCATGTCCTGGGTATTCAATATGGGTCATGAGGTAGGTCCTGGGTGTGCAGTGTATGTCCTGGGGTGTGGGGATAAGTCCTTGGTCTGCACTATGGGTGCTGAGGCATGTCCTGGGTGTGCAATGTGGGTACTTGGGCAAGTTCCTGGTCTACAATGTGGGTGCTGGAGCATGTCCTGTGTGTGCAATATGGGTGCTGGAGCATGTCCTTTGTGTGTAATGCAGGTGCTGGGGAAAGTTCTGGGTCTGCAATGTGGGTGCTGGGGCATGTCCTGGGTATGCAATATGGGTGGTGGGTCATGAGCTTGGTGCTCAATGTGGGTGATGGGTCATGAGCTTAGTGCACTTTGTGGGTGATGGGACATGTCCTGGGTGTGCAATGTGGGTGTGGAGAATGTCCAGTTGGTGCTAGGGCAAGTCCTGAGTGTCCAGTGTGGGTGCTGGGGCATGCCCTGGGTGTACAAGGGGTATGCTATGGCAAGGAATGTGGGGTCAATATTTAAAGTAGAATTAGAATGAGGGAGATGGTGGCCCACACAATTTGTTCTGAAGGGGGCCCCACAGTTTCTTATGGCACCCATGGCCATTGTCCGTTTCCGTCTATAACAAGGCTGTAACCAGTAACATGGTAATGAGCTACACTGCATGTTTACCCAGTACCAGTGGCGTAGCGTGGGTTGTCAGCACCCGGGGCAAGGCAAGTAATTTGCGCCCCCTAACCCGTGGATTTTAGCACTCGAGTCTCTTCTACTAGATTAGTTAAAGAAACCCTTACCCCCCAAGCACATGTATTGTTTGTTATGAAAATACTTATGTAATTAAAGTAAAATGCATCTAAATACAAGTTTATTTTCCAACACTTTATTGAGTGCGAACATGCATTACACACATTCTCCACATTTTCAGCAGGTCTATGAATACAAATATACACATGTAGTAACCTAGCATGGGCCATGCTATTATATGTCGTCTCACAACCATCGTAAACGACAAACAATATCAAGAACAAAAACTAAACATCAAAATGGAACCATACCCTGGAGATGATCCAAGACTGGGCTAGATGGAGCCAACTTCCTCAATCCTGTACCTCTAATGTTACCCCCCCCCCCCCCCCCCCACACACACACACATATGCCATAATTGTTGTGCCATTCAGATGCCAGTAATATTGTAACTTTCGGATGCCAGTAATATTGTGCCAGTCAGAGCCCAGTAATAATGTGCCAGTCAGATACCAGTAATATTGTGCCAGTCAGATACCAATAATATTGTGCCAGTCAGATACCAGGAATATTGTGCCTGTCAGAGCCCAGGAATATTGTGCCTGTCAGAGCCCAGGAATATGGTGCCTGTCAGATGCCTGTAATATTATGCCAGTCAGATGCCTGTAATAGTGTGCAGTCAGAGGCCAGGAATATTGTGCCAGTCAGATGCCTGTAATATTGTGCCAGTCAGATGCCTGTAATATTATGCCAGTCAGATGCCTGTAATATTATGCCAGTCAGATGCTTGTAATAGTGTGCCAGTCAGAGGCCAGGAATATTGTGCCAGTCAGAGGCCTGTAATATTGTGCCAGTCAGATGCCTGTAATATTATGCCAGTCAGATGCCTGTAATATTGTGCCAATCAGATACCCAGTAATATAGTGCCAGTCAGATACCCAGTAATATTGTGCCAATCAGATGCCCAGTAATATTGTGCCAATCAGATACCCAGTAATATAGTGCCATTCAGATACCCAGTAATATTGTGCCAATCAGATACCCAGTAATATAGTGCCAGTCAGATACCCAGTAATATTGTGCCAATCAGATGCCCAGTAATATTGTGCCAATCAGATACCCAGTAATATAGTGCCATTCAGATACCCAGTAATATAGTGCCAATCAGATACCCAGTAATATTGTGCCAATCAGATACCCAGTAATATAGTGCCAATCAGATGCCCAGTAATATAGTGCCAATCAGATGCCAAGTAATATAGTGCCAATCAGATGCCCAGTAATATTGTGCCAATCAGATACCCAGTAATATTGTGCCAATCAGATGCCCAGTAATATTGTGCCAATCAGATACCCAGTAATATAGTGCCAATCAGATACCCAGTAATATTGTGCCAATCAGATGCCCAGTAATATAGTGCCAATCAGATACCCAGTAATATTGTGCCAATCAGATGCCCAGTAATATAGTGCCAATCAGATACCCAGTAATATTGTGCCAATCAGATACCCAGTAATATAGTGCCAGTCAGATACCAGGAATATTGTGCCAGCTAGCCCCCCCCCCCCCCCCCCCGTACTTACATGAAGCGGCTCCGTGTCCCCCGCCGGATGTCTCCTCCGTGCAGTCTTCCCTCTTGCACGGAGGAGGGAAGTAGACACCGGATGTGACGCGAACTCACATCCGGCGTCAGTTTTTTTTTTTTTTTTTTTCCGGCCGTCGCATCCATCGGATGCGGCTTGCCGGAAAAAAGCGTTCACAAGCGCAATGCGCTGTGAACGCGGCAGCAGGGGCTGGGGGCCCACGGGACAGCTGCCTTGGGGCCCCCCAGGAGTAAATGGGCCCAGGGCAGCTGCCCCGTTTGCCCCGCGTTAAAGACGGCCCTAGTGCGCCCCCCCAGATATTGCGCCCGGTGCGGCCGGCCCCCCCTGCACCCCCCACGCTACGCCACTGTCAGCAACATCTCCTGAGTACAGGGATACCACCCATGCATAGGTTTGTTGGTTTGTTTTGGGGCTAAAAGGCCACATTTAGGGGGTGCGCATTTTGGTTTTCCAACTTGGAATTCTGACATGCAGAAAACTTGCGCCCATGTCCCATTTGGGATATTTTTGAAGCCAGAAAGTGTATTCTACCCCACGAAGCCATATATTTTTGAAAACTAGACACCCTAGGGTATTTCAACTGGTAGTATTTTAACACTTTCCATGCACTAATTATACTACCAGCCTATGTCAATGTTTTGGGTAGTAATTGTTTTTCACATACATTGTACTTTGGACATGAATTCACAGATCCTGTTATATGTCAGTGCCAAACAACACCTCAATATGTGTTCAGCAACATCTCCCGAGTACAGGGATACCACCCATGTATAGGTTGGTTAGGTTATTCGGGGATTAAAAAGCCACATTTGAGAAGTGCGCTTTTCTGGTTTTCCAACTTGGAATTCCCCATTTGGGACATTTTTGAAGCCAAAAAGTGTATTATACCCCACAAAGCCATATATTTTTAAAAACTAGAAACCCTATGGTATTTCAAATGGTAGTATTTTAACACTTTCCATGCACTAATTCTACCACCAGCCTTTGTCAAATTTTAGGTTAGTAATTTTTTAATGTTTTGTTTCCACATACATTGTACTTCGAGCATGAATTCACAGATCCTGTTATGTGTCAGTGCAAAACAACACCCCAATATGTGTTCAGCAACATCTCCTGAGTACAGGGATACCACCCATGCATAGGTTTGTTGGTTTTTTGGGGGGCTAAAAGGCCACGTTTAGGGGGGGTGCATTTCCAACTTGGAATTTTGATTTGTAGTCAGCCTGCGCCCATGTTCCATTTGGGACACTTTTGAAGCCTGTCAAAGTATTTTACCCCATCAAACCATATATTTTGGAAAACTAGACGTCCTAGGGTATTTAAAATTGTGGTATTTTAACACTTTCCAAGTGCTAATTCTACCACCAACCTATGTCAAAGGGTTGGGATGTCATTTTTTCCCCACACACATTGTAGTTCAGGCAGGAATTTTCAGATTCTGGTATTTGCCACTGCCAACCAACACCTCAATATGTGTTCAGCAACATCTCCTGAGTACAGGGATACCCCCCATGCATAGGTTTGTTTTGGGGCTAGAAGGCCACATTTAAGGGGTGCGCAATTCCAACCTGGAATTTTGACATGTAGTCAGCCTGCGCCCATGTTCCATTTGGAACATTTTTTAAGCCATCCAATTAATTTTACCCCATCAAACCATATATTTTTGGAAAATAGACATCCTAAGGTGTTTCAAATGGTGGTATTTTAATACTGTATATGTACTAATTCTACCACTAGCCTTTGTAAAAGTTTGTGGTAGTACTTTTTTGGGAGTTTTTTTCCCACATGCATTGTAATTCAGGCATGAATTCACAGATTCTGGTATATGTCACTGCCAAACAACAACCCAATATGTGTTCAGCAACATCTCCCGAGTACAGGGATAGCGCCCATGCATAGGTTTGTTGGTTTGTTTTTTGGCTAGAAGGCAACATTTGTGAGATGCGCATCTCAAAATTCCAACTTGGAATTTTGACATGTAGTCAACCTGCGTCTGTGTCCTATATGGGATATACCTTTGAAGCCAGCCAATGTAATTTACCCCCACCAAACCATATATCTTTTAACGGTAGACACCCATCACTACTTGTGGCAAGGGCTCAGCAGCCACCGATACATCACTAGATGATGTATCAGAAAGCTGACCAGGGTCAAAATCGAACCCTGAGTCCGCGGCCTCGGAATCAGTGCGTAAGCAGTGATCTCGAGCAAAGAAGGGGTTAATAGCTCTTAGAAGAGCCTATCTAGTACTGTAATCAGTGCTGTATTTACCGCGAGGCATCCTAGGCGGATGCCTATGGCGGCAAATTTTGGGGGGCGGCAGCACTGGAAAAAAATAAAATAAAAAAAAAAAAAAAACCCCACCGCGCTTGCAGGCAGAGACGGAGGTGAGAGGGGATCGCAAGATCCCCCCTCACCAACGCTCTGCCTGCCAGGCTGCACGGGGAGCCGAACAGGCAGCACAGAGAAACCTCCGTGCTGCCTGTTCGGCTCCCCGTGCAGTGTGCCGACACGGAAGTGCCGACAGGTCACGTGACGGGCGCGCTGACGTCATACGCGCGCCTGGTCACGTGACCTGTCGGCACAATCGCCGGGAAGCCGAACAGGCAGCATGGAGGGACCATGCTGCCTGCCTGCCAGGGAAAGGTAAGTGCTGATGGGAGACTGTGTGTGTGTGTGTGTGTGTGTGTGTGACTGAGTGTGATGGGAGTCAGAGTGTGTGTGATGGGAGACAGTGTGTGTGACTGAGTGTGATGGGAGTCAGAGTGTGTGTGATTGGAGACAGTGTGTGTGAATGAGTGTGATGGGAGTCAGAGTGTGTGTGATTGGAGACAGTGTGTGTGAATGAGTGTGATGGGAGTCAGAGTGTGTGTGATGGGAGACTGTGTGTGTGTGTGTGTGTGTGTGTGACTGAGTGTGATGGGAATCAGAGTGTGTGTGATTGGAGACAGTGTGTGTGACTGAGTGTGATGGGAGTCAGAGTGTGTGTGATTGGAGACAGTGTGTGTGACTGAGTGTGATGGGAGACAGTGTGTGTGACTGAGTGTGATGGGAGTCAGAGTGTGTGTGATTGGAGACAGTGTGTGTGACTGAGTGTGATGGGAGTCAGAGTGTGTGTGATGGGAAACAGTGTGTGTGACTGAGCGTGATGGGAGACTGTGTGTGACTGAGTGTGATGGGAGTCAGAGTGTGTGTGATGGGAGACAGTGTGTGTGACCTGTGTGTGATGGGAGACAGTGTGTGTGACTGAGTGTGATGGGAGTCAGAGTGTGTGTGATGGGAGACAGTGTGTGTGACTGAGTGTGATGGAAGTCAGAGTGTGCGTGATGGGAGTAGGAGTGTGTGACTGAGTGTGATGGGAGTAGGAGTGTGTGACTGAGTGTGATGGGAGTGTAAGCTTGATGTGAGTCTGAATGATGGGGCATGTCTTAGGTGTGTAACGTGGGTGTGCAGCTTGGGTAGGGGGGTGCCCAGATTTTGTCTGCCTAGGGCAGCACAAAATCAAGATACACCACTGACTGTAATACATTACAGTACAAAGAAATTAATCCATAAAACAGTGCAGACAGCAAAACATACTGTTGTTGTGCAAGATTACTGCTTATACAGTGATTAATGGCAGGGAAGGGGTTAATACACAGTGAAAGACTTTCATAAAACCAGACAATTTTATAAAATGTTATTTTATATCACTAATACTGATCTGTCTCTTTCCGTCCAAAAAAATGTAAGTGAGGAGAGGGAGGCAGATCAATATTTGTGAATATTGATCCGACCAATTTTGATCTGACCAGGGCGAATGGTGAGCTTAATTGAGAAATCACCAAACCGCCTTTGCCACTAATTCGCTGTTACTGATTGCTATGCAGACAGATAAAAATTGCTTTGACGTCAATATCATTGCGTAAGCAGTGATCGACGGCAAAGAAGGGGTTAATAACTCTTAGAAGAACCTTTGTAGTACTGGAATAAATTACAGTACAAAAAAAATGAACCCCTAAAAAATGCACAAACAGCAAAAATAAATGCGCGGATGTGCACGATCACTACTTACGCAAGATCAGTGGCAGGGAAGGGGTTAAACGCAGGGAATTGCTTTAATACATTTGTTTTATTGTTTTATTATTTGTGTGTTGTGTATTTATTATTTTTTTGTACTTTTACTTACTTTTATAACTTTGATCTGTCTCTCTCCCTCACTAAAAAAAAATGTGAGGAGAGGGAGGCAGATCATAACTGGTCAGATCAATATAGGGTTAATATTGATCTGACAAGTCAGTGGGGATGCTCATCAGATGCCTGGCAGTCACTGATTGCCTCTGTGAAGAGGCAATCGTGTGGCAGCCAGAGAGCACAGGAAGCAGGTACTTCCTGCCTCCTGTGCTCTTGTCCTTAGAAGGGCAGCGCCATCTTGGTCACACAGTGAGGCAATCAGAAACACTTACTGAGCATAGGAAGAAAATTCGCTTCCTATGCTCGTTTTTTAATGCCCGTCGTTTTAAAGGCACTGTGCCTTTAAAACTGGCATTTCAGTCGCTCTCCGGAGCAGGCATTTTTTTCAGTATTGAACGATGCTTCCACACGGAAGCATCGTTTCAATACTGCTTGAGCACTGAAAGCGGAAAAACTCTGCTCGTTTTGACACAGGACGTTGCCAAGGGGTTAATAAAATATTTTTTTTGTTCTTGTACTTTGGTGTGCCGCTTCAATTTTACTATGCATTTGGGGTACTACTTTTTAGCTGGCAACTGTCCAATTATTTTTGCTTGATAATACAGGTGCCTGTGCCATTATTGATTGCTAAGTTTAAGTTTTCTACAAGTATTTCTCAACAGCTTTCTCTGCACATGTCCTCCAACCCCATGTAACATAAGCCTGTGCATTACATTTATACATATGCAAATCACACCCACGTATCATCTGTAGTTTACTCTTTACTATAAGAATGATACATGACAAATGTAAACTTGTGGCAGTGTTGGGATTATTGTGGCAATGTTTCAGAGTGTTAATAAAAAAAATGTGATGAAAATGACTGCATGAGACTGAAACCGTGATTCCTATTAATGTTGAGTGCTAACCTTACTTATACCTGCCCTGCAGGGCTGGCCCAAGACATTGTGCTGCCTGGGGCGAAGAATTAAATGCTGCACCCCCCCCCCCCCCCCCCCCGCTATAAATCACATTTTAAATAGTTTTATTAAATAGAAAAACAGACAGACATGAGTTTGGTCACATAGCTTTATATAAAATATTGTAAATAAATGCCAGAATTTTGTCATTCAATATGCCAGCATTTAACTCCTCAATATGCCAGTATGATTTTGCCAATTAATATGCCAGTATTATTTAGCCATTTAATATGCCAGTATGATTTAGCCATTTAATATGCCATTATGATTTAGCCAATCAATATGCCAGTATAATTTTGCCCCTCAATATGCCAGATTTAGCCATTTAATATGCTAGGATTTTGCCCGCTCATTATGCCAGATTTAGCCATTTAATATGCCAGGATTTTGCTCGTTTTACACCACCCTCCTCCCCCCCTTTCCCAGTACTTACCTCCTGCACGGTATGACGCTGAGCGGCCAAAATATCGTTTATTGAGGCGGCAATGTGCCGCCTCTGCAAAAGTACCGCATGGGGCATTGACCCCATTGTAGGGCCGGCCCTGCTGCGGATGCCTAGGGCGGCAAATTTTTTTGCCGCCCCCCAGCACTGAAAAAAAAAAAAAAAGACCGCGCTTGCAGGCAGAGACGGAGGTGAGAGGGGATCGGAAGATCAAATTAGCAGGGGCATATTAAATGGCAAATAACACTGGCATATTATTGGGCAAATTGGCAGGGGCACATTAAATGGCAAATAACACTGGCATATTATTGGGCAAATTGGCAGGAGAACATTAAATGGCAAATAACACTGGCATATTATTGGGCAAATTGGCAGGGGCACATTACATGGCAAATAACACTGGCATATTATTGGGCAAATTGGCAGGGGCACATTAAATGGCAAATAACACTGTCATATTATTGGGCAAATTGGCAGGGACACATTAAATGGCAAATAACTGGCATTTTATTGGGAAAATTAGCAGGGGCATAATAAATGGCAAGTAACACTGGCATATTATTGGGCAAATTAGCAGGGGCACATTTATTGGCAAATAACACTGGCATATTATTGGGCAAATTGGCAGGGGCATATTAAATGGCAAATAACACTGGCATATTATTGGGCAAATTGGCAGGGGCATATTAAATGGCAAATAACACTGGCATATTATTGGGCAAATTGGCAGGGGCATATTAAATGGCAAATAACACTGGCATATTATTGGGCAAATTGGCTGCCGGACATAAGATGGCAAATAACACTGGCATATTATTGGGCAAATTAGCAGGGGCATATTAAATGGCAAATAACACTGGCATATTGTTGGGCAAATTGGCAGGGGAACATTAAATGGCAAATAACACTGGCATATTATTGAACAATAAATTGTACAAATGAAATTCCTACCACCATCCTGTATGTTGAATACTCATGTGAGGTATTGGTTACAACTGCTATAATTACAGTCCCAAGGGTTATAATTATTTAAATTCCAATAGTATTTCTGATCAAACTCTATAAGAAACATGGATGATCACCTTAGCTAGCTCTTTATCTTCCTGTTACACTTTATGTCCACAACCCCAGTCACTGGTTTCAATTGACCTTCTGACACATATATGTATACATTATTAGTCTCGAATGCTTTACACTCAGAATTTTTAAAAGCGGATTACTGGGATTATGGTACGAATCCCTGATTTTGTATTACATGTATAATGTTTACATACTACAGCATTTAAAACATGGATAAATTAAGGCAGCCTTCTTCACAAAATGTACATTTTTTGAGTGGTTGCCCTTGAAACTTTAAACTATTTCCTTATTATATAGTTTGCAATTGGTATTCAGTATCAGTGACAAAAAGCGTATTTGTTTACCTTCAATTATAACCTGATATTGCACTTCTTAAATTTCTAGCATAACATACTGCCCATAAGTACATTTACCTTGAAACTGCACTGTCAACTGAAAATGTCCTTAAAGGGAAAGTCTAGTCCCCAAACTCACTATGGTGCAAGACGAAGATTGCTGCTTGTATAGTGCACAGGCTTTTCCCTAGTGTGATTTAATGCAGGCATTCTGCATAAATCCAATTCTTACTATTTTACTCAAGCCCCTCTCCCTGTGATTAGTGCTGCAGCACTATAATATATATCATAGCGGTTGTGTCATCGTGGGGGCTTTGAGCACCTGACAATTCATCGCTGTCAGGCAATCCATCGCTGCAGGTTAGTTTTAGGGAGTGCAGGTTAGTTTTAGGGTTCATTTAGGGTTAGTGTAAGGGTGTTAGGGTTAATATTAAGTTGTTAGGGTTAGTGGTTAGTTTGGGGTTAGTACTGAGGATTGGATTTCTGGGTTAGTTTGAGACTTAGTGTTTTGGTTTGTACTTTTAAAGTAAGAGGGGGTTATTTTATTAGGGTGGTTACTATTTTGCACTGACAGTTCAGTTTGGAGACAGCCTCCCTGAACTGTCAGCACTCTAACTTCTGTGGCAAATTTTTTTGCCGCCCCCCAGCACTGAAAAAAAAAAAAAAAGACCGTGCTTGCAGGCAGAGACGGAGGTGAGAGGGGATCAGAAGATCAAATTAGCAGGGGCATATTAAATGGCAAATAACACTGGCATATTATTGGGCAAATTGGCAGGGGAACATTAAATGGCAAATAACACTGGCATATTATTGGGCAAATAACACTGGCATATTATTGGGCAAATTTGCAGGGGCACATTAAATGGCAAATAACACTGGCATATTATTGGGCAAATTGGCAGGGGCACATTAAATGGCAAATAACACTGGCATATTATTGGGCAAATTGGCAGGGGCACATTAAATGGCAAATAACTGGCATTTTATTGGGAAAATTAGCAGGGGCATATTAAATGGCAAATAACACTGGCATATTATTGGGCAAATTGGCTGGGGCTTATTAATGGCAAATAACACTGGCATATTATTGGGCAAATAACACTGGCATATTATTGGGCAAATTTGCAGGGGCACATTAAATGGCAAATAACACTGGCATATTATTGGGCAAATTGGCTGGGGCATATTAAATGGCAAATAACACTGGCATATTATTGGGCAAATTGGCAGGGGCACATTAAATGGCAAATAACACTGGCATATTATTGGGCAAATTGGCAGGGGCACATTAAATGGCAAATAACTGGCATTTTATTGGGAAAATTAGCAGGGGCATATTAAATGGCAAGTAACACTGGCATATTATTGGGCAAATTAGCAGGGGCACATTTATTGGCAAATAACACTGGCATATTATTGGGCAAATTGGCTGGGGCATATTAAATGGCAAATAACACTGGCATATTGTTGGGCAAATTGTCAGGGGCATATTAAATGGCAAATAACACTGGCATATTATTGGGCAAATTGGCTGGGGCATATTAAATGGCAAATAACACTGGCATATTGTTGGGCAAATTGTCAGGGGCATATTAAATGGCAAATAACACTGGCATATTATTGGGCAAATAACACTGGCATATTATTGGGCAAATTTGCAGGGGCACATTAAATGGCAAATAACACTGGCATATTATTGGGCAAATTGGCAGGGGCACATTAAATGGCAAATAACACTGGCATATTATTGGGCAAATTGGCAGGGGCACATTAAATGGCAAATAACTGGCATTTTATTGGGAAAATTAGCAGGGGCATATTAAATGGCAAATAACACTGGCATATTATTGGGCAAATTGGCTGGGGCTTATTAATGGCAAATAACACTGGCATATTATTGGGCAAATAACACTGGCATATTATTGGGCAAATTTGCAGGGGCACATTAAATGGCAAATAACACTGGCATATTATTGGGCAAATTGGCTGGGGCATATTAAATGGCAAATAACACTGGCATATTATTGGGCAAATTGGCAGGGGCACATTAAATGGCAAATAACACTGGCATATTATTGGGCAAATTGGCAGGGGCACATTAAATGGCAAATAACTGGCATTTTATTGGGAAAATTAGCAGGGGCATATTAAATGGCAAGTAACACTGGCATATTATTGGGCAAATTAGCAGGGGCACATTTATTGGCAAATAACACTGGCATATTATTGGGCAAATTGGCTGGGGCATATTAAATGGCAAATAACACTGGCATATTGTTGGGCAAATTGTCAGGGGCATATTAAATGGCAAATAACACTGGCATATTATTGGGCAAATTGGCTGCGGGATATAACATGGCAAATAACACTGGCATATTATTGGGCAAATTAGCAGGGGCATATTAAATGGTAAATAACACTGGCATATTATTGGGCAAATTGGCTGGGGCTTATTAATGGCAAATAACACTAACATATTATTGGGCAAATTGGCAGGGGCATATTAAATGGCAAATAATACGGGCTTAATATTTGGCAAATTGGCTGGGGAATATTACCGGTAAATGGCAGAATAACACTGGCATATTATTGGGCAAATTGGCTGCGGGATATAACATAGCAAATAACACTGGCATATTATTGGCCAAATTGGCTGGGGAATATTAATGGCAAATTATACTGGCATAATATTGGGCAAATTGGCAGGGGCTGATTAAATGGCAAATACTGGCAAATTATTGAGGAAATTGGCTGTTACTTATTAATGGCAAATAATACTTGCATATTATTGGGCAAATTGGCTGAGGCATATTAATGGAAAATGATATTAGCATATTATTGGGCAAATTAGCTGGGGAATATTATGGGCAAATAATATTGGCAATGTGTATATAATGGGGTGATGGAGGCATGTAAATGGGGTGATGGGGCATGTCCTTGGTGTGCAACGTGGGTTATGGGTCATGTTGTGGGTGTGCATCGTGTGTAGGGGGGGGGGGGTGCCCTAAATTTGTCAGCCTAGGGCAGCACAAAACCAAGATACACCACTGTGCACTACACGAGAAGAAGGTTGTTTAGAATATAATAAATGAACATTAAATTCTACAAATGAAATTCCTACCACCATCCTGTATGTTGAATACTCATGTGAGGTATTGGTTACAACTGCTATAATTACAGTCCCAAGGGTTATAATTATTTAAATTCCAATAGTATTTCTGATCAAACTCTATAAGAAACATGGATGATCACCTTAGCTAGCTCTTTATCTTCCTGTTACACTTTATGTCCACAACCCCAGTCACTGGTTTCAATTGACATTCTGACACAAATATGTATACATTATTAGTCTCGAATGCTTTACACTCAGAATTTTTAAAAGCAGATTACTGGGATTATGGTACGAATCCCTGATTTTGTATTACATGTATAATGTTTACATACTACAGCATTTAAAACATGGATAAATTAAGGCAGCCTTCTTCACAAAATGTAAATTTTTTGAGAGGTTGCCCTTGAAACTTTAAACTATTTCCTTATAATATAGTTTGCAATTGGTATTCAGGATCAGTGACAAAAAGCGTATTTGTTTACCTTCAATTATAACCTGATATTGCACTTCTTAAATTTCTAGCATAACATACTGCCCATAAGTACATTTACCTTGAAACTGCACTGTCAACTGAAAATGTCCTTAAAGGGACAGTCTAGTCCCCAAACTCACTATGGTGCAAGACGAAGATTGCTGCTTGTATAGTGCACAGGCTTTTCCCTAGTGTGATTTAATGCAGGCATTCTGCATTAATCCAATACTTACTATTTTACTCAAGCCCCTCTCCCTGTGATTAGTGCTGCAGCACTATGACATATATCATAGCGGTCGTGTCATCGTGGGGGCTTTGAGCACCTGACAATTCATCGCTGTCAGGCAATCCATCGCTGCAGGTTAGTTTTAGGGAGTGCAGGTTAGTTTTAGGGTTCATTTAGGGTTAGTGTAAGGGTGTTAGGGTTAATATTAAGTTGTTAGGGTTAGTGGTTAGTTTTGGGGTTAGTACTGAGGATTGGATTTCTGGGTTAGTTTGAGACTTAGTGTTTTGGTTTGTACTTTTAAAGTAAGAGGGGGTTATTTTATTAGGGTGGTTACTATTTTGCACTGACAGTTCAGTTTCGAGACAGCCTCCCTGAACTGTCAGCACTCTAACTTCTGTGGTGAGCTGGCCGCGAGCAAGTGTCGTAGACTCTGGGGGCATAATATACAAGGATAAATACCACAATTTCCCTTGTAAAGTTACATTATCACATTAGACAATCTTTTATGGATCTATTATTTCATGGGTAAATTTATAAATACATATACCGTAATTTGCTCGAATAAAGACGACCCTGATTATAAGAAGACAGCTGTCCGTCATAACAGACAGAAGTGCCGGGCAGCAGCGGTGGATGTCTGCACCTTTTCTTATATTCGAGCAAATACGGTAAATGGATATTACATTTGTCATACAGAAGCATTTATATGTTAACTACATGAATTAAACTTATGGAATGCGTGTTCATGAATGCTGCAGTATTGTGATGATCAGATGTACATTCTGGACCTTGAAAATCCTCTTTGTAACAAGTATTTTTATTGCTTTCTGTAGGTAATTCCTGTAATAAAGAACACAAGGCAGATTAATTTAAATTTCCACTTTGTAATCAAAATGGATTTAACTGAGCATGTGATCCTCTACATTGGCACATTGAGAGCCTTTTAAATCTGTTTGTCACTAAAGCCATATTTATTACGCCTATAATTTGGTTACTACTTACACTGTGCTGTGGCTAAAGTGTTCACTAACTGAAGGTTGAGTTGGACATACTGATCTTTGCTGGTCACCACAGTTCACTTTTTAGTGAATACACCCCTGAGACTAAGTGCTCTACATTGTAAAAGAACATGTATTTAAGCCACTGAATTCAGGCCCAGGAATGTTTTACTTGTGTTGGAAGTAAAATCTGGAAATGATTCACTCTGGAACAAAAAAAAACCTGTTTCAAGCAACCAGCATAGAGAAAACATGTTTTTTATAGTTATAAATCTAAAACAAAGCTTCCACTATTATCATTGGGCATCTGTAAATGTCAATATCCAATGGAATACATTTTTTTAACATAAAATGCAAACATAAAAACTAACATGTCCATGAAATATAGACAAAGGGCATATATACAGTCACAAGATGAAAATTCAAACATGAACACAAGGTGGCAGTAGAAGACAGTAATACGGGGTGCAGCAATACAGAAGCTGACAATAACTCTTTAGGGACCAGGTATTTTCTGGGTGATTTTTCAATTTTTAATATGTGGTTGTTGAAACGTAATTTTCCTCCCTGTCATTTAACGCACCCATACAAGTTATATGTTGTTTTTTAAAGGACAGTTAGAGCTTTCTTCTATACATAAAAATAATCAACAATTTAGTATTAAAAAATACCTATAAAAGGGGAAAATGTGGGGGGGAACTCCCCCCCCTCCATTATTTTCCCAGTAATAATCTACACAACTAGTGCAACACTAACCCACTTATCCCAACTAATTAACTAACCAATAAAATAAAAATATAGGTTCCCAAACCCCCCCCCCCAACAAAAAACCCAGAGCTATAAGAATCAGAACAGGACAGAGGTTAACTGTAATGAAATTAATATAGTACAATAATATTTATTTATTTAAAAAAACTTTAAAATTGAAAAAATAAAATTGAAAAAACAAAACAAAATGAGGGCCATAAAGAAAGAAGGAAACTGATCACAGTAAGAAACTGTGATCAGCAAGGAAAGGGTTAACTTTTTTCACAAAGCACAGGGAGTGAATTAGAGACAAAGTCAATTTGTGAACACATTGACTTTGCCATCTAATTTGCATGTTATATCGCGATCACATGCCCGGCAGAGTCCTGGACCTTTTTCAGATGTCCAGAGTAATCTCAACATCTATCATTGCAGATATGTACAGTTTACTCTCATTTTGATCATAGCTGATCTAGATCCTACATATCTATAGGGAGGTTTTTGGCAGGTCCCTCCAAGAAACCCTGTCATGGTGAATCTCCAGATCCATTTTGTGACAGCCCTCCTTCCATCACCACATTACATGCCCCATCACCCCATTACATGCACCCATTACCCCTATTACATGCCTACAGCACCCCCGTTACATGCCCCCATCAGCCCCAGGACTTACCCTAGGCAGTGCTGTGCTTTCCCTGTTGTCAGGCAGGTAGTGGCAGGCAGCATGGTGTCTGTGCGTTGCTGAGGGCCACAGAGAACCTACCATGCTGCCTGTTGGGCTCCCCGCATAGTTTGACGGTTGAGTGCCGACAAGTCACGTTATACGTAAGGGGCCCTGAAATTTCTGATGGCGGCCCTGCCTGTCGGCACTCACTCATTAAACTGCACAGGGATCTAAACAGGCAGCATTGCCATTGGCTCTGCCGGCAGGCAATTTGTTTTTTTAAAGTGGCAGTGTTTGCCGCCCCCCTCCCCAGGGCTGAAACACAGTCTGGAGCTTCACAGGCCATCCCAGCCCGAGGACACCACAATAAAACATTTAATGGGCTTGTGTGGTGGTGGGCGCCCTACAGACAGTGGGCCCTGGGCAAATGCCCACTTTGCCCATTGGTTAAAGCGACCCAGCTACCAGGGAATGATTTATGGTCACTGATTCAGCCTACATGCTGAATTATGGCAGAGAAGAATAGTGGTTGATTGTCAGAGGATGAAAAGGCATGTATTTTAAAAGTGCATGGCAACTTACTCTCAAACTAGGACCTCTAGCCTTTCCAAAAAAAGTTTAGTCAGGATTAGCATTATACAAGGGTGCATGCAACAAAAGCCCTATTCCATATGCACTGTTTTCATACATAAACCTATTGTGTTCCAACTCATTTCACTATGTGTTAGCTGCACAAGTGAGCTTTGATCCCTTGAAGTCATTCCTGATGGAGCTCTGCCCAATCCAGTGCAGTTACTTGGAATTCACTGTAAGGGAAAATAGAAAAAGAAGAATTTAAATTGGGAAAGAAATGGTATTAAACAAAATAAAGGGCTGCAAGGAAGTGGAACAAATCAAGAGACATAAACAAATGATAAATATAAAATACACTTTTACATATTTCATAACAAATACAATATAAAATCAAAGTGTAGTACTAAATGATATCTGCTCATTTTATGCTGTCATTGCAGCATTTCCAAAAGTATGTAAGGTATGTGGCTCAGTACCAGGGACAGCACTTAATCAAAGGTAAGAAAACAAAACAATAGGGTAGTATTCAAAAATCAACCTATTAACCTTTGGCACTCCAAGTATTGCGACTACACTTCCTTGACTGTATCAGCATCTCGCATAACATAACCCAAATCTATAGTTTCCGATCACTGCACTAAAGGCAGTGTGAGTTGGTATTGTCACTCCATTTAAATTCTGAGATATCAGTGTGCACCACGTTCGAAAACTATGGTGTAAACTCACAAAATACAGTTATTATCCTCATATATTATTTGTCGTCCTCGTGCCTTTGCGAGTCCATCCACCAACCGAAGACGAATTCTGGAATACTGTGTAAGATTCCCCGTATGGAGTTTTGTCTCCTGTTAGAGAATTGTCTCTTCCGTGTATCCGTAGCGTTTCTATCGCACCGCGGCGCATGCTGGGATTGGTAGTTTGCTGAATGTCAGTCAGTCTCCTTGCAATGGCTTCCTACTAGTAGGTAATGTCTGTTTTACCTCCTGTATATCCTGATAATGGTAAAACTTGACACAAGTAATGCCTTTCGGTGAAGTACTATGCTAAAATTGAATATTTATTCTGCATATTTTGAATACGGAACTACTATGTAGCATGTGTAATATGAATGTATAGGAATTGCAAACATTTAATGTGCACACGTTTTGGGGCATTTTTGAAAAAAAACAAAAAACATTTATATAAATTGATATTCTCTAAAGTCCTGCAGGAGTCCTGTCCTAATTTACAGAGATACCTGTATTTTAGCAGGTCGGATACAGGTCGCATGAAACTCTCTTTATGACTCATACAATTCAAAACAGGAACAATGCCAATCTTTGTTTGAATAACATTGTATCCACTGTGGATGTGTCAAAATATTCAGTGTTATTTATTTAGGCAGCAATGTTTGTATTTAAACTTGTAAAATGTGCTTTATTATTGGGTTGTTAGGATGTCTTAGTGCACACAGCTATTCTGAGGTGCAAATATCGTGTCCTTTTTTTTTTATCTCCTGAACAGGTTCACTGCTTATAAATGATCATTTGTCCGGACCTGCCCGTTAGTGTAGTGTATACCTTGACATTACTTCATCATTAGTGTGCAGCATACTGGACAACTCACTATTCAATAAGCAGAGATGGTATGATACAACTTCAGACAATGAAGCCAAAATATATATCTTTATTTATTAGTACAGGGCTCTATTCACAACTAGTGTGGTGAATTGACTACAAAGTTTGAAAATGTACGGTAATCCAAAATAGCTGTTGTCAAATGTTGACTTAAATAATGAATCCTAGTTATAAACCTACAACAACTCACAGCTC
This sequence comes from Pelodytes ibericus, assembly GCA_036172795.1. Taxonomy (NCBI): domain Eukaryota; kingdom Metazoa; phylum Chordata; class Amphibia; order Anura; family Pelodytidae; genus Pelodytes; species Pelodytes ibericus. Next base: position 208,558,549 of record CM069857.1, on the reverse strand, counting down.
AAATAGTAAAACCCACAGTTTTCAGGTCACTTGTTTGTACCTAATATAAAAATATAGCAGTTTTGGTTGTTGTTTCTTTATACCTATTGTTAATTAAAGCTTTGTGGTGACATTTTGTACATTATGTGAATTTGGTTCACCAATACCACATTTAAAAAATATATTCTGTTCTCAGACAATCAAGTGCTTATTGATTATTTTGTTTATATTGGCTTTTTTTTTTCTTTATATGCTTGAAACCATCCACCTTGTTTAGCATGGTGTTCTAAGAAGTACCTCTCTTTATAGATTTGACGGATATATATCTCCTGGACCTGTATTTCTTGCTGTATAAGCTATCTGGAAAAGAAATCCATTGGCGACTGTTGCATGACATGACATCTCCAGCGGTCAAGTGAACCATCATGATTGCTAGTACTGGCTCCAGTGGGCTTTGTGAGTAGCAAATGTTACTATTATTCATTTATTCAGTGCAGACATGTTAATCTTACGTTCAAGTGGCAGCTTGCAGATATTTGATGACAAAATAAAATAAAAAAATTGAAAAAAATTAACACGTTGTCCCTGCTTATAACAGAGTATGATATTCTGCTGAGGAAGAATGTGCAAATTCTTTAGTTTTTCACACTAACGTAATAGGTAATTGAAAGCAAGCATGCAGTGCCTATAGACTCTCTGTTTCTATGGATAAGTGTCTGGAGTAGGAACTTCATTATTGATGCTATGGATAAAAGTGCACATAACAAAGTGTTGGGAATTGATAAAACGTGTAAAATTGCTGAGATAAAATTTATAAAAACAATTGCAATTTTTTTTTTGTTTGAGATGCAATAGCAAATGTGCCAAAATGGATTTGGTGGTGGTTATCTGACACTTTTTAAGCATAAATCTTCCCTTTTTTTTTTTTTTTTTTATATTGGACTAATTGCACTAGCTCAACCTATACACATGGCACAAATGCCCAAAGTTTTGACGAGACATAGCACCCCTTTTGGTGTATTAGCATGTGCACTTTCTTTATACATCACCCCCGATGTATCAATATGGATTTCACCAGCTGCTCATACCCTTGTCATTTCACCTTCTAATCTGAAATTAGAAAAGGGCCTCTTAGCCCCACTTCCAGTTTTAATTCAGGCACGATTTCTTCAAGCCCAGTAAGCCAAATCATTCCAGAATGTAATCATCTATTGATTAATTTGCCACTGATACTTTGCTCATTAATTTGCCACTGATACTTTGCTCATTAACATGCTACAGCCTATTGCCCAATAAAAAAAAATCCCCCCTTCCCCAGTAGTTACCTGGATGCTGCTCCTCGGTTGTCTCCTGCGCAGTGTTCCTTCCTGCACGCACGCTGCATGCAGGAAATACAGATGCCAGAAACGCAGGCAGCGGGGGCCCACGGGGAAGCTGTTTTGTCCCCCAGGAATGAATAGGCCATGGACAGCTGCTTCTTTATCCCACACTTTTTTTTTTCTACCATTTTTTTTTTTTGAAGGACCCCCTGATGGCGACCCTGTCAGCACGAGCCTGCTTAAAATAAAACAAAGGCTTACCGTATATACTCGAGTATAAGCCGAGTTTTTCAGCACATTTTTTGTGCTGAAAAATGCCCCCCTTTGCTTATACTCGAATCGGTGTGTGGGGGAAAAAAAAAATCTAAAACTTACCTCGTTCCTGCTCTGTCCCCCGGTGCTCTGAAGGTGCGTGGCTGTGAGGGAAGCGTTGTGCGCTCCCCTCCAGCCGCGCGGTCAACAAAGTGTGTTTTTTTTAAACAAACTTTATTGTTCCGCGCGGCTGGAGCGGAGCTCACAACGCTTCCCTCACAGCCACGCACCTTCAGAGCACCGGGAGACGGAGCAGGAACGAGGTAAGTACTGGGGTCTGGGGAAGGGGGGGAGGAGGGTGGCATAACAAGCATACTAAGGGGCAATATCCTGGCATATTAAATGGCATATTGGGGGCAATATCCTGGCATATTAACATGGCATATTGGGGGCAATATCCTGGAATACTAAATGGCATATTGGGGGCAATATCCTGGCATATTAAATGGCATATTGGGGGCAATATCCTGGAATATTAAATGGCAGATTCAGGGCAATATTTACCAGTAGCTGCCTCATTTCCCACCCTAGGCTTATACTCGAGTCAATATTTTTTCCCAGTTCTTTGTGGTAAAATTAGGTGCCTTGGCTTACATTCGGGTCGGCTTATACTCGAGTATATACGGTATATATCCTTTAATGTGAGAGACACATTATTGCTGTTTATCCACGTGTTATCTGTTAACACAACCAACATTTCCCGTTAAGACCTTTTTCCAAAGAAATACAGAAACGTATAAAGCTATAATAACTCCTTTCTGAATTATATATTTTATGTACAGATGCTTACAGAAGTACTCTTTTGCTATGTATATGAAAAGATCTAATATACCAAAAAATGTTTGCAAAGTGAAGAAAAATAAACATGGAATGTAATTTCTTTCCATCAACACATTATGTCTCTTAAAAATTGCAAATAAATTTTAATACCCTTTTATTGGCTTTGTTGCCATAATACTCCTGCCTAGCTCTCCTCCTAAGTCCTCCTTAACTCATACAGGAGAAATGTAAATAGTTTTAAAGTAAAAATACATGATTTTCACATATATTAGAAACGTGTACAACATGCATAAAATAAGCTAAATGGAATTGCACGTTTAAAGGAGGATTTATAGTTCTCACTTTCCTAATTTTTCACATCTTGGTAAATAACTATTCTAAAAAATAAAAAAAAAGCAGAAGGGAAAATATGCTTTTTGGTTGATGTAAATATATTGGTTTTTTGTTGTTTTTGAAAGCTAGTTTGATAATAAAAAAAAAAAAAAAGATTTGGGAAAGTCATGAGTAAGGTAAGTGGTTAAACTACTTCCTTCATTTTGAACATAATGCAAAGTACAGTGTGTTGGAAAAACAATGAGGGATTGTGTTATTGTGTTTTGTTATAAGGTTGTTTCTAAGACTTGTATTTGTTGGATAGCAAATAGGGTTCTTCCAGCTCTGCAGCCCTCCAGCTTTCCTGAACTATTCTGCAGTGCTGTGCAACGTGACAAACAAAACATACATATGTTAGGCGATATAATATGCTTGAATAAAAGGTGAGGAAGACCCTAGCTGAACGGGCTTACTAGTTAGGATTTTTTGAATTAATATTAATGGAGGAATCAGCAGCCAGAGGAACTTTTTAAAGAAGGTCTTGACAAAGTTAACTGACTTTTAGGAGCCAGCAAAAAAAAAATCTAGGAGCCAGACAACAGCACATACACACAGTCACACACATACACACACACACACACTTACACATATACAGTCAGTCAGTCAGTCACACATACATACACATAGACAGTCCGTCAGTCACACATACATAAACCTAGATAGTCAGTCACACATACATACACATATACAGTCGGTCACACATACATACACATATACAGTCGGTCACACATACATACACATATACAGTCGGTCACACATGCATACACATATACAGTCGGTCACACATGCATACACATATACAGTCGGTCACACATGCATACACATATACAGTCGGTCACACATACACATAGACAGTCGGTCACACATACACATAGACAGTCGGTCACACATACTCATAGATTGTCAGTCAGTCACACATACACACACATATAGAGTCAGTCAGTAGTTCACATACACAGTCAGTCAATCACTCACACATACACACAGCATACAGTCAGTCAATCACACACACATACACACAGCATACAGTCAGTCACACAGTCACAAATACACTCACACACATACAGTCACACACAGTCACTCATACACACACACACACAGACACGACAGAATAGAGGAAGAGGGGAAGAGAAAAGAGATGGAGGTAGGAGGGGGGAGAAAACAGAAATGGGGGGAGAACAGAGGAAGAGGGGGAGAGAACAGAGATGGGGGTATGAGGGGGGAGAGAATTTAGGAAGAGGGGGAGGGAACGGAGGAAGAGGGGGAGAGAACAGAGATGGGGGTAGGAGGGGGTAGAACAGAGATGGGGGTAGGAGGGGAGAGAACAGAAATGGAGGTAGATGGGGGAGAGAACGGAGGAAGAGGGGGAGAGAATGGAGGAAGAGGGGGAGGTAGGAGGGGGGAGAGAACAGAGGAGGGGAAGAGAACGGAGGAAGAGGGGGAGGGAACGGAGGACGAGGGGGAGAGAACAGAGATGGGGTTAGGAGGGGGAGAGAACAGAGATGGGGGTAGGAGGGGGAGAGAACAGAAATGGGGGTAGGAGGGGTAGAGAACAGAGATGGGGGGAGGAGGGGTCGAGAACAGATGGGGGAGAAGGAGAGAACAGAAGACGGGAGAAAACAGATGAGGGGGGAGAACAGAGATGGGGAGAGGGAAAGAGATATGGGTAGAGGGAGGATAGATAAGGGATATGGGGAGAGTCAGGGGTTTGGGGGCCGACCAAAAAGCACTTTTGCCTGTGTAGAAAATCCTTCCACCGGCCCTGATTGTAGGTGAGACAGATTCGAGCAGTGGAAGGTCAATCAAGAGAGGTTTACACTAGATGAGACAGGAAATAAGTGACTCTTTGTGTGGACAGGATTTGGTGAGTGATTGGTAGTGAGGACTGAAGGAGAAAGCAGATTCAAAAAGAACTTTAAGGTAGTGGGCTTGGTCTGATAGATATTGTGGCTTCATCAGCTCGAATGAGCCATGCAGAAAGGTGGTTGAAAAGATGTGCAGTCTGTCCTGGAGGCCAGCTTCCAACTGCAACAGTTTGACAGCTTGAGTGTCTTGTAAACCTTGACATTTTCTGGTTTAATTTCTAACGAGTTTAAAATAGTAATACATCCTGTTGCAGTTCAGTAATGTTAGTAAATTAACCACATGCTTGCTTCCTGAGTGACATCATAATTTAAAGCATACAGCTAATATTATAATCACAATTCTCTTGCTTCAATTATACCATTATGGCTAATTTGTAAAGTTACAATACCATCATGGTTAATTTTGAAAGCTTTGCACATTTAAATTAACAATCCAAAATTAGAACTATTTTCTGCTTACTAAAATCTTTGATTTATTTTCACATCTTGTATTTTGTGTACTTTTTAGTGCATACCATAGACACAAAATACAATCTGTGAAAATAAATCAAAGTGACAGGCATTCTATTCAAGATTTTATTATTTTTATATATACGTATACAGATTATAATCTGTAATATTCAAGGCACACCAGTATATATGCACGGGTGCATTGGCGAACACATATATAAATAAACAAATATGGAGTCAATTCTCTGTTCTTTAATTCTGACTTGAATGGGCAGACATTTACCAAATGACAGGAGATCATTATTTGGCTATTCACTAATATACACTGAGTGAATGCATTTCAATAGAATCCTACATCTACAGTCAACTTAATTATAGTCTACTAGAAGTGTTAAGTCTACCCTATTAAAAGTATGCTCATTACTGTGAAAGTGAAATAAATGGAGCAATAATTGCTTCTCATAAGTGATTGAATCTCTCTGTATAAAAAGTTTCCCCTCTTTTTTTACATACATATTTCTTGATTTTTTTTTTTTTACTTTATTTTGGTTTGTACATGAACAATGACTACAATCAATTTGGACATGTCAGGTACTGGCACATTCCTATAAAAATGTAAAGAAAAAGATACATAAAGAATATCCACAAAAAGTAACCAAAAATAATGAGCAGGTTTCCCAGGACACTGAAGTAAATTGGATAACTGGTATGAAGACAGTGTACATTCCCATCTTCGCCCACCTTGTGTGCGGTGAATAAAAACTGTGCAGTGGGAAAGTGACTGTCAATTCTCTTTCTTTCCTTCTCTTGGTGCAGGGATGAGAAGATCATTTAATTAAAAGTTGAGTCAGGAGTCTCAATCCCAAATGCCACATAAGTGCTGGTTATGTTCAGTCACATATTACTCAGAAACTACCATTCCCTGCACTCTCAGCAAGCCAAGTCATGCAGACATATACTACTGTGCCAATGAAGTTTATGGCGCTGGTGAGCATGACCTTGCACTACTAGCACTACGCTTACTATTATGAATTGTAAGAATTTGAGCAATAAAACAAAGGATAATGTAAGGGATCAACCATCAGTGAACTGAGCTGTGGGTGTATGTATTTATGTGTATATACACAGGTAAATAAAATAAACATGGTAAGTATGGTAAAGTGTGTAAAAAGGGCATGTGAACAGATTTAAAGATGTAAGCATGTAAAGCATGTTACAGAGACTGAACCCACACTAGTGAACAAAACATTAGGACCTTCCTCATTATAAATGGCACATACAGGGTCTTTAACTTCCCATATAAATGTGCTGTAGATTATTATGGATCTCAAAAATGTTGGTTAAAGTTTTGACAAGATAACCTCAGTCTTGTTTGTGTCTCTTGCAGATAAAGCTCCATTGTCAAAAAGCCTCTTGCTCATCCCAAGCGCACTTTCCATTTTATTGGCATTCCTGTTCCAACAACAGCAGACATTTTTTGTATATAACTGGCAAGCAATAAAAGAAGATTTTCATGTAAGTATGTGCTAATACGATGGGAGCATGTATAAAAGCTCCCGCATTGATAAGTGTTCAGGAAGTGAAAAAAAGGCACAATCTGCAATTGCGCCTTTTTATAAAACCTGACACTTATGAGGCGTTTCTGTGCCTGGGGTGATTCCTAATACATCAGCTGCTTCATGTACTGGGGTGATTCCTAATACATCAGCTGCTTCATGTACTGGGGTGATTCCTAATACATCAGCTGCTTCATGTACTCGGGTGATTCCTAATACATCACCTGCTTCATGTGCTGGGGTGATTCCTAATACATCAGCTGCTTCATGTACTGGGGTGATTCCTAATACATCAGCTGCTTCATGTACTGGGGTGATTCCTAATACATCAGCTGCTTCATGTACTCGGGTGATTCCTAATACATCAGCTGCTTCATGTACTCGGGTGATTCCTAATACATCAGCTGCTTCATGTGCTGGGGTGATTCCTAATACATCAGCTGCTTCATGTACTCGGGTGATTCCTAATACATCAGCTGCTTCATGTACTGGGGTGATTCCTAATACATCAGCTGCTTCATGTACTGGGGTGATTCCTAATACATCAGCTGCTTCATGTACTCGGGTGATTCCTAATACATCAGCTGCTTCATGTACTCGGGTGATTCCTAATACATCAGCTGCTTCATGTACTCGGGTGATTCCTAATACATCAGCTGCTTCATGTACTGGGGTGATTCCTAATACATCAGCTGCTTCATGTACTGGGGTGATTCCTAATACATCAGCTGCTTCATGTACTGGGGTGATTCCTAATACATCAGCTGCTTCATGTACTGGGGTGATTCCTAATACATCAGCTGCTTCATGTACTCGGGTGATTCCTAATACATCAGCTGCTTCATGTACTGGGGTGATTCCTAATACATCAGCTGCTTCATGTACTCGGGTGATTCCTAATACATCAGCTGCTTCATGTACTGGGGTGATTCCTAATACATCAGCTGCTTCATGTACTGGGGTGATTCCTAATACATCAGCTGCTTCATGTACTGGGGTGATTCCTAATACATCAGCTGCTTCATGTACTGGGGTGATTCCTAATAAATCAGCTGCTTCATGTACTGGGGTGATTCCTAATACATCAGCTGCTTCATGTACTGGGGTGATTCCTAATACATCAGCTGCTTCATGTACTGGGGTGATTCCTAATACATCAGCTGCTTCATGTACTGGGGTGATTCCTAATACATCACCTGCTTCATGTACTGGGGTGATTCCTAATACATCAGCTGCTTCATGTACTCGGGTGATTCCTAATACATCAGCTGCTTCATGTACTGGGGTGATTCCTAATACATCAGCTGCTTCATGTACTGGGGTGATTCCTAATACATCAGCTGCTTCATGTACTCGGGTGATTCCTAATACATCAGCTGCTTCATGTACTGGGGTGATTCCTAATACATCAGCTGCTTCATGTACTGGGGTGATTCCTAATACATCAGCTGCTTCATGTACTGGGGTGATTCCTAATACATCAGCTGCTTCATGTACTGGGGTGATTCCTAATACATCAGCTGCTTCATGTACTGGGGTGATTCCTAATACATCAGCTGCTTCATGTACTGGGGTGATTCCTAATACATCAGCTGCTTCATGTGCTGGGGTGATTCCTAATACATCACCTGCTTCATGTACTGGGGTGATTCCTAATACATCAGCTGCTTCATGTGCTGGGGTGATTGGTGTTATTTCCTTACCAATATATTTTGTATTTTAGATATGGAGACTGATATCTGGAAGAATTGTTTGCCTGGATCTGAAAGACACATTTTGTAGCAGTTTGCTTATATATAACTTTAGAACATTGGAACGGAGATTTGGGAGCCGAAAATTTACAGTAAGTCACAACTTATGTGGCATTATTCTGTTTTCCTTATCACTAGTGTTTAAAGAATATTCAAACACAAAACTATTATGTTTTAAAGGCAAATGTAGTCATGTTACATGTCAACTAAAGGGACTGTATCAACTAAATATTGATTGAAAATAATCAATACATTGCGTTAGCAAAATTGCAAGCAAATGGTATAAGCGGGAGACTCCACAGACACATTTAAAAAACATTTTTCTGCTAATTTTGGGCATTTGTTTGCAGTTTTGCTTACACAACGAATAGATCATTTTCAATCATTTTTTTATTCTCTACATTCACAGTAAAAGCAATGTTTAGTTGGTACAGTCCCTTTAATTCTCTGACCGGCAGCCACCATGCTTTCCTGACAGTCATTGATTGCTACTGCAGTGAGAGACCCTCGGTTTTACATGTCTCGTTAGAGGAGACCTTAACCAGCAGAGAGGTTGTCAGCACTCTCAGGCCCCCAGAGAAATGTGAGAGGCTCTGATTGGATGTACATGCACAGATAATGTCAGCACACACCTGCATCCAAATCAGCCCTGCTGCAAATGAGAGTAAACCCAAATGTATCGGTAAATATACACATCAGGTTTAATGTGGACCAGTGGCACAGGATTTTTAGTACCATTTTTAGTAGATTTTTAAACTGATAAACGTCCACTGTGTAAACTATAAAGGCAGCTTTGGTGGGCTACTACATTTTGTTTTTAAAGTTGTTATCTATGAATGTTTTATAATTTGTATATTAGATACATTTTTCTGATTTACATGCAGTAACATAGTAACATAGTAATTTAGGTTGAAAAAAGACACAAGTCCATCAAGTTCAACCCTTCTACCTATCATTACAGCTTTTTGATCCATACTTGAGTAATTTACCAAAATATAGCTTAACCTTTCAGCATTTCTCCAATGTATGACTGTTATTCTAAGTACGTTCTTTAACATGTAACCTGTTGTACAAGACCATGTATAATCTGCACTGTACAGCCATGCTCAACTACAAAGATCTGTTTTTCCGCTTGTTGCAGTCATTTCTACTCGGGGCCTGGATATTGTCAACACTTTTTGATTTCCTACTCATTGAGACTGTTCAGCTGCTGTTTAGTATAACTCTCAGCACTTTGCCTTCTGGATTGTAAGTACCAGTAATTGCATTTTCCTAACTAAGTTGATAATAAAGCAGTAATATATGGTTACTTTGCATTTTAAAACTGTTGACAACAGCCGGACTTTGTGTACTTTATGTCGCTAGCTTTTGTACATTTAAATCATTTATATACAGATACGCCCCGTGATCAGTGGACACCCTCTTTTTACATGGAGTGTAAAATGATATTTATGTTTAGAAATTATATACACAAAGACATTATTTCCTATGCCTATGATGAGTTGGCTGTACATCACTAAATGTGCAAAGAAAATCCATTGACCATAGGGCTTGGTATTCTGAGTTTTTGTATGTTTTAGCAGTGGCATCTGGCATCATTGTACCTGTGTGCACTGCATTCTGGGAATTTATGTGTTGATATATGGCTTCTTCCTGCATGCACACTAAAAGCACAACACTAAAACAGTAACAGTATAGTGGGGTTTGGAAAAAAATTGTAAAAGTGTAGTTACTGCAAGTATCTAAACATTTCCTGGCACAATGTACACTGTATGTAAAATAATAATAAAAAACCTTTAAGGTAGCTGACATAATGTGCCTGGAACAGGTGTGCCTTCTTTTAGGGCTTGAGTGTGTGGTTAACTTATATTTACTTGAGCTAAACCACATTTGCTGTTTTTCAATTTGAATTTGAAAACTATTTAAAAACATCATGAAAGTACTGTGTAAATAAAAGATACAGGCCTCTATTTGTAGTGGGTAGTTTATATATGTTTTGGAGATTTATGTCCTCTTTCACAGTATCTGTATTTTGGCTATGAAATAATTTATTTAGCAACATGTAGTCCATTCCTGTGACATTTTGATCTGTCAAGGCATTGTATGGAGCCATATATGTATCATTTTTATTATTACAAAGAGAACCATATTTTGGAGGACAGTTTGGGGCCAAATCTCCCTGCCCTTTTTTCTACTTTAAGGTTTCTCTTCTTCTAAAACCTCAGGGTGTTTGCTATGTGTAAGTGTATCCCTGAGCTTTTACAGCAATATAATGTGGGTTTAAACAGCTGCTAAATATGTTTTAATTTGTTTTTTTCAACAAATGTACTTACTCCAATTACATTAAAAGCGATCTATAAGTTTATAAAGCCTAAGTCAAATGTTTTTGGAATTGAATGCAAAACCCAATTGTCTTATTTCAAAATGTCCCTCTTTGGATATTTTAAATACTGGAAGCTAATCATTTATGCATTCTTAAAGGAAAAGCGTAGTCTGAATTATATTCATTTCTTTCTGTGTGAAGCAAACTTCTGTAAATGATGGGTATCGAGAGTAGCTATATTCAGCCTCATACTTATAATATATCGGCATCTATTTATAGGTTTCTTATAAATCCAAGGCTTACTTTTACCATGACAATCTAAATTGGCTCTTTTGTATAGATGTTTTTCTGTGTGACCTGCCTCTGCTTGTGGGTCTAGAGCCCTAGATCAGGGGTCTCCAAACTACAGCCCACTGGCCAGATTCTGATCAATCACTGTTATTGCTGTTGAGCATGATTCTCCACTAGAGCCTACATTCTGTAGAGATGTTCCCTCCAGCTGATTAAACATAAAAGAGTCTACTCAATAAAGAGAGAATTGCAGGGAAGTGAAACAGGAATTTAGGCTAACTCTGCTACCTTGTCAGTGAGGCTTAAAAACACACAGAGGTACAGCCCTCCAGAAATGTTTTATTACTACAATGCACAATAAAACAAATATACATATATACATATATACATATTTACACACAGAACTCTTTTTTAACCCATTAATGAATACTAATGAAAAAGTCATAATAGGCAGGTCTTTAATTAAATATTCTAACATTTAATGCCCTCGTTCTTTGTTGGTTGAATTTTACAGCTGCTAATGATAATAATAAGAGCATTTTATACTGGCGTAAACTAATTAAACACCAACGTATGACATCGGAACTTAATTATTAATATTTAAGGGGTTAAAATAGTGCACCACCATTGCTCTTTATATTTAGTCCTAATTTAAGGTATGATGAGCCTGAGCTACTAACTGATCCTGTTGGGTTAATATAAGCCTTTTGATCTCCCTAGTTGGTCACTGCTAGTGCAAAACAAGGGCAATCTCAATATATACTAAAATTTGCACACTTACAGAGAAGGAACAAAAATATTGTTGCATCAATGTGCTTTTTAAATCAGTTGTCAGGATTGTACAAGCCCTTAATAAGTCATAATAGTAATGTAATAATAATGTAAATTCATGTAATAATTCTGAAGCAAAACGTGTATCGCAAGGGTTTAGATTACCTGTTAGAATAAAATATTAACAACACTGTGTTGTAATTTTTTGGTGTTGGTATCAATTATTATAATCTCGGTGAAAAGCATTCTGTTAATCTCCCAGTAGCAAGTCAAATATATAATGCTCTATGGCTTTAATCCAAGGTTCATGGTGAAAGCCAGCTTTACTGTATCATACTATTTCACTATTAATATTACTCAAGGATCGCATGCTTCCATTTCGAACGGTCTTCCTTCGTACACTTCGCAAGTAGTTACGATACAGGATAACACTTAAAACTCTAGCTTGGAATTGCTTGGATACAATGTAGTACAGGATTACATCTAAACATGTACTGAGATACATTAGGAAGGTAGACGCTGTTCCCCATTGCACATAGTGTTCTGCTTCCTCCTGAGTGACAAGTAACAGGAAGCAAACATGGAATGGTACAAAACATACCAACACCTGCACCACCAAAGTAACAATAATCCGGATGGACTTATTTTTTGCTTTTGGCTTTAGTCGAGAAGTTCTTCCGCTTAAAAGACTGTAAATGATGATGCTGTAACAGCCAATCATGATCAGCAGTGGAATCAAGAAGAAGAAAATGAGACGAGCAAAGTTCAAAATATTGTTTTGTTTAAGGTGGGCGATGTCAAAAATCTTTAAACAGGTAGTAAAATTAAATTGTTTGTCGGGATCATCAAAAATGAAGAGCAATGGGGTCGTAGTCACTAAGGTCATAATCCATATTCCAAAACAGGCTGCCATGGCTTTAGAAATGTTCTTCAGTTCCTTGATGTGCTTGGGTTGTACAATTGCCATGTAGCGATCAGCACTTATAAAGGCAAGGAGCCACAATGTAACACTTGGATAAAACACAGTGAGCGCTCCAAGGAACCTGCAAAATATATCTCCAAAAGGCCAGGATTGTTTAGCATAATATATTATGAAAAAAGGAACAAAAATTAAGAACATTAAATCAAGCAGTGCAACGTTCATCATATACACTGTAATTGTCGTACGTTTTTTTGTGGTACAGCTAAAAACCCAAATTGCTGTGACATTAACCAGTAGACCAATGGGTAGAACTAAGCTATAGTAAATAAGTGCAGGTAAAGTATACTCTTGGAATTTCCAGTTAAAATGTAAATGGACTTCACTTTGATTCGGATTTAAACCTTCCATCGTGTTCTTTATTCTGTACAACTCTTGGAAAATGGTCTTTGTTCAATAGAGCCTGTAGAAATACAATATAAACATAATTCAGTGAATGAATACTGCAATTTTCTATTTGCAGGTTGAAACACAAGTAACACTGCAGCCAACTGAGAATACATGACGCTACTGACTAGTTACTTCCTGCTAGTAAAATGCATATAGTCTGATGAACTGTGTATGCTGTTTTCTCAGCAGGACTTTTTGGGTGCACATTTGTTCTATTCACTAAAGTCTGGGTTTGAAGTTTAATATAAGAGCCCATCTTGAACTTCAAACAGATTCTGACACCCTCACATGACCCCATCTCAACTTGGCAAAATGATATTCAGTAAGTAGTTTTTGCGAGTTTGAGATGTGTTGACCTCATTTATATGGGGAGACTAGCTGCTATTTGCCAGTCTCTGGCTCCCTTCTTTTAAGGGGCATAAGGCATTATCACCAGAGCCCCTGGCTCTGATATTAGCAGGGGCCAGGAACATTTTGTTAAATAAATTGGACAGTGGGCTGGTCAAGTGCCCCTTGTACCCCCATGAATGTAATGGGGCTGGAGGCTTCCCAAAAGGCCCCCTCTTGTTAAATACATGGATCTGCCTAAGTGTTCCCAGATTGCCTTATTAGCCATGAGTCAAATTTTTTTTTTTTGGGATGGCCCTTTCTGAAGATGAGGATCAAGGGCGTTGCGGGTCTTCATGGAACATTAAAGTATTTTCTTGTAAAGTGCACCATGACCCCATGGCTAAGAGAGTGGGTCGTGGGTCTTTTGGGGAGCCAGTGGTTCCATTAATAATGGGAGGAGGCCCCTTGAACAGCCTTTGTCTCCATTTACTGCATGAGGGAGCTGGGGGCATGTGGCAAGCCCCCAACCCCATTATTATTGGCAAGCCCAGGAACACTTTGCACAGAACCTAGATCCAATTATTATTTAGAGGTGGGGGGCGCATTATCGCCAGTCCCCGGCTCCAATATTAGGGGGGGGGGGATGGGGGCATTTTGCTCAGCCCCATTACTCTTCGGTAGCTGAGGGCATCTTGCCCAGCCCCCAGCCCCATTTATTAATAAGAATCTGGGGACATTATCATCAGCAACTGGCCCCAGTATTACGGGGGAACCAGTGGTATTGTGCACAGCCTCCACTTCTGGTATTTAAGGGGGAACCAGAGTGAACTGCACCCGTTAAAAAGGTGTGGTAAAGATCTTACCACCCCACAGTCATTTCACAGCAACTCACCACCTTTCAGAGTCCAATTTGTCCACCAACTAGAACTCTCTACACTTTTTAGTGAATAATAATTTTTTTTGCATTCATCAAAGGTGAGTTTTAGATGGGAGTCTGAGTGGGACTTTGCTAAGGATGGGGAGAGGGAGGGCAAATTTAGGGAAGTAAAATTCAACCTGATTTTTAGTGAATGGACCCAAGGGAATTAGGACCCTCATGGCCTAGCTCTCTTTTCCTACCCTAAATCTGTTCTCTTTTTAGTGTAACAATTATATTTATCTACTGCACCAGGTTAATGAAGTACTGATGCTAGTATTATAATTTTTAAGATGGCCAAGTCATCATCACAAGACAGAGTTCACTGCTACTGGCACTATATGCACTAATGGCACTGTATATTAATATGAAATATGCACTGATGCACTGCATGGTCCGGCACAACCCAGAAGTGCAGAATTGGTAGAGCCCACGCATACTCTTGACATCTGTCGCGAGTCTGCTTTATGTGTTGGCAGATCAAAACCATTTGGCCCATGTAGACTGTTTCCTGCATGTGCACCGTGTTTATAAATCACCCCCATTGTGTTATCAGACTCACAAGCTACAAAATGTGTTTTAAATGTATCTGTGCGGTCTCCAGTTTATAACATTGCTTGTAGTATGATATGCACACATCCTCCATTGAAGTAGATCATTTTTATACGTTTGTCATAACCAGAGACAGCACAGGCCCATTTTAAACCCTTTTTTCTCTTACCTAAACATTTGATTGAAAGTCTTCTAACCCAATGCTTACGTTTTTTATTTTTGCTCACGTACATGAACCCATGGCAACAATGCATTTTTTTATACATAAGACAAAAATGTAATGCTTATTATTTTCCCATTTCCCACCCTTATAATTAAATATTATTTTATCCACAATTAAAAAAAAAAAATTTAAATAGACAAAATTACTTTGCAATGAACATTACATTCAAAATACATATATAGAACATCAGAAACACTAATTGTTTTTACTGTTTTGGGTGTACAAATTCGATAAATTGCAACCGATTTATTGATAAAATGACATAAACAATGGAAAATATTGTCATTTTAATTTGTATTAAACGTTGCAGAAAGTTAATACAGTCACAATATTTCTGTAATGGAATTAGTTACATACTTTTAAATTAATATGCTATTGACAAGTGGTCAAAGATACTTTTTTGTGGTTATGGTAGGTGTTGAAGATTACTAATCACAGTTAAGTCATCTGGAAAGTTGCAGTATAGTGCCATTTTGTGTATGACTGTACCCTTTTACACATGATATCCTGAGTTACAAATAAATAGCTAATACGGTGCTTGCTTCTTGGACCGAGAGACTTGTAAGCTTCCACTAAATTTTAATATCATGCAAATAAATGTGTGAAAAAGGAAGTGCACCGAAAGGAACTTATAGGACCACTTCACTTTTAAAAACAAAACAAATGAATGCTATATTTAATAATAACAATGCCTATTGCAGGATTTCTCCCAGTGATTGATCAGTTGTTCGTGCCCTTCTTGTTAGGCAGTGTACCCCAGGATGCCCTCACCTCTCATTCTGACAGTCTATAGAGAGACCTCAGGGTGCACTGTGCTTGTGCACACAGCTCATCAAATACATGTTTCCAAGGACAGCAATTGTAGATTTGTTTAATTGAAAGTTTGCATCAAGTGTAGTAATGTTAGAGAAACATGCTTTAATGAAAGAATACAAATAAAGTACCTTAGGAACACCTCTGTGTGATGCATAGTTGTATCGGGGGGCAGACATCTTCGGCCAGAGGAATGAAGATCTGACAACATGTTCAGCCCCTGATATAGTTATACAGCGTTATGAGGGCTCAACAAGGTACTTTATTTGTATTCTTTCATTCAAACATTTCTATTTAATATGTCTAAACTTGATGCAATTAAACATAACTTTTTGAAAGGGGTAATTTCCTATAAAAACTTTTTTTTTTTTAAATAGTGTTAATTTCTAAATAGGGAGACTGGGAGGATAAACTTGCCATGTCTATCTCGAGTCAGCACATTGAATATACAAGTTATGAAATCCACCTTTTATAGTCACAGCATTTTCTTTATTAAATTATTAATTATATTAAAACAGTACTGCACACTGACGCTTCAATGTTATTCACTCACTCATCTCTCTTGATACTACCTGTGCAAATTCTCCCTCAGCTTATTGCAGGAGTTTCTAGATGAAATACTGACCTTGTTTCCTGTACTAGAATTCAGTGCATCCAGCGGTGATCCAGTCTGGAGCTGGTAGCTGTTTTTGCAGCTGATGCTGCCTGAATATGGTTTGCTTTTCAGTCAAACAATAAGTGGGGGAGTGTGTTCAGGATTATACTGTGCGTCGCAGCATTTTTAAGCTTCTGTCTTTCTCTTAAGCGAAAGAGTGTGTGACAGTCTCATAAAGGAACTGAAAACTAACATTCGTTTCAGAGTAGAAAGGTGCAAACTGGGTGGTCGGACTTTATTATGAAGCATTTTAGCTTTCTGTTTCATATCCACTCTTAACTTCTGTATTATAATGCATGCTATCATTTTTTTATTATCTCAAGTGAATGTGTTGGCACTTTGTTTAAAGGACTACTGTAGTCCTTTTTTTCTGCAATAGAAAAAATAGAAGCTACGAGTCCAATAAATTTAATAGTGTTTTTTGTTTAACCATAAAATATGCTTTCCAACACTTTTTTTTTAATACAGTAAATGAGTTAAAGCATGCATGGGATAGGTATAAAGCTGCCCTAGATATAAGACAAGGCCAGGGACTAATGAAAGTATTACTTTACTGAGAGGGTAGTGGATGCAGGGAATAGTCTTCCAGCAGAAGTGGGAGAGGTTAATACAGTGAAGGAGTTTAAGCATGCATTTAAATGTGCATTTAATGTATCATTTGGATAGGTATAAGGCTATCATAGATATAAAATAAGGCCAGGGACTAATGAAAGTAATACTTTACTGAGAGGGTAGTGGATGCATGGAATAGTCTTCCAGTAGAAGTGGTATAGGTTAATACAGTGAAGGAGTTTAAGCATGCATGGGATAGGTATAAGGCTATCCTAGATATAAGATAAGGTCAGGGACTAATGAAAGTATTACATTACTGAGAGGGTAGTGGATGCATGGAATAGTCTTCCAGTAGAAGTGGTAGAGGTTAATACAGTGAAGGAGTTTAAGCATGCATGGGATAGGTATAAGGCTATCCTAGATATAAGATAAGGCCAGGGACTAATACAAGTATTACTTTACTGATAGGGTAGTGGATACATGGTATGGCCTTGCAGCAGAAGTGGTAGGTTTATACTAAAGTATCTTTTAGGGTGTACACACAGCTCGCTGACTATATTTCATGTAAAAGTGATAAAATGCACCTGCCTGATGTAGATGTTGTGCTGTGAATGTATCTGTTGTATACCAAGGATGCATGGTAATGCTGGTGGGAACTTGGTGATATAATCTACACTGTGACAATAAGGTGGAGTTACATTATGCTAATTATGTTGAGTAGGTGGAGCTTTGAACAGTAGGTGTGGTCAGTATTAAAGTAAGTAATTGTAAGCTGAGCTGCAAAGTGAATTTTTTTTCAAATGTTGGCAACAATGAAAGTATATTTTATAGTTAAAACAAACAAACAAAGTATTATTTGCCAATAATATGCCCCTGCCAACTTTGCCCAATGTTATGTCAGTATTATTTGCCATTGAATATGCTCCTGCCAATTTGCTCAATAAAATGCCAGTATTATTTGCCATTAATAAGCCCCTGCCAATTTGCCCAATAATATGTCAGTATTATTGGCCATTAAAAAGCCCCTGCCAATTTGCCCAATAAAATGCAATTATTATTTGCCATTAATATGCCCCTGCCAATTTGCCCAATAATATGCCAGTATTATTTACCATTTAATATGCCCCAGCCAATTTGCCCAATAATATGCCAGTATTATTTGCCATTAATAAGCCCCTGTCAACACACACACTCACTCACACTGACACACACTCTCACTCACACTGACACACACTCACTCACACTGACACACACTCACTCTCACTCACACTGACACACACTCACTCTCACTCACACTGACACACACTCACTCTCACTCACACTGACACACTCTCACTCACACTGACACACTCTCACTCACACTGACACACACACACACACACACACACACTCACTTACACTGACATACACACACTCTCACTCTCCCAATTTGCCCAATAATATGCCAGTAGTATTTGCCATTTAATATGCCCCAGCCAATTTGCCCAATAATATGCCACTATTATTTGCCATTTAATATGCCCCTGCCACTCACACTGACATAAATACACACTCTCACTCACACTGACATACACACACACACTCTCACTCACACACACTCTCACTCACACACACACACTCTCACTCACACACACACACTCTCACTCACACACACACACTCTCACTCACACACACACACACTCTCACTCACACACACACACACACTCTCACTCACACACACTCACACACACTCTCACTCACACACACTCACACACACTCACACACACACACACCGACATACACACACACTCTCACTCACACTGACACACACACATTCACACACTCACTCACACTGACACATTCACACACTCACTCACACTGACACATTCACACACTCACTCACACTGACACATTCACACACTCACTCACACTGACACATTCACACACTCACTCACACTGACACACACTCACTCACACTCACTCACACTCACTCTCACTCACACTGACACACTCTCACTCACACTGACACACTCTCACTCACACTGACACACACACACACACACTGACACACTCTCACTCACACTGACACACTCTCACTCACACTGACACACACACACACACACACTCACCTAAACTGACATACACACACTCTCACTTACACTGACATACACACACACTGTCCGTTTTAACTTACCTCTCTGTGCTTTGAGCTCCTTGTGTGATGGAGGTCTCAGACAATCACGGGAGGCTTCTGAACTCTCAGCCAATCAGGACGGTTGAGAGGTCCCACCTGATTTGGCTGAGACCTGCTTCAATCAAGCTCAGAAAAAAAGAAAAGAAAACGAAAGCAGCAAAGTGCCGGTAACTGCCCCATTAAAGTGCTGGCCTGGCGGGGCAGCTGCCATGGGGCTCCCAGGAATTAGTGGGCCCTGGGCAGATCACCCGTTTTTTGTTTTTTTTGTAAAATCGCCCGTCGGCCCCTAATGGCGGCTCTGAATGGGGGTGATGGAGGCATATAATGGGGGTAATGGAGACATATAATGGGGGTGATGGGGCGTGAAATGGAGGCAGTGCAGTATTTACTGTGAGGCATCCTAGGCGGATGCCTAGGGCGGCAAATTTCTAGGGGCGGAGAAAAAAGCGCCCCCCCAACACTGACCAGCATTTTAGCCCGATCGTGACGATCTGGTGGCCTTGCGTTTTTTTCTTAGGGGGCGGAGTGATGACAGGTCACGTGACCAGGCGCTTTGACGTCAGACACATCGCGGGGAGCTGAACAGGCAGCATGGTAGGACACCATGCTGCCTGCCACTGGCCACCAGGGATCAGGGTAAGTCCTGGATTGAGGGGGCATGTAATTGGGGTGATGGAGGGATGTCATTGGGGTGATGGAGGGATGTAATGGGAGAGATGGAGGCATATAATGGAGGTGATGGGGGCATGTAATGGGGTGATAGGGGCATGTAATGGGGGGGTGGGGTATATAATGAGGGATGATGGAGGCATGTAATTGGAATGATGGAGGTATGAAGGAAGAACAGGAAGGCAGGTTGTAGTTCTGCTATAAGCTGGGCTTTGCGATCCATAGACTAACATCGCAATCTAAGCGTGATTGTGATGTTAGTCCTGAGATTTCACTATACTTCTACATTAATGTGGAAGTTTTATCGTGAGATCTCACTATACTTCTTCTGTATTGCAGAAGTTTTAGAGAGTTCTGGTGCCCCGATGCTCCATGGGAGCTATTGGAGCATTGCGTTATAACAGTGCTACAGTGGGGTTTAGCAAGAGAAGCTGATCCAGCATGTGGCCTAATAAGATGTGCCGCCACATTCAGAATGCTGATGGTGGATGCCATACAGCATGCTGGTTTAATGCGGGAAGTGTTCCATTTCGAGATGCTAGGAGATCCCCTGCGAAGTGACACATTCTTTCAGGTATTGTGGCTTCTGGTGATAAGCCCACTGGACACGGAACACATAACCATCCTTATACACGTCAGTGTAGGCAGCCTTCATCTTGCACATCAGGTCGTACTGAGATCTTGGCCCATCTGACCTGAAAGGAAGCATTTTACTTTAACAATGGTCAACTTCAATGTGCCACTATCTTATCTACACGGACTAGGGCAGGCTGACCAAGTGCTGCAAATCCAGGTCACGGCTGGGAGGCAGGAAAGGGGAGGTAGTGGACACCTTTGTGCGTGCGCATAGTTTTCCCCTGTGACCATTTTGAAAATCAATCAGTAGCCTACAGCTACACAACACGGACTTGCTGCAGATTGAATGGAGCAAATCTCCACCTGTAATGTCGGTGACTGTACTGACCCCTCTGTACACTAATAGGGTAACAAGGTAAAGTAGGAGGAACAGGAGACATAACGCTTGCTATATAAATCTGCACTAATTGCATTCACCATGTTATAAGGGGTTCAATTTAATTTAATAACTATTTACTGGTTGTGCACACTGAGGGGGGAGTTTTGTTACACTTTAACCCCTTCCCGACGTTAGGACGTACTATGCCGTCCTGATTTTAAGTGCCTTAAAGTCGTTAAGACGGCATAGTACGTCCTGTACTAAACAGCTCATCGCGGCTCCCTGCGATGAGCTGTTTTCGGATCCCGCTGCAGGCACTTACAGCGGGATCCCACCTGTCAGATGAGGCCACTTTGAGTGGCCTCAGTCTGACAGGGAAAATGTAGCCGGTGCTCAAAGCGAGCACCGGCTACATTTTGCTAAATCGTGCTGTGCCCAAACTTCCGGGTTCAGGCATGCCTCCGTGACGTCACACGTGACGTCCGGATGTCTCGCGATTTTTTGGCAGGGACCCACAGGGTCTATTAAGACCCTGATCAGGTCTCTGCCAGAGTGTTCCTGGATACCAATCACCTTGTGATCGGTGGCCAGGAACAAATCGTGACGTTTTGGTGCTTGCGTCGTTTGGGACGCAAGCACCATGCGTCACAAGGGGTTAAATCATTGTTTGCGCTGTGCTGCACAAAGTAAAGTAATGCTCAGTAAGGATTTGTTAAGAAGAGTTGCGTTCATCATTACAAGGTTTGTAACCGGGGCAGTTTAATTTACTATGATTACAGTATCCTGAAAATAGAATCCTATGCTGATTTACACATATATTTACACCACAAAAGTCCATCTGCACTTCAAAACATTTTGTTTTCAAGGTTTGTTGTCATTATCATAGAACAGCCTATATCCATTTTCCATTTAAGTATAGATGTGTTTATCAAAAGATTTTTTTGTATGATGGAAACTTCTATTTTAAGTAGAGTTTACTGAGGTATAATTAAGTTCTTGGCAGAGTTAAAATGTCTTCCAAATAGATTAACAACCTGAATCTTAGAAAGAATTTTAGTAAGAAATTGCTAATGGAATCTGTTAATTTATTTAGTGAAGTATATTCTACATAATAAATCATTCTAGCAGCATTTTTACAGTTGTATAAAACTGAAATTAATTCAAAAAAATAATCATCTTCTTAATATAATGTAACCTGAATGTTGAAACTGTTTTTCCTTAATGTATTTGTTTCATAGTTTAAAGAACATTTAAATATTTTTTGAACCTTGATGGAAGCATGGGGTAAAATACATATTCCTCTTCTTTGTAAGCACAACATGTATGTTAATAGATATGCACACGTTTACTCTCTGCTGTGTCTCACAGCTGAGACACAGCAGGTGTGGAGGCTGGTGCAAACTCACAGTGTTGGTGTGTGCACAGACAGTCAGAGCAGGAGCTTGCCTCGCATTTCTGATGGGGATCTGCAGAATGTGGGGGTCTCCTTTTCCAAATGCAGAGACCCTCATTTTTGCCTAGTCATAATCCCCCCCTGCTGATTCCATGAAAAAAGGAGGATCTCTCTCTGCTTCACAGGGAAACATGGCAGCTGCCTTTCAGAGGATAGACTAGAACATACTATCAAAAGTACATGCCAGTTTATTCTCAAAATAGGGACAACCATTTTTTTCACTTGTGCTTCTGTATTAGAAACAGTAATTTAAACATAAACATAACACAATCATCTAAATGCCTTGATTTCTACAAGGTAAAATTTGGTAAAAGGTAAGGATAAATAATATTGAAAAATGAAGGAAACATATGCAGTGTTATCTGTTAGGCCCTTTCTTATATTTTATATATAATTACATTGGATTCTTCATTCTAAAATGTTTTGCAATTGGAAAATATGCCTCTTTGTGTTATATGTCTGCAAAAAATTTGTGCTCCATGTCTGTTGTCTCTAAATGCTACTGACTATTTCCTGACACCTAGCAGATATGTTTAAGTACGATTGATGGATTGTACTTACCTCTTAGTGCACAATGTAGTGTTTCTCACTATGTTCGCAGTCTTTCTTGTTCTTGATGCTGCTAAGGATTTAAACTTCCTCCTTCTCTTTTTTTTTTTTACTGTACTTGTTTAGTTAAATTATACAGCCAGGAAGTTAAAACAAAGGGTTACTCATTTGTGAAGTCTGTTTTCTCTAAGACGCAGAAGAGTACAACGTATATCCACTTAGGCTGTTTTAATTCACAGGAATGATGCACCGAGGCTTTGTAAGACACCAGAGTAGGCTGTGTGGGACTTTCATTAATCCTAGGAAATAAATTAGAGCTGTATTTTTGTATATACAGAACTGGCATGTTGGTCCAAAAGATAGCTTCTGACTAAATCCATCACTAGGTTCTATCCCCAGCTAGTATGATCTGCGCCAATTATGATACTTTCTATGTTAACGTGCATGTTTAACTGTGAGGAGCTGAAGAAATATTGGAATCTTGACTCTAACTTGTCAAGCAACTTAATTTTAAAACAAGTGGCTTTGTGTGCACAGAATACTGTGATTCAGTGAAATGTCTAGTGACTGAATATAATGTTATTTTTGGGTAATTTTTTTGAGTAATCGGAGGCTTTCCCTTTATATGAGTGTAACATATTTACAGGCTAACATGTAGTCCTAAACAGATTGCAATATTTGTTTAATATGATATGCATCTGGAAAATGTATACTGGTATTTAGTTTTCAAACGCTGCTACATGTCCACAAAAGCCAGCCTATCTTTATGGAAACAAAGCATTTTGTGTGATTTTTATTTCTTGATACATCTGGTTCATGATCCTGGTGTTTAAATTTGTGGCATTTCAACTTACAACATTGATGTTCATTGGTATATCAATATATATGACGACTATCAGTGTTTTTGTGCCAACACCTACCCAAAGTAATAAGGGATTCTCTATGGCATATCCCCATCTCCTGTTGTGCAATTAATTAGCTACTAACCTTTTTATTTATTTATTAAGAAGATTTTTCTCCCCCTGATGAAGCTGTTTAAGCGAAATGTGCATTGGGCATTTCAGGCAATACCGCTATTAATTTGTCCTCCTGTTCTGCCTGTTATATTTATTTTTTGGGCTGGGGTACTGCTCTAGCTAGCGCAATAGTTTAGGTAACATTAAAGCCTTTCACATTCGGCTGCTTTTCAGCCCCACCGATGTCTGGTAAATAGGGACTAGTATACAGACAGGTATCTTTTGGCAATTACGCTATATATTCATTCATTATCTCTGGTACCTTATTTTTTCCATTCATATATTGTTTTCTTTATTATTTTTCCATCTTACAAAGGAGCTTATTACTATTGCCCTACACCTGGGACCATTACCTAACTTTTATCTGGGCCGGTGCTCATATTCAATTAACCTCTAATGTCAATTGACATTCTGGTGGTGCTCCCTGGAACTTAAGTTCTTTTAAGATAAATGTGTTTTATTACAGCGACTATACACTATTACCATATTGATATTCAGATAACCTTGAACACTGTTGTCACTGCATGTTTGTCTTTATCTTATTATGTATGTGGTTTGTAAACCTAAGTGGTCTCTCTTTGTGGGGTCTTGTGGCATCCCTTCACACTTTGTGTTTTTTAATATAATATTAAATAAATGTTATGATTTTTAACTTGACTAATTTCTTTAGCTGTGGCAATATTGCAGCCACCAGCTTATTTCTTGACACTTTGTTTAAAGATCTTATTTATGGGTTTCCCCTGCAAGTATATGTACCAAAAAGCAATCCCTTGTTCCAGATTTATTTTTCCATTAAATTCAGATCCATCACTATGGACCTGACTGATGTGACATTATACTCTCTGATGTTTCCAGGTTTAAACATTGGATTTGTGGGTGTTGTCAGCCAAGCCTGTGAATTTCATAATCTGCACTGAATATTTGCTCATTCCATTGTATTCAGGCTAAAGTGCTGGTATGTTTCAAGAGTACATCTTTATTGGCATAATTTAAGTTTGTAAAGTATATTTTATTTATTAAATGTAGATACCAAACTTTCTTTTTTATTTTTGTAAATCAGGGGGAGGATGAGGGGGGGTGTGGGTGTGAGGGGGCAGGGGGGTGAGGGTGGGGGGTAGACATTAGGAGGGGGATCACGTCCGGTCTACCAATGTACAGATCTGGGGTTTTTTCAGGAACTGAGACCAGTAAAACCACATGTGTAGGTGTTTGTCTGATTTGCCTAAAGCGCTGTAGTGGAGTGCTTCCATGGCGCGGATGTCTTCCACCCTTGCTATCCATTCCTAAAACCCAGGTGGCTTCGGGTCACCCCAATGAAGGGGTATGAGAGCTTTTGCTGCATTAAGCAGGTGTTTCACCACCGATTTTTTTATACACTGCCACCGGGGCTTTGGTATGGTGTAATAGGTATGCCGCTGGAGTGAATGGCGGGGGTTCGTCTATAAACTCCGGTAGAATGGAATCTTTTTTTTTGCCAAAACGGCTGGATCAGCGGACATTCCCACCACAAGTGGAATGTAGTGCCTGGGGCTAACCCACATCGCCAACATTCCGCTGAGCGGTTGGGAAATATTCTTTGTAGCATGGCAGGGGTTTTGTACCAAAGTGATAGCAGTTTATAGGACATCTCTTGTATTTTGTTACTTATGACTTATGTGTGAGTTGGAAAATCTTTTCCCATTGTGGGGTAGTGAGACTCAACTGAAGTGCGGATTCCCATCTCCCCACAAAACTGGGGAGGGTTGGGAATTTTGCTCGTAGCAGTAATTGGTACAGGATCGAGATGCCATGTCGGGGCAGTGATTCACTGGTAGCCAGTTCTTCAAACTCAGTGTAAGCCCTGGACAGATGGTGTTTCAGGGGAATAGTCTTTATGTAATTTGATAGTTGCATGTATTGGAATTGATCTAAAGGAGTAAACGTCTTGTCTGGAAGAATGTCAGTGAGTGGTTTGAGTGTAGTGTCATTAAGTAATTCCGAGAGTGGTTCAATAGATGTCCTGTGTGTTTCTAGGAATGGGCCAGAACCCATTCCTGGGGGGAAATCATGGTTGCGTCGGAGTGGTGTGAGGGGGGAGGGGAGTGTGGTCAAGTTGTAAGGACGGTAGGAGGTGTGAAGGACCGAGATAGTAGCCGATGTTAGTGGATGAGACTTGGCGATCGCCCTAGCCCGGGGCGGGGAAAGCCAGGGTAGGTTCTGGAGAGGGAAGGCCAAACATTCGCTCTCCAGGCCTATCTACAATTTCTGTGTGGGGCGATGTGCCCATTCGAGAACTCTTAACATATGAAAGGCTTTATAATAAGTACGTATACAAGGCAGGCCCAGGCCTCCTCTAAACTTATGTTGAGTGAGTAAGTAAAGTTTAATTCTGGGTTGTCTTCCTGCCCAGGTAAACTTGGTGAACATGGTTTTCATAGATATAAAAAACGCGGGGGGAAGTCGAATAGGGATTGTTTGCAGTAGGTATAACACCCTGGGTAGGACATTCATCTTCAGGGCATTGATTCTGCCTGTCCATGAAATATGTAGTGGGGCCCAGCACAGAAGGTCTCTCTGCAATTGATTCAGTAAGGGGGGGAAATTATGGGCATAGAGGTCCACCGTGTCCGCTGTCAACCAGATTCCCAGATATTTAATCTTGGTCCGGCACCAGCGGAAAGGGAAGACATCTTGCAGTGCGGTTGCTTCTGCCTGAGGCAGATTAATGTTCAGAATCTCTGATTTCGAGAAGTTAATTTTCAGATTTGTAAGCTGTCCATAAACCTGAAATTCCTTCAGGAGTACTGGCAGGGATATTCGCGGGTTGGTAAGGCAGAATAATAAATCATCAGCATATCCAAGTACTTTATGGTGTGTCCCCCCAGTCTCAACTCCCGTAATATCAGGATGTGTTCTCACCGCTTCCAAAAATGGTTCCAAGGATAGGACAAACAGCAGTGGCAACAGAGGGCAGCCCTGCCTCGTCCCATTAAAAATTGGGAACGAGTCAGAGAGGGCCCCATTGACCCGGATCCGGGCCGAGGGGCGGGAGTACAGGGACCCGATCCACTTCAAATCCCATATGTCGCAGGGTAGCTATCATAAATTTCTAATCAAGTCTATCAAATGCCTTTTCGGCGTCAGTAGATAGAAAAATTGTGCGTGTCCTTGATTGGTGTGCATGATGTATGAGATTGATCGCCCTGATAGTGCAGTCCCTGGACTCCCGCCCCGGCACGAATCCCGACTGGTCAGGGTGCACTAAAGATAGGACAAACCTACCGATCCTCAATGCAAGAATTTTGGAGAATAATTTTAGATCAGCGTTTAGGAGGGATATTGGGCGGTAACTCGTACAGAGTTCTGGGTCTTTATCCTCCTTGGGGATTAAGGATATGGTAGCTGCAAGTGTGTGAGGATGTATATCCTGTCCTTCTAGTGGGGCATTGATCACTTGTGTGAAGCGTGGACCCAGGATCTCCAAGAACTTTTTATAGTAAATTTAAGGATAGGCCATCAGAACCCGGGCATTTTCCCATTTTGGACATCTTAATTGCCCAAGACAATTCTATCAGGGATATAGGTTTTTCCAGGGAATCTGCATCTCCTGGGGAAAGTTTACGACGGATATGTCGAGAGAGATATTCCGAGATCTTGGAATTTGTGGTGACCAACGAATAAGGGGATTGTGGGGGTGTGATATGGTACAGTTGTTGGTAATAGTCCACAAATTCCCGAGTTATCTCGGAAGGGAGACGACGTAGAGCGCCTTCTTGAACTCGGACTCTATCTATGTATGACAGTTTCCGTTTTTTACGTAGTGCCCGTGCAAGGTATTTCCCTGGTTTATTGCCGTGTTCATAGAACAGGGCACGGAATCGGGTAAAAGATTTCTGTGCTTGCGCATTTAAGATTGTCGATAATTCTTTCCTAAAAAGTGTTAGTTGTTGCCAATCTTTGGCTTTGAGAGAACTCATATGGATTCTTTCCAGGTGCAGAGATTTTGGTATATAGGGTGCTGAGGGCAGTTGTCTGCTGACGCTTCCGAGCCGATGCTATTTTAATAAAATGACCACGGACTACACATTTGTGTGCTTCCCATAAAGTGAGAGGTGACATCCCAGGTGTGGTATTTTCATGGAAGTAGTCTGTCAAGAGGGTCTTAGAGGATTGTATCGTTTCTTCGTCTGTCAAGAGAGATTCATTAAGTCGCCATGATCTACCTGTAGGTCTAGATAGTGGGGATTGGAGAGTTAGTGTCAGTGGGGCATGGTCGGACCAAGTCAGGGAGCCATATGTCGACTTTATCAGTAGGGAGAGGTGGTAGTGTGGTATAAAAAGATAGTCTATGCGTGAGTAGGAGTCGTGGGGGGTGGAGAAAAAACTGTAGTCCCGGGTAGTGGGGTGGAGGGCTCTCCAACAGTCCACCATCTGAAAGTCAAATAATACGTTTTTGATCTTTTTAAGGACATGTGCTGGGGTACGTGTACGGCCATTGGAGGTATCTAAGGAGGGTTCCATAGCTACATTAAAATCCCCTCCTAGAGTCACCAGGCCTTCGGCAAAATTGCGTAATACTGTTAATATTTTGGTCAGGCTTAAGTGTTGTTGTCTGTTAGGGAGGTATACGTTTGCAAACGTATACGTGTGTAGCTATAGAACCTTTGACAAAAATGGACCTGCCATCAGGGTCAGACAGGTGTGCAGTTTCTGTAAATGGAGTGTGTTTGGAGAACATAATTGCTGTGCCCTTGATTTTTGCTAGAGAATCAGAGCTGTAGTAGCCTAGGGGGAACTCAGTGTTTATAAAGCCGGGGGTGTGAGGGTGTATGAAAATGCGTTTCCTGGATAAATGCTACATTAGCCCTCTGGAATTTCAGGTCTCGCAGCAGGTGGGAGCGTTTCTCAGGGATATTCAGTCCCTTGGCATTTAGCGTGATAATATTGAGATCAGGTAAATTTCGCTTACAGCACCATATGGTGGCATTGGCCTGGTAGATCTCCAGTACATATGCAGCCAGACATTCCTTTCAGCAATGAACCGCAGGCCTAAATACAGTTCTCGGTTAGATGCGTCGTCGGTTAAAAGTTCTGGAACCATAGTCTGGTGAGTATAAATCCTGCGTTGTCGCTTGAGTGGTAAGGCTGTCTCCGTAGGTTGCAGCCAGAGTGAATGGGGCTCTACGTTTGGGGTGTGGGGGCCTAGTACATGATGACTACTCCCTGCGCGGCAGCTTGATGTATTCACTCCTCGATCGGCACCTCCCTCCGGATAACCCGGTCTGTAGGCCTCTCCAACGGCCGTGTCTGGCTGTGATTCATCGGTCGGGGCGTAGTGGGTCTAGGTGGTCGCCGCCTCGCAGTGATAGATGGATTGGTAGGTAAGTGCAGGTCAGGGAGGCTCCAATCCGGGATCTGCCAATCGGGAAGGTCCATTTCCGCAATAATATTTGGGAGCTCATGGTAGTAGCGCAGCGTATTGAGAGAGTCACCGTCTCTGATGTGTAGGCAAAATGGGTGGCCCCAGTAGTATGTGATGCCTCTGCGTAGCAATTCCAATGTAAATGGTTTCAGAGCTCTTCGAGCTTGCAAGGTGAGGTCTGAGAGATCGTGGTAGAAGGATAGATGGTTCCATTCAAATGACCAGTTCCCGGCTTCTCTCGCTCTTCTCATAATAGCATCTTTGAGCCGGAAGTCCACTACTCTGCAGATCAAGTCTCTCGGTGGGCCAGTAATGGGACCCCCAGGTCTCAGGGCCCTGTGAGCTCTATCCATTGGGATCACCGTCTCCTCCGGTCTATTCAGGAGGGTATTAAAGACCTTGGTCAATATGGTCATGGTGTCTTCGTCCTGTATTGGTGTAGGTTCTAGGAGTCCTCTGACTCTGATGTTGTTCCTACGACCTCGGTTATCGAGGTCTTCCAGACGTCTACGGTAATCCACCATGTGTAACGCATGTTGGGCAGTTCTCGCCGTCTGCGTGAGATTTTGTGCGCGTAAGGCAGATTCCCTCTCTTGCAGGTCTACTCGTTGTTCGAGCTTTGTAAGGTCCGTGCGTAGGGTAACCACCGCGTCTTGCACAGTCTGTTTGAGCTCCGTTATGAGCTTACCAAAATCCTCCCGCCATGGCACTGAGGAGAAAATTTGTTGCACCGATAAGGGGGGATCACGGTTTTGATCACCTGTTCATGTTGAGCCTCCTTCATCTGCGGAGAGTGAGCTGGCCGGGGAATGGGCCTCAAAGGTCCCAGGCGGCTGGGAGGCCAACAGGCCCGGTGTGCGGAAATATTCCTTCAGCAACATTCCTTTTGTCTCGATTACGGGGGGTCTCTGTGTCAGACGGGGTCTTTTTATCCCGTCCCATCTTTGCTATTCGCTGCAGATTGCACTGGATGGCTTGGAGGACAGCGGAGCTCACGAATTAGACGTCCATTTCTCTTGGCGGTTAGCCACGCCCCCCAAAAACTTTCTATTAAATGTTATACTGGTGGTGTTCCTGTGCTTATAACTACCAAATAAGACTTTTTTTTTTCAGAGAAAGTAGCAAAATTATATTTGAGGTTCATCTTATAATCAGACCTCAAGTGGGGTCTGATTATAAAGCTAGGATCTAGGTCCCCTGCAGATGGGCAGGGGACCTGGATTTTCCTTGAAAGCAGCCTGACACTTCTGCCAGGTGTTCTGAATTGGAGCGCGGGGTCATGTGACCTTCTGGCATTCGATTCAAAAGACCCACTGAGCAGCGCACAGACATCCTCCAATGCTGTCCAAAACTTCCGGGCCTTGTCAGGTGCAATGCCAAGAGATCACATGACTCTGTGGTGTTTTGTCAAAGGAGCACATTCACCAGCTGCCTTTGATGACACGAGGGAGAGGGCTGGGAGCATTTGCAAGTCTCGGGGGCAGACTGGCAGGTCAGGGGGTATGCTTTGTCAAGTGTGGGGGATTGTAACAAACAAGGTAAAGGATATATGACCCTGAGCACCCAAATTCTGGAGTCACGTTGCAGTTAATGGAGATACAGGACCTGGTGCACGGTAACCACACTCCCCTGGAGGCTTGAGGCCCAAGGTTGGAGTGGCCACATACCAGGGCCCTGAGGTAGCAGCTGTTGTATCCAGTAAATGCCAAGGACAGGATCTGGAGATACCTTGGAGCAGGCATGGAATATAATACCATGCAAGATAAAAGACAGTGACGGGTGCGGCACACTATATAAGAGCAGAGAAATAAGGTAACAGGAAAACCAGAAACGCATCAGACAAAAAAAAAACAGGAATGAATCAGAACAAGAGAAAACAAGGCAAGGTAAAAAAGGGAACAGGAATGACTGGATACAGTCATGGTGAGCCTGCAAATGAGGTGGTACATGACAGCGATGCATTGGAAAGTGTGGGGAGGAGATTAGCAAATACAAGGAAACTAAAAACAAGAAATGCATTTTTTCATCCGTGTCACCCCTGTCTCTCTCTGGTCCCCATTGTCTCTCCTGCCCTTACTCTGCTCCCCAGTGTCACCCGTGTCCCCACTCTGCTCTGCAGTTTCACCCTTGTCCCTGCTCATCTCCCTAGTTTCATCCCTGTCCCTGCTGTGCTCCCTTGTGTCACCCTTGTCCCCGCTCAGCTCCTCTTGTACCAACTGTGCAACTGTTAATAAGGCTGATACACTAAATCCAAAAATTTGGGAACTACTCCCACTGGAAACTTTTTGTGTATCAGGGCACTGCATACAAGTCTCGCTTTCAATTTGATGTGCATAGAAGATCTCTCCAAGTGATGATATCTGGATAGAATGGGTGTGGACATGGACAGGCACAAGACGAGGGCCAGATCCCCCTTGTTCTGTATACTCAGTAATACTACTACACACTCTATGAGAGATGCACAGTTGGTTGCTGTGTAATAAATTATTCCGACACTAGTACTCTTTTATTCTGTATATATGGAGTGGTTTTATCACTGGCCACACCCCAGTACACTATTAGTTTGTTTCATGAGCAGACTGGCTGCAGTCAAACGAATACAAACAAATCAAGATCCACGTGTAGCCAGCTTACCCTGCTGTGTAGGCGGACAAGCTCTCCGATAAAACCAACCATCACAAAATAGATAAGGAAAGGCTGAGAAGCCGAAATTAGAATCAAATATATATATTTAAAAAATAAAAACTTACATCAAGGATTGGATAGATGCTCTCTGAAAAGCAAGACCAGGAAAACGGGTGAATTCAGATCCTTCCGCGCGGGCAATCTGGAAGTCTCTAAGTAAGCCTTTTGCGATAGAACCTCACTGTGTCCACTTCCTGTGTAGGCGGATGCACTACAAATTTCTCTCACACTGTCTCTGGAGGATATAATTATTATTCTTTTTAAAATTCTTAAGCACTTTATTGCAAAATTTAGTATTCCCCCCACACTTTTTAAAAAGATCTTCTCGATATGCACCAGTCCATTCCGAATTGGATTTGGATTGAGCATAATAGCTGAATTGAAGGGATCTCCGGAATGTGGCTTCACAATATATCGGAATTCGGCTCCTAATCACCTGTTCGGGCCATTCAGAAACTGAACCATCGGAGTCCTCCAGATCAGGAATTTTTTTTGCCATGAAAACCATAGGTTTTCGGCTACCCAATGTGGCCCTATCACCACAAATACAATCCGGTTTTGGGGATTATAACCACATTTCGGGAATTTTCATTCTCCAGTCTTGGGTCAGCAGACTTGAGTAGACCCTGAAATATCAAATGTTTGAACAGTTTAACCAACACCCTTTGTTTATAATGTATTAGATCAATTAAACAAAATAAATGTCAACTATCTTTTAGAATAGTTTAAAAAGAGATAATCACAAATCCTGTGTTATTGTTTGAGATCATTGCAATTTTTTTTTTAAATTCTCTTTTATTTTGTTCCAGATAATTCTGTCTATGGGAATAATAGACTTTTTTTCAAAGAATAAAATGTTTTTGCATAGTTTACGAGAGTTTGGATATGTGGAACAGTGACCTAGAAATCTTTTTAAGGTAGAATCTATTGTAAGCGGATATTTTTTTTTAAATGAATCAATATTAAGATGCACCTTCTCAGTCCTTAAAACTCCTGGTTTCCTGGGGAGTTAGAGAGATCTTATGTTTATCTTTCGTCAGGGGAGACAGCGTTGAAGCACATTCCCGCTATGTTAAATTGTGCCCAGATGCCTCTTTGCGCAGGTGCATTTGGATGTTCAACTGTTCATGGTTTTTGAATGAGTGTCTCTTCCGCAACAACTGTATTTGTCTAGCCGTGTGATACGTTTAAGTGCCTGCTGTGTGTCTGTAAATGCTGCTTAACTATTCACTCACCAACCATGCACTTATGCTCACTCCATTCAGGTCGAAATGAATATAAGAAAGCTTAATTTTAGCTAAAATGTTGAAACATGAGTTGCACAATTGTTTGTACTAACCCATATGTTTATACAGAACCTTGCAAAACTCCATCTCAGCACAAGCTATCTGACTTTGTTGCAAATCACTGCAGCTTTTGTTCTTCTTAAAAACCCAAAAGCAAGTCACTGTGTAATGTACCATTATGGTGACCAGGAAAAAAGTCCCACGGGCAAAAGTATTGATGTTTTGACAATTGTGCTAGTGTTAGCCATGAAAGAGCAAGAATCTGTGTGTACCTCAAAACAAATACTGGCCATAGTAATCCCTCCAAAGACTTAACATTGGTTTCAATTAAAATTTACATATACATACCTGTCAGTAAAATAGTGGCAGGGTGGTAACTCTAATCCTTAGACAACCCAATTGTTATTCTCATGATTCACAACCACTCAAATGGTTTGTTTAGCATCATGTAACTGCAGTTAATAGATGTTGTGTTTAAGAGCTGGTTATCTATTGCCCTTAGCTCTGCTTCTCATAGCTGGTAAACCTTGGCTGCCTAGTTTTAGGTTACAATTCCCATGCTTTTCAAACAAATGGTTGGATTTAATCACTGGATTTAATGGTGCCTGACTGATGATTGTGTGTTGCTAGGTTAGAATTACATTTTTTATCTCCAGTCTCAAGACGGTATAGTGTGATAACTAGAATGTTTCCAGACTTAATGTTAAGATGCATATGGTTGTTGGCCAGAGGTATAAATTGGTAAACATTTATATCTCATGTGAATAAAAAGGATGTGAGCAAAAATAAACAATAAAAAAGGGGGGATCAGGAAGGCACAGTTACAAGTGGAACCTTATAAATATAAATCACACTAAGTGTAATACAGTCAAAAACAACGTGACCACAATAATAGGTTGGTAATACACTCACAAACAGATATATAAATGATTATCAGAGATAT
Organism: Pelodytes ibericus; assembly: GCA_036172795.1. Lineage (NCBI taxonomy): Eukaryota > Metazoa > Chordata > Amphibia > Anura > Pelodytidae > Pelodytes > Pelodytes ibericus. Next base: position 208,524,240 of record CM069857.1, on the reverse strand, counting down.
ATAGGCGAAAATCCAGCCTTTTTTAGATGTATATAAAAGAGAAGAAAAAAATATATACAAAATTGTGCAGTATTGTGAATATAAGGAAAATAAATATCTCCCCCTAAAGAATTGTACTCACACTCTACAGAGCCTATAGGACCGGCTCTGGGTGTATAAGGCGTGCAGACTCTGAGTCCCAAAATCCCCACATCCACTGGATAGATAATCGATGGAATACTCGTGGAGCAGGACACAACAGGAGTGAGAAACAAACGTTGTAGTGTCAAATGTAAACAATTTTAATTCCCCCCCACATATAGCAGCTTACATAGAAGAAGTTAAAAAACGATATCCCATGTAAAAAACAGTTAAAAACAGCATAGGTAAAAAGCAGGCAGAGTCACCCAGCCGATCATATCACAGTCTCCATCCGTCACTTCATAGGAGCAGGCAGCAGCTGAAGTTTGTATAGGCAGCGTTCTGCTGGAGGAGCTGGTACTTCCTAGTTGCAAGTCTCGTCAATAATGTCACGCGACGCGTTTCGCCCACACGTGGGCTTTTTCAGAGCAGTCTGGGCGTGTGGGCGAAACGCGTCGCGTGACATTATTGACGAGACTTGCAACTAGGAAGTACCAGCTCCTCCAGCAGAACGCTGCCTATACAAACTTCAGCTGCTGCCTGCTCCTATGAAGTGACGGATGGAGACTATGATATGATCGGCTGGGTGACTCTGCCTGCTTTTTACCTATGCTGTTTTTAACTGTTTTTTACATGGGATATCGTTTTTTAACTTCTTCTATGTAAGCTGCTATATGTGGGGGGGAATTAAAATTGTTTACATTTGACACTACAACGTTTGTTTCTCACTCCTGTTGTGTCCTGCTCCACGAGTATTCCATCGATTATCTATCCAGTGGATGTGGGGATTTTGGGACTCAGAGTCTGCACGCCTTATACACCCAGAGCCGGTCCTATAGGCTCTGTAGAGTGTGAGTACAATTCTTTAGGGGGAGATATTTATTTTCCTTATATTCACAATACTGCACAATTTTGTATATATTTTTTTCTTCTCTTTTATATACATCTAAAAAAGGCTGGATTTTCGCCTATATATCTCTGATAAGTATTTATTTTATTATATCCTGCGCAACACTTTATTACACGATATTCGCTATTTTGTGCTAATTGGAGGAAAATGCACTAGTGTTTGCTGCATAATTTGTTTGTCTGCACATTATATATAGCGCTTGTCACTTTATCTGCATAGATATATAAATGAAACATTCCGCATTATAGCTGGAATTCAAATTACGCTTTAATTTGTTGAAAGAATAAAACAAACATGGGCAGGACCAGCGGCATGATGAACTAAAAAACCAACATTTATATCTGCCTGTTTAATTGTGTGTGTATTTCATTTCATTTCACATTTTATAGAAATAGGAAATATATAGGGGGACATGTATAAAAACTCTGGCACTGTAAAGCATCAAGGGGGGAAAATAAAGGCATAATGTCTGTTGTTTGCACCTTATAAATACTGAATTTCAGTGTGAGAGAAAGATCTTTACGATCTTTTCTGCGCCTGTTTTTTTTTTATACATTGGCTGCGCATACCACAATGAGTGTGAGTGCCTGCACAACCAGAATGAACGTAACCATCGAAGGTGGCACAGACTGACGAAATTTGTCTGGAGTCTGCATTACACGTAGGTGCACATGCTTGTTGCCCCAGTACTTGGCGCTCTCTAGGTGTGCTCTGTGTTTATAAATGACCCCCATAGTGTGTGAATCAGTGCCAACTTTTTACTGTTTTTTTATGTATACATATGTATAGTATTTGCTTATGATTCGTTACCCCAGGACCTGGATCTTCTTTACACTGCTTTAAATATTTTTCTGGTGGACACAAGTTTGTTGTGAGTGTGACTTCCGGAGTATGCAAGCTGCTTCAAGGGTAACCCCACCCAGTTATTTAAATTCTGTGATTTACAGAAACCACGTCACTCTCTTTTTCTAGTTCCTTTTTAATGTAATAAAAAAAACCTAAATAGTTTTGTTTGTATTCGGCTAGTGACCGGAAAGTCCCTGTAACTTGCATCTGTGATCAAATCAGTTTACCCAATGTGGTGACTTATACCTATACACTATATCACACATCCGTCTTACACTAAATGGAGTCACAATTTATTTAACATTTTCCTTTAGATACCTTTACTATTCAGAAAATCTGATATTCACTGAATTACTGCATTAAGATTAATAACTGTAATTTTATGTCAAGACAGGAGGCTTCATATTTGCATTTCCTTCTTTACTGATAAACCTCCAGCAGCAAAGCAGTTAACAGAATAAAGAAAAAATCAACCAATCAGGGTACAGTAACACATCTATATAAGGCATAACAGTCCTCTTCCACTTCCTCTTTCTTTGCTGCTTGAAAAACCTCCAGGTGAGCACAATCCAGATAAGAGCTTCTTATCTCTAGCATTTAATTGTGATTAAATTGATTGTAATAAGATTGATGCTTTATTGCTTATTTGATTTCACTACTTTATAGTTGTAGTTTTGTGTCTTGTACCAATCACCGTTTATATTACTAAACAGATTGTCTGTCTGCACATGTATAGTAATGCATTCTGTTTCATTCTCCGTTTCTTACATAACTGGCTAAATCTCTTCTCATCACTTCATATTACCTAAACCTTCGTCAAAAGGGCATATATATATACATTTTGTGTACTAACTCAGCGCTAGTCTCTGCACACTGTATGATAGGCGTTGTCATACCTCCGCGCACATGTCTCCACAAGACACTGGGAGGCCTAGTTTCTCACCTCTTCCCTAACGCATGCACGTGCCTGCTTGCAGACCCTCTCCTTACCGCTTAGGTACTCTTACGCCAACGGAGCCTGCTGGCGCTCCGTTTTGTTACTTTCGTTTCGTCTTTCTTTATTACCGCATACCCCTCCTAAGTCACGCGGCCTACGACCACGTGGTCTGCGTGTGTCGTGCCCGTCCCGCGACGGGTCTTATTCTTTCTTTATCCTGCGCTTCACTGTTAGCGGTATCTACCGCTGCCACTTTTTCTCTCCTCACAGGTTGTTTGTTTTAATATCTGATTTTTATTAAAATGGATCTACATCCATTATTACAATATTGTGGGACAATATTTTAATTTTCATTAATAGTAATGAATAAATAAACGGCTTGTAGAGGGTGACCCCCTCCTGCCTGTATACAAGTTACCTACAAGTCATGTAAGGACTTATATTTACAGTAGGTTTTTCATTAACCCTTGTCTCACTGAAAGGGGTGTCCCCTGATGGTGAACTCCTCTATTCATAAACGGAACTGATTCAGCATATATGTTATTTCATTGAAACATGTGTGCACCAACACACACACTTATTGTTCATTGAGGGTGACCCCCTCTTATGTTCCTGTACTGAATCGCTATACGATGCGCTCTGTGTGCATGTTTATTCATTATTAAGGGTGACCCCCTCTTATGTTTTTCTGGTATCACTATTATTATTAAATTACCTTGGTATGGGCTTTCGTAGCCTTCATTTCATACGGGCTGACTGGGTGACCCCCTGCACGCCTATCAGGTGAACCCCGTTTATTATTATTGCTCTGGTCTTTGGATGGTTATTACCACTATACCAAATTAACACATAACTGTTATGGTAACCAGTCCTGTATACCTATTGGTAGCGCCCACGCCACAACGGCTCTCATTTTCTTTGTCACCCACAGACGTGTCCGACCTTCAAAATTGAATATGAGTGACCAGAACAAACAGACCATGCCACCTGGTTTCCAGGAATGGTTACGTACTGCCCTGGCAGATTCCCCCCCTTCCGCATTGGCAGCTCTGCAAGATACCCAACATACCCAATCCCCAGATGATAGGGAGGTACTTTTGGGCTCGGACAGATCACCTGAGTCCCCAGAAGGCTCCCAAAATCGAAAAAGGATGTGGTCCAGTGGCCCGACACCTTCGGATAAGGGCAAGGCACCGCTCAAGAGAGCCAAAAGCAACTCGCTACCCATTTTTCCCACTGTCACTCCGTCGGCTCATCTCCCACTCTCCGAACACAAAGAGGATTTTCAGGTCCTGGACGAATATTTCGATGACTATGCTAAACCCGGCACCTCTGCATCTCGGTCACCAACCCGCCCCGCTACACAACAAGCTAAGGAACCTGTCGCCAATCCTTACTTACCCGTGGAGATCCTAGATTCCTGTGGACTCCCTCTGTTCGATCCACGCACCTTGCGCCACCCTCGTTCGACGGAATGGTCTCAACCACCTCACATTGCAGAATTCTTAGGTTACTGGCTAAGACATCCCCTAAAAAAGGAGGTGCGTCAACGTCTACGGGCTGAATGCCCTCGCCCATCCGTCCCGGACAAGGTAGCGCAAACCCCCGAATTCGACTCTACCTTCGTAACGTTCATGACGAAGAATGGCAAGGACCCCCGTAAGGGTTTGGAGCAGGGTCTACGTTCAGTACAAGACAAGATGCTCGATATTTCAGGTCCACTGACCCAGTTTTTTCTCATGGCTGACGAAGCCCTCACTACTGGAGCGTCAATTGACCCCCATCTGGCTAGGGAGTTGGTTCAAAGGTCCTTATGCCTGTGGAGTAACGCCAACACGGCAATTTCTACCGAACGTCGCAAGGCGGCACTTTTCAAATTGGACTGTAAACTGGCTGACCTGGCCCCCAAAGAACTGGGCCCCGACGCCAAAGGCCTCTTATTTGGGAACAAGTTCCTAAAAGATCTTAATCAACACGTGTCAACCTTCACGTCTCTCAACAAGGCACAATTCAACATAAAAAGGATGTTCCATTCGAGAGACCGTTTTTCTCATCGGGCTGGTCGGCAGAGGGGTCGTGCCACCAGCAGGGCGGCCTTCACGGCATCAAGACCCCGCTTCCAGGAATCATCTTCCTACCGGTTCCAGACTAGATCCAACTATCGGAACCCGTACTACCGTGGAAACACTAGGAATAGGGGATCATCTTCATTCAAGTCCAAGTTCCAGTCAGGTAAGATTACAACCATTCCTATCTCACATACTTATCGCAGGCAGATTAAGATATTTCCATCTCAAATGGGCATGTATTACACAGGATCCCTGGATTCTTCAAACTGTCCAGGGTTTTCTAATAGATTTCTCCTCCCCTCCTGCACAACGCACTTCCCCACACCCTATCCACATGTCGCGCAGCGACCGCTGTTTAGTTCACGAGGAACTTATAGCTCTGAGAGACAAGGGCGCCATAGAGCTTGCTCCTGGGGAACCCGGTTTTGTCATCAACATGTTTTTGGTCCGCAAAAAGTCAGGGGAATTCCGGCCGGTTATCAACCTGCGCGCACTCAACTACCATGTCACCTACAGGCACTTCAAAATGGAGGGCATCCACCTCCTTCGCGATTTGCTTCTGGAATGAGATTGGTTTTGCCGTTTGGATCTCAAGGATGCCTACCTGACGGTTCCGGTTCATCAGGGCCACAGGAGGTTCCTTCAGTTCCTCTGGCAGGGAAAATTATGACAATTCACGTGCCTGCCTTTTGGCCTCGGCTCGTCCCCTTGGTGCTTTACAAAGCTCCTCAAACCTGTCATGGAGTTCCTACGGTCCCAGGGGATTCGATCCATTGTCTATCTCGACGATATCCTCATTATGGCACAGGACAGGGTTTAAAACAACACACAAGTGAAAACGTGCGCTGTGACCCAACACTTCAAAACACACAACTCAGGAAAAATAAATAATAAATTGTTACCCTTAAAGTAAATCAGCCTTAAAGTAAATCAGCTCAATATTCAATCCGAAGGGAAAAAAATAAAACAGAACAGAAATAATATAGTGTAGTATATCACATAAAAGTGCTGATAACAAATAATAAGTGAGAACACAAGTCTTGAAAAAGCCCTACTTTGGGGGTGAAACGCGTTGTGGACAAGAGGAGACTGCTACTGGGACTCTATATATGTACTGTTCAAGTGGATCTTTGAATGTAAGATTCTTTATATGTTTTTATTGGTATTAAAATCGTTGAAGCTAAATAGTCTCCTCCTTACCCTCTCTTATACTACCGCTGGGAGTACCTTCTGGGTCTGCTACACAGAATAAGCTGCATAGGATTCCTCTGTGAACCTGTTGGATCTTTAACCCCTTGGTGGGCTCCCTGGATGCTGTATAGACTGAGCAGATCTCTGCTCAGGAAGATGTGAGTGTGTTCTCACTTATTATTTGTTATCAGCACTTTTATGTGATATACTACACTATATTATTTCTGTTCTGTTTTGTTTTATTTTTTTCCCTTCGGATTGAATATTGAGCTGATTTACTTTAAGGCTGATTTACTTTAAGGGTAACAATTTATTATTTATTTTTCCTGAGTTGTGTGTTTTGAAGTGTTGGGTCACAGCGCACGTTTTCACTTGTGTGTTGTTTTGATTTGTTTATTGCCAGGAGTGAGACACTGGTAGAATTTGCTGCAGCTGTTTCCACCACAATTGGGCGCAGTGTGTTTCTCTCTTGTTTCACAGGACAGGGTTTCCCTCTGCCGAGCCACATCCCTTACCATTTAGCTTCTTCAGGAGTTAGGTTTCGTAATCAACAAAGACAAATCGGAACTCTCTCCTACCCAGTCCATCCAGTTCTTGGGGTTCACGGTAGATTCAGTGGCGGCTGTTCTCAGACTTCCCCAATCCAAAATCACCACCATACAAAAGTCTATCCGACGTTTTCTGCGACAACCTTGGGTGACTCTTCGGGACCTGGCACGCATTATAGGCCTGTTATCAGCATCCATACAGGCGAACTTCCCAGGTCCCCTCTATTACCGCGCAATGCAAAGACTAATCACTTACGCATTGTGGGATCCTACGACCACTCTTTCCGTCTCACGGACGAGGTTCGCCTCGAACTGCAATGGTGGTTGACACACATGACATCCTGGAACGGCCGTGCCATCTTTGGTTGCGTCCCCGATTTCATCCTAGAATCGGATGCCAGCCTTCTTGGTTGGGGCGCAACTTGCGGGTCAGACAACATGGCGGTACTTGGACGTTGGAGGAAAGGGACCTCCACATAAATTGTCTGGAACTAATCGCGGGTTCCTTCGCCGTTCGCAGCTTCACGAAGCATTCGACGCATTGCTCCCTGGTCCTACGAATGGACAACGTGTCCGCGGTTCGCTATATCAACCGACTGGGAGGCTCTCGGTCAAAACTGTTGACAGATCTGACCAAAGAGCTCTACCATTATTGTATGGAACACCACCTCTCTATACGGGCGGAATATCTCCCAGGGAAGGAAAACACGGTGGCGGACTGGTTCTCCAGACATTGGAGGGACACCAGCGATTGGCAACTCCTCCCGCGGATTTTCACACTTTAGCCTGGCGCAGAGGTCCCGTTCACCTGGATCTCTTTGCGTCCAGAACGAATCACCAAACATTAGATTACTTCAGCTGGATGCCGGATCCGCAGTCATTAGCAGTAGATGCTTTTCTCCAAACCTGGCCCCCTATGGGAGCGTACGCCTTTCCCCCGTTCGCAATGATTCTCCGCACTCTTCATCTGCTGATCCGGCAGAGGGCGACGGTATTGCTAGTCTCACCACTCTGGCGGACCCAACCTTGGTTTCCGCTTCTGTTGGAACTTTCTTGCAAAGACCCCCTACTACTCCCAACACCTCATGATCTGTTGTTGGACCCACAAGGGAATCACACCCATTAATTCTCCAAGATCGCCTGCAACTGGTGGCCTGGACGGTTTCCGGGGTACCTGGGATATGTCGGGCCTATCGTCAACGGCTCGGAACCTCCTCTGGGACTCTTGGGCACCCGGTACCAAAAAGTCAGACACTCGGGCATGGGGTTCCTGGAGTAGCTGCTGCTTGGGGCAGCACCTTAATCCCTTTACAGCCCCTGTGATGCATATACTAAATTTTTTGGCATCTCTTTTTACTCAGGGGAAGTCTTATCGTACCATCAATATGGTTCGGTCAGCTATATCAGCGGCTCATATTCCCATTGACGGTATGAGCGTGGGTAAGGACCCGACAATCTGTCGTCTGTTACGCGGGAACTAGACCTCCTTCTTCTAAATACTCGGCTTTCTGGGACGTATCACAGGTTTTCTCCTTTCTTGAAGTCTGGCCAGACAACAACCTCCTGTCGCTGCGTCAGCTGTCAGCTAAAGTTGCATTACTCCTATGTCTGATATCATTCCGGAGAGTTTCAGACGTTCGTGCGTTTGATGCAACATCTTTTTCTTTCTCACCCGAGGGGGTTGTAGTGTCCGTGGCGGGGCGAACAAAGACCGTTTCCTGTCAGCTAAAGTTGCATTACTCCTATGTCTGATATCGTTCCGGAGAGTTTCAGACGTTCGTGCGTTTGATGCAACATCTTTTTCTTTCTCACCCGAGGGGGTTGTAGTGTCCGTGGCGCGGCGAACAAAGACCGTTTCCTCTACAGTTTTTTATCCATATTTTCCAGATCGCCCCAAACTATGTGTCGCTTGTTGCGTACGCTGCTACCTGTCTTCTACAGTTCCATTTCGCTCGGTCTCCTCCGGCCAACTTCTGATTTCTTACGTATGGCCTTTCCGGCCGGTATCGGCTCCAACTATTGCTCAATGGATCAAGTGGATTTTATCCCTCGCCGGAATCGATTGATCTTTCGGTGCACACTGTTCGTGGAGCGGCGGCTTCGGCGGCCCTGGATTTGGGGGTATCCTTACCTGACGTCCTGGCGGCAGCAGACTGGTCCAGGGAGTCGACCTTTCGTACCTTTTATTTTCGTCCCTGGACACACGCAGGGTCTTCATTATTGGCTCATCGTTAAGATAGCAAATATGAAGCCTCCTGTCTTGACATAAAATTAGGGATTATTCTAACCTTGGTGTAGATATAATCTAAATTTTATTAAAGACAGGAGGCGAGTATTTCCCACCCAGTTGTTTATCTATTACTACGCTCCCTATTCCTGGCATCTAAACTGTCCTTTCTCTCTTTTATACTGTCCTTATTGTCTATTAAGTTATGTTGTTTCAATATTTCAGATATACAGATTTATGGTGAACAATTTACTTTCACAATGTTTTTCTGTCTCTTCTAGCATAATCGACTCCACGGCTCCTTAACCCCTTCATGACCAGACTGTTTTTGGAATGTTGTGCGTTAGTGACTGAGGCTGTTTTAACACTTCTGAGGTGTTTGTGTTTAGCTTTAATTTTCTTCTTTGTCAGTTGCTGTACCCACACATATTATATATTGTTTTTTTCAGGACAAGAAGGGCTTTCTTTTCATGACATTATTTTGTTCATATCATTTATTGTATTGTGTAAAAAATAGTAAAATATGGTTAAAATTAAAAAAAATAAACACTTTTCCTGACGTTTTTTGTAAATTCTTTTACTAAGCTTCAAAAGCTAATGAAAAAACGTGCTAAATAGATTTGACTATAGGTCCTGAGTTCAGAAATACCCAATGTTTATATGTTTTTTTGCTTTTTTTTGCATGTTTTAGGTTAATAAATACAAGTAGCATTTAGCTGTTTCAAAACCATTTTTTTTTTAAATTAGCGTAAGTGACACTGTAACACCGATATCTGATATGAATCACTGAAAACCCCCCACATGTACACATTTTTATAAAGTAGACATCCCAGGGCATTCAACTTGGGGTAATTTGACACTTTTCACTCTGTCATTTTACCACCAATCTTTGACAAGTTTTGGCGTAGTAATTTTGTGTGTGTTTTATCTCCACACACTTTGAAACTTAGGTATGAATTTAAAGGGGCTGTTCTATTTTATTGCCAAACAAAACCCCAATATATGTTCAGCAACTTCCCCTGAGTATAGCGGTACCCCACATGTATAGGTGTGCTAGGTTTATGTGGCAGGTACAGGGCAAAATTTAGGATATGGTTATTGCAGCTTTAAAACGTGTATTTATTATGTAATACTTGTGACTACATTTCCTATCATGCTCAGCCAGCCAAAAGCTACCGTAGCAGAATAGGAAATGTAGTCTATAGTAGGAAGCACCGATTTTTGCTATTCTTGCTGTCCTGCGGCTGCATGGATCAAAAATCCAGCTGCTGCGGGCCCCTATCTACTGCTGGGGGCCAATGCAAAGCACTGGCCCCACTAGCAGTCTTTTTTAAAAAAATAAAATATCCCTAGAGGACCACAGACAGACATAACATGTAATTGGTCCTCTACGGAATAACTTCTTATTTTTATACAATTTATTATTATTAGTTTTAATTTTTTTATTTATTTAGATTTTAATTTTTTTACATTTTTTTCATTTTTATTTAACTCTAACCTTAACCCTTTGGTTAGGGTTAGTACAAACCCTAATTCTAACTCTAGGATTAGGGTTTTGATGAACTCTAACCCTAACCCAAGAGTTAGGATTAGCACAATAGGAAAAAATAAATTTAAAAAAAAAAAGTTTTTTTTTTTTAATTAAAAAAATCCTTTGGGGGGCTGGTTCTTACTGGGGGGAACCAGGGGGAGACTTCCAGCACTATATTTAGTCTCTCTCTGCCCCACGATCACTGTGGAGCAGGGAGAGACTATAGCTGTCAAAGCAGGCACCTGCTTTGACAGCTATTAACATCCGGGCGCTGTGATTGGCTGTCACAGTGCCCGGATGTTTCCCGGGGGTCCTCAACCGACATGGCTGAAGTGTCTCGGTATCGAGACACTTAGCCATGTCGTTGGTAGCGCGATCGATCATACCTGCATGATGGTCCAGAACCATCATCGGTCACGAAGGGGTTAATCGGTTATCCAGTTTCGTTATCGTTTGAATGTTTGCTTCTGACTTCTTGGAATTTGGCTCATGTTCTTCGTTTTTTTCTACACACCAAAGAAAGAGGAAGTGGAAGAGGACTGTTATGCCTTATATATATGCAATGGCGTCCCTCAAGCGGGGGTGACACCCGTGCTGCCGGCACCCCCCCCGCATCGCACTGCTTAACTTTTTTTCTAGCAGCCGCATCCGCTGGACGCGGCCGCCGGAAAAAAGTAAAAAAAAACAAAAAAAACACAGCAACAAACGTAACGTCACATCCGGTAACTGTGTTTCCCTCCTCCGTGCAAGAGGGAAGACTGCACGGAGGAGGCGTCGGTCCGAGAGCAGAGAGCAGCCTTTAGGTAAGTGATGGGGAAGGGGGAGGAGGGTGGTTTAAAACGAGCAGGGCTCTGACTGGCACTATTTTACTGGGCTCTGGCTGGTACTATATTACTGGGCTCTAGCTGGCACTATATTACTGGGCTCTGACTGGCACTATATTACTGGGCATCTGGCTGGCACAATATTACTGGGCTCTGGCTGGCATAATATTACAGGCATCTGACTGGCACTATATTACTGGGCTCTGGCTGGCACTATATTACTGGGCATCTGGCTGGCATAATATTACAGGCATCTGACTGGCACTATATTACTGGGCATCTGGCTGGCACTATATTACTGGGCTCTGGCTGGCATAATACAGGCATCTGACTGGCACTATATTACTGGGCTCTGGCTGGCACTATATTACTGGGCATCTGGCTGGCACACTATTACTGGGCATCTGGCTGGCACTATTTTACTGGGCTCTGGCTGGCACAATATTACTGGGCTCTGGCTGGCATAATATTACAGGCATCTGACTGGCACTATATTACTGGGCTCTGGCTGGCACTATATTACTGGGCATCTGGCTGGCATAATATTACAGGCATCTGACTGGCACTATATTACTGGGCTCTGGCTGGCACTATATTACTGGGCATCTGGCTGGCACTATATTACTGGGCATCTGGCTGGCACTATATTACTGGGCTCTGGCTGGCATAATATTACAGGCATCTGACTGGCACTATATTACTGGGCTCTGGCTGGAACTATATTACTGGGCATCTGGCTGGCACTATTTTACTGGGCTCTGGCTGGCACTATATTACTGGGCATCTGGCTGGCACTATTTTACTGGGCTCTGGCTGGCACAATATTACAGGCATCTGGCTGGCACTATATTACTGGGCTCTGGCTGGCATAATATTACAGGCATCTGACTGGCACTATATTACTGGGCTCTGGCTGGCACTATATTACTGGGCATCTGGCTGGCATAATATTACAGGCATCTGACTGGCACTATATTACTGGGCTCTGGCTGGCACTATATTACTGGGCATCTGGCTGGCACTATATTACTGGGCTCTGGCTGGCATAATGGTACAGGCATCTGACTGGCACTATATTACTGGGCTTTGGCTGGCATAATATTACAGGCATCTGACTGGCACTATATTACTGGGCTATGGCTGGCACTATTTTACTGGGCTCTGGCTGGCATAATATTACAGGCATCTGACTGGCACTATATTACTGGGCTCTGGCTGGCACTATATTACTGGGCATCTGGCTGGCACTATTTTACTGGGCTCTGGCTGGCACAATATTAAAGGCATCTGGCTGGCACAATATTACAGGCATCTGGCTGGCACAATATTACAGGCATCTGGCTGGCACAATATTACAGGCATCTGACTGGCACTATATTACTGGGCTCTGGCTGGCACTATATTACTGGGCATCTGGCTGGCACTATATTACTGGGCTCTGGCTGGCATAATATTACAGGCATCTGACTGGCACTATATTACTGGGCTCTGGCTGGAACTATATTACTGGGCATCTGGCTGGCACTATTTTACTGGGCTCTGGCTGGCACTATATTACTGGGCATCTGGCTGGCACTATTTTACTGGGCTCTGGCTGGCACAATATTACAGGCATCTGGCTGGCACTATATTACTGGGCTCTGGCTGGCATAATATTACAGGCATCTGACTGGCACTATATTACTGGGCTCTGGCTGGCACTATATTACTGGGCATCTGGCTGGCATAATATTACAAGCATCTGACTGGCACTATATTACTGGGCTCTGGCTGGCACTATATTACTGGGCATCTGGCTGGCACTATATTACTGGGCTCTGGCTGGCATAATAGTACAGGCATCTAACTGGCACTATATTACTGGGCTCTGGCTGGCATAATATTACAGGCATCTGACTGGCACTATATTACTGGGCTATGGCTGGCACTATATTACTGGGCATCTGGCTGGCATAATATTACAGGCATCTGACTGGCACTATATTACTGGGCATCTGGCTGGCACTATATTACTGGGCTCTGGCTGGCATAATATTACAGGCATCTGACTGGCACTATATTACTGGGCATCTGGCTGGCACTATTTTACTGGGCTCTGGCTGGCACAATATTACAGGCATCTGGCTGGCACTATATTACTGGGCTCTGGCTGGCACTATATTACTGGGCTCTGGCTGGCACTTTTTTACTGGGCATCTGGCTGGCACTATATTACTGGGCTCTGGCTGGCATAATATTACAGGCATCTGACTGGCACTATATTACTGGGCTCTGGCTGGCATAATATTACAGGCATCTGACTGGCACTATATTACTGGGCATCTGGCTGGCACTATTTTACTGGGCTCTGGCTGGCATAATATTACAGGCATCTGACTGGCACTATATTACTGGGCTCTGGCTGGCACTATATTACTGGGCATCTGGCTGGCACTATTTTACTGGGCTCTGGCTGGCACAATATTAAAGGCATCTGGCTGGCACAATATTACAGGCATCTGGCTGGCACAATATTACAGGCATCTGGCTGGCACAATATTACTGGGCTCTGGCTGGAACAATATTACAGGCATCTGACTGACACAATATTACTGGGCATCTGGCTGGCACTATATTACTGGGCTCTGGCTGGCACAATATTACAGGCATCTGGCTGGCACTATATTACTGGGCATCTGGCTGGCACTATATAACTGGGCATCTGGCTGGCACAATATTACTGGGCATCTGGCTGGCACTATATTACTGGGCTCTGGCTGGCACTATATTACTGGGCATCTGGCTGGTACTATATTACTGGGCTCTGGCTGGCACAATATTACTGGTATCTGATTGGCACAATATTACTGGTATCTGACTGGCACACTATTAATGGGCTCTGAATGGCACACTATTCCTGGTATCTATAATTGTAAAATTTTCAAACATTGAAAAAATTGTGGGTGTTTTCTTACATTTTTATTAGGGGGGGGGGGGGGACAGGGGGGTGCCACACTCAGGGTCCGCCCCGGGTGCCAAATGCTCTAGGTACGCCCCTGTATATATGTGTTACTGTACCCTGATTGGTTGATTTTTTCTTTATTCTGTTAACTGCTTTGCTGGTGGAGGTTTATCAGTAAAGAAGGAAATGCAAATACTCGCCTCCTGTCTTTAATAAAATTTAGATTATATCTACACCAAGGTTAGAATAATCCCTAATTATGTTTGTGAACCTGTAATTTTGGATTCCAGGTACTATTCATCTGCAATTATCCTTTGATTATAACTTTTTTTGTGTACTGAAGTTAAACATTAGTCATGAAATATATATATATATATATATATATATATATATATATATATATATTAGAAAGAAGTTTGAAATATGTAGCAACGCTTACTGATTTCTCGTACATACCTGTTTATAAATCACCTTCCATGTAAACCTATCAATGCATGGATATTGTCACAAAACACTGAATCTGGAAGCCAGTTGGGAAAGGTGTGTTAAACTGTGGTTGTATGCTTGTGTAGAAAAATGATGTAATGTGTGTGAATTCTTGGTGGATTAAGACATAACTTTTATTGGTAATAAATAAAATAACACATAAATGACAAACAAGATAAGTGAAAAAAACCGTGAGGTAAGTGAAGTGGTGATTAAAATAAGTCTTGCATGCGCATAGATAATCAAGTGTAGATTATTCAGCTATGGATAGTTATTTAGAGAATGGTATGGGGTGCAAGAACAGTAATCCGATTATAATATGGTCATAAAACTAAACCCTGATAACAGAAAGAAGTCCTGTCAGGACATATAAGTATCATTAAGAGCTGATTACTGAAAGGGTTCAGTTGTCCTCACACCATTTAGTAACCATGTGCATTAACATATTATATAGTTTAACATAGTAATTTCTGAAGTAATCATAGCAGATAAGTAATGCCTGCAGGAAAATCCCATACAACCGTTTTAAGGCAAATTAATTTTAACTTATAATAATATAACTGTATGGCCCTGGCCCGACGCACGGTTCGCCACCGCCGTGACTTCGTCAGAGGATGACAACAGATGGCAACAGTGAGTTAGGATTTTTGTTTACATAGCTTGATTGGCTGACAGCTGCAGAATTCAAAGTAACAAGTAGCAATATATGTTGGGTCTCTTCACATCATTGGGGGTTATAGAAGATACGCCCCAAACTTTGATGGAGAGATACAACAGATTAGCTAGACCCAAAGGGATATCTGACTCAGTGCCGTCTTTCGGCATGGGCATTGTGGCGATTGCCCAGGGGCCCCATGCGATTATTTAAAGAAAAAATGTTTACTTTTTTTTTTTCCGGCAGCCGCATCCACTAGATGCGGTCCGAGAAAAAAACAAAAAAACAACTTCCTGTCATTGCCACCGGATTTGACAGCAAGTCATATCCGGTGGCATTGTTATCCTCCTCTGTGCAGGAGGGAAGAAGAGATGGACGGTGACAAGGAGCACCAAGCAGGTGGTGAGTACTGGGGAAGGGGGGGGGGGGTAGAGGGTTCACAATAACGGAGGCAAATTAGTGGCAAAAGAACACTGGCATATTATTGTTCAAATTGGCGGCTGGGCCATATTAATAGTTAATACTGGCATATTATTGGTCAAATTGGTGGCTGGGGCATATTAATAGTTAATACTGGAATATTAATTGGCTGGGGCATATTAATATTTAATACTGGCATATTAATTGGGAAATTGACTGGGGCATATTAATGGCAAAATAATACCTGCATATTAATTGGGAAATTGGGGCAAATTGATAGTTAATACTGGCATATTAATTGGGAAATTGGCTGGGGCATATTAAATGGCAAAATGATACTGGCATATTATTGGGAAAATTGTCTGTGGTTATTAATAGCAAAATAATACTGGCATATTATTGGACAAATTGGCATAATAATGGCAAAATAATACTGGCATATTAATGGGCACATTGGCTATGACATATTAATGAGCAAACTAACAGTGGCATGCTAATAGTTAATGGGCACCTGGCTGGGAAATATTTTAATGGGCACACTGTGGAATATGTATTGGACATACTGTGGCACATTTTTATCGGCAAACTAACACTGGCATATGTTAATAGCAAAGTGACTGTGTGACAGACTGATTGTGTACGACAGGCATTCTGTATGTGTGTGACTACGTGTAATTTAGTGTAGTCTAGATTTTTTTTGCTGGCTCTTTAAACTCTGTTAAGTTTGTCAAGCCCTGTTAAGTCCTTTAGGTGCAATGTGGGTGCAGAGGAAGGGAATAAAACTTTGTGAGGCCTTAGGTGAAAGTCGAACATGAGGCCCTCAGGGACACGCATTATTAAATAAAATATATGCGAGTGATAATAAAAATGAACTGTATAAATAGCATATTTCAAGATCAGACTTAAATCCCAGCTTCTAGGAATTTACAGCTCCTAGAATTTTATTTGTCTTATAATTATTCTACAAATATCTATAAACATTTGGTATAGTTAAAAGGTGTGTGGCTGACTAACTCACATTCTTATTGCTGTGTCCTAAATGTGAACACTAACACATATCACAGTCATTCATAGACACACTCAGCCAGCACACACTGACTCACAGACACACTCAGTCAGCACACAATCACATTTAGCCAGCACACACTCACAGATACACTCAGCAAGCACACACTGCCTCACAGACACACTCAGCCAGCACACAATCACACACTAACATTAACACTCAGCCAGAAGGAAAGGTGCTCAATGTTAAAAGTGGTCTCACAGACCATGTTGTGCTGGAGGCCTGGCTTGGAGCGATCTTAACAGCGTGGGATCGCACTCAAGAAGGGAGGAAAATGAATATCCATGCCACCCCTTAAAGTGTCGTTGCTTATGGCCAGGGCCGCCACCAGGAATTTCAGGGCCCCTTACTGAACAAATTTTCAGGGCCCCATACCCCCCCCCCCGACAATATCTCCCACTCACCCCACCTACCCTCAAAAGCATGTTATCTAGGTCTAGTATAATATGGAGGGTGGTAAGGAGCAGTTGGTCAATATGCCAGAATTTTGCCACTCAGTATACCAGGTTTTTGCCACTCAGTATGCCAGGATTTAGCTACTCAATATACCAGGATTTAGCGAATCAATATGCCAGGATTTTGCCACTCAATATGCCAGGACTTAGCCATTCAATATACCAGGATTTAGCCATTCAATATGCCAGAATTTAGCCACTCAATATGCCAGGATTTAGCCATTTAATATGACAGTATTGTGCCCCTCAATATGCCAGTATTTTGCCCCTCAATATGCCAGGATTTAGCCATTTAATATGCCAGTATTGTGCCCCTCAGTATGCCAGGATTTAGCCATATAATATTCCAGTATTGTGCCCCTCAATATGCCAGGATTTTGCTTGTTTAATGCCACCTTCCTTCCCCCCATTCCCCAGTACTTACCTCCTTGTTGCTTGCTCTTCAGTTGTCTCCTCTGTGCTTCTTCCCTCTTGCACGGAGGAAGGAAACTCTGGTCGTGTTTTTTTTAACTTTATTGAAGCTGCGCGACTTCAATAAAGTTTAAAAAAAAAAACCCGCGACTGGAGTTTCCTTCCTCCGTGCAGGAGGCAAGATGCACGGACGAGACGATCAAGGTTAGTGTAACAGGGAGCTTAACAGCTACGTTAAGCTCCCGTTACATCAAAGTCTGTAAGGTAAGTTAGGCAGCCGCGAGGCCCACAATATCCCAGGTTACCATCTTTTGTCTGCTGCATCTCCATGTTATATAATGTGAACCTTGTGGTTGGTGTAGATTAAAAGAGACAAAGTGAAATGAAAACAGAGAATTGGGATTTGTGTTAAGATTCTATTTATTTTACATAAAGGAAGGAAAACAAACCTTTGGACACTTCTACCCAATTATGTCACAAAGTAACTCTAGCTGTTAAGGGGATGGCTAAAAGTGTGTGGTGCATGTGGACAAAAATGGATCTCCTCGGCCCGATGTCACGGTTCCACCTGTCAATATCCATCGATCTGCAGCTTCACCAGGGTCTTCAAATGGCCTGAATTAGAGAATTAATATGTTATCATGACAGTTGTAGCCTTGACTACCAGACTGTATCTTACCATAAATCAAAACACATGGCTCAGATGTAGTGGGTAGAAAAGGCTACAGCCATTTTATTTATTATTATAAATACTTCATAAAAATAAATACTCCGGAAACTTCAGGAACAGCTGTCTTGGCTGTAGCCCTGCTCGAACTGCCAGTCTCCCGTTGTCCGCTGCTTGTCCCGGTCTTCCTGCAAGGTGAAAAGTGAATAGGAAGATGAGGGGCTAGCAAGTCGGATGGATGTGGAGGAGAGGAGGCAGAAAGTGGGGGAGAGGAGTGAATGGGAAGATGAGGGGCTAGCAAGTCGGATGGATGTGGAGGAGAGGAGGCAGAAAGTGGGGCAGAGGCGTGAATGGGAAGATGAGGGGCTAGCAGGTCGGTTGGATGGGGAGGGGAGAAGTCAGGAAGTAGGGGAGAGGAGTGAATGGGAAGATGAGGGGCTAGCAAGTCGGTTGGTGGTATAGAATAAATTGAGGCTGCTGCAAAACTTAAAAAATACCCAAAGTTCATCTATAAGTCCAGCAAAAGGGTTAAAACACAGTCTCAGGAGAATGGTGTGTGTAAAGAACTGCATTCCGCCATACAAGCGCAAGGCTGCGTCTCACAATCCCGCAGGTGACCGGACTTTTTTTGAATAAAAAGATAAGACACTTACAAACAGGCTGAAGTCTAGGACCGGAAAAAACGAATCGCTCAGCAGCCAGATAAATGGAATGCTCCGGAACATGCCTTCTCCAACTATACCAACCAAAAAAAGTGCGGTTTACCACTTAGCCACACCCTACGCGTTTCGTAGGTACACCTACTTCATCAGGAGCTAACAGACTGGGACTAGTGAGGAGTTATATAGAGCCCTTAATTATAGCAGGATTATTCCATTAAAATACAAATACAGTTCAGCTGGGCTCATAAACTCAGCATATGAAACAGCAGTAGCAAGACAAAGTTAAAATCGTGACAACTATACAAATATCAAATATAACATCTTGTCATGAGGGGGGGGGGGGGGCAGAGTCATTCATGGATTTAGTACAGATATCAGTGTTACAATGTCACTATTGCTAATTTTGAAAAAAAAAAGGATTTTAAAAAAGCGTTACACTACTTATAGTTCTAGCCCTGTAAATGGAATAAAAAAAGCACAAAAACATAAAACATTGGTTATTTCTGAACTCAGGACAAACATTAGAAACTATTTAGCATTGTTTTTTGTTGTCTTTTGCAGATGAGTATACAATTTATTTTAAATTTTTTATCAAAATAATGTATCAAAAGAAAGCCCTTCTTATGCTGATAAAAACAATATCTAGTTTGTGTGGGTACACTAAAATAGAGAGAATGAAATTATAGCAAAACACAAACACTGCAGAAATGTAAAAACAACCAATGTCAGCAAGCGTCAGACAAGCCCAAAGAAATCGTGTCACTAAGGGGTTAAAACAGTGGTTCTCAACCTTCCTAATGTCACAACCTTTTAATACAGTTCCTCATGTTGTGGTGACCCTCAAGGAGGGTGCACAATAATGCTGGCAAATTAGTGGCAAAAGAACACTGGCATATTAATTGGCAAATTGGCTAGGGCATGTTAATACTGGCATATTAATTGGAAAATTGGGTGGGGCATATTAATAGTTAATTCTGGCATATTGGCAAAATGACTGGGGCATATTAATACTGGCATATTAATTGGCAAATTGGCTGCAGCATATTAATACTGGCATATTGGCAAATTGGCTGGGGCATATTAATACTGGCATGTTAATTGGCAAATTGGCTGGGGCATATTAATAGTTAATTCTGACATTAATTGGCAAAATGACTGGGGCATAGTAATAGTTAATACTGGCATATTAATTGGCAAAATGACTGGGGCATATTAATAGTTAATACTGGCATATTAATTGGCAAATTGACTGGTGCATATTAATAGTCAACACTGGCATATTAATTGGCAAATTGACTGGGGCATATTAATAGTTAATACTGGCATATTAATAGTTAATACTGGCATATTATTTGGCAAATTGGCTGGGGCATATTAATAGTTAATACTGGCTTAATAATTGGCAAATTCACTGGGGCATATTAATAGTTAATATTGGGATATTAATTGGCTGGGGCATATTAAATGGCAAAATAATACTGGCATATTATTGGGCAAATTGGCTGTGGCTTATTAATGGCAAAATAATACTGGCATATTATTGGGCAAATTGGCTGAGGCTTTCTAATTACAAAATAACACTGGCATATTTCTGGGAAAATGTAATGGCATATTAATGGGCACATTGGCTGTGACATATTGTGTGTGAGCATGTTTCAGGTCGCAGACATGGGGATCCTAGAGAAGATCTCGGAGATCGGGGCAAAGATCCAAGACCAGGAGTCCAAGACCCATAAAAGCAAGGGCACCAAGACACCAAGTACTGAGGGCAGGAAAGGGAACAGCATCGGAAGAGAATAGGGTGCAATTGCGCCCGGCGTTCTTTCAAGATCTAAAGGGCAGAGTTTATCCAAGTGAGGGGCTGTATCACCTAAACATTGCTTATACTGTGAATATAGAAAATAAAAAAATGATTCAATAGGATCTACACATCGTGTTAGCAGAATTGCAGCAATTGCCTAAATTAGGAGAAAAATGTGTTTTAAATGTCTCTGTGGTGTCACTTGTTTATGACATCATCTGTGGCTTGATATGCAAATTACAAATTTTCCATTGACAACCATCAAGCCACAGGTGATGTCCTAATCAGAATTAGGGTTGCTACCTTTTTTCCAAAAAATACCAGCCATATTGGATCAATGTAAGTCGGAGGGGGGAGTCACCAGAAATTACATTAGCCCTTCAGAATGAGCTGCAGTCCCCTGTTACAGAGTTATAAACTCTGTATTACCCCGTCTTGTGGAAGTCTGTGATAGATGTTAAATATTACTGTAGACTTCACTACCTATGATGCTCAGCCAACATCATTGACATTTTTGGCTGACTTTATATCATAAGAATTGTAGTCCACAGCTAACACATAGTACCCCATTTCTTATTAAATGCAGTTCCCATGAGACTTAGCCAGGCAATACTGGCTGAGCATTATGGGAATGCCAACACATGTTTCTATAAGTAATATCAGTGAAGAAGTTAAGCATTCATGGGATAGGCATAAGACTATGCTATGTATAAGATAAGTCCAGGGACTAAAGAAAGGATTACTTTACTGAGAGGGTAGTGGATGTATGGAATAGCCTTCCAGCAGAATGGTAGAGGCTAACAGAGTGAAGGAGTTTAAGCATGCATGGTATAGTTATAAGGCTATCCTAGATATAAGATAAGGCCAGGGACTAATGAAAGGATTACTTTACTGAGAGTGTAGTGGATGTATGGAATAGCCTTCCAGCAGAAGAAGTGGTACAGGTTAATACAGTTAATGAGTTTAGGTTAGCTTAAAACTACCATCTTGAGATGCTAAGCCAGCCAAAAGACTCCATGATGCTGGGTGCTGAGGGTGGTCCATAGCAGCAAGCAGGATTTTATTTAAACACCTAGTACCCCATATGTCATTAAATTCAGTTCCCATAAGACTAGCCAGGCAGTTCTGGCTAAGCATTATGGGAAATAACAGCACATTAAAAAGTAGAGGTTATCTGTGAACTACTATCTCACGATGTTCAGCCAGCCAAAGGAAAAAAAGTGCTGTACTAATCAGAAATACATTAGTATCCTTTGCTTAATATTTGTATTGTTTTATCTTGTCTGTACATCCAAACCCACTTTATCTGTAAGAAGTAGTGTGACTATTGAGGTGCACTCTACTATTATTTCTCTGTTACATCAGGTATAATACCAGCCAGATTGCAACCCTATATGCAAATCATGTTATATGTGACATGTTATGATAATTGTCATAGCATCTTCTTCTAGAAATGTGACTAGTGACTGTATTATTTAGTGCAATGAGATTATCACAAACAAGTCACCTACCCTTTAACACTACTAGCCAATAGTGCATTGATGATATGTGCATAGTATGGAAATCATGGTATACGTGTCTTGTAAGTTGTTATGAGTATCCTCAAAGGCTCTTCTTGAAATATATATAGACTAGTGACTTGTTAATGATAATCTTTTAATTGCACATACTACTGTACTATTTATTCCAGGATAATTGTGCAATTAAAAGATGATCATAAGCAAGTCAGTAGGCACATCATTCTATAAAAAGATTACTGTGTCACATTGCTGTGGTGAATAATAGTTGCTACACATTATTTTTTTGTTGAGGCGGGGCTAGGGGCGGAGTTAGAGGCGGGGCTAGGGGGCCCATTGGCTTGTTTTGCCCAGGGGCCCACAAAGTTGTTAAGACAGCCCTGATCGCACTCACCACCTCGGCATGTAATAGTGGCCCTATCTTCTTATAGAATAAAGAAGAAAATAATGAACACATTTATGGTGTGGAAGGATAAGCCAAAAGAGTATGAAAGCATAAATGTGTATCAAGATCTGTCCTATCACACCAGAACGGCAAGGAAAAGTTTTGGACAAGTAACTACAGACCTACGGGTAAAAGGAATAAAATATACTTGTGGATACCCACCCTGCCTAATTATATATAAAGAGTGAATTAGACATGTTTTTAGAACTAAGGAGCAGGCAAAAAACTGGCTTGAAAGTGTAGGATAGAAATAGATTTACATCAGCAGTGACATGTACGGGGATTTGGAGAGGGGGGGGGGACACAGGAGGGGAGAGGGATAAGGGAATTGTGGAGGGAAGGGGAGAGGAGGGGTTAGAGGGGTAAGGATTAATATAATATTAATTTAACCAAGATATTCCACACAATAAGAGGGAACAATGAGTTCCAATATAATAACCACATGGATTTTTTTCCCCGTATTTTAAACACATATACCCCATTTGAAGTAGAAATAAGTGGTAGGACACTATAATATAATGATTTTTTTTATTGCATATCAACACTGATAACACATTTCGAAATGTAAACAAGAGGTATGATACAGGAATATAATAATTTTTTACAATTAATTGTTGTTGTTGTTTTTTTTCAATTTAGACCACCGATAACACTTTTTGAAGTAGCAATAGAGGTTAAAACTATATTAATACATAATATAGCACGAGGCAAGAGGGAAGCGAGGGGAAGGGAACTTTTCTCTGTCGATGCTTTGATACCTAACTGTATTTGCCTACCTCCTGAAATAAGGCAATAAGGACAGGGTATAAATAAATAAAATGTATGGGTCAAAGAAATATGACTGAGTAATAATCTCTTGGAGCCATCATGTTAGGGGTCAATAGCGCTTATGTATTTTCTAATATTCACAACCCAAAGGGTGTTTGCCATAGGATGGGGCACCTCTAGGAAATGGTTTTCCCGAGCGGTGCGAATTTTAAATGTTATGTTATATGTAATGGTTTGTATAAATTGTTTGTTAGCCCAGGGAAACACGTTGGGGGGGAGGGAGAGAGAGAGGATGTCCAAAATAGATAATGGTTAGGTCTGTGTCACTAAACATTCAGGACTGAATTCTGCAAATAAAAGAGCGATACTAACAAAATTCCTTAAGAAAGAAAGAATAGAACTATGTTTATTACAGGAAACACATTGGAAAACCAGAGATGTACAGTGGATATAAAAAGTCTACACACCCCTGTTAAAATGTCAGGTTTCTGGAAACCATTTCAGGAAAGACCAACTAGAGCAGCTGAACTTTATTTGGGGTTAATCAGAGGCACTTTAAATGATGGCAGGTGTATGCTGACTCCTATTTAACATGATTTGGAATGTGATTGCTTAATTCTGAACACAGCTACATCCCCAGTTATAAGAGGGTGTGCACACTTATGCAACCACATTATTTTTTCTCCCTCTACCTAAAAGATTTCAGTTTGTTTTTCAATTGAGTTGTACAGTTTATAGGTCACAGTGAAGGTGGAAAAAGTTCTGAAATGATTTATCTTTGTCTCATTTTTTTACAGCACAGAAACCTGACATTTTAACAGGGGTGTGTAGACTTTTTATATCCACTGTACATAAGATGAGATTTCAGGGTTATAACATTTTTGCTAGCTCTGCTTTGGAGACAGAAAAAAAAAGAGGTACAGCAATAATAGCGGCCGAAACTTTACCAATCAAAATAATAGTGCTAGAAAACGATAAAGAAGCAAGATATAACATTCTAATTTGTAAAATCAGACTCCATATACTATATTAAACATGTATGCCCCAAACATGAATCATATGACAACCCTTAACATAATATCTGAAAGGATTGATAAAATCCAAAAAGGCCCACTTATCTGGGCAGGAGACTTCAGTTTAATAGTAGAACCAGCTTTGGATAACAGTATCCCCAAAGGTAGGACAATATCAAAAAATACATATAGACAAGCCCAAAATCCTAAAATATTAATTTTAAAAAATCGTCTCCACAATGTGTGGCGGACCCTCCATCCTGATCTCAAAGACTATACTCATTGGTCTAAAGTTCATAATTCTTATTCAAGAATAGATTTAGTATTAGGAGATTTGTCCACAATGAAAATGATTAAGAAAATAATGATAGTGGAAATACCGTGGTATGACCATAATGCAATTAGGTGGAACTTTCAGGAGATCAGGGATGGAGGGGAGCACTCGTCCTGGAGACTAAATAACAAGTTAATAGAAACGGAAGAAAATGTAAAATACATACAAGAAATGACCAATTGGGTTTTTTAAAGAAAACCTAACTACAGACATACCAATGGATAAGATCTGGGCGGCGTATAAATGCGTTATTCGAGGGCATTTAATTAAGCTAGGTACAATTAGGAAAAAATTAAACGGACCATCAGAAATGGTTTAGCAGATCTATTTATTGAGTTGGGAAATCTGACAGATAAAAATAAAGAATTACCAACACTACCATTAATGATGCGCATAAAAGATACTAAGGCGCTAATAAACAATAAATTAATGGAGGACGTTTAAGATAACTTGGGGAAACTGAACCAACTATATTATTCCAAAGGTAATAGAGCAGATAAGAATCTTAGCGCCAAACATAAGAAAAAGACTGCTGCCCAGCGGATATTTAAGATAACATATAAAGGGAAAACGATTTATGACCCAGAAAAAATAGGCAAGGCCTTTGCAGATTTTTATCAATCCATGTATAATTTAGAGTCAGAACCTAGTGATATACAGATACAGGATTATTTGGGGTCTTGCTATTTTCCTAAGATGGCTAAGGAACAGATTAGCTTCTTAAACCAACCCTTTACAGAACAGGAAGTAATCCAAACCATAGATAAAATAAAACTAAACAAAGATCCTGGGCCCGATGGCTTTACGGGTTGTTTTTATAAAAAGATGAAGGACAACATTAGTAAATATATGACACTGCTGTTTAACGGTATAGTTGACAGAGGAATTAGGGAGCTGGATTTGCTTAAAGCAAATATCATCCCGATCCTAAAGCCAAACAAAAATACTGCGTTGATTGAAAATTATTGGCCAATCTCGTTGATTAATGAAGATATTAAAATCTTCTCATCGATACTGGCGGATAGAATTAAAAGTAGTATTTCTTCATTAATACACAGAGAACAAACAGGATTTATACCAGGTAGGAAGGCGGACAACAATATTAGAACTTTAATAAACCTTATAGATCTTACTAGTAAACAAAAAAAATCAACAATTAATCTATCTTTAGACGCAGAAAAAGCTTTTGATCGAGTTATTTGGAAATATATGTTGAGTACGTTAAGAACTTTTGGCTTTGGGGTCTGGATGGAAAAAGCAATAACAACACTGTACTCTTAACCATCTGCGTGGATAAGGGGGGGGGGGGGCATAAAATCCCCCTGGTTCCAATTAAGGAATGGAACCAGGCAGGGCTGTCCCTTGTCCCTCCTCCTGGATGTCTTGGCATTAGAACCTTTAGCAGAGGAAGAGAGTACACATTAACTTTGTATGCTGATCCCTTCTCCCTTTCCCCCCCCCCACATAAAAGAAATGACACCTGCTTGTAAAACCAATTTGTTTTGAATCACTTTGAGTGACATGCCTTCCCCCTCCCTCACATAAAAGATATGACATATCCCTGCTCAAAGAAAAAAATTCTTTGCACCTGCAACTAAGATAAACTTGTTTCGAATCATTCTGAGCGATATATCTCGTCTTTAGGGTATATATAGGATATAGCACATATGCCCCCCCTCCCCCCTCCTTTTTTTTTTTCTTTCTCTCCCTTCCCCTCCCCTCCTCCCTTACTCGCTATTACATATCGCCTTGCCATCACCCTGGCCCCCCTTAGTCATTTGTTTGTATCCCGCGGTGGTTACGGGATTTAGATTGGCGGGCTCTGCGACTTACACATCGATGTTAGATGTTGTCGCACATCCCCCCAATAAGATTGTTAGTATATGTGTATACTTGTCTGTTTGTTGTCTTTTTTCCCTTCTTTTTTTTTTTTTTTTTCTTTTCCTTTTTCTTTTCTTCTCTCTTTTTCTCTCTCTCGCTCTCTTCTCCCCTTCCGCCCGGATCCCCGCGTCTGCCCCGTTCCTCCCTGCGCCTCTGAGGTAACTCTAGTAGGCAATACTAGCTATGCCTATTAAATTGTTGTCTATTAACGCCCAGGGCCTTAACTCCCCACAAAAGCGCTCCTATCTTTATGATCTACTTAGACAAAATAAGATAGATGTCTGTTTTGTTCAGGAGACTCACTGGAAATTGGATGGCTCGAAGCTTTGGAAGTTTCGTAGATTCCCTATTGTTTTTGAATCCTCCCTCTCTGATAGAAAGAAAAGGGGGGTGGCAATTATTATCTCGGCAGCTATCAAATTTGAACTTATCCATAGAGAGTCTGATCCTAATGGTAGATTCTGTATAATTATTTGCAGAATCAATGATACTTCTTTTACCCTGGTCAATATTTACGCTCCTTCCGATGGTACGGTGAGCTTCCTGAACAGACTGATTGACCGAGTCGATACTCTCCAGCAGGGGGTGTCTATCTTTGGGGGAGACTTTAACACTGTAGCAGATTCCACTCTTGACAGGGGACTACCCGTTGGGGCCAGGCTGGATTCAAGATCTAGGAAATATGCAGACTCGTTCGCTAAGTTCCTCTCAATGAATGATCTCTATGATACTTGGCGAGTTAATTACCCAAATGAGAGGGATTTTACATTTTATTCCAACCCCCATCATTCTTATTCTAGGATCGATCTTTTTCTTATGCGCTCTGCTCATCTGGACGGCTGTGTGGGGGCCCGCATAGGTAGTATTTCCTGGTCCGATCATGCTCCCATTTTTCTCGACATTAGAGATAATGTTGAATATCGAGTAAGATCTAGATGGCGCCTGAATGAATCTATTTTAGCTTCGGAGGCTAATAAACTTGAACTACGCGCCTCAGCCCAAGATTTTCTTGGCATCAATGATAACTCTGAGGTTGGAGACCAGACATTATGGTGCGCGTTCAAGTGTAATATGCGTGGGATCTTGATTAGAATGGGCTCTATAGCCAACAAAGCGCGAGGCAAACCAATGTCGGACCTTTATATAGAACTTGCTAGGCTTGAAAATCGCAATAAACAGTCCCCTACTTTAGATCTTGCTAGTGCTATAACTAGGGTCCAGAAGGCAATCCAGTTGAAATTAGAAGACCAATTTAAAAAGGCAATATCTAGATTAAAAACTAAGTGGTACCTTAATAACGGTAGACCTAATAAAATACTTACAAGGCAGATCAAGTTCCTGAATCATCAATCCAGAATCAATAAGATCTGCTATGATGGGAAAACACACCTCTCCCCCCGCCAGATTAGTGCCGCATTTGGTCAATACTACAAGTCTCTGTATAATCTCCCACCAACGGGTCACTCTGTTTCTCAGATTAGAGGTTTTCTGCGTAGTCTGGGTCTTCCCAGGGTCTCGGAGGAGAGATTGACATCATTGAATCAACCTATTTCGGAAACTGAACTTACAATGGCTTTAAAAGCCATTAAGAAAGGTAAGGCCCCGGGCCCTGATGGACTTTCGTCATCCTTTTATTATACACTTCAATCAGACATCACACCCCTATTACTTAGAGTCTTTAGGGAATCAGTCCTACTAGGTACCTTCCCCCCTGAGATGCTGGAGGCTTCTATCACTCCGATTCTTAAAAACGGCAAAGATCCCTCTCTGATCCCTAATTACAGGCCTATATCCCTGATAAACCTTGATGTCAAGCTCTTCTCTGGGATCCTGGCAGCGAGACTCAGGGGTATTATTCCTGACCTCGTACACCCGGATCAGACAGGGTTTATACACAATCGTTCAGGGGATGACAGTACCAGAAGAGCCTTGAATCTCTTGCATCGGATAAGATCTGAGCATATTCCGGTAGTTTTCCTCGCCCTCGATGCAGAGAAGGCATTCGATAGGGTAGACTGGCGTTTTCTGTCAGGAACCCTGGAGGCCTTCGGTCTATCTGGGGCTTTCAAGGATGGCGCCATGGCTCTCTACTCTGCACCGAGGGCCAGGATTTCAGGCCCATTTTTGGGCTCGGATTACTTTAATGTTAATAACGGCACTAGGCAGGGGTGTCCTCTTGCGCCTCTTTTGTACGCCCTCAGTATTGAGCCACTTGCCGCACTAATAAGGAGGGCAACTCAGGTTAGGGGTATTCAGGTAGGTAACCAGGAGCACAAAATCTCTCTTTATGCGGATGATGTGCTCCTATCCTTGTCATCTCCAGAATTATCTATACCACAGACCCTCTCTTTGATCGATCAATATTCTTCCTACTCTAATTACAAAATCAACTTAGCCAAGACCCAGGTCCTCATGAGCTCTCTTTCAACCTTTCAGCTCGATGAACTTTCCAAGATAGGGGGCATTAAGTGGCATAGTAAAACCCTGGATTACCTGGGAATCAAGATTGTCCTGGATCCCAGACAAACATTATTTCTGAATTATGAAACCCTCATTCAGGACCTTAGAGATATTTTTCGGCGTTGGAGGGGTATAGAGCCCTCATGGATGGGACGACTCAATATCCTTAAGTCATATGTAGTCCCAAAGGTCTTGTTCCTGATGAGGGCAATACCTTTGCGGGCCCCCACTGCTTGCCTAAAACAGCTTACATTATTATTCTCATCCTATGTGTGGGACTCCAAAAAACCTAGAATAGCTAACTCATATTTAAAACGAAGCTTTAGGATGGGGGGACTTGGATTTCCAGATCTTTATAAACTCCAAGAAATTAGTCTATTTACAAATTTCTTGGCCTGGAAGCATAAGTCGCCCCAAGACACGGTATGGAGTCAGATTGAAACCTCTGATTGTTTAGGACAAAACCCTTACTATTTTTTCTGGAGAAAAAACCTCAACTTCAACAAATTGAAAATCCTCAATCCTATAGTTATTGATGTGGTTAGAGGCATGTTTAAGTTTAAGAAGATGTTTGCTGAGGTGCAGGGTCTTACCAGCCTGGCCCCTCTGGGGGCCCTAACGACCGTTATTCCCGACCTGAATATTACTCAATGGTCACTCTCAGGTCTGTTGGTCATATCTGATATAATGATTGACGGGAGAATTGCCCCTTTTGACACTCTGCGGGAGGCATCGAACATACCGAGCTCACAGCTGTTTAACTATATAAGAATTAAATCCTATTTGGAGACTAATCCTCTGGTGGAGACATCTCTTTTGGACGAATCCCTTCACCTCTGTAAGAGGTCGGGGGCGATTTCCAGATTACGGTCCCTCCTGGAGGATTCATCTCTAAATGATAAACCTAATCCTATAAATTATTGGGAACTAGATTTGGGGGTCTCCTTTCCTTTGCAAACCTGGAATCAACTATGTTATAATACCAGAGGTGCCCTACATGGCATTAATCTGCAGGAATCCTTTTATAAGGTACTCTTCCGATGGTATTTTGTCCCATCCCGTCTTAATAAACTTTTTCCGGACTCTTCAAATCTCTGTTGGAGATGCGGTAGAGGGGAGGGCACCCACCTCCATATTTGGTGGGCGTGTCATCTTTTGACCCCTATTAAACTCTTAGTCTCTCAGATACTAAATGCAGTGTTTCAAAGAGATGTCTTACTAACCCCCGAAACTTTTTTATTTCATACTAATTTGGGAGCTAGTAGATCACCAAAACAGATTTTTGCTATAAACCTACTGATGGCAGTAAAACTCTCACTAGCGAGACTTTGGAAGAGTCAGGACCTCCCCAAATGGGTGGACATTGGCAAACAGGTAGATTTTCAGCTTTCAGCCGAGAAGGCTTTTTATATTTCAAGGGGATCTGAGAGTAAATTTCAAAAGATTTGGGCTCTGTGGGAGGCCAGGAGGCTATCCCTCTTGGACTAGCTGGATGTAATGTCAGCGGGGAGGATAGGGGCGACGTGGTGGGTGCCGGCGGAATGGGTAGTATATAATTTTTTTTTTTTTTTTTCTTCTCTTCTCTCTCTCTCTTTTTCTCTGTGGTGTGTTTTTGTGTTACGTGTCTCTTGTGAGTTTTAAGATTACTTGTCTTAAATGTTGATTAAAACTGATATTTATAAATTATAAACTTTGGATATAATAGACACAAGGATGACCCATTAAACCGTTACACTACTTAAGTACAAACGTCTGTAGGTGTCTGAGTGTCAATAAAAAAAAAAAAAAAAAAAAAAAAAAACTTTGTATGCTGATGATATAACTCTGATTATTACAAATCCAGTACATTCAGTCAATAGGTGATGGAGGAGATAGCGAACTATGGACAGATATCGAACTATAAACTGAATGTATCCAAATCAACTTGTATGGGTTTCTATCTAGGGGAAAAAGATAGAGAAGTAATAAGTGACAAATATGACTTTAATTGGACCAAAGACAATATAGAACATCTGGGAATTCAATTTCCTTTAGAGATAAGTTCAATCGCGGAAATTAATTTTTG
The DNA here is from genome assembly GCA_036172795.1 of Pelodytes ibericus. Lineage (NCBI taxonomy): Eukaryota > Metazoa > Chordata > Amphibia > Anura > Pelodytidae > Pelodytes > Pelodytes ibericus. The sequence continues at coordinate 208,492,990 of CM069857.1, read as the reverse complement.
CAGATTGTTAAAACAGACCCGGGAAATGCTTAATACCTGGTTAAATCTTGAGATCTCATGGTGGGGCCGCATAAATGCAATTAAATCTTATGTGTTGCCGAAATTTTTGTACATTTTTGAGGCATTTCCGTGTTATGTTCCGACTCTGCAATTAAAAGAATTACAAACTCTGTTCTTAGATTTTTTTTGGAGGAAGAAAAAAGCAAGAATTAAAAGAAGTCTTTTATATTGTGATGTAAATAATGGGGGTTTAGCAATACCAAACGTTAAAAAATATCATGATGCCTCCATCCTGAAACATTTAAATAGGTGGATAGAGAAAAAACTATGGAGGGATATAGAAAGTAATATGACAAAAATATCTGATCTCTCTTTGCTGCCCTGGATAAAACCAAAATTAACGGGTAAAAGTAGTCAGGTCAAAGAGAACATGATCGTAGAAGGAATATTGAAGTTTTGGGATAAATTTAAAATACAATACAAATTAGACTGGGATAGTAGTATAAGGATAGAAGGCCCATTAAAAATACTTGAATATAATATAGATGACCTGAATCTAACTAAATGAGAACAAAAAGGTATATTAAAGCTCTCAGAGATAATATCAGATAAACAACTTATACAATTTCCTGTACTCTCCCAAAGATTTGAATTAACAACAGAAGATATCTAAGAATTAAAAATGACATCAAAAAAAGTAAATGTAAAGAAGATAAAGACATCATAGGATTGAACCTGTTAATAGTCCAGAGCAGTAAAACAAGCACATACCTAAAAAAAAATCCCATATTTGCAGGTCAAAAACAAGAGATATATGAGGATATAAAAATTACTATAAAAAGATGGGAACAGGATCTCGCAGACCGAATAGACCCCGAAGATTGGATTAAAATTATTCCAATTATTAAAACAAATATACACTGTCAAAATCTCATCTAATTACAATATAAAATTATGTATTGAACATATTTAGTGCCAACAAAAATTAGTCAAATGTATCCAAATCAAGATCCAATGTGTTGGAGATGCGGGAATCAAGTAGGTACATACCTACATATTTGGTGGAGTAGTAGTAAAATTCAAAAATTATGGAATCTAACCTTCTCAATCCTAGGGAGTATACTTAAGATGGACATCCCAATAACCCCAGGAATAGCCCTCCTACATCTAGATTCTGATTGGGAAATATAACAGATATGTACTTACCCATCTGCTAATAGCTACAAAGATCTTAATAGATACGAATTGGAGGAAAACAGAGATTCACAACTGGGAAAAATAAAAAACAAAACAAATAACATATCAACTACAAATGAAAGAGCGGGGGAAAATAGTCAAAGATAAGGGTTGGAAAGATTGGACCCAATATATAAAGGGATAAAAGAAGAGCTTGGGGATCCAACCCTGAATGAATTTGGTACAGACTAGATTAACCCCTTCCCGACCTTATGACGAGTTAACTCGTCATGCGGTCTGGCCAGCGGTGCGCTCCGTGGGCACCGCCAGCTAGTCTGCAACGGGTCCAGGAGTAAGCCTCGCACCCGAGGCAAAGCTCCTGGACCTGATCGGTGCATTTCCGGGCATCTGATCGCAGTGATAACGTGATCACCGCGATAACATGCCAATTAGATGGCAAAGTCAGTGTGTTCACACACTGACTTTGCCTCTAATTCAATCTCTGTGCTTCACATTCTTATAGTGAAGCACAGAGAGTGACCTGTAAGTAAAAATAAATTAATAACATACACAGAGGTTAAAAAAATAAATAAAAAAAATTAACCCTTTCATTGCTGATCACAGTTTTTAACTGTGATCAGTTTCCTTCCACTTTATGGCCCTCATTTAGTTTTTTTTTTTAAACAGATTTTTTTATTTTTACAATTTATAAAGGTAATTTTAATATATTTATTTAATAAGATTTAACCCCTGCATGCCTGTTGCATGATTTTTACTGATCTGACATCGCACTCTTCAGAGTTTTTTTCTGTCTTTTTTGTTATGGGGGGTTTGGGAACCAATATTTTTCTTTTTTATTAGTTAGTTAATTAGGGGGGATAAGTGGGTTAGTGTTGCACTAGTTATGTAGCTTATTATTGGGAAAATAATGGGGAAAAACTTTTTTTCCCTCAAAAATCTCCTCTTTTATATGTATTTTTTAATACTAAAATGTAAATCATTATTATGAAAAAGAAAGCTCTAACTGTCCTTTAAAAAACAACATATAACTTGTATGGGTACGTTAAATGAGAGAGAGGAAAATTATGTTTCAAAAACCGTGTATTAAAAATTGAAAAAACGCTCTGGTCCTTGGCCCAGGAAAATCCCTGGTCCTTAAAGGGTTAAATAGGAAAGCGTACTTAGAATATATTAACATATCAATCGATAAAGCGTACGCAAGAAAAATAGTGTTGGGATAAGGCGATATGTGCTGGTCTGGAACCTCTGTGTTTATATATGCTACAACCTATATAAAAAAATCAGCTGCTTGATAATTGTCAGAGAACCGTCGCCAAATATTTTTTTATATTAACATACATGAAAGTGTCAGGATGTAATAACAAGGTACAGTTGCTGTTATACATATCAAACAGGATTAACTTCCCATAAACTTGTGTTCAGGAATTTTTTAACATAACCCTAATATGTTAAGTGTAACATAGATATATACATTTTTTAAGATATAGCAGGAACATGCTTTATACCGTGCAGTGTTTGTCTTGCAAAACAATGCAAGATATAAAGAAAAAAAAATCTCAAAATTGCATCACACCCATGTTTTTTCCTAATGGGGCAGTTCCTTCAAATACTAAATAAACTGCAAAAATAGGCAAATGAAAAACAGCAAATAGTTTGTATGTGACCTCAACTTGTGTGTGTGTGTGTGTGTGTGTGTGTCGTTCATCAGTGTTTGGGAATGTTAGTGAAGACTGCCATCTTGTGGCAAATTTCTGGTATGTTTTGTAAGTGTGTAGAGTTTATTTGACACCTGCCAACATTTGGTAAGTGTAGTAGTTAATCCCTAACCCTATAGTGATGCAGAGAGAAAAATGGTGAACATTTTTAGTGTGTTAGGATAAGAGATCTTCAGTTCTCTCAATGTTACAGTCCTAGCACACCTCAAGTTAACCTTACCAAAGAAGGAGGGATCTAGTAGTTGTCCTATAGACAGTATATCTGTTAAGTATGCAGAACATGGCTATATATATCCTTAAAGGTGTTCCATAAACCTCCTATGTCCACAGTGTGGAGGACAAAAATGGTCCTATTAATGTCTGGGTAATGCAATCCACTGTCAGCTGAACTAGTGTGAGGAAATCCTAAGTAACAGGATACTTATAATTTTCGTGTTTGCAGGATGATTCTTGCAGCTATTATTCAAGTTCCTCTCCACACTCACAGGGTTATTTTTGCAGCTCGGTACATAATGGGAAACATTTGGGCAACCTTGCCCCACTAGGCTTACTTTTAATTTGCCTGCAGCTTTTGACTACAGCCGTATGTGACACCAAATTAAAAAGTTGTTGAGTGTTTCCCTGATACCTGGCCCCTCTCACTCAATGACTAGGCTGACAATCTACTGGTAAATAATCAATGCCAGGTTGAAAGTTCTACTAGTAAAAATTCCTTCGCATGTAAAAATTTTTTTAGCATATTAAATAAAATATGATTGAAAATTAATATGCATTACTTGTTTTTGTTTCCTTTTATTTGCCAATGTGTCCCTAGGCTTGCCAGTGCTGCTCCAGACATGACAGTTGCTCCCAGCACCCCCCCTCTCCAGTGGGGCAGCCAGAGAATGTCTGTGTGCTGTTTGATGTGCACAAACATCCTCCGATGCAGTGGGACACTTCCAACTGGACTTTTGAGACAGATCGCCGGGAGGTCACATGACCCCTTTGTTCCTGTCTCAGAAGCCCCGGTGGAAGCGTCAGGCTGCATCAGAGGATGTCTGTGCACAGATATCGATTGGCTACCTGTTCTGTGGGGAACCTGGTTCTTAGTCTTATAATCAGACCTGAATTTGAGGTCTGATTAGAAGACGAACCTCGAATATAAGATGAGGGGACTTTTCAGACCATTTGCTCTGACAAAAACATTGTCTTATATTCAAGCAAATAAAGTACGTTGAAACTGTAATGGGATGAGTGAAATAAAAAACAAAAAAACAACATTATTTTTATGTCATTTTAAATCCATTACTAGCCGGGGAGTTCTCTCTTCTAGAGTTCATGGAGATAGAACATCTTGCCCTTTGAGCCAGTGAGTTTAATGATGTCAGAAGGGTTTACCATTCATCCTAACATAAGCGTTATCTCGACTCTGTTGAAGAGTGGGTGACTCACAACAGGGGCATCACTAGGGTTGGTGTCACCCGGTGCGGAAACTCATGGTGTCACCCCCCTGGATTTCCTCCAATACAATGCCAAACAGATTCCTTAGTAATGCCAGTTAGATGGCCTATTAACTATGCCACACACAGGTGCCCCATAACTATGCCACACACAGGAGCCCCATAAATTATGCCACACCGGAGCCCCATAAATTATGCCACACCTCTGCCCAATTAATTATGCCACACACATGGGGCCCAATAAATATGCCACACACAAGCGCCCCATAATTATGCACACATGGGGCCGCCATTAATTATGCAACACACAGGAGCCCCACGAGGTGACAATTGTACAATTATAAAACAATACATATCTATGCATATAGACATCTCTCTCTCTATAACAGCCAATTTGCCCAATTATATGCCAGTGTCATTTTGTCATTAATAAGCCACAGCCAATTTGCCCATTAATATGCCAGTATTATTGTGCCAGATGCCAATACGATGCCATTAAGATGCCAGTATTATTGTGCCATTCATATGCCAGTAATATTGTGCCATTCAAATACCAGTTATATTGTGCCATTCAGAGCCCAGGAATATTGTGCCAGTCAGATCCCAGTAATATTATGTCATTCAGAGCCCAGTAATATTGTGCCAGTCAGATACCAGTAATATTGTGCCATTCAGAGCCCAGTAATATTATGCCATTCAGATACCAGGAATATTGTGCCATTCAGAGCCCAGTAATATTGTGCCAGTCAGATACCAGTAATATTGTGCCAGTCAGATACCACTAATATTGTGCCTGTCAGAGCCCGGTAATATTGTGCCACTCAGAACCCAGTAATATTGTGCCAGTCAGATGCCAGTAAAATTGTGCCAGTCAGAGCCCAGTAATATTGTGCCAGTCAGATGCCAGTAAAATTGTGCCATTCAGAGCCCAGTAATATTGTGCCAGTCAGAGACCAGTAATATTGTGCCAGTCAGAGCCCAGTTCATCGGGACGCCACTGACTCACAATACACAATTGGAACTCAATGCAATTCACAATGTACAGAGCACGTTTTCAACTTGCATAGCTCCTTGAGTTTTGGTGAGATGAGTATATGTTTATAGATTCTACTATGTTTGCTCACTTTTATCATGTTAGTAATATGTACCGTATTTGCTCGATTATAAGACGACCCTGATTATAAGACGACCCCCCAAACTTTGGATATTCCTTTAGGAAAAAAACTAAAAGCCTGAATATAAGACTACCCTATAGGAAAAAAGTTCAACTTGTATATATTCACATGTAAATTGCTTTTTTAATAAAAAATTATGATATCAAAAAATGCATTTCTTGTTTTTATTTCCTTTTATGTGCCAATGCTGCCTCCCTCTTTCCCTTGCCCCCAGCTTTCTCTCTCCCCCCTCCCTTTGTCTCCCCCCTAGCTCCCCTTGCCCCCCCCTCCTTGTTTCTCTCTTCCCCACCCTCCATCCCCTTGTCTCTGTCTCTTCCCCCTCATCCCTCCCCTTGTCTCTGTTTACCCTGCCTCCCCTTGTTGCTCTGGTCCCCCCTCCTCCCCTTGTTGCTCTGGTTCCCCCCTCCCTCCACCCCCCTCCCTCCCCCTCACCTGTTTCATAATCCCTGGTGGCTAGTGGGGGCAGCCGGGGGATGTCTGCACGATACGTGCAGACACCCTCCATGCTGCCCGACACCTCCATCTATTATGACGGACAGCTGGTCCGTCATAATAGACGGAGGTGTCAGGCAGCATGGAGGATGTCTGCACGTATCGTGCAGACATCCCCCAGCTGCCCGATTCTCCCTGGTGGCTAGCGGGGCAGCACAGGATGTCTGCGCGATGAGCGCAGACCACCCCTGCTGCCGCCCGGCACGACCGCCGGGACATCTGTGACGAAGCCGGAAGTACCCGGCTTCTTCATAGAAGCCCCGGCGGTCGTGCCGGGCAGCAGCAGGGAAGTCTGCGCTCATCGTGCAGACATCCCCTGCTGTTAGAGAGGGGGATCCATGTCCCCTGCAGCTCTGCTGGGGACCTGGATCCATGTTTTATAATCTGACCTCGATTTGAGGTCAGATTATAAGACGACCTTGATTATAAGACGAGGGGGATTTTTCAGAAATTTTTTTCTGAACAAAACCTCGTCTTATAATCGAGCAAATACGGTAATATGATTTCGATAAAGATGGGTGGTATACTAGCCTGTCATTATCAAATAAAATATAATATTTTTAAATGCCATTGTAGGTCTGGATTTCTCTCTCTCTCTTTTTTAATATCATAGAAAACGTGCTTGTTTTCAGTCATTAGCTATTATGGGGCTGAAAACTGTGGAAATGTAATAAAAGATTCAGAAAGTGCATGGTGAAACACGTGAATAAAATGTCATGTCATGTAATGTTTGGAAGAAAAAGGGAAGTCGGGGATTATATTAACTGTAATATCAGTGGTGTAATTTATTTACTTACCTGTAAATATTTCCAAATACAATATGTGGGTCGGACCAGCAGGCCATTATGCGAGACAATTAGGGAACATATTTCTGATATTAATTGTAATGATAGCCTTTTCTCATTTGTGGGGACTGAACAAATGTCAATTAGCGACCAGAGGAGGTGATATTTTTGCCTTCCTGAATAGGAGAGACGTGTACCAGATATTTAAACTTGGAACTAAGGCCCTTCCGGTATGTACCCTGAATAAGAATTAAATTGTAAGATATATTCCTAAATTATGTCTCGTGTGCAGACATTATGACACCTACTGTCAGAATATATGTTTGCACCTTTAAAAATACTGTTCTGCAATATTGCTGTATTTCTCAATAGAGTGTTAGGTGATACTGTGGGGTCTATTTACAAAAAGGAAAGTTGCTGGTGAGATGAACATTTCATTTTAACTATGCATTGTACAGGTACAAACTTGGTAAGTTTTCCCCTCTAAGCATATTCACCAGGGGTGTCTCTGCATAATGTATAGATAAATTGGTGTGACTAAATGGTAGTATAACCTCAACTCAATGGTAACTCACCTTTGAGTGAATTGACCCCTATGTAGTATTCTAAAAATAGGTAAAACATGGGCTGAGATACCGGAATTCAAATGTTGTGATTGATATAATATACTTTTTGTCTCTAGATGACCTATTTGATCTTATGGTTTTCGGTCTTTGGTCAAACATACTCACGTTTAACCACATTTAAATTATATTGTGATTGCAGTGATTTTGTTTAATGACTGTATGGTATATTGGATCCAATTTACATTACCTGTGTTCATTCCTTTATTTCTTTTAATCATTTATAATTAATTCTTGACTTGAATCTGGTCACTTGAACCCTTTATTCTTTAGATGTTATGTGTGACATTTTTTGTATCTTTTCAGTCCAAATTTCAATAATGTTGCACGTATTTGATAACTTGTTTTAATAACAATGTTTGGCAGCATCAACACGCTGTGTCTTACTTTCTGTTAAATGATTTTAAATATTGCCATTATCTTTTGTATGTGATATATTTGGGTTTAGGAATGGATATATAATTAATATGCATTGTGCTGTTTTTACCAACTGTTTTGGATATCTTAATTAAGCAGTACCTGCCCCATTGGGCACTAGGGGCAGTCAAGCAACAGCATCAGAGCAACGGAAGTGATCAATATCGACCATATCGGTCCCTGATGAAAACTTGTGAGACTTCGCAATCTCATTCGTGATGTTGTGGAGGCGTGCCCAAACCCAGAAGGTCTGGCATGGCGCCTTTTATCAAAATGTAGCCAGTGCACATTTTCCCTGTTAGACTGATGACTCTGCAACAGGATCCAAAGCACATCTCAAAGTGAGGGGCCGTTCCATGCCATTCTAACTTCTTTTGGGCACTGTAAATTAGGACGGCATATAATATCCTAACGTCACAAAGGAATTAAACGAGAGTGACATGACAAATGTGTGTTTTATTTACCATGGACCTCATGTTCTGTGTTCCTGCAGGGATACTATTGGTATATTACTAACAAGACCTACTTGATATTGAAGTTGCTGAGTCTCTTGTGTTGAGATATACCCCGCATATCAAAGCTGGACTATTCTGACCCAGACTGGGACAGTGTTTGTTTTGGAAATGTTTCCTCCTTATAACCACAAGTAGGCTAAAACATGCCTAAAAATTAACTTGTTGGATAGACATATATGTGGTTTTCTTTTATGTTTTTTTTTTTTGTATGCTTTTTATACAAAGATACGGTATATTGAATTTTATGAAACCAACCTCCAAAGACACTTTAAAAAAAACAATTCTTTATTTGAAGATTTGTCAATTAGACATAATGGCAATATAACATCAGTTTTTTATATACACAGTATTTACAGTGCAGTTTGGTATTAGCTAAATACTTTTTGTTAGATGTTAAAGTATTAAACTTCTGTAATTTTCTAGTATTGTTGCACAGGCAGGTTTCTATCTATTTCTCTTCATATCGATATTTTATTTTTACAGTGCTTATGAATATGCTTTATGATTTATTGACATTTACAGGATAGCATGTAAGTGACTTATTACATGTACTTGGTATAAATTGCGGTGTAGTATGACTAAACCTTGGCTGGCAAATGTTAAAACCAAGACATGTTTAAATGAGAAAAGTTTAATTTCATCCTTTGTTTTTTATTTATTTTTATTTTTATGAGGAATTAGCAAAAAAAACAGCTAAGTTCCAAAATATTGAAATACGTGTTTCTACCACTCTAAATGTGTTAGCTGTAAGATGATGATGTAACCATTTGTAAGAATGGTGGAAATTTTGAAAAGATTCCTTCTCATCTGGGGAAAAGTGTTCTGAAATGAAGGCGACCTATGTATCCTGGTCATATCAGGACACTGTGCAAGACCTTGGTAGTCACAATGCATGTTTTAGGTGTCTTTCTTTATTTTTTCTTTGTATAGCTCAACCTGCCTTCAGTGGTTCAATGGTAGTGATTTTTCTTTTTATACCACCAATTGCTAATAGTCTTCTAAAATCCCAAAGTTCCCAATTAATAGTACTGTTGTTTCTTGGAAAATTGTTTAATTAATAGGGCTAATTAATATTTGTTTGAACAAGCGAGTGATTTATGTCACGTGAGCTATCCTCAGCTGCTGGCCGGGTAGCACTGGAGGAGGATATGCTGACTTGCCGTTTCAGTATTTTCATGACTTTAGTTTTATATCCTTTACACGCAAAGAAGTAAATAAAAGGGTCCAAGCAGCAGTTCATGTTCATTAGACACACAGTAACATGGAGGGAGGTTTGGAAAAGCTGCTGCTCCTTGCAGTCAGGTGTGTAAATAAGCTTCTTAAACATATGTTGTATAATGGCGACATGATAAGGAGTGAAGCAGATGAAAAACACAACAATCACTAAAATAATTGTATTAATAGCTTTTTTGTTTGTGCCACTTTTTTCACTTAGTGGGTTTTTCTTTGCTGATTGATAAAGCTTTATGCTTATTTGTGTATAGCAAAACAGTATTATCACTAGTGGTATAATGTATCCAGTAAAGCACGCACCGAGAAGCATATATGGCAAATTTGGTATCACTTCAAAGTTTGGGTATTCCATGCATGTAATCTTTCCACCAAGTTCTTCTTTTGACATATGCTGTAAAAGTAAAGGAAACGTTTGGGAAAAGACAATAAACCAAACCACGATACAAATGAGCTTTGCGTACTTCACTCTTCTGATTTTGTTGTAACGATACGGATGTACGACAGCAAAAAAACGATCAATGCTTAAGCAGGTCATAAAGTTTACACTGGCATATGTGTTGATATAGAACAGAAGGGATGTAATTCGACAGAATGCTTCCCCTAAAGGCCAGTGAAAACCCAAAGCATAGTATAGAATTCTCGTAGGCAAAGCGATAGAGAAAAGGATGTCCGAAACAACAAGATTTGTGGAATAAAGGGTGGTTGAATTCAGCTTTCTTCTATTTCCATGGATCACCGCCAAAGCCAAAATGTTACCAAATAGCCCAATCAACAAAACAGTGCTATAAAACAGTGGCAGTAGTATCTTTGCTGTTTTGACATGGTGGTACAAGTCACAGGTCTGGTTACTGTAATTTGTTGCTAGTGGAGTCGTTAATATATAGTAAGCCATCCTCTGCAGAAAAAAAGAAGATTAAATTAACATTTGTATTTTCATTTTTACCTTTTTCTTTTTTTTTGGTGTTGATAACTTTGACCAGTATTGCAAAGTTGAAATATTATCCAACTCTTCTATTTTGTGTTTTATAGCTTATTTGTCAGTTTATTATATCTCAATGTATAATGAAAAACCGATGCTCTAGATCAGTCATGGCAAACTTTATTCAACTTCTGTGTCCTATCTTCTGCAGGAAACCAAGATGAATCTTACAAAGTGCCCTCTAATTTCAGGAATTTTCCTGCCCATCAGTATCTCTCCACCCTTTCTTATAATGTCTATTGTACCGTAATTGCATAACATACACTGATGCCATAACATTTTGTGGCTCCTCCATATTAGATGGTGATACTGTAGACACATGCATAGTGCCATTTAGAGGTCTCCGAGTGCCATTTGTGGCTCCTGTGCCACAGGTTTGCTATCACTGATCTAGAAACATGGACACTTTATGCTGACTCATTCACTCAAATTCCACCTTAACCTGTTAACACCTTCGCGACAAAGGACGTGCCAGGCACGTCCTGGGAGAAACTCCCTTAACGACAAAGGACATGCCTGGCATGTCCTGCGGTGAATCAAGCGGTTTTCGCGATCAACGGTGCTGGTCTATTGCCTCGATGTTGAGGCAATAGCCAGCACCGAAATTTCTGCTTTGGAGTACCCACGATCGGAGCGATCGTGGGGAGCCATATTGACGGAGCATGCTGCTCCATCAATATGGCTAAGCCCTCTGCCGGTCTGTGCTTCGGAAGTGAAAGTAACTTCACTTCCGTCGCTCTGAATATGCTACTTGACTGCTTCTTGACGTAGTGGTAGTTAAGTAGCATTGCAATGGAAAATATTTAAAATACATATTTAATTAATTAAAAACAAGTCATATAGATAGATTAGCCTATAGGGTTAAAATTAAATAATTTTTAGCATAAGGGATAGGGTTAAAATTAAATTAAAATAAAAAAATATTAAGGGATATAATAAGGATTAGAGTTGGGGTTAAATTTAGTGTTAGGGTTAAATTTTGGGTTCGGGTTGGGGTCAAAAGGTCAATATAGGAAAAAAACAAAAAACACTATTTTTGTTTTTTGCCCCATAACTCGCAGAAAAATATGGAAACATGCATATTTAGAAACTATTTAGACGGGGTCTTTTTTTAATGATTTTATTTGTGTAAATTATATTTTAGGCCAAAGTTAGAAAAAGTGGGTTTTTTATATTTTTCATCATATTTTATGATTTTTTTGTAGTAAATTATAAGATATGATGAACATAATGGTATCTAATGAAAGCCCTTCTTATGACGATAATAAAAACAACATATAATTTGTGTGGGTACTGTATGTGAGAAAGAAAAAAATTACAGCTAAACACAAACACCCTAGAAATGTAAAAACAGCCATTGTCACCAAGGGAAAGTCAAGGTGAAAATGTCTTGTCACTAAGGGGTTAATGCCATGAAAACTGTTATTTGTTTATTTACTTTTCTATATGTTGTGAAATAATTTTGTATCATCTGTTTTTGTTCAAACACAAAAGTTTGTGTTTCATTTTATTAACCTGCAATGAGGCAATCTGAGAGCAATCTTTTCGTTTTCAGTCGAGCTGTTGTGGGCTACTCCTATGATTCTCATTATACTAGCATTAACATCACTGGATTGGCAGTACACTTCAGCATAAGTGCTAAGTTTAGACATTACTCTTGTACCCAGAATATTCAGGTGCAGAATTTGCTGTAAAAAACTGGCCTCCACAATCAATGGTAACGATCTCTCCCAAGCTAGTAGTGATATTCTTTACAAAGGAGAAGAACAGGTTGTTCTTTTGTTGGTTCTGCTTCAGGTGTTAATCAGCATCTACTCTCCCAGCTCCTGAGCAGCAGTGATTGTTAGCAAGGTGCTAACAACGGAAATGTCTCTCTCTGCTGCTGTGTGACACTTTTGATTTTAGATTATATTCATGCAAGGAAGCTATCCTCACCCCATACTTCTTGAGATTAAAATTTGAGGGTTAATTCAATAAAGAGAGAATTGCAGGGAGTTCAGATGTTAATATCACACTTTAGGCCAATGTAAACGAGTTGGAAAAATTCTCACATGTAGCTGAATCAGAGAATTGATAAACTCAGCTACTTTGGCCTTAAGTTTGAAATTCCTGTCTCAATTTCCTGCAATTTTCTCTTTATTGAGTAGACCCTCTAGTCTCACTAACTTGATGAGTGAGTGACCGGGTCAGTCTATATGTCTGTATGCTTCAGACTGAGGAATACAGGTTCCAGGTATAGAGCAAAATGGCTTGTATATTTAAAAATCATCATGCCTCCTCCTTTCTATACTAAGCTCAGTGTAAAAATAACTTGTTTTTTTTAAAATATTTTTTGTGTTTACTTGCACTTGAAGCGGATACCTTCTATGTATTGTGTTATAGTTCTGCTATCAGATTGCACTGACTTCCTGACACTTTCTTAAGAGCAAGGCCTTATCTACCTTATGCATCAGTTCATCTGTGTCTATCTAACTGAGTATACATTTTTATTGCACTATAATATTGTATAATAAAATAATAAGTTGCATTTCTCAGTGTTGCAAAAAGTAAGTTATTAGCTGGTAAAACAATAAACCTAAAAACATGTATTGCCCCATGCTGCAAATTGTTTAAAGAGACTCTGTCACATAAATATTAATTCTAATGTAAATGTTGAGTATAGAAAAATAAAAATGTATAACTTGCAAGCCACAGGGTAATGTCACTAAGTTCAGACACATCAAACACATTTAAAATACATTCCAATTAATAATGCATTTGTGTGGAAATCTGATAATACAATGTCTGGGTCATTCACACTCTTTATGTGACAGACTCACACAGATACCACTCATTAATGCTTCACTTGTGGGAAGATATATGATGATGTGGAATCATCGTGGGTTCCTGATTTGTCTGTTGGTAGACAAGGGGTTGTAACGCTAGTTGTATTGTTTTATAGGGGATTTTTTGGACTGACAAAAAAATAGATGTGTTTGGGAAAAAAATATTTACTTTGTAGCCAATATTAAATCCATGTTTTTTTCCTCTGGATTTCAATATCTAGCTGGCATTTTTCAAGGAAATGGCCCCTGTCACGAATCAAAATTCTAATTCATGCAGATGGTCCAAAAAGTTATTGGGACTAGTGGTTCAGATAAAAGTTAACGCAGTGCTCTGTATGTTTAGACTTTAGGGGCTACAATTAGGCGTACAAGGCATTTACTGCTGATATTGCTTAAGTGTATTCTTACTTAGACAACAGATGATCATGTTTGTGATTTAAAAATAATCTTTACATTTATAGGAACTTTTTACAACACTGAGTCTATAATTAATTTAACTGATCTTATTTTTTGGGGGGGTTGGCTTACTTTATATAATTCATAGAGTCCCCAGCCCTTAACTGTGTCAGAAATGCAATTTGGCTGCCACATTCGGAATAAAAGTAGGAGGGGCTATGAATGAAATAAAGTATAAATTAACTCCCCCGAACAAAAAAAATAAATACGTTCGATTAAGTTAATTATTGAAAAAAAAGTTTAGTTGTCCTTTAAGGTACTGTCCAAATCTGTGGCCATCATGTTTTATTGTGTCTATAATTGGAATAGTGATTTGAATATTGTAAAACTAACTAACATAGTTAAACAAAATAAAGAATAGGGGATGGTGCAGGTACGTTAGAATACAATAAATAATCACAATTGTGTGATATTGTTGAATCAATCAAATGTGCTTTGACCCACTCTAAAAGTACTTGTGTTTGACATACATTTTTTGCAACTTTGTTCTTGAATAAAACTTTATAAATAACCCCAAAGATTCATTGTATTCAAATTGCAAAGTCTAGGCTTATGCGTTTGACCAGTAATACAGAATATGCAGTGTTTATGAATTAATATCTTGATGTACCTTATACATAAGACCTACACACAAGGCTTCCAGCTGAAATGTATGTGCGCAGGGTGTTGCCTTATTTGTAGCTTTTACAAAGATATTGAAAATAATGTTTTGTTGTTTCTTTTCTTTCCTTGCACGTTGCAGACACTGTAGGTGGAAGTTCCCATTTAATAGATTTATGCCGAATTCCAACTCTGTAATGAAAAAGAAATTGGTATTTGCACCTTTATTGTAAAGTATTTTATTTGTGATTTTCAGTTGACAGACCTGCTTTATTTATATTCATGGTGGAAGAAGAGAAAAGTGGAAAATCAGTTGCTAAAAAAATTATAAAATACCATAAACCCATCTATGTGCCCTTTCCTTTAAACACAATATAAATAGTGATAAGAATAATAATAGGGTTTTGCACAAAAATAACGTATTTCTTTAAAATGATGAGGCAAAAAACTCTCACAAGATGTATACATGAAATAGAACAAACATAAGAAAAGCACAATGTATATATCTGTAATAAAAACAAGATCTGGATATATCCTCCCTGATAAAAACACACACACACACACACACACACACACACATCACAGGGCCATAAGTTCCTGGCTATGGTTTGAATTGTTAAATCTCAAAAGATAGATATTTCTACCACTTGGGATTCCTCCTTAATAACAGGCTTGCCGGTATATAGACAGAAAGAAACATAGAGAAGAGAGCCACCAATAGCACTATTGAAAGATAAAAAGTATGCATTTAATATACAATACAGTGGGATCTATAATATATACTAGTTATATAAATATTCATATTTCATCATTATCTTAACATAGGCAGTTTGATTTACAGTAGATATGGTTAACTCTCTCAACAATATGATAAAATCTTTGTTTCCATTCAATATGGCATAAATATAGTGGTATCTGAGAGGGGAGGAAAAAAACACAGAAAGTTAGAAAAACACAAGTTAATGCGGTAACACTGGAGGTTGACAGATTTTGGAAAAAAAGTAGCAACTTTGAAGAATGGGTGGTGGCTGTATCATATTATCTCCCATCATCATTACAGGTCATTGCACAGTACCCTGAGAATTCTATTGTTGTTTTTAAACACCTTTTCTATTGCTCTGGATTAATTGAAATTTGTTTAGCTAGGTGCCTTCTTTCCCTAAATGATGCACAAATCCAAATTCTCACTCTACTACATTCTACACTACCCTTCAAAAATGTGTGGTTACGTAGAAATTTACCCTGCTTGTGAAAAGAAAAGCAAATTTAGTCTGTTAAAATAATATCAAATGGATCAGAAATACAATGTAGACACTGTTAATGTTTTAAATCACTATTGTATCTAGAAATTACTGATTTGTAATGGATTATCTAGATAGGCATACAGAGGCCTATTATCATCAACCATTACACCTGTGTTCCAATGGCACATTGTGCCAGCTAATCCAAGTTTATCATTTTAAAAGGCTAATTAATCATTTAAAAATGTTAGCACAGCTGAAAAATTTTGTTAAATAGCCAATAAAACTGGTCTTCTGTTGACTAGTTGAGTATCTTGAGCATCAGCATTTTTGAGTTCAGTTACAGGCTCCAAATGGTCAGAAACAAAGAACTTCTGAAACTTGTCAGTCTGTTATCTTGTTCTGAGAAATGAAGGCCTTTCCATGAGAGAAATTTCCAAGAAACTGAAGATCTCGTAAAATGCTGTGTACTACTCCCATCACAGAATAGCACAAACTGGCTGTAACCCAGGACTGTCTTTAACGCAGGGCCCCCCTGTCCACAACATGGGCTCGTTTACATGGAGACAGTCATGCTGGGGCGGCAGACAGAAGTCCTGTGGCTTTGTCACTGCCATTGTATATGATGGCAAGTTATATGCTGCATCTGTATTTCCCACCTCCAGGGAAGACTTTGCAGAGGGGAAACTAACAGTGGCATATTAAAAGATAAACTAACAGTTGCATATTAATGGATAAATTAACAGACTTGACAATAAAAAGAAAGGATTAAGGTGGGCAAAACAATACAGACTCTGGACAGAGGAAAATTGTAAAAAGTATTATGGACCGATTAAGTTTAAGGTGTTTGGATCACAAATAAGAACATTTATGAGAGGCAGGCCACATGAAGATGCTGGAGGAGAGCTGGATGCCATCTGTCAAGCATAGTGAAGGCAATTTGAAGCTCTGGGGGTGCTTTGGTGGTGGTAAAGTTGGAGATTTGTAAAGGGTAAAAGGGATTTTGAAGGAAGGCTAAATTTATCTATTTAGGGAAGACTCTGGTTTTCTGTCTATAATGGAGTGACCAGCACAGTCACCTGATCTCTACCCCTTTGCAGCTTGACGTTGTGGGAGCAGCTTGACAGTATGGTCAGGGCCGGCCTAAGGGGTGTGCGACCTGTGCGAGCGCACAGGGCGCAAAACCCCAGGGGGCGGCCTCCCGCCCAAAGAAAAATAAAGTGTAAAAATTAAAAAAAAAAAAAGCCGGTAGAGGCACTGGATGGGGGAGATCAAAAGATCCCCCCTCACCAGCCCTCTGCTCGGCATGCTCTGCTAGATCCGGGGAGGGGGCGGAGCTAACCGGCTGAGCGGTGTAGCTCCGCCCCCACCCTGTGAAGCAGAGCAGCGTCTGCTTCACGGGGAGCCACTGGCGCATGAGAAAGTGCTGCTAGGCTCCCCATGCCTGCATTAAGCATGGAGCCTGCATTAAGCATGGGGAGCCCGAGCAGCACCTTCTCTTGCTGACCTGGGCTCCCAGTGAAGCAGACGCTGCTCTGCTTCACAGGGTGGGGGCGGAGCTACACCGATAAGCCGGTTAGCTCCGCCCACTCCCTGTATCCACCTTTGATGGCAAAGGAAGGGGAGGGGGGGAGAGACAGAACTGGGAGAGGGGGGAGAGACAGAGCAGCTGGAAGGGGGAGAGAGAGATACAGAACAGGGGGGGAGAGAGAAAGAACAGAGGGAGGGGGGAGAGACAGAACAGCTGGAAGGGGGAGAGAGAGATACAGAACAGGGGGGGGAGAGAAAGAACGGGGAGGGATGGAGAGAGAGACAGAACAGGGGGAAGGGGGAGAGAGAGATACAGAACAGGGGGGGAGAGAGAAAGAACAGAGGGAGGGAGAGAGAGACAGAAAAGGGGGAGAGAGAGAGATAGACAGAACAGAGGGGGAGAGAGAGACAGAACGGGGGGAGAGAGAGACAGAACAAGGGGAAGGGGGAGAGAGAGACAGATGGGGAGGGAGGGAGAGAAAGACAGAACCGGGGTAATGGGGAGAGAGAGAGACAGAACAGGGGGGGGGGGAGATACAGGACGGGGGGAGAGAGACAGAACAGAGGAAGGGGAGGATAGAGACAGAACAGAGGGAGAGAGAGAACAGGTATGGGGGAGTTAGAGAGAGACAGACAGGGCAATGAAGAGGAAAGGGACAAACATGGGAAGGGAGAGAGATACATAAATGAGGGGGGGCGCCACGGGGGAATCCCGCACAGGGCGCCGGAATACTTAAGGCCGGCCCTGAGTATGGTACATCAAGGACAGTAGTGGCCATCAAGTAATGCAACTTGTGGGAGTTGCTTCAAGAAGCATGGAGTGAAATCACTTCAGATATACCTAACCTTGTTATTATAGGTTATTTTGTTGTTCAACAACAAAAATAAAAACATACTCACATTTGTTATTCTATAAATGATTGTGACGCACAAACCAACAAGTCTATGCATCCGTGGTATCCCTGTACTCGGGAGATGTTGCCGAACACATATTTGGTTGTTGTTTGGCAGTGATATATACCAGAATCTGTGAATTCATGCCTGAAGTACAATGCATGTGGAAACAAAACTCCAAAAAAAATTACTACCACAAACTTTTACAAAGGCTGGTGGTAGAATTAGTACATATACAGTATTAAAATACCACCATTTGAAATACCTTAGGATGTCAATTTTCAAAAAATATATGGTTTGATGGGGTAAAATACATTGGACGGCTTAAAAAATGTTCCAAATGCAACATGGGCGCAGGCTGACTACATGTCAAAATTCCAGGTTGGAAATGCGCACCACTAAATGTGGCCTTTTAGCACCAAAACAAACCTATGCATGGGTGGTATCCCTGTACTCAGGTTTTGGTTCGCAGTGGCAAATACCAGAATCTGAAAATTCATGCCTGAACTGCAATGTGTGTGTGAAAAAAATGACATCCCAACCCTTTGACATAGGTTGGTGGTAGAATTAGTACTTGGAAAGTGTTAAAATACCACAATTTTAAATACCCTAGGATGTCTTGTTTTCCAAAATATATGGTTTGATGGAGTAAAATACTTTGACAGGTTTCAAAAGTGTCCCAAATGGAACATGGGCGCAGGCTGACTACATGTCAAAATTCCAAGTTGGAAATCCACGCCCCCAAAATGTGGCCTTTTAGCCCCCAAACAACCCAACAAACCTATGCATGCGGGGTATCCCTGTACTCAGGAGATGTTGTTTGTCACTGACACATAACAGGATCTGTGAATTCAGGCCCGAAGTACAATGTATGTGGAAACAAAACATTAAAAAATTACTAACCTAAAATTTGGCAAAGGCTGGTGGTAGAATTAGTGCATGGAAAGTGTTAAAATACTACCATTTAAAATACCCTAGGGTGTCTAGTTTGCAAAAATGTATGGTTTTGTGGTAAAATACACATTCTGGCTTCAAAAATGTCCCAAATGGAACATGGGCGCAGGTTTTCTGCATGTCAGAATTCCAAGTTGGAAAACCAAAAGGCACACCTCTGAAATGTGGCCTTTTAACCCCCAAATAACTTAACCAACTTACACATGGGTGGTATCCCTGTACTCAGGAGATGTTGCTGAACACATATTGGGGTGTTGTTTGGCACTGACGCATAAAAGCATCTGTGAATTCATGCCTGAAGTACAATGTATGTGAAAAAAATGTACTACCCAAAACAGTGACATAGGCTGGTGGTAGAATTAGTGCATGGAAAGTGCTAAAATACTACCATTTGAAATACTCTAGTGTGTCTAGTCTTCAAAAATATATGGCTTTGTAGGGTAGAATACACTTTCTGGCTTCAAAAATGTCCCAAATGGGACATGGGCGCAGGTTTTCTGCATGTCAGAATTCCAAGTTGGAAAACCAAAAATATGTACAAGTTGGGGGTCATTCATGGATTTAATACAGATATCAGTGTTACAATGTCACTATTGCTAATTTTGAAAAAAAGTATTTTAAAATAGCTTTGCACTAGTTATAGTTCTGGCCCTGTAACATGAATAAAAAAAGCACAAAAACATAAAACATTAACTATTTCTGAACTCAGGACATATATTAGAAACTATTTAGCAGTGTTTTTTTGTTGTTGTCTCTTGTACATGAGTATATGATTTTTCAAATAAAAGTAAATAAAAATGTTTTTTTTTTCATTTTTTTGCCATATTTTATTATTTTTTTATATCAAATTATATGCTATTATCAAAATAATGGTATCAAAAGAAAGCCCTTCTTATGACGATAAAAACAATATATAGTTTGTGTGGGTACACTAAATGGGACAGAAAAAAATTACAGCAAAACACAAACACCTCAGAAATGTTAAAACAGCCCATGTCACCAAGCGTCGGACAAGCCGAAAAAGTCATGTCACTAAGGGGTTAAGGCATACATTTTTCCTAACTGGGTGTATTTGTTCAGGTCCATCACATTAGTGTTCCCAACAGATTGGCTTAAAGAAATACAATATTTTATCAACTCATAAGGGCCAGAGTCGCTACACATCTGTTAAAACATAAGATAAAAGAATGGAGCCATGGATCCCCGGATATAAAAAAATAATAATTCATGAGGCTCATATCATCATGCTCATATCACCCTGCATATAATCTATTGGCAGTTAACAGAAAGTAGATCTGAACCATGTTTTTTGAAGAAAAGTGAGAATTACTATAGATGAAAGAAAAGGAGAATATAGTAATAAAATATTTGGTTTCATTTTTGGTGGAAATTAAAGAAAGAGATTAATAATGAGCTTCCTTTTAAATGTCCATATAATATAACAGACTCTAGTAGACAATACTAACCTTTCCAAATAGAGACAGAGGTCAATAGAAATATTGGGAGATTTGGGAACAGATGATCAGATAAGGTGCTTTCAGACTTTTAGTTGAATATAGGACACCATTTAATGACATTTATTCAAAGTTAAGAGCTTGATTTAATTTGATACATGAGTTATGTATAGATTTGTTATTCAAGAGAAATGTCAAAATTCATAGATTATTGGGCCGTGAACTTTTAAGAAATAATCCATATCTGGTATTTCGCACAAATCTAAATAAATAGGAAAGAGATTTGGCTCGTTGGATTTTATATGGAGAATGCATTACTAGAATTCCAAATCCAAAATCTTCAATTGAAAAAGAAAATAAACAACTGCACTAAATGTATATTATATAGGTAGAAATGGCTTTTGATATAGAAAAGCAACACTTTTTATATAGTAGATATATAGTAGATATTGTCCATAACTGCATTACGGAATCAGAAGTTAAAATTTAAAAGAGGGCATTTTGAGGCAGGAACTGTTCAAATATGTAGATTAACATGAGAATGTGCTTATAAAAATTATTGTTACAAAAGAGTTTTAGGCATATTTAACGATATAAGGAAGGGCTTAATGAGTGCCTTCAGGTGTGGAACATGAATTGCGAGGCAAAGAGGAGGCGTGCGCTATATAAGAATAAGCTGCAGGAGAGGCGGCGTACACTTGGGACAGCCACATTTGGTAAAACGTGTCTATTGACACGCCCCTTCCTCACCGCTGAACTTCTCCACATGTGTGATTTTAAATTGCTGTTTTTCCCAATGGTAGCCGGGCTCTCACAACAGAGAAGGAAAATCTTGTATTCACTGTGACCCTGAGATCAGCCAGTAAAAGCTGACAAAGCTGTTACCATGAGTCCGCACATATGTGCTTCTCACAATTGCCTTCAAGTAATTGCCATCTGCCCACCAGACGTAGCCAATTTTGCCCCTATCCCCCCCCCCCAAACTTAACCAGTGCTTCCTTCCCCTCCCTACCCAGCCTTAGCCAATGGTGCCTCCCCCCGACTTACCAAATGCTGCCTCTCATCCTCCCTCCCCTAGAATTGCCCAATGCTGCATCTCATCCTCCCTCCCCAGAATTGCCCAATGCTGCCTCTCACTCCCCCAGAATTTCCCAATGCTGCCTCTCACTCCCCCAGAATTTCCCAATGCTGCCTCTCCCCCTCCCTCCCCCAGAATTGCCCAATGATCTCCCTCCCCCCCCCTTACCCAGAATTGCCCAATGCTGCCACCCCCCCTCCCTCCCCCAGAAGTGGCCAATGCTGCCTCTCCCCTTCCCTCCCCCAGAATTACCCAATGCTGCCACTCTCCCTCCCCCAGAATTGCCCAATGCTGCCTCTTCCCCTACCTCCCACAGAATTGCCCAATGCTGCCTCTCCCCCTACCTCCCACAGAATTCCCCAATGATCTCCCTCTCCCCCCCTCCCTCCACCAGAATTGCCCAGTGATCTCCCTCACCCCCAGACTTCATTAATTTCCCTGGTGCCTAGTGGGGGCAGCCGGTGGATGTGCTGCATGACACTTTTGTCTTCTATGAAGGACCGCCAGAAGGTCATGTGACCTCCCAGCTTCAGTCATAGAAGTCTTGACAGAAGTACAGAGCAGCACCAGAGGATGTCTGTGCATATATGCAGACATCCACCGGCTGCCCCAATCTCCCTGGTGGCTAGTGCTCTGAAAACAAATATTCTTATATTCGAGCAAATACAATAATTCATTTTACATGGGAATTAGTTTAAAACTATAAGAGTGTAAGTAGAGACATATTTATGTGACTTTTTTTGAAACAGTGAGCTCTGTTTTGTATATTTTTTTTGTCTTTTGGGAATATACGTGCATGTGGAGCTCCAAGAAACAATTTATACCAACTCACACTAAGTATCTTAAAAGTATTAAAAGTTTTTTGTATTGGATAAAATTATTTCTCCTTGATCAGGTAGAATTTGGTGGGATCTATCCTGTTGCTATCAAAACAACCACATCAAAGATATGATTTTGAAAAAGAAAATAAACAACTGCACTAAATGTATATTATATAGGTAGAAATGGCTTTTGATATAGAAAAGCAACACTTTTTATATAGTAGATATATAGTAGATATTGTCCATAACTGCATTACGGAATCAGAAGTTAAAATTTAAAAGAGGGCATTTTGAGGCAGGAACTGTTCAAATATGTAGATTAACATGAGAATGTGCTTATAAAAATTATTGTTACAAAAGAGTTTTAGGCATATTTAACGATATAAGGAAGGGCTTAATGAGTGCCTTCAGGTGTGGAACATGAATTGCGAGGCAAAGAGGAGGCGTGCGCTATATAAGAATAAGCTGCAGGAGAGGCGGCGTACACTTGGGACAGCCACATTTGGTAAAACGTGTCTATTGACACGCCCCTTCCTCACCGCTGAACTTCTCCACATGTGTGATTTTAAATTGCTGTTTTTCCCAATGGTAGCCGGGCTCTCACAACAGAGAAGGAAAATCTTGTATTCACTGTGACCCTGAGATCAGCCAGTAAAAGCTGACAAAGCTGTTACCATGAGTCCGCACATATGTGCTTCTCACAATTGCCTTCAAGTAATTGCCATCTGCCCACCAGACGTAGCCAATTTTGCCCCTATCCCCCCCCCCCAAACTTAACCAGTGCTTCCTTCCCCTCCCTACCCAGCCTTAGCCAATGGTGCCTCCCCCCGACTTACCAAATGCTGCCTCTCATCCTCCCTCCCCTAGAATTGCCCAATGCTGCATCTCATCCTCCCTCCCCAGAATTGCCCAATGCTGCCTCTCACTCCCCCAGAATTTCCCAATGCTGCCTCTCACTCCCCCAGAATTTCCCAATGCTGCCTCTCCCCCTCCCTCCCCCAGAATTGCCCAATGATCTCCCTCCCCCCCCCTTACCCAGAATTGCCCAATGCTGCCACCCCCCCTCCCTCCCCCAGAAGTGGCCAATGCTGCCTCTCCCCTTCCCTCCCCCAGAATTACCCAATGCTGCCACTCTCCCTCCCCCAGAATTGCCCAATGCTGCCTCTTCCCCTACCTCCCACAGAATTGCCCAATGCTGCCTCTCCCCCTACCTCCCACAGAATTCCCCAATGATCTCCCTCTCCCCCCTCCCTCCACCAGAATTGCCCAGTGATCTCCCTCACCCCCAGACTTCATTAATTTCCCTGGTGCCTAGTGGGGGCAGCCGGTGGATGTGCTGCATGACACTTTTGTCTTCTATGAAGGACCGCCAGAAGGTCATGTGACCTCCCAGCTTCAGTCATAGAAGTCTTGACAGAAGTACAGAGCAGCACCAGAGGATGTCTGTGCATATATGCAGACATCCACCGGCTGCCCCAATCTCCCTGGTGGCTAGTGCTCTGAAAACAAATATTCTTATATTCGAGCAAATACAATAATTCATTTTACATGGGAATTAGTTTAAAACTATAAGAGTGTAAGTAGAGACATATTTATGTGACTTTTTTTGAAACAGTGAGCTCTGTTTTGTATATTTTTTTTGTCTTTTGGGAATATACGTGCATGTGGAGCTCCAAGAAACAATTTATACCAACTCACACTAAGTATCTTAAAAGTATTAAAAGTTTTTTGTATTGGATAAAATTATTTCTCCTTGATCAGGTAGAATTTGGTGGGATCTATCCTGTTGCTATCAAAACAACCACATCAAAGATATGATTTTGAAAAAGAAAAGAAAACAAGAGTGCCGTGCATCAAATACAGTATAATAATTTTGGGCCCGAGTGACCAATTTTCTGCATGAAACAAAGTGGCAGACCTCAAAGTGCTAACACTGCATATTAAACACTGTTAACTGTTAGGAAGTTTGTTCAGTAAAAAAGAAACCTCAGACATACACAAGCATATATTCACACACATACAGTACATGTTTACACACAAATATATTCACATACACAGATAAAGTACATGTATACACACACATATACGCACACAGATACAGTACATGTGCATACACAGAAACAGTACATGTATACACAAAAAATATACTCACACACAGATACAGTACATGTACACGCACATATATACTCACACACAAAGATACAGTAAATGTATACACACTTATATACTCACATACACCGATACAGTACATGTATACACACATATATACTCACCAGGGCTGATTCTGGGCGGATGCACCGTGCCCAGACGCAAGGAAGCAGAGACGCTGCTTTAGAGAGTGCTTTCCCCAGCAGCACCTCAAGGTGCCACCTGCAGGTGAGCGCCTGCTGTAAATGCACCTAAGGCTGAATGCAGCGCAACGGGTGCCTGCTGTGTGTGAGGGTATTTGTGTGTTGTGCATGAATGTGTGACAGTGTGTGTAATGGTGGTAATGGTGTCTGTATAAGTGTGATCGTGTGTGTTATGGTGTCCCACTGATAATTTAATTAATAGCCAATCCCCCTCTCCTCCCACGTTCCGCAGTACTTAACTGGATGCTGCTCAACCCCTCAGCAGCTGCGTGCAGGAAATACAGCCACCGGATATGACATGACCTTATTTCTGGCGACTGTTCCTAGAAGCCGGGCTGGATGTGGATCTGCCGGCTGTTGCCCGATCATAACTGTCTCCAGTCACATGGGCAGTGGGAGCCCATGGGGCAGCTGCCCCGTTTGCCTAATTTTTTCTTTTTACATTTTGGTTTATTCTAACTTTTTTTTTTTTTTTTTAAAGGGCTGGGGCCCCAGCTGGCCCCCGGGATGGGTGTATCGCCCGTCCCCCCCTGATGGTGGTACTGTGGACAGATCCCAGCAAGTGTACAGTTCAAGTAAATGTCCTATTATGCTATTCATTTCAGCTTTGTGAAGCAGAAATATTCTGCAGTTTAGGAGATCTTTGCAGTTATGTGAAAGGTAATTTAGAGAACAGGAATGCTATACAGTGATCCAGAGCATGTCTTTAAATGTCCCTTTAGAACGCTGACAAACCTACCTATCTAACAAAACAATGTTACTTTACTTATTTCAAATTTTATATTTTATGTAATGACAATACATTTTTTTCACTTTTTTTTCTGTACTATAATATACGTTGGAGAAAATTGAATGTAACAATTTACTGGTTGCCATGTTTCCAGTAGAAACACTGTTCATGGTTGTCATTTATTGTAATTTGTGACAGACACTTTTTTCTGTTCCTATTAAAGAAAATGATTTTATAAATATAAAATATAAATGAAGAAGCAGGGTTTAAACTAGGTTTAGATTGAAAAAGAACAAATGTTTTAAATAAATGACCATGTCTACTCATCTCTTTAGAGGGTATTAACAATTTGTTATGATGTTTGCTGACTTACCCTATAAAGTAAAGAACCTTTCATTTTCAAGAAACACATAAAGTGTACAAAGATTCCCTTGCATATGTACAAAGCAACAGACCAGCATGAAAAGGAATTTTGTCAGTGTTTCTATAGTTCTAAGTGGTAGACTACAAAAAGTGTCTAAAACTCTTATCAGTGCAAGCTTGTTTTTAACATCTTTATTATTATTTAAGTGATAAAAAGTTAGGTTCTATTTGAATCAATTCTTAAATCAGACCAGTTTATAGAGTTTTTACTGTTGCATTGTCTTTAACACCAGATGGATGAGTTATTTTTCTGAATTACTCACAAATATGACCTCAGTACAGTTTAACGCAGTCCTCAAAGGCTGTGTGTGAGATTGTGTACGATTGTGTTATCAAACGTTATCTATTGACATCGCTGGACTTCAAACCTTTTGATCAAACGTTTCCGCTAAGACACTTACAGTTAAAATATATATTATTCTTCATCAGCCAACCCTAATGAAACAACTTGTGAAGTAAATGGAAAGATTTTATAATGAATAACCCGAAGAAATGTTTTTCATAGTAGTTTCATGTCTTTTAGTTAAAGACCACATTGTATAAGTTCTTATATGTTAACTTTTATGTAAGAAGAATCATGATTTAAAATACGTTTTTTACATCCTTAAGTGTGCGAAGTGATCTTATGCCACGTGTAGAAAACCATTTCACTGGCGGTTTACCACAAAAGTAATTTATACATATTATGGTGACCATTGATTTTAAGAAATCAAAAAGATTAGATAAAAGCACACACAGAAAGAACTATATAGCAGAATTATACAGTGATTTACAATCTACATTATGGCAATTTCCATACTCACAGCTGAAGATTCTGTTTCTGTCTGTAATCTCACATGGAACTAAAGTGAGCAAGTTAACTTCAACTTTGTTCTTGAAAAAAAAGTTTGTGCTTGTGCTTCCTCTACTGTCATAATCAGCAGGGTGTTGTGGTTAAATTATCTCATTATGATCGTTTTTAAGCTTGTTGCTGAACTGTGGGTAGTGACCTCATTTTTACATAATTTGGACATTTTCTGTAGTTTTTAAATATTCCGAGGTTGACATTTTGTTCTAAGGAACCCAGTGATATTGGTTTGTTTGTGCGTAATTATTTGATATTTAATTTCTACCATAAAAATTATAAAATTACTAAATAACGAGATTCTTAGATACAATGGCCTAGTGTCTCTTTGCTATTTGTAATTTCTTTTCTAGTATTACCGTATTTGCTCGAATATAAGACGAGGTTTTTTTCAGAGCAAATGCTCTGAAAAATCCTCCTCGTCTTACATTCGAGGTCTTCTTATAATCTGACCTCAAATTGAGGTCAGATTATAAGACATGGACCCAGGTCCCCAGCAGAGCTGGGGAGGGAGTGGGACAGAGATAAAAGGGGAGGGGGGATAGAGAGAGACAAAGGGAGGGGGAGAGGGGAGGACACAGACAGACAAGGGGGGGGGGATACACAGACAAGGGGAGGGAGGGGGACAGAGAGAAAAGGGGAGGGGGGATAGATAGAGACAAGAGAGAGAAGTTTTGGGGGGAGAGAGAGACAACGCTGGGGGGGAAAGACAGCTGGGGGAGCGGGAGAGAGGCCGCATTGGCACATAAAAGCAAATAAAAACAAGAAATGCATTTGTATAATATAATTTTTTTTATTAAATATTAAAAAAACAATTTACATATATACAAGTTAAACTTTTTTTCCTATAGGGTAGTCTTATAATCAGGCTTTTAGTTTTTTTCCTAAAGGAATGTACAAATTTGGGGGGGTCGTCTTATAATCAAGGTCGTCTTATAATCTAGCAAATACGGTAAATTAAAAGAAAGTTTATATTTTGTTGGCTTCTCCCTGTTTTAGGACAATAGAATGGTGATGTCCATTTAACAAAGGAGGCTACTTGCTAAACTAGTTTTAATGTGTACCTGTCATGCACAAATAATATTTTAGAGAGAACAAAAGATATCTATGCATAGTACTAGACAAATTGCTATCAAATGTACTGAAATATTTTTTTTCAAAGCATAAAGTTTTATCGCTTGCAGTTGTTCTCTAAATAGAACATCTATGATGGTCACTGATAAATATTACAAATTTGGCTGTGGTAATGGATGCACGCACATACAGTCCTCCCTGAAAGTTACCTGCATGTTAAGCACTTTGGGATGCC
Organism: Pelodytes ibericus; assembly: GCA_036172795.1. Taxonomy (NCBI): domain Eukaryota; kingdom Metazoa; phylum Chordata; class Amphibia; order Anura; family Pelodytidae; genus Pelodytes; species Pelodytes ibericus. The sequence continues at coordinate 208,464,910 of CM069857.1, read as the reverse complement.
AACATCACATTTTGGTGGGAGTGGATGCTTGTGCATCCATTATGCCTCCATCCTGGTGTATCCAGGGAGCTTTGCTGTTGAAGACCACAGTAACCTTCAGCAGATCTTTCCAGCATTAGGTGCATATACCCACCTGAATGTGATCAATGCATGTAGTATTGGAGGGAGCAGTGTAATTGATCCTGGGTATCCGGAGCCGTGGAATCCATTGCAGTGAAGTGTTAAAACTACCATCTCTAGTTACCACAATGTGATTTTAGTGCTCCGTATTTTGGTGACCACAAATTCTCTCCAGGTCCCACATTTTGGAGGAGGAGAAGTATTTCCATACACCTTAAATAGGGTGGGATTGGCTTGGAGACTAAATTATATAAGGAGGATAAAGAAATTTGAACTGCGTTTGACAGATTACTCAATTGGAATTCACAGGTTTTTTTGCCACACTAAGTTGCACTAGGACTGGGTCAATATGAGTATGCACAATATGCACTCATTGAATGTATCTATTATATTTAATGACTATGCACTTATTGAGTGACTCAAGTATAATTCTTCACATTGTTTAACAAAATTTGCTTGTGATGTACTGTATGCACAATTGTTGTATATATTAGCTATGTTTTTTTTTTCACTTTTGCATCTAATATGTTTCTAATATATAAACAGTCCTTGTAAGGGGATGTCATACCCTGTGTTCGACAATGAAGCATGAATGCTGATCCAGTCGCTGCAAGAGAGCATTATTTTTACATGCATTCAGGAGGTTACGCTGACTAGCTCCCTTCTTTTCATTGCATGTCAAAACGACGGTCTCTCTCTGCTCTAGGAGACATAGTTGGGTGCTGGGGTAAGTTCTGCAAAAAATCTAGGTCCTAAAGCAAGTCATTGGGTGCAAACTGGGTGCTGGGGTATGTTCTGTGAGTGTAATGCTGGTGTTGGGGTAATGCTTGTGAGTGGAATGGGTGCTGTGGAAAATCCTGTGAGTGCGATGTGGGTGCTGGGGTAAATTGTAGGTGTAATATTGGTGCTGGGGCAAGTTCTGTGAGTATAATATGAGTGCTGGGCCAAGTCTTGTGAGTGGAATGGGTGCTGGGGCACATCCTGTGAGTGGAATGTGGGTGCTGGGATAAATACTAGGTGCAATCTAGGTGCTGGGGCAAGAGCTGTGAGTAAAATGTGGTGCGAGGGCAAATTTGTTTTTAGGCCCTGAAGAAATGTTTTCAAACTTGAACCATTAAGGTGTGAGAAAAGAACTTGATTCAAGCATATGGCTGTAATATCCTTAAAGGGGATGTCTGATCAGACATGTGGGGTGTACTGTACTTTAGTATTCATATTTTACATCCTGTATAGTCTAAAATAATTCATAGCTTCACTCGTTGTAAGAACTGCATTCCTGGACTTTTTATCACCAGGACTAATGAAACTATTTTGTGCTCCCTGTGCCTACAATTCTATTCTAAAATAGCAATTCTAACTATTCTAACTAAGTATTCATCTCATTATATATTTGGCAATACTACATTTTGGCTAAAACGGTACTGCCAACTACAACTAAAGGCTCTGTCTGCAGCATGTTTAAACTTATAGCCTTTTATTGTAGAAATAAATATGTTTACTACCAAATGCATCTGTATAAATAGATCAAATGAAATCTTTATCTCTATCCAGTATCATCACCCACTTGTTTCCTAAAGTAAAACTGACATCTTGGTTTACTTTACTAATTAGCTATATCTCACATTATCGTGTAACATCTGCTCACTGTGTCTGTAAATTTTCTGACAACGCTGAGAGTTATTTAAACATACTATAAATAAAGTATTTACATTTTTGATTTGAACCCCTTCAGGACAATATTTATTTTGTTATTCATTTGAGACAAGAGGCCTTTTACCCCTTTAGTGCTTCTTAAATGTATCCCCACATATTACACAGGTATAATAATTTAATAATATGCGTGTCCAGGGGAGGGCTGGCAGCCTTAGGCCTGGGGGGCAAATCCAGTCAAGTGGCCCATTGCACCATCGAATCGCCTCCCCATCCACGGCCATCTTTTCCTTGTTTTATAACGAATATTGCCAAGTATGCCAGGATTATGCCCCTCAATATGCCAGGATTTAGACACCCAATATGCCAGGATTTTCTCCTCAATATGCCAAGATGATGCCCCCTCAATATGCCAGGATTTTCCCCTAAATATGCCAGGATTATGCCCCTCAATATGCCAGGATTATGCCCCTCAATATGCCAGGATTTAGACACCCAATATGCCAGGATTTTCCCCTCAATATGCCAAGATGATGCCCCCTCAATATGCCAGGATTATGCCCCTCAATATGCCAGGATTATGCCCCTCAATATGCCAGGATTTAGACACCCAATATGCCAGGATTTTCCCCTCAATATGCCAAGATGATGCCCCCTCAATATGCCAGGATTTTCCCCTCAATATGCCAGGATTATGCCCCTCAACATGCCAGGATTTAGACACCCAATATCCCAAAATTTTAGCACCCCCCCCTACCCACGTTGCACACCTACGACATGACCCATAACCCACGTTGCACACCAGGACATGCCCCATCACCACATTTACATGCATCCATCACCCCATTACATACACATTTCCAATATTATTTGCCATTAATATTCCCCAGCCAATTTGTCCCATAATATGCCAGTGTTATTCTGCAATTTAATATGACTCAGTAAATTTGCCCAATAATATTCCAAGGTTATCTGCAATTTAATATGCCCCTGCTAATTTGCCCAATATGCCAGATTTAATTGCCATTTAATATTCCCCAGCCATTTTGCCCAATAATATGCCAGTCTTATTTGCCATGTAATATTCCCCAGCCAATTTGCCCAATAATATGCCAGTGTTATTTGCCATGTAATATGCCCCAGCCAATTTGCCCAATAATATGCCAGTCTTATTTGCCATGTAATATGCCCCAGCCAATTTGCCCAATAATATGCCAGTCTTATTTGCCATGTAATATTCCCCAGCCATTTTGCCCAATAATATGCCAGTCTTATTTGCCATGTAATATTCCCCAGCCAATTTGCCCAATAATATGCCAGTGTTATTTGCCATGTAATATGCCGAAGTCAATTTGCCCAATAATATGCCAGTCTTATTTGCCATGTAATATGCTCCAGCCAAATTGCCCAATAATATGCCAGTCTTATTTGCCATGTAATATTCCCCAGCCAATTTGCCCAATAATATGCCAGTCTTATTTGCCATGTTATATTCCCCAGCCAATTTGCCCAATAATATGCCAGTCTTATTTGCCATGTAATATGCCCCAGCCAATTTGCCCAATAATATGCCAGTCTTATTTGCCATGTTATATTCCCCAGCCAATTTGCCCAATAATATGCCAGTCTTATTTGCCATGTAATATGCCCCAGCCAATTTGCCCAATAATATGCCAGTCTTATTTGCCATGTTATATTCCCCAGCCAATTTGCCCAATAATATGCCAGTCTTATTTGCCATGTAATATGCCCCAGCCAATTTGCCCAATAATATGCCAGTCTTATTTGCCATGTAATATGCCCCAGCCAATTTGCCCAATAATATGCCAGTGTTTTTTGCCCCCCCCCCCTTACCTTTTTCCCTGGTGGCTAGTGGCAGGACTTCCCTGGTGGCTAGTGGCAGGAGGACTTCCCTGGTGGCAGGCAGCATGGTCCCTCCACGCTGCCTGTTCGGCCTCCCGGCGGTTGTGCCGACAGGTCACGTGATCGGCGCGCGTCTGACGTCAGAGCGCCGATCACGTGACTGTCGGCACTTCCGTGTCGGCACACTGCACGGGGAGCCGAACAGGCAGCACGGAGGTTTCTCTGTGCTGCCTGTTCGGCTCCCTGTGCAGCTTTGCAGGCAGAGCGGAGGTGAGAGGGGATCTTCCGATCCCTTCTCACCTCCGTCTCTGCCTGCAAGCGCGTTTTTTTTTTTTTTTTTTTTAATAACACTGGCCCAGCGGCCGTGTTTTAAAAACCTTAGGGCGGCCTGGGGGGCAATTGCCACCCTGCCCCCCGGCCCAGCCCGCCCCTGTGCGTGTCCCTTATCCAGAAATCCGTTGTCTAAAATTATCGTTATCCAAACATTTTTTTTAGGATTTTACCATAAAATTGCAAATTCCACACACACCTGTCAGAATGCAAGCACACAACAGTTTAATCAGTGTCCAGCTCCCTTAAGCTGTGAAATAGCCTTTACATGCATGCTCAGATTCCCCCCCACCCACATAGGGTAAGACACTGGCACGTGTGCAGGCCTGACACACCAACGGCGGGTTCCCCACGATGCCTCACATCCAGGGCCGCTTTTTCTTTTTTGACACTCAGTCTTATTTAATCATTCATGTTAATTATTAGAACAGGTTGTAACATCATTGTCTCGTTTGTAGCGTGGATAGTTCCATTTATTAATGCATGTGTCATTTAATTAAGTGCTGTGATTCCTAAGAAATAGATGTGGCTCGACTATCGCCACCCAATTCCTAAGTAGCATACTCCAACAGACGTGTGGACATACGGGACAGACAAGACATACACAACACAAAAGATGATTCATTGGTAGGGAATTCATCAAACTTTCTTAATTACTAGCGTGTCCAGAGTTTCAAGATTTAGCATGCCTCTTCTGAGTGGTTTATTACCCCTATTTCTTTGGGTGGGAGCATTAGAACGGGTGTCTGCGCTCCTTCTCTGCCATTTCAACTCCTTTGTCACCTGTCATTGCTATTTATTTTCCTTCTTGTTTAGAACCTCCAGCCACTTCTCCCACATTTTATATTTTGAGTTGTTCAGGCCGAGCGTCTATGCCTTTCTCCATCTTAACTTGGAAGTAGACCTGAGCCCATATTGTTTCCCACCCTATCACCTCTGAAGACTTCCATTTCCTTGCTATCATTAGCTTTATAGATGCAGAATTATTTTTTTGTCTCGTGATGTTTGGGGGATGTTCAAATGTAAACGAGCCAATTCGGGTGTAGCCAATACCTCTAAATCTAGTATTTTCCTTATTCTCACAAAGACCTCCTTCCAGGTTTTGGCTATCATGGGGCAATCCCACCAAATGTGTTTGTAATCCCCTTTATAGGTTCTGCATCTCCAGCACAGGTTAGGAAAATGTTTGTATATTTTTGCTAGTAGGGCTGGGACTCTATACCATCTATTGTAGAGTTTATAGCAGCATTCCGAGATGTTGAGACACTGAATATGTTTGTTCAGTTCTTCCAGGGTTCCATTTCAGTCCTTCAGACCGATCTCCATGTTTAGGTCTTGTTGCCATTTGGAGAGCGTAGAGGGTGTGTGTTGTTCTCTGTAAGAGTTGTTATATCTTAGGCAAGTGGTGATCCTATACTTTTGCTTGTCTTAATGTAGCAATTCGATCAGCTTCTGTGCTTTTGTAGAGGTGCCTGGGCTATAGAGATATTTATTGAGGAAATTCCTTATTCTTATATATGTAAATATCTCATTATTCTGTAAGCTGTATTTCTCTTGTAAATTGTCGAATGTTCTAATTTTTTCCTCTTCCCTCAAGTCTGTTATCCTGGTGATCCCACTGTTACTCCATGCTTGTAGCTGTAAATTCTCAATTAGCTCGGTAAGGATATTCAACATTAGACTTGTGTGTATCCTATTTTTGAGCCCTGCTCTGTTCCTGACCAGTGGCGTAGCTGGGGGGGGGCTACCGTCCATCTCCCCTCCATAGCCCCTGATGGAGACTCTAACCACACCCCTTGTGCGAGGCCCCTCCCCCCCACACTCGATCCGCCCCTGCATGCTGCAATCTGGATGCTGGGCAGCACCAGACTCCGCCCCCTTGTGCTCAGCTCCACCTCTCACACTCAACTCCGCCCCTCCAAGCTTTGAATGTGAGTCTGGCAGAGTGTAAGTGAGAGTGTGCATGTGTATGTATGTGAGTGACAGAATTATGAGTGTGCATGCGTATGTATGTGAGTGGCAGACTGTAAGTGGGTGTGAGTGGCAGAGTATAAGTGGGTGTGAGTGGCAGAGTTATGAGTGTGCATGTGTATGTATGTGAGTTGCAGAGTGTAAGTGGGTGTGAGTGGCAGAGTGTAAGTGGGTGTGAGTGTTTGGAAGAAAGTTAATGTGTGTGAGTGGCAGAATGTGAGTGTTTGGAAGAGTGTAAGTGTGTGTGAGTGTAAGCGTGAGTGGCAGAGTTATGAGTGTGCGTGTGAATCCTAGTGAAATTATTAGGAGAACATGTGATTAATTACTATTATTCATATTGAATGTGATAATCAAATGTGAAACAATGCTATCATCTCATATTATTTTTATTTTCACATTTGATTATCACATTCAATATGAATAATAGTGATTCATCTTTATATATAGTCTTTATATTGATGGCAATGAAAGTCCATACACATGGCATTAAACATCCCATGTACCTCGTTATTGTATTAAAACCATGTGCTGTCATTATATTATGGGCTTTACTCATGAAAGAGAGAATTGTAGGGAAGTGAGATGGGAATTTCAAAATTAAGGCTAAAGTAGCAGAGTTGGAAAAATCTCCCATTCAGTTGAATTCCCATCTCAATTCCCTGCACTTCTCTCTTTTATGAGGTTGGTAGAAGGAGCATACCTTCATACCTCAGCCTATTCTCCCCAGGTTTTTGACCCCTTTTTCTAAAAAAAAAAAATATATTTATGATGTGCGTGTGAGAGTTGCAGGTTTACACACTTGTCTGCGTGGCAGAATTTCTGTGTGGGAAAGGCAATCTGTGTGTATAAGGGTGTCTGTGTAAGGTTGTCTGGAAGTGTGTGTGTAAGGTTGTATGGGTGTGTGTAAGAGAGTGTGTGAGTGTAAGGTTGCCTATGTAAGGGTATCTATGTGGGGGGTGTAAAGGTGGGTGTCTGTGTGTGTGAGGGGGTGGTGATATCCCCTATATTATGAGACTGTTGGTCTACTTTTTTTCTTAAAGTCTGGTAAATGATGTATGCAAGGTACACAAAATTTTGTATGCGGTTATTTTGAAATCATGGGAATTTGCTCAAGTGTGTGTGTGATGTAAGTTGGTGTGTGTAAGTGGGATTGTGTGTCTCTGTGTATAAGGGTGTGTGTATATATGTGTAACTGTGCAAGTGTGTATGTGTGGCTGCCTGTGTATGTGTATGTATTTGTGGCTGTGTATTTATGTGTAATTTTGAGAAATGTGAGTTTTTTTTGTGCTGTGAGTCTTATTGTGTATTGTGGTACAGTAATGAGTTTTATTGCTGTTGAGACTGTGATACACTCACACACTGCACATTACTGTGAGTTTTATTGCTGTGGAGTCAGTCACAGACAGAGACACACACACACACACATAGTCAGTCACAGACACATACAGTTGATCACAGGCAGACATACACACAGTCAGTCACATAAGCACACAATCAGTCACACACAGACATGCAGTTAGTCATACACACACACACACACACACACACACAGACAAACACATACTCTCAGTCACATACACTTACACACAAGTCAGCAATGTTGTTGTTTACGATATAAAAAGTGCATCTATCAATATGTTCCCCTCCTGGCTGCTATACTTCATTCTAGCCAGGTCTGTGCCCTGCTGTTGTTTTTAGCCCTGCTGCGCACACTCATTGCTCGGACACTATAAGACTGTGCAGCCGGTGCACACTCTGCACCCTCATGCTCCACTGGATAAATAAATAAATAAAATTATCCCAGTGGCGAGGGCACCAGGCAGGGACAACAATAACCAGGCGCTAGGTATAATTTCCTGGATTTGTTGAGCCCTGATATATACCCACATATACCTATTGTTCATTGGCGTCAATCATATCAGTCTGTATGCCGCCTAAGTATGTGAGCTTATTTACGCCACTTCTAATAAATCTATCACGGGCTCCAGCCCCGGATCTTTTGGAGACCTAGTAACGCCCCTGTTCCTGACTCTGGTCCAGCTTTTTATTAGGTGGTTTAATAAAGGACTGACTTCTGTCTTGGGTTTCCCTTTTGCCTCCTTTTTCTTTTCTTTTATTTCCCCGAAGTAGGGCAATATCCCTCCCTGGTCTTTAACCGATCCATTCTCTAGTGCATACCAGCTCTCCCTCTGTGCTTGAATACTTTATGTAGTCAAGATATGTTGATAGGCTGATTGCTTGATATTGCTCCGTGACATCAGGCATCCCGAGTCCCCCTTGTCTTCTGTCTTTGGACAGTAGTTGTGTGTGCAGTCTGTTTTTTTTTTCCTGACCATGTAAAATTGGAAAAGCATGAATGCACCAGCTTTGAGGTACATTCAATGGTATCAAACGGAAGATATAGGTTAGCTTAGGCATTATAAAGGCCCTTATGGTATTTATTTTCCCACTTCTTGATATTTCTAGGTTCTTCCATATTTTCAATTTGTAGTTGATTTCTCTGAGCATGGGCATTATATTAATTTCCATCATGGTGGTTGAATTAGGTGCAATCACAATGCCTAGGTAGTTGAAGGAACTTTTTGTCCAGTTAAAATTGTACTCTGTCCTATCCGGACAGTTCTCTGGATGTTGGCGGGTAGGACTGTCGTTTTTCCTAAGTTTAGTTTATAGTTGTAAAAAATGCTATACGTTCTGATGGTCTGCATCAGTTCTTCTAGAGAACTCTGTGGCTCTCTGATGATTATCAGAATGTCGTCTGCAAATAGCATTATTTTCAGCACTTCCGTTTCATATTGAAACCACGCAACTCCGGGGTTATCTCTAATAATCTTTGCCAGAGGTTCTACCGTGAGGACATAGAGTAAGGGCAAAAGCGGACATCCTTGTCTGGTTCCGTTATTTATTTGGAACCATTTTGATTGGATCCCTTGTCCAATAATTCTGCCCATAGGGGTGGAGTACACCCCTATGCCTCAGAACAAACCACAGTGTCACTTTGTCCCACAGAACTGCCCCTGCAGAACAAGCCACAGTGTCACTTTCCCCCATATTACATGCTATGTTGCCCCACAGAACATGCCACAGCATCACTGCCAATTAAAATATGCCACTGTCAGGTACCAATTAACGTGCCACAGTCACTTTGTCAGTAACATATGCAACAGTCAGTTTGCTTATTAAAATATGCCACCATTTGTACATTAAATATTTCACAGCTTGCCCAATAATATGTGTTATTTTGCCATTAATATGCCACAACCATTTTGCTCTTGATATGCCAGTATTATTGTGCCATTAATATGCCACAGCCAATTTTCCAATTACTACGCCAGTATTATTTTGCCATTAATTTGCCGGTATTACTTTTGCCATTAATAAGCCACAGCCAATTTGCCCAATAATATGCCAGTATTATTTTGCCATTTAATGTGCCCCAGACAATTTGCCCAATAATATGCCAGTATTATGCTACCTTTAATAAGCCAATTTACCCAATAATATACCAGTATTATTTTGCCATTTTATATGCCCCAGCCAATTTGCCAAATAATATGCCAGTATTATTTTGCCATTAATTTGCTGGCATTACTTTTGCCATTAATAAGCCACAGCCAATTTGCCCAATAATATGCCAGTATTATTTTGCAATTTAATATGACACAGCCAATTTGCCCAGTAATATGCCAGTATTGTTTTGCCATTTAATATGCCTCAGCCAATTTGCCCAATAATATGCCACTATTATTTTGCCATTTAATATGCCCCAGCCAATTTGCCCCATATGTCAGTATTATTTTGCCTTTTAATATGCCCCACCCAATTTGCCCAATACTATGCCAGTATTATGCTACTATTAATAAGCTAATTTGTCTCCCTCCTCCCCCCTTCCCCAGTACTCCCCTCCTTGTTGCTCAATGTCCCCGGTCGTCTCCTCTGTGCATTCTTCCCTCCTGCACGGAGGAGGGAAGTACAGTCACCAGATATGACATACTGTCATATCCGGTGGCAATTATTCTTTTTTTTTTTTCGGCAGTTGCATCCCGCAGAGGCCCCTTTAACCAGTGGGCCCTGGGCAAGTACCCAGTTTGCCCATTGGTTAAACTGGCCCAGCTCACATCACAGCTACATCACAGTAAAAGTTATTGATTTGCTCTAAACAGTATTTGCATGGCTTTAATATATCTTACATGTGAAAATAATCAGTTATCCAAAATTGTCCGTTTTCTAAAATACTTCTGGTCCCAAGCATTTTGGATAAGGGATACTCAACCTGTATATTTTTTTTAGGACACATAGGGCTTTATTTTGATACAATGGTTTGAGATTAACCCTTTATGTTTTGTATAAAAATGGTAAAATGTTTTTTCTTATTTCCCCCACTTTATTTCGACTGCGACTATGATGCAGTATATGTCTCCTCTCTTGCTCTGTCATTGTTAATGCAACCAGGATCAAGTCACCCAATCCATCCCCCCAAATTTGGTGGAGGATGACAATGGATTGTAAAACGGCCTATCTCAGCTATTCCAGGCGCAAACAGACGCTTTTCAGCGACAGTTGCAGACTTGCCTCCATGAGAGGCATGTTGGAACAATCCTCACCCGATTTGGGGCATTATTGATAGGTGGCCTATAACCATGGGTAGTCCCAATGGTCTTTTTTTTATATTTTATATATTTTTATATTTAGCTTTCCTTGATATCCTCACTTCCAGGAAAGTGGTGATGGCGCTAATCTCAGTGAAAACTTTTTAAAGGCATTTCGTACCTGTATGGGCATTGTCTCCTGTATACGTAAACTTGATTATTGTGTGTTAGTTCTTTACCGTCAGAATATAAATATAAAATATATAGAAAACAATACGTTTTAAGGATACATAGGTATGTTTTTAAAGCACAAGGAAGTTTTATAAAACCAAGTTATTTGTATTTCTTTTATTCCATTTACATGATGCAGCAGAAATCCACTCTAGAACATACTGGAAAATGTAGAAAAAAAATTATTTCAAAACTTTGCTATTTACTTACCCATTTGACCCCTGAGAAAGCCTTAAAAGGTGAAATGCATTGGATCAAATGAAATACTTATGCTCGAAAAAAGCATTTAACAGAGCCAAATCACCTGTCACAACAGATAATGCAACACTTTATGTGTACTCTGCTTTTATATATATTTACAATATTTATTCAACTGTTTTAATTTATATGTGAAAGAGTTCTGCACCAAGCAACAAGACACATTTAAAAAAAAAAATAAAAAAATTCAATCCGTTTGAGGGAAGGAACTACCTAACCCCTGTTGTCTAAGGCCACTATTTTCTCCTATGTGCTTGATTGGCATGATTCCAAATAAGGCTTTTAGAAATCTCCTCTAAGACTTCTCTTTTTGTCATCTCAGTCAATGTGTCTCACATCATGAATCCAGTACATCTTGATAACTGGGTTTTTAGTGGCTCTGCTAGTGTTGATGACATTAAATCTCTGATTGTATCTGTAGACTTCTAGAAATGGCAGTATGACACAGTATGCACTCATTATTAGTTTGATATAAAGGAAAAAAATATGAATTCCCCTCCAACACTAGAATTTTATTATGAATGTTTAGTTAGCAAGAGTGGTAGTTTGGACTCTTTGCTAAAATATAAAGATAAAATTAAATGTAAAACCATTAAACGTTTTAACATTTGTTTCATGATGTTCAGTGGATTTGTAGATGTTATGAAGATTCTCTCGAAAATGTGGTTCTTCAGTTTTCTAAGCTATGCTATATGATATTTTAGCAAATGTTGGTGTCTTACTAAGAAAAGCCACACTTCTTCTCCTTTGGTAGTTTTTGTTTCTTAGCTCTACATTTCTCTACGACATCAGAAAGTAATAATTATAAAGTCTGCCTTTTGCTCGTATTCACTTTTTTTAGTAATAGGTTTTGCCCACTTTTCATCTATGCCTCGCCTCTAAATAACTTGGAGTAAATGCTTAAATTTGCTGTGTAAATCTGGACAGTGATATGCCGTACATATAAATAGCTATGGTAAAAAAAATAAAAATAAAATTAACCTTTGAATTTTTCTTTTGCAGGTCATTAAAATTCTGAAGGGTCGACTCAATATAGACTGATCTGACCTAAAATGTGGCCAGATGGGTTAAAGTTTATTTATTTGCCTGCACAATTTTTTTGTAGCGGTATTTGGATTATTTTCTGGGCCAAAAAGGGGATAGGAGATGGCGTGGGACATCTTAATATGTACTTTTTTGTTTTGCATAGGCGTTGGGCATTTGGACCCTGTTTTTTGATAGGAGGCCATGGCAAGTAGCCTTGAACCCCAATGTATTAGATTTTGGAAGGGCTTCTGCCAAAGGCGTTGCTAGGTCTCCAAAAGATCCGGGGCTGAATCCCGTGGCAGACTTGATAGAAGTGGAGAAAATAAGCTCACATGCTTAGGCGACATATAGATAGATATATATGATGCTATACCAATATACCAATAGGTATATGGGTATATATATCAGAGCTCAATAAATCCCAGGTCGCCATGGTGATCAGAAAATTAGATCTGGCGCATGGGTATTGTTGTCCCCGCATGGAGGCATTGCTACTAGGATTATTATTTTTTTTTTTTTATTCAGTGGAGCGCGAGGGAGCACCACACTATAGTGTCTGAACGCTGGATGTGTTCAGCAGGGCTAGAAACGAAGATGGTCTGTGCCTGTATGAGACACACCCCACTGTCAGACACACATAACAAGCACGCTGTCTCACACAGACACACATAACAAGAATGCTGTCTCACACAGACCAAGCACATTGTATCGCACAGACAAACATAACAAGCACTCTGTATCACACAGGCACACATAACAAGCACGCTGTATCACACAGACACACAGACCAAGCACGCTGTCTCACACAGACCCAGTGCGCCATCTATCTCATACTCACACACCAAGCAAGCTGTCTCACTCAGACACACACACCAAGCACGCTGTGTCACACAAACAAGCATTCACCAGGGCAGGTCCAAGCCATTGTTCTACCGAGATCAAGAATGGAAAGGCTGCCTCCTCTCCCCCATTCATGCGCATACATAATCACACACAGTCATGCATGCACATACATAAAACACAGTGTCAGAAAATCACACACAAATACAGTAAAACACACACAAGCCAGCAGTATGTTTTTCAGAATTTAATATTTAAGAAATAAAGCACTGATTCAAATACAATTTGACGGGGGACGTGATGACGTAGAGACGCAGGGACGTGCTCCTCAGTGTTACACGGTGATGCTGGTACCTGCCGAGAGACGGATGTTTGAAGCCTGAGACGGAAGGACCCGGAGGAGGAAGCGCCTGCAGCAAGCCGCAAATCGGAGCCGAAACGGGTGTCCCAGCAAAGAATAAGCGCGGTAGGCGGGGAAAAGGAAAACGTTCAGCGGGAAATACAGCTAAGCTAAGAATTTGGCATTTTGTTTCGGACTAAATTATATTGTATAGAATGTAAACTTACTGCATAAACGAACCCATATACACGGACTGGTTCCCTTGAAGGCTACAGACATAGCCACAAGCCATAAGGGGTGGTCAGCCACCTACTGCAGAGCGTGGCGAATAGAGCCGAGAATTGAAGTCGGTATACTGGGACAATTAAAAGGAAGGTCCCTTAAATATAGGTCCAATAAACCCTGCCTACCAAGACTTAGATTTATACGAGGCGCACGGATTGTCATATACCCTGCCCTAAAAAGACAATATAAGAAGGAACTGTAGGGCAGTTTGAGGGGTTTCTTTGCTAAAGTATAAGTACCCTCCAGTATATATTGTATCATATTGTATCCAACCAGGGTAAAGCCCATGATATTGTAACAATACTCAATATACTAGCTATTCAAGAGCTGGCGTGTTTCTAATCCCTAAACAAGACAGAGTTGGGGCGCATGTACCGGGAAGAGAAACAAAAAAGCAACAATAGTGCAACACAGTTTAAATATAATTGGATGTATAGTAAATATCTACAGGGGTGCACTCACAAACGGATATTGAAATCAGGCTCATCAGAATATTGTAGTCAGTCGGTTTTAATCATTTCCATCTAAAAAAGATTAAAAAACCATTGCGCAGTGGCTAACACAAACCAGGCAATAAAAACAATGAATACACGTACAAAATATATAGCACTTAAAGTGCAACTTGCGTGAAAAAGTCCCGAGAGGTAAAACTTCTTTCCTGCTGCCACCAGGATAAGACACTCAGGCACTTTTCTTTGAAGAAATAAACAGCTGGATCCACTTCTCAACGCGTTTCGCCGGCTCTGCTGTCGGCTTCCTCAGGAGATTGGTGCTTTGTGCAAATTTGCAATAAAGTGCTGAAAGTTTGTAGCTAGAAAAACGCCTTAAAAAGGCTTCACAAAATACAATAACGTAGAACACCTGTAAAAAACACAAATTAGGAAAGGGCACTTGTCTATGACGCAAGTGGGAGACGTCCAGACTATGCGCGATCACGTGACCCGGACTGGAGAGAAAGGAACCTACCCCCCTAACTATCCTCCCCGTCTATAGCTGTCACTCAGCGTGTAGGCTAACTCCCCATGACGTGGCTTCAAGCGTCTATCTGTAACCAACGAGAAGCGTTGGATAGATAGTCCGGGACACGTGACCTCCCGTCCATCACATACTGACTTACATAATACAAAAACCTGACAGATCTATACACAAACGCCTTGCCTCTAGAAATAACGAGCAATGAACCTTATCATATTGAGGAAAACTGAAGGAAAAAAGAGAGAGGAACAACCCAAAAAAAATGAGGGATAATGTAAATAATATAACCCAAGTAAAAAGAGAGAAATGTAAATAAAGTAAAAAACGAATGAACGATAGATTATGACGGTATAAAAATGATAATAGAAAATAATAATTAGTAAATGATAATAATAGGGAAAAGAATAATAATAATTAATAAGTAGAAAAAAGGAGGAGGAAAAAACGATAATAATGAAGAGGAAAAAAATATAAATAAAGAGGAAAAAAAAATAAAAAATAAATGAGTGAGTGAGTGGATGGGAAAAATGTTGAATGAATGAAAGAATGAATGAAAAAAATATGATAAGAAAAATAATAATAGATAAATATAATGATAATGAAAAATAGAAAAGGAAAGAATGAAAAGAATGAAGAAAAGAAGAATGAAAAAATATAATCATAATGAAGAATAAAAAATGAAAAAAATGTATATATATCTGTGGTGTGAAAAAAATGTATAATAATGGATAAATACACAACTGGAAAAAAATGAATAAAGAAAATAATAGAGGAAAAAATTATGAAAAAAATGTATGCAGGATAAAAAGATTAAAAATATTAGTCTACAAAAAGTAAGTGGCTCAGCGTGTGGCAGTATCTGTGTACAGACTAACACATCAATGACATTCAAATACATAATATACATAAATTTATGTTTATGGGATAATGGGATACATGGGAAACCAGATTATACGTTGTATATAATGAGGACTGATAGTCCTATAGAATTACAGTATACCCTATTGACAAACAAGGGTGTTATATTGTGGACATTTAGGGGTAACTAATATGGACCTATAGTCTTCGATGGTAAGAGGCTGTGAAAACATGAAGACATCTGTTAGCATATCAGAGACAAAGTCATTAGAGTGGTATGATAGGTTGCTCAGAGAGAGAAAAGATTACTTTATATAGATCAGTGATCAGTGAAGTTTAGAGATAGCCCAAAAGAAGGTTCAATTTAAATGAAGGACAGAATATCCAATTCAGTGTTTAGTCCACCATTTTTAAAGGTTTTAAATTTAAAGATCCATTCAGTTTCTTTTTTGGATAGTGTTTCTGCATGATTTCCCCCTCGCCAGTGGGGGTCTATTTTGTCAATTGCGAACGCTGAAAATGTGTCTAGTGTGAAAGCTCTGCATTGGTTGCAGTGAATAGGAATGCTGTGTTTCTTACTTTTATTTCTAATGCCCCCTATGTGTTCCAATGCTCTTACTTTAAATTTTCTTGTAGTTCTCCCTATATATTGTGCATTACAGGCACATTGTAGTAAATATACAACGTTTTCAGTTTTTTTGGGTTGTTCCTCTCTCTTTTTTCCTTCAGTTTTCCTCAATATGATAAGGTTCATTGCTCGTTATTTCTAGAGGCAAGGCGTTTGTGTATAGATCTGTCAGGTTTTTGTATTATGTAAGTCAGTATGTGATGGACGGGAGGTCACGTGTCCCGGACTATCTATCCAACGCTTCTCGTTGGTTACAGATAGACGCTTGAAGCCACGTCATGGGGAGTTAGCCTACACGCTGAGTGACAGCTATAGACGGGGAGGATAGTTAGGGGGGTAGGTTCCTTTCTCTCCAGTCCGGGTCACGTGATCGCGCATAGTCTGGACGCATAGTGGGTTTTTTCCTCCTCCCACTTGCGTCATAGACAAGTGCCCTTTCCTAATTTGTGTTTTTTACAGGTGTTCTACGTTATTGTATTTTGTGAAGCCTTTTTAAGGCGTTTTTCTAGCTACAAACTTTCAGCACTTTATTGCAAATTTGCACAAAGCACCAATCTCCTGAGGAAGCCGACAGCAGAGCCGGCGAAACGCGTTGAGAAGTGGATCCAGCTGTTTATTTCTTCAAAGAAAAGTGCCTGAGTGTCTTATCCTGGTGGCAGCAGGAAAGAAGTTTTACCTCTCGGGACTTTTTCACGCAAGTTGCACTTTAAGTGCTATATATTTTGTACGTGTATTCATTGTTTTTATTGCCTGGTTTGTGTTAGCCACTGCGCAATGGTTTTTTAATGTTTTTTAGATGGAAATGATTAAAACCGACTGACTACAATATTCTGATGAGCCTGATTTCAATATCCGTTTGTGAGTGCACCCCTGTAGATATTTACTATACATCCAATTATATTTAAACTGTGTTGCACTATTGTTGCTTTTTTGTTTCTCTTCCCGGTACATGCGCCCCAACTCTGTCTTGTTTTTCTATTGCCAAGTGCCTGAGGAGCACTTTAACGGGTGCTGCAGTGCCAGAGGAGGAGTATAATTTAATTACCTTTTCACTTTATTCACTATTTTGTTCACTGTTTATATTTGGGTTAGTGTCACACCTTCTTTCTTCATAGTGTTTCTAATCCCTGAAGGGGAATAGCGTTGATCATGGCGTCCAAGAGAACTCAGGACCAGGCCCCAAGACGGGAGAAAAAGGAGAAGGAGAAAAAACAGGACAAGGCAGAGAAAAGAATGTCCAGCTTCTTCTCCCCACAATCAGAGAAAGCACTAGCTAACACTATGGATACGGAGGGCACTCTGTCCATTCAGCTGGGGAAAGACATAGAGGTCGCTAGAGACCACTCGGACACTTCTTGGTCAGAGGGCCCGAGCATTACACAGGAATACCTTAAAACAGCTCTGCACACCCAGCTACAAATGTTCAAACTTGAAATCAACAAACTAACACAAGACTTGAGAGGAGACATGCGTAGGCTAGAGGAAAGACTGATGAAGACAGAACAACACCTAGAAAATATGTCTCTCCAAACCAATACTTCAAACGACAAACTTAAGAGTCAGGCGGAGAGAATAGAGGCACTGGATGCTAAAATAGGCGAAATGGAGGATAGAGCAAGGAGATGTAATATAAGATTTAGAGGCATTCCTGAACACATTACACCACCACAATTGGAGGAATACCTGGAGGCCTTTTTTCTTTTCCTGGGTATACAGCCGGATAAGCACACTAATTTTATAGAAAGATGTCATCGTGTATATAGCCCAAATAACGTATCGCCACAGCACGCAAGAGATGTAATCATAAGTTGTCACGCATATAGATTCCGAGAGGAGATTATTAAAGCGGTATATGGAAAAGACCTAAAGGGTACAGTATATGAACAAATTAAAGTCTTCCAGGATCTTTCTTTTTTTACTAGGAATATCAGAAGAACATTTTCGCCTTACACTACGGTCCTAAGAAAGGTCGAGGTTAAATACGCATGGAGATTCCCTTCGGGACTTACGCTTTATTTTGAGGTAAAAAGAGAGACTTTCGAAACAGCAGAGAGGCTAAAGGCATGGATAGAGGACAAGAAGCTGAATAACTACTAAGGAGAGACATTAGAGATAGGGGGTGATGGGTTATGCGCAAAAAGGGGGGGATTTTTTTTCTTCTCTCCTTTAGCATAAAGGGCACCTAGGCGGGAAAACGAGTATGCCTAGGGCTTTCTATTTATACCCCCGCCATTTAGGGGACACCCAATGCAAATAGTGATTATGTTCGATCCATTAGGAATGTGTATGGGTTTTGCGACTCAGGAATAATCTGCACAGAGTTTTATGTACTGTCATGGAAGATTTAATAGAAAATGTGTATTTATTTATTTATTTTTCTCTCTTATGCCTTTTCCCTATTTATGGGGTACCTAATGTAAATGATTATTATGATCAAGCTATTATTATGTTCTGACCCACTAATATTATGCACAAGACGTACGTAACTCCACTGAAGATTTATATAGCACACACGTGTTTTGTTTTGTTCTCCTTATATCACCAATATTTTGCACAGGATTTGTGTAACACGATCGAGGAATCAAACAGGAAGCTCTGGCATAGCTATCGCTTTTCTTTTTATTTCCTCGTCATTTAAGGGTCACTTAATGTAAGTAATGAGTGTATTTGATTTAATAAGAATATGCATAAGCTTTATGAGTCACTTATAATATACACAAGGTTTCCGTACGGTTATGGAGATTTTAATAGAAAATCCCAGTATACTTATGTTTTTTTTTGTTTTTTTTTAATGTTATGATTAAGTTTTGACTCACTAATATTATGCACAAAGGTGTACGCAACATCACTGAAGATTTAAATAGTATACTCGTTTTGTTTTACTTTTCATTTCACCAATATTAGGCACAGGATCTGTGTAACACGAGTGAGGAATTAAACAGGAAGTGCTGGCATAGCTATGGCTTCTCTTTTTATTCCCTTGTTATTTTAGGCTCACTTAACGCAAGTAATGACCGTACTTGATTCACTAAGAATATGTATACGTTTCAGGATTCACTTACAATATGCACAAGATTTTTGAATGGTTATGGAGATTTTAAATGGAAAATCCCAGTATATTTATGTTGTGTTTTTTTTTTTATTATATAAACCCAAATTACCCAAAGTAATTAACGAATATGTTTGGCCTTTTAATATTATATACAAGTAGTTATCATTGATAACCCAAACAGGAAATTCTACTGCATATATGTATATATTGCAGTTTTTTTTTTCTTTTTTCTTCCTTTCCCCTTTCCCCCCCCCCTTCGCTTGTTTACTCATCTATTTCCTTTTTTCTCTCCCCTCCCCCCCTCCCCCTACTGTTGTTTAAGGAATATTTAACATATATTTAAAGTACAATAGAGATATTATCATGACACAATTATTATTTGAATACTCTTGAAGATTTGGGCGTGGACGGGAGGGATGGGGGATGAGAAATGTACACCTTCCTGAGGCCTAGTGGCCTCTCTGGATACGAGTCCCCCTCTCCCTGGTTTGGAAAGAACAATCCGGCCAGGGGAAGGGGGATAAATAAAGAACAATGCTGTCTCTCTGGCAGGGCCAGCAGGGCAGCCGTGGAGCACGGTGCCCTAATGTATTTCGGATTGGACCCCTTCCTCTTTATCGGAGGAGTGGATCTAATCGTTAGAGGGATGTATCACAATCCCTCTAAAGTGGGGTGGGAGAATGGGATGGTATTGTGGTCAAGGAGCGAGGGGGATATAGGGGAAAGGGCCTTGAGGGCGGTGTTGGGGGTAGGGGGCGAAAACCAATCCTTGCGATTAGGATAGTGTCGGTAAATGTGCAGGGTGCTAACACACCACACAAGAGGTATATGATATTAGCATTTCTAAGGAAAGAACGAATACAAATAGCGGCGCTCCAGTAGACACACTGGAGGGCTAAAGACTGTCATAGGATAAAATCAAAGGGATTTCCATATCTATTTACTGCATCTCTGGAAAGTAAGCGCCAGAGAGGAGTGGCAGTACTGTTTTCAGGTGACCTATCACTTAAAGTCCTATTCCAGGACTCCGACCCAGAAGGGAGATTTCTGATTTTTACAATTGATAACATTTACGCACCTAATAGTTCTCCGATAAAATTTATCAGAAAGGTCTTTAAAAAAATAGAAATAATTAAAAAGGGCACTTTGCTACTTCTGGGAGACTTTAACTGCCTGATGGACCCAGAAATGGACAGCAGAAACTTAAAGGGCAGTAACCAGAATAGAAATGTAAGGAATAATGCCAGGAAACTTAGAGAATTGACTAGAGAGCATGAACTTCTTGACCTGTGGAGAATGTTTCATCCGGGGGAAAAGGATTTTACATGCTTCTCAAAATCTTATATAGCCTACTCTAGAATTGACCTGGTCTTGGGGGGACTGGAACTGACCAAAAGAATTACAAATATACAAATTATGAACATCTCTTGGTCGGACCATAGCCCAATTTTTTGGAATTGAAAGACCTAAGAAACGGGAACAGGACAGAATGGAAATTAAACAATAAAGATAATATAGAGTCAATTAAATACCCCACGGATAGATTCCTAGAAAATAGGGATAAGGGAGTCGACACACCTATGACTTGGTGTGCATAAGAGTGTGATCCGAGGACATTTAATAAAATTCAGTGATAGGTAAAAAGAATAAAAAAGAAAATAAAAAGTAAAAGAATAGAGGACGTACTCTGGCCGAATTATATATCCAATTGGATGCCATGAAGGATCAGAATAAAATAAACCCCAATATACAAACAGCACAAGAAGTGGGACAAATTGAAAACAATATAAATGAGATCTTGATGACAAAGGCCAATTGGGTTTTGGGTAGCATCCGAAGAAGGTGGTACTACCAAGGCAATAAAGCAAATAGATGGATGACTAATAGACTTAAAAAAGCAAAAACAAAAAGGGTCATACCTAGGATTAGGTCAGGGCAGGACTTGGTTTTGATTCCTGAAAAGATCGGAGAATTGTTTAAAAATTTCTATCAATCTCTCTATAACCTCCCAGAAAACCTATTAGCCATTGAAGGGCAGGAGTTTATGTCAGTTTTAAATATACCCAGACTAAGAGAAGATCAATTACAACTGCTGAACAACCCTTTTAGAATCGAGGAATTACAGGCAGCAATAGATAAATAACAGTTAAATAAATCCCCGGGTCCGGACGGATTCTCTAATCGATTCTTTAAATTGTTTGCAGACAATATAAAACATTAAATACATTTAATGACTTTGGTGCTAATAAAGATATTCCAACTGAGCTGTTGCAGGTAAATATCGTGCCTATACCCAAACAAGATAAAGATCAAGAGCAAGTGGCAAACTACTCGATAAACTGCATCGATAATAGCTGAGAGATTGAAGAAAGTAGTGTCAGATCTGATACACCCAGACCAGGTGGGTCTTGTCCAAAGCCGTTCATCCACAAATAATATAAGAAGACTCTTGAATGCTTTGGATGGGTCAGCTGGAGCTAAATGGGACACTCACTGCAGGCATTTGGTTTCAGTGGGAAAATATTGGAGAAAATTATGGCCCTATACACATCTCCCTCAGCGAAAGCGGTGAGTAGGGGATTCACAACAGATTAGTTCAAAGTGACCAATGGAGTAAGACAGGGGTGTCCCCTCTCCCCACTCTTGTATTTGTTTGCAATTGAACCATTGGCCATAGCAATTCGAGATAACCCCAAAATTCATGGACTTAAGACATCTAGAGGTCCAGTTAAGATTAACTTATTTGCAGATGACGTCATCCTGACGCTCCAGAAACCATACGATTCTTTGGAGGAGCTAATGGCTGTAATTGATAAGTTCTCTCGGGATATAAATTAAACTTGGATAAATCTATAGTGCTTCCAAGCAATATCTCGCAGAGAGAGAAACAGAAGCTGATGGGGAGATACGATTTCAGATGGGCAAGCCAATAAATCAATTACCTTGGGGTCAAAATAGGTATAGATCCATCTGAGACCGTAGAGCTACATTTTCTGCCATTATTACAAAAAAACAATAAACAATTACTGGAATGGAAGCCACTGGGTCTATCCTGGTGGGGGAGGATAAATATAATCAAATCCTATATATTGCCAAGATGGTCATACCTCTTTCGAATGATACCACTTAAGATACCTAAACCCTGGCTAACGATGATCCAATTAGCCATGAATCAGTTTATTTGGAAGGGGAAACGCCCCAGAATTAATGCATCCTCCCTCTCACTTAAGACAGCACAGGGTGGACTGGGGGTACCAAGCATAGAAGAGTACCATCAAGCTAGCATGATAGCCCAAGCCCTGGTAACACAGAAAGCTAGTTCTCAGGGAGAAGGCTGCTATAGAATCGAGCAAGATCTTATAGGGGTGAAAGACTTAGGGGCAATGTTTTGGTACACCAAAAAAGAGGATCAAACTAGGGATAGACGAGGAGATGCTAGTTTGGTTCTGGGGGAAGTACTCTCAGTATGGCAAAAGTTCAGGAAAAATTCCAGCTAGAGAACAGAATATTGACAAGTTGTCCAATAACACATATCTGCCACAATATAGTCGATTTAAATCTAATAAATTGGGACAAACAGGGGATAAAATCTATAGATTTATATGGAAATGAAGGCTTAAAAACCTTCCCTCAGCTGACTGAAGAGCTGAGAATATCAAACAGAGAGATTTTTAGCTATCTAAGAGTAAGGGGATACTTACTGAAACACGCCTATAAAGCCCAAACGAAGGCAGAACTAAAATTGGATCAAATAATACTACAGAAAGATTTTAAATATCTCCTCTCGAATATAGTTAAAATCATGAGAGAGATTAAGCCACAAAATAGTCCTACAGCCATTCTCCAATGGCAGAAAGATCTTTCTATACAGATCCCTAGAGAAGACTGGAATAGATCTCTCCAGAGGGTTAACAAAGCCGTGCATTGCCTGAATGTGGCGGAAACCCACTTTAAGGTTCTAAACCGATGGTACCTGGACCCGAGTCGTTTAGCTAAAATGTACCCAGATAAAGGAGACGAATGCTGGAGGTGTGGGCATCCAGGAGGAAATGATATCCAAATTTGGTGGCAATGTGCCCCAATTAAACTATACTGGGAGATGGTGCTTAAGAAAATTAATATCATTTGTAAGATGAAAATGGTATACAGCGTAGAATCAATGTTATTACATTTGGACGAACATAACTGTCCAAGGGAATGCAGAAACTTGATTGTCCACCTCCTGGTTGCAGCCAAAATGGCAGTGGCCAGGAATTGGCAATCTACTCTGACTCCTACTTGGCCGGAGGTCAGGAACCAAGTTACCTTCCAGCTAAGAATGGAGAAGGAAATCCATTTACAACTAGAACGGAATAAAAAGTACAAGGAAGATTTTAATGCTATGATAGAAACAGTGTCACACTCATAAAGGGGCAACCTGCACATTTAGGTAGTATTAAACGGAAAATAATAGTGATTTGGCAAAGCCAACCCCCCCCCCTGCCCCCCCTGGGCAGACCAACAGGGGCCCACCCCACACTCCTCGAGCCACAATGGCCTTTTAATATTAATTTTATAACTAAATACATATGTCCATCTATATACCTATAATTCTTCAAAATCCTTAGTATGTATGCTTGGACATTAGTGTGACAGGAGAGAGGAAATGGGTAATATAACAGCACTCATATATGTGTTCTCTCTTCCTCCTTTCTTTTTCGCTTCTTTCTCTTTAACTTTTCCTTTTTTTTTTTTTTCACTGTGCACCCGCGAGAAAGGAGGAAGGGCTATATATCCACGGTTATGGTATTTTGTATTTTTGTCGGAAGTAATTAATATGAACCTATGGACAATGTGTTTTGTATATGTATACTGAAATATTGATACATATGTATTGTATTTTGTAATCTTCTAATAAATCTTCTAATAAAGAAAAGAAATAAAGCACTATATAATTTAAAATAATCAAAATAAAATGAAAGTGATCCAACCACCAATATTGTGTGTATAAAGAGAGGGTTAAATACACTCCCAGTTAATGTATAGCTGCTAGTGCTGCAACATAGAATTCCTGTTTAAAAAGAGGACCTGTAAGAGAATTTAAAAAGAAAAAAACTCCAGACAGAACTTAAAGATAGGCAATTTCTAATGATTCAAATGTGCATAAAATAATTTATTACATATATATATAAACAAATATATATACACAAACATACAACAAATACAATTACATAAACATATGTTCTCTGGCATAAATTTACTAGTAAATGCATAGATTACTAACAGAGTATCAAAATGCATAGATATCTAAAATATCCAAAATAAAGACCACCAAAATAGCTTACATGGTAACCGCATGGGCTCGCTGGGGGTGGTCTGGACACGGGCCCCAGCACTAGCTGTCACCACCAACTCCAGGGAAATGTTGCAACTGTTCTCTCTGTTTTCCTTCCCAAGTCTGTATCTCTCCTCTTCCTTCCCTATCCTCATTTTCCCATGTCAGTCTTTCTATCCTCTTCCTTCCCATGTCTGTCTCGTTCCTTTCCCATGTCTATCTCTTTTCCTTCCCATGTCTGTCTCTCTCCTCTACCCCCTATCTCCTCTACCCCCTATAACTGTCTCTTTGTCCCTCTACCCATGAATGCCTCTCCTCCCCCCACATCTGTCTCTCCCCTCCTCGCCCATGTCTGTCTCTCCTTTCCCATATATGTCTTCTCTTCCTCCTCCCCCTGTCTCCTCTCCCCCAACCTGTTGTTTCCTCCCCCCCAACCTATTGTCTCCTTTCCCCCCCAACCTGTTGTCTCTGCTCTCCACCCACTCTGTTGTCTTTTCTCTCTCCCCCACCCTGTTGTCTCTTCTCTCCCCCACCCTGTTGTATCCTCTCTCTCCCACCCTGTTGTATCCTGTGTCCTCCCCAACTTGTTGTCTCATTCCCCCCCAACTTGTTGTCTCATTCCCCCCCCAACTTGTTGTCTCTTCTTTTCCCCCAACCTCTTGTCTCTTATTTTCCCCCAACCTCTTTCATCTTATTTCCTCCAACATATTTCATCTTATTTCCCCCCAACCTCTTTCATCTAATGTCCCTCCAACCTCTTTCATCTACAGGGTGGGGGTGGACCTACACCTAGCACCTGGTGCGGTCCGCCCCCCCCCCCCCCCCCCACCGTTGAAAAAAAAAAAAACCTGAACCGGAGACTCGGGGCAATGGCCCCGAGATTAGGGGCTTCATCCCCAGTAGCCCTCCCTAGCGGCGCCACTGGCTTCGGCTATTTTCACAATAGCCAAAGTCCTCCCTACGTGTGTTTCCATATTCCCCAAATAAGTTTATCCACTGTACATTGTGCAGGGACAAACCTGACAAGTTCCCTGTGTTAAGCAAATGCACCAGTTTTGTCCCTGAATTATGTATAGCTAAACTGGTAAGATGATATGTTCATCTTACCTGTAACTCATCTGAGATTATTTTTCACTATTAGCTGAACAATATAATGTGTCTCTGACTGTGTTTCATAGTTAACCAACAGCTTAAGAAGTATTTTCAATGAAGTGGGTTTCCAATTTTGGAAAGACTCAGGACTCCTTCACCTAAACATTGTCTCTGTTGAATAGAAAATTATCGAAAAGTATCTATGCATTGTGCTAGTGGAATGGCAATTAAATGCATAAATTACGAGAAACATTTGTTTTAAACTATACCCACGTTATGAAATCTTATCATCTGGCTTCATATGCATAGGGGAATTGTGTAAATTGTGTTTATGACATCACATTGTGACATCATCTTGCAATGTATAAATCATTTTTTATCATTTTTTGTATTCTCCATTAGTAGAGAATAGAAAGTGGTAGAAACAAATATATTTAGTAGTGGTAGAAACAAAATAAATGTGGCAGAATCCAAGTACATGAATTAGTATGATCCCCATTGTAAATGTATTGTCTATATGCCCTGTTTGTTTACCATAATAATTTGTTTATCAGGATTACTAAGATTATGTGACAAACATAGCAAGAGTTATGATGTCTCTTGCCCATTTAGTATACCAGATGTTCTCCCCTCTGGTTCCGTTGAGCTAACTTGTCCCAGTTAAGCTATATTCGCTAAGGTTGTAAGACAGTCTTTTCCCCAATACCACACCAGTCTTATTGGAATTATCAGAATCAATATGTATTGCATAAAGTGCATGGTATTTTTACATTTACAGATCATGATAACAGTTGATTGAACAACGTAAAGTTAAACTAAATTCTCTTCACACAATAGCAAACCATAATAAAATTTTGGTGCCAGATTAGTAGTAACCAATGGGAACTAGGCCTCTATGGTAGCGACCAATGGGGAGGTGAGGGATGGCCCTATGGCTCAGCAAAATTGGGCCCTTTAACTCAGCAGCCAATCAGCGCGGTGCCTACTTTATAGTTGAATTGAATAACTGAAAGATGTTGGATGTACTCCTGCGTTCCTAGTGCCAGGCTGCCCTTTAACTGAGCAGCCAATCATAATAGGAGCAACAGTGATATAATCTCTTTTAATGGAGCACAATATTACACAACATCGTTACCCAGGCCAGGCACAAAACTAGATCTTTTTAGTCACAGTGTCTACTGTGACAAATTGTATGAAAAATATAACAAATTTAAGAATTCCCAGAATGCTACTGTCATAGTTGTCTTAGTTCATGCATATATAATGAAAGTCTGACTTGATTTCTTGTGGTATTAGTATTACTTATATATCTGTCTATTGAAACATTAGCTGTGGACGATAGCAATTGATTGTTTGTCTTTACTTGAAACGTGCATGTGGAAATGTTTTATTTTGCATCTCTCCATTGGTTTATTACTATTATTATAAAACATTTTTTATAAAAAAAAACTTTCCACAGGGTTCTCAGACACAATAACAGGAAAAGTAACTTTACAGAAAGCACCACAAACATAAATGTTGCCTTACATATGCCTAAACTACTACGTTGCTTTTGCATATTGAAACTGATTAGGCAAGCAACAAGTGTTGAAAAAATGTCTTTTCAATTTGAAGTCGTATCAGGGCAGTACGTTCTTGACTGTTATTTTGTATGTACAAGATTGTTTTAATGATTTTGTTTTATATATTTACAGTTTAGCTCCAGTGTTCGCCCTGTTTGTGCCATTTTACTGTTCAATTCCCAGAGTGCAGTTGGCTCATATCCTTGGCTTATTTCCTATCACTAACAAAACTTTGGTCTACATCGTGGGATTGCAGGTACCGTATTTACTATTTACTATTAACTCTATTTATTGCTATAAGGTTCACAAAGTGATACTACTTGACCTAGAATTATACATATACTATTAAATTCACTGACAAACTAGTCCTCATTCTAGTTAATTGAAATACCTGTGTTTTATAGTAAAACAATATAGATGGCATTTTACTAGACAGTGAGATCTACATTCTGTTCTGTTTATGCAACTGTTGGCTGTTGTCTCTGGGATAATTTTCATCTCAACAACAAATATATTTTGTGTTTTATAAAAAAAAAGTAACCACATGGGTTTGTGTATGGCTTACATATGTATTAACCAAAACCCAGGTTTTGATTTGTGTGGGTTACTTTAATTAAACTTTTTTGTTTTATAAGTAGTGGTTCTCTAATTACTAAAGAATAGGAAATAACTATTGCTAAAATACATCAAAGACAGCAATTGTTCATTTGTGTTTTATTTCTGCCACCCAGCTTTTGACATCCAGCCCCTACATGTCTGTTATTGCAGTTAGTGGACTGGTGAGTAAATATTTAAATTATCTGTATAGATATTTTTTTCCTCTTTCTAACATATCTCAATTTCACAGTTATCATTAAAGTATATCAGAAGCATTGTGAGGCAAAGGGTTTGTAAAGTCACAAGTGATGAAATGTGCATAATAGTAATCTAATGGAAGAAAAGGTTGAATAATATCCTTAAAGGGACACTAAACATTATTTTTCACGTGTGCTTCTAATATGTACGCCACAAAAAAAATAAAGGCGTGTGTAGCACTGGCTAATCCGGGGTGGGAAAGGACTGGTGCAGAGATGAGCAGAGGTGCCAGTCCGCCCCCACGCAGGGAAGCAGTGGTGTCCCAAGTGGGGTACAGACCAGGGGGCTACCCGTACTTTCGGCATCCGCCTCGCAGCGCATAGTGCTGCTGAACTTTCCGTCAGTCTTCCGGAAAAAAAAATAAAGTAAAAAAAAAAAAATCATAGCCACCGTAGGTCATATTTGGTGGCTGTATTTCCCTCCTCCTTCTAGGAGAGAAGACTGCACGAAGGAGACAGCCGGGGACACGGAGCTGCCAGGAGGTGAATACTAAGGAAGGGGGGGATAATAGTGGCATATTAATGGCAAAATAATAGTGGCATATTAATACACGCATATTAATGGCAAAATAATACTGGCATACTAATGGCCAAACTGGCTATGGCATATTAATGGCCAAACTGGCTATGGCATATTAATGGCAAAATGATACTGGCATACTAATGGAAAAATAATACTGGCATATTAATGAGAAAATGTGTTATATTAATGGGCAAGCTGGCTGTAGCATATGTTAATGACAAAGTGACTTTAAGTGGTGCTGTGGCATGCCAAATCATGTGGGTGCAATATGAGTGGAAGCCAAGTTCTGTGGGTGCAATATAAGTGCATAGGTGCATTTGCTGCCAACAATAGGATCACACTGCATGTGTGACATTGCATGTGTTACTGTGTGGCTGCATCTGACATTGCATATGTGTGTACATGAGCCTGCCTATAAATGTGACATTGAAAGCGTTACTGTACTTCTGTGTAAATTCCTGAGGGCATGATCAGCAAGGGGCTTCAAAATACATGTTCGCCTAGGGCAGCAAAAAGTCTTGCACTGGCCCTGAGCGGTAGCGGTAATTTGCGGTTAATGATAGTATGACACCTGTTAATAGTGTTAGCAGCGTGCATTCAATCATCAATGCCTGTTAATTTACTGCTAATTGCCAGTTTTTGTAATACTAGGGGGCATTGCATCAGTTGACCCCGTTGTTTTAACTTATGCATTTGCTTGCAATTCTATTAAGAGAAAAATGAATGTCTCCGGTTTGACATCACCTCTGGCGTGATATGAAAATGAACTCACTTTCAATGTAAAATGTATAATTTGCATGTCAAGGCGCATTTAAAAAAAAAAAGTTTCTCTAAATTTATGAATTTGCTTGCAATACTCTTAACAAAATAGGGGGCTTGTAAAAAAAAAACGGCACAAATGCAGATTGCGCCGATGTATAAAGCAGGGTCACAGTAGTTTTCATTAACTACACCAAATAAGTAGATTTAGGTTGTTTCTTTTTTTTTTTTTGATGGTTTTGTTTTGTATGTTTTGTATGGAGCCAGTTCTATGGTGATTCAAGACCCCTTCAGTTCATATCTTTCAGTCAAGACCCCCCCTACACTCACATGTCCTCCCCCCGTTCACAAGCTTGGCTCCCTCCCCTTAGTCTCCACCCCCTTGTGCTCAACAGGTGTCTGATGAAGAGAATCCAATCCCCAGTCTCCCTCCCCCATCACACATCCACTTTGTTCACTTGTTCTCCCCTTCCCCTCACTTGCTGTCCCCTCTGTGCACTTCCCATTGTCTTGTTCTGCCCTACTCTCCCCTCTGTTCACTTGCTCTCTCTTTCCTTCCCCTGTTCGCTTGCTCTCCCATCCTAGCCCATCCCCTTTATTCACTTGTTTTCCCCTCCCTCTCTGTTCACACGTTCCCTCCCTTTTCTCCCAACAGCGGCAGGCGTGCAGACTCCACCCCCTCACGCTCATCCAGTCTCTGCTGAAGAGAAACCAGCAGTTAGCGTGATTAAAAAAAAGTTATGTGAATTTGTGTGTGAGTGAGTGTGAGTCCTCAGCCAGCTGCTATTTATGTATGGTAGAGATGGAAAGCCTATCACGTTCAGCTGGCTGCAATTTATATATGGTAGAGGTGGAATGCCTATCACGCTCAACCGGCTGCTATTTATATGAGAGAGATCATATAAATGGCTGATGATCATAGGCATTTCATCTCAAATAAATGCCAGCTGACTGGGGATAAATGCTTTGATGACAAGACTGACATTATGAAGTGACAAGGAACTAACTTATAATACTCTTGTAGACACTAGGATAACTAATAGTGCAGCACATTGTCTGATGATATCACTAGTGAAGCAGGAAATCCCATTCAAATTCTTATTGGTTACTGCTGGGGTGAAAAAACCTAAGTTGGAAGCATATAAACTGAAAGGGGGCTGTCCAGAACCTCTGCAAATTTGAAATTTCATCTAACTAAGATTTTCGTATTTTAAGCAATGCAAAATGTAAAATATCCATTTTGAAAGTACTTTAATATGCACTAACATTTGTAGGAGGCATTTTGGGACAGTCCCTTTAAAAATCTATATTTTAGAGTTAATTCAAGTTAAACCTTAAATGAAAGTACAATATAAAAATTGTGTCCTATTTTTTTTGTTTTTGTTTGTGTGGTTTGTGTGGGGAAAAATGTACATGTAGGATGCTGGAAGATCAGTGTTATTTGATATGGACAAAAAATGGTTGAAAGGTAAGGTGCAAGAAGTCCACAGTGCTTCTTATGCTAAACGGCCGGCTGATCATATCAGAGCAATATCGAACAGCCATAGAGAGGAGATTACTTTTACTTCTGACTTGAGAGCTAATATACAGTGTAGGTAGAGATTGAAGATTTGTACACTAAGCCAACCCACAGTCAATTGACTTCTGCCAAATGCTTAGATTAACTACTTAAACTTTCCATGTTCTGTTGTACGAAGGATGCATCTTTTTAGTGGTTGGAGGTTGCTGTGGGAACCCAGTGGATGTATTTTGGGTTCAGAGGTTTAACATATATACTGGTCAGAAGACTAAGAAGATTGAGAGAGCATATTATTAGTAGCCAACTTCACATGCTCAGATATAAGCACATTATGTTGTTTTTTTCTTCTTCTTCTTACACAAATGTGCTGAGGTTATCTGCACACTTCCACCAGTCTGTTGTTAGCCCTGTATATTGAAGGATCAGTGGGTATATATATACCGTATTTGCTCGAATATAAGACAAGGTTTTTTTCAGAGCAAATGCTCTGAAAAAGACCCGTCGTCTTATATTAGAGGTTGTCTTATAATCTGACCTTGCTAACAGCTGGTGGATGTATGTGCAATGCGCGCAGACATCCTCCGCTGCCGCCTGGCACGACCGCCGGGACTTCTATGATGTCCTTCCGGCTTCATCATAAAAGTCCCGGCGGAAGTGCTGGGCAGGAGCGGAGGATGTCTGTGCGTATCGTGCAGACATCCTCCGGCTGCCTTCACTAGCCACCAGGAGATTTGGGCAGCCGGGGGATGTCTTGTGGTTAAAGGACAACTAAACAATAAGTGCAGACATCCTCCATGCTGCCCGACACTTCCGTCTATTATGACGGACTGGCTGTTCGTCATAATGGACTGAAGTGTCGGGCTGCATGGAGGATGTCTGCACGTATTGTTTAGTTGTCCTTTAACCACAACACAAAGCACGCAAACCCTAACAATCAAGCACTTAGTTGGTGATACACATGTCGGGCTTGATCAGACATAGTGTTCCACAGACCAGCTCTCTTGCAAATAGTTTGAGGTGGGGTTACCTGTCATGAAATCTTTGCCCAGCTGGCATTTGCAAAATAAAGGATAGCATCCCAGGAACCCTCTTCTACAGTAATATGCACAATAAAACTCTGTTTTAGACAGTGCTCACCTGGAGGTCAAGCAGCAAAGAAAGAGGAAGTGGGAGTGTTTACTGGGGTCTTTTATACTGTTTTCTGATTGGTTGTTTTACTATCAGTAAGTTTAACTCTTTGCTGCTGGAGGATTATCATTAAATAAGGTTTATACAAATACAAAGCTTTCTGTCTTGCCATAAAATTCATAATCATATAATAGCTGACCATTAGCACTCTAGTTGTTGAGTTCTCTCTTTCCCATGGTGCTTAACATACTGGCTGAAAGTCATGGGGAATGCAGTCTTCTGGTTGGTATGGCATAACCCATGGTAACATTATATTCTATAAACGATTCCAGTATTGTGCTGTATTTCCCATACAGAGTGTACATTTTAACCCCTTCGTGACAAAGGACGTGTGAGGCACGTCCAGCCGGAAACACTGTTGCCGACAGTGGATGTGCCTGACACGTCCTGTGGTGAAATAATGATGGTGCTGCTCTATTTCCCCGATGTTGAGGCATTAGGCAGCACCAAAATTCCGGCTTTGGGGGCACCCTGCTTTTAAAATATGGCTGTGCCCTCTTGTGGTTAGAGCTTCGGAAGTGAAAACAAAATTCACTTCCGACGTTCTGAGGCAGTCACCAACATTGCAATGAAAAAAGACTTAATTAGCTAAAATGTAGGGTTAGGGCTAGAATAGTTGTTAGGGTTACAATTAAATTAGGGTTAGCATAAGGGATAGGGTTACAATTAAATTAAAATATATTAAGGGTTAGCATAGGAGTTAGAGTTGGGGTTAAATTTAGGGTTAGGGTTAAATTTAGGGTTTGGTTGATGTCAAAAGGTCAATGTAGGAAAAAAACAAAAAACACTATTTTTGGTTTTTGCTCTATAACTCGCAATAAACTTCAGAAAAACATGGAAACAAGCATATTTCTAAACCCATTTAGAAACTATTTAGATGGGGTCTTTTTTAATGACTGTATTTGTGTAAATTATTTTTTAGGTCAAATTTAGAAAAAAAAAATTTTCATCATATTTTATGATTTTTTTGTAGTAAATTATAAGATATGATGAGCATAATGGTATCTAATGAAAGCCCTTCTTATGACAATAAAAACAACAAATAATTTGTGTGGGTACAGTATGTGAGAAAGAAGAAATTTTTCACATGTAATACTGTAAGCACTATTATTTCCCCTGGTTTTTAGGGCCTGTATAGTGACAGAGCACCTCCTTTGCTCACAATTTTTTGTCTGCTTTTCCCTTCTTTTGAGAAAGAAGAAAATTACAGCTAAACACAAACACCCCAGAAATGTAAAAACAGCCCTTTTCACCAAGGGAAATTCAAGGTCAAAATGTCTTGTCACTAAGGGGTTAATTGGAAAGCTACCAGTGGCATAATAATGGTCAAACAGTGCTACATTGTAATGGGAAAACAGGCTGTTGCATGTGTTAATGGCAAACTGGTTGTGGCATGTTAACTGGTAAATGTCTGTGGCCCATTTTAATTGGCAAAGTGATTCTGTAGGATCTTCTGTGGGGCAAACTAACATGTACTATGGGGCAAAGTGACACTGTAGTGTGTTCTGCAGGGCCAGTTCTGTGAGGGAAAGTTACACTGTGGTATGTTCTGTGGGGCAAATTGACACTGGCATGCTAAATCATGTGGGTGCAATATAAGTGCATTGCAAGTGCTGTGGATACTATATGGTGTTGTGTTAAGTCCTTTAGGTGCAATGTGGGTGCAGAAAAGGGGAATAAAAACAAGAAATGTAATTTTTCAATAACATGTTAATAACATATACAAATAGTTGAATGTGATATGAAAATAGTTGCATATAATATTAAAAAGTTTACATTTTCATATAGGTTTTTACATTGCGACTTTAGAAAAATTGGATTAAGGGGAACCTACAGTAAAGACTTTGCCCAGGGCCCACTAGGGTCTTAAAGCGACCCTGGACACAACACATGCAAGTTAACTTATATGTACATTTGGATCATAAACTCCCACTTTAAATTAAATGGAATATTTAAGAAAAAATAGGCAGGACTAAAATAGCTTTAGACAGCTTTACTAAGCAGAAAGCATGAAACATCCAGGAAATATACACAACAAATGTACTGGGGTCTCCTTTATCTAAATAAACCACTAACCTCAGAATCCTGTATTCATGACAGCCAGTTGTTTTTTTTATGTGTCACATCTAGCAAATGAAATAGAGTGTACCATCTTTCGTCAGTGTTCACAAATGCACAATCTACAATTGCAATGTCTATAGCCTCAATATCCTCCCTCTCCCCCCCACCTCACCTTGTATCTCCCTGGTGGCTAGTGGGGGCAGCCGGGGGATGTATGCACGATAGTGCAGACATCCTCCATGCTGCCCGACACTTCGTCTGTCCGTCATAATGGACGGAAGTGTCAGGCAGCATGGAGGATGCCCAAATCTCCTGGTGGTAGTGGAAGCAGCCGGAGGATGTCTGCATGATGCGCGCAGACATCCTCCGCTGCTGCCAGCACTTCCGCGGTCGTGCCGGGCAGCATCAGGGGATGTCTGCACGCATCGCGCAGACATCCACCGGCTGTTAGCGAGGGGGATCCAGGTCCCCTGCAGCTCTGCTGGGGATCCTGGATCCCAGTCTTATAATCTGACCTCAATTTATGGTCAGATTATAAGACAACCTTGAATATAAGACGAGGGGGCTTTTTCAGAGCATTTGCTCTGAAAAAAACCTTGTCTTATATTCGAGCAAATACGGTAATAGTTGATATAGATATTATTTAAAGTCCCTTCAGTAGTCAAACTCTCCAGTTTATAGTTTTCCCATGCTATGCTTCCAGGTTTCCATCTGGCAAAGTATTATGAGGCATGTGGGCTATCAGCAGTCAGAGGTCTGCACTGCCCCTACTCATACACACTTACCTGATAGGTTAAAGCGTTATCAGTTTTAACTAATTATGAAGTTCTCTGTTTACTGTACAGGTCGGAAAAATATTTAATAGGTAACATACAAAACAAGATTGAAATTTCAGTACAAATGAAAACAAGTCCAAATTGAGGAAAATAGATGTTCTGTGTAATAAAAAATAATAAAAGTAACACAACTTCAAATTAAGCTCAAGTCTGTAATTTGATCCCATTATTGCCAAGACTAGCAAAATTGACTCCAATATTTGTTCTATACTTTCAATACTATCATCCAGTTATTTGGAAACAAAGGATCAATTCTCAGACACCTTAGATTCGGCACTTCAAGTAGTAATATGTCATTTTCAGGTTTTTAGAGTAAGATAAATACTATATTTGCTTGAATATAAGACGACCCCGATTATAAGACGACCCCCCAAACTTTGGATATTCCTTTAGGAAAAAAACTAAAAGCCTGAATATAAGACTACCTTATAGGAAAAAAGTTCAACTTGTATATATTCACATGTAAATTGCTTTTTAATATTTAATAAAAATTATGATATAAAAAAAAATGCATTTCTTGTTTTTATTTCCTTTTATGTGCCAGTGCCGCCTCTCTCTCTCTCCCCCCCCCCCTTAGTGTTGTCTCTGTCTGTCCCCCCAGCGTTATCTTTCTCCTCCTTGTTCTATCCCTTTCCCTAAACATTTGTCTCTCTCTCCCCCTCATCTTGTGTGTGTCTCTCTCTCTCCCCCTGACCTTGTGTGTCTCTCTCCCCCCCTCCCTCCCCTTGTGTGTCTCGCTCCCTCCCTCCCCCTCACCTCACCTTGTATCTCCCTGGTGGCTAGTGGATCCTCCATGCTGCCCGACACTTTCGTCCATTATGACGGACAGACGAAGTGTCATACTGGACGCATCCACCGGCTGTTAGCGAGGGGGATCCAGGTCCCCTGCAGCTCTGCGGGGTACCTGGATCCCAGTCTTATAATCTGACCGTATTCGAGGAAATACGGTAATAGTTGATAAAGATATTATTTAAAGTGCGTCCAGTATGAGGATAAACTGAAAGTTTTTTTTAATGTACATGCCAGTTTATCCTCTGACTGGCAGCCATGCGGGCAAATCCGGTCTCTGACAGTCTGCTATTGCAGAAAGAGACCTTTGTTTTGTAAAGCCATCAACAGAGGGGGCTTTTAATCCCTCTAAGGAAGCAAGGGTTATAAAAAAATATATTTTAGTTGTCCTTTAACTACAATCAATACTTATTCTTCTAGCTTGGAAACAATTACTAGTTGGCATGCACTTAAGGGCATCTGTCTCCCCATGTATAATTATTTTTAGTGCATGGCAAGTTAACTTGCACATACACTTCTCTGCACCCCCAGGAAGAAACGCTTTGATTTACACTGGAAATTATTTATATTGGAAAATGTTGTGATCCAGTCAAAGTAAATTACTTACTGTTCTGCTCTAGAGACTTTGAATTTCCAGCATCAGAGTGAGAGAAATTTATTCATTTGTCTGGAAATCCAACACCCAGTGTCTACATGTTTTGCAGGGCAACTTGCACAATTCACCATCCCTTCTCAGAGATCCTCCTGCTTTTGACTGCTGATGTCTGGTGCACCATAAAAATAGTTGCTTACCTGGTCTAAGTATATAGTGTGCACTTCACAGACACAGCACACCACATGAAGATTAAAAATCCATAAGTTATTTTACAACAAAAATATTACAAAGTCAAACGAATGAGGATTGTAATGCCATTATACATAGCAGGGAGGTACCACATCTGATGATATTACTCTCATATTGAACAACGCTTAGTCATGTATGTTTACTTAGCACTGTGCACTGCCAGGTATTTGCAGCACAGCATGTCTCATGTCACACCATGAAAGAGAGGTGACAAACGACAGCCTTTTGAACACCAAACAGGATGCAGATTATGGTTGTAATTAAACCAGTTGAGATTTTGCCACCACAAATCTTATGTTTACAGATGTATTTATACATAAAATGTCTGACTAGTTTCTGTGGAATAGTGAGGGCTATCTATGAAATCTATGCACTTATTAGCAGCAACCAGTGAATGTGTTTTGCAAAAAATAAAGTTGCAAGTTTTAAAACTTTGGTGACAAAAACTGGAGTGGGTTCTACATCTCAGAACGAGAATGGACAGTGCTAAAGTAGCCTACCCTATTGTTACGTATTCAGTAGGAGCTCACGGTTCACTTTCACAAAGGGTTGGCTTAATGCCAATGTTAAGTCTATGGAAGCAATGGCATGGCCGAAATATATATATTTTTTTGGAAGAACAGGTGGGAACCGTACTTGCACAATTGCAAAGGAGACGTCTACATTATTGGGAAGCAGTGCTATGTGCTAAGGATTCCTCCAATACCATGCCAAACAGATTCCTTAATAATGCCAGTCAGGTGGCCCATTAAAAATGCCACATACAGGAGCCCCACTAATTATGCCACACACAGGAGCCCATTATTTGCCACACACAGGAGCCGCATAACTATGCCACATCAGAGCCCTATAACTATGCCTCATCAGAGCCCCATAAATTATGGCATAATTGATGGGGCTCTAGTGTGGAATAATTTATGAGGCTCTGGAAAAATCCTGGTCAGTCTTGTGGACCAGTGTCAGCGGCACTGCTGGTCTTTCAAGTTGGGGCAGGGTTAACAGTTCTGAGGACATGGGTAGAGGCAAGCAGAGATCACCAACACTCTGCCCGGGTGCCATCAGATGGGGGGGGGGGGGGGGGGGGAGAGAGCTGCACGATACTCACAGTCCTGTTGACGGGGCTGTATGCGGTGCAGAATCTGTAGGTAAGCCTTCTCCAGCTCCATGTCTTGAATGACCAAATAGACCAGGTCAGCCCTCAGTTTGGGCACGCAGGGGATATCTGCCACCCTGAATTCCCTGAGTGCTTCCCACCAGTCCGCAGAGGCACTGCCAAAGTCTGGATTCTGCTGTTGATCCTCCAATAGAAATCCTGGGCCCTTAAAATCATTCTCCTCCACGGTAATGTCATCTTCCAGCCCAGGTTATAGCAGAGTGGCATGAATAAAAGTAGGAACAGGCAGAGCAAATTCAAGCGCAGGTCCAGGTGTGTAATAACTCCAAAGTGAGTCAAAAGACAGTAGAAAATTCATATAAATTTTATTTAGAAAAAGTTAAAATCATGAATGCATGAGAAGGCAACAGTCTCCGTGTTTCACCGAGGCATAATCATAGACCTGGAGACAATGGAGTATCAATCCTGCGCTCTCCTTGGGAGTGTAATTTTCCAGCCCAGGGTAATACATTGTGGCAATCCACCACCAACTCAGCATGGACCAACTCCCCCAATTCAAACACCCAGTCTTCTTGGGACTGCTCTCCCATGTACGCATTCTCTCGGTCAGCAGGTACACATACCATTCCTGGGAGCTGGGGAGGAACTTTTCCCGGTAATCCTAGTGCCGTATGAGAGGGTTCCTAGACTAGATTCAGGTAGCTGCAAGCTTGCTGCAGTGCCTCAACCTGCAGGACCGGTCCAGTCCTCAACTTGTAAATCCGGGGGCCCTGGATCTTAGTCTCATAATCAGATCTCCATTCTGGTGTGATTTTAAGTTGAACTTTAATACAAGATGAGGGTACTTTTTCAGAGCATCTTCGAGCAAATATGGGATAGACATATATATACATACGTGTGTGTGACCTATAAATCTATATACATAGCACTGTTAAAAAGTTTAAGGCAGGTGTGAAAAAATGCTGTAAAGGAAGAATGTTTTCAAAAATAGACATGTTAATAGTTTATTTTTAGCAATTACAAAATGCAAAGTGAGTGAACAGAATAAAAATCTAAGTCAAGTCAATATTTGGTATGACCACCATTTGTCTTCAAAACAACATCAATTCTTTTAGGTACACTTGCACACAGTATGTTTTAAGGAACTGTGCAGGTAGGTTCTTCAAAACATCTTAGAGAACTAACCACAGTTCTTCTGTGGAGGTAGGCAGCCTCAGTTGCTTCTCTATCTTCATGTAATTCCAGGCCATATCTTCACTTCCAGGACTCATTGATCATCTTCTTTTCACTGAAGATAGTTCATTGTCATTGTCATACTGCAGAATAAATTTGTGGCCTTTCAGATGCCTCCTTTATGGTATTGCATGATGGATAAGTATCTGCCATTACTTCTCAGCATTAAGAAGACCATTCATTTTGACCTAATCCCCATTTTATATGCAGCCACAAGGTTCAAGGAACCTTCACCATGCTTTTCTGTGGTCAGCAGAAACAAAGTTTTTTTGTCACTCTCCGTTTTTTTGGTGCTAAAGTCAAATATTTGAAATTTTGACTCATCAGTCCAGAGCACCTGTTGGCATATTTCTGCACCCCAGTACCTGTGTTTTTGTGCATACATAAATCACATGGTATTGTTTGCAAGTTAGAGGTATGACTTTTTGGCTGCAATTGTTCCATGAATCCACTTGTGACCAGACTTATTTGGACTAGTGATGTGGGTGTAGCAGGGTCCCATTGTTTTTTTTTTTTTACCAATTCTTAGCTGATGTCACTGCTGGAAATTTTCCGATTGCAAAGGGGAGTAAGCATGATGTGTTTTTCATCTGCTGCTCTAATTTTCCATGGTCCAATCACTCCATTTTTTCTTCAAAAGAGCTTGGACAGCACATCTACAAACCCCTGTCTGCCTTAAAATTTCTGCCTTGGAGAGAACTTGTTGCTGTGCCCAGTCTTGCCGTGGTGTATGATTTTTGACATTAAACTGTCTTCAGCAACCTCACTTTGTTAGCTGAATTTGGCTGTTCCTCACCCAGGTTTATCCCTTCTTCACAGCTGTTTCTATTTCAGGTAATTATTGCGTTTCAACCTATATAATAAATTGATGATTAATAGCACCTGTGTGTTACAGTTGTTTAATCATACATATTACTAAATGCATACAAAATCGTTGACTTTGCTAAAACATACCTAAATAAATTGATGCTGTTTGTTTTCTGTTCACTCACTTTGTTTTGCTAATGAGAAAAATAAACTATTATCATGTCTATTTTGAAATTATTCTTTACAGCATTATTTTACACCTGCCTAAAACATTTGCACTGTACTGTATTATTTCATGCAATCCCTGTATATAACTAATCCTTCAATTCAGCGGTCCGCAAGTCCTTCGTATTTGTATAAAATGTTCCACCGTTAGCAGAAGAATATTATTGGACATAGCATGCTTAAAAAGCTGAAAAAAGAATTTCAAATGTTTGAGGAACTCCAAACTTCCATGCAGGTGTTGGGTCTCTGGATATTTCTATTTACTTTCAGTTCTCTTTGCTCAACAGTAGGTGTTAGCAATGTGAAACTATCAGTTTGATTTTTTTTTCTTCCAAATGCAACTTCTATCAGTATTTTATGGGATAGTTCATTTTAATATTGTAGAATCTTTCTTTTTTAGCATTAGGTGGATTCATTTTTATATTTGGGTAGCCACTTTCCCTGGGCCAAAGATGAGATGGAAGGTGTGGTGGATGGCATGGGACATTTTCAAAGGTATCATTTTTAACAGGGCACTCAAAGGGTGTTCTGTTTTTTTACAGGTGTTTTTTTGGACTTGTCCCCCCCAACCTGGGCAAGTAGAGATGGGAGGGTAGGTAGTAATAGTTTTACATTTATTTCATTGGGTCTGGGGGGATTTGGCCAGCCCCCAGACCATGGGGTTCATGAGCCCAAGTGGGTGTGGGGTATAATCTTTTTTTATATAGTGCCTGAGGGCATTTGGCCACTTTGGACACCTGTGTGGGTTTTTCTTTAAAATTGGGGTGGGTTCATTTTATTACATGGGTATTTTGCAGGGACCGGCTCCCAGCCCCATTCTGTTATTTTTTATTTATAAGGCCTGTGCCAATTCAGGAGAATTGAAATTCCAGAAATTTAGCTGTATTAGCGGGTAGAGTAGGCCTCTGATTACTCACCTCCAAGCGTGAAACATGTGAAGCTGCTGGCAACTATTGCAATTCTTTCCAGGATTATATTTATTATATTGTTTACTATTTTTCTTTGCAATAAAAGGACTTTTTCTATTTCATGAAATTGAGCTCTCCTGACTTGCCTTTTTTTGTACATTGGAGGAGATGTGGAGGATGGTGAAGCCCTTCTCAATTTCTGAAGTGTGTCCAATAACTAAGTGGCACCTGGAGTCCCATTGTTTTCCTCTTATTTTTTTTATCCATAGGATTCACAAGGCTCAAATCCCTGAATCTAATATGTGTGAAAATTGCCTATTTTGTGCCAGATTGGCTAGATTGAGTATCTGAATTTCAGAAAATTACGAAATTTGGCTACTTTTACCGATCTGGCTCAATATTTGGGCCAGATCAGTGTATATTGAGTTGACCCTTCGGTGTATTTTAGTACATAAAAGGGTTATGTACGGTGTAGTTACCGTATTTCTCAAGTATAAGACGACCCCTGCAAACGTTGGATATTAATTTATGAAAAAAATAAAAAGCCTGAATATAAGACTACCTTATAGAAAAAAAAGTTTACTTCTCAATATTACTTCACTGGCTGTTAGCGAGGGGGATCCAGGTCCCCTGCATTTGCTCTGAAAAAAACATTGTCTTATATTCGAGCAAATACGGTATTATGTATATATTTTTTATAATCTGCAACAGTAACCCGTCAATATTAATATACTTCATGTTGCTTTTTTCTCTAATTTCATTATTAACATACTATTTCATTTTACAGGATTATAATTTATTTTATCCTTAAGCAGTGATGGCTAGCCATGGGCTCTCTAACAGTCATCTGCTAAATTTCTTAGTACGCCTATGATTACGTGCTTTAAGGCACAAAACATGTATTAGCCATGTGCTCTAAAATGTTTTCTTGCAACTTTTTTCCGGGAAGGGTCATTCATGCAGTACATGCTCTATACAAAATCTCTGTAAACTAATAATTACTATTAGGTTCATAACAAACATGTTCTCCCTCTAGGTTTCAGGACTGTGCTACAGTTGGGACGTGCTGAAAATTTGCAAGATTTTCTGTATTCCTAGCTGGCTTGCAAACCTCTTTTCTCGGACATTGGAGCCATTTTTCTCATCTGAGGAGCCGGTCAATGAGACTCGTGTTGGCATGGGTGCAACTGTTGATATTCAGAGGCAGCAGCGCATTGAGTTACTTGATCAACAAATGATGTTTTCCCAAATTGCCAATCTAGGAAGGAGACAGCAACAACAGGTACCATATTACTATTTGGTCAATGAGATCTGTTCTCTAATTGCTGAAATGTGTGTCATCTGTCAGCTTTCATTGGATTTTTAAACAAAAACAAGTCACAAAAAAACATAACCTTCAATAATGATAGTGCAGTACTAAAGATCAAAAAAATGAGCAGCACACATTAATAATTTGCATAAAAGTTAGGTGTCGTGGGCTGCACCTTGTCAGAGATAGCAACAAATGATTGAGTAAGAACCGCTTCCCTGCCCAAGTTAACCACATTGAGTTCCTGTTTTACATTTCAAAATACAAGCTTGACAAATGATACATTTGTGCCATACACTTCCTGAAATACCATCTTAAGTGGTGTGATACTGTGCTTACTTGTCACTCAACATTTCTTGGAGTCACAGTATAATCAGCTGAAGCGCACACTTTGTAACCTAGCAGGAATTGATGATTTAATTACATCTGTCTACTCTTATCTAAGTAATTGGAAAATGAAAATAAGTTTAGTTTTATTAAAAATATTAATTTGGAATTAAAATATTGCCTGCACTGGCTATGACTATTTTTAATATAAGTGTTATAAACGGAGCTCAAAATTCATATATATATATATAAAGAGAGAGAGATTTCAATGACTGGCATGGTGCAATTATTATAAGCATGTAGCAATTAAAGTAAAGAGAATGGCTGGAACAAAAGAAAAAGAGAGAGGAGTGAGATATTTGTAGGTATTATTTTATTACTTTATAAATGGCAGCATATTCACAGGCTTTCAACCCTCCCGCAGTCTTCATAGGGACAAACGCTCACACTGAATGGAATATGTTGTGTGCAGGAAATGATTTTAAGCAGGGTTTTTGTATGAAATATATTGTGTAGAATAGATATTTTTTCGATTTTTATCTGGGTGCGGGTTTTGGTACACCAGGAAATTACACTGACTAATATGGAAGGGCTGAGTCACCTAACACAGTGTATTGAGTTGGTTCAAGCCTGCAATCTTTCTCTGTTGTAGTCTAAGTTAGGTCGGGCAAAACTACCAAGCAAACAACAAAAAATGTACCCGAACTGGTGATTTTTCTCAATGCCTCTATCCACTTTATTATCTCCTACTATTTTGTACCACACTAAAACATTTTTAACAATTATCATAGAAGCCCTGGCGGAAGTGCCGGGCAGCATCAGAGCATATTTGCATGCAGCATGCAGACATCCACAGGCTGCATGTGAGGAGGAACCAGGTCTCAGGGACCTAGATCCTAGTCTTCTAGTCATACCGCTATTGGAGGTCTGATTATAAGACAACCTCAAATATAAGACGTGAAAACTTTTTCAGAGCATCTTCTCAAAAAAAAAACTTGTCTTATATTCGAGCAAATACGGTACATTTGGC
This sequence comes from Pelodytes ibericus, assembly GCA_036172795.1. Taxonomy (NCBI): domain Eukaryota; kingdom Metazoa; phylum Chordata; class Amphibia; order Anura; family Pelodytidae; genus Pelodytes; species Pelodytes ibericus. The sequence goes on along the minus strand of CM069857.1, from coordinate 208,421,600 downwards.
TTACCTTGCCTATGGTTGGAAGGAAATTGTCTGAGCACTCTGTCGATGCTGTTTTGGAGTGGCTCAGTTCCGTGCTAATTGGTCGTGTGAGTTGAGCCCCAGTTTCCTTGTCTTAAAGTATCTCTCTCCAAGGAAACGTTTTCCTTGTACCAAATTCAGACCCTCCCATCAGACTTCCAAACTGTAAAAGCTCCACTTAACACTTTCACAGTGGTTTACCGTCGAGGTTAGTTATAGGTGTTTCAACTTAACCCCTGTATTGCCAGCTACAGACTATTTCAGAGAATTTAATCCCTGTATTGCTGGATACAGGTAGTTAGAAGAACGTAGCACCTGTATTGCTAGATATAGGCTGTTTCATAGAGCTTAACCCCTTTATCCATTACGCGCACACACATTCTCACACACATACACAATCTCGCACTCACACATATACACACACATACACAATCTCGCACTCGCACACAAAGACACCATCAGGGAATGACAGGGGGGAAATAGAAAGCGAGTCTGCAGAGACACTAACTGGGGAGACCAAAAGATCTCCCCTCGCCAGCATCTCCATGCGAGAAGGCAGCATGGTGTCTGTGCACTGCATAAGGTATGTGACAAATGAGATAAAGCAACATGTGCTAATAAAATAGAGAAAGCAAATAAACCCTAACCTATAAGTTTATTTTACTCCCCTGGAGCCAAATGCATTTATCAGGCTTTTCTTCTGACCAGTCTCTAGAGGTGACTGCCTTTGAACCTCTAAATTATATGACTCAAATCTTACTGTAGCAACTGATGCCTTGTACTTTGATATAAAGGCTGACCTTGATAAAAACGTATCCCATTAGGAGGAGGAACTATTTCATCTTCAAGCTACTTTGGTTTCTCAATCACAGTGTATTGAGCAGCTCTAGATAAAATCTAATGATCTCCAAATACAGAATGATTCTGTGAATTCAAATTTGTTGAAAATGGAACTCAGGTTCCTAAATGGTCTCGAAGAAAAAAACCTCAAGATTTGATAAATCCTTGAAGAAATTACTAACCTTGAAATGTACCTTATGGAACTTCTCAGTGTATATTGACCCAAACTTTATGGAGCAACTCCATCTGAGAGAATCCATAGGCTACCAAAACCTGCACATTTTATGCAATCCAACATACCAAGCTGTGGATATGATAATATGCTTCAATACTTTTCCTATAAAATATAGTCTCATGAGAGAAATGAGAAAAATTCCCTCAAAGAATGCAAAAGTTTCATCTTTAGCCACATTTGCAGATCTTTCAGTAGCAACAAGATTGAATAGGAGAAAATATAGTGATTGTACAGTCTGTCTCTGTGAAACTGACATTTCATACTCATGGGGTTTTCCAACAAAACTGTGCATTGTTTATAAAGACAAGGCCTATATATGTTTGGACCCACTCCAGGCTAAAGCAAAAACGAATTGTCTAGGGCTATGGAAGGTCTTATGTTGATCATATAACAATAAGAATTTAAATTTAGAACAAATCTTAAGAAAACCGGATATTTTATTTCTTCGGAGAATATTCTTCCTTTTTTTTGGACCTGTTGTTGTTGAAACCCTTTATACATTACAGACAAATGTATTTTTTTTCTAGATGAGAGTAGACTGTTTAGGTTAGATTAACTAGATATATAGATCATGAAAAACACCTGTCAGACAGGGAATTACAGCAAAAAAAGTTTATTTTATTTTATACACCCCCCCATGTCAGAGTGGTTTGGTCTGTTCTTTTAGGGCCATTTTTACCACTGAGCAACAGGGGGTAGCTGCCCTGAGTTCAATCACACCGCAGGGTCCACTGATTCTGCTATTTGAGCCCTATAGTTTCTGAATCCTTTTTTTATATTCTTACTTGCCAGGTTGGATGCAATGATGGTTTCAATTATTATTTATTTTATTTTTTCCACTTAACACTAAACCCCTTTCATCATGGTATTGCCCAAGTTCCTGTAGCTTCTTCCAACTACCATTGATTTCATTCACCCCATTGACCAGCATCCTTTTTTTGAACCAGGCCTTAACGTCCCTTTATATTGTCTCTAAATGCGCTTTTTGTAATACCTTATTTACGCGAATCTAATATGCACTGCAAAATTGTAAACCATGAATCAAAAAATGTTTTTACTGCCAAATGTAATGCACAGAGTTTGTTACCAAGCTTTTTAGCCTAGTGGCCATGTACCCTGATTTCACCTTTTGATGTTTTTTACAGTCTATGGACATCAATGACTGTTGTACTTCACATGTACTCTCCTCTCTGGACTTTCTGATGTAAGCTGGTACATTTTTGCTTATATGCTTACCAACATCATGGACTCTGGACTAGGCTCGTCAGTGCTGCAGCACCCAGAGAGAGATCACCTGTTCATTATAGTAATGAGCTTGACACCTGTAACTTTTTTTTTATTAGGAACTAAAGGACATACGTATCAGCAGAACTGTGCTTTCATTTATCCCCTTCACACCGGATGGTGCTTTGGTCCTTATCATGAAGTGATCGGGGCCAGGAACACGCAAGCAGGAACCCGATTAGGGTCTCTATAGACCCTGTCGGTCCCTGCCGAGATCCCGCGATACTTTATGAAGTCACGTGTGACATCACAGAGGAGTGCCTGAACCTGGAAGTTCGGGCACGCAGGGATGCTGGAGATGTAGTGGACGCTCAGTTTGAGCGTTCGCTACATTTCCTATGTCAGACTGACTCAAAGTGGCCTCATCTCACACTGGGGATTCTGCTACAAGTCCCTGCAGTGGGATCCTCAGTACAGCTCATCACAAGGAGCCGCAATGAGCTGTTACATGCAGTTAATGGAAATTACATTGGTTGGGGTATAACAACCAGCTTGTGTTTCAATGACTGACAGAGCAGAATCTATACCTTCCTGAAGCTTTTTTACAGTAAAAATTTTCTGTCATTTATATAATGCACCATCGCATCTAATGCGCAACCCAACTGAAAACTGAATTTTGCAGAAAATGGTGCGCATTAGATTCGCGTAAATACGGTACTTCCCAATGTTTGCTGTGCATCACAGAGCGGCACTACACTACACAACATTAACTTTTGTTGACTGCAACTACCATGATGTTGGGCAAGTAACATTGCAAGTAACATTGCTAGTTGGTAACTGTGGATGGGGCTGTGTGAGGAAGAGGGGGCAATGGGGTTACAGTAAATCTACAGTACAAATGCTAACTTTTGTTGACTGCATCTACAATAATATTCAACCAGCCATATTGCTACCTTAACGTTATTCGATTTGTTGTTGTAGACTGGGATTGTGTTGTCCTACACTACCCTACACACTAACTTTTTTGTTGTTGACTGCAGCTCTCATAATAAACAGTCAGCCCATTACTGGCTGTTTACCATAGGGATTGTCAACTGTGGTAATAATGGCTAACCACCCCAGCTATTGTAAACTTCCCATGATGCTATACCCATCAGGTATATACTGGTCTGTTAGTTACTAACATGGTCATATAATTGTTCTGTTAATGGGTAACTTTTGTAACACTTGCCTCCAACCAGGAAACCCCTCTCCTAAGGTAAACAATCAGGAGAAGTTAGGAGATATTGGAGCACTGGGGAGGATATTTTGCACTTGTAGCTGTCAGAAGTTCTGCCTCCACACGATATCGCTTTGGCTGCTATTGATTCCATAGATTTGTCTCACCAATTTTCTTAAATACATTTCTGAATTTCCACAAGGCCCCCCTCCGGGAACAAAATCCTGTTGTGTTGCAACATTTTGACAAATTCAGGTTTGTACTTGACAATAAACAGGGTCACCAAAGGGCACCTAAATGGGAGGGAGAAGAGAGGGAAATAAATTGAAGGATGTGTGGATACAGTAGAAAAGAGAAAAAAAACCAAAGGAAAATTACAGCTAAACACGAACACAGCAGAAGTGTAAAAACAGCTTGTGTCCTAAATTATACAACATTCCAAAAACAGTTGTGTCCTCAAGGGGTTAAGGGCACTAAATGAGTGAGGAGTGTAGGCGCCACATGTAATAACTGGCAATATGTGTGAAATTTGTCAAGAAGAATAAAATGAGATTGTATGAGGGTAAAATGTTTGACAATTTAAATTACTAGGTTCTTTTTTCTCTCCCTCTCTTTCTTTCCGTCTTCCCCTTCACAAATATATAACAACATTGGGGGTCTGGTAATGATGGGTAGATATGTCACATTCAGGATACATCTGATAACACTATAAATAGATACATGGTGTAATAATTGGGCAGTATTGGTGATATGATGGCTAAATATCATCGGAAAAATGGTGGAGGTTGGGGAGTATGTTTGAAACGGAAAGTGAAAGGCCTACTGAAGTGTTGGATAATTGATGTCAGTCTTTTTTTAGGACAATTTGTGTATCTTTTCTAATTCATATGGGTCAGGAACTTTTTCAGGAACACACTTTCACAAATGCTTTAGACTTGGAAATATTAGTTGGTCAGACCATGGCCCAGTATTTATAAATATTAAATATAATCCTCTGCAGGGCCGATCCTAGGGTCACGGGCGCCTGGGTGCAGGTTTTCCTTTGGCGCCCAAGGGTGGGCGTGGCTATATTATGAACTCCTCCCCTTTAGACTTTTCTGTTCCAGACATGCCCATTTCAATATTGGGGAGAGGGGGAGGGAGAAAACTTTATTTTAATGTAAAGGACCAACGTTTATTTTAAATAAAGATATATATTTTTCCATAATACTATGTAGTGGTTTTATTTATTTCTATGATGCTCAGCCAGCAACATGGGAGACTTTTTGCTGGCTAGCAGAATGAGTTTTTACTACCATACTACCCATGATTCCCAACCAGCCAAAGTCTCTCATTAGTCTGGCTGAGCATCATTTGAAAAGAAGTACACAATGAGTGATAAATAATATTCCACCAAGTCAGTCACTCACGTGTCTCTCTCTCTCCCCGTACCCTCATGTCTGTCTGTCTCTCCCCGTACCCTCATGTCTGTCTGTCTCTCCCCGTACCCTCATGTCTGTCTGTCTCTCCACGTACCCTCATGTCTGTCTGTCTCTCCCCGTACCCTCATGTCTGTCTGTCTCTCCCCGTACCCTCATGTCTGTCTCTCTCTCCCCGTACCCTCATGTCTGTCTCTCTCTCCCCATACCCTCATGTCTGTCTCTCTCTCGCCATTCCCTCATGTCTGTCTCTCTCTCCACTCATGCTCCATGTCTCTCTCTTTCTCCATTCATGCTCCATGTCTGTCTCTCTCTCTCCACTCATACTCCATGTCTGTCTGTCTCTCACTCTGCACTCATTCCCCATGTCTGTCTCTCACTCTGCACTCATTCCCCATGTCTGTCTCTCACTCTCCACTCATTGCCCATGTCTGTCTCTCTCTCCACTCATGCCCCATGTTTGTCTCTCTCCACTCATACCCCATGTCTGTCTGTCACACCCAATTTCTTTCTCCTATACCTCCTACCTACCATGTATTTGTCTCTTCCCATGTCCCTTTTTCATGCCCCCTACTGACCTCATCTCAGAACTCAATTAGTACTGCCTTGATCTCCCTGCACATAGTGATGACTCTGACCGTTATGTTCCGACGCTCTAAGTCATCACTGTGCACGGAAAGAGCAGAAAGCGCTGACTGAGGTCTAAGGGGAAACATGGCGCCGATCTGCAGAGCTGGCTCTGAGAGGCAGCAAAGCAGCACATGGGCAGCCCATTTGCAGAGGTGTTCTTAGGGTACACTTTGCCATTAACATAAGCAACAGCCAGTTTGCCTATTAAAAATGCTACAGTTTGCCCAATAAAAATGCCAGTTCGTCCATTAAAATACACCAGTTTCCCAAGTAATATGCCAATTATTTTGCCCATTAATATGCCACAGCCAGTTTGTCCATTAATATACAACAGCCAATTTGCCCACTGATATGTCACAGACAGTTTTCCCATTTATATACCTATGCTAGTTTGCCAATTAATAGGCTACAGCCAATATGACACAGTTAGTTTACCCAATAAAAGCATAATCTCCTCTCCTGCCTTCCCCAGTACTCACCTTGCTGCTGCTCTCGCGTCCCCGACCGTCTCACCGCACAGTCTTCCCTCTACGCACGCTGAGTGCAGGAGGCGGGAAATAGACGCCAGCTGGTTGGGGGCTGGTGCCCTCCGTGTGATAAATTGATGAGCGCAGTGAGGGCCCCGGGAAAGAACACACTTGCACACAGCCACACATAAATACACACAGTCATACATAAATACACTCAGTCACACATAAATACACACAGTCACACATAAATACACACAGTCACACATAAATACACAGTCACACATAAATACACAGTCACACATAAATACACAGTCACATATAAATACACACAGTCAAACATAAATACACACAGTCACACAAACACAGTTACACACTTAGTCACCCTCACAGACATACATTTACACAGACACCCTTATACACACTCACACACATACATAAATACAAACACAGCCACCTTTACACACTTAGACACAGGATACACTTGCACAGACACTCATGTACACACACTTACACAGACAGTAACACACACATAGTTATACACATTGACACACACATACACATTCACACACACTTACACAGACAGTAACACACACATAGTTATACACATTGACACACACATACACACTTATACACATACACACACACTTACACAGACAGTAACACACACATAGTTATACACATTGACACACACATACACACTTATACACATACACACACACTTACACAGACAGTAACACACATAGTTATACACATTGACACAGACATACACATTCACACCCACTTACACAGACAGTAACACACACATATTTATACACATTGACACACACATACACACTTATACACATACACACACACTTACACAGACAGTAACACACACATAGTTATACACATTGACACACACATACACACTTATACACATACACACACACTTACACAGACAGTAACACACATAGTTATACACATTAACACACATACACACTTATACACACACTTACACAGACAGTAACACACACATAGTTATACACATTGACACACACATACACACTTATACACATACACACTCACTTAGACAGTAACACACACATAGTTATACACATTGACACACACATACACACTTATACACATACACACACACTTACACAGACAGTAACACACACACATAGTTATACACATTGACACACACATACACACTTATACACATACACTTACACAGACAGTAACACACACATAGTTATACACATTGACACACACACATACACACTTATACACATACACACACACTTACACAGACAGTAACACACATAGTTATACACATTGACACACACACATACACACTTATACACATACACACACACTTACACAGACAGTAACACACACATAGTTATACACATTGACACACACATACACACATACACACTTATACACATACACACACACTTACACAGACAGTAACACACATAGTTATACACATTAACACACATACACACTTATACACATACACACACACTTACACAGACAGTAACACACACATAGTTATACACATTGACATACACTTATACAATACACACACACTTACACAGACAGTAACACACACATAGTTATACACATTGACACACACATACACACTTATACACATACACACACACTTACACAGACAGTAACACACATAGTTATACACATTAACACACATACACACTTATACACATACACACACACTTACACAGACAGTAACACACACATAGTTATACACATTGACACACACATACACACTTATACACATACACACACACTTACACAGACAGTAACACACACATAGTTATACACATTAACACACATACACACTTATACACATACACACACACTTACACAGACAGTAACACACACATAGTTATACACATTGACACACACATACACACTTATACACATACACACACACTTACACAGACAGTAACACACACATAGTTATACACATTGACACACACTTATACACATACACACTCACTTAGACAGTAACACACACATAGTTATACACATTGACACACACATACACACTTATACACATACACACACACTTACACAGACAGTAACACACACACATAGTTATACACATTGACACACACATACACACTTATACACATACACTTACACAGACAGTAACACACACATAGTTATACACATTGACACACACATACACACTTATACACATTCACACACACTTACACAGACATTAACACACACATAGTTAAACACATTGACACACACATACACACATACACATTCACATACACTTCCACACTTTCTTTTTTTATTTTATATTTTAACAATACCCTCCCCCCCCCCAAACTGTTATCACCTCCTCCTCCTTGGTAATCCAAGCACAGAGCAACGGGGGAAAGCTCCGCCCCCGTCGCGTTCTGTGATTGGCTGCAGGGAGGAGGATGTTCTCTATGGTGTCTTGGCAGATACTCTAGAGAACGTCCTCCTCCCGGAAGCAGCCAATCACAGAACGGGACGGGGGCGGAGCTTGCACCAGTCGCGCTGTGCTTGCTTTAACAAGGAGGAGGACGGCAGGGAGAGAGCTCCCTACTTCAGCGCCTCTCCTCCCGTGCGCCTGGGTGCGGTGCAACCCGTGCACCCGCCCAGGATCGGCCCTGATCCTCAGTACAAGGTGTGCTTAAATTGGAAATTAAATAAATATATAATCACGTCAGAAGAAAGTAAACTTCTATCAACATTCTTTCAATCTTATGGAAGACATGAGAATATGAAAATGGAAGACTTATGGTATAAATGTGATATCCAATCTATTTACGGATGATCAACTTACTTCTTTTGGAGTTATACATACCACCATAATTTACCATCCTATGAATACTAGCAAAGTGTTGCACTGCATAAACCTATAAGAACAGTACTATAAATTAATCCATTTGTGGTACCTTGTTCCTGGCCTGTTTATGCAAATTTGATCAGAATACTGTAGATATATGTTGGCAAGGCCTCAAAAGTAGAGAAACGCAACTTCACATCTGGTGGCAGTGCAAAAAAACCTTCCTTTTCCATATTGCTGGATATTGTCCTGGGACAGATAAATCTACTAAATATCTACATATTAACATACTTCAAGTGTTTAAGATCTGTGTAGCAAGATACTGGAGGAAATTAGATTACTTGAACCTAATGTCCTTATACCCTTGACTAACCCTTTACTTCTTTTCAAAACGTGTTTCTAACTGACTCACTGTGCCTTTTCTGTGTCATGTTGTATTAGTTTTTGTATCTTGTAGTGAAATACATTAACGTTAGTATGTACCGTATTTGCTCGAATATAAGACGACCCTGATTATAAGACGACCCCCTGAACTTTAGATACTCATTTAGGAAAAAAACTAAAAGCCTGAATATAAGACTACCCTATAGGAAAAAAGTTTAGCTATATATATTAACATGTAATTACTTTTTAATATTCAATAAAAATGATATTAAACAAATGCATTTCTTGTGCCAATGCTGCCTCCCTCTCCACCCCCCCTGCGTTGTCTCCCTCCCCCCAAACTTTTCTCTCTCTCCCCCTTGTCTTTCTCTCCCCCTCCGTCCCCTTGTCTTTCTCTGCCCCCCTCCCCTTGTCTTTTTCTGCCCCCCCTCCCCTTGTCTTTCTCTGCCCCCCTCCCTTTGTCTTTCTCTGCCCCCCTCCCTTTGTCTTTCTCTGCCCCCTCCCTTTGTCTTTCTCTGCCCCCCTCCCCTTGTCTTTCTCTGCCCCCCCTACCCTTGTCTTTCTCTGCCCCCCTACCCTTGTCTTTCTCTGCCCCCCCTCCCCTTGTCTTTCTGTGCCCCCCCCCTTGTCTTTCTCTGCCCCCCTCCCCTTGTCTTTCTCTGCCCCCCCTCCCCTTGTCTTTCTCTGCCCCCTCCCCTTGTCTTTCTCTGCCCCCTCTCCTTGTCTTTCTCTGCCCCCCCTTGTCTTTCTCTCCCCCACCCTCCCCCTCACCTGTTTTTTGCTCTCTGGTGGCTAGTGGGGGCAGCCGGGGGATGTCGGCACGATACGTGCAGACATCCTCCGCTGCTGCCCGGCACTTCCGGACCCGCTTCATCATAGAAGTCCCGGCGGTCGTGCCGGGCAGCAGCAGGGGGAGTCTGCGCTCATCGCGCAGACATCCCCCGGCTGTTAGAGAGGGGGATCCAGGTCCCCTGCAGCTCTGCGGTGGCCCTGGATCCCAGTCTTATAACCTGACCTCGATTTGAGGTCAGATTATAAGACGACCTCGAATATAAGACAAGTGGTATTTTTCAGAGCATTTGCTCTGAAAAAAACCTCGTCTTATATTCGAGCAAATACGGTATATATCTTATTTTATTTTTATTTTTTTAAATTATTTATTTGTACTAAAGATATATATTATGTTATATATGGATGATTGTTTTGGACTTAGGTAAGTTCAATATCTGCACAATGTCTGTATTTTTGTTCACCACAATCGAAATGCTTAATCAGGTCCAGCTTAATGCTAAGTGTAACACCCTTACGAGCTCTTGTAGGCTTTTCTGATACATTAAGACCGATTTTGCTAATGGATGCACAGTGCTGCAGACAATGTTCAATGCTATGGTGTCTTGATACTGAGAAGCTGAGTGTAGTTCTCACATTTTTCATGAAAGTGAAAAACAGCTTCTAGTTAGCGAAAACAGGTATTAATGTAGGTCTGTTGAAAATATACAGTGCTGTAAAGCAAACTTTAAAATAGCATATAGTTGTATAGGAATAATTAAACAAATACATATGAATACATATTATTAATATGCATAACCTCTTCATTGCCTGTTATGCCATTTAGTGCTTTCCTTCTATAGGGTCCAAATTGGAACTATATTAATTACTATGTCAATTTGTGAGGGGCACATTAACCCCTTAGTGACAAGACATTTTCTCCTTGACTTTCCCTTGGTGACAATGGCTGTTTTGACATTTCTGGGGTGTTTGTGTTTAGCTGCAATTTTATTCTTTCTCACAAACAGTACCCACACAAATTATATGTTTTTTTTATCGTCATAAGAAGTGTTTCCATTAGATACCATTATGTTCATCATATCTTATAATTTACTACAAAAAAAATCATAAAATATGATGAAAAATTAAAAAAAAAAACACTTTTTCTAACTTTGACCTAAAATATAATTGACACAAATAAAATCATTAAAAAAGACCCCTTCTAAATAGTTTCTAAATGTTGTCCCGAGTTCAGAAATATGCATGTTTCCATATTTTTCGGTATTTTATGGGGCAAAAAACAAAAATAGAGTTTTTTGTTTTTTTTCTATATTGACCTTTTGACCCTAACCCGAACCCAAAATTTAACCCTAACACTAAATTAACCCCAACTCTAATCCTTATTAAATCCCTTAATATGTTTTAATTTTAATTTAATTTTAACCCTATCCCTTATGCTAGAAATTATTTAATTTGAACCCTAATCTAACTATATAACCAGTTTTTAATTAATTAAATATTTATTTTACATTTTTTCAATTGCTATGCTACTTAACTACCACTAGGGGCAGTCAAGTAGCATATTCAGAGCGAAGGAAGTGAAGTTACTTTCCCTTCCGAAGCTCAGACCGGCAGAGGGCATAGCCATATTGACGGAGCAGCATGCTCCGTCAATATGGCTCCCACGATCGCTCCGTGGGGCGATCGTTGGTGCCCCAGAGCAAAAATTTCAGTGCTGGCTATTGCCTCGACATCGAGGCAATAGACCAGCACCGTTAAAACGGTTTTCGCGATCGTTGTCATTAAGGTTCAAGGCTGACATTTGGCAACTTGAGATAAAAAAGGAAAAAGGACGAGCAAAAATAGTGCTACCGGGATTGAGTCTTGAATTGGTTAAATCTGTATGCTGCAATTAGTAATGGATGTTTAGGATACAGCCTGTCCAGGTACATCATTACCCAGGGAACCTAAGGGTTCTAAGTATAAACACCATTTATTTTTCTTTTGCACACATTGCACATTGAATAATATAATAATGTTTTTGTGGGTTTCAGAGCACATTGCAAAAATGTTATGCATATTTGCACACCTTGTGTATTGCATGGTTATTGTGTTTTTGCACATTGTTTATTTGCACATACTTTACTGTGAATCCATCTTGAAATTGTATATATATTTTTTATGGTTTTTGTGTGTTTCATAGCACATTACTAAGACTTTAAGCATACTTGCAAATCTTGTGTATTACACGGTTACTGTGTTTTTGCACTTTGTTTATTTGCACGGATTTTATTGTGAATCTTTTACAAACTGTATATATATATTTTTTGACACATCGTCACGGAGTGTCCATGCACTGAGCGCCTGATTTTCCCTTGTATTTGGCAACTTGAACCTTCCGCTCCCTCCACAGATTTTCTATGGGATTAAGGTCTGGAGACCACTCCAGGACCTTAATGTGCTTCTTCTTGAGCCACTCCTTTGTGGCCTTGGCTGTGTGTTTTGGGTCATTGTCATGCTGGAATACCCATCCACGTCCCATTTCTAATGCCCTGACTGAGGGAAGGCGGTTCTTACCCACGATTTTACGGTACATGGCCCCGTCCATCATCCTTTTGATGCGGTGCAGTTGTCTTGTCTCTTTAGCAGAAAACACACCCAAAACATTATGTTTCCACCTCCATGTTTGACAGTGGGGATGGTGTTCTTGGGGTCATATGCAGCATTCCTCCTCCAAACACGGCGAGCTGAGAGCTCAATTTTGGTATCATCTGACCACCAGTTCTCCTCTGAATCATTCAGGTGTTCATTGTCAGAATTCAGATGGGCCAGTACATGTCTTTCTTGAGCAGGGGGACTTTGCAGGCTGTGCAGGATTTCAGTCCTTTGCGGCATAGTGTGTTACCAATTGTTTTCTTGGTGACTATGGTCCCATCTGCCTTGAGATCATTAACAAGATATTTTTGTGTATTTCTGGGCTGATCACTCACCATTCTCATGATCATTGAAACTCCACAAGGTGAGATCTTGCATGGAACACTTTTGGTGCAAAACTTTTTCCACAATAGCATGTTTATATATATAATACATATATAAATCAAAAAAACCAGTAGGTCGTAAAATTGAAATATACATCTAAATCATGCATAGTTTGGTAATACATGTTATCAGAAATATAATGCCTATCAGTATAGCAAGATATCTAATCAATGTAATTACGCATTAAATACCCACAATAAAGGTCTCTTCATTTTATAGAATGTGTCCAGAGAGGGCCAAGTAATTAATCAAACAGTGGGATCCTTTAAGACTGATTCATTGATTTCCCTGCAAACACATATGGATTCTGCATACAACATTCAAGGCTACTTTATATGATTTATATGTATCCAGGATAGCATGGCCAATCTGGGAAATATTATGCTGGACACAAAGAGCTATAGCTCAACAGCAAGTTAGTATGTGCTTCAAAAGAGGGGGAGAAGTGCAAGTCTTATGTAGGTTTCCATCATACAGACATTTCTTGTGCTATTAAATAATGATCAACAACAATTTAAACTCTTATTTCAGGCAATACAGAGCTGAAATCCAGCTTCCGTATCCTCATCATTGTTCTGAACCACTGAACTGTTTTATATGTTGGTGAGGAATACAATCCTACAGTGCTACTCTGTGCTCAAAGAATTTGATTCTTTAGTCTCAAAATGAGGAAGTCAGGTTCTCACAGACAATAAATTTGCTTTTAAAATACACAGTTTCCCTATTTTAAGATACTTCCTCTTAATATGTTTTTCCTTGTGTCTATTTTTTTCTTCTAAGCTGTGTTGTCATTGTCATGAGACTGTGTTCCTTGAGCTCATCACATACGCAAGTCAGTATTTAAAAAGATATAAATAGTAACATCTGTTTACACCAGAATGCCTCCAGCATGGCTTTAACCTGACTATTAAAAGCCTAATAGCTAGGGAAGGTCTGGAAATGTTTGGCCCAGTTGGGACAAAATCAATTTAGTGGACCATATTGCATCTTCATCAGTCCATCCGTTATCATCAAAGATAGACATGCAAGACAGTTATGTTGACAAATAAGGTACAGAGATTGACAGGTAGAAATACATTGACATAGACAAATAGAGCAGTGGCTGGACCCAAATGCATTTTTACTAATTTACACTTACTTTTTCGTCCTTTTTTTCCCTCAATATGTAACCCCACTCCCACACTCACCATCGTGTACCCGCTCTGCCATCCACGGCACCCGTCGAGTTCCCATAACGACATGTTTCCGGAGTCCATCTGACTCCAAAATCGAGAACTTATTATCCTGTGTACTTCCTTAACCAGTGTCTGGAGATAGGTATAGGTGCAGAGATTTTCCTTTTCTGTGGTGCCCACGGCTCAAGCAAAGATATCTCTGAATTGGACCGACGACCTTGTGTTGTAAAAAAACACTCAAGTCCACTCAATTCAGGTTCCTGCATTGTATATCCACCACCCAGACCATTACGGTATGCCTCTTTAGGTGTGGAATTCAGCATACATGATCTTGGGGCTTTCTATGCTAACTTATTGATCCCACCCAGAGCCTCATTTGAGAAGGATGTCTGCCTACTCTGTGCACTAGTGCATTTACAAGTGGAAAGTGTTACAGCCTCAGACCACTGAGTCAGGTTACTCCCCTTGCCAGCCCTCCCCTGCTAATAGCTCTTCTTACACTCATTAACTGTGTTACATATATATTGTCTGTATTTTAGGTCTGTTCTAGATTCTCAATGGTAGAAATTGGAAGGACATCCATGTACAGTTGCTACTGGTAGCCAACATTTTTTTTTAAAAAATACTTCACACAGTAAATCAATAAGTGGGGTTCAACAGTGTGGTGATTCCACTCTCACCAATGTCCATAGCCGGACCAATATTATAAAACTTGAAAGGTTGTCAATTTACCCTTAAGGGATAACACTCACTGATGACTGGACCCAGATAAAGTGAAAACAATATGTCTGTATTAAAACAGTTGGCTCAGGACATGATTAAAAGGAGACAATCCATAAGTGTAACACTTCGTCGTAGGCAATCTGCCTCTCCTCACACACCCTTATATTAGGTGGAGGAGGGAGAGGTTGCAAACACCTGATACAATGATTAAACAAACTAATAAATTACTTAAATGAACCATATGAGCATGCACACAGGATACAGTTATATACAATAAAGTGAAATATGCATTATATAATAAATACATTAAATAGAAAAGCATGGCAAGCAAACATAAAAGAAAATTCACAGGATTAAGGGCATAGAAGATTATTTAGTATATGTAGCAGAGATGTGTTTTTTATATGTGAATATGAAAGGTACTAATAACCAACTTTGAAACCATATATATACAGTATTGTAAAAATTAAGAAATATTTTTATATTTGGAAAATATTATATAATGTTTTGGAGATAGTCACCACCTCCTGCTACCAAAATGGCTTTCCAAAAAAAAAAAAAAAAGGAAATATCAAGAAAGCCCTACTGGAGTAAATTACTTATATTTAACATAAATGGGGAGGTATACTTGAAATTCTCTATCAAAGTATCAGAACATGAATCCAGGATATTAGTCCAAATAATGACCTACGTCCCATTCTAAATTAAGGCACCCTGGTTTTGTGTGGCTAAATAAACAAAAAAATCAAATAACAATAGCTAGTTTAACTGTTCCTAATTCTCCTCACATTAAAATAATAAATAGTTGTTTTTCATATTCATACATATAGTGTAAAGAAAAAAAGTTAAATAAATATTATAAAATGTCATCATAAGAACAATTACAATAGGCTTTATTCATGAAAGAGAGAATTACAGGGAATTGAGAAAAGAATTAGCCAAGTTGGAATAATTCTCACATTCAGTTGACTTTGGGCTTAAGTTTGATATTCCCTAATCGATTCTCCTTCTCTTTCACAAGTAAAGCCCCAAGTATTCAGTGAAATAGTTGAATCTATTCACTTTAGGAATAAATTGGTGATTTCAAACAAAGTAAAAGTTTATCTAGTTTAATAAGGAAATTCTGTGCCAAAGTTTGGAAAGTTGAGCAATTCACTTGGAAACCAAAATAAAATTATTGCTGATTGCTCCACTGTTATGACTTAGGACTAAATTAAATGTGCTACCACCGGGGCTCCGAGTTAATTCCCTCAGTCTGGCTGTGCACTGCTAGCACAAACCAGTGTTGCCAATTAGTCCACACAAATCTAGCCCAATTGTGCTCAAAAGTAGCCCAATTAAAACAATTTTTTTTACCAAAAATCCTTAACCAACGAAGATAACCTACTACTTAAAAAAACCGTATAATTGGTTGCTGGATATTTCTCCAGAGTAAAATGAGACTGGACTCAATTGTCATATAGAAAATTCTTCTTTATTGTATAAAACAGTAACATACACTGGCTGCAGTTAGAATTTATGTGTAAAGTCCTTCTCCCTGAACACCTTAGCTTATAGTGTAAAAGATATCACAATGACTTTATGGAACTGAACGGCTACCCAAGGCCAGTAGTTCCTCTGCCCGTTGTAGGAAATCACCTCCTTAGCCCCCAACTACAACTCCGCATTCACCCAGCAAGTATTTCCTGGAACCTTGCTCTTTGTACCCAAATAGCAGACAGGACCACTAGCAGTTTATTGGAACAAAAACAGAGACTTATAAACAGACATCATCAGTTTAACATAACGCAACCCACATATTAACATGCAACACAACAGAAACCAAACAGCAATTAACCACCATTGCTACAGATATAGAAAACCACATCATTATCAGTTTAGCAGTAAATTCAATTAATTCAGAACAATGGATGTTGGAGTAAACTATCAATCAATGTCACGGACTCCTCTGTGACACACTGTAACCCTTCAAAGTGGATTTCTCACAGAATTACACATAAACCAATATACTAACATAATCTGACTAAATAACCAAATGAAAGTATACTGTACAGTTATAGCACATAAGCCAGGGTGAGTCAGGATTACAGAGGGCACAATCTTGGTGCATGAGTAAAGTCAATGCAAAGTGCAAATGTACCCAAATCCCCCAAAACACAACCCCTTTTTAATTCCAGGGTCCATAATCTATAGCAGTGCTCCTCAAACTTTTACCACCCAGGGCACACCAATACTCTTCCAATAATTCCGTGGCACACCACAAGCAGAAATATACAAAAATTAAGTTATAAAGTCAAATGCATTCACAGAACATAAGAACTTGATGCCTTTATTTACCTTTAAAACCAAACAAGTGTGCAAAATAAATAATGAACGCACAAACCAGGAGAAGTACATTACAAAATCATAAATATATAAACCAAACCAGTGCATTACAAAATCATAAACAGACAAACCAAACCAGTGCATTATAAAATCATAAATAGACAAACAAAACCAGCCACAGCCAATTTGCCCATTAGTATTCCAGTATTATTTTGCCATTAGTATGCCAGTATTACTTTTGCCATTAGTATGCCAGTATTACTTTTGCCATTAGTATGCCAGTATTACTTTTGCCATTAGTATTCCAGTATTACTTTAGTCATTAATTGCCAGTGTTATTTTGCCATTAATAAAGCCACAGACAATTTGCCAGTATTATTTTGCCATTTAATAAGTCCCAGCCAATTTGCCCAATATGCCAGTATTATTTTGCCATTTAAAATGCTCCTGCCAATTTGCCCAATAACATGCCACCCTTCTCAGAGGATTCACTAGGGTTATTGTCACCCGGTGCGGAAACTCATGGTGTCACCCCCTGGATTTCCTCCAATACAATTCCAAACAGATTCCTTAGTAATGCCAGTTGGCCTATTAACTATGCCACACACAGGACCCCCATAACTATGACACACACAGGAGCCCCATAAATTATGCCACACCAGAGCCCCATAAATTATGCCATACCAGAGCCCCACTATTTATGCCTCACCTCTGCCAAATTAATTATGCCACACACACACAGGTGCCCCATAATTATGCCACACAAAAGAGTCCCTTAATTATGCCACACATGGGGCCCAATAAATATGCCACACACTAGCGCCCCATAATTATGCACACATGGGACCGCCATTAATTATGCAACACACAGGAGCCCCACGGGGTGACAATTGTATAATTCTAAAACAATACATATATTTACATACAGACATCTCTCTCTATAACAGCCAATTTGTCAATTTTGACAGTATCATTTTGTCAGTAATAAGCCACAGCCAATTTGCCCTTTAATATGCCAGTATTATTGTGTCATTCAGATGCCAATACCATTGTGCCATTAAAATGCCAGTATTATTGTGACATTCATATGCCAGTAATATTGTTCGATTCAGATACCAGTAATATTGTGCCATTCAAATACCAGTAATATTGTGCCATTCAGATACCAGTTATATTGTGCCATTCAAATGCCAGTAATATTGTGCCATTCAGATACCAGTAATATTGTGCCATTCAAATACCAGTAATATTGTGCCATTCAAATACCAGTAATATTGTGTCATTCAGATGCCAGGAATATTGTTCCATTCAAATACCAGTAATATTGTGCCATTCAAATACCAGTAATATTGTGCCATTCAGATAGCAGGAATATTTTGCCATTCAAATACCAGTAATATTGTGCCATCCATTCAGATGCCAGTATTATTGTGCCATCTATTCAGATGCCAGTAATATTGTGCCATTCAAATACCAGTAATATTGTGCCATTCAGATACCAGGAATATTGTGCCATTCAAATATCAGGAATATTGTGCCATTCAGATGCCAGTAACATTGTGCCATTCAGATGCCAGTAATATTGTGCCATTCAAATACCAGGAATATTGTGCCAGTCAGATGCCAGGAATATTGTTCACATCCCTTCGGACACCACTGAACCGTCTCCCCCTTCCCCAGTCCTCACCTCCTTGTTGCTCCGTGTCCTAGTCGTCTCCTCCGTGCAGTCTTCCCTCCTGCACATACATATGTTATAAGGATATTGTCAGCATGGAGATTAATTTTCAGCTTCTTCTCATTATTTCTAAGATTATTGCCCAACGGCTCTATGGACAGAATATAAAGTATTAGAGACAGAGGGCATCCCTGCCTGGTCCCATTGCCAAGCTCAAACCAGTCCAAAAACACATTGGTGCCTATCTTTCTTTGCTTGTAATGTGCCTTTATATATGTGTTAGTCACTAAATGACTGGTTTTGACATACTTGTAATAATAAATCTGGAAGGACAACAGTCTCAGTGTGACAGTAAAAATATTTGTTCCGGCAGTTCTAATTGAGTGTCCATTTTTAATGTTCAGTGAAAATGATTTGACAGCAATATATTCTAGGTGTTTGATGTCTGTTTACCCCCCTTCAATTTAGGGTGGAACAGCATTATGGAATAACCTTTTACAGCCATGGAGAAATCGACACGGTGTAAATCAGGCAGAGCCACAAGCACCTCCTCCACCCCCTGAAGAGCAGGTAATAAAATATTTAATTTAATTTCTATGCTACTGTAGTGTCAGAAAAAATAGCATTCAACCTCATGGTCATAGTCTTGCCAGAAAAATATGAGTTTATTTGGGTTAATTGTATGGGAACTTCCAAATTTCCTACTTGCAACAGTTGTAACATTGCAGAATAACTGCACTTACTAATGCAATAAATAAACAAATAAAATCTGCATGTAGTAAATCATGTTTTAAAGTTTTTTTCTTGTTTGAAAAATAAAAGTTATTACTTTTTATGTATGTTTGAACATTAAAACAAAAGTCATTCCAACAAATAAGGTTGTCAGAGTACCACTGGTTTAATATTTTTCAACTTATTTTTCCATTAATATATCTTTCCTCAATACTATGCTACCTACTTTTCCCATTTGTCTGTTGGTCTTGTCTGTTAGTCCCCTAACCTTAGGCACTCTAATGAATGTCAACATTTTCTAGCTGGCAATGGATAATGGAACATGTATTCTACAACAGCTATGCAAATCATAACCATCAATCTCCTTTTATCCTTGCCACCTATACGGGTATGTGTACACAATCCTCTTCTTGTTTGCTTACCTTTGCTAGTTTTGTAAGACGACAACATTTGTGGTTTAATGTGGGAAACCTATGGACAAAGACTCACTCCTTGCATTGTTATAACCCAGAGAACCGTGAAGGAGGTCAATGTCAACACAGACTTTCAATTATATGTCCCCCCAAAACTATGCACTGTTGCTAAAAGCTCACTAATTGGACTGTGTGTCCATTTTAAAATACTCCTAGCATCTCAAAGCATGAAAGCAAGAAGGAAAGATTTATAAAAATGGCCTAATTAGCAGATATCAGTAGCAGAGGTTAGCATTGCTAACACACCTCCAAAGTGTCAATGGTTCAGTGGGAAGTGGAACCCGCATGCTGCTGTCCCAGGATGTTGCTGCAGGGACCTGATTTGCCTGGACACAAGAGAAACTATGGAAAAAAGTCCCAGTGCGCATTAGACTAATGTTTTTTTTGGCTATAGTTCTATAACAATGGGGTATCTCGCCGTTATCTAGGGCTGTGGCCTAATAATCCGTCTATTAGTGGTGCCATTACATATATACCTCATTTGGATATTCTGCTGATTGTTCCTGACACATATTCAGTATTTTTGTTTCCAAAGAGCCTAAGGAAGAGCCTATGCAATTAGGCTCTACTAAATTGGCTACTGATGTACAGAAAATCTTCACATATATTTCATATATATAATTTTGAAAATAAACCACCCTGGACCACCTCAGGAAGGGGAGGGCAAGACTGTCAGCCACAGCAAATGTTATTGCGTGTTGTAGTCACATGTCTGAAACTGTTACAGTTGAGTTCAAAAGTTATATATAGAGGTTGTTAAGTGTATACCTGACTCCTGTGAGACTGCCAGCCCAGGCACAACTCTGTTTTCTCTGCTGTCAGTTGCACTGGGACTTTTTCGTGGCCCAATGAAATTAATTAATTAAGGATCAGATTATCCCACTTCATAGCCCTGACCAAAGACAGTTTGGATCGGTCCTTTGTGCTGGATAGGCTGCGGTTCTACGGCACGTCGGTAATTATTGAACAACTCAGGTACCCCTTCCTTACAAGGGGTTTTGAATACGGTACAGCAAGTGGCCCAGTTGCAAGGTTGTGGACCGTTGATGGAATTTATTAATAGGGTTCAAACTCAGCCTGGCTCTGCTGTGGAGACTGAACCTTTATTCTTCCCAACCCTGATGTCCAGAGGGAGAATTTGAAAGAGCAGAGACTGTAAAACAGCTGGGCCAGCGTAGGAGGAGGGCTAGGGTGGCCAGACCCCCAAGGAGGCTAAGCCCTAGTCCAGTAAGAGCTTCTAAATTGGTTAATAGGTCTGGTGTCAGGCCCAGAAGAGGACAGGACACGATTGCAAGTAGCCCCCACTTTCATCACCACTACCAGCAGTAGAATTTACCCAAGGTGACTTCGGGACCAGATCCTCATCGGATCAAGATGGCGGTGGAGGTTCCCTGATCCTGAGGTGTTCATGCCATTTTCCGCAGGCGCCCCTTCCATTAATTCCTGTACCCCACCTACCTGCCTTTCACCCCCTATCTCACTGGACTCTCCTAATTCATTACCACAAGGCCCCAGTCAGGAAGGGCAGTTAGTGCGATCAGGTTTGGGTATGGGTTCGTATCCACAGGGTTCAGCAGTATGTGAGGTAGCTCCGTTGGATATGCATCTCAGCCAGGATATTAAGGATTTAAGGTGTTCCGCTCCGTCTTGTGTGAGCGGTTCCCAGAGTGTAGCCCTTCCCTGTTTGCATATCTGATATGGGCCGCTTACAAGACTTATGGTGGCCAAAGTTGGTTCCGATATAACCAACAGTTTTGCTTCACGCCCGGGTATGAGATTCAACGTTCAAGATGGCAACCTTTTGTTGCTATTGATGACACCAAATCGCACAGCTCCCTTTCTGCGGGAGGCCGGTGCCTACAATTTGGCAGTTTCAGCCTCCAACAGACGTGTATGTGCTGGCATTTCAATGAGAGCCACTGCCGCTGGAACAGCTTGTGTCGATTCAGACATGAGAGTTCCAATTGTGGGGGGTCTTGTGGGGGTTATCGTAAGTCTCGACAGGTCAAATGATCATTCAGGGAGGACCAGGGCAACGAGGGGCAGAGATGCTCCCTTGGCTAGAGCGCTATCCTAGGCGTAGAGAGGCACTGCTTTTACAGTCAGGTTTTTTGGAGGGATTTATGTTATGTCAGCTAATTTGAAGTCGGTGCTACTAAATGGTGATCTGCTACTGGAGAAGCTTCTTAAGGAGGTGCAGTTAGGGCATATGGCTGGCCCATTTTCTTCTCCTCCCTTCAATAATCTGTGGGTTTCCCCTTTGGGTTTCGTACCCAAGGGGGAACCCGGGCAGTTTCAGATTATTCCTCATCTGTCATAACCTAGAAGGTCTATGCTTCATGATGATATTGGAAGGAAGGTGAGTAGGGTCCATTATGCCTATTTTGATCAGGCCTTGGGAATGGTTTGTGTCGCAGGCCGGGATGCCTTGTTGGTCAAAACGGACATGAAGGCTGTTTTTCAGCTCTTGCCGATACACCCCTTGTGCCTTCACCTTTTGGGGTGTTGTTTTCAAGGCGCCTATTTTTATGACATGTGCCTTCCCATAGTCTGTTTGATATGCCACTATTTCAAGGTATTTGAATTGGTATTTCCTTCTTGGAATGGGTAGTTTGCCATATCTACAATTGCAGGTCATTATTACACTATCTGGACGACTTCTTGTTTGTGGGTCCGAAAGGTGGTAGCTTGTGCTCTGACATTTTTCAGGTTTTTCGCCAAGTGGCGGAGGAGTTTGGAGTGCCTTTAGCGGAGGATGAAAACCGTGGGTCCAGTGTTGGTTCTTTAATTTTTCGGTATAGAAATTGACACTCATGAGATGGTTTTCAGGCTTCCACAGAAGAAGTTAGATGCCCTACGCATAAAACTGCTTTGAGTAAAGCGGTCAAGGAAGGTTCATCTGAAGCATTTACAGTCTCTCCTAGGCCATTTGGTCTTTGCCAGCCGGGCTATTTTTTCTAGACGATTACCTTTGTCCTTTAGGTCACCAAGGTCCCCGGATCACCATGTCCACGTGGTAAAGGAAGACTTGGGGGTTTGGTTGGCCTTCCAGGATTCATATAATGGCAGGGCATGCTGGCAAGAACGGGATGTTTTTAATTCTTCTTCAGAACTGTTCACTGACGCTTCAGGATCATTGGGCATGGGTGCATATTTTCAGGGTGAATGGTGCTCGGTAGGTTGGCCCAGCAGCTGGGAGGGATTGCCCTTATTGAGGAATCTCACCTTCCTGGAGCTCTTCCGCATCATTCTGTCAGTCGAACTATGGGGAAATCGTTTGGCGAACCGGAGGGTGATTTTCCGCACTGATAATATGAGTGTGGTACACGTTATCTCCCATTCCACCTCCTCCTCCCTGCCAGTGTTAGCCCTGTTAAGACACCTGTTTTTAGGTGGCTGGAGCATAATATATGGGTTAGGGTTTGGCATGTTCCGGGAGAGAGTAACACAATTGCAGATGCCCTGTCTCATCTGCAGCTGGATCATTTCCGAGCGGCGGCTCCGGAGTCGGCTGAGACGGGTACTCCATTAACTTGATTGCGGAGTCTTTGGCTCCTTCTTCATTCAGGGCCTACATTGAGGTATGGCAAAGGTGGATGGGGGTGGTGGAAGGTGAAGATAGCCTGAACACGGAGCAGGCGAGGTTGTATGCAACTTTATCGTATTTGACTGGATTGCGGGAGGGTGGGGCATCATGTGCCATGGTGGCATGGAGTGTGTCAGCACTGTCTTTCCTCTTTCAGATGGTAGGGTGGCGTGATCTCTCCAAGGAATTCGTCTTCCGGTGCATCTTGAGAGGTTGGAGGCGGACCAGGGCACTGGATGCCCGCCTCCCCATTTCATTGGGTTTGTTATTTAGGATCCTGGGACAGCTCAGGTCTTTTTGTCACTCCCCGTTTGAGATGCTGCTGTTCCAAGTATCAATTTATCTGGCATTCTTCGGGGATATGAGGGTGGGTGAATTGGTAGCCCCACAGGCTCAGACGAATGCAACTCTCTCGTGGGTTGATGTTACTGTGGGAACTGCAGGGATCCAATTGAGAATAGGCAGGTCCAAAACCGACCAGGAAGGGAAAGGGGCGATTGTGAGGATAGGTCCCATAGGGGGTGAATTATGCCCTGTTTGGCTGGTTAGCTCCTATATCCAAGCACGCCCGGTCAGGGAAGGCACATTTCTTATTCATAGTAACGGGGCTCCTGTCACATGTTTCCAATTCTCAAGTGTTCTCAAGGGTTATGTGTCACAGTTGGGTATTCCCTCGGCAAGGTTCTCGTCCCACTTGTTCTGAATTGGGGCAGCCATAGAGTCACACTCAGTGGGGTTCTCTCCATCAGATATTAGAAGCTTAGGTAGATGGGCATCGAACAGGTATCATCTATGCCTGTTTTCTAATTCCTTGGGGGTTGAGATTTTAGTTGATTTCCATTGTCTGGAAATCAGTGTTTTGGCTGCAATAAAGACATGGAATATTAATATTTTGTGTAACATTGATATAGTGGTCAGAAAGATAGATATTTAGTAGGGCGACTTGTGGGGTATATGGAACACTAATATTTTTAGAATCTAAAATCTTTTTATATACATTTTTCCAGAAATTAGTGAGTAGTGGGCATTCCCACCATATGTGTGCCATTGTGCCTTTTAATCCGCAATTACTCCAACATAAATTTGATTTGGATTTGAACATATGGGCCAGTTTTGCTGTTACTAAATACCACCTGTACATAATTTTTCTTGATTACTCAATGTGGTTAGTGCAATGTGTGAATTTGTTGATAGGTAAACTAGCTTGTGTCCATTGTTTGATATGTTCGTGCTGAGTTCTGCTTCCCATTTTAGCATACAAGGTAGTTTGTCCGGCACTTTATGTGTCAAAATAGAGTGGTAACAAATGGAAAACGAATTTTGTAACAGTTGAGTGTGGAAGCACAAGTTATATAGTTTAGAACCATGTTTTTGTACAATTGGCAAGGAAGTATCTGTCTGATTGTAGTAGGTGGCGAATTTGAAATATTTAGCAAGTTCTGTGTTTTCAACATCAAATTTGTCTTTTATGTTTGGAAATGGTAGGAGTGATCCTTTTGGGGCTATATCTCTAAGAATTTGTATTCCTTTTTCTTTCCAAGATTTTAGATCAAGGTTATTGATTAAAAATTCTAAAGTACATAATGGTGTCTAATGATAAATGCTTTAGATCCGGAGTTATTTTTGCAAATTGTTTCCAGACTTTCGTGGACAATAACGATGCGGATAGCAACTTATTTGAGATCTTATGAGGGATTTTTGTGAGCCAAAGCAAATTACAAATTCTATGGGGTGAAATCAGATCATCTTCTATATCTACCCAAGCGAAAGTGCCAGTGGGGACCAAATATTGTAGCGATTGGGACATAATAGCAGCGAGATAATATTGATATATGTTTGGGATGTTTAAACCGCCATGTTCTATTGGTAGATAAAGCCATTTATTAGAAATTCGGGATTTGTTTATCCCATGAATGAAATTAAGAATACATTTCTGAATATCATTTAGTATTGACGGGTGGATTTCTAGAGGTAGGGTACGTAATATATATTAGAGTTTGGAAGCTTGTCATCTTTATCGCTGCAATTTTTCCTAACCAGGAGAGATGTAATGGGGTCCAGGAAGATATTTCCTGTTTTAAAGGCGACCATTTTTTTTTTTTAAAGTTGAGTTTTAATAAATTGTTAGGGTTTGCTGTTAAGGAGACACCAAAGTAGGAAATGAAGTCGGATCTCCAATCAAATTTATATGAGTTTTGTAGTGTGTGTAGTGTTTTCTTGGGGATTTGTATTGGAAGTTCTTGAGTTTTAGATTTGGTTTATTTTGTGGTAAGAGACGGAACCATATTCTTGAAGAACCAATGTGAGTTTTGGTAGGGAGGATATAGGATTAGAAAGTGCGATCAAAGCACTTGTAAAAACCCTTAAATTGTTATTTTCTGTTAATCTCTCCTCTCTCTCTAATCATACTAATGGCCGTGATTCTCTTCAAATTTGAGCCCTCTGAAAGATCACCCGCAATTTTTGTGACAGGGTCTCCTTAAGGATATCATCCTGTAAGATTATATGCTAATGTTTGGCTAGTGTGTTTCTGAGCTTAAAGGCCTGTGAGTCATATTGTGTAATATTGTATCTCTATTTTTTTCTGCCATTTTTGGTATCTCTAACTAGAGCATTTTTATCCATCGTTCTCCCTTCTTTTATAATATTCTCCAGAACAGTTGGATCAAAGCATTTCTCTTTTTTTTTAATAACTCCCGACATTTTGCAGTGTGAGAGAGAAGGACCTCCGTCAAACTCTGTTTGTCTGAGATTCCCCGACACAGATCAGGTGCTTTTCAGTGCCTGATTTTTTATACATAGGCTGAACGACACAACCTAAATCTACACATTCCTTCTGCACCTGTTCCCTTACCCATCTTCATAAAAGTAGTAATGTGTTTTACAGTGGAGTTCTATGCCTACTTAGCATTGCTTTGATACTGAAGTGCTAGCTACGCTGCCAACTGACCACTAGTTAATCTACTTCTGTCTACTGAGGTGTGTTTCCTGCAGCACATTGTTCATTGTATAATTGCTAGCATCTCCTGTGGATTGCAAGCTCTGCTTCAGATTATGCAAAATTATTTTACTGCCTTCATACCAGTGGTAAGCGGTTTAGACTATTGCTGTCCTATGGATTGCAAGCTCTGCTACAGTCTGTGCTTCTGCGTTGTTGGCTGCTTTCTTGGAAAAGTGTAATGATACTGATGTAAGGCAGGTTTTGGAGTCCAGCATCCGGATCAGCTAGGTCTTATACCAGAATTAGCCACTCGTTACCCAGGTGGTTGAGTTGCTGAGCTTTGAGTGGCAAACTGGCCTGAAGCAGAGATGAGTGGCTGGAACAACAGGTAGAAGAGTCACGTAAGCTGAGGTCAATAGGTATGAGAAGCAGCGAAGTCAAAGATCAGCAACAGTTTGGGAGAGAACAGCAAAATGAAAAAATAATCTGGCAAAGATATTGTGGCAGGAACTGTCTTTTATAGGCAGTTAGCCAGGCACCTGAACAGACACAGCTGAGGAGAGTTGGCAATAATATGCTTTCCGATTCATTGTTCCCGGAGTTGAAGCTAAACTGTAAAAAACAGAAAATGGCCAATAACACAAATGTCAGGGTTCAAGTCCCGGCGCTGTCTGTTTTTGATATTACCCCCTACTCTACAGGAGTGGCCTCTGTACTCCTTTTTCCTAGTTTATAAGGGCACCAATGGTGAAAAGTCTCAAACTGACGAGCAACGTGAACATTCTCTACTGTCTCCCATGATCTATCCTCATCACCTTAGTCTTTCCAATGAACCAGGTATTTTAGTTTATTATTCCACCTCATACTCATCTTCGCTATCCACCAGGACTGTTTCAGAGGCAGGTAAGCCTTGTCCAGAGAGAGGATTAACATGAAAAGATTTCAGCAATGCAATGTGAAATACCAGATGCACATTTATGGAACCTGGGAGTTGGAGGCAGATGGTGATCTCGACAGGCCCAATGTACTTTTGACCCAGTTTATGAGAATAAATCCTAAACAGGAGATTCTTTGTGGAAATCCAAACCTCTTTTCTATTCCAATCAGTAGCTCTTTTATAACAGTTCTGGGCCTCCAATGGAGTCTCTTTCAATAGTTCCTGGTATACTTGTGTAACTCAAAATAAAAAAAATATCCACACATATGAATGCAGTAGCTTCTAGTACTTCTCAGGGTACAACAATAATAAATATATACAGATGTAGTCAGGGCCAGCCCTATAATGGGGCAGAGTGGGGCAGCTGCCCCAGGCGGCATCCTGGCAGAGGCGGCAGTTTGCTCCTCCGTGCAGCTGTCTTGTTTTTTTTTCCCCTGTGTTCCTTGATTGAAGGAGGTCTCAGCCAATCAGGTGAGACTTCTCAACTCTCCTGATTGGCTGAGAGTTCAGAAACCTCCCGTGATTGGCTGAGACCTCCTTCACACAGAGCTCAAAGCAAAGAGAGATACATACAGCAGGTAAGTTTCAGTGTGAATGTGTGTATGGATGTCAGTGTGAATGTGTGTGTATGTCAGTGTGAGTGAGAGTGTGTGTATGTCAGTGTGAGTGAGAGTGTGTGTATGTCAGTGAGTGGGTGTCTATGTCAGTTTGAGTGAGTGGGTGTGTATGTCAGTGTGAGTGAGTGGGTGTGTATGTCAGTGTGAGTGAGTGGGTGTGTATGTCAGTGTGAGTGAGAGTGTGTGTATGTCAGTGTGAGTGAGCATGTGTGTGTGTCAGTGTGAGTAAGCGTGCATGTGTGTGTCAGTGAGCGTGTGTGTGTCAGTGTGAGTGAGCGTGTGTGTGTGTCAGTGTGAGTGAGCATGTGTGTGTGTGTCACTGTGATTGAGAGTGTGTGTGAGTGAGTGTCACTGTGAGTGACAGACTGTGTATGTGTGTGGATATAGGAGTTAACTCCTCTGATACTGCCTATATCGGTCTAGCCACCAAGGGGTTAACTCCTCTGACACTGCCTATATCTGTCTAGCCATCCAGCGGTTAACTCATCTGACACTGCCTACATATGTTAAGCAATCTAGGGGTTAACTCCTCTGACACTGACTATATCTGTCTGCATTTTGTTAACCCCTTGACGACAAAGGACGTGCCAGGCACGTCCTGGGAGAAACTCCCTTAACGACAAAGGACGTGCCTGGCACGTCCTGCATTGAATGAAGCGGTTTTCGCGATCAACGATCGCGAAAACCGCTTTAACAGTGCTGGTCTATTGCCTCGACATCGAGGCAATAGCCAGCACCGAAATTTATATTTCGGGACCCCCACAATCGCCCCACGGAGCGATCGTGGGGAGCCATATTGACGGAGCATGCTGCTCCGTCAATATGGCTAAGTCCTCTGCCGGTCTGAGCTTCGGAAGTGAAAGTAACTTCACTTCCGTCGCTCTGAATATGCTACTTGACTACCCCTAGTGGTAGTTTAGTAGCATTGCAATGGGAAATATTTAAAATAAATATTTAATTAATTAAAAACAGGTTATTTAGCTATATTAGCCTATAGGGTTAAAATTAAATATTTTTTAGCATAAGGGATAGGGTTAAAATTAAATTAAAGTTAAAAAATATTAAGGAATATAATAAGGATTAGAGTTGGGGTTAAATTTAGTGTTAGGGTTAAATTTTGGGTTCGGGTTGGGGTCAAAAGATCAATATAGGAAAAAAACAAAAAACACTATTTTTGGTTTTTGCCCCATAACTCGCAAAAAAATACCGAAAAATATGGAAACATGCATATTTTTGAACTCGGGAGAACATTTTAAAAAAATGTTCTAGGAGCTCACCCATGAGGTGAAAAGAAAGAAATGGTAAAACAAACATTATGAAAATAGGCTGTGCAATTCCCCAAAACATAATATGTGACCCCTGACATATAACATGACTCAAATATTGTATATTAAGTGTAAATGCTCATTTAGGGTGCACATTTTAATCATGGCCAGCCAATAATCGCACCATATAATTTTGCATATAGAGCCGGCCCTGGATGTAGTAGTGCAGGATCACGATGGGGAAAACATAAAATACAAAACACTTTATACTGTAGAAGATTAGTGAATCGATAATGATGATGCATAAATATTCTTATGCACTCACAAACTCCAAGTATTATGCACCTTGAAAAATACAACAGTCACAGTATCTTTGCCGGATTATTGAGGTTCCTACTGCTGTTTATATCAACCAACACATTTTTTGGGGCCTATTGAGCATTGGCATTGGTTGCTTTAACCCCTTCACGACCTTATGACGAGTTAACTCGTCATGCAGTCTAGCTGGAACGCACCGCCAACCAGTCTGCAATGGGTCCAGGACTAAGCCTTGCACCCGAGGCAGAGCTCCTGGACCCGATCTGTGGATTTCCGGGCATGTGATCACGGTGATTGAGTGATCACTGCGATAACATGCAAATTAGATGCAAAGTCAGTGTGTTCACACACTGACTTTGCCTCTAATTCACTCTCTGTGCTTCACATTCTTATAGTGAAGCACAGAGAGTGACCTGTAGTAAAAATAAATAAATAAAGGACATACACAAAGGTAAAAAAAAAAAAAAAAAAAAATTAACCCTTTCGATGCTGATCACAGTTTGTAACTGTGATCCGTTTCCTTCCACTTTATGGCCCTCATTTATTTTTATTTTTTTTACATTTTTTTTTATTTTTGCAATTCATAAAGTTTTTTTAATAAATAAAGGTAATTTTAATATATTTATTTAGTAAATTTAACCCCTGCATGCCTGTTGTGTGATTTTTATGGATCTGACATCGCACTCTTCAGAGATTTTTTTCTGTCTTTTTTGTTTAGGGGGGTTTGGGAACCAATATTTTTCTTTTTTATTAGTTAGTTAATTAGGGGGGATAAGTGGGTTAGTGTTGCACTAGTTGTGTAGCTTATTATTGGGAAAATAATGGGGAAAAACAAATAATTTTTATGTATAGAGTATCAAAAGAAAGCTCTAACTGTCCTTCAAAAAATAACATAACTTGTATGGGTGCGTTAAATGAGAGAGAGGAAAATTAAAAAAAAAACGCATATTAAAAATTTCAAAAACCGCATATTAAAAATTGAAAAATGCTCTGGTCCTTGGCCTTGGAAAATCCCTGATCCTTAAAGGGTTAATGGTTCATTCCGCAGTGCCTCTTCTGCTTACCAACAGTGGCCCGCAGAACCGAATTCCAGGGGACCACTGAACCGAACATCAGGTTAAGGCACCCATTGCGGACGCTCAACAGACCCCATAAATGGTCTGGATTTGAGACTGTCCCACCTAGCTCCACCTCTTTCCCGCTTAACTTGTCATAAGGTGTGAGGAGAGCTATACTGGATGAAGACCAAAATGCAGGATGGTATAATACAGATATATATAAACAAAGAATGTGAAGCTCCCACCTCTGCACAATCCACACTGACAAGGGTTATATGCAGGAACTTTCAGCAGTTGTAATCCACACTGACAGAGGTTAAATGCAGTAACTTGCAGTAGCTATAATCCACACTGACAGGGGTTAAATGCAGGAACTTGCAGTAGTTGTAATCCACACTGACAGGGGTTAAATGCAGGAACTTGCAGTAGTTATAATCCACACTGACAGGGGTTAAATGCAGGAACTTGCAGCAGTTGTAATCCACAATGATAATAAGCAAAACGATAACAGTCCAAGATCAGGGGCAATAGAGAGGTAGCAAAAACGAGAGACAAGCCAGGGTCAGGTTACCAGAGAATCAGAATAACGAGAAACAGTCCAGGTATCAAGGGGCACAGGCAGGCAGAAGGGTAATCAGGAAATCCAGGTTCAGCAACAATCAAATATAAAGGGAACGCTAGGCTATCGAAATACACGAGAATCACCAAGCACTGTTTGCTTGGTGATTCTGACTTTTAAATCTTCCCGCGCCTCGCGGGTATGCGACGCGCGTGACGTCATCATGCGGGCGCCTCCATGGAAACACATCACGTGATGATGTGGACGCGCTGGCAAGCGCGTGTGACGGATCTCGGCTGGGAGAGAGGGTATACTCAGGGGAGCTGCTGCGGGGAAGAACCTGACAGTTCCCCCTCCCAAAGCGAGACCTCCGGGCTCGCCACTGGCCAGGACGATTGGGATGACGAACATGAAAGGCATGGACCAAATCATCAGCGTGAACAAGTTCAGCCGGTTCCCAAGATCTGTCGCTCTCACCATATCCTTTCCAGTGTATGAGGTATTGAAGCCGACCACGATGAAGGCGAGAATCCAACACCTCCTCTACTTCATACTCCTCCATACCATCGACCAAAACCGGATCTGGGGGGGACCCCCGTCTCCCCGGGAAAAGGTTAGCCACCCACGGTTTGAGCAAGGAGACGTGAAACACCGGGTGGATCCTCATAGACGCAGGTAAGCGTAGTCTCATGACCAGAGGAGATATAACCTCGATGATGGGGAAAGGACCAAGGAATCGAGGACACAATTTCTCCGTGGGACATGAGAGTTTCAGATGTTTAGTGGATAACCACACCTTGTCGCCGGGCTTGTACACAGGAGCATCCGAACGATGCCGATCTGCAAAGGCTTTGTATCGTTGTTGAGAGTGGAGAAGAGTATCACGGAGTAAGGCAAATGTGCGGGTGATATTACGTATATGAACAGAAGCGGAGGGAACGGTGCTTGGGATAGGGGACCCAGGGAGCATTGAAGGGTGAAAGCCATAGTTGAGAAAAAATGGGGACTTTCCCGTTGAGCTGTGGATGTGATTGTTATAAGCAAATTCCGCCAGCGGCAAATACTTGCTCCAGTCATCTTGAAGATGCGTGGTGAAGCAGCGTAGGTATTGCTCAAGAGTTTGATTGGTGCGCTCCGTCTGACCATTACTTTGGGGATGAAAAGCCGTAGTGAGAGAACGATGGATATGTAATTCGGTACAGAAAGCCTTCCAGAAATGAGAGGTGAATTGAGTCCCCCGGTCCGACACCAAGTTTTCGGGTAGACCATGCAATCTAAAAACTTCTCTTATGAAGAGGTCCGCAGTTTCTGTAGCCGAGGGTAGGTGAGTATAAGGGATGAAGTGTGCCATTTTGGTAAAGCGATCCACAGTGACCGTCAGTGTATTGTATCGTTGGGACCGGGGTAGATCTGTAATGAAGTCCACGGAGACATCACTCCAGGGTCTAGCGGGTATCGGCAAAGGTTGAAGAAGACCTGAGGGTTTCTGGTGTCTTTCTTTCGCACAGGCGCAAGTATCACAGGAAGCAACAAATCTCATGACATCTTCTTGTAGGTCAGGCCACCAAAAAGTTCTGGTAATGAGATCCTTGGTCTGTCGGACACCGCCGTGCCCCGCTGTAGGGGAATCATGAAAGTATTGGAGGAGTGGCATGTGCCGCCACTGAGGGTTCAGGGGCATTACCTTGTAGGTGTTGTATCTGTTGTTGTAGATTTGCTTGTCCTGTCTGTAGGTCCTGTACTGACTGGTTGAGAGTGACTAATTGTTGAGTGAGAGCAGCAATAGCGTCGGTTAGTCCCGCGGTCTCCATGAGAAATGGCTTGGTGATTATGTGAGGAGAGCTATACTGGATGAAGACCAAAATGCAGGATGGTATAATACAGATATATATAAACAAAGAATGTGAAGCTCCCACCTCTGCACAATCCACACTGACAAGGGTTATATGCAGGAACTTGCAGCAGTTGTAATCCACACTGACAGAGGTTAAATGCAGGAACTTGCAGTAGCTATAATCCACACTGACAGGGGTTAAATGCAGGAACTTGCAGTAGTTGTAATCCACACTGACAGAGGTTAAATGCAGGAACTTGCAGTAGTTATAATCCACACTGACAGGGGTTAAATGCAGGAACTTGCAGCAGTTGTAATCCACAATGATAATAAGCAAAACGATAACAGTCCAAGATCAGGGGCAATAGAGAGGTAGCAAAAACGAGAGACAAGCCAGGGTCAGGTTACCAGAGAATCAGAATAACGAGAAACAGTCCAGGTATCAAGGGGCACAGGCAGGCAGAAGGGTAGTCAGGAAATCCAGGTTCTGCAACAATCAAATATAAAGGGAACGCTAGGCTATCGAAATACACGAGAATCACCAAGCACTGTTTGCTTGGTGATTCTGACTTTTAAATCTTCCCGCGCCTCGCGGGTATGCGACGCGCGTGGCGTCATCGGGCGCGCGCCTCCATGGAAACACATCACGTGATGATGTGGACGCGCTGGCAAGCGCGTGTGACGGATCTCGGCTGGGAGAGAGGGTATACTCAGGGGAGCTGCTGCGGGGAAGAACCTGACATAAGGTCGCTAACGCTGTGGCTCTTATGACAAGTTAACTTGTCATAAGGTCGCAAAGGGGTTAATCATGGGTCTTGCATTGTAAATTCTACCTAAAACATACAATTAAACTAATGGCATTGCTAAATACACAAGGAACTCACATTGTGGCCATGTGTCATTTTCAGTCAAATTACAGATTGCACAATTCCTAACCTTAAACTTGTGGTTTTCATGAAAAAAGAGCAACCTTTTACTTGACCTAATTACAGATTATAACTTTAGCACCTAGAAAATGACACCATTTACTATCAAGTCAGTGGCTTGTATACTACTATGATCTGCTCATAGTAGAACCTCCAGATATAGGGAACAATTCATGGAGGATTAATGTGTCTGGCATGGTCAGGTGACATGCAGCAGTGTGGAAATCCCCAGACTATTAATAATAATAAAAATGTCATACTCTTTTAACCTTCTGGAAATTCAGATAACAGTAAAGGTTCAGAAAGTCGGTTTCATATCTCTCATATTACAGTAGTTTCTAATGTCACATCTGAGACAGTTAAAACTGTTTAAATTTAGACTCTAAAGTGTGTTTTTACTAATTCATTTTTCTTTTCTCTTATGTTTTTTATTAATATACCTATCAATAGCCAGTTTACTTTTTATGCATACTGCAAAGCACTAAAGTACCATTAATTCTGCTCCATAAGCAAAGAAGTGTATCATTAGTATACCTATGAATTCAGTAAAATATTTGTAATGAAAAGGTATACCCATAAGGGAAATTAAATACCAATATATTTACATAACCTTGGACAGGATTTCATCTTTAATTTGTTAATCTTTTAATCAGTTTAATGTTTGAGAAAATAGGGGTGAGAAGGTTTGTATAAAAATGCATGCACGTATTCTTTATCTCTTCCAAAGTTCCTGCTCTAGCCTTCACTGTGTGATCAGTTCATGTGCAGTAACAATTTAATTCAGACGCTAGTAACTTCCTGTTTATTTCCTTTTTTGGCTTTAAATGGCCTGGTTGAACTGTGCTGGTTAGCTCAGTATAGAGATTGTTGTAGGAAATCTAGGAAAACAAAGGCGTCGGTAGGGGAGATAATCTGTTAGCCCAAGACGCTGTGGCTAAAGTTTTTTTTTTTCCTTTCTTCTTTTATTAAGTTATAAAAGGATAGAAACATGATCAAGTGTTTTGCGCTTATGGAGACTCTTAATCATAGGTCAAGACATTTTCGCTTTATGGATGGTGTCCCTCTGACTGAGCAAGGTAAAGAGTTACAGAATGTGAGGGCAGCTTGTCTGAATGCCTGGGAACCTGAGTTTGTCTTTATTCTTGGCACTGACAGGAGGGATTCACTGGCTGAACAAAGTGAGTTAGATGGCAGGACTCTTTCAGGTACTGTAGTCCTTTGAAGGTCAGCAGGCCAATATTAAAATATGTTCACCATTTAAATGGAAGCCAATGCAAGGAGAACAGGTGTTGTGATATGATTGCGTTTGATTAGTCAATAGTCTGGCTTCTGTATTTTTACTGTCTTTAGGTCATGGAGTTCTTTTTCTGGGAGGCCCAAGTAAAGTACATGGCAGTAATATAGACACAAGGACACAAATGGATTAATGTTGGTATATCATCCAATGGAATTAAGGGTTGTGTCTTGGCAATATTTCTTAGATGAAGAAGGCAGAATGCAAACTGTGATTTCGTACCACGAACGAATGAGTTCAGAGCCTCCAAGCTACAGGCCAGTTGGGTGTTCATGAGATATTCGTGTTGCCCGGGATCCCCTCACCAAGAGTAACTTTTGTTTTGTCCGGGTTCATGTCCTTAGTATTTGTAGCAATGGAGAAGTTGAGTTGTGTGTCATCAGCATAGCAATGATATTTTAGGCCATGCTGCCATGTCCCCAGTGGAGCTCCATAGTATTAAAAGTCTACAAAACCTACATAACTCACCAGTTACTGGTGCTGTAATGTGAAATACCTTTGGCTAGTCCACAGTAAATTAAGTTACAATGAAAAAAATAAAAAAATTCAGTAATGTGCGCAAAGCTCCACAGACAAATCATCATGAGTTACTGTGGACTACCCTTCCTTTGATGCTCAGCCAGCATCAGAACCTACTTTAAAAGAAAACACTATACTGCAAAATATAGGAACAAATAGTGAGTTTAAAAAGCAACATTAATCATTCTTCTGCCCATTCCACAAAGCAGAGTAATTGTTGGTTCTCATATTTCAATCAGAATCAGCTTGATAAAGGTATTGATCCAGGCCATCCGCATCAACTTCTGAAAAATTACAAATGGCCTCCACAAACATGAGCACTCAAGTATATAGTTGACAAATATGTAAAAAAAAAAAAAAAAGATAAAGGGAAGCAAAAAGAAAGCGGGAGAGTATTGAAATAAAATGTAGTGTAATGCTAATTTCTTGTGCATTCAGTAAAAGAAGGAAAGAGTAAAAGGAAAAACACTAGGTATTAAAGTTAGGATATCTATGTTACACCACATACCAGTACAAGTATTGCATATTGTATGTTTTTAAGTGTTTTATATATTTATGCTAAATTGGGCGGAAAAGGTTATAGCAACAGTTGTATTGGCATAATTTGTATTTGTATGCATATATATTTTGAAAAAAATGATATAAAAAAAATATCTAATGCATTACACTACATATTATTTCACTTTTGCTGCCATTTATCCCTTTTTTCTAATACCGTATATTTGTCAACTGCTGATTTACCCCACCTACGGAATCCATATGTGTGTTTTAACTGCGTTGTTCATATGCTTGTATTAATTTATGTGGCAAATGGAATGATGCTAACTACCATGAGGCATGCTCTCCTTATAGAGTCTGTACTTTCTCTCCCTGAAGAAGTGGCAAGCATAGGAGTTAGTTTTATTGCTAATTGGACTGTGTGAACTTCTGTCTGCACAGTAGTTCCACTTCCGCTTTCATTGTCTGTCCTGTGCTGTCAGTTCCTGTCTGGCCGGAGGAGCTACCTCTCAACATACCCACACTGCTGTCCAGATATTCGCCACCATTTTAACTGCTTCTTTTACATATTGATCCTGTAAGTACCTCCATCGGAGGCAAGGTGTTATGTTTTGTTAAATTTATTATGCTATGGGCACTTTCGTTTTGTAGACTGCTTCTTTCCCCAGTAGTCACCATTCAACACTGAGCTGCACCAGCCCTAGCCTACCACTAATAATTCACCTGTTAAAATGGACATTTTTGATACTGCTTCTGAGTCTTCCATTTTTTGCTGCTGACTTTTGAGCCTACAAAGGGCATATAGTGAAAGTTGCTAACAAGAAATTACTTGTAATGTATCCCTTAGGAACATTGCCTGTCCTTGGAAAATACTTTAGAGAAAAGCATTGAAAGACTTTTGACAGATAATACCAAATATCTATATTCCAGTACAACCGTGTATAAACTGCTGGAATAGTGAGGTAAATCTGGATTTGTAGAAAGCGCTCTAACTAAAGCAGTATCCTATATGGTGGGATGTACCAATTCAGAGAACTAATGTCAGCAATGGATAATATGTTAAATATCCAACACCATGCTCTGTGAGGGGGACTGGTATTGAAACAAGATTTCCCACACTGATGTCTCAGCATTTTACCAGTATACACACAGAGCCACTCCTGACTCTGTTCAAACATGCATTAAAGCTGTCAGGAAGAACATTACAGGAATACAGTAAATTCAATCTGTTCCTTATGATCTCCAAATCCTTGGAAATATTTTGTAAGCTACAAATCACAGAATTGAGCCACATACATATACATGTATATCCAGTGAAACGGGTGCCTAAATGAGATTTGATAAAAGCCCAACAAACTTATATCAGCAATAAAGAGGCTGCAGGTTGGAGATAACCGATGTGCTGCTTGTGACTTCTCCATGTACTGTATACATATTTATTTATTTTCTTTCACTGTCAGCATTCCTTCACTTTCCCATGGGAGCCTTCATCCAGCAGGTCTCCCATCAAGTACTTGCCACCAATTTGTCACGTCCAGGCAGGGCCGGTGCAAGGATTTTCGTCTACACAGGCGAAGGTGCATTTTGGTGCCCCCCTGCTCTGATCCGCCACGCCTCCCACACCATTAAGCCTCCTTACATTATATATATATATATATATATATATATATATATATATATATATATATATATATGAATAATGTATAGTGTAGAAAATAAATACATCTAAATATTCAACTCGCATGCTCTAAATGTGTCACACACTGAAACCCTTAAACACAAAGACACCCTTGCAGTCACACACACAGACACCCTTACCACTTACACACACACACAGTTACACCAATTCACACATAACCGGAGACACACTATTTTGCCACTCAATATGCCAGTATTTTGCCCAGGGGTCCTTAAACTTTTTAAACAGGGGGCCAGTTCACTGTCCCTCAGACCGTTGGAGGGCCGGACTATAGTAAAAACAAAAACTATGAACAAATTCCTATGCACACTGAATATATCTTATTTTGAAGTGAAGAAACAAAATGGGAACAAATACAATATTTAAAATGAAGTAAAGTTAAATCAACAAACTTACCAGTATTTCAATGGGAATATTATGCCAGTCAGAGCCCAGTAATATTATGCCAGTCAGATGCCCAGGAACATTATGCCAGTCAGAGCCCAGTAATATTATGCCAGACAGATGCCCAGGAATATTATGCCATTCAGATGCCCAGGAATATGCCATTCAGATGCCCAGGAATATTATGCCATTCAGATGCCCAGGAATATTATGCCATTCAGATGCCCAGGAACATTATGCCAGTCAGAGCCCAGTAATATTATGCCAGTCAGAGCCCAGGAATAGTGTGCCAGTCAGATGCCCAGTAATATTATGCCATTCAGATGCCCAGTAATATTATGCCAGTCAGATGCCCAGGAATATTATGCCATTCAGATGCCCAGGAATATGCCATTCAGATGCCCAGGAATATTATGCCATTCAGATGCCCAGGAATATTATGCCATTCAGATGCCCAGGAACATTATGCCAGTCAGAGCCCAGTAATATTATGCCAGTCAGAGCCCAGGAATAGTGTGCCAGTCAGATGCCCAGGAATATTATGCCAGTCAGATTCCCAGGAATATTATGCCAGTTAGATGCCCAGGAATATCATGCCAGTCAGATTCCCAGGAATATTATTCCAGTTAGATGCCCAGGAATATTATGCCAGTCAGATTCCCAGGAATATTATGCCATTCAGATGCCCAGGAATATTATGCCAGTCAGATGCCCAGGAATATTATGCCAGTCAGATTCCCAGGAATATTATGCCAGTTAGATGCCCAGGAATATGATGCCAGTCAGATGCCCAGGAATATTGTGCCAGTCAGATGCCCAGGAATATATTGCCATTCAGATTCCCAGGAATATTATGCCAGTCAGATTCCCAGGAATATTATGCCAGTCAGATGCCCTGGAATATGATGCCAGTCAGATGCCCAGGAATATTGTGCCAGTCAGAGCCCAAGAATATTATGCCATTCAGATTCCCAGGAATATTATGCCAGTTAGGTGCCCAGGAATATTATGCCAGTCAGATGCCCAGGAATATTATGCCAGTCAGATTCCCAGGAATATTATGCCAGTTAGATGCCCAGGAATATTATGCCAGTTAGATGCCCAGGAATATTATGCCAGTCAGATTCCCAGGAATATTATGCAAGTTAGATGCCCAGGAATATTATGCCAGTCAGATTCCCAGGAATATTATGCCAGTTAGATGCCCAGGAATATTATGCCAGTCAGATTCCCAGGAATATTATGCCAGTTAGATGCCCAGGAATATTATGCCAGTTAGATGCCCAGGAATATTATGCCAGTCAGATTCCCAGGAATATTATGCCAGTTAGATGCCCAGGAATATTATGCCAGTCAGATTCCCAGGAATATTATGCCATTCAGATGCCCAGGAATATTATGCCAGTTAGATGCCCAGGAATATTATGCCAGTTAGATGCCCAGGAATATTATGCCAGTCAGATGCCCAGGAATATTATGCCAGTCAGATTCCCAGGAATATTATGCCAGTTAGATGCCCAGGAATATTATGCCAGTCAGAGCCCAAGAATATTATGCCAGTCAGATGCCCAGGAATTGCTCGTTATACCTCCCTCCTCCCCCTTACCCAGACCCCAGTACTTACCTCCATGCTGCTGTTCAGGTCCGTGGCTGAGAGGGAAGCGCTGTGCGCTCCCCTCAGGCCGTGCGCATTCAATAAAGTGTGTTGAAAAAAAAAGTTTCAACACACTTTATTGAATGCGCACGGCCTGAGGGGAACGCACAGCGCTTCCCTCTCAGTCACGGACATGAACAGCGGCATGGAGGTAAGTACTGGGGTCTGGGGGAGCGGGCGATTTTCCCGCCCCCCCATTGGTGCGCCCTAAGGCAGCCGCCTGTGCTGCCTTACGGTAGCGCCGGCCCTGCGTCCAGGATAGGTGTGGTAAATCACCTCAGTGGAGTCACTGCCGTGGATGAAAGTGTCCATTCCTACTAACAGGTCCCCAAGAAACCCATCTTCTGAGACTCACTCTGCTTGAGTACCAGACTCCATACCAGTGCCAGCACCTCCCCCTCAACTGTTGCTATCTATTCAAAAAGTTCTTGGTGAGTATTCTCAAAGTCTCGGCAGCACTTATTTAAAAAATGGTCAGTAGACTTCAAACCTCTGGTAGCATCTGGAAAAACATTTCCAGCACTTTTAACCCTCAAAACACCTATAAAATCTAAAAAAGTTTTTTGTAAACATCAAAAAATAAAATAAACATAACTAACCCTAATGGAGTAACACCAGCCAGCAAAATTTACATAAGAGTAACAAATACTTAAAAAACAAACTTGGAGTTACACCTGCAATACGAAATGCAATTTTTGTCAGTAAATCACACAATCCATAGGTCAGTATTTGTTTCTTACTGTATTAAACTGCCAGGGTAAACCTCTGAGGAAGCCCCAACAGGGCGTAAACCGTACAGGTACTGGCAACAAGCAGACTGTGCTCTATCTTATAAAAAAGTGCATACATTGAGGGGGAAAAGTATTTGATCCCATGCTGATTTTGTGATTTACTTTTGTGAGTGATTTACTCACTGACAAAATGATGAGTCTATAATTTTAATTGTAGATGTATTTAAATAGTGAGAGACAGAATAACAAAACAAAATAATCCAGAAAACACATGTCAAAAAGTTATAAATTGATTTGCACATCAATTAGTTAAATAAGTATTTGACCCCCTTCCACTTAGTACTTGGTGGCAAAACCCTTGTTGGCAATCACAGAGGTCAGACGTTTCTTGTAGTTGGCCACCGGGTTTGCACACATCTCAGGAGGGATTTTTGTCCCACTCCTCTTTGCAGATCCTCTCCAAATCATTAAGCTTTCGAGGCTGACGTTTGGCAACTTGAACCTTCCGCTCCCTCCACAGATTTTCTATGGGATTAAGGTTTGGAGACTGGCTAGGCCACTCCAGGACCTTAATGTACTTCTTCTTGACCCACTCCTTTGTTGCCTTGGCTGTGTGTTATGTCATGATGGAATACCCATCCACGACCCATTTTCAATACCCTGGCTGATGGAAGGTGGTTCTCACCCAAGATTTGATGGTACATGGCCCCGTCCATCGTCCCTTTGATTCGGTGCAGTTGTCCTGTTCCTTTACCACAAAAACACCCCCAAAACATATTTCCACCTCCATGTTTGATGGTGGGGATGGTGTTCTTGTGGTCATAGACAGCATTCCTCCTCCTCCAAACAAGGCGAGCTGAGTTGATGCCAAAGAGCTCGATTTTGGTCTCATCTGACCACAACACTTTCACCCAGTTCTCCTCTGAATCATACAGATGTTCATTGTCAGAATTCAGACGGATCAGTAAACGTGCCTTCTTGAGCAGGAGGACATTGCAGGTGCTGCAGGATTTCAGTCCTTCATGACATGGTGTGTTACCACTTGTTTTCTTGGTGACTATGGTCTCAGCTGCATTGAGATCATTAACAAGATCCTCCTGTGTAGTTCTGGGCAGATGGAGAGTTCGTATAAGAGGCGTACTGATACAGTAGGCATCTATAGTGAAAAAGATAAGGCAGAATCTGACACAACTACAGTCCAAACTAGAACTGTTGACACAACAACAAAAACAATCACATGAGGAACATAGAGAAGAGAAGAGCTGATCAGATCAGTAAAAAAAAGACCTGTCAGACCTCCAACTCGACTCAACGCACGCAATGTTACAAAATATGGGTCATAAATATTATATGCACGGCAACAAAGCAGGGAAATTGCTAGCAAATAAACTAAATCAACGTAATGCACAAACAAGAATTCCTTATATACAACAGAAATAGGGCCCTAAATTATACAACCCCATAGATATAAACAATGAACATGCTAAGTTTTTTAGTAAACTCTACAATCTTAAGGACGACTGCCAAACAACACAACCCACAAATGGACTATTTTTAAACTCAGTGACTCTTCCACGGCTAGAAGGCCAAACTTCAGAAGAGTTATCTTCACCTTTCACAGCTGCTGAAGTACAGGCTGCCATCAAATCTCTTAAACCATCCAAAACACCGGGACCGGACGGGTTTTCCAACCTATATTATAAGTCATACCACCAAACTCTTACCCCGCTTTTGACAAGAGTTTTTAACTCAATAAAAAAAGAGGGTTCCATTCACCCTGAAATGCTTGAAGCACTTGTTATAACCCTACCTAAACCAGGGAAAATACCTACTGCTCCAGAGAATCTTAGGCCCATTTCGCTATTAAATACAGACACCAAACTGTATGTCAAACTGCTAGCTGATAGACTCAAGAAAGTTCTACCAGATTTACTCCATGAGGATCAAGTCGGTTTCACCCCATGCAGACAGGCGTCAGATAGTACTAGGAAATTTATAAATTTGACACATATACTCCGCACAAACAAAAATGCCACCATATTGTTATCTCTAGATGCGGAGAAAGCCTTCGACTAAATTGGACATATATGAAAAGTTCACTGCAAAAGGTTGGTATCCCGAGTGGGATTCTAAAAGCCATAATTTGTCTATACAGTAAACCTTCCAAAAGAATATATAACATGGGATTCCTGTCTGAAAAATGTTATAAATCCAACGGCACACGCCAAGGTTGTCGCCTGTCCCCGTTAATTTTTGTACTGGCACTGGAACCACTCGCATCAAGAATCAGAGCCTCGTCTGATATTGCAAGCATCCCACACGGGTTTATGACCCATGAAATTGGTCTCTTCGCAGACAATATTTTATTTGCATTAAGCATTCCAAGTAAATCTATCCCAGCTCTCCAAAATGTACTTGCAGAATATTGAGAGGTATCGTACTACAAAAATAACTCGGAGAAAACCATAAACATTGCACGTACATCTTTGTTCACCTTAATGCAAAGTTATAAATTTGACTGGAGAACTGAATACATCAGTTTTCTTGGTATTCAATTGTCAAAACACCCGGACAATCTCTTTAAAGATAATTTTCAAAAACTTTGGGAAAAGGTGAAAAAACAGCTGGAAGACTGGAGCAAACAGAAACTGTTATTGTCAGGAAAGATCGCATCTCTCAAAATGATAATTGTACCTACATTTTTGCATATGTTCCGTACCTTACCCATCAAGATACCGCCAAAAACCACTAAGACTATACACTGTGAAATTTCGTCAATTTATATGGGATGGAAAAAAGCAAGAGTCCCTATGTCGGTTCTGCAGCCCTGGAGACAAGAAGGAGGTATGGCTGCACCCAATCTACAATTGTATTATCGAGCCTCTGCTATGGCACAACTGTATTCTATTTTCTATCACTCTAAACTACCAACATGGGCATTAATGGAAAATTAAGCTGTAAAACCATATGATCTTCACCAACTAACGTGGTGGCACCCATCACAAAGGCCACCCTTACCCGCAATGCGACCTACCACAAAATTCTCTATTTCCACTTGGACTGCTGCTACCACTAATTGTTGGAACGCATGGAAGAGAATCCAGTTAGCTGCGATCTCCATATTT
Source organism: Pelodytes ibericus (assembly GCA_036172795.1). NCBI lineage: Eukaryota > Metazoa > Chordata > Amphibia > Anura > Pelodytidae > Pelodytes > Pelodytes ibericus. The sequence goes on along the minus strand of CM069857.1, from coordinate 208,377,477 downwards.
AAGATATACACGACCAATTTAAATCTAGTTGCATGGGAACATGCAGGACTACAAGCCTGCTCTCAACTGATACATAAAGACCAATTACTGTCATTTCAGGTACTTCAGACGACATTTGGTTTACCAATGGAGGAAATGTTCACATACCAATGCATTGAGTGTTCTAAAACAGCACAAAATTGAAGTACCAGCTAAACCTGACCTACCTAAACCTTTCCTTAAGATTTGCTCTCCAGCCGCACAATATCGAAAAATATGTCGACTATCTACTCTACACTTATTGCGCTACTACCTGGGACAACTTTATCTTATATAACATAATGGGAACGGGATATGGGACGAACATTTACAACTGAACAATGGCATGCAGCAAAAACCAACATATTAGGCCATTCCAAAAGCATTGCTTATTGGGAAACTACTCGCAAAATTATATACAGATGGTATCTAGTCCCGGTCCAAATGAAATGAATATACCCTCACACTTCGGATCAGTGTTGGAGACAATGTGGCCAAATAGGGTCAATGATACATGTATGGTGGTCCTGTACGAAAATAACATCACTATGGTCAGAAAGTTTTAGGTTAATAAAGGAAATCACAGGTTTTCAACTCTCAAAAACACCAGAAATAGGTTTGTTAGACATGTTTCCTTCTTCATTACCTAAGCAGGACAAGGGGTTGATAATGCATATTTTTAATGCTACTAGATTGACTATTGCCAGACAATGGAAGACGTCCACGCCCATCCTTTTACAAAAGGTTATCATCCTAGTCGAAACCACAAAAACCCATGAATTCTATGCGCTTAGGAATTCTCCTCACCTTCCATATTTCTATAACATTTGGAGCCCATGAAATATCTGGTTTAGCACAAATAAAGGGCTGTACACATGTTGAAGGAATCGACAGTCTTAGTATTATATTTTCTTTAAACATCCTCTACAATTACTGATCTGTAACTCCCCCCGGGTTTTTTCCTTGTCTCTACCCCCTCTACTATTGAAATGTTATGTCTGCTGTTTATTTAGTTAAGTAACGTGATGATGTCACAATGACATTTGAGGTATTTGTTATATTGTAATATGCAATTGTGTTATAAAATGTACTCATTCACTGTTTGTACGGAATCTTTCAATAAAGCTCTTTTGAAAAAAATAAGAAAAATACACCTAAATGTAAATAAACTGATAATTTCAGTGGGCAAACTTTCAAAATCAGCAGGGGATCAAATACTTTTCCCCCTCACTGTATTATTGTATTTGTTTACAAAATTGTACTTAGTAAAGAGAATTATTATTTCTACACAACTTGTTAACCTAGCCACATCTCAATGACATCCATGTAAGTGCATGTGTCAGTATCATATCACATGCAGAACCCATACCTGGTTTAGAAAGTGACATACACCCAACACGAAAAAGAAAGGAGACAGCTGACAGGATACAAGGCAGGCACAGGACAGGTAACCAAGCAGGTCACAGGCCAGATGTCCAGACAAACAAAATACAGGGCATCAAACAAGTCAAAAGAAGCAAAAACTCAGCAGCTGGAGAGGATGTGGCCAGCATAGCAGAATCACTTAAGACACGAGCTAAACAGACCTGAAAATAATATTGCAGCACTGGAAAATAGCAAGAACTGATAAAATATAGGCGGGCATGTATAATCACTGGCGCAATTAACGAGCACGCCAATGTATAAAGCAGACTCACAGGATTTAATGGTACATGGCCCCGTCCATCGTCCCTTTGATGCGGTGCAGTTGTCCTGTTCCCTTAGCACAAAAACTCAATGGGAGTTTATAATTATACTTAAATATTTTATGGGTATTTTTAATCCAATTTTTCCATTATACCTTTTTTACATTCCTGTATTCTTTATAGTAATTTTATAGAGTATGTCTCTCATTTAACTTTAGTTAATGTATTTTTTATTTTTATATGTTGGAGCATATACCGTATTTTCTTGAATAAAAGACGACCCTGATTATACGACAATGCCCCAAACTTTGGGGAAAAAAATAAAAGCCTATAGGAAACAAGTTTAACAAGTTTAACTTGTATATATTCACATGTAAATTGCTTTTTCTTAGCAACCGATCTCGGTTTTAGTTCTCCTTAAAACTCCTTTGGACACTTGGGGGGAGGGGGGCTAGATGGATGTTCTCCCTCTCGTTTCTATACCACCATGTGCACGGAGGATTTATTCAGTTGAGGGGAAGCGGACCAACCAGGGTGACCATCTTTTATTAAACTTTTCAATACTTCCATCGTTATACACAATATTTTGTTCCATTTTATTTTGAAATATAATTTGATCCTTTATCTTCGTCCATGTCAATTGTTTATTTTTAATTCCAATTACGAGCGATGATCATTTTGGTGGCCATCATAATATGTATAAAATATATATTTTTTTTAAATGTTATTATCGGAGGGTCCATATGGAACATCTATTGTTTTTTCTAGCTTAACCAGGATTGCATTCACTATCCCAAAAACGTCCTCCAAAAGTTTTATTATCTCCGGGCACCCCCATCCGAATTATTACTATTGAATTTATTCATAATTGAGAAGTACCATTGTCCATGTCCTGCCCATGTCCCTATCCCATGAGATCCACGCGTTCGTTTTTTTATCTTTTTTATCTATCCTTAGTACGTTATATAGTTTAGGCATTACCTTGTTTTTCGGGTTTTGATCAAAAATCTTATAAATTTCGCTCTCAACCGAATTTGCCTTTCTGTTAAGTACTCTATTTTTCAAGTAGTGTTTTACTCTTAGATGGGTAAAAAGTTCCCTTGATGGTAGGGCCAGTTCAGTTTGTAGTTGCACAAAAGATTTTATTTTACCTCTATCCATTATATCTACGATTTTAGTTTTTTTGTGCCAATTAATTAATTATACTTCTTCCATATTACATTCCAAAATCTGTATTGGTACTGCTGCTGAGATTTTGTGTTGGATTTTATGTCTTTTTTTTAAATCCATTCCAATATCTCAGCAAACTCTCAAAGTTTTTATCCATCGGGTTCTGAATGCTCGCCGAGATGTATATACCCAGGTGTGTGAAGCCCTTTTCTGTCCATTCAAATGAGTATGTGTTGGATAATATCCTTCTCGTTTCTTTATTAACATTCACCATTACTGCTCTTGTTTTTGTGAGGTTAAGCTTATAATTTGACACTTTTTAATAGTTTTCCACTTATTGCAAGAAGGCTTTTATGGACTTAATTAAATCTGCATAAAGATACAGCGTATATTCAGTCACCAATTTTTACTCCTATAATCTTTTCATTTTGTCTTATTTTTGCCGCAAACGGCTCAAGTGTTATAAGATAAAGAAGTGGGCCCAATGGACACCACTGACGGGTTCCATTCCCCACCTTAAAATACCCTGACTCTATACCAGGCCCCACAGTCCTTGCCATAGGGGCCGAGTACAGAGCCATTATGGCTGAATACATAGGTGGAAAGGAGAGTGAAACCGGCGCACAATGCATGGACACTTTTAAACAATAAATTATATGTGACACTCTAAGTGTAGCTGTGCAAATGTGCAAATAAAAATAAATATTCAAAAATGTAAAATGTGCAAAAAAAAAAGGGCAAAATCTAAAAAAAAGAAAATTGTGCAAATAAGCAATAAATAATGTTATCAAATGGCACAATAAATAACAGTTGATAATATATAGTGACCTTACAGCAATTAGTAAAAAACAAACCAGTATAGATGGTGCAAATTCTGTACATAGGCCCAGAAAATCCGAATCTTTCCAACACCTGAGCCATGAATCCCCAGCTGACCCTGTCGAAGGCCTTTTCCGCATCTAACTAGAGGGTCAGCTTGGGAACTCCCTGTTTGTTCACGTGTTCCAATATTCCCAATAGTCTCCTGATGTTGTTACTAGATTGACGTCCCTGTACAAAACCTTTTTGGTCTTTATGGACCAAAAATGGGATCACTTTCTTCATCCGATTTGCTAGCACTGAGGAATAGATTTTTAGGTCGCTGTTTATTAAAAAGATTGGCCTATAACTTTTCGTACTGTCTTTACCTTTTTTTAATATGGGTGATATCAATGCCTGTAATAAATCCTCTGAAATCTTGCCGCTTTCTATAAATTAATTGAATAGTTCTGTTAAGTGATCTGAAAGTTTATGACCAATCATTGAATAGAATGTGTTATTAAAGCCATCCGGCCCAGGTGCTTTATTTTTTTTTTAAGAAGTCTTATTACTTCAAGTACCTCCTCCTTGTTTCTTGGGAGATTTAACTTTTCTGTTTGAGACTGAGATGGGAGGTGGACTTTGATTTTCAACTTTTAATATCCTTTAACTTGTTTGATAAAACTTTCTCTGCCCTATTGCCTTTATAGTACCATAATTGTTTGAGCATTGTCAGGGCAAAGTTGGTTTTGTCCATTAGCTGAGAGTTTATTTTATTTGTTAATGTTATGATTTTTAGAGTAGATGCACATGACTTGTTAATTCTCTGTTGAATAACCAATTCCAGATATAATTGATTAAGAGGCAGCTGTTGTTTTCTTTTCAGTTCGGACCCTAGTTTAATAAGATAGCCCCTCATGACTGATTTTTTTTTATTTTTATTAAAGTATCAAAAAAATGTACATACATATAAATAGACATAAAACATATAACATAAAAGGTATACAGACTTATTTGCATATCATCTACTAAGTATTTTAAAGTGCTATGTTTGTGTTATTACATTTTTGTGTTGGTTGTTTCCCCTCTCTCCCCTTCTCTTTACCTTTATACCATATACCTTAAAGTATACTTCTATATTACAGAGTACAAGTCACCGTTTTACATTTATACATTCATATATCATGCGTATTTACTAGTGCGGTACTCCTTAAATTATCTTTGTACTTTCCGTGTTTATAATACAACATAAATTTAAAAGGACATTTTGTGAGGTCGGACACGAGAGAGGAACAGGACAGTTATGTTCAATTTTCTATTTCTATCTTATTTTATTACACACATCTTAGGTCTTGATTTGATTTAACCCTTTTATGATTCTATTAAATTGATCCATTTTCCCCACTCAATCCACTTATTTTTCTTTGGTCTTTCTAAATTCACCCTGCCCCTTTCCATTTTCATTTAATATATTATTTGTGTCTTAAAATTGGGCCAGCTAATTGTATCTGTTGATTTCCAGTTTCTGGAGATTGATATTAATGTTGCTGTAATAATATGAATTATTATTTGGGATACATCATTTGACATTTTTGGCCAGTACATACATAAAAGCCATGTTTCGGGGGAGTGATTTAATGTTATGTTAGTGATATCCTTAACCCCTTCGTGACCAATGACGGTCCTGGACCGTCATGAGGAAAAACTCCCATCGTGACCAATGACGGTCCAGGACCGTCATGCATCCAATCGCGGTATGTGCTCTGGCATGCCGCGATTGTGATTTAAACGGCATGGCTAAGTGTCTCGATATCGAGACACTTCAGCCATGTTGGCTAAGGCCCCCCGGAAACATCCGGGCACCGTGACAGCCAATCACAGTGCCCGGATGTTAATAGCTGTCAACGCAGTTGCCTGCTTTGACAGATATAGTCTCTCCCTGCTCCACAGCGATTGTGGGGCAGGGAGAGACTAAATATAGTGCTGGAAGCCACCCCTGGTCCCCCCAAGCCCATCCAGGCCCCCCAGGTTTTTTTTTATTAAAAAAAATATATATATATATATTTTTTTTTATTTATATTTTTATTTTGCTAACCTTAACCCTTGGGTTAGGGTTGGAGATCATCAAAACCCTAATCCTAGAGTTAGAATTAAGGTTTGTACTAACCATAACCCTAGCGATAAATTTAGAGTCTAATATAAATAAAAAAAGTAAATAAAATTAAATAAATAAATAAAAATAATAATAAAAAATAAAAATAAATAAATACTATTAAATTAAATAAAAATAAGACTTTAATCCGTAGAGGACCAGTGACATGTTAGGTCTGTTGGTGGTCCTCTAGGGATATTTTATATTTAAAAAAAAGACTGCTAGTGGGGCCAGTGCCTTGCATTGGCCCCCCAACAGTAGATAGGGGCCCGCAGCAGCTGGATATATCATCCATGCAGTCGCAGGATAGCAAGGATAGCAACAATTTGTGCTTCCTACTATAGACTACATTCCCTATGATGCTATGGTCACTTTTGGCTGGCTGAGCATGATATGAAATGTAGTCACAAACATTACATAATAAAAACATGTTTTAAAGCTGCAATGACCATATCCTAAATTTGGCCCTTTACCTGCCACATAACACTAGCAAACCTATACATGTGGGGTACCGCTATACTCAGGGGAAGTTGCTTAACATATGTTGGGGTGTTGTTTGGCAAAAAAAACAGAATAACCTATTCTTACCTAAATACAAAGTGTGTGGGGAAAAAAACACACAAAAAATTAGTACGCTAAAACTTGTCAAAGATTGGTGGGAAAATTACTGCATCAAAAGTGTCAAAATACCCCAATTTGAATAACCTTGGATGTCTACTTTAAAAAAATGTGTACATGCGGGGCTGATTCAGCGATGCATGTCTAATATCGATGTTACAATGTCAGTAACACTAATTTTGGAAAAAATGGTTTTGAAACAGCTAGGTGCTACTTCTATTTATTACACTACAACATTAAAAAAAGCAAAAAAAAACATATAAACATTGGGTATTTCTAAACTCAGGACCAATATTAGAATCTAATTAGCAGGTTTTTTTATTTGCTTTAGTAGCTTAGTAAAAGATTTTACAAATAAAAGTCAGGAAAAATGTTTTTTTATACATTTTTCTACATATTTTTCTGTTTTTTTTCATAATAATATAAATGATATAAACAAAATAATGGCATCAAAAGAAAGCCCTTCTTGTCCTGAAAAAAACAATATATCATATGTGTTGGTACAGCAAAATACAAAGAATAAAATTATAGCTAAACACAAAGACCTGAGAAGTGTAAAAACAGCCACAGTCATTAACACACAACATTCCAAAAACAGTCTGGTCATGAAGGGGTTAACTTTATTCCTTACCATTTTCCACATGGGTTGAATGGCGTCGCAGCTCCACCATGTGTGGATGTATGATCCCTCTCCCTGGTCACATCTCCAACATGAATACATTCTAGCCACTTTTTTCTGGACAATATACCATCTATTTATTAGCTTGTAAAATGTCTCCAGGAGGCTCAAACAATGAATCATTTTCCTTACTTTATTCATGGATTGGAGCCAGTCCCTCTCTTCAATGTTGATTTTCAGATCCCTATTCTGAATTTGCGGGAATATTTGTACCTATATCCGAGAGTTCCTTATACTGCCTGATTTTAAATCTTCCCTCATTTTCGAATATCAAGCGTTGTGCCTTTCTCCCTTGTTCATCCTTTCCCCTTGCTAAGTGTGTCGCTTAGTATCCCTTAACTCAGGGGTCCTCAAACTTTTTAAACAGGGGGCCAGTTCACTGTCCCTCAGACCGTTGGAGGGCCGGACTATAGTAAAAACAAAAACTATGAACAAATTCCTATGCACACTGCATATATCTTATTTTGAAGTGAAGAAACAAAACGGGAACAAATACAATATTTAAAATGAAGTAAAGTTAAATCAACAAACCTACCAGTATTTCAATGGGAATAGTGTGCCAGTCAGATCCCCAGGGATATTATGCCAGTCAGAGCCCAGTAATATTATGCCAGTCAGAACCCAGTAATATTGTCCCAGTCAGAGCCCAGTAATATTGTGCCAGTCAGATGCCCATGAATATTATGCCAGTCAGAGCCCATGAATATTATGCCAGTCAGAGCCCAGGAATATTATGCCAGTCAGATTCCCAGGAATATTATGCCAGTCAGATGCCCAGGAATATTATGCCTGTCAGATGCCCAGGAATAGTGTGCCTGTCAGATGCCCAGGAATATTATGCCAATCAGATGCCCAGGAATATTATGCCAGTCAGTTACCCAGGAATATGATGCCAGATGCCCAGGAATAGTGTGCCAGTCAGATGCCCAGGAATATTATGCCAGTCAGATGCCCAGGAATATTATGCCAGTCAGAGCCCTGGAATATTATGCCAGTCAGATGCCCAGGAGTAGTGTGCCAGTCAGATGCCCAGGAATAGTGTGCCATTCAGATGCCCAGGAATAGTGTGCCATTCAGATGCCCAGGAATATTATGCCATTCAGATGCCCAGGAATAGTGTGCCTGTCAGATGCCCAGGAATATTATGCCATTCAGATGCCCAGGAATAGTGTGCCAGTCAGAGCCCAGGAATAGTGTGCCAGTCAGATGCCCAGGAATATTATGCCTGTCAGATGCCCAGGAATATTATGCCATTCAGATGCCCAGGAATAGTGTGCCAGTCAGATGCCCAGGAATAGTGTGCCAGTCAGATGCCCAGGAATATTATGCCATTCAGATGCCCAGGAATAGTGTGCCAGTCAGAGCCCAGGAATAGTGTGCCAGTCAGATGCCCAGGAATAGTGTGCCAGTCAGATGCCCAGGAATAGAGTGCCAATAAGAGCCCAAGAAAATTATGCCAGTCAGATGCCCAGGAATAGTGTGCCAGTCAGATGTCCAGGAATAGTGTGCCATTCAGATACCCAGGAATATTATGCCATTCAGATGCCCAGGAATAGTACAGTGCTCGTTATACCTCCCTCCTCCCCCCCCCCCCCATCACTTACCTCCAGCTGCTGTGTCCCCGGCCGGACGTCTCGCGCAGTGTTCCCTCCTCCCTGCACGGAGGAGGGAAACAGTTACCGGATCCGGATGTGACGAAACGTCACATCCAGTCGCGGTGATTTTTTTGATTTTTTCGTTTTCCTGCAGCCGCATCTTCTGCGGCTGCAAGAAAAAGAAAAAAAAAAAGGTAAACAGCGGGGAGCGGGGGGTGCCGGCAGCACCCCCCGCGGGCCGGATAAATGTGCTCGGCGGGCCGCATGTGGCCCGCGGGCCGTAGTTTGAGGACCCCTGCCTTAACTCTTATGTAGTTAAACAACTCTCTGCTCTGCAATCCATATTCTTTTGATTTCCATTTATCAAATGTGCCAGTTTATTTATGCCTCCCTTTTGCCAATTCTTGAGGTCTAAATTTTCTAATTCCATAGGGATTCATTTTATATTATTGCTATCTATGTGTTTTTCATGGAGTCCTAGTTTTTTGGGGTTTTTTTATACCAAAATTCCGTCAGATGTGCAAGCACTAAGCAGCTATTATCTCTAGAATTAATTTTATTTTTCCTAAACCAGAAAATTTCTGTTAGCCCTATTTTTTAAGTTGCCAATTTTCCAACTGTGCCCATCCTTCTCCTTGATTTTTTGGGTTTTGTGTGTCCACAACATGGTTTATCATGCTAACTGCATAGTCTTCATGAATGTTGGGAACACCCAGTCCTCCTTTCTCTGCTTTTTTTGAGAGGACCTCATGACTGCTTTAAAGGCACTCCACACTGTTGTTTTCGGGAGGCCGTCCTTGGTATTCTCCTCAAAGAAGAAACCAATCATGTCCATCATGTAATTTTGATTATCCTCTTTCCACAATAATTTATCATTTAATCTCCAGGTGGATCTATTTTGCCGGGGCCGGGATGTATTAACAGTGATCACTACTGAATGGTCTGAACAGGGTATATCTTTTATACAACACTTCTCACATAACTGCAAGAAATATTGGTCCACTAGGAAGTAGTCAAGGCGAGAGTAGGACATATGCACTCTTGAGAAGAAAGTAAAATCTAATTCATTTTATTCCTTATGATCATTTTCTCAAATTGTACTGCATTGTTTTTGACAGATCTGTTAATTTTATCCCCCTGGCTGATTTTCTTATCAAGGTCAGTGTCACAAACACAGTTAAAATCTCCACCCATAAGAATAGTACCCTGTGCTAAGCAGTCCAGTTCATTTTATTAACAAATGCCATAGGTCTATTGTTAGGGGCATATATGTTCAAAATTGTATATACTCTCGGCCCTCAATTTTATATATCAATAGTACAAATCGACTCTCCTTATCTATCTCCCTATAAATTTCTTTGTATTCTATATTGTTTTAGATCATAATCACAGTTCCTCTTTTTTTGTTTTGTTATATGAATGAATTATTATTACTGGGAAATTCTTGTCTCTGATTAATGAGGTTTTTTCTTTCCAATGTGTCTCCTGTAGGAGTGCTATATCAATTTGATTCTCTGCCAAGCATCTCATCAGAAGATGTCTTTTTTAAATGGTATTTAGTCCCTGCACATTAAGTGAAATAATTTTAATAATTTAAAGAGTGTCCACCCACCATTCTCCCCCGGTACAGACCAGCTGTCCGGTGGTGCAGTCCCTCACATTTACAGCACATAACATATAACACAAAACACATAAAAAAGCCAATAAAGGCTTAAAATATGGCCAAGTCCCATCCTTTTGGGTACCTGCCATCAGACCCACCAATTTACGTGTTCTTCCATCTACCTACTACTGAACATTTGCTTGGCTTTCTAATATGAGAGCCCCTATGGGAATGAGTGAGTGCATGTATTTTATTTATTATCTGCCTCCGCTATAAAAGTAGAGGGAAGGGGAAAGAAAAAGAAAGAGAAAAAGAAGAAATAGAGAAAAAAGGGGAAAGACAGAAAAAAACAACAAAAAACGGAAAAAAAACCTCTAAGCTGCATTTATATTCTAAAAATACACAAAAATATCCTACCGCTTAAATCCCTTATATATTCTAGTTAATTCACCCCCCTCTCCCCCCACTCCAAGAGTGTTATTATTGTGTACTGATTTACATTGATTATTATATTATAATATATTGAACACTTGAAGTTGTGAGTGAAAGTTTCTTCATCAAACATGGATTAATAATTGCTGTGTGTATCATATCTTCCCTCCCTCTGCCCTCCCCCCTGTGTGTCTGTGATCCCACCTTGTGTGAAAAAGTGTGTCCCGTGCTCTTGAAACAGGCGCAAGAGAGAGGGAGAGAAGAAGAGAAAAAAATTAGATTGCCCTTCTCTCCTCCTCTCCTCTTTGTGTTCTGACTAGTCATAGTCTTGGAAAACCAAAGTGTGTAATCTAAAATATAGACATAGTACCAATAAACATTAAGAAAAACGTATTACTCAGTACAAAGGGATCTTAAGTAATACCAACATAGCGGGGCATATACCTCCGTTCACCTTGACAGCTTCTTATGCCCTTTATGTAAAAATGAAAAGAGAGAAAGAAAAGAAAAGACCCCCCCTTCCCTCCCCTTTACAACAAAAAAATATAATTCTGTGCTTATCCAGAGTTATTCTTTTCTGTGAGAGAGTCCTTTTCCTTTTAGCCACAGAAGTACATTTTGCCCGTTGGAAAATACTATTCTTGAAGATTCATACAACCCCCAGACATATTTTATATTAGCTTTTCTCATTTCAGTTGTAGCTTCTGAAAATTATTTCCTCATCAGCCTGGTACTTTTAGATAAATCAGCGAAACAGACCAGTTTCTGAAATTTTTCTGGAAATTTTGTTGTATCTTTAAAGTGATTAGCTAGAAGCACCCGATATTTAAAAGCATGGAATCTAATAATAACATCTCTAGGGGTTTCTACTAGAATTCCTTTTGGTTTAGGGATTCTATGTATGCGTTCAAACAGAATCTCATTTTCATGTTGTTTGATCTTTAAGCATTCGCACAGTTCTGTTAGGTAAGATTCCAGTTTGTCTTGATCAATGTTCTCTGGAATTCCCCTGATTCTTAGATTAATCCTCTCCCGATCCTCTGATGTTGCAATCTTCCCTTCTAATTCTTCGATCTTAGTTTGTAGTGTGTTTGTTTGATCTTCCATCAGAGCCAGCCTGTTTTTAAGTTCCACAAGACAAGTTTTATTCTGATCTATTCTTTTCCTATATATAATTTTTTAAAGGACAGGTGGGGCTTTCTTTTGATACTATTATTTTTATCATATGATAACATTTACTATTAAAATATATATGAAATATGATGAAAATATGCCAAAAAACACAATTACAAACTGTAAAAAAGAATCCATGTATATAGTTTCTAATATTTGTCCTGAGTTTAGAAATACCAATGTTTCCATGTTTTTGTGGGTTTTTTTTTTTTAGTAATAGGGCAATCACTGATACTAGTGTTTTTTTGTTTCCTAGCCATTTTCTCCTACAGTGACGTTTTGAGCCCAACCTTATCCCTAAATTTAACATTAAATCTACCCGCCCCCCCCCCCCCCCGAATTCTAACACTAACCCACCTATAACCCTAACTATAATTGTAACCCTAACCCTAGATCTAGGGTTAGCGTTTCCCTTTTATTTATTTATTTATTTTCTAACTGTAATCCTGCTGACTGCCTCTACAGTCAAGCAACAGTTTCAGAGTGACGGAAGAAATTTTTTTTTTATAACTTCCGTCACTCTCTGCTGGGCATGTCGTATTGGAGGAGCATGCTCCTCTGCTCCTCTTCAATACGTTGTGCTATGGTGGGGCAGAGACGGGTGTTGCATGATGCCTCAATCGAGGCATCGTTGTAACACCTTTAACACATAGGCAGTGATCTGCTTTCACTGCATATGTGAGTTGAAACGCCTAAAATCACATTTGCAGTGATCAAATGCGTGGGGTGTGCCGAAGGCACACTCAGAAGCTGATTGGGATTCGAAGCAGCCTCTGAGAATAGCTGCCAGCATCTAGCTACATTTAAACTCAGGACATATATATATATGTCATCATGGTGCTCAAGTACCATGCTTTTCAGGACATATATATATACGGTACGTCTATCTGCGTTAAGGTGCAGCCGAAATGGCAGCTACACATATTCTATTAACCTTGTAAATGTATAGTTTTATTTGAATAATCGTATTACAGCTAAATAAACATGATTTTCTTTGGCTAACAGGTTGTTCTTCACTGCTGTAAATACAAAAAAAATATGTGGGCCGATTTCTGATCATGTGGCTCATATAATAATAAATTTAAACACCCTGGCATAGAATGTCCAAAAGTACAAACAGATCAAGCTAAGTTAATAGTTGTTCTAAATAGCTGGCAGAAATTTTTCATGTGATTTTCCACCCTCCTCGCCAGCCCACAGGGTGTAATAAGGAAACTATATGTTGGTGCAGTGTTACTGTTTGATGATAATAGTCTGCAAACGTAATTGGTTGTTTTCCTTTGTATTTTTAGGTTACACAACTGATGGAGATGGGCTTCTCAAGATCAGATGTTTTGACTGCTTTGAGGGCATCAAATAATGACATCAATATTGCTACCAATTTTTTGCTGCAGCGGTGATATCCAGGGAAATTATTTTTTGTTTAAATGGTAATCCAAAGATCTTTTTTTTAATTGTAACACAGGTAGTTCTGGAAAATGACATGTTTTCTCATAAGTAAGTTCCACTTACTTTCTGATTAGATATCTATCATAAATAGACACACTGCAGTTATTGCGGTAATGTGCCATTCATAGTCATTAAGCAGTTCTCACAAATGCACTGATTGTCTTCCTTATATCTGTCTGTGTTAATCAGGCACCCAGAATCTTCACTATTTGTTTCACTGGCTTTTTGTGGAAGTTTTGTACAAATTAGTCTGTTTTGTTACAAAAATACACGTAGCCAACATTGAGAACAAATGGTATAGAATGCTTAGATTGAAAATCACAGAAACGTATATGAGGAATGATCATAGATATTTTTCAGATATTCTAGAGATGTACGTTTAACTAGCATTTCCTTTTACTGAACCATTTTATATATGATGATGATTTTTGGCTAAGAATACAGTAGACTTTCATACCTGGCAATATACACTGTGTTTTCTAACTTTGAAGTGAATATATACTTGTGGGGACATATTATTATACAACGTTATGGGTGATCACACTACCATTTTGCCACAAGTTATCAAACTACAAATTTCCAGGAATTTCCCCCTAAAATCCTGAAACCAAAGGATTGTTATTGGAAATCCATTGCATACTGTATGTGCTTTTCTTAGTGTCTGTCAGTTGTGTTTATGCGGATAAGTGCTATATGTGAGTGCCACCGCACACTATTGCATAAAGAAAATAATACTGCAGCTAAGGTTGTGTTTTTTAAAATGTGTAGTCACCAGCAAGCCTCATAAATAGGGAATTATGACCAGATTTGTCCTTTATAGTGGGACATAGAACAACCATTCACAAACTGCTGGATAGCATTGATTTAAAAGGCAGCGTTTTACTTTCCTGTCCTCCTTTAAATGTGTCATCTGGTCATCCTACAATAAAAAGGTACCACACACAGACAGACAGCTTGTCTTTCAGTATTTCTTTAAATAGTATAGTAAGCTTTAATTTTAAACTTTCGTGAATCTTCTATATATATGTTCTCATTAATGAAAACCTGTTTGCACACACAGTCTCCAAACACATCCCCATGAATTAAGTGTAAGTAAATCAGGTAGCAATTATAACTGTGATAATTGAAATACAGCATCCTTTTTGCAGAAAGCTACTGAGAATCAAAGTACACAGCACTCAGGGCCTGGAGAGTTATTCTTAATTAGAGATCAAGCCCTGGCAGATTCAATACTATGTAAGGAAATTAAAAACCAATGAGCAATACATTTGTTGCACAATAATAATAATGATAATAATATTTATCTAGCTCAGCAAAAATAGGCCCACTGTCTTCCTTAAAATCTTGTTATATATGTTTATGATGGTTTTGTAAAATGGGTCATTTAGTTTTGTCATAATTTGTGGTTACTGAATAATTTATGAATTCATTAGAAATGACCATTATGTAAATGTTGTAGGGATTTGAATAATTAAAACAACACATAACCACTCCATACATACTTAGATCTGCAATCATTTATTGCACTGATTCCCAAGTCTTCTATGCATACAGTTCTAGAGCTATTATTTCACAAGTGCCACTCTAATTAAAGGGACACTCCTTGTCGGAAAATATATATTTGTTTTTATAAAAGCAGATCCTGCTCATAAGGTTTTTCCTAACCTGAGCATATTATGTCCCTACTTTTCAGTACTAATTACAAGGCTCATAGTGGTGAATGACAACTTCTGAATCATATGATTTTTATATCTCTATACAGTATCCTGTGGTTGTACTTTGCATTATTTTCTCAGGGTTAAAAACTGAGAATGCACGGGTCGTACATCTGTACAAATACTATTCAAAGAATTGGACAAAGGGGTGGAGCTAAGGAGACCAACATTTTTTAGAATTTAAAGGATAATTAAATAATGAAAACGTCCTAATGCACAAGTTAAAAAAAAATGCTTGGACTGTTCTTTTAATCTTCAGTTTGTCTGTGAGTAGTCTACAGGACTTATGCATACATATCTATAAAACCTAACGTGTTGTGTGCTTTGAGGATTGCAGCTCCGTAAACAATGTTTTTTCTACCAAAAAACACTCTGGAAAGTTATACGTTACAGTATTTGTTTCAATATCTAAAGACAACAGGGAAATAGCATATTTTGCATTTTATAAAAACAAACTGGCTTGTCCTTCAGTTATTCAGGTATCTATATCTCAGGTTTATATTAAGAAATGTCTTCTCTTCTAGGTGGCATACATTGCAATTATTTTCTGAATGTAATTCTGATGCCTAACCAATTTGAGGATGAATGGTTTTCCTGTCAAATTAAATTACACATTCACACAATGGGGCAGCATTTATTTGCTTTTACTACACGTTTTGTTATTTTAGGATATTGTTAACCTTGCCATAGATAGCCAACATGCAGAACTTTCACTGCTGTGGAACTACACAACTCAAACATTTGTTATCCAAGAAAGGGATATATGTGATTACACATGCCCCAGGCAATCTTACGTTACTGCAGTGTTGAGTTTCTGTTGTACAAATATGTAATTTACATTGTATTGTGACTCCTCACTATCCTTGTAAAATAAATGAAATAATGCTTCTTCTGAGGAAACCAAGTTATATGGACACCACTAGTAACTTGATATGAATGTCCATAGCAGTATTTCTGTTGTAATTTCTTTCACTTTTCAGTGTATTACACACACATATAAATATCTCAATTGTCAGTGAAAGTCTATGCCAGGAAATATTGTTTAAAAATGCGTGTAAAAAAAAAAAATATATATATATTAAACTGTACTCATATTTCCTAAGGAAACTACTCTGGTCTATATTATCATGTTTTCTCTTAAAGCCTTGTTTATTACATTCATATTGTTCTTGTTAAATTTATTTGTGCTCTCCCCTTGTCTTTGATCTTAATGCTACCCCAATATGTTTCCTCTATATGCTATTTTGTTTGTTTTACCTATGCATTAACTTAAAATGTAAGCTTTTATAGGATTCATATGAGTTTTCACACAATTAATCTCTAAGAAAATGTATTTGTCTAGTTTATTGTGTGCCTGTGACACCCTTGAGACAAGGTGAGGCATCCATGATGCAGGCAGATCACCTCTATGCAACTATAGATACAGTAAAAAAGCACAAACACTTTGATAGCTGAGCTACTGAGCATAAAACAGTGATGGTACAAGCAAGTAAGCTTAGTAGAGGGGACAGTATTGCAGCAGGCAAATGTACTGGAACCACCTGAAGCAAGGCAGCAGGTAGACGATGAATAATTCCATCACGAAAGACTGTAAAATAAGCAAACATACCATTCCCGGAGTAAAGCAAATAATCTGGTTAAAAAACTCAGAAATAATAAAAATTAAAAAAATGCTTTCCTCATCTCTTTAAAATACATATTTCTTCTAACTCATCTTAAATAATAAAGGTATTTATGGGTTAATGCCGCAAGACAAACAGTGAACTAAAACTGTTGTTGTCGTGCATGTGTTTTTCTTCATGCTGCAGCACAGTGGCAGTATAGTCTTTGTAATGGACTGCCTGGAAGTACTGTTTTATATAATGTTCTATTTTGTGTATTCAGTTATTCCAACTTACCGTATTTCCAATATTACCTATTCCATGTCCTTATGTTCTTCTTGTTTTGCCCTCATCCACATCTTTGTTGTATTTTTTGTTCATGATTCATGGATAGTATTCCTTTGGTCACGTTTCCAACTCCTAACTATCTCTAGTATACTGTATTTGCTCGAATGTAAGATGACCCCCTAACTTTGGATATTCATTTAGGAAAAAATTAAAATGTCTGAAAATAAGACTTCCCTAAAGGAAAAATACATGTGAACTGTTTTATCATATTAAAAAAACATTATGATTGGAAAAAAAAATGCTTTTTTATTTGCCAGTCCACCCCCCAGTCTTGCCAGTGCATCCACACACTTGCCAATCTGCCCTCCAGATTTAACATCTCTGACCCCCAGGCTTATCAGAGCAACTCCAGACTCCCTGGTGTCTAGTGGGGGCATTCGGTGGATGTCTGTGTGATGCGCTTAGACATCATCTGATGCTGTGCGACACTTCCGCAGGGCGTCTGAATGAACGCCGGGAGATCACATGAGGTCGCATTCCATCATAAAAGCCTCGGCAGAAGTGCTGGGCAGCATCAGAGAATAGGCATCCACAGGCATGCACGGCACCTGTATCCTAGTCTTATAGTCAAACCTCTATTTGAGGTTGACTTTATCAGAACATTTGCTTCTCTTGCATCTTGTTTCTGAGCTCAGTTCAGCTCACAAGTCTCAATTCTGGTCTCACATTATGACCCGGACTGGACTTCAATGTGAATACACGAAACAACAGATATATGAGAAAAATATTTCAGAAATGACAACAGGGTACTCAAAAAAACGGAAAGAAGATGTCTCTTGGAAAAAACGAATAAAAGACTGGACTTGCTTGTCTCAATACACGTGGAAAAAATTAACATAGGTTGAATCGGTTTAACACAATATATACACGCCTTTATTCATAAAACTTTATTAATAAAACAGTCAAATATTGCACTGAGTATAACTCAATGTACTAAATGTGCATAAGAGGAATCCCCAGTGGCAACACAGGAAAACAGGTGGACACAGGAATGCAGATGGTATTGCAGCAATCCCTGGAGCAGTATCCATTATGCCCCGAGCAATACATGCAAAACAGCAGATTGGGTGCGCTAAAACCAACACAGTAAAATATGTTAAAGATACTTATCAGACAGCATATAAAATAGGGAGCAATTCAATCTGTATATTAAAGGGACACTAAATGTTATTAGTGAAATTTTAGTTGTTCCCATTGTGAGGATAAACTGGCCTGTGCTACTGATTGTACATGCCAGTTTATTCTCTGACCGACAGCTGAGAGAGATCCTCATTTTTGCATGGGATCAGCAAGGGGCAACCTTATTTAGGTCCCCCCTGCTGATCCCATGCAAAAACAAGAGTCTCTCGTTGCGCTTGCAGTGAGTGACCCTTGCATTCAGCAGTCAGAGCGGGCCGGGCCACATCTCTGATTGGCTGTACATGCAATAACCAGGAACTGCTGTGTCTCGCATGTCAGACACAGCAGATAGCAGACGTTGCTAGGGGTGGTCTACTGGGGCTATAGCCCCGTATTCTTTAGCCCCGAGACTCCAGGGCTATAATTGTTTAAAAAAAAAAAAAAATCCCCCGGTGAGCTTTCCTCCGTCTGGGACATGGTCCCAGAATCGGAGGACTAACCTCACGCGGGGGTAAGGGCCAATCGGGAGGAGGGGCTGCTATAGGGAGCAATCTCCCTAGCCTCTCCTCCTCGAGGTGCGGCCCACAGGCATGTGCCTGCGGTGACCGCACCTCCTGGCCATAGAGACGTCAGGTGACATCCGGCAGAAGATCCTGGATAACGGACCAACTGTAAGGTAAGTAAAAAATAAAAAAAAAATTGAAGAAATGTGTGACTGTGTGTGGGTGTCTAGGTGTGTGTGTCAGGGTGTGTAAGTGTGTGGGTTTCTCAATGTGTGTAAGTGTGTGTCTGGGTGTCTCAGTGTGTGCCTGGGTGTCTCAATCTGTGGAAGTGTGTGTCTGGGTGTCTCAGTGTGTGTCTGGGTGTCTCAGTGTGTGTCTGGGTGTCTCAATGTGTGTTAGTGTGTGTCTCAATGTGTGTAAGTGTGTGTCTGGGTGTCTCAATGTGTGTAAGTGTGTGTCTGGGTGTCTCAGTGTGTCTGTGTGTCTCAATGTGTGTGGGTGTCTCAATGTGTGTGAGTGTGTCTGTGTGTCTCAATGTGTGTAAGTGTGTGTCTGGGTGTCTCAATGTGTGTAAGTGTGTGTATTTGTGTCTCAGTGTGTGTAAGTGTGTGTTTGGGTGTCTCAGTGTGTGTAAGTGTGTCTCTGGGTCTCTATGTGTGTAAGTGTGTGTCTGGGTGTCTCAATGTGTGAAAGTGTGTGTGTCTCAATGTGTGTGGGTGTCTCAATGTGTGTGAGTGTGTCTGGGTGTCTCAATGTGTGTAAGTGTGTGCCTGGGTGTCTCAATCTGTGTAAGTGTGTGCCTGGGTGTCTCAATCTGTGTAAGTGTGTGTCTGGGTGTCTCAGTGTGTGTCTGGGTGTCTCAGTGTGTGTAAGTGTGTGTCTGGGTGTCTCAATGTGTGTAAGTGTGTGTCTGGGTGTCTCAATGTGTGTAAGTGTGTGTCTGGGTGTCTCCGTGTGTGTCAGTGTGTGTTTGGGTGTCTCAGTGTGTGTAAGTGTGTCTCTGGGTCTCTCTATGTGTGTAAGTGTGTGTCTGGGTGTCTCTGTGTGTAAAAGTGTGTGTGGGTGTCTCAATGTGTGTGTGTGTGTGGGTGTCTCAATGTGTGTGTGTGTGTGGGTGTCTCAATGTGTGCGTCTGGGTGTTTAGGTGTGTGTGTAAGGGTGTTTGCGTAAGTGTGTGTATGGGTGTTTGCGTAAGTGTATGTGTGTGAGTGTGTCTCATGGTGTCTGTGTGTGAGAAAGAGAGATGTTGTGTGTGAGAGAGAGACAGTGTGAGTGTGTGACAGCGAGACGGTGTGTGTGAGAAAGAGACAGAGAGAGACGGTGTGTGTGAGAAAGAGAGACGCGTGTGAGAGACAGAGAGAGACGGCGTGTGTGTGACCGAGCTCATCTGGGCTCTAGCCCCAAATCATACGAAGAACTAGCGACGCCCCTGGCAGATAGTAAACCCACATGTATCTATTAAGATACACGTTGGGTTTACTTAAAAGTTCTGGGACATGTTTAGTTTAACCCTTGCTTCCTTCAAAGGAATGTGTGACAGAGATAGGCTCACAGATGTGTGTATGAGTGAGATAGATTTGCACATGTGTTTGTGAGAAACATAGTTTGCACATGTAATCATATACTACTGCCTCAATATATATTATCTATTCAAAGGTTGAGTATTTTTTGGTTTGTATTTATATTCCAAGAGTTGTTTTCTGTGTGTAAATGTATGCATACATGGATAAACTCTGGTCTGTCTACTTTAACAAATATTTATTCAGTGACAAAACTAACTAACTAGAGCAACAACAACCTTCATAAGTAATACCATCAAATTTCAATCTCAGTTACATCTTGTTCACCATGATAATCAAACCTATGTTTGCTCATGTAACGCCCCTATGTGGGGGTCCAATGGTAAGGAGCCTAATATGCAGAATAACAATAAACAAACAGAAGTACTCACAGGAGATGAACGGTAGTGCACTCTGAATGGTTAGGAACAGAACTGAGTACACAGGGGTAAACTGCAGATGAAGAGTAGTCACAGACAATCCGAGGTCACAAGGGCAGGCGGCAGACAAAACGTAGTAAAAAAGGCAATCCGAGGTCCCAATGCTATGAGGCAGCCAAAAGGGGTGGTAACTTGGCAGTCTGGGTAACAGTGGTAGGAGGCTGGCAAAAAGAGTGGTCAATAGGCAGTCCGGGTCGCAATGGTAGTAGCCTGGCAAATGGAGCGGTCAAAAGAAATCTAGGTCAGAAGAAGGGAGCTCAGCAGGAGGACAAACATGGAGCACAGAACAGGACAAATGATCAGTAGCAGGACTGATCAATAACTGAGTACCGGCATTAGGGCAGTCTGGGGCTTATATAGGGGCTGTCAAGTGTGACATCATGCAAGACATCAAAGGCCACGGCCCCCAGGCACACACCACTCACTATATCCAGAGCAGGTGGCATCAACGTCATGGACCAAAGCCCCGCCCCCTCTGCTGACCTCTGCACCAACCTCACCAACTCGTGAGTGACGACATGGATGGCAAGAAGCACGACGGATGCCACCGCTGGAAGGGAAAGGACCCGGCCGCATGTCCACGTCCCCCGTTGTGGCGTGAGATGGAGGACGAGGTACGGGCCTGACAATCAATTACCTAATTACCATATCAAAATCTACAACCTATCCCACTGTAATGCAAGATGTTGGTGACATGATGTGTGGTCACCATATTAGTTTGATTATATAATGTCACCACACTCCCTCACTCTTTCTTCTCATACGTTGAGCACATTTTAAAAATAATAATGGTAACATCACTCTATCTATGAGATCTGAAATAGGAAAGGGGAGCAAAGGAATTATAGTGAAAGGGTGAAAGAGAGAGTCAAATAGGGATGCATAACCCCACATTCCACAATTTTTTTTACTTACAGTTGCTCAGTTTTTAAGTTGCTGGCAAATTGGAAGTAAGGGAGAGAAAATCTTTTTAACCCCTTCACGGCAATGGACGTGTCAGGCACGTCCTGCCGGGAACTCCGTTCCTGACAATGGATGTGCCTGGCATGTCCTGCGATGAATCAAGCGGTTTTCGCTATCAATGATGATGAAAACCGCTTTAACGGTGCTGGTCTATTGCCTCGATGTTGAGGCAATAGCCAGCACCAAAATTTATTTTCTGGGGCACCCACGATCACCCCTCGGAGCGATCGTGGGAGCCATATGCTCCGTCAATATGGCTATGCCCTCTGGTGGTCTGAGCTTCGGAAGTGAAAGTCGCTCTGAAAATACTGTTTGACTGCCCCTAGAGGTAGATGTAAAAAAAATATTTAATTAGCTTAAAACTGGTTATATAGTTAGATTAGCCTATAGGGTTAAAATTAAATAATGTTTAGCATAAGGGATAGGGTTAAAATTAAATTAAAAATAAAATATATTAAGTGATAGCATAAGGGTTAGAGTTGGGGTTAAATTTAGTGTTAGGGTAAAATTTTGGGTTCGGGTTGGGGTCAAAAGTTCAATATAGGGAAAAAACAAAAAACACTATTTTTGGTTTATGCCCCATAACTCGCAAAAAAATACAGAAAAATATGGAAACATGCATATTTCTGAACTCGGAACAACATTTAGAAACTATTTAGATGTGGTCTTTTTTAATGATTGTATTTGTGTAAATTATATTTTAGGTCAAAGTTAGAAAAAGTTTTTTTTTTTTTACATTTTCATCATATTTTATGATTTTTTTTGGTAAATTATAAGATATGATGAACATAATGGTTACTAATGAAAGCCCTTCTTATGACAATAAGAACAACATATAATTTGTGTGCACCTAAAAACAAACACCCCAGAAATGTCAAAACAGCCACTGAGGCTGGTGCAATGTAGGCCACAACATGGAGCACTGGTTGGCAGGGGCATTGCTAGGTCTCCAAAAGACCTGGGGCTGGAGCCCGGGGCAGATTTGATTGAAATTAGACCTGGTGTCCGGGTATTGTTGTTCCCAAATGGTGCCCTCGCTGCTGGTATCATTTTTTTCCTTTTGTTTTATCCAGTGGAGCACAAGGGTGAAGTGTGTGCACCGACAGCTTCCTGTGTGTCTGTCTATATAATGTTACTGACTGTATGTGTGTGTCTGTCTGTACAATGTAATATTTAGAAGATACGTTTATAACCTAATAAATTCAAATAAAGATATATAGTATAAAAAAAATGTTACGGACTGTGTGTGTGTGTGTGTGTGTGTGTGTTTGTGACTGACTGTATGAATGGATGGATGGATATGACTTACTGTGCATGTGATTGTGTGTGTGTCTGTTTGTGTGATTGTGTGTGTATGACTGCATGTGATTGTGTGTATGTGTGTGTGATTTTGTGTGTGACTGCATGTGATTGTTTGTGTATGTGTGATTTTGTGTATGACTGCATGTGATTGTGTGTGTATGTCTGTGTGATTTTGTGTGTATGACTGCATGTGATTGTGTGTGTGTATGACTGCATGTGATTGTGTATGTTTGTGTGATTGTGTGTGTATGACTGCATGTGATTGATTGTGTGTGTATGACTGCATGTGATTGTGTATGTTTTTGTGATTGTGTGTGTATGTTTGTGTGATTGTGTGCGTATGACTGCATATTATGTATATGATACCAATGAACAGTAACTTTAAATGCAAGGCTTTATATTAAACTAAATAGCGAAATGATTGAGGGTATGCAATATGGGTTCAGCAGTTTCTATTTATACCTCTGCCAGCTCTGGATGTTCCCAAGGGTTCAGTAACATTAGTACTATATTACATAGGCCTCTTCTAATTCTACACTGAGATAAGTGGGTTGTAACCAGAATTTACCCCAGCTCACACTCTATTGTAATTCAGTCCGCCAATAAAGCTCACACTCTAATGTAAATCAGTCCGCCAAAAAAAGCTCACACTCTAATGTAAATCAGTCCGCCAATAAAGCTCACACTCTAATGTAATTCAGTCTGCCGATAAAGCTCTCACACTAATATAAATCAGTCCACCAATAAAGCTCACACTCCAATGTAATTAATTTTGCCAATAAAGCTCACACTCCAATATAATTAATTTTGCCATTAAAGCTCACACTCTAATGTAATTCATTTTGCCAATAAAGCTCACACTATAATATAAATCAGTCCACCAATAAAGCTCACACTCTTATGTAATTCATTTTGTCGATAAAGCTCACACTCTAATGTAAATCAGTCCGCCAATAAAGCTCCCACTCTAATGTAAATTAGTCCGCCAATAAAGCTCCCACTCTAATGTAAATCAGCCCATCAATAAATCTCACATTCTAATGTAAATTAGCCTGCAATAAAGCTCACACTTTAATGTTAATCAGCCCGCCAATAAAGATCACACTCTAATGTAAATCAGCCCGCCAGTAAAGCTCACACTCTAATGTAAATCAGCCCGCCAGTAAAGCTCACACTCTAATGTAAATCAGCCTGCCAATAAAGCTCACACTCTAATTTAATTAATGTTGCCAATTGCCAAAGTTAATTTTCGGAATAATAATATCTCAATTTGCATTTTTTGGCTGACTTGGTATCATGAGAATTGTAGTTCACAGCTCTTATTGTGTATGCTGTTACCCATTTTCTCATAATCCTCAGCCAGGCAATTCTGGCTGAGCATTATGAGACATTTAGTCAACAGCCCATACACAGCAAACATCTACTTTGAACTAGCATTCTCATTATGCTCAGCCAGCCAAAAGACACCATAAGCTAAGCATCATGGAAAGGATGGTCCTCAACAACAGACAGACAAATTAATGTTAGTCTCCCATCCTATGTCCTTACCTTGTTAGGTAGAGAGGGGCCAGCTCTGGCTAGGAGCTTTAAGCCCCGAACCTGCGTCTGATTGGCATCGGGCAGGGAAATTATGTCAGAAGCAGGTCTCTGCTGGAAGAGACAGAGACCTGCCGTGCCAGAGCTGGAACTGAACTGCAATATAGCGTGGGGCACCCTGTCACTCAGGGACCCCACCTAAGAACCAGCTGCTCCTAGCATGAGCAACTGTGCTCTGCTGTCAATCGTTTTGACAACAGTGCCTGGCAGAGACTCGGGGCTAAAGCATTCACTTAGCCCCAGAGTCTCCATTCGGGGCTATGCTCAGGAGACTCGGGGCTTCAGCCCCAGTAGCCCCCACCTAGCGACGCCTCTGCTAGTTGGTCTCCGTAACATTCGTCACTTCTTTTTTTTGGACATTGAGAAGATTAAAGCTAGGTGAGGGTAATCTTGCAGCCAGATCAGACACACTCCCATTGAACCCAAGTAACCTACTGGTCAGTGGACCCACAGTGTTTTTTAATAATTCTGTCCATTCTTCTAAATTTAACCCCTTAACGCATTTCGACGTATATATACGTCCTGAAAAGCATGGTCCTTAAGGACCATAAGGACCTATATATACGTCCTCCATTTTCATGTAGTGTTGCGCTCCTTAGCGCAACAATACATGCCTGCAGCTACTCTCAGAGGCTGCCTTGGATCCGAAGCAGCCTCTGAGAGGGCTTTCAGCCCCCCCTCACCCCCCCGCGCGCATATGATCACCGCGAATGTGATCGTATGCGCGTTACACACATAGGCAGTGAAAGCTCATCACTGCCTATGTGTGTTAAAGTGTTGCAATGATGCCTCGAGCATGCTCCTCCAATACAGCGTGCCCAGAGGAGAGCGACGGAAGAGAGAAAAAAAAAATCTCTTCCGTCGCTCTGAAACCGCTACTTGACTGCCCCCACAGTCTGAAAGAAAAAATGAATTAAATAAATAAATTAAATAAATGGAAAAAGCTAACCCTAGATCTACTAAACCTAGATCTAGGGTTAGGGTCATAATTAGGGTTACAGGGGGGTTCGGATGATTACAAGGGTTAGATTAAGGAGTGGGGGTAGATTTAGGGTTAGGGTAAATTTAGAGTTGGGGTAAATTTAGGGTTGGGGTAAAAAAGTCACTGTAGAAGAAAATGGTTAGAAAACAAAAAAACACTTATATTGTTTATTGCCCTATTACTTGAAATAAAACATAGACAAACAAGGAAACATTGGTATTAATAAACTCAGGACAAATATTAGAAATATATAGACGGGGTCTTTTTTACCATTTGTAATTGTGTAAAAAAAAATTAGGTCAAAGTTAGAAGAAGTGTTTTTTATGTCATATTTTCATCATATTTTATATTTTTTTTAATAGTAAATGATATCATATGATGAAAATAATAGTATCAAATGAAAGCCCTATCTGTCCTTTAAAAAATGATATATAATTTGTGTGGGTGGACTGAACACAAAGAAAGAAATTCACAGTTCAGTAAACGTATGACAAAAATAATGGAATTCTGGTCTTCAAGGCACATCAAATGCAACATAGCACTCGGTCACTAAGGGGTTAAGCAACTTTTCCTGGTTCTTTCAGCCACCTCTGAAGCCAGTAGGTTATTGGTTGGGATACATCCCCACCATTTTTGCAAATGTTCTATGTCTGTTTTTGACATAGGTCTTGTTTGCATAAAATATCCAGTAGACATTTCTCTTGCATTAACATTTTCAGATATTATTACAGTTGCTTGTGGGACAGACTTTACAAATGGAGCATTCCCTATGGTTTTGTCCCCTGCACTGGTTCTGTGCATTCATATAAAATAAGCCTGCATACACTTTGACAATCTTCTTATAACACTTATTTGGGTTTTCTTTAGTTTTAATTTTATATTTCAAGTGTAGGTTTCATTTATTTTGGTGTACACACCAAAAAGTGTACTCATCCTTCTATTAGACTATGTCCTTTAATTCCTTCTCCAGTGCCTCAATTGTTTTTGTTGTTAGGTCTTCTAGCTTTAGAAGCTTATATGGTCCACTGTATTAGTCATTCTGGAAATACGCTCGTACTTCTGCGGAAAAATTCTTAGCAACTAGAAATTACATTTTAAAACAGATATTGCTTTGACCACTGCTTTTAACCACTAAGAATGTTTAACCAAAATAGACAAGCAGAATGAAGTATAAAAACATAGCTTTTATCAATAGAAGACTGAAGCACTTGAAAAGTTTAATTAAATAAAACTAGATAAAGTTTATTTGTTTGTAGATTACACTCTCTTATCTTAGAAGAATGCTTCCCTCAGAGCCGCGGACCGGTTAAACAGAGCAGAGCACCGGAAGACAGAGCAGCAAGGAGGTAAGTACTGGGGGAGGGTGCAAATAACGAGCATAACGCTGGCATATTGAGTGGCAAAATACTGGCATATTAAATGGCAAAAGAATGGCATATTGAGTGATAGAATACTGGCATATTAAATGGCAAAAGAATGGCATATTAAGGGCCAAAATACTGGCATATTAAATGGCATATTGAGGGGCAAAATATTGGCATATTAAATGGTAAAATAATGGCATATTGAGGAGCAAAATACTGGCATATTGAGTGACAGAATACTGGCTTATTGAGTGGCTAAATACTGGCATACTGAGTGGCAAAATACTGACATATTGAGTGGCAAAATATTACTGGCATATTGAGTGGCAAAAGAATGGCATATTAAATGGCAAAACAATGGCATATTGAGGAGCAAAATACTGGCATATTGAATGACAGAATACTGGCTTACTGAGTGGCTAAATACTGGCATACTGAGTGGCAAAATACTGACATATTGAGTGGCAAAATATTACTGGCATATTGAGTGGCAAAAGAATGGCATATTAAATGGCAAATCAATGGCATATTGAGGAGCAAAATACTGGCATATTGAGTGACAGAATACTGGCTTACTGAGTGGCTAAATACTGGCATATTGAGTGGCAAAATACTGACTTATTGAGTGGCAAAATATTACTGGCATATTGAGTGGCAAAATATTACTGGCATATTCACCAACTGCTCCCAAACACCCTGCATATTACACTAGACTGGAATAACATTCTTGTGAGGGTAGGTGGGACGAGTGGGAGATATTGTCGGGGTGGGGGGGGGTAGGGGGCCCAGAAAATTTGTTCAATAAGGGGCCCTGAAATTCCTGGTGGCGGCCCTGACCAAGGGCATACCTTGAGTATCTGGTAACGGGGGCGAAACTTTGTAAATGTAAAAACAGTGATATACCTGTCACGAAACAGCTTACCAGTCTCATCTATGTCCCCAAACAGCTTACCTGTACCAACTCTGTCCCCAAACAGATTGTCATCTCTGTCCACAAACCGATTGTCATCTCTGTCCACAAACATCATGCCAGTGACATTGCTGTCCCCAAACAGCTTACCGGTGCCTTCTGTGTCGCCACACAGCTTGCCATCACTGTCCCCAAACAGCTTACCAGTGCCAAATATGTCCCCAAACAGCTTAACTGTGTTGTCTAAATCCCCAAACAGCTTGCCAGTACATATGTGTCCCCAAACAGCTTACCAGTGCTTTGTGTTTCCATACAGCTTGTCATCACTATCCACAAACATCTTTCCAGTGTCATATTTGTCCCCAAACTGCTTAACAGTGTCTGTATCCCCAAACTGTTTAAATTGCCATATCTGTTTACAAACCAATTACCAGTGCAATATCTGTCTGCAAACATCTTGCTAGTGCCATCTCTCTCCCCAAGCAGTTTGACATTGCCAGCTATGTCCCCAAACAGCTTACCAGTGCTTTGTGTTTCCATACAGCTTGTCATCACTATCCACAAACATCTTTCCAGTGTCATATTTGCCCCCAAACTGCTTAACAGTGTCTGTATCCCCAAACTGTTTAAATTGCCATATCTGTTTACAAACCAATTACCAGTGCAATATCTGTCTGCAAACATCTTGCTAGTGCCATCTCTCTCCCCAAGCAGTTTGACATTGCCAGCTATGTCCCCAAACAGCTTACCAGTGCTTTGTGTTTCCATACAGCTTGTCATCACTATCCACAAACATCTTTCCAGTGTCATATTTGTCCCCAAACTGCTTAACAGTGTCTGTATCCCCAAACTGTTTAAATTGCCATATCTATTTACAAACCAATTACCAGTGCAATATCTGTCTGCAAACATCTTGCTAGTGCCATCTCTCTCCCCAAGCAGTTTGACATTGCCATCTATGTCCCCAAACAGCTTACCAGTTGCATAAATATCCCCAGGGCGCCAGTTTTTTTTACAGGGGCCAGTGGCTCTTGGGCAACCACTGGCTCCATTGGGGCATTTCATTTATTAATTTTGGAGCCACCGGCAGTGGCTCGGCCCCAATGGAGCCAATAGTATTTTTTAACTACCGTATTTGCTCGAATATAAGACGACCCTCATTATAAGACGACCCCCCAAACTTTGCATATTCCTTTAGGAAAAAAACTAAAAGCCTGAATATAAGACTACAATATAGGAAACAAGTTAAACTTCTATATATTCACATGTAAATTGCTTTTTCATATTTAATGAAAAATGATAATATAAAAAAATGCATTTCTTGTTTTTATTTACCTTTATGTGCCAATGCTGTCCCTCCGTCCCCCTAACGGTGTCTGTCTCCCCAACATTGTCTGTCTCTGTCTCCCTGCCTCCCCCCAACATTGTCTGTCTCTCTCTCCCCCTCTCCCCAACGTTGTCTGTCTGTCGCCCCCCTCCCTGCCTCTCCCAATGTTGTCTGTCTGTCTCCTCCCAATGTTGTCTGTCTGTCTCCTCCCAATGTTGTCTGTCTGTCTGTCTCCCCCCTCCCTCCCCCCAACGTTGTCTGTGTATTCCCCCTCCCTCCCCCCAACGTTGTCTCCCTGGTGGCTAGTGGAGGCAGCCAGGGGATGTTTGCACGATATGTGCAGACATCCTCCAATGTGCCCCACACTTCCATCTATTATGACGGACAGCTGCCTGTGATAATAGATGGAAGTGTCGGGCACATTGGAGGATGTCTGCACGTATTGTGCAGACATCCCCCGGCTGCCCAACTCTCCCTGGTGGCTAGTGGGGGCAGCTGGAGGATGTCTGCACGATACACGCAGAGATCCTCCGCTGCTGCCCGGCACTTCCACCAGGACTTCTATGATGAAGCCGGAAGGACCCGTCGGCAGCGGAGGATGTCTGCGGTCATCATGCAGACATCCACCGGCTGTTAGCGAGGGGGATCCAGGTCCCCTGCAGCTCTGCGGGGGACCTGGATCCCTGTCTTATAGTCTGACCTCGATTTGAGGTCAGATTATAAGACGACCTCAGATATAAGACGAGGGGTCTTTTTCAGAGCATCTGAAAAAAAACTTGTCTTATATTCGAGCAAATACGGTAATTTACTGTAGCAACAATAATAACAACCTTTATAACTAAGTAAAACCATCAAATCTCACCCACAGTTACATTTTATTCACCTACCCATATCTGCTCTCAAGCACAGCTAGGAAAGGGAAAGACAGAGGGAGTGGTAATCTTTCATTCACTTGTAAAGGGATTAAATTACCTAATTACCATATGAAAGGCTAAGGACAAGATGTTGTGCTGCTTGAGTCCAAGATTGAAATGCTTCAGTGCCTCCCCTACCCACCAAATCCATGGCCACACAGTTAACCTCAAAGCTTACACTCTAATGTAATTCAGTTAGATAATAAATCCACACTCTGATGTAATTCATTTCATCCATAAAGCACACACTGTAATGTAATTCAGTTAGGTAATAAAGCTTTTATTCTAAAGTACCCTATTTGGTTGAATGTAAGACAAGGTTTTATTCAGCGCAATCAGCAGCGCACAGACATTCTCAGACTGCCCCGCTTGACACGAGGGAAATCTGGAGAGCATTGGCATTGCTATAAATCTTCAGAATGTTCTGTGCTCCTTCCTATACTACAGTGCAAACATCTTGTGATTGTGTTGCCATCTGCTTTCCCCCTACTACAGAGTCATACTTCCTAATTGTTTATATGAGCAGATGCATACATTTCACTTTAACTCCTGCTCCACTGTCATCTTAGCTGTTCACATTAGCATTTGCAAAGAAATTTGCAGCATCATTCACACTCACCCATACTTTTCTCCCTTACAGCTGACATGAGTGGTACAGACCCAGCACCAGGAGCGATCCACAGTCACCAGATCATCTCAGTCAAGTAGCAGCTTCACAAAGTGAATTCTCCCCCCAAAAAAATTATTTTTTATTTTTACAATGACTATGGGATATCTTTTGAATAGTACTTTGCAGAAGAAGTGGAAGATTATGTAGTCTTTTTCAGTGTGTGTCTAGAGAGTTGCATGAGATTGAAGATTCATTAACATCACACTGGTTAATTTTTCTGTTGCAGTCTATGGGATTCAATGACATGAGATATCCCAGGTCATTGAATATCACATCAGGAAGATTTACCCATGCCAGATAAAGGCTACTGTTCACTAGGTTTGTAAATAAAAAGATCATTGATGTTCAATTAGTCTAAATATCCATTGGAAAAAACATGAAATATATTCCAATAGCAAATATTGAGGAAGATTACCTTCTATAATTTAAACATATTGATTGTAGTAACTGAAAAACAGCTGAAAAAGAAGGGGAAACAGGTCAGACAAATTAACATGAAACATAGAAGAATGGGAGTGGGAGTGCCATAAATTATGCCACACACAGGAGCCCCATAAATTATGCCACACCAGAGCCCCATAAATTATGCCACACCAGAGCCCCATAAATTATGCCAAACCAGAGCTCCACTATTTATGCCTCACCCAATTAATTATGCCACACACACAGGTGCCCCATAATTATGCCACACACACACACACACACAGGTGCCCCATAATTATGCCACACAAAAGAGTCCCTTAATTATGCCACACAAAAGAGTCCCTTAATTACGCCACACATGGGGTTCGATAAATATGCCACACACAAGCGCCCCATAATTATGCACACATGGGACCGCCATTAATTATGCAACACACCACGAGGTGACAATTGTACAATTATAGATAACAGGAATATTGTGCCACTCAGAGCCCAGTAATATTGTGCCAGTCAGATACCAGTAATATTGTGCCATTCAGATACCAGTAATATTGTGCCACTCAGAGCCCAGTAATATTGTGCCAGTCAGATACCAGTAATATTGTGCCAGTCAGAGCCCGGGAATATTGTGCCAGTCAGATACCAGGAATAGTGTGCCAGTCAGAGCCCAGGAATATTGTGCCAGTCAGATACCAGGAATATTGTGCCAGTCAGATACCAGGAATATTGTGCCAGTCAGAGCCCAGGAATATTGTGCCAGTCAGAGCCCAGGAATAGTGTGCCAGTCAGAACCCAGTGATAGTGTGCCAGTCAGAGCCCAGTAATATTGTGCCAGTCAGAGCCCAGTAATAGTGTGCCAGTCAGAGCCCAGTAATATTGTGCCAGTCAGAGCCCAGTAATAGTGTGCCACTCAGAGCCCAGGAATAGTGTGCCAGTCAGAACACAGTAATAGTGTGCCAGTCAGAGCCCAGGAATATTGTACCAGTCAGAACCCAGTAATAGTGTGCCACTCAGAGCCCAGGAACATTGTGCCATTAAAGTGCTTGTTTTAAACCACCCACCTCCCCCCCTTCCCCATCACTTACCGAATTGCTGCTGCTCTGTGTTCCCGGACGGACGCCTCCTCCGTGCAGTCTTCCCTCCTGCACGGAAGAGAGAAACACAGTCGTCGGATGTGACGTATCGTCACATCCGGTCAATGTGATTTTTTTTTCTTTTATTTTTTTTTCCAGGGGATGCGGCTGCCACAAAAAAAGGTAAACAGCGCGGTGCGGGGGGTGCCGGCAGCACCGGTGTCACCCCCGCTGGAGGTGTCACCTGGTGCGGTCCTCACCCCCCGCCCCCCCCTCGGGACGCCACTGCACCAGATACAACACTATAGCACACAATGTTACCTCTCAGCACCAGATACAACACTATAGCACACAATATAACCCATCAGCACTAGATACAACACTATAGCACACAATATAACCCCACAGCACTAGATACAACACTATAGCACACAATATAACCCAACAGCACCAGACACAACACTATAGCACAGAATATAACCCCACAGCACCAGATACAACACTATAGCACACAATATAAACACAAAGCAACAGATTCCCTAAACACCCAAATTCCTAAATCCATGACATTTCTTTATCTCTTTCCCCCTTTTTTATGTTTTATTCCTCCATGTTTGGCATCTCTTTCCCCATCATTTTATGTGTTTTATTCCTCCATGTCTGTGACCTCTTTTCACCTACATTATATCTTTTATGCCCATGTCACAATTTTGTTTGTATTCTGCGCCAATCAATCACCTTTTCATCCTCCATTTTCTTTTCTGCCCCATGTCATCCCATTTTGTTTGCAATCTGCTTCCATCTATCAGATCATTTTATCCTCCATTATCTTTTCTGCCCCATCCACTTGTCACCATGTTGATGTGAGCAGAGCCTGGTCAGAGGAGCTGCTCAGACTGCACAAATGGAGACCTCAGGGAAATGGGAGGGACCTCCTTGGATTTACCCAAATCTTCCATGTACCTTAGCTGTTTTGTTTTTTAAAGCTATTATAAGCTCTTCCTACCTGTTACAGAGGCTCAGCTATGGTCTCTGAGTAATCTTCCCCTGTTTCCTCCATGATGTTGCACTGCAGGCTCTCTTCTGTCAGTCATGCTGCCACATGGAGGGATGAGGGGCGGGGCTATAACTTCATATCCCCGGGCACCCCTGTCATTGGCTCTCCATGCAGCATGACTGACAGCTGCAGAGACCTGCACCAATGTGGATGGGAGAATGTGGATGGGAAACCAGTATTACAGCAAGCAGAGTTGCCGAGAGCAACAGCTTTGAGTGCCACCTCCTACCCCAGCAACTGGTGTGCAGTCCCCTAGGGACAACTAGGGGCTGCACACTGAGTAAAAATAATAATAATAATAATAAAAAAAATGAAATAAAATTTTATTAAAAAAAACTCATGGCCCCCCCCCCTGCGGACGCCCATGAGTGTGACACGATTTTAGGTGCTCTAAAAGTTTCAGTTTACTTTACTCTTGTGTCTAAATAGAGCAGAGTGAGATGAGTGAATTTTTAAGTACTCTAGTTTTCAGTTCTCTTTACCCTTACATCAGCATAAAGTAAAAGTGCATCCATTTTTTGAGTGCTCTGTAGCTTCAAAAAAAGAGGTGGGACTAGTGCTTTAACTCCTTAACGACAACGCCCGTGCATTGCGCGGGCCCCCAGTGCAATGCATTGGTGACAATGCCGTACATATAAGTGCTGCTTTTAAAATAGCGCAGTCTTAGCATTTTCGACACAATTCATGCTGTTTTCGGCTTTCCTGTAAGCTTCACAAGTGAATGCTATCCAGGAAAGCAAAAATAAATTTAAAATGGCCACCTGCACCGCCCATGGGCGGTCTTAAATTGACAGGCCAGTGATCTATCAATCACGCCCCTTCACACTATGAAAATCGGGCAAGGGGTGTTTCAGATTGCCTCTGATGGATTTTATGTTCCTATGTTTCAAGCTGGAAACACCCAGAAAAGGGGCTGTCTTAGCCTGCAATGGCTGTGATTTTCCACAACAAGGAGAGATGCAACCAACCTTGAGTAGCTGTGCAGTTACAAGAATATTCCTACATTTCAAACTGTCAGCCATAAATAGAAAATGCACACAAGAGAATAGACCCACAGCAACCCTCAACATGTCTGCTGTAAAATGTACTATTAATGTAGCTTTAAATAACATATAGGCAGCTTTAATTTGAGATGTATACATTTGAACTGTAAATGGCTCTGTTATATAAACTGCACTGAATATAAATATTACTGTTTCTTCTAACCAAAGAGGAGTTTGTGAAATCAATGTTAATCATCACAATAAAACATTGGGCCAGGAAATCTGTTCACTAGGCGTCTCTCACCTCTGTACCACATACTACTCATCGTGGTATTGTAGTAATGCATGCTGCATGTGTATTACAAGATGAACTTGTGAAAATATTAATTCTAAGAATGGCCCTTGCCCTGAAATACAATTATTTTCTTCCAGCTGTTTTTTACAACAAACACAGGCATGCAAATTAAATTGTAATGTGGTTTAACGAAGCTTACAGATATAAATAAAATAAAACAAAACAAAATCTAAACCTACTCCAACTTGGAGGCTAACTAACTAGATTTTCCTAACTATTCAACTGGCCGGCTAATCCAATTGCCAGGTACAAACAATATGATATTACATCAAAATTTTACAGAGGTTTTTAAGCACTACCTTTTTCTGTTAGAGTCTCAGGGCCTTGGGCCTAACTGCCTCCTCCCTCCCTGTTGTCAGACTCTCCTCTGCCTTCAGAGGCTGATCGTTAAGCATTGCATTCCAGGGTAATTAACTGCACATGAAAGTACCAAAGCCATCTTTAACGTGGGGCAAACAGGGCAACTGCCCCAGGCCCAGTTACTCCTGGGGGGCCCAAAGCAGCTGCCTCAAGGGCCCCCTGCTCTAACACGTCTTGCGGTGGGTGTGGACTGCACCAAGTGACACCCATGCTGTGGGCATCCTCTTTGCGGCGCATAGCACTGCTAAACTTTTTTTTATTTTCGGGAGCCGTATCCGCTGGATTTGGCTTCTGAAATAAAAAGAAAAGAAAATAAAGTTTAAAAAAAAGAAAAATTCATAGCCACCAGATATGACAGTACGTCATATCCGATGGCTGCATTTCCATCCTCTGTGCAGGAGTGAAGACTGCACGGAGGAGACGGCCAGGGACACGGAGCAGCGTAGGGTGGCATATAATCAGCACAATAAAACTGGCATATTAATGGAAAACCTAATGCTGGCATATTGATGTGCAAAATAATACTGACATATTAATGGCGAAAATAACACTGACATATTAATGTGCAAAATAATACTAGCATAGTAATGTCAAAATAAAACTGGCATATTAATGGGCAAACTGTAACATATTTAATGGACAAATGGTGGCATATTTTAATAGGCAAACTGGCTGTTGCAAAGTGATTGTGGCATGTTAATTGGTACCTGCCAGTGGATTATTTAAAAAAAAAAGTGGAAAGTGACAATGTGGCTTGTTCTGCAGGTGCAGTACTGTGAGACAAAGGGACACTGGTATATTTTGTGGGGCAAAATGCCACTGTGGCATGCAAAATTGAGTGGGTGCAAAATGAGTGCAGGCCAAGTGCTGTGGGTGCAATACTGAATGGTGCTGTGCTAATTCCTTTAGGTGTAATTTGTGTGCAGAGGAAATGAATACAAATTAGAAATGCAATTTGTCAGTAACATTTTTATTACATATGAAAATAGTTGAATATACTATAAAAAAGTTCATATAAGTATAAATGCAACAAGTGAGAAAGAGAGACAGAGATGTATATAGATATTTATTGTTTTAGATTTGTACTATTGTCACCTCGCAGGGCTCTTGTGAGTGGATAAATTATGGGGCTCTTGTATGTGACATACCAATGGGGCTCTTGTGTGTGGCATAATTAATGGGGCTCCTGTGTGAGGCATAATTAATGGGGCTCCTGTGTGAGGCATAATTAATGGGGCTCCTGTGTGAGGCATAATTAATGGGGCTCCTGTTTGAGGCATAATTAATAGGGCTCTTGTGTGTGCATAGTTATGGGTCATTATTAATGGCGCTCATGTGTGTGGCATCATTAATGGGCCATCTGACAGCATTACTAAGGGATCTGTTTGGCATGGTACTGGAAGAAATCCAGGGGTGGGAAACCCTGAATTACCGCACCGAGTGATACCAACCCCAGTGACGCCTCTGGTGTGTCCCTTCCTGTTTTTAATACTATGCAATCAGCACTGATCGCATAGTACATGGCCACACATGAGTCTATATGACTATGTGTAAGGTTGTCTATGTGTGTGTGTATATGTGTGTGCACAAGTGTTAAGCCCCCCAGCCATACAAAAAGCTCCCCCTGATCCAGCTACAGAACGCCTCAATGTTACGTGTTTTTTAATCTAATATAAACCTGAGCCATTTGTATACTATAAATAAATATTAAATAAACCTGAGCCATATATATACATAACGGTGTTTTTTTTTCTTTAAAATAAAGGAAATCTGTGTGTGTGTAAGTGTGACTATCTGATTGTGTGTCAGGGTGTTTTTGTGTGAGTGTGCTCATGCAAGTGTAAAGCCCCCCCAGCTATACAAACTACTCCCCCTGATCCAGCTATACAGTGCCTCCAGATATATATATTTTACTTTATTATATAAATATTATATTGAGCCATATTTGTAACAGTTTGTTTTTTTCTTTAAAAAAAAAAAAAAGGAAACTGTTTGTGTGTGTGTGTGTGTGTGTGTGTGCGTAAGTGTCTGGATGTGTGTGTATGTGAATGTATGTGTAAGTCTGACTATGTGTAATGTTGTCTGTGTAAATATGACTCTGTGTAGTGTATAGTGTATCTATCTGACTGTGTGTCTTTGTGTGTGTGTGTGTGAGCAAGTGTAAAGATACCCCCCCCCCAGCCATACAAACTGCTTCCCCCGATCCAGCTGAACTGTGCCTCCAGTTATATATATCTTTATATTATATGAACCTGATCCATTCATATATTATAAAAATATTATATAAACGTGAGCCATATATAGATAAGTTTTTTTGTTTTTTTAAATAAAAGGAAATCTGTGTGTGACGCTCTGTGTGTGTGTAAGTGTGTGCCTAATCGAGTGTGTCTATGTGACTGTGTATTTGTAAGTCTGACTGTGTGTAACGTTGTCTGTGTAAGAATGACTGTGTGTGTAAGTGTGTATATCTGATATCATATACTTTATAAATAATTCTGATAACTTCTATAATCTGTTAAGCAATTTGATAAATGACACACTGACACAATGTAATATTTAGAAGATCAGTTTATAACCTAATAAATCCAAATAAAGATATATAATATAAAAAAGTGTGTAAGGTTGTCTTTGTGTGTGCAACTGTGAAGCCTCCCCCCCCCCCCCCCGCAACCATACAAACAGCTCCCCCTGATCCAGCTATACAGTACCTCCAGTTATATAGATTTTTTATATTATATAAACCTGAGCCATTTTAAAATATATACATATATTTATATATATTTATAGATAGATATATAGATAGCATATTTATATATTTGTAAGGCTGGGCCTGTAGTTGTGGGAGTGGCTTGGTTTCCCTTATTAAGTGATGCCAGACCTCTCCTCAGTGCTGTTTCAGTCTGGCAATTTGCATACCGCGACTTCCGGTAAGTGCAAACCGCCATTCACTTACCTTTGCCTCATGGGAACTCTTACCTGGTCCGTTAGCCTCTGCTACATTCAGTGTTGAGGTTTTTTCAGCTACTGCAGTGCTTGCCAGGGTGTTCATACTTTCCTCTGGTCGGGAAATCTTCAAAGCCGTGAGTTTTCTTCTCCGTCCGTCAAGCCGCGGGAGCACAGCGTCATCATGGGTCAGCTCTAAACTTTCATTTACTGATTTCATATGCATTGTTTAGTCTGTTTTCGTCAGTATCGGAATGAATGGATACTTTGAGTCTTTTCGGCTATTTTCGGCTTCAGTTGTGGTTTGCATAGGTTAGTGGGCATTCGTATACACAGGCTGTTCAGCTTCTGCTTAATTTATGTTGAATTCATACAAAATGCCTTTGGTCTTATGATCATGATGGAGGGTACTGTCGGCCTATAGTGGTTGGTTATGATATTAAACATGTCCATATGTCAAGTTTTTCTTTGCTTAGGTTACAAACCGATTAAAATGTTAGTAGCTGGTTATGACGTAACAATTGTCTATAAGGTGCCAAGTCTTTCTGCTAATGTGGCTATCTGGTTATGCAAAGTAGTTAAACTAGCGCATTGATTGATCATGGTTTTTCATTGTTTCTCATGTAGAATATGACATTATCCTTGTTCTTTTAGGTCACATAATTTTGCTCTGTCTTCTGGCGGTGGTCTGTGGTCTCATTTTACCCTGAGACCATAGGTACTAGGCCAACCAGGTCAACATCCACTTTTGACCTGTTAGTTAGTGCCGGCTAAACTTAGGCAAGTTGTTAACTGGTATAGCAGGGGCTACGTTACCTGAGATCTACTCCATATTCTGTATTAAATAAGGTAGGTAAATTTTAACAGGATCATACCTCCCTAACCCCCACATATTGGCAACTAGATAGTCTTATACTGGCTTATAGGGTTTAGGTGTCCACTAGGTAATTCTTCAGGCCTTTTATGCCACCAGAGTGGTCCTGCGAGGCCAACACCCATCCTCAGACTCTGAGGTTTTCGCCCATCGGTCCAACGCATAGTTAGTCTCCTCACCAGTCACTCCAATGCTATCTTATGCTTTACAAGCCACCGAGAGGCCGCCACCCCGCCACATTGTTAGATAGCCATGAAATCCCCTTGGGCCAACTCATAGATAGAGCTTTTTAAGCAGCTTGGCAATTAGCAGGGCCTTACCTGTCACCAAACCTAAGTCATTTTTTCGTCACTTGGCAATAGTTAGCCAGCCAGTTCAGGAAAGGTCTCTTTCATAACCTCCTTCAATTGTAGTATGTCCCAACTTCCAGAAA
Source organism: Pelodytes ibericus (assembly GCA_036172795.1). Lineage (NCBI taxonomy): Eukaryota > Metazoa > Chordata > Amphibia > Anura > Pelodytidae > Pelodytes > Pelodytes ibericus. The sequence goes on along the minus strand of CM069857.1, from coordinate 208,338,291 downwards.
ATAATTCTCTATCCCTGGCACTCCAGCCAGATTTGTTACTCCATCACACAGAAGTGACAATGCTAGCCCAGCATTACTCAGATCTTGGTCTATTCCGAGAATCACGGTGGAATTACTCAAAAGGTATATTCCTTACCCTGCCACCACCAGGAAGGAGGAACTATACAGACTATACCAATACTGATAACACCAGGGATGGAGAGGGATCCACTAGTGGTCAGTCATCTGACGTACAGGTGGTTTTATCCCCGGTCCTATCCTCATTGGGGCAGATCAACGACAGACTGGATCGTTTAAAGTTGGGAACCCACCCTAATTCACCTTCTGTACTAATCCCCCCTGTTTCTGTAAACCTCCTCAGCAATCAATCTGGTAAAACCCCAAGTTAGACCCTAGGTTGAATTGGAAATTGATGATACCAGAGTTCGTTCTAGCATTCGGTATATACAGGGATGTGGTTTGTTCGGTATACCCGAACCATAAGGAGGAGTTTGATCTCTATCTACACAGGTACAACTTTTTGTGATTACCATTTAATTTTCGGCAAAGGCGTCCGCAGCACTGGCCCAGTTCAACTACCAGTCAGACTGGACTCAGCTAGATATGGAACTTTATTGTAGGCACTTTGCGGGCCTCAAGACACCAGCCTGTGCTATTTGCGCTTTGACCTGCCACACCTCTAACCTATGCCCAAATACCCCAGAGGTGTGTTCTAACTAGACATGTGCATTCGTTTTCGGACTAATGCATTTTTGGACGAAAATAGCATTTTTGTCCATTCATCCAAATAACAGAAAAAACTAACGAAATCCAAATGAACGAATGCTATAAGAACGAAATTAATTCGTGCATTCGTTCATTCGGATGCTGACAGCCACTCTGATATGTCGAACTCGATTTTTGTCTCAATTTCGGATTAAGTTAATGTATTGTACTCTATTTCCCCTCTATTTCGGTTTATGTAATGCTATTAGCATTACATAAACCAAAATAGAGGTGAAATAGAGTCGAATTCAAATTGACCTAACTGTCGAATTCCACAGAACAGAGTATTCAGACATTCAGTATTCATATTGTATTAGTTTTTATTCTGCATAACATTATGCTATGCAGAAGAAAACTGATCCTAAATGAATAATGACTGTCTTATGACTCTGATCTGATCTGTGGAATTCGTCCATTCAGCAATTCGGCTTAATTTCGAATAAAGTGAGCCTATTTCACTAAAATTCGAATTTACTGGTCAACCTCAAAATTCGAATTTTAGTCAGTAGACCCAATAGACTCCATTTCAACAACATTTCACTCAAATTTGACTCAATTTCGACTTTAGTTGTTGTATTGTAATGCCGTTAGCATTACATACAACAGCCTAAAAGCCGAATTGAATGAATGGACGAATTCCACCGCTCAAACTACCAGTATAGGGTTGGGGAATTGCTTTCAGTTTTAATAAAAAAAATCTATAAACTGTATGTCTGTCTATATTTGTCAATTTTTTATAATGTATACTAAGCATTTTGATCATTATGGATGTGAAATTTATAAACTTTTTTAACGTGTAATATATTTTTAAAAAAAGTTTAAATTTCATATCCATGATTAGCAAAATACTTAGTAATACAATCTATGTTATATGCTTATAACACTGACTTTGCCTCCAATTCATTCCCTGCACTTCACATGCTGATTGTGAAGTACAGAGAGAGAATGGCAGCAAAATGACAGGGAAAAAAACGAATTTCCTGTTTAAAAAAAAGTTAACCCTTCCCTTGCTGATCACAGTTTTTTTTTTACTGTGATCAGTTTCCTTTCACGTTTATGGCCCTTTGCTTTTGTTTTCATAATTGTCATTAACCTACAAAGCCCTCCACTCCTCTGCTCCTACGTACATTTCCTCCCTTGTTAACCGCTACTTCCCTACACGACCTTTGCGCTCCTCACAGGGGTTAACACTCTCTTCTAATCTCATCATCACTTCTCACTCGCGTCTCCAAGATTTCGCCCGAGCTGCCCCCTCTCTCTGGAACTCCCTTCCCCGGAGCATCCAGCTCTCTCCCTCGTTTTCAAACTTTAAACAGTCCCTCAAAACTCATCTCTTTAGAGAGGCTTACTACCCAACCTAGCTGGAACACACACTCCCTCTTTGACCTATCCCACCTAATGCCTCCCATCCACTCTACTGTTACTACAACTTCAATCCCTCTGACCTCTTCAATCCCTTAATTGTGTCATGGACCCCATTCCCTCTAGATTGTAAGCTTACAAGCAGTGTTCTCTACCTCATGTACCAGTCTGTACTAGTTTGTCTAAATTAGTATGTAGTTCCTTTCTTTGCTCTGTACCAAGCGCTTCGACAATTGGTGGCGCTGTACAAATAAATGTTAATGTAATGTAATGTAATGTTAAGGCAGCCAACCATTCAGCAGTCAAGATTTTTAGATTAAGGTCTTTTTCCCAAGAAGGTATGGCCCTGATGTGGTTATTGGAATATAGTTGGAGGATATCTTTAGCTTTAGTCAAGACCTGTGGGATTGCTTCGGAACAAAAGAAACGTTTTAAAATGTTCTGTATAGGGAGGCGTCTAGAAAGCTTTTTAATCTAAAGTAGTTGAATACCTCACTGGACGGGATCTGCCATCTCTCTGCTAGGACTGGAAATGCTAGGAGGTTGTCATTGTGTATTAACTCGTCAACCAGCCCAACCCCTCCCCTCGACCAGTGGTCCAGTGAGATATTCTCCACTAATTGTTCTATTGGACTGATTCTAAGGATAGCGAGGATTTTTCCATACAATCCCAGAAGGCTTTTGATAGGCTGACATTAATTGTTTGTCCTAAGATTGTGTTTCACTCCATAAGGGCAGTTTGCTTTTTTTTATTATGTAGTGACCAGATATAAACCTCTAAATAAATATTCCCCACACTTTCGGATTCCAGCACATACCAGGGTTCCATCTGATTTGCGGTAACCTGCAAATTATGAATGTGCACCATCATATTTACTTGGAATAGGTGTTTAATTAAAGGAAAGTTTAAACCACCCTTATTATATTTCTTAGTTAGTAGATTTGCACTGATTCTTGGCTTTTTGCCATTCCAAACAAAAGCAGTGAAAATCATTTGGGCCATATCCAGCCAAACCTCAGGAACTGAGAGAGGGATCATGCGAAACATGTAATTCTATTTAGGAATGATATAGGCATTCAAAATATTGATTTCCCCCCACCAAGAGGACTCCCACTGTCGCCACTCCTTCCATAGCCTGCTTGTTTGTCTAAGTAATTTCATGAAATTGTACTCCATAATCTTGTCTACTTCAGCCAGATGGGCAGCCAGGTCTGCCCACTAATTAGATGGAAGTAAAAGTTGTTAACTACAAAAACTTGAACGGGGGGCTGGCACCACATACGCCAAAAGCAAAAACCAAACAGCAAAGATAAATGTGCACAGGTAGGAGTGGGGAACAAAACACCCTGGCCCGACGCACGTTTCGCCACTGTCGTGGCTTAGTCAGGGGGTAATTCCCCGTTTAGAACGGGGGATATATATCCTATTTTGACAAGGGAGGGAGTATGCGAAGAGCCAGCTCTGATTGGCCAATGATCGCAAAGTAATACTCTGCCAAGATGGGCGTGTCAATGCTCCGATCATACTTGTGATATGAATTTTTGTTTTTTTAAAGAAGCCGGGCTCTTGCGCTTTTGGTCAATATTAAATAGGCACCTAAGGTGACATAATTAAGGAGTGAACATCGGCTTATGTAGAATGTATATTAATTGAGATATAAATGGACTTTAGAGGGATAACTGCGGGGGAGGAAACACAGATGGTTGTAAAAGTGTATGAATGTGAAAGTCACTGTGCTAGGGAAGGGAGATGAAGTGGATATAATAAATGAGTATAATGAAAAGAGGAATTACAATGTAAATGAGTGACAAAACACAACACTGTGAGGACAGAAATGACGAGTGGAAATGGGAAAAAAAAAATGAATAAAAAGAAGTGGTGTATGTAAATTAAAAAAGCCCAGATGGCTATAAAAGTATATCAATGTGTAATTGTGTAATGACAAGGTGCTTGTGAAGAGTGATGGACTCTAACTATAGTATGAAATAAATTAAAATGTTAAATTAAAAGTTTTAATGCATGCCTTAGGAGTATCCCTGAGTTAATGGCATAATATACCAGTAACATGCTCTAAGAGTTTTCGTGGGACAGTTCTGATTTTGGGGGTCTGTCCCGCTGTCCCGCCGAGCTCTACCGCTGTTCCGCTTTTCGGATGTAAATAAAAACTGCAACACCATGTTCTTCATCTGTTCTCTGGTGTCTGGGACACTGGAGACTGAATACTGCGCATGCGCAGTGCTGCCTGGTTGTGTGACAGTGCAACCGCGCATGCTTTTTAATTTTTTTACATTTAATATGCAACATATCAAATATTTTTATACACTTTTATTAATATTATTTTAATCACACTTTTTGGTTTATATCTACACCACTAAAATTTTACTTTCTATGTTTCTTTCTGTTTGATTTCAGCTCAGTAGCATAGGTAAGGGATGAAATCCGAAAATTTTGACTCTTTCAACCGAATTCTCCAACCTTATACTATTGAAGTGAGGCCATTTTGTCCATTGTTGCATTCATTTAACCATTCAATTCGTATGAATGAACATTTCACCTATGTTCATTCAATACATAGTATAAGGTTGATGAATTCGAATTTCAACAGTTCAATAGGTAGGGGATGAATGAAATTCGAATGAAATTCGGATTAATTACACTCTTTGAACCGAATTCTACTACCTTAAAATATTGACGTTAGGTTAAATCTATATATTTTATGACTGTCTGTATTTGTCAGTTTAGTATAATGTTTTACTAAACAATTTAATAATTATGGATGTGAATTTTTTAAGTAATACATATAAAAAAATAGTTTAAATTTCATAGCCATAATTATCAAAACACTTAATAATGCAATCTATGTTATATTCTGATTGCTTATAAACACTGACTTTGCCTCCAATTCAATCCCTACACTTCACATACTGTTTTTGAAGTACAGAGAGAGAATGACAGCAAAAGGACAGTGAAAGGAAAAAAACAAACTAATTTCCTGTTTAAAAAAAAAATTAACCCTTCCCCTGCTGATCACAGTTGCTTTTTACTGTGATCCATTTTGTTCCAAGTTTATGGCCCTCATTTAGTTTTTTCCTTTTTTTTATTTTTTGCAATTTGACTATATTACTAATATTCTTTTAATGTATTACATTAATTACAGTTAGGCCTGTGCTGTGATTCTGACCAGAGCAAACTTTCAATGTCTCCCCTTTTATATGTGTTTTGAATACTAAATTGTAGATCATTTATATGTACATGGTATCCATGCAAAGAAAATAAATTATAACATATAACTTGTATGGGTGCGTTAAATGAGAGAGAGGAAAACCTCTCTTTAATCAACCACGTATCAAAATGGAAAATTTTTGCCCTGGAAAATCCCTGGTTCTTTAAGGGTTAATGCATGCCTTAGGAGTATCTTTGACTTAATGGTGTAATATACCAGTAACATGCTCTAAGAGTTTTCGCGGGACAGTTTCTATCTTTTATGATTTCAACAAAATGATGTCCATACGCTTCTATAGCCGAATTTCCCAACCACTTAGAGCCAGATTTCAACAGCAAATTTCATCAGCTCAACAGCATAGGTAAGGGATGAAATTCGAAAATTTAGACTCTTTCAACCAAATTCTCCAACCTTATACTATTAAATTTAGGCCATTTTCGTCCATTGATGCATTCATTTCACCATTCAATTCGTATAAATGAACATTTTACCTATGTTCATTCAATACATAGTATAAGGTTGGTGAATTTGGATGAAAGAGACGAATTTCAACAGCTCAATAGCATAAGGTAGGAAAGCATGAAATTCAAATGAAATTCAGATTAATTCAACTATTTGAACCAAATTCTCCAATAGGTGAATTATTTCCCCTATGAGGTGTATTTTGCCAACCGAGTTTGGACCAAGTACCACCTATATGTCAATTTGTCGTATTGTTCCTTGTGAAGAAAATAGACTTTATTCGGTCTTTTCTTCTGTGTTCAGGCTTTTTGCCTACAGTATTGCTTGCAGGAGGATTCCTCATAAAAGCCAGTTGTTTTTTTGAATAAAAACCGTTATTCCTGTTTCACCCTTCATGAAGTCTGGGCTCATGTTTGGGGGATATTCGATTTGCTGGGGAGAAACGTCTTGAAACTGCGTTCATCTACAGTATTCCTCTACTCCTGGCTGCAGCTATAATCACTCATGCTTGGCTAGTGGGAAAGGAATATAAGACAACAGTACCATAGTCACTGCAGGTCTTAACAACTGGTGGCAAGCGACGGGATCGAATGGGACGCATAAAGACAACTGGTGAATGGCCCAGCAGTATGAGAAACTAAAAAGGACTACGCTAAAGAATCTGCTGGAAGCCCGAGGTCAGGTGACAAGCAACAAAAAGAAAGCTACCCTCAGAGCAGAACTAATGGAGGGCGACCAAACCTGCAGCATGGCGAATGTCAGCCAGGAGGAAGCAGAATTTCAACAGAAGGTGATGTGGAGGCTTAACCTATGTGGGCCAAATTCCACACCTGAGATGGTGACGCAAGTCCTGGCACAAGTGAACGCAGAACGCAGAGCACAACAGGCAAGCTTAAACCAAAGAGACACTGCTTCCTTAGCTGGATCTTTAAATGGAGTGCAGTGGAGAAAGATTAATTATGCTGCTTTTAAAAGTTTTTCGGAAATTTACAGGAGACCACCATTGGTATGTCACCAGTGCAATCAGCCAGGGCACTACAAAATACATTGCCCTCAGCAGAGCAGAGGCAACTGGGAGCGGCCACCACCACCGAGGGCCGCCGCTCACCACTATCAACATGAGCCGTTGGAAGACCACAGCCTGGATTCGGAGCAATGGGCCGTACTACATGAGGTGAACCTAGCCCAAGCCGAGGGGGACAACCGGGTGCACCACAGACAATGGGTCACCATAGATGGAAAAGAGGTTGAGGCCTTACGAGACTCTGGGGCCACCCTTACTTTGGTGCAGCCTCACACCGTATCTGCAAAGGCGCGCACCAAGAGGACGGTTGTAGTCAGAGTGGCAGGAGGCGCCATCCACAAGTTACCCACAGCTCGAGTACAGTTAAATTGGGACACCGGAGCCAAGCAGATGGAAGTAGGCATTATGTCTGGCCTACCTGCAGAAGTAACGACTTGGGGTGCCTAACTTCGCAGCTGCTCCACCCAGATCCCGCGGGCACCTGCCCCGTGACAATCAGGGCCCAAGCCTGCCGAGCTGTACCGACACACTACGAGGAACCTCAGGTAGGGACCGAAATCCCAGTAGTATGCCCTATCCCCGTCCCCTTCTGGGGCACCCCCCAAGACTTTGGCCAAGCCCAGCAGTCAGATCCCACCCTAGCAGGTTACAGGAAGGCAGTAGATACCCCTAAGGAAGGTAATGCCCACGAGAATTTCCACTGGGACAAGGGATTGTTATATAGGGTCACCGGGGGAGTGGGACAGGGGGTAGCCCAAGTTAGAAAAAGACAGATGGTCGTACCCCGCAAATACAGAGAAGAATTCTTAAAGCTCAGCCATAATATCCCACTAGCCGGACATCTGGGTATCAAGAAAACCAAGGACCGCCTTACCCAGATGTTCTTCTGGCCAGGGATATCAAAAGATTTGCAGACGTACTGCAGGACATGTGACACATGTCAAAGGATAGGGAAACGGGGGGATCACCCTAAAGCCAAGTTACGGTCCCTACCCATAATCGAAGAGCCATTCTATCGAGTGGCGGTAGACCTGATAGGGCCCCTCAGCAAACCCAGCTCCTCCGGTAAACGGTACATCCTCACAGTGGTGGATTACGCCACCAGATACCCTGAGGCTGTGGCGCTCTCCAACATTGAGGCGGAGACGGTAGCGGAGGCGCTAGTCAGGATCTTTTCCCGAGTAGGGTTTCCCCGGGAAATACTTTCCGATCAGGGAACTCAGTTCACGGCAACTGTAACGCAACAGTTATGGCGGAGCTGTGGGGTGAAACCGTTATTCAGCTCCCCCTACCATCCCCAAACCAACGGCCTCTGTGAGTGATTCAACGGCACGCTTAAGAAGATGCTCACAGCGTTCACAGAGTCCTACGGTCAATGGGAGAAATTTCTACCTCATCTCCTGTTTGCCTCCCTGAAAGTACCCCAGGCGTCCACCGGGTTCTCCCCCTTCGAACTCCTATACGGGAGAAAAGTCCGGGTACCCCTGGACCTCATACGGGAGCACTGGAAAGGCAACACAGGAGAGGAAGGGATCCCAGTCTTGCCATATGTGCTTGAGTTCCGGGACCTCTTGCAGGCCCTGACCAGATCTGTTCAGGAGAAACTGCGGGTGGCTCAGAAATGACAGAAACAATGGTATGACCGGGGAGCACGAGATAGGAACCTAAAAGTAGGGCAAAAGGTACTAGCCCTCCGACCTTCCAAAAAAGACAAGCTCCAGGCAACTTGGCAGGGGCTATTTAAAATGGTGGAACGGATTAGCGACACCACCTATATTGTAGCCAAATGTTCAGATGAAAGGATCAGAAGAGTCTTTCATGTAAACATGTTGAAACCATACTTTGAGCGCTCTGAGGACGTGGCCGCTATCTGTGCCCCGTCCACTGATGACAGTGAAGGGCTCCCCTTACCCGATCTGCTGGCCGTTAGCCAAGGTACCTTAGAGCGGGTCGGGCTGGGGGAGAAGCTAGACCCCACACAGCAGGCAGATGCAAAACATCTGCTGCGGGAATACGGTGGGCTGTTTTCGGTCCTACCCGGGTACACATCCGCCGCAGTGCACCGGGTGGAAACGCAGGGGGAGACCCCATTACGGCAGCAGCAATACCGTATCCCGGCAGCAGTGCGGTCCAGCATGTGGAAAGAAATCCAGGAAATGTTAGAGTTAGGGGTTATTGAGGCTTCCCAAAGTCCTTGGGCGTCCCCGGTAGTTTTAGTACCAAAACGAGACGGTACGACTCGTTTCTGTATTGACTACCGGAAACTGAACGACCGGACTATCACTGACGCATACCCCATGCCACAGATCGATGAATTGCTCGATCACATGGCCAGCGGGTACTTTCTAACTACTCTAGACCTGTGCAAAGGATATTGGCAAATTCCGCTAGACCCGGACGCTATCCCTAAGTCGGCGTTTGTCACCCCATTCGGGCTATACCAATTTCGGGTTATGCCGTTTGGGATGAGGAATGCCCCAGCTTCGTTTCAAAGGATGGAGGACCAACTTCTGGAGGGAATGCAGGACTTCGCATGTGCCTACCTAGATGACATTGCCATCTATAGCGGCACATGGGAGGCCCACCTGACGCACTTGGCTACGGTCTTTGGGAAGTTACAAGAAGCCGGCCTCACCCTGAAACCCGAGAAGTGCCATATGTGCATGGCAGAGGTTCAATACCTAGGGCATAGAGTGGGGTGTGGGAAACAACGCCCCGAACCGGCCAAAGTAGAGGCCATAGCCAATTGGCCCCAGCCCCGCACCAAGACGCAGGTATTGGCTTTCCTAGGCACAGCAGGGTACTATAGAAAATTCGTCCCTGAGTATAGCACCCTAGCAAAACCCCTCACCGACCTTACCAAAAAGGCCCTACCCAAGCAGGGAGCATGGTCCCCGGAGTGTTCCAGAGACTTAAAACGGCTTTGAGCGAAGCTCCAGTATTGACGGCCCCAGACACATTTTTCGTCCATACAGATGCCTCCATGTTTGGCCTGGGAGCCTTGCTGAGTCAAGTCGGGAAAAAGATGGCATGGAGCAGCCGGTGGCATATCTCAGCCGTAAGTTGTTACCTCGGGAGGTCAGCTATGCCACTGTGGAAAAAGAATGCCTGGCTCTAGTATGGGCCTTAAAGAAACTCCAACCGTACCTTTATGGCCGTGCTTTTACCCTACTCACTGACCACAATCCCCTCATTTGGCTCAACTGAGTTTCTGGAGACAATCCTCGGTTGCTGCGCTGGAGTTTAGCGTTGCAGCCCTATAATTTTACACTGCAATACCGCCCGGGCAAGCAGAACGCCAATGCGGATGGGCTTTCCCGCCAAACCGACTTGGATATATAACTATGCCCCCCGGACATCCCCTAGCCAACCCGGCAGGGTCTAGGCGGCTATGCCGACCCATGGATCTAAGGGGGAGTATTGTGAAGAAAATAGACTTTATTCGGTCTTTTCTTCTGTGTTCGGGCCTTTTGCCTACAGTATTGCTTGCAGGAGGATTCCTCATAAAAGCCAGTGTGTTTTGAATAAAAACCATTATTCCTCTTGCAGGAGGATTCCTCATAAAAGCCAGTTGTTTTTTTGAATAAAAAACATTATTCCTGTTTCACCCTTCATGAAGTCTGGGCTCATGTTTGGGGGATATTCGATTTGCTGGGGAGAAACGTCTTGGAAACTGCGTTCATCTACAGTATTCCTCTACTCCTGGCTGCAGCTATAATCACTCATGCTTGGCTAGTGGGAAAGGAATATAAGACAGCAGTACCATAGTCACTGCAGCTCTTAACATTCCTGAATGTTAGTACAATGCAATGCTTTCCTAGTATCATTCCATTCAGTGAACCAAGCTGCGTTCAAGAGTGACCCATGTCAATCTCCCACTGTGCTATCGCCCAAGCTTATTTTTGCTGAATAAAAGCCTCAAAAAGTTTGAGAGTCTTAGAGACCGCATTCTTCATTGGTGGCTGATCCAGGAAGGCATCCCATTTTATTTGATTACCAGGCAAATGTATTTTGAGAAAGTTTTTTATCCTAAGGTAGCTAAAAAGTTAGCTTGAGGTAAGGTTATATTTCCGCTGTAGCTCTGGAAACTGCATTAAGCGATCTTCAATATAAAGGTCTCCTATTGTCTCAATCCCCCTATCTGCCAACTATTCAGATCTGGAATACACAAAGAGATTTCTTGAAGTGGAGCCAGTTTAGAAAGAGGGTTAGTAATAGATTTTGACTTTTAAATTCTATAAAATGTTAACATAATATCTTTTACTATTTTAGTTGAAATATTCAGGTTTTTAAATAGCTTGGGTGGTAGTCATAGAATTATAGATAAGTCTGTTATCTGACTTTGTGTTCTCTCTATATTTATCCACGGAGGATTTCTATTTGGCAACTTTCAAGGATTTTGCTGAGATCTGGGTATCCCAATCCATCCTTTTCAAAGGTTGTTTAAAACTGCTCCCCATACAAACTTGGAAAACAACAGTTCAACGTCCCTAATACTCCCTGGTGCAACTCTGTACGGATGCACTCTGAATAAATAGATCAGTTTCGGAAGGATATATGCTTTCAAAATATTTATGTGTCCAAGCCAGGATAGTTCCACCTTGGCCCAACTCTTAGTTTCTCTTTGTAGGTCCAGAAGTAGAGAAGAATAATTTGTTCAGACCACTTTCTCAATCTGAGAAGTTATCTTCACGCCTAAATATTCGATAGGATCTACGCCTCTATTTTTTATGCCGAATCTCTGTAAGGAGGCATATTGACTAGGTTTTAAAAATAGAGGAATGATCTGTGTTTTAGATAGGGTAGGCTATAGTTGGACATTGAGCTATATAAGTCAATAGACTCGAGCAAAGCCTGGATCGACACTTCAGCTTGTCCTCTCAAGCTTTCCAGAACGCCCCTCACATTCGACGTGTGCGTGCTACGTCATCAACATCTATTATTTTTTTATTTACGTACTTTCCCCGCTTCCTATCAGTGGTATATTAATGGAAAAATTATCAGTGGCATATTAATAAACAAATTATCAGTGGCATATTAATGGACAAATTATCAGTGGCATATTAATGGACAAATTATCAGTCGCATATTAATGGATAAACTAACACTGGCTGTGACATAATAAGTCTTAGTGTAGGGGGAGATATGGGGGAGGGCAGAATTTTTTTCAGTAAGGGGCCCTGAAATTTCTGATGGCGGCCTTGTAGTAGTTTATAGCAGTAGGAATGCCATTGCACAATATTTCCCCTCTGAGTGAGTAGATAGCCACATACTGTTTTAATAGTAGTCCTGATTAGACATGTGCAAAACTAAACTTTTCGTTTAGTTTTCGTCCATTTGGACGAAAATGTTATTTATTTAGTCTAAAACGAATTTTGTTCATTACTGCATTCGTTTCAGACGAAATTCGTTCATTATTTTCGTTTCGTTTTATTCGTTCGTATGAATCAATTGACTTACACATTCCATAAACCGAAAGTCTATAAACAGAAAGACATTTCGGTTTATAGACTTTCGGTTTATGGAATGTATGTAATGCTATTGGTATTCCATAAACCGAAATAGAGTCCCCATTCATACGAATAGGTCAATTCGTATGAATGGGGACACTATTTCGGTTTATAGAATACTAATAGCATTACATGTATTCCATAAACCGAAAGTCTATAAACCGAAAGACATATCTATTTATATCTGTAATGCTATTGGTATTCTATAAACCGACTCTATTTCGGTTTATAGAATGCCAATAGCACGAATGGACGAATGGACGAATGATTTTCGTTTATTAACCATTCGTTCATTCGGCTTTCGTTAGTTTAGCATTTTCGTTATTAGTTTTTCGAAAACTAATGCACATGTCTAGTCCTGATATGTGCACAGACTTAGCATCAGTAGTATTATATAAGTATAATTATCATGTTATGAATATTCGATTTAAAAGTTAAGATCACTTTCTAATTTTGACTTCTGTGGGTGGGGGGGGGACGGGACATCAGCGGGGAGAGCGCCAGTTTAAAAAAAAAAGTTAGCCGGTAGGCACTGGCTGGGGAGATCAGAAGATCTCCCCTCACCAGCCATCTACACGTCCGGAGTAGAGGATCCTGGGAGGGGGTGAAGCACCGGGTGAGTGGTCTGCCCCCACCCTGTAAAGCAGAGAGACGTTTGCTTCACAAGGGAGCCGCGGGCAGCATGAGCTCTGTTTGTTACACACACACAGAGCTCAGCAAGTGCTGCTCATACTTCCTGCGCATAGTGTTGATGAAGGGTACGAATGCCCCCCCCATTCAAAACACATCATTTGCTTGCATCTTTGCAAACACAAAGTATAGATCATTTTTATTCTCTAAATTCACATTATACATCATATTTGAGTTCCTTTAACCCGTTTGTGACATTGGAAATGCCAGACACATCCACGAAGATACTTCGCTGCCAACATAGGACTTGACTGTGGAATTAACGGAGCAAGCTTTTAACTGGAGAATTGAAATGCCAGAAATTCGGCTGGATTTGCCATGTTAGGGCTCATTTTGGGATTTCGGCCCTTCTTTAGTAGGGTGGATTCATGGGATTCCCAGGGCTGAAATATCTGAACCGAATATGGACAAAAACATTCTCAAAATCTATAGTGAGTATCCAAATTTTGGAAAACTCCAAAATTTGTTTCTTTTGACCGATTAGTTAATATTGAATAATCCCTTAAACACGTGTTGTTGATTTTTGACTCTTTCTACTTTGCCCCTTTCTTTGTGTTCCTGGCCTGTCCATTTTCAGGTCCAGTCCTGCCTTCAACCACCTGTCCCATGGTTAAAAGGAAGAGGATTGTGGGACCATTGTTTCACCAATGCATGTATAGATGGACATACCAGCTTCTGCATCAACTGCCCCACTCTCTCTACCTTCGCTGCTGATCTCTCTATCTCTGTCTCTGTGAAAACATAAAAAACATAAAAATGCGCTTGAGAGCAACCTGTGATTAAGCACCTTAGTGAAAAAATATATATAGTGGCTCTCAAATGAGAGATAGTGGATCTGTATTCCAAAAATCAGGGAGATGGTGTGAGTCCCCCTCAAGGGGATACACTTACAAACTCTTTGAAAAGAGACAGCACTTCAGGTATGTCCTGTAGAGATCTGGCTTCAGAGTGGTAATTCTCATGGAAACACAGCAAAGGACATCAATTAATAATAGGACAGGTAGATTTTAATAAAAAAAATATATTTTATTTTTAAAATCTTCCATTGGTGTTTTATTTTTATAAGTTAAAAGTTGGTCTCTGTTGCTTATAGCTACCTCTGATATGACTTGGTCCACCTTTTTAGGGTATTGCCGGGTCCTGGCGTTGCTTCCGCATTCGTCGTCATCATCTCGCGCGATCTCGGCTTGGAGATTCTCTGTTTTCACGTCTCGCGAGATTCTGACTTAGATTTTTTTCCTTCCAAAAACGGAACATTGGCTGAGTAGCTCATTTTTCCGTGTACCATAGAGGAAAAAGAAAAAAGGAATAGAAGATATGGCGCTTTACCCTAAAAACAAGCTGGTATATATCAGCATATTGAAATGTGTATTTCAAAAACGGACGCATGGGGAAAAAACGGATATATGTATACTAGAATAATACAGAATCATTTTGTAATAAGTGTAGGAGAGATATTAAAAACGTTTGTAAAATACACACATCTGGTAGATATAACATTTAAGATTTAAAACACATGAATACAGGAATAAATGCCCTACTACATAAAATTATATAGGTCGAAATCGGCATTCAAACCCTGTGGCTTCAGGGTGGCCAAATTAAAAACCCATTTCATTTCCCTCCTTCCAATATTTAGAATGTTGTCCCCTCCTCTCCAGTGTTTTTGAACTTTTTCTATTGCACAAAATTTGATACCCTTCGGATTTTTTTGGTGGAAATCCATAAAGTGCTTTGAAAGACTATGAGTGGTTAACCCATTCTTTATGTTCCTTACATGTTCCTCAATTCTTTTTTTGAGTGTCCTAGTGTTCCGTCCTACATATTGCAGGCCACATGGGCACTCTATTAAATAAATCACATTGGTTGAAGAACATGTGATAAAATTTCTTATTTCAAATTGTAAACCATTGTGAGAGGAGCGGAAATTAGTGGTAGGATATTTGGGATGGGTAATAGATTTACAGCCTATACAATTATGACATCCATAGAAACCATTTTTCTTGGTAAGAAAGTGACTAGGTGCTGGGGCAGAAGTTTTTATTTGACTCGTGTAATTAGTTGTTAATTTTTGTTTAAAATTTGGTGCCCCTCTAAATACTACTGAAGGGTCATCTGGTATAATATTCTTTAATATATCATCAGTTTGTAGTATTTTCCAATGTTTTTTTACAATTTTTTTAATTTGTCTTGATTTATTATTGAAATTAAAAACAATAGGGATTTTATTTTTAAAATCTTCCATTGGTGTTTTATTTTTATAAGTTAAAAGTTGGTCTCTGTTGCTTATAGCTACCTCTGATATGACTTGGTCCACCTTTTTAGTGTCATATCCTTTTTCTAAGAATTTTTCTTTTAAGACTTTTGTTTGTTCTGTATATATAGATAGGTCTGTACAGTTTCGGCGTATCCTAGTGAACTGGCTTTTTGGTATGCCACTTAGCCATGGGGGGTAGTGGCAGCTAGATTTATCTATGAAACTGTTGCTGTCGACCTTTTTGAAATGATTTTTGGTTTTAATTTGACCGCTGTCTATATAAATTTCTAAGTCCAAAAAGACAATTTTTTCTTTGCTATAGACAGTATTTAAAATGATGTTGTTGTTGTTGGTATTTAAATATTCTAGAAATGAGTTGAGATCTTCCTCACTTCCCTTCCATATAAAAATTAGGTCGTCTATATACCTATAGTAGAGGACGAGGTTCTCCGACCAGCCATGTCCACTCCAAACATGTGCACTTTCCCATTGGGACATGAAAAGATTGGCATAACTGGGGGCGAACCTCGTCCCCATGGCTGTCCCTGTTTTTTGTAAATAAAATTTGTCTAAAAACCAAAAAAAATTATGGTTGAGGATGATTTTGATCTGATCATCTCTTAAAATATTTTTCTCTGTTAAGATATTTTTTATTGCTTCACAGCCTTGTTGGTGGTCTATCACCGTGTATAATGATGACACATCACTTGAAACCAGAAAATAATTGTCTTCCCATTTGCACTTATTAAGGTTATTCAAAATACTGATGGTGTCTTTTAAGTATGATCTGGTTTCTTTAACGTATGGCTGTAATATGTGATCCAAATACTCCGACAGGTTGGAGAACATAGAGTCTATTCCAGACACTATCGGTCTGCCTGGTGGTTGAGTTAGATTTTTATGTATTTTGGGTAGGAAGTATATAACCGGTATTTTTGGATTTGTTACATTCATGTATTCGTATTCGTTTTTTGAAAGATAATTCTTTTCTTTGCCCTTGTCTAGATACTTTGTCATGATTTTTTTAAAATCGTTAGTGGGGTCCTTTTTTAATTCGAGGTAAGTATCTTTTTGTCCTAATTGTCTTAGGGCTTCCTGTATATAGTTTTCTCTGGACTGGATAACCATTCCACCGCCTTTATCGGCCGGTTTAATAACTAATTCCTCATCTTCCTGGAGTGTTTTAAGGATGCTCATTTCTTTCTTTGTCATATTTTTGGCATCGTATTTTGATGGTTTTAATTTGCAGAGGTCTCCCATTACTGCTTTTTCAAACACTTCCAATGCTCCGGATTTATAAGCTGTTGGGTAAAATTTAGATTTCTTTTTTAGATTAGTGGGTATAATGTTATTCGGGTCTCTGGTTGGAGTAGTTGTTAATGTTGGTTTGAGAGCATAGAATCTTTTGATGGTGGTATGTCTCACAAATTTATTGACATCAAAACAGGGACAGCCATGGGGACGAGGTTCGCCCCCAGTTATGCCAATCTTTTCATGTCCCAATGGGAAAGTGCACATGTTTGGAGTGGACATGGCTGGTCGGAGAACCTCGTCCTCTACTATAGGTATATAGACGACCTAATTTTTATATGGAAGGGAAGTGAGGAAGATCTCAACTCATTTCTAGAATATTTAAATACCAACAACAACAACATCATTTTAAATACTGTCTATAGCAAAGAAAAAATTGTCTTTTTGGACTTAGAAATTTATATAGACAGCGGTCAAATTAAAACCAAAAATCATTTCAAAAAGGTCGACAGCAACAGTTTCATAGATAAATCTAGCTGCCACTACCCCCCATGGCTAAGTGGCATACCAAAAAGCCAGTTCACTAGGATACGCCGAAACTGTACAGACCTATCTATATATACAGAACAAACAAAAGTCTTAAAAGAAAAATTCTTAGAAAAAGGATATGACACTAAAAAGGTGGACCAAGTCATATCAGAGGTAGCTATAAGCAACAGAGACCAACTTTTAACTTATAAAAATAAAACACCAATGGAAGATTTTAAAAATAAAATCCCTATTGTTTTTAATTTCAATAATAAATCAAGACAAATTAAAAAAATTGTAAAAAAACATTGGAAAATACTACAAACTGATGATATATTAAAGAATATTATACCAGATGACCCTTCAGTAGTATTTAGAGGGGCACCAAATTTTAAACAAAAATTAACAACTAATTACACGAGTCAAATAAAAACTTCTGCCCCAGCACCTAGTCACTTTCTTACCAAGAAAAATGGTTTCTATGGATGTCATAATTGTATAGGCTGTAAATCTATTACCCATCCCAAATATCCTACCACTAATTTC
The DNA here is from genome assembly GCA_036172795.1 of Pelodytes ibericus. Classification (NCBI taxonomy): domain Eukaryota; kingdom Metazoa; phylum Chordata; class Amphibia; order Anura; family Pelodytidae; genus Pelodytes; species Pelodytes ibericus. The sequence goes on along the minus strand of CM069857.1, from coordinate 208,320,672 downwards.
CGCTCCTCTCACAATGGTTTACAATTTGAAATAAGAAATTTTATCACATGTTCTTCAACCAATGTGATTTATTTAATAGAGTGCCCATGTGGCCTGCAATATGTAGGACGGAACACTAGGACACTCAAAAAAAGAATTGAGGAACATGTAAGGAACATAAAGAATGGGTTAACCACTCATAGTCTTTCAAAGCACTTTATGGATTTCCACCAAAAAAATCCGAAGGGTATCAAATTTTGTGCAATAGAAAAAGTTCAAAAACACTGGAGAGGAGGGGACAACATTCTAAATATTGGAAGGAGGGAAATGAAATGGGTTTTTAATTTGGCCACCCTGAAGCCACAGGGTTTGAATGCCGATTTCGACCTATATAATTTTATGTAGTAGGGCATTTATTCCTGTATTCATGTGTTTTAAATCTTAAATGTTATATCTACCAGATGTGTGTATTTTACAAACGTTTTTAATATCTCTCCTACACTTATTACAAAATGATTCTGTATTATTCTAGTATACATATATCCGTTTTTTCCCCATGCGTCCGTTTTTGAAATACACATTTCAATATGCTGATATATACCAGCTTGTTTTTAGGGTAAAGCGCCATATCTTCTATTCCTTTTTTCTTTTTCCTCTATGGTACACGGAAAAATGAGCTACTCAGCCAATGTTCCGTTTTTGGAAGGAAAAAAATCTAAGTCAGAATCTCGCGAGACGTGAAAACAGAGAATCTCCAAGCCGAGATCGCGCGAGATGATGACGAATGCGGAAGCAACGCCAGGACCCGGCAATACCATCGGAGGATAAAAGTGTCATTCTGAAGCAGGGAGTCCAGACGCCTGGTCGAAGCTCATGTAGAGCGAAACGCGTAGCGTTCTGGACTCAACCTGCTATTCTTAACATTGTACTTTTATTGTTTTTCTATATTTAAAGTATTCTTTGATATTTTAAACACTACTTGCTGTAAGGATTCCTGTCATTTTGTGTGGCTCCCACTTCATGTGACTACCAGAATCCCCATGTAAGCAGCTACTATTTTTTTATTAAAATCTACCTGTCCTATTATTAATTGATGTCCTTTGCTGTGTTTCCATGAGAATTACTACTCTGAAGCCAGATCTCTACAGGACATACCTGAAGTGCTGTCTCTTTTCAAAGAGTTTGTAAGTGTATCCCCTTGAGGGGGACTCACACCATCTCCCTGATTTTTGGAATACAGATCCACTATCTCTCATTTGAGAGCCACTATATATATTTTTTCACTAAGGTGCTTAATCACAGGTTGCTCTCAAGCGCATTTTTATGTTTTTTATGTTTTCACTTTGTTTTTGCTGTGTGGTTTAGGGACACACTACCTAAGTGCTGCTAAGAGCTAAGATATCAGCGCTGGTTACACTGTTATATTGTTGTATATTTGTTGATTCACTCCCTATAAGTCACCTGCTGCAGTTTTCTACTGTGTATTTTTGCACCTACCACTACTATGTCTCTATTTGAGTATAGAGACAATTACACGATCAATGTTGATGATATTTTTGGAGATGAAAAAGCCCCATTAGATATGCCGGAAACTACAGTAGATATTTCCAACCTTATGTTAAATTTGGAACTATAAGATTCATTGCAGTGTGAATTACTTATTCAGTCCATAGTGTAATACCATGAGACTATAGCAAGATCCCATGTTACAATCTTATGTCTGCTGCCCCTGGAACGCTGAGACCTCCGTGGCTATACCTGCCATCACCCGATGAGGATCCAGACACAATGGCGCTATGAGGAACTCCTCCCACTCCTAGTGGGCCGAGCCCGAGACCTACCAGATTTGGGAGAAACCCTATGCCTGTCTCGACTGCTCCCACTAACTGAATCCCTGCCCTCCTGACCATACCTCCAACTGACCAATCCCTTACTGCACTAGTGTGACCCTGAAGCAACGTTGATGGCTACCCATACCCCTCCCCTGACTGCCCGATTCTCGGAATTACCCCTAACCTTGCCTGTGTGCTTCAACTCCGGAGGTCCGGAAGCTCCTGGCCCGAACTGCTAGCTGGTACGGCCGTATCGCCACCGGCTGGATATCCACCGTAACTGCCCTATGCAGCCGTCACCATGTCCCCAAGCCATCCGGAAGGCTCCTGTTGGACTCCAGTAGCTGTGTCCTGGTAGGCCTCGGCAGCCTCAGCACTAGACATGTGCAAAACTAAAATTTTCGTTTTGTTTTCGTCCATTCTAAAACGAATTTCGTTCATTACTGCATTCATTTCAGACAAAATTAGTTCATTTCGTTTCGTTCGTTTTATTCGTTCGTTTTATAGAATACGTGTAATACTATTGGCTTACTATAAACTGAACGAGAGCCCCATTCATAAGAAATTCTTATGAATGGGGCTCTCGTTCGGTTCATAGAAAGGCAATAGTACTACATGTTTTCTATAAGCCGAAAGTCTATAAACCGAACGTTCGGTTTATAGACTTTCGGCTTATGGAATACATGTAATCCTATTGCTATTCTATAAACCAAACGTTCGGTTTATAGAATAGCAATAGGATTACATGTATTACATAAGCCGACAGCCTATAAACCGAACGTTCGGTTTATAGGCTGTCGGCATTTCACTACACGGAGACAAATGGACGAAAATGCTATTTTCGGACGAAAATGCATTCGTCCGAAAACGAATGCACATGTCTACTCAGCACCCTCACTGCTCCAGCTTCTTCCAAAATGTCCCCCATGCAGTCCGCCGTAGAAGCGCAAGGCTGCGGGACCTCCTCCTGTTATAATGGGAGGAAAACAATTTAAACAATAGCGTAATAACGTTTAGACAATTTTATTTGAATAAAAAGATAAGACACTTACAAACAGGTTGAAGTCTAGGACCGGAAAAAACGAATCGCTCAGCAGCCAGATAAAGGGAGTGCTCCGGATCATGCCTTCTCCAACTGTACCACCCAAACAAGTAAAATCTCAGTTTGCTGCTTAGCCACGCCCTACGCGTTTCGTAGGTACACCTACTTCATCAGGAGCTAACAGACTGGGACTAGTGAGGAGTTATATAGAGCCAGAGCCCTTAATTGTAGCAGGATTATTCAATTAAAATACAAATACAGTTCAGCTGGGCTCATAAACTCAGCATATGAAACAGCAGTACCAAGAGAAAGTTAAAAATGTGGCAACTATACAAATATCAAATATAACATCTTGGCATGAGGTCTCAATCGTATCTTATATTATATCCCTCTAATTAGTAACCAGATGCCCTTGTACATAAACAGTGTAGCAATTTTAGTCCTCCTGATGTATTGCAGCCCACATGGACATATGAGGAGGTAAATGACTCCTTTGAACCAACATGTTAAAAAAACTTTTAATGGGGAATTCTTCAAGTGTAACAGTACTGGCAAAGGAATTATAAGTGCCGCATTTGTGGAAACCTAGAACCTCACTGTCTGTCAGTGTTGTTGTCTTATTATTACGTATAGTGGGAGCTAGTTAATAGATCCAATGTTTTAACTGAGAGCAAAGACAATTACAGTGAATATATAAGTTCAGAATGATTCCCATATTATTTGGTAAGATCCCCATTATATCCTGAGATAATAAATTATAATAAGTCATCTTTACCTGATTATGATCTTCCTCAGAGTGATAAGCTGCCAGAAGTGGCAATCTGTCTGAATGTCAGCATGCTATATATTGCTCCCATTATGATGCTGGATGACATCATCGCTGTATTAGTAACATGCTAACAATCTAGTGTATTTTTAAAGGGACACTGCAGCCACCAAGGATAGGTGGAGTGTCTAGGTCCGTCCTGTGTGGCGAGGCGTTACGTCCTGCTGCAAAACGAGCACTGAAAGCAAATTTTTTTTCCGCTTTCCATGCTCCAATGGTATTCCTATGATGCTTTCGTGTGGAAGCATCGTGCAATACTGCAAAAAATGCCCGTCAGCATTGTGATCACTTCGGAGAGCGATTGAAATGCCGGTTTTAAAGGTTTAAAGAACCGACAGTGATATGCTTAGTGACAATGCTGGGTATCAGAAATCCTATACCCTGCATTATCACTATGTGTGGGGAGAGTGAGCAGCACTTCCTTATGCTGCCCGCTGCTCCCTGTTAAGCAGACGCTGCTCTGCTTCACATGGTGGGGGCCTGAGCTCACTGGTTGAGAGGCCCCCACCATAAGTTAGAATGGGAGGGGGAGGGAGAAGAGAGGAAGGGGGAGGGAGAAGAGAGGAAGGGGGGAGAACAGAGGAGGGGGAGAGAGAGAACCGAGGAAGGGGAAGAGAGAACAGAGGAAAGGGAGAGAGAGAGAGAACAGAGGAGAGAAGTGAACAGAGGAGGGGGAGTTACGAAAATGGAGGGGGGTGAGAGAGAACAGAAATGAGGGAGGAGGGAGAGAGAGAACAGATATATGGGAGGAGGGGGAGGGAGAACAGACATGGGGGAGTTAGAGAGAGACATACATGGCAAGGAAGAGGAAAGGGAAAAATATGGGAAGGGGGAGACACATATATGTAGGGAGAGGATAAATACAGGCATGGGGGGGTCGTCACGGGGGGAGGCCCGCACAGGGCGCCGGAACACTTAAGGCCAGCCCTGACTATCAGATCCATTGCAGTGTGAATGACTTATTCAGTCCATAGTGTAATACCATGACAATATAGCAAGATCCCATGTTACCATCTTATGTCTGCTGCATCTCCATGGTATATAATGTGAACCTTGTGGTTGTGTAGATTAAAAGCGACATAGTCAAATGAAAACAGAGAATTGGGATTTGTGTTAAGATTCTAGTTAAGGTCCACTCTGCTGATCCCATGCAAAATTGAGGGTCTCGCAATACACTAGCAGAGAGCGCCAGTCGCGACCCATCCATGTAAGCATGGCAGCTGCTGGGCAGAGGATATACTGGCATGTACTATCAAAAGTACCTCCAGTCTCTTCTTATACCAGGGACAACTAACCTTTCACTTGTGCATCCATATTAGAAGCGCAAGTGAAAAATAATGTTTAGTTTCTCTTTAAGGAACTTAAGGACATTTGTAGCATGCCAGCTGCTAGCTATTTATATAATTTGGTAAGTCATGTAGAATAAATATTTCACTTACAGAACACAATATACAAACTAATTTACTGGAGTTCTAACTTTTATTGTGTTATTGCTCTGGATCACTGTGATCCACTCACAAAGTGAACATCCTGACAACCTATTAAACAGGGACAACAGAGGAGGGAACTGAGTTTGCAACATGGACCCTTAGCAGGTCTGCCCCTGGCATAATTTCCTATAGTCCCATCATTGGAACTCTCAGCTACCCGCTGTCATACCTCAACATATCTGGACACTGGGGGGTGGAGCTTGGGAGGTGGACACTCCCACCCATGAGTATCCTGTGATTGGTCCGGTGAACGTTGTATCCCCTCCCCTCTTGCTTGTTTATCGTGCTCCAGTGCAGCGCTTGTCAGTCAGGTTGCCGGTGGGAAAGGAGCTGTCAGTCGCGGAAGAGGAGGGGAAGTTGCTACGCGAGTCTCATGTTTTTTTTTCACCTATCTTGTTTGTTATATATGTGTCATTTTATCTATTACCAATAAAAGTTACGTCTTAATCTATCAAGACTTCACACACATTCATATAATCTTAAGGCATGCATTAACCCTTAATGAACCAGGGATTTTCCAGGGCTAATGACAGACAATTTTCCATTTTGATAAGTGGTTGATTAAACTTAATTTTCCTCTCTCTCATTTAACGCACCCATACAAGTTATATGTTAGAATTTTGTTTGGTCTGATACCCCAAAAAAATTAACTATTTTCCCATTCATATAGTACACAATTAGTACAACACTAACACTGGCCCACTAAGCGCAATTAACTAGCTAATAAAAATAAAAATATAGGTTCCAAAACCCCCAAAAAAGTACAGAGAAAAAAACGAAATAGACGGTAAATAGAGTACAATACATTAACTTAAGCCGAAATTGAGACGAAATTCGAATTTGACATATCAGAGTGGCTGTCAGTATCCGAATGGACGAATTAATTTTGTTCATATAGCATTCGTTCATTCGGATTTCGTTAGTTTTTCATTTTTGTTATTCAGACGGATGGACGAAAATGCTATTTTCATCCGAAAATGCATTTGTCCGAAAGCGAATGCACATGTCTATTATTTTCCATTCGTACAATTGAATATAATGAAACTAAAATAATAAACGAATTTTGTCTGAAACAAATTCAGCAATGGACAAAACATTTTTTGGACAAAGTAAATAACATTTTCGTCTGAATGGACGAAAACGAAAAGAAAATTCTCATTTTGCCCATCTCTAGTTCTAACTATCCTACACCTACGACCACTTTAAGGCCAGATATGGTACTCAAAGATAAGTTGGGGCTAAATATTGTTTTCTTGGGTAAAACCCAAATTTGTAATAATTTCAATGCAGGCTCTTGCGGGTTGAGTGCCTGCAGATTATTGCACATATGTTCTCAATGTTTCAGGGCACATGCAAAAACGATGTGCCCTAATAAAATGTATCCTAAACCTTAATTTTTGTCTATTAACGTGTCACTCCTACAGGAATTGTTACAGTACAAAAATAATTGGACCTGGGTTTTTTACTAGCTAACCCCATAGGTGTGGTCACAGGGAAACACTCATTAAAGCAAAGATTGATCAGCAACCTCTCGGCTCCCCACTCTACCACAATGCCTAGTCTCAACTCACTTATTCCATCCGAGTAATTCTCACTCCAAATTGCTACTATTGACAATGCTATAGACGCCATCCTGTTAGCAATGATCCAAGCTTGGCTCAGTAAGACTGACATAATGAATGCCTTCAAGCTTCTCCCTATTCACCCTTCACTACGGCGTGGTTAGGTGGTGCGGGGTCATACTACTTCTTCTCGTGTCTCACATTTGGTTCGAAAAGTAACCCCAGGATCTATGATATAGTCGTGGAGACATTATGTTGGCTGCTACTTAACATCTGTAGATTCCCCATGGTCATTCATTATCTGGATGATTTCCTGACAATAGAGAGCAGTCTGTTACCACCTAGTAGCCTCAAAGCAACTGTGCAACTGTTGGACCATCTAGGGGTTCCAGTTTCTCCAGATAAGACAGAGGGACCCGATACAGTTATTACCTTCCTGTGGGTAATTTTAGACTCAGTTCAGATGCAAGCCAGCCTTACCAGGGAGAAGATAGAACGCATATTGTCATTCCTTGATCTGTATCTCGAGGAAGAGTCATGCAATAGGAGAGAACTGCAATCCCTGTTGGGTTCCCTCAACTTTGCGATAAGAATTATCCCACAAGGTCGTGCTTTCATATCCAGGTTGCTTAGTCTTTTCCCCCTTTATCAGTGAGATACTTCCGCTTTTTTAATTTAACGCTTGATCACCATGTCATCTCTGATTCACGCATGTGGAAAGAATTTTTGCTAAAATGGAATGGGAGAAGCATGTTCATTTCCTTATTGGCAGACGAGTCCGCCTCAATTTGGACAGATGCAACTGCCAATTCTGGGTTTGCAGCAATTTTCAGCAACAAGTGGATATGGGGATCTTGGCCGGAGGAAATGAAGTACGTCCCAGACTTCACTTCCACCTCTGCCCTGTTTGACCTATACGCAGTAAAATGGGGTGCATCTTGGCCAGTTAGGTCAGTAAGGTGTTTTTCTGGAAGCATGGCCACATGTCACATTATCAACAACGGACGCTCCAGCCTCCCTGACCATAATGCACTTTATGCGGAACCTGATCACTCTTGATCTCGATTGCAGGAATTCTACAGAGCATTACCTATGGTAGCCCAGGAAGACATGACTATGGACTAGACAATCTTTTAGCTCACGGTCGGCTTTCCACATTCCCCCCCCCCCCCCCCCCTTTTAAACAGGTTCTTGCTAGAATTCAGTGTTGTAAATACATTTTCCATGGAGACAATGATCGCTTTCATTTCTTTTTGCCACCTTCACTTAAAATTGTCCTTTAATACTATTAAATCATATTTAACTGGCATACAACACCATATCCTCACTTCATGGCCTAACAAACACTGTTTCCTTTCATCCTATCAGATTAAAACAATATTAAAAGGTATTAAAGGCTCCAGCCCTATTCCTACACCCCCTAGATTACCCCTACATGGCCAACTGTTCCAGTCACTTTCTGATCTCATAGATATTTATCTGGCTTTCTACAGTTTTCTCAGGCCAAGAGAATTCACTTCCATAAACACTTATACCCCCATCTACATCAAAAGAGCTCACTTTATAAAGACACACGACCATTATGTACTTTTCCTAAACAATACAAAAAAACCCATTCAAGGTTGTCCAAATCAACCTCTGCTAGCTCTACATGGTAATACATGGTTTATGTCAGGATGTTATTGGTAAGGTTAGGTCTTAATCCAGATAATTACTCTGGTCACTCCTTCCGTATAGGAGCTGCTACCACGGCCTCCAGCAAACATATACCTGTGCATATCATTAGGACCTCAGGACGGTGGAAGTCCTCTGCATTCTCCAGAAATATATACCTCAACCAGTTCAGGAGATACGTCAAGCTTTCCTTGAGATGAATATGTAACGTATCAAAAGATGTTACTGTTGTAGACCAAATAAATTTTGGGATGGTATATTCCTTTTTGCCCTCTTTTATTACAGGCCTACCGCATCGTCGGATCCAGCACACCACAACCGACTTTTGTCATATTTGTGTATATCTAACATAAGGAATTACATAACTACTTCTAACATTCTCTTACGGCTTCTATGCCCCGAATACAAATATATATATATAACTGGTTTATAGAATATGTCTATAAATATACTGTATTTGCTTGAATATAAGACGACTCCCCATATTCCTTTAGGAAAAAAACTAAAAGCCTGAATATAAGACTACCCTATAGGAAAAAAGTTTATCTTGTATATATTCACATGTAAATTGCTTTTTCCTATTTAATAAAAAATTATGATATAAAAAAAATGCATTTCTTGTTTTTATTTCCTTTTATGTGCCAATGCTGCCCCTACCCCCCAGACTTGCCCATAGCTCCCTCTCCCCCCCCCCCCCCCCAGACTTGCCCAATGCTGGATCTCTCCCTCCAACGTTGTCTCTCTCCCCCTCCCTCCCCCAACATTGCATCTCTCCCCCCTCCCTCCCTCCAACGTTGTCTCTCTCCCCCCTCCCTCCCTCCCCCAACGTTGTCTCTCTCTCCCCCTCCTTCCCTCCCTCCAATGTTGTCTCTCTCTCTCCTCCCTCCCCCCAACATTGTCTCTGTCTCTCCCTCCCTCCCCCCAACGTTGTCTCTGTCTCCCCCTTATATATATATATATATATATATATATATATATATATATATATATATATATATATATATATATATATATATAATGTCATATGGCTGGTTATATATAATATTATTATAATATAAACCAGCCATGTAATATATATATATACATACATATACATAATACAAATACCGTATTTGCTCGAAATGCAAATGCTCTTAAAAAAAAAAGTCTTATATTCGAGGTCGTCTTATAGTCAGTCCTCAAATCGAGGTCACATGACCTTACGGCTGTCTGTCATAATAGACGGAAGTGTCAGGCAGCATGGAGGATGTCTGCACGCATCGTGCAGACATCCCCCGGCTGCCCACACTAGCCACCAGGGAGAGGGGAGACAGAGACAACGTTGGGGGGAGGGGGAGACAAATACTGTGTCACGGAGGAGAGGGAGGGTGAGAGAGAGACATTGTTTGGGGGTAGGGGAAGAGGGAGAGAGAGAGAGAGACAATGTTTGGGAGGAGGGAGGGCGTTAAGGAGGGAGGGGGAGAGAGACAACGTTTGGGGGAGGGAGGGAGGGGGAAAGAGAGACAAAGTTGGGGGAGGGATGGGGAGAGAGACAACGTTGGGGGGAGAGAGGAAATGTTGGGGGGGGGCAATGTTAGGGGGAGGGAGGGGAGAGAGGCAGTGTTAAGGTGAGAAAGCCAGCATCTATAAACCGAAGGTCGTTCAGGTTTATAGACTTTCGGTTTATAGAATAGCATAGAATTACATGTATTCTATAAACCGAAAGTCTATAAACCGAACGACCTTCGGGTTATAGACTTTCGGCTTATAGAATATATGTAATACTATTGGATTTCTATAAACCGAACGAGAGCCCCATTCATAAGAAAGATGTGGGGCAGCAGACTGAAAGCAGGCACAGTTGTTTGAATTTTGGAAGTGAACAAACTAGAGACCTGACGCTACAACAGGCCTTTACAAGAGTTGTAGAGGTTAATGGGGTACTTGTGGAAGGAAAGTCGAAAGATGTGCATCCTTATTTCATTTTACGGGATGATCTGTTATACAGAGTTATTAAACAGGATGGGTATGAAATAGAACAGCTTGTGGTACCACACCCATTTAGGAGACAAGTCTTGGATTTAGCCCACTCTCACCTGTTTCGGGGACATTTAGGTGTAGACAAAACCATGGAAAGACTCTTGAGAAGGGTTTTTTGGCCTGGGGTTTATGAAGAAATTAAAAGGTTCTGTGCTTCGTGCCCATAATGTCAGTTGGCTTCTCCTAAACCTCACTTAAAGGCTCCTCTTATTCCCTTCAAGTAATTGAAACCCCTTTTGACAGAATTGCCATGGATCTAGTGGGGCCTTTAGAGAAAACAGCCAAAGCCACACGTTATCCAGAGGCCATAGCCCTCCGCAATACTGCTTCAAAAACAATAGCTAAAGAGCTATTACAAATATTTTCTAGAGTCATAATACCTAAGGAAATCCTTACCGATCAGGGTCATGGGCATCCGCAGAAATTTTTTCAGGGGGGGGGGGCATAATTTTACCGTCATCCTTTTTGCGCCGCGCCTCTTTTTGACAAGTTATCATGAAGTGGAGGAGCTTTGTCATTATCAGTGAAGGCATGCAAAGGGTTGATAAACCCTGCACCAGATACAGATCCACAGCACCAGATATAAACCAACCACACTAGATATAGCCTCACTGTAGCAAATATAGATCCACTGTTACATAGTAACATAGTAATTTAGGTTGAAAAAAGACACAAGTCCATCAAGTTCAACCCTTCTACCTATCATTACAGCTTTTGATCCAAAAGAAGGCAAAAAACCCCTAAGGAAGCTATTTCGAATTTTGCCTCCTGGGGGAAAAAATTCCTTCTTGACTCCAAGAGGCAATCAGATTTCTCCTTGGATCAATAAGCTCTTTTATTAATGCTTATTCTATTATTAATAGCCCTGTATGTTCTGCTTTGCTAAAAAAACATCCAAACCATTTTTAAATGCATCTATTGTGGTTGCTAGCACTACCTCTCTTGGCAGTGAGTTCCATAACTTTATTGTCCTAACCGTAAAGAATCCCTTCCTTTGCTGTCTATGAAATCTTTGCTCTTCCAGTCTGAGGGGGTGACCTCTTGTTCTTTGTACCTTTCTGTTAATGAACAGGTCACTGGAGAGCTCTTTATATTGGCCCTGCAAATATTTATATAATGTTATCATATCCCCTCTGAGACGCCTTTTTTCTAACGTATATAAATTCAATTTTTTAAGTCTCTCTTCATAACTAAGATCCTCCAAACCCCTTATTAATTTTGTAGCTCTCCTTTGCACTTTTTCTAGTTCCTTAATATCCTTTTTAAGGACTGGTGCCCAGAACTGTACTGCATATTCAAGGTGAGGTCTTACCATTGTTCCAGATATAGATCCACAACACCAGATATTAACCCACGGTACCAGCTAAAAACCCATGACACAAGATATAAACCACAGCACCAGATAAATATCCAGAGCTCTAGCTGAAACTCCACAGCAACAGATAGAACAACATAGCAAATATATAACCCCATAGCACCAGATACAACACTATAGCACACAATATAAACACAAAGGAACAGATTCCCTAAACACATAAATTCCTAAATCCATGACATTTCTTTATCTCTTTCCCCCTTTTTTTATATGTTTTATTCCTCCATGTTTGCCATCTCTTTCCCATCATTTTATGTGTTTTATTCCTCCATGTCAGTGACCTCTTTTCACCTACATTTTATCTTTTCTGCCCCATGTCACAATTTTGTCTGTTTTCTGCTCCAATCAATCACCTCTTTTCATCCTCTTTTATCTTTTCTGCCCAATGTCATCCCATTTTGTTTGCAATCTGCTTCCATCTATCACATCATTTTATCCTCCATTATCTTTTCTGCCACATTCACTTGTCACCATGTTGATGTGAGCAGAGCCTGGTCAGAGGAGCTGCTTAGACTGGACAAATGGAGACCTCAGGGAAATGGGAGGGACCTCCCTGGATTTACCCCCACTCTTCCATATACCTTAAAGCTATTATAAGCTCTTCCTACCACTTACAGAGGCTCAGCTGTGGTTTCTGAGTATCTTCCCCTGCAGGCTCTCTTCTGTCCATCATGCTGCCACATGGAGGGCTGAGGGACGGGACCCCTGAGGGTCTTTATCAATATACAGTGTTGCCATTTGGCCTACATGGGGCCCCTGCAACCTTTCAGAGGTTGATGAATAAGTTGTTAAGGCCCCATTGTGGTTACGCCTCTGCTTATTTAGATGATCTAGTCATCTTCAGCCAGGATTGGGAAACCCACTTAGCTAAAATTGAAGCCGTACTGGATACGTTAAGGGTCTTACTGTCAACCCTGCCAAATGTATACTAGCATGTCCAGAAGTTAAGTACTTGGGGTATACTATAGGAAGAGGCATGGTCAAACCTCAAATCAATAAAATAGCTGCCATTAAAAAATGGCCCCGACCAGGGCCGGCCTTAAGTGTTCCGGCGCCCTGTGCGGGATTCCCCCATGGCGCCCCCCATTTATGTATCTCTCTCCCTTCCCATGTTTGTCCCTTTCCTCTTCATTGCCCTATCTGTCTCTCTCTAACTCCCCCATACCTGTTCTCTCTCCCCCCCTGTTCTGTCTCTCCCCCCCCATTATGTCTCTCTCCCCCCACTGTTCTGTCTCTCCTCCCCTGTTCTGTCTCTCTCTCTGCCCATTTCCCCTGTTCTGTCTTTCTCTCCCTCCCTCCCCCTGTCTGTCTCTCTCTACCCCTTCCCCCTGTTCTGTCTCTCTCTCCCCCTTCCCCCTGTTCTGTCTCCCTCTCCCCCCCTGTTCTGTCTGTCTCTCTCTCTCCCCCTTCCCCATGTTCTGTCTCTCTCTCCCCCCGTTATGTCTCTCCCCCCCCTGTTCTGTCTCTCTCTCTCTCCCCATTCCCCCTGTTCTGTCTTTCTCTCCCTCCCTCTGTTCTGTCTCTCTCTCCCCCCCTGTTCTGTCTATCTCTCTCCCCCCTTCCCCCTGTTCTGTCTCTCTCTCCCTCCCTCTGTTCTTTTTCTCTATCCCCCTGTTCTGTATCTCTCTCCCTCCCTCTGTTCTTTCTCTCTACCCTACTGTTCTGTATCTCTCTCTCCCCCTTCCAGCTGTTCTGTCTCTCCCCCCTCCCCCTGTTCTGTCTCTCCCCCCTGCCCCTCTCTCCCACCCCTCCCCTCCCTCTGCCTTCAAAGTTGGATACAAGGAGGGGGCGGAGCTAACCGGCTGAGCGGTATAGCTCCGCCCCCACCCTGTGAAGCATAGCAGCGTCTGCTTCACTGGGAGCCCAGGTCAGCAAGAGAAGGTGCTGCTTCTCATGCTGCCAGTGGCTCCCCGTGAAGCAGACGCTGCTCTGCTTCACAGGGTGGGGGCGGAGCTACACCGCTCACCCGGTAAGCTCCGCCCACTCCCCGGATCTAGAAGTGCATGCCGAGGAGAGGGCTGGTGAGGGGGGATCTTTTGATCTCCCCCATCCAGTGCCTCTACCGGCTTTTTTTTTTCCAACTTTTTTTTTCTTTGGCCGGAAGGGCGCCCGCTGGGGTGCTGCGCCCTGTGCGCTCGCACAGGTCGCACACCCCTAAGGCCGGCCCTGACCCCGACCCTTGAGGAAAAAACAGGTTAGGGCTTTTCTTGGTATTGTCGGATGCTACAGAAGGTTTATACCCCATTTTGCCACCTTAGCGTTCCCCTTAACTGAGTTGACAAAAAAAAAGGGGGCCGGAAATCGTTCAGTGCAGTAACAAAGCCGAAAGGGCTTTTACAAATTTGAGGACTACCCTATGCTGTCATCCTGTCTTGGTAGCTCCAAACTTTAACAAGCAATTCTTTCTACAGACTGATGCTTCAGAGGTGGGTCTTGGAGCAGTATTGTCACAGTATGTAGGGGGTGAGGAACATCCTGTGCTCTGCCTCAGTCGTAAACTGGTGCCTAGAGAAGCGAACTATGCTGTGGTAGAGAAGGAATGCCTGGCCATCAAGTGGGCTTTGGAGTCCTTAAAGTATTATTTGTTGGGTTGTTCCTTTACTCTAGTAACGGACCATGCTCCTTTACAATGGATGCAAAGGAACACAGAAAAAAATGCTAGGGTCATCCGATGGTTCCTTTCGCTTCAGCCCTATAAATTTGTAGTGAAGCATACAGCCGGCCTCCTACATGCTAATGCAGATGCATTGTCTAGAGTGCATAGTCTCTGTGTCACGGCAGCTCCACCCTATAGTGTTCCGCTGGGGGGAAGGATATGTGGCAGTGTGAGGGAACACTGCTATATTAGCCCTAGAATGGCACTTTCAGTGTTCCCTGACTAGATGGAGTTAAAAATCGGGTTACTCTAGTACATAAATTAGGGAGCTATATAAACCATCTGGATAGGGTATTCACCTTCCTGTGAAGAGCTGGGTGGAGGCAGCGAGACTGGGAGTCAAAGAGACTGCTAAAAGTGTGGAGGAAGAAAAGGTATTTTTGCAAGCCTTTAATTTTTGTTTGTTAAACTACTGGAGTCAGCTTGATGCCACTTTGTGCAGTGTGAATGTAAACCCCCTCCCCAAAATCACCTTTTACACTGCGAGGGGCAAACATAGCTGGGGATTCGGGTTTTCCCTCCCCCACTTCAGTGCCTTATGATGCCTTATGTTAGCGCTGGCCCTGGCTTGGATTTTATTTTCTGATCTGCTAGAATACTGATATTTTGCTGGCTCACCTTACTCATTACTCACATTATTAATTTATCTTTTGAACCTCTGGCCGATATAACAGTTAACTCTTCTAGTCTATTTAGTTCAGGATTCTTCCCTGTATATTTTTTTATGTTTATTCACTGAAGCTCTAAGTCATACCTACAAAGGTGTAATTTCTGCTATCATAGCTTATCCCAGGGGTCATCATTTGGTAGAATGTTACTGTCCTAAACAGATACCGGATTATCTATAGAATATTCAGGGACTGAAATATTCAAAACATGTTCCCCCAGGTATGTATATCAAGTACAAAAAACGCTTATGATAACAGAAAGTACTATTGGTCAGTAAATGAAGTACAGTTTACTATGCATGTTTATCAAAAGTATGTTTATCGAGTATTAAATGGCATCTTGGGGTAATGAGATGTATTTACAATGCATTTGACAAAATGGAGGTCTTCTCCATATCATTTATATTTCACTTCATTTTCATCCTGAGAGTGCTTTTGCATTAAAGTTCTTACTTAACAATATATTGATTGTCACGGTACCCACCGTGACTCTTACCCCTGGAGGGCACAAGGGGCTAGCCGATTGCCGAGAGACTACGGACCTTGTCTGTTGCCAAAGCCAGAAGCTCCTAGGAGAACTATAATCACTGGCCCCGCACAGACTGTGCTTTCCCCCGCTACTGCTTTTTCCGTCTAACCGGAGTACAGCAGGAATCCGTCTACCCGCTACAGACTCTGGGGACAATTGCCGGGTAGGCTCTCTCACCATTGGCTGATCCAAACAGCCCGCCTACCAGCTTACTGGTAGCTCACATACGGATTGGTCGCCTGTTTAAAGGTCTAAATGTAGCTCAGCTTCTGATTGGTCCTTAAACCGAATGTGTACCGAAATGTAATCCGAACTGTGTTCATTTCTTCCCTCAGAATAGTGCCTGTTTTCTAACTGTGTGTTTTACATGTATGGTGCCCTGTTAAAGATCCTAATCCCTTGTACCCTTTCCCCAGGAATGTAGCTTCAGCAGCCGCTTCACAATAAAGGTTTATCCTGGCTACTGAGCTCATTCTCTTGTTCAAAAGGTAGGCGCTTTTCCTATTGGTCGCTCAGACCAAGCCCCCAGTGTAGACTGCCAGGCCCACTTAGGACTTTTAATATAAATAGTCTAATCTAGCCATTGTTTGGGTAATCAAAGCAAGCATGGACAAGCTTGATAGACCAGTAGTGTGGTGGCCTCTTCATTTCCTTTCCCTTTTTAAAAGAACATTGAACCTTGTTTAACCCTGAAGGAAGCAAGGGTTAAACAAAACATGTTCCGGGACTTTTAAGTAAACCTAGCGTGTCTCTTAATAGATACAACTGGGTTTACTATCTGCTGTGTCTCACATGCGAGACACAGCAGTTCCTGGTTGCCCCGCTCTGACTGCCTAATTAAGGCCCCCCTGCTGATC
This sequence comes from Pelodytes ibericus, assembly GCA_036172795.1. Taxonomy (NCBI): domain Eukaryota; kingdom Metazoa; phylum Chordata; class Amphibia; order Anura; family Pelodytidae; genus Pelodytes; species Pelodytes ibericus. Next base: position 208,304,163 of record CM069857.1, on the reverse strand, counting down.
CCATTCAAAAATTATATATTAGAAGCACAAATTAAAAATAATGTTTAGTGTTCCTTTAAAAAGTAAATACACATCATAATTAGCAACAAATGAAAAAAGTTTCCAGTGACACCTTGCACCATATCTATCACTGCACACTGCACATTAAATCATCATTATGCCAGATACAAAGCACATTATTTTTTTGTTCAGAATAAAGAAATTGTATTTTAATGCAGAATTGAAAAATACATTGTTTATAAATAAGACACATATTAACCCCTTAGTGACAAGACATTTTCACCTTGACTTTCCCTTGGTGACAATGGCTGTTTTGACATTTCTAGGGTGTTTGTGTTTAGCTGTAATTTTTTTCTTTCTCACATACAGTACCCACACAAATTATATGTTGTTTTTATCTTCATAAGAAGGGCTTTCATTAGATACCATTATGTTCATCATATCTTATAATTTACTACAAAAAAAATCATAAAATATGATGAAAAATAAAAAAAAAAACACTTTTTCTAACTTTGACCTAAAATATAATTTACACAAATAAAATCATTAAAAAAGACCCCATCTAAATAGTTTCTAACTGTTCTCCCGAGTTCAAAAATATGCATGTTTCCATATTTTTCGGTATTTTTTTGCGAGTTATGGGGCAAAAACCAAAAATAGTGTTTTTTGGTTTTTTCCTATATTGATCTTTTGACCCCAACCCGAACCCAAAATTTAACCCTAACACTAAATTTAACCCCAACTCTAATCCTTATTATATTCCTTAATATTTTTTAACTTTAATTTAATTTTAACCCTATCCCTTATGCTAAAAAATATTTAATTTTAACCCTATAGGCTAATATAGCTAAATAACCTGTTTTTAATTAATGAAATATGTATTTTAAATATTTTCCATTGCAATGCTACTAAACTACCACTAGGGGCAGTCAAGTAGCATATTCCGAGCGACGGAAGTGAAGTTACTTTCACTTCCGAAGCTCAGACCGGCAGAGGGCTTAGCCATATTGACGGAGCAGCATGCTCCGTCAATATGACTCCCCACGATCGCTCTGTGGGGAGATCGTGGGGGTCCCAAAATAGAAATTTCGGTGCTGGCTATTGCCTCGATGTCGAGGCAATAGACCAGCACTGTTAAAGCGGTTTTCGCGATTGTTGATCGTGAAAACCGCTTCATTCACTGCAGGATGTGCCAGGCACGTCCTTTGTCGTTAAGGGAGTTTCTAGAGCTTTATATTTGCTTTTTATGCATAATCTCCATTTAAACACACGCTGCCAGGCAGTGGTAAGGTATAGTTATCAGATAACAAAAATAATTTTGAAAAAATGCATTCCTTGTTTTTGTTTCCTTCCTCTGTTTCCCTTCACTCCATTTTTCCTATACTCCTTTCATTTTTGCCACCACATCCCTTGCCATTGCACCCACAGAAGTCTTGTAAAAGCACCCATAAGTCTTACTAGAGCACCAGGATTGCACACAAGCACACAGATTGCATCATCAGGTGTTTCCAAAGCATCCAGAATGCACCCATAGGTCTTGCTAGAGCACCCAGATTACCCCCAACAACCAGCTTGCAACCACAGGTCTTGCCAAAGCATCTAGACTGAGCCCACAGGTTTTGTCAGAGAATCTAGACAAGGCCGGCCTTAGGTGTTCAGGTGCCCTGTGCATGCCATCCCTATGGAACACTCCCCCAGCAAAAGTCACCTAAATATCCACATAAAAAAAGAGGAAAAAAGTGTTTGTAACAAATAAATTGTGAATTATACATGCAAAACCAGTATAGCAGATGCAGATCAAGTGCATAACACATACAAACCCTCTTGTTTAGGTGTAGATCAAATAAATAACACTTGGAAACACCGCATTGCACCTACCGATCAAATGAATAAAACATACAAACCATGTATTTGCACGCATAGATTGAATAACGCATGGAAACATATAGCATTGCAAGTATAGAGCAACTGAAAAATCACAAACTTAGCATTGGTATAGATCAAATAAATAATGCATGGCAACCCTAAATTAAAGGCCTGCCCTGGCACAGATTATACCCACAGGACATATACCAGAACCATCTGTGCACTTAGGAATTGGCCCAGAACCCACTTTGCACTCAAGAATTGCCCCAGTTTGCACTTAGGACTTTTCCATGAACTCACTTTGCATTCAAAAACCCAGTTTGCATTCAGTAATTGCTTGTTTGCAGTCAAGAATTGCATCAGAACCAACTTTGCACATTTCGGGTTTACCCGAGAACCCAGTTTGCATTCAGGATTTGCCCCAGAACCCAGTTTACATTCAGGATTTGCCCCAGAACCCAGTTTGCATTCAGGATTTGCCCCAGAACCCAGTTTACATTCAGGAATTGCCCCAGAACCCAGTTTGCATTCTGGAATTGCCCTAGTTTGCAGTCAGAAAGTGCCCCAGAACTGCGTGATGCAGGCTGTAATAAGCTCACACAGCCTGAGCATGGTCATGTGACATTGTGCAATGCACTCTGTGTTCAAGTGTGATATATGGTGTAATATGCAGAAAAGTGTAGAGGTTTAAATGGCGCTTGTCCTATTTCACACAAGCTGCAAATCTGTCAGGCAACTACCCCAAGTGCCTTATACATAAAACAATAGTGATACAAAAAGTAAAAGTGCGCTAAAGTGTCAAACCAAGGTGCAAAATATAGGATATGTATCAGAAGTATGACTCACGTAAATGTGGTCTCACAGATGGTTACAAATGATTTCTTCAAGTTGTATATGTATCTCCAAACAAATAAAACAAATGTTAGAGCATATACAGTACAATTTTAATAAAAAACATAAAATATCTTACACTTAAAAACATGAACAGATGATCCAAGATACCAATCCTGACAGGAACAATCAAGCCCCAGGAAGGTGAGAAGAAGTAATGCCAAGCAACGCGTTTCGCCCTTCTAGTGGGCTTCCTCAAGGCTAGGCAATACTTTTTGGGGCAAAAAATGGTGTTTATATACATGTTACTAATTCTCCAATTCAAAAAACGTGTGATTTGTGCTTCTTCCGCTATACGCGAAGTCCGTTGCGTCACTTCCGGCGCAACTACTTGTAGTTTTTGTAGTTTCTGTAGTTCAGAAACGCTCCGTTATTCTCTATCTTTGGAAAAAGCTTCCTCTCAACGTTTTTCTTCGTAATTAGTCTCTTTTAAGAGTCTAACAGTCTATCTAGATATCTAGATAAAGGAAAGAATTTGGGAATTTTAACTGAAAATGAATACACATATATTAATGTTTTACATCCAAAGTTGCCAGTGATATATTTTCTTCCTAAAATCCATAAGGATAAAACAAACCCGCCAGGAAGACCAATAGTCTCTGGCATTGACTCATTGTTCAGTAATCTGTCTGAATATCTGGATATCCTGTTACAACCAGTGGTGTTAACCAATAAGTCTCATTTAAAATATACTATCAGTATACTGCAAGAACTAAGCACCTTAGACTGGAAAGAAGATTTATTTTTAGTCACTTGTGATGTTACATCACTATATACCTGTATAGACCACCAACAGGGAGTGATGGCAATTAAACAAATGTTAAGTCTATATGGTTCCTATCCACCAAACCAGGTTGAATATGTTTTAGAAGGTATAGAATTAATTTGAACACATAATTATTTCTTTTTTAATGATGAATTCTTCCTCCAGTGTAGAGGAACAGTGATGGGCACCAGGTTTGCCCCAAGTTATGCCAACTTATTTATGGGTAACTGGGAAAATCAAGCAGTCTGGTCAGGTCATGGCTGGGGGGCAAATCTGGTGCTATACAAAAGGTACATCGATGATCTCCTGTTCATATGGAAGGGAGAGGAAAGTCAACTCCTCAAATTTTTAGAACATTTAAATAATAATGATAAGAATATAATTTTAACTTCTAATTACAGTAGGGAGAATGTCCAATTCCTAGATTTAGATATCGTGATAGAAAATAACAAAATAACTACAAAAAACTCTTTTAAAAAAGTGGACTCAAATGGGTATATTGAAGTGAACAGCTGTCACCACCCCACGTGGTTAAAAGGGGTACCAAGGAGTCAATTCCTGAGACTGAGGAGGAATTGTAGTGACAACCTAGTATATCTAGAACAGTCAGATATCCTAAAGAATAAATTTCTAGAGAAAGGATATAAAGAAGAGATCTTAGATCAACATATACAACAGGTATTAAATAAACCCAGAGACGAGTTACTTAAATATAAGAATAAACAACAGCTAAAAGATCAAAACAGTTTGTTTTTGCCCATTGTCCTGGATTATAACCAAAAAGCAGTAAAAATGAAAAAAAATATTAAAAAACACTGGGATCTAGTAAAAAGGGACAATATTTTAGGACCCCTATTACCTGATAAACCAAAAATTGTATTCAGAGGAGCTCCTAATCTTAAGATGAAACTTACGAAAAATTACACCACTAAATCAAAAAATAAAAAAGAACCAATTCATTTTTTGGCTCAAAAACCAGGCTTTTTCCCATGTAAAATGTGTGTTGGCTGTAATGTAGCTAATCATGGAATTAGCCCAAAAACTTCCTTTACAGCCACCGCAACTTTAAAAGATTTTAAGATAAAGGAATTTTTAACCTGTCACACGAAAAATGTTATTTATGTAGTGGAGTGCCCTTGCGGACTCCAGTACATTGGCCGAACCATTAGACCCCTACACAAAAGAATTGAGGAACATGTAAATAACATTAAAAAGGGGAACACTCAATATTCTTTACCCCAACATTTTTTAGAATGTCACTCAAAAAACCCAAAAGGTCTAAAATTTTGGCCAATAACTAGGGTTAAAAAGTAATGGAGAGGAGGTGACAATGACAAAAAAATAGGGCAAGTAGAAATGGAGTGGGTTTTTAGAATGGAGACTTTGCAACCCACAGGTTTAAATGCAGATTTTGACTTGTTCAATTTTATATAAATTATATGCATGTTTTTTAAATATTTTTTATATATATATTACAACACATGTTTTTTTTTGTTATTTTTTATATATATATTTTAAAGTTTGTATAGAAATAAAAGTTCTTTTAAAGACATTGATTATGTTTAACCCCTTGGCGACACAGGACGGACTAGGTCCGTCCTGTGTGCCGAGGCGTTAGTGACACAGGACGGACCTAGTCCGTCCTGTGTCAAAACGAGCACTGAAAGCGGAGTTTTTCCGCTTTCAGTGCTCTAAGGGCATTGTAACGATGCTTCCGTGTGGAAGCATCGTACAATGCTAAAAAAAATGCCCGTCGGCATTTCGATCGCTCCGGAGAGCGATCGAAATGCCGGTTTTAAAGGCACAGTGCCTTTAAAACGCGGGCATTTAAAAAATGAGCATAGGAAGCGAATCTTTCGCTTCCTATGCTCAGAAAGTGTTTCTGATTGCCTCGCAAGTCGAGGCAATCAGAAACACTAAAAAAAAATGCACGATCTTGGTCACTGAGTGACCAAGATGGCGCTGCCCTTCTAAGGTCAAGAGCACAGGAGGCAGGAAGTACCTGCTTCCTGTGCTCTCTGGCTGTCACACGATTGCCTCTTCACAGAGGCAATCAGTGACTGACAGGCAGTGGGGATGCTCTCCTGAACATCCCCACTGACTGGTCAGATCAATATTAACCCTATATTGATCTGACCAGTTATGATCTGCCTCCCTCTCCTCACATTTTTTTTAGTGAGGGAGAGAGACAGATCAAAGTTATAAAAGTAAGTAAAAGTTAAAAAAAAAACAATAAATACACAACACACAAATAATAAAACAATAAAAAAATTTTTATTAAAGCAATTCCCTGTGTTTAACCCCTTCCCTGCCACTGATCTTGCATAAGCAGTGATCGTGCACATCAGCGCATTTATTTTTGCTGTTTGTGCATTTTTTAGGGGTTAATTTTTTTTGTACTGTAATTTATTACAGTACTAAAAAGGCTCTTCTAAGAGTTATTAACCCCTTATTTGCCGTCGATCACTGCTTACGCAATGATATTGACGCCAAAGCAATTTTTATCTGTCTGCATATTTTTATTTTTATTTTTTTTTACACATACCCGCTAGGGGATTACATGTAAAGTAAACATATTTGAGATTTTTTTTTTTAAGCTGCCTGAGCGCATAGCGATCAGTAAGAGCGAATTAGTGGCAAAGGCGGTTTGGTGATTTCTCAATTAAGCTCACCATTCGCCCTGGTCAGATCAAAATTAATCGGATCAATATTCACAAATATTGATCTGCCTCCCTCTCCTCACTTACATTTTTGTGACGGAAAGAGACAGATCAGTATTAGTGATATAAAATAACATTTTATAAAATTGGCAGGTTTTATGAAAGTCTTTCACTGTGTATTAACCCCTTCCCTGCCATTCATCACTGTGTAAGCAGTAATCTTGCACAGCAACAGTATGTTTTGCTGTCTGCACTGTTTTATGGATTAATTTCTTTGTACTGTAATGTATTACAGTACTAGATAGGCTCTTCTAAGAGCTATTAACCCCTTCTTTGCTCGAGATCACTGCTTACGCACTGATTCTGAGGCCGCGGACTCAGGGTTCGATTTTGACCCTATTCAGCTTTCTGATACATCATCTAGCGATGTATCGGTGGCTGCTGAGCCCTTGCCACAAGTAGTGATGGGGGTCTACCGATAAAAAAATATATGGTTTGGTGGGGGTAAATTTCATTGGCTGGCTTCAAAGATATATCCCATAAAGGACACGGACGCAGGTTGACTACATGTCAAAATTCCAAGTTGGAATTTTGAGATGCGCATCTCACAAATGTTGCCTTCTAGCCAAAAACAAACCAACAAACCTATGCATGGGTGCTATCCCTGTACTCGGGAGATGTTGCTGAACACATATTGGGTTGTTGTTTGGCAGTGACATATACCAGAATCTGTGAATTCATGCCTGAAGTACAATGCATGTGGAAAAAAAACTCCCAAAAAAGTACTACCACAAACTTTTACAAAGGCTGGTGGTAGAATTAGTACCTATACAGTATTAAAATACCACCATTTGATGGGGTAAAATTCATTGGACGGCTTCAAAAATGTTCCAAATGGAAAATGGGCGCAGGCTGACTACATGTCAAAATTCCAGGTTGGAATTGCGCACCCCCTAAATGTGGAATTTTAGACCCAATACAAACCAACAAACCTATGCATGGGGGGTATCCCTGTACTCAGGAGATGTTGCTGAACACATATTGAGGTGTTGGTTGGCAGTGGCAGAATCTGAAAATTCCTGCCTGAACTACAATGTGTGTGGGGAAAAAATGACATCCCATCCCTTTGACATAGGTTGGTGGTAGAATTAGCACTTGGAAAGTGTTAAAATACCACAATTTTAAATACCCTAGGATGTCTAGTTTTCCAAAATATATGGTTTTATGGGGTAAAATACTTTGACAGGCTTCAAAAGTGTCCCAAATGGAACATGGGCGCAGGCTGACTACATGTCAAAATTCCAAGTTGGAAATGCACCCCCCCCCCTAAACGTGGCCTTTTAGCCCCCAAATAATCTAACTAACCTACACATGGGTGGTATCCCTGTACTCAGGAGATGTTGCTGAACACATATTAAGGTGTTGTTTGGCACTGACACATAATAGGATCTGTGAATTCATGCCCGATGTACAATGAATGTGAAAAACAAATTACTATCCATAACATTGACATAGGCTGGTGGTAGAATTAGTGCATGAAAAGTGTTAAAATACTACCATTTGAAATACCCTAGGGTGTCTAGTTTTCAAAAATATATGGTTTTGTGGGGTAGAATACACTTTTTGGCTTCAAAAATGTCCCAAATGGGACATGGGCGCAGGTTTTCTGCACGTCAGAATTCCAAGTTGGAAAACCAAAAAGCGCACCTCTCAAATGTGGCCTTTTAACCCCCAAATAACCTAACCAACCTATACATGGGTGGTATCCCTGTACTCAGGAGATGTTGCTGAACACATATTGAGGTGTTGTTTGGCACTGACATATAACAGGATCTGTGAATTCATGCCCAAAGTACTATGTATGTGAAAAAAAATTACTATCCATAACATTGACATAGGCTGGTAGTATAATTAGTGCATGGAAAGTGTTACAATACTACCATTTGAAATACCCTAGGGTGTCTAGTTTTCAAAAATATATGGTTTTGTGGGATAGAATACACTTTTTGGCTTCAAAAATGTCCCAAATGGGACATGGGCGCAGGTTTTCTGCACGTCAGAATTCCAAGTTGGAAAACCAAAAAGCGCACCTCTCAAATGTGGCCTTTTAACCCCCAAATAACCTAACCAACCTATACATGGGTGGTATCCCTGTACTCAGGAGATGTTGCTGAACACATATTGAGGTGTTGTTTGGCACTGACATATAACAGGATCTGTGAATTCATGCCCAAAGTACAATGTATGTGAAAAAAAATTACTACCCAAAACATTGACATAGGCTGGTAGTATAATTAGTGCATGGAAAGTGTTAAAATACTACCATTTGAAATACCCTAGGGTGTCTAGTTTAAAAAAAATATATGGTTTTGTGGGGTAGAATACACTTTCTGGCTTCAAAAATGTCCCAAATGGGACATGGGCACAAGTTTTCTGCATGTCAGAATTCCAAGTTGGAAAACCAAAATGCGCACCCCCTAAATGTGGCCTTTTAGCCCCAAAACAAACCAACAAACCTATGCATGGGTGGTATCCCTGTACTCAGGAGATGTTGCTGAACACATATTGAGGTGTTATTTGGAAATACCCCTTCACATTTTAAGGTAATGTTTACCTAAATTGCAATATATGTGAAAAATTAAAAAAAAAGATTTTTTGCTGCAAACTTTGGCATAGATTGGTGGTAAAATGGCTACATGAAATGTGTCAAAATACCCCAAGTTAAATGCCCTGAGTTGTCTAGTTTTCAAAAATATGTACATGTTGGGGGTCATTCATGGATTTAGTACAGAAATCAGTGTTACAATGTCACTATCGCTAATTTTGAAAGAAGGGATTTTAAAATAGCTTTGCACCACTTATAGTTCTGGCCCTGTAACATGAATAAAAAAGCACAAAAACATAAAAACATGGGCTATTTCTGAACTCAGGACATATATTAGAAACTTTTTAGCAGTGTTTTTTTGTTGTCTCTTGTACATGAGTATACGATTTTTCAAATAAAAGTCATAAAAAAATAATTTTTTCAATTTTTTTGCTATATTTTATTATTTTTTTTACATCAAATTATATGCTATTATCAAAATAATGGTATCAAAAGAAAGCCCTTCTTATGACGATAAAAACGATATATAGTTTGTGCGGGTACACTAAATGAGACAGAAATAAATTACAGGAAAACACAAACTGCTCAGAAATGTTAAAACAGCCCATGTCACCAAGCGTCGGACAAGCCAAAAAAGTCATGTCACTAAGGGGTTAAACCCCGATTTTATGGGGAGACCTATGGTAAACATGCATATAAAATATGCGATTACACTTAAATTTGTGTTTATACTATACATGTTTATATCTTGCACTTTATGTATACAAATGAGAAAAGCTGAATATTTTTGGTCAGAGAACATTACTGAGTATGTGATTACACTTAAACTTGTTGTCTTTTTTTATACTAATATTGTATATGTTTATTCTGCACTCTGAGAAAAGCTGAATATTCCCTTGGTCAAAAGAACATTACTGATAGACTCTTAAAAGAGACTAATTACGAAGAAAAACGTTGAGAGGAAGCTTTTTCCGAAGATAGAGAATAACGGAGCGTTTCTGAACTACAGAAACTACAAAAACTACAAATCGTCGCGTCAGAAGTGATGTGGCGGGTCGCGCCGGAAGTGACGCAACGGACTCCGCATATAGCGGAAGAAGCACAAATCACACGTTTTTTGAATTGGAGAATTAGTAACATGTATATTAACACCATTTTTTGCCCCAAAAAGTATTGCCTAGCCTTGAGGAAGCCCACTAGAAGGGCGAAACGTGTTGCTTGGCATTACTTCTTCTCACCTTCCTGGGGCTTGATTGTTCCTGTCAGGATTGGTATCTTGGATCATCTGTTCATGTTTTTAAGTGTAAGATATTTTATGTTTTTTATTAAAATTGTACTGTATATGCTCTAACATTTGTTTTATTTGTTTGGAGATACGTATACAACTTGAAGAAATCATTTGTAACCATCTGTGAGTCAACATTTACGTGAGTCATACTTCTGATACATATCCTGTATTTTGCACCTTGGTTTGACACTTTAGCGCACTGTCACTTTTTGTATCAATATGGTGTAATATGCTTTCACTGAGGTATGGTATGCTTGAGATGCGATGCGTTCACTTCATGCTTGGTATGACTGTATTCAATGCTCGCTTGGCGCAAATTAGCAGGGGGGTATTAAATGGCAAAATAGTGCTGACACACTATTGGGCAAATTGGCTGGGGCATAATAAATGGCAAAATAATACTGGCATAATATTGGGCAAATTGGATTATTAATAATCGCATCATACTTGCATATTATTGGGTAAATTGCCTGTGGCATATTAAATGACAAAATAATTGTCTATTTATGATTTTGTAATACACTGGTTTGGTTTGTCTGTTTATGATTTGTCATGTACTTGTCTTGGTTTGTGTATTCATTATTTATTTTGCACACTTGTTTGGTTTAAAAGGTAAATAAAGGCATCTTGTTCTTATGTTCTGTGTATGCACTGACTTTATAACTTAATTTGTATATATTTTCGCTTGTGCCACGGATTTCTGGGAAGAGCTTTGGTGTGCCCTGGGTGAGAAAAGGTTGAGGAGCACTGCTTTAAAGTGTAAAATATATGCACAAAAATGTAAGCACAAGTGAATATATTGGATAACAGAAAAAGGGACTCCAGCTAATGAGGGAAAAAGGCATCACAAAAGATAACAAAATTAAAGCAAAACATACATACTGTGTATTAAAACTGAACAAATGCATCCAGTATCAAAGAAAATACAAAAAGACAAATTCCGAACGGCCTCACCACAAATACAGAGTTTGTATGTTCATTCGATGAGTGGACTTATGGCGGCTGCACATTGCTTGTGTTGAAACAGAGGCTGGTTCCCACGGCTTGTCAATGCTGGATAGAAGAGGCAGGATAAACTGCATGTCGATACTGGAGAAAACTGCTCCAAACTGCACGCTCGGACTTCGTTATGGTCATTTATGCATCACCTGGAGTGCCGATGTCTCTCTTTTAGTATAAATATTTTTGTGTTTAAAATATGTTTAGTTTAATTCTATAACACTGTTTATTCAGTTCTTCCAATGCTGAGCTACCCAGGTAGCCCGGATGTACCTGCAAACACATTCGCAATTTGGAAATCATAGCTGATTCCGCACCTATATCTCTCAACACTGAAACAAAGTGGTAGCCTCTGTCCTCCCCATAGATTTCTATTTGGACTGTTTAGGGGAAAACCAGACAGCTGGCAGTACTAACTATTTCCCTACATTTTCCATAAAACTGTTTTAAACATGTTTTTCTTTGTATAACCCGTGCTCTACATACCTAGACTAGAAGCACATATATATATATATATTAGTAGGAAATGCACACCTGCCAGTAGATGTCCCCATTGCCTATTTTATACAGCGTCCTTTGAAAGACTAAAATAAGATGTCACTTTTGTATAAACCCAGCAAGACAGCTTATCTTACATTACTGGAGAAATCATGTAACTCTTACAGCAGCCAGTGAGGGTTATATTGTTTCCACTCATAATGCATGCTAGGAAACGGGAGGAGTCTGTGGTGGAGTGATTATCATCAAGCAAGCAGATAGGTAATTTACCTGCCATTCAAACTGCAGGTTTCCCAGGATCCCATTGAGTAAGCTGTACCATTTCGAAAGAACTATCCAGCTGATTGTAACTGTTGGCTTGTTCTGAGCAGATGTGCAGTCTTACAAAATCAGCATGAAGGGCTTCTTTATGTGTAGGCTCATTGGGGATGTATTGTGATACTCTGCACCATCATCAATTGCTGCATGTTTACTTTGGAGAGAGCGAGTTCTCATTTGTAATCCTGCGACACAAAGATCAATTATTATTAAAAACCCAGTTTCTTTCCAAAACATTAGCATCACACATCGTGAAATGGTAATGGTTCAAAGTTATTTCTTAAGAAAGAGGATTCTGACCAGCAGGACTTTTAATATTCAATATAAAAGCGCCTCTCCTTGCTTCTGTGGAATGTAGAGAGTTGTTGTGCCTTAGAGATAAAATCACATGTATTTAAATTGGTTCTCTTTTTCTCACAATATCTTGTGTCTGAACGTATTCTCAGTTTGAGTTTTTCCATTGAAATTACAGGTCTCTGCACAGAGAAATGCATAGAAACTTGTGTACTACGGCATTGCAGAGGTCATATCGTTCTCCATTGTACCCTTTTATTAATTGATCCAAAAGAAGAATGTCACTCAATATAGTTAATCAAAAAAATAAATATGTAATTTTAAATACTGTCCAGGTGGAGTATAACACAGCACACAGTGGGGAGAAAAAAAAACACTTAGTAACCTGTAATAATAATAACACACACCAGGGACTACTAAGTCCAAAATAGTGCAAAAACAATAATCATACAAAAACGGGGACTATTAAATTCCCAAATAGTGCAATATATACAGATAATAATATACAGCAGATATTATTTGCAATTAACAGAATTCACAATAACGTAAAGTTTAAAAAAATGAAAAGACAGGAATCTGAGAATGGAATAAAAAATCTGCAAAGAATGTAGGGCCAGATGTTCTGAAAAAAATGGGAGATATCATTAAAATGGACAGGAAGTGGCAGTGACTGAAATGCGCATGCGCAAGGACAGAACCGTGCATGCGCGAAATCTCATCCTTGATTTCAGTTCACGGAGAAGAAGCTATTTGCACATCAGAATGTAAGAAATATGAGCAATTAGACAGAGGGTGTTAGGGTTAGAATGACGGTAAGGATTAGGTTTAACTCTTAGTGGGGGTTCGAACAAGAGAAAGGATTATGGTTAAATTTGTAAATTACAGCTAATTCTTACCCTTACCCCAACCCTAACCCCTATGGTTTAATGCATGCACCTGGGTGTAAAAAATACAGTTAGAGTTAACCCTAATACTTGCCCTCATTCTAACAATAACCACCCCCATATTCCTCTAACTGAGGAACAACAAGTTGTTGTTAGCCTCCAAAATCCCCAGATCTCAATCCAATTGAGCATCAGTAGGATGTGCTGGACAATCAAGTCTAATCCATGGAGGCCCCACCTCACAATTTACAGGACTTACAGTATTTATTAACAGACCTGATATTTACAAAGGCTGAAAAACCTCACAACAGAACACTACGTATTTCACATCAAAAGATGCATCAGATTGCGCCTGAAGAAGCAACGTTTGATGTGAATCACAAAGTGTTTTGCTGTTTTCTATTTATGTTTCAATGTGGGGGCTTTCAAGGCTTTTTTAATATTAGGACACCTTCTAGTCAGTTAATACATATTTTATTGGCACACTGTGATTAGCTTGATGGGTGTGGTGAGATTGCATTTTAAACAAGCATGCCTCCCAAGTGTAGGGACAATTCTTATTCAGAACCAAAATTCCTCCATCCCTCGTTTCTAGGAGCTCCAATTTTCAGTATTTTTGAGTGTGACTGATCACCATAGCAATAAAAACCAAATTGTTTAGAATGCAGTAAATATGTTTATGGATGAATTGTTGTAAATTAAATACTTTATTCTTGTGCTTAATGACAAATTACATAAATAGCTATTAATTTGCCATGAAGTCATTTAAAACTACCCAAAACAAAAGTGTCCCTCTTTGGCCATATGAAATGTTGGGAGGTATGTGTCAATGGTCCTAAATAAGTAAGCCTTATACCCAGTGCTGTACTTGGCACAAGGCAAACAAGTACGGCAGCACTTTCCTTGGATGCCTCTAAGGGGTGGCACAAAACGTTAAAAAAAAAAAAGAAAAGAAAAAAACCTCGCTTTCCGGCAGAGACAGTGGCTGGGGAGATCGAAAGATCTCCCCTCACCACCGCTCTGCCTGCAGGCAGGCTCCCCGTGCAGTGTGACGAGGAAGTGCCGACAGGTCACGTGACCCGGCACTCTGATGTCAGACACACGCCGGTCATGTAACCTCTCTGTACACACCATGGAGGAGCTGAACAGGCAGCATGGAGGACACCATGCTGCCTGCCACTAGCCACCAGGGACAAGGGTAAGTCCTGAAGAGATGGTGGCATGTATTGGGGGTGATGGGGGCATTTGATGGGGTAATGGAGCATGTGATGGGAACATGTTATAGCCACATGTAATGTGATGGGGCATTTAATGTGTGTGCATGTGGGTGATGGGGCATGTTATGGGGCATGTCGTGGGTGTGCCTAGGGCAGCACAAAACCAAAATACACCACTGCTAAAACCTACTGTTTGTGCATTGTGATTGAACCCTCCGTCAGTCTTGTAAGAGCTGTCTGTCCCGAGGAAGCAGACTTTAATGGAGATACCCAGGCAGGGTACCAAACGAGTTCCATCACATGCATGTATAGACATATATTATAAAACATTACTCCACTATGTCGTGTTTGATTTTCTCTATACTTTTCTTATTCCCTGTGAGCCCTGGAAGATGGAATATAGCAATATTCATAAAAGTCCTGAAGATTTATGTTCTGAGCTCTACAAAAGATATAGCATCTTACTGCTCAGTATACTGTGTGGAAGATACCAACTCCCTCTTATTTATAGATGTGTTTATAAAACGCTAAATTTATTTTGTTTTTCTCATATACATTGTTGTTGGAAAACACCTATTTTTTATATATTTCCTCATAACTGTTTTGTCTTTTTTTTCACCTTTTGTGTTCAAATATTTTTTTTCTTTATACTTTATTTCCTCCAGTCTAAGACGCTATTGATTCTAAGACACACACCTTTTTCAGGGGTGCCTCTTAGAGAAAAGTCTTACATTCGAGGAAATATCTAAAACAGTTCTACCTACCTTGCTACAGGACCTCGGAAGCTTTCTGTTCTGCGCAACAGCGTCGTACATAATCCACTGCGTAAACTCCTCCTTCCTTACATCAGCTGAACGGTGAATTTCGGCTGATACTGCGTCTTACATATTTAGCTACTGAATATAAGACGCCAAAGATTCTTAGATTCCTTTCCCAGATCTGTTAAAAGTGCCCCTTAGAATCAAGGAAATATGGTATTTAAGGGTGGGGAAGGAACTTTAATTCCTAGATTTTACTAATAAATTATGACGTAAAGTCATGATTTATAAAGACACGGAGGCGAGTATTATGCTTATCTCTTTCTTTATTTTCCCTCAGCAGCAAAGAATGCATAAAAAATTAACCAATGAGAACACATTCCATAACTTGGTACCCTCCCCTTCCCTATAAAGTCCATAATCATAACAACCACTTCCTCTTTCTTTGTGAGAAAAAACAGTACTCTCAACAATAAACATCTGAAACAAAAAACTGAGTCCAAGATCATCCTGGAGCAACAACAGTGTAGCTACATCTGAAAGGGAAACGATAATCCAGCATCCGGGCAATAGTACCGAATCATCAGGCTAAAGGAAAAAAGGAGAAAAGACATGCGGTAAAATCATATCATAGAGTAGCAAAGCCAACCAAAGTTGGAATCAAGACAACTAAAAGATATGTATCAATGTTATTAAAAAGACATAATCAGAATATCAAATAGGCATAACAATTCAATATAATGTAATATACCCATGTAGAAATTCAGTCCTTAAACAAGGGAGGGAAAACAATTTAATAGTAAATCACAACCTTAAATTGGGAGGGAATAATACTCGCCTCCGTGTCTTTATAAATCATGACTTTACGTCATAATTTATTAGTAAAATCTAGGAATTTATAAAGACACGGAGGCTCATATTATGCTAGTTTAAAGCTGAGCGATCACAGAAACAGAAAAATGAGATGGGGCTCTGAAATAAAACTCCCGAAATGTAGATTCACAGGACCAATCAGCCGCTTTCAATAGATCCTCTAACCGACATCCTAAAGCAAAAGCCTTGGAGGCCATAGCATCTCTTGTAGAATGCGGGCCAAAAACCGAAGTATCAACACCAGCAGAATGGAGAACCCACTTGACCCATCTGGCCAAAGAGGTAGTAGCAACTGGCCGAGGAGGTTTCCGTAATGCCAAAAATAGTTCCGTAAGTTCCGGATCACGTAAAACTGTAAATACTCTTTAGGGCTAAAAACCGGACATAATTTAGGATGATGTGGAAATGAGGGATAAAAAACAGAAGTAATTAAAGTCTTGGTACGACGCGAAATATTGAACAAGACCCCTTCAGGTGTAAAGGAGCGGGAGGAAACGTCCAACGCTCTAACATCCGACACCCGTTTGCATGAAATCAAACAAAACAACATGACCAATTTGGATGATAGTTGTTGAAAAGTTAAATCAGAGTTGTCAGGCCAATGTTCAAAAAGTAATAAGATCACATTCACATCCCACAGTGAAGAGTAAAGGGGTACAGGAGGTCTGGCCAAACGTATTCCTTTGAGGAGACGACATACTAACAATTGTTTCCCTGCGGAAAAACCACCAAAGCCTGAATGTCCAGCCGATATAGCTGAACGATAAACATTAATGGTTCTGTATGCCCGTCCATTCTTGTATAACAGAGTGAGGAAACAAAGTATATGACTCACAGGTGCTGAAACGGGATCGGCGTGGTGTTCCATGCACCAACTAGCCCACATGTCCCAGGCACGTCTGTATGATTGTCTGGTACCTGGTGCCCAGGCTCCTTCCAGTAATGCCAAAGTCGAGCATGGAACTCCAGGGATGAACCAGGGACCCCGGAGACCAGCCAGGCTAGAAACCGAAGCTGACACGTGGTCAATAATGAGGAGAGCCTTGCAAGTTGGTGATGAGGTTCCACCAGGATGGGAGAAGTCGTGGCATGTCTAAGGACAGTTCCAGCAGAGTGGGGAACCACGGTTGGGAGTCCCACCAGGGAGTCACCAGGACCAGAGATGCGTCGCTGCGACGCAGGTGAATTAACGTGCGAGAAATCAGGCAGAATGGAGGGAAAGCGTAGTGTCTGGATGACTGCCATGTCTGGAGAAAGGCATCCGACGCCAACGCTTCTGGGTCTGGTCTCCAGCTGTAAAACTTCGGCAGCTGGGTATTGAGGCGAGATGCAAAAAGATCGATGTCCAAAGAACCCCACAGGTTTTCTAGTTGGTGAAAAAATGCATGGATGTAATCTCCAATCGCTGGAATCTGCGAGGTGACGTGAGTTTTGGACAATCCCGGGATATGTTCTGCCCTCACCGAGATGTTGTGTGCCAGGCAGAATTTCCAGAACTCTGTCGCTTGATGGGATAGACTCAGAGATTTCGTGCCACCCAGGTGGTTTATGTACCGAACTGCTGAGGTGTTGTCCAGTCGTAGCAGGATGGAACAATTGCGGGAGTTTGCGGCGAAACTCCGAATCGCAAATTCTCCTGCAAGGAGTTCCAAACAATTGATGTGAAGAGCTTTCTCGTCTCGAGACCAATGACCACCTGTGGATATAGGACCGCATTGCGCACCCCAGCCGAGTAAGCTGGCATCTGACTCCACGATAAGATCTGGGACTATACCGAAAATGGCCCTGCCGTTCCAGGCATCTATGTGAGTCAATCACGATGATAGTTCTTCTCTTGCGTTGTAACCGATAGGAATCGAATGATCGTATGTCAGACCAGTCCGTAGGGACCGTATCTTCAGTTGTTGAAGGGCCCTGTAGTGAAGAGGACCTGGGAATATTGCCTGGATGGAGGCCGCCAATAAGCCTATGACTCGAGCCAACTGTCGAATAGTGATCTGAGGTAGACATAAAACTTTCTTGATCTCTTTTCAAATGGATTTCACTTTGGACTTTGGTAGGTGTAAAGACCCGTGGATCGAATTGATGTCGAATCCCAGAAATTCCATCGACTGAGATGGGGACAGACAAGACTTTTCCCAGTTGATCAGGAATCCTAGTGCTTGAAGGATGTCCACCGTCCAGGATAGGTGCAGTTGAAGTGTCGACTTGTCTTGCGACATAAGCAACAAGTCGTCCAAATAAATAATCAGTCTTACGCCTTTCCTGCGTAGAAAACTCATCACGGGTTTCAACAACTTCGTGAAACACCATGGGGCTGATGAGAGCCCGAATGGGAGACAGGTGAACTGCCATATTTAGTGATTCCACCAAAACCTGAGATAGCGTTGGTGGACAACAGCTATAGGTACCGTCAGGTAAGCGTCCTGAAGGTCCAGCTTCACCATCCAATCTCCTAGGAGGAGTAGGTCTCGTAAACAATGAATGCCTTCCATTTTGAAGTTTTGGTAAACAACGAAGGCATTCAGTGAGCGCAGATTGATAACTGGGCGAATACCACCTCCCTTTTTGTCGACCAGAAACAGGTTGCTGAGGAACCCTTCGGAATCTGGAGGTACCGCAGTGATGGCACCTTTTGAGAAGGGGTTTGAAACCTCTTGTGAGACCAATACGTGATCTTGTGGCAAAAAAAGGATCGAATGGGGTGGAATCGACTGAACTGGAAGGGTCACAAAGTCGATGAGATACCCTGACACTGTCTGTAGCACCCAAGGGTCCGAGGTAATGGTGGACCATTGTTGTTGAAATAGGCATAATCTGCCACCTACTTTTACATGGGAAGAAAATTGTGTTAGTGAGTGGCTTACAATAAGGGCGTCTTGATTGATAAGAGCCTCTGGCGCCACGTTTCTGCCAGGGTCTGCTTCTCTGCGGGAAGAACGCAGTAGATGCAGGTCTGTGTTCCACAAAGGAAGATCTGGTTGATGTAGGGCCTCTGGATCCGTGAAATGGACCTCTGGATCCACGGCCGGGCAGACGGCCCCTGAATCTGCTGGCCCCGCCAAAAACCTTATTTTGGAAGACCCTTTTCATGTTGGATTGGGCCTTATCCAATGCTGTGAATGTATGTACAAAGGAGCCCAGTTCTTTTACAAAATTGTCGCCAAAAAGTAGACCTTTGGCCTGTGGACCAGGTTCTGTGACTGCCATATTGACAAGCTTAGGGTCTATTTTAAGCAGTATTGCTTTTTGTCTTTCTGTGGCTATAGCCGTATTGGCATTACCAATCAGGCAAATTACACGTTGGATCCAACCTTTAATGGTAGGGAGGTCCACCGGGGTATCATTAGACAGGCCGGTCTCGACCAGTTCAAAGATTTTTGCACACGGGCCCATAATATCTAAAACTTTGTCCTGACAGACCCTGAGAGAAAAATCGAGACCCTTTTTGGCTTTCCAGCCAGATTTTCCAAGGAACTGGGCAATTTTTGGATCCACCTCAGGCGTATCACAAGCCAAATCAGGTAAAGTGGGTCGAGGACATTCAGCTCGCAGTTTATTACGAGTGAGTTTGTCCAGTGGTTTACGGACCCTTGCAGTCATATATTTCGCAATATGATCTGCAGGAAACCATTCCGCAGAGCGGGGGTGCTGCAGGTTATCAGGGTCGAACAGTGGTTCGCCCTGCAGATCTATAAGAGTTGCGGTGTCTGTAGGGATAGGCAATGTGACAAGGTCTACCTCAGCGCTGTTATCTGGGATATCTTCCTCAGAAGGGATATCAGTGTCTGGTTCATCAGACTCATCAGAAACCTCCTCTGCAAATGACGCCGAGCTGGAGGAATCTAGCGCGGCTTTTGCCGCTTTCCAATTACGTACCGATTTAGCCCGGTATTGGGCTCTTTTTCGTGGTGTGACCACGACCTCTGTGGCAGGCGTAGCCATGCCCATCTTAAGTTTTTTGGAGGTTATAGGCCGAGTATGGTGTGTCTTACAAGAAGACTTACGGCCTGGGCCAGTAGTCAGTGTCCTCTTACCCGTCGGTTGGGACACCTTTTGGGTCACAGGGGCATTAGTATTCATAAGGGCTGAAGATATAGACTGTGCTATGTTAGCAGACATAAGCCCCATAGCCGATTGTATGGCTTGAGTGACTGATCTGAACATCGTGGAGTCCAATAAGGCATGGAATTCTTCAGAGTTAATTATCTCTGAGGAGGGATTTTCTTCTCCCAGCACATCAGCATCATGCTGAGTCATAGTAATTCTAGGGGAATGGGACCCTCCAGATAGTTGTTTCTCCATAATAAAATACATAATCTAGCAGTGCTCACTGAACAGTACAGGGAATAGGGCAGAAAAACAAATAGGAGCAGAAAAAAAACCTGTAATACTGTGCAGAGAAAACGGCAGTAGATCGCACAGAAAACGCTGATAGGAGCTGCAGCAATCACAGAATGAAGGTAGTGTAACGATACAGAAGAGAAACTACCTAAAATGGCGTCCGTGGAGGAAATCCGGCGGGCGCGTGTAGGAGCTGTGCTTGTGTGTGGGCACCGAAGAAATGGCCACTGTGAGAAGCAGAGTGTGCGCACAACGGAAGTTAGTGCTGAACTGCACTAAAAAGGTCCGCCGCGTGCGTACTGCGCATGCGCGATGGCTCATACAGGGTAGGGCTACATCAAGATGGCCGCCGCAATGGTCATAAAGCATGCAAATAGCGGGAAGCGGCGGGCAGATCGAAAAAACGGGTAGGGGAAGGATATATTACCACAGAAAAAACAATAAATATTTGGCAATGAGAAATGAAATGGGGAGAGGAGGGGACACAACCGACCACAGGGGTAAGAACAACAAAATACACCAGTAAATTATGCTAAAGCAAAGAGCACTTTAAATCATAACAAACCAGTAATAATACATAGTAAATATAAATAATAATAATAAATAATTACTATTAAGCAATCAATACAAATAAGAAAACATGTTAAGCTAAACTCAATATAAGGAGAGCAAAAAACATGTACTTATCTGAGGGGGCAGCAAAGAAAGAGGAAGTGGTTGTTATGATTATGGACTTTATAAGGGAGGGGAGGGTACCAAGTTATGGAATGTGTTCTAATTGGTTAAATTTTTTATGCATTCTTTGCTGCTGAGGGAAAATAAAGAAAGAGATAAGCATATTATGAGCCTCCGTGTCTTTATAAATTGGTGCTGCTCTAAGAAATGTATCTTTTTTATTCTCTAAGCATTGAATCTTTTTTTTATTCCCAAATTCATACAACAGAAATTCACAGATCTACTTTCCCTTACTAGAAAACTTGACAAACTCTGATTTGAAGCAAGAAAAAGGAGAGAAAACCTATGTCAGTGTGGATTTAACCTGGGTTAATAAAGGTGCTGCTTCTTGCTTCAAATCAGAGTTTGTCAATTTTATGCCTACTTCCGTTCAATGAATTTGTTTGTACAGGCTGGGGCGCTGACAGCAGGGCTACATCCTGCAGCGGCACTTGCAATGTTCTTGCCTGTCAGTGCTTTTCTCCATTGGTACTGCATACTATCTACACCTTGTAGATTCTATAGCAGTGTTTCGTAACCCAGTCCTCAAGGCCCACCCAACATTTCAGGATTTAGTGATTATCCTGGGAACTTAGACAGGAATTTCAAACTTACGGATAAAGTAGCTTTTATTTAATAGACCATTATGCCTCAATGAATTAGAGTTGTCCTAAGCCCAAGACAGGGCAAATATGGTAAGTTTTGTACATTCAGTATAGAGCTGGAGATTTGCACTACAATAAATTGGTCTTAATCAAAAGTCATATCAATCTTCAGAGGGTCTATTCACTAAAGAGCGAATTGCAGGAAATGTCAAACTTAACCCCTTAACGATAATGTACGTATATATACGTCCTGCAAAGCATGGACCATGAAAACGTATATATATGTCCTGAGTTTTCATGAGCCTACATGCCTACAGTTACTCTCAGAGCCTCTGAGCGTGCCATCGTGAAAAACCCCCGCCACCCCTTAGAGGCAGTCAGCAACATTACAGTTAGAAAAAAAATAAAAGTAAAAAGCTTATCCTAGATCTATTAAACCTAGATCTAGGGTTAGGGTTATAATTAGGGTTACAGTGGGGTTCAGGTTAGTACAAAGGTTAGATTAAGGGGTGGGGGTAGATTTAGGGTTAGGGTAACAAACATGGAAACATTGGTATTTCTAAATTCAAGACAAATATTAGAAATATATAGACAGGGTCTTTTTTACCATTTGTAATTGTTTTAAAAAAAAACACGTCAAAGTTAGAAAAAGTGTTTTTTATGGCATATTTTCATCATATTTTATATTTTTTTTTAATAGTAAATTATATCATATGATGAAAATAATAGTATCAAATGAAAGCTCTATACGTCCTTTAAAAAATTAAATATAATTTGTGTGGGTAGACTGAACACAAAGAAAGAAATTCCCAGTTCAGCAAACATATGACAAAAATAATGGAATTCTGATCTTCAAGGTACATCAAATGCAGCAAAGCACTCTGTCACTAAGGGGTTAAAGGGACTGTCAAGTTGTCAAAATGCATTTTTCCACATATATTTTCCAAATATAATGCATATTCATATGCTTTAAAGGACTTTAAAATGCATGTTTTACATTTTGCATTGCTTACAATATAAAATGCTTACAGCTAGATGAAATTGTGAAATTACATCAGTTTGCAAGAAACCAGGACTACCCACACTAGCTGAGTAAAAGTCATTGTGGACATTTCATTTCACCTTTTTTAAGAAGACAAATTGAAATAAAAATGTTATATAAAAAGGAAAATAATTTAAACCCACCTTCCCCAGACTAATTGGCCTCATAAATAAATAAAATGGGGCTGGGAAATGGCAAACCGGTTGCCAGCCCCTAAAATAGTCATGGGGAGCCAGGGCCTGGGAGCCACTAAAACACATCTGGGGAGGGGACATCAGGGCAGGTAGCCAAAATTGCTCCCAGCTGCCCTAAAATAGATTGGAAGCCAGGGCTACTTGTAATAACAACATGATTCCTTCATCTGGGATCCGGAGGCTGGTAAATTATGTAACTAAAAAAAGAACAAAATGTTTCTAATGAAAATTGTAAATTTTTCTCAAATTGAGAATATACAAATTGCAACACTACAAATGTATTTTACATATCTCATGCACCAAATGCAAACAACAATACGTCAGATGAACAGGCAGAGAACGTAAATGTAGGATAAGAGTACATTTAAATGATATTGAAACCAAAGTCAATACATCAGTTGCCAGACACTTCCAGTTATGTAATGAAGGGAATTTAACATGTTTTTCCTTTTCCATAGTAGAGAGGGGAATAAGGGCCAAAGAGGTGGAAGCTAACGAGCGGCCTGTATCTTTAACATGGATACCAGACACCCAATAGGCATATGAATACAGAATATGACATTTCTTGCTTCTATTGATTACTAATATTAAACCTGATACCTGACTAGTCCAATATAATAATTTTATTCAATTACCTATCTTACACATATTTATTGTTATACAGATCGTCATTGTTCCACTTAATTAACATTCCATTTTTGAGCTTCGCCTTCTCTCCTATTTTGGACCATATAAGCTTTCGTAGTAACCGATGCCATACTCTGCAATAGTGATAGTCTAAGAACTGTGAGTATTTAACATTGTATCTCAGCACTAACTTGTGTTGTTAAGGGTAAGCAAACGTTGATCATAGCTAAATCATTTTTTGTTTTAAATTGTTTATTGTTAAGGACAATAAATTATTTTGTTCTCACTGGAACATGGTTGTTTCTTGAAACTATTGAATCTTTTGTAACAATATTAAATTGCTAAAATTCAAATAGTCTACATACATTTTATTGATAATTGTTTTGATTTAACGCTTGTTATTCACCATTTTATTTAGTATTTTTATGTATTTCTCAATGGAATTCAGTTTTCTAATTTCTCGATACTAATGTTTACATGCATAACTGTTTTTACGTGATTAGTCACTTTCAATTACCTTGACCTTTACACTGATTGGTTGCAACATTGTATTTCATTGTAGTGTGTTCACTCTGTAACTAGCCAATGATTAAGCATAGCAATAGGTGAAAAGTGTAGGGCATGGTCTCTTTTCCTATTAACCCGGCGTTTCACTTATTAAAATTACCTTATCATTGATGGGAGTGTAGAGTGCCCATTATTCATTCAATGCACATAACATTGTTGATTCAGTGAACTGGAGCACCTACTTACCCATCATTCATGGTTGTAAGACATCTGCCAACAAGTAGTGGCAGCAGCACCTTTTTGTGCACTTTTTCAGTTTGAAAATTGCTCTGGACCCCAAAAATAAAATAATTTTCCCCTAGGGTCTGAAGCTCCATGTTGGGGGTGAAAATTCACTTGGGTGCCAGGGGGTGGGCAGTGATAAGCACCCAAAGGGTGCCCTGTGAGTAAAATTATTACCTGTATTCAGGTCCAAGCAGCAAGCTGCAATTCCCTTGATCATCATCTACTGGCCCAGAG
Source organism: Pelodytes ibericus (assembly GCA_036172795.1). Lineage (NCBI taxonomy): Eukaryota > Metazoa > Chordata > Amphibia > Anura > Pelodytidae > Pelodytes > Pelodytes ibericus. Next base: position 208,279,694 of record CM069857.1, on the reverse strand, counting down.
AAGACGATCACAGAGTCCCAGGTCTAAGCATTCGTTCCCGGTGGGGACTATGTCAGCCAATCAGAAGCCTTCAATACTAGCTTCCCCATTGGATGGTTATGAAAACTAGCAGTAGAAATGCCCCAAAACTGCTGGCGCTGGCTTGTGTGTAAGTGGCTGTGTATGTGTGTATAACTGTGTATGTGTGAGAAGCTGTTTATGTGTGACTATGTGTGAGTGACTCAACGGGTGTCTCTGTCTCTGTGTGACTGTGTGTGTATGTTTGCGCGATTGATGAGCTGTTGACTGTCTCAAATCACTGTGCAAGATTGATCTGCAGTGCCCCCATTACATGTAATGACGGTGAAGGGGCTTAATTATTTGCCATTTAGACATTCATAATTTAAATTCATAGTTTAAACTCAATGCTGCTTAAGCAAAGCACTGTGCAAAGGTGCACTAATCTTTAAGTGCCATCTCTCCCCAAACAGCTTGTCAGTGTCATATTTGCCCCCGAACAGCTTGTCCATAATGACAAAGGTGAACTGCAGTGTAAATGTTCTCTCTGTGCACTGTTGGCAACAGACTGAAAGCAGTAGGTTTTATCCTGGCTTGTAACACATCGCTTCTTTCTTGAAAACCCCTACTGAATCCACCTGCTTGGCAATGTGCTCCTCTCTCAGAACACTGATTAGCAGCTTTCTATCACAGATGCTTTGAGTATAGTGTATTAGAGCTCCAGTCCTATACAGTCTGATTAAAGTTTCATACATGAATTCATGTAATGGGTACAGGATGAGAGGTGCACAATTAACTCCAGCATGCTCCTATAGTAATTCCTCATAGTCGGCTTACTCAGTGGCATCCCGAGGGGGGCGGACCGCACCGGGTGACACCACCAGGTGTCAAAAAACGTACCTCCTTCCTGCTCTGTCACCCGGTGCTCTGTAGGTCCGCGACTGTGAGGGAAGCATTGTGCGCTCCCCTCCAGCCGCACGTCTTCAATAAAGTTTGTTAAAACTTTTTTTTTAAACAAACTTTATTGAAGCCGCGCGGCTGGAGGGGAGCGCACAATGCTTCCCTCACAGCCGTGGACCTGCAGAGCACCGGGAGATAGACCAGCAAGGAGGTAAGTAATGGGGATGGGAGGAGGAGGGTGGGAAAATCCTGGCATATTGAGGGGCAGAATCCTGGCATATTGAGGGGCAAAATCCTGGCATATTAAACAGCATATTGGGGGGCAAAATCCTGGCATATTGAGAGCAAAATCCTGGCATATTGGAGGGGCAAAATCCTGGCATATTAAATAGCATATTGGGGGGCAAGATCCTGGCATACTGAGGGGCAAAATTCCTGGCATATTAAATGGCATATTGAGGGGCAAAATCCTGGCATATTGAGTGGCAAAATCCTGGCATATTAAATGGCATATTGAGGGGCAACATCCTGGCATATTGAGTGGCAAAATACTGGCATATTAAATGGCATATTGGAGGGCAAACTCCTGGCATATTGAGGGGAAAAATCCTGGCATATTAAATGGCATATTGGGGGGCAAACTCCTGGCATATTGAGGGGCTTAATACTGGCATATTGAGGGGCAAAATCCTGGCATATTAAATGGCATATTGAGGGGCAAAATCCTGGCATATTGAGTGGCAAAATCCTGGCAGGTTAAATGTCTAAAGAATGGCAAATTGAGGGGCAAAATTATGGCATATTAAATGGCATATTGGGGGGCAAAATCCTGGCATATTAAATGGCATATTGGCGGGCAATCTCCTGGCACATTAAATGGCTAAAGAATGGTATATTGAGGGACAAAATCATGGCATATTAAATGGCATAATGGGGTGCAAAATCCTGGTATATTAAATATCATATTGGGGGGCAAAATCCTGGAATATTAAATGGCATATTGAGTGGCAAAATACTGGCATATTAAATGGCATATTGGGGGGCAAAAAAGTGTGCCTCAGGTTATGTGTGTATTGGTGTCACTGTGTGTGTAAGTGGTAAGGGTGTGTGTGTGTGTCACTGTGTAAGGGTGTGTGTGTCACTGTGTCTGTGTAAGGGTGTGTGTGTGACTGCAAGGGTCTTTGTGTGTGTTCAGGTGTCAATGTGTGACAAATTTGGAGCATGCAAGTTGAATATTTAGATGTATTTATTTTACACACTATAAATTATACTTTTATATATATAAAATGTATGGTGGGTTGGATGGCATGGCGGGTCAGAGGAGGGGGGCACCAAAATGCACCTTTGCCTGTGTAGACGAAAATCCTTGCACTGGCCCTGACCGGACGTAACGTCACATCGGGTGTCTGTGTTTCCCTCCTCCATGCAGGAGGGAAGACTGCATGGAGGAGACGGCCGGGGACACAGAGCCGAGACATAGCAGCAAATAAGTGCATGATGAGTGCAAGCCAAGTGCTGTGGGTGCAAGATAGGTGCATGGCAAATTCTGTGGGTACTGTATGGTGCTGTGTTAAGTCCTTTAGGTGCAATTTGGGTGCAGAGGAAGGGAATAAAAAACAGGAATGCAATTTTTATTAAATATAATATTAAATAATTCAAATAAGTATAAATGCAACTAGTTATAGAGATGTCTGTGTTTATAGATATGTATTGTTTTCGAATTGTACAATTGTCACCTTGTGGGGCTCCTGTGTGTCGCAATTAATGGTAGTCCCATGTGTGGCATATTTATTGGGCCCCATGTGTGGCATAATTAAGGAGCTCTTTTGTGTGGCATAATTATGGGGCGCCTGTGTGTGTGGCATAATTAATTGGGCTCCAAGGTGAGGCATAAATAATGGGGCTCTGGTGTGGCATAATTTATGGGGCTCTTGTGTCTCATAGTTATGGGGCTCCTGTATGTGGCATAGTTATGGGCTATTGTGTGTGGCATAGTTAAAGGGCTCCTGCGTGTGACATAATTTGTGGGGCTCCTGTATGTGGCATATTTAATGGGCCATCTGACTGGCATTACTAAGGAATCTGTTTGGCATGGTATTGGAGGAAATCCAGGGGGGTGACACCATGAGTTACCGCACCGGGTGACACCAAACCTAAAGACGCCTCTGGGCTTACTTGCTTGCTTACCCTAGTGTTATACTGTATGTTGGGGAGCACTGTTCCCAGGGAACACACTCAAGTTTCCTCCACTTCACTGGAGAACGTGCAGTATAACACTATCAGACACCCTTTCAGCCCTCTCCATCAGCTGCATAGTTGCCAACATCGACCATGTTTCCAGGGACACATATTTGTTCCACATGCTGCATGCAAAGTGCAGCCCAGCAGTATTTAGGATGGATATACCCACAGACACAATCCAATTAATTAATAAGGGTGGAGATCTCATAGGCCCTACCATGATTAATTAATTGGATTGTGTCTCTGCTTATATCCATTCTACATACTGCCGGGCTGCACTTTGCATGCTTTGTCTGCAGCATGTGGAACAAATATCTGTCCCTGGAAACATGGGCAGTGTTGGTAACTATGCAGCTGGTAAGATTAACAAAGGACTGGCACTCCCCTCCAGTGTGGCCGGACTCCAACTCCATGTCCTGAAATACCAGCAAAGCCTGTTTTAAATTGAATTAATCCAAAGTATGACTATAATGTTACCAAAATAATGAACCTTTTTTCAGTAAGGGTTGGTAGTGAAGTAGTAGCAGGGCCGGTGCAAGGATTTTTGCCGCCCTAGGCAAAATAAAAATTGCCGCCCCCCCCCTTCCCCTCTGCTTCTTCTCCAGATGATTGACGCATGTGCGTTATGTGAAGAAGCGTTCAAGTCGGAAAGCAAACAGTTAATTGCTTTCCGACTTGAACGCTTCTTCACAGAACGCGCTTGCGCCAATCATCTGGAGAAGAAGCAGATGACCGGCGCGCGCCAATCTATTACGCTGATGCCTGCACCTCCAGGACAACGGAGCAGATAAGTGGTGAGAGCTGAACCTGACTGCGTGCCACTGCTGAGGGCTCGGCGTGCCAGTAGTGGCACGCGTGCCATAGGTTCGCCACCGCTGTCCTAGAGCTATAAAAAGTTATCTAATTTATCACTTCTAAATATGTTCTTGTAAATAAATTGAACTTAAGAAGAAGCATTACTGTCTCTTTAAGAGTAAAATGTCAAGGTGAAGCATGTATTGTCAACTTGCACCTAAATACATAAACTTATTATTGTTCCAGAACAAATATTTATTTAAAGCACTTTCTTTGTCTCAAGATATGTGCTTTCCTATCCTCATTCACTATTTTTTTGTTATAGCATTTCCTTTGTAAGTCAGGCTGCATTGGTTGGCTTGATGCTTAACCATGAACATTTTAATAAAAACTAAAGATATTTGGGGTTTGCTTCAATTACTGAAACAAACTATGGATTTAATACTCCTTTAAATTTAAAACGAGCATGATTATCATCTCCATGAACCTAGTCAGTACATAACAAAAAAAAGTTGTAAAATAACAGGAGGAAAGTTTTCGCTCTCAAAGCCCTTTTGTTTTAAATTAAAGACAATGAAAAGTTCAGTTTTACATATCCCCTTTGCTCGTTTGTAAACTTTACTAAAACAATACTATATATTTTTTATAACATTCATCATTTTGGCATTGGTATCTGATTTCACCAATGTCCACTCAGACCACCTGAAAGACTAATTAACCATCCAAAATCTACCAGGTGATTTAGAGGAGCTCATTGCCTATGTGTCTCACACTGACCTTAGAGTCCGGGAGAGACAAGTTCAATGAGAAAGTACTTTGGTTTATCAGAGAGAAACAATTGCCCTCTAGGGGCAGACTCTCTGTTAAAGGTATTTAAACCTGCAATATATAGTGATTTAAAATTAGCACAAAATCCCTAGCCTCTATTCGAGGTAATAGGAAATAACACAGATTCAATCAAGCCACTTATTTCTTATTTATGGCGCTTCGCTTATTCTAGGCGCTTCATATCTCTCTTTCTCTTTGCATCTATTCCTCTTATTTTTAACGGAGCAGCCTCTATGGGAAAGTTTTTTTCGTGGTTCTATCCGGTAGTTTGTCACTGATTTCCACGTCCTCTACCCACTTTATTATTTATTATTATTGGGGATTTTTGTGTTGGTCACTAATCACCACTAACACTATTTTTGTCTTCTACACTTCTTTCTTACACACTTATATATTCTTGTGTTATCACATCTATACAAAAAACTGATAAAAATATAGACACGTGGTTCTTTGAACTACAAAAATTACTTGAATTAGAATTTAGACATTTAGGTGGGACATAGAAAGTATTGAACAATACTCTAAAACTCGTGTAGTCCCAAGAGGTCTAAGACTCAATAAGAGATGTAGCATAGGGGCAACTAGCCCAGATATTTTAGAAGAATGGAACAAAGAACTAGAGGAGTGTTCTTTTAAATTAATGAATCTTGTCATTCGAGGTAGAAAAGACCTCCTAAAAAAGACAGAAGTTAAAATCGAGGAAAGCAGTAGACCGTTTTAGACAGCTGTTTGAATTTAAGGATTTGGAAACAATCCTTGAAAAGAGATTAGAAAAATATGAGAGTGAGATCGCTAAGTCTAAACAGGTCAAGTTCAGAAGAGATAAACAAGACTATGTTTTGGGCCGGCAATTTGACCTCAATTCCAAAGCTAAGGAATCACAAAGTAAAGATAGGAATAACGCACAACCCATACACCCCGGATATAGGGATAAGACTTTCCGGGGGAATACTAAATCAGGGAACAATACTAGAAACAGAATAGTATCCACCAGGAACACTGAAAATAGAAGACAGGCAAGATCCACAGAAGGAACCCAGAATGGAATAACCCTCTCTAGGAATAATACCAATAGGCAAGACAATAGAATCCAGGGTGTTAAAACTAACAGAGGTGGTGGTCGTTCCTCAGGATATCCCTCTTCCCAAAATGTCTCCCGGTGCAGGTCCGTGGCTCTGAGGGAAGCGTTGTTCGCTCCCCTCCAGCCGCGCGGATCAATAAAGTTTGTTTTAAAAAAAAGTTTGAACAAACTTTATTGATTCGCGCGGCTGGAGGGGAGTGCACAACGCTTCCCTCACAGCCACGGACCTGCACCGGGAGACAGTAGCAAGGAGGTAAGTACTGGGGTCTGGGGAAGGGGGGAGGAGGGTGGCATAACGAGCATACTGAGGGGCAATATCCTGGCATATTAAGTGGCAATACCCTGCATAATTATTGACAATACCCTGGCATATTAATTAGCAATATCCTGGCATATTAATTGGCAATACCCTGGCATATTAAGTGGCAATACCCTGGAATATTAAGCGGAAATACCCTGGCATTTTAATTGGCAATATCCTGGCATATTGGGAATATCCTGACATATAGTGGCAATACCCTGGCATAATTATTGGCAATATCCTGGCATATTAAGTGGCATTATCCTGGCATATTAAGTGGCAATACCCTAGCATAATTATTGGCAATACCCTGGCATATTAAGTGGCAATACCCTGGCATATTAATTGGCAATATCCTGGTTTTTTAATTGGCAATATCCTGGCATATTGGGAATATCCTGTCATATTTAGTGGCAATACCCTGGCATAATTATTGGCAATACCCTGGCATATTAAGTGGCAATATCCTGGCATTTTAATTGGCAATATCCTGGCATATTAAGTGGCAATATCCTGGCATATTAAGTGGCAATATCCTGGCATATTAAGTGGCAATATCCTGGCATATTAATTGACAATACCCTGGCATATTAAGTGGCAATACCCTGGCATTTTAATTGGCAATATCCTGGCTTATTGGGAATATCCTGGCATATTAAGTGGCAATACCCTGGCATATTAATTGGCAATATCCTGGCTTATTGGGAATATCCTGGCATATTAAGTGGCAATACCCTGGCATATTAATTGGCAATATCCTGGCTTATTGGGAATATCCTGGCATATTAAGTGGAAATACCCTGGCATATTAAGTGGCAATATCCTGGCATATTAAGTGGCAATATCCTGGCATAATTATTGGCAATACCTTGGCATATTAAGTGGCAATACCCTGGCATATTAAGTACCAATACCCTGGCATATTAATTGCCAATATCCTGGCATATTAATTGACAATACCCTGGCATATTAAGTGGCAATACCCTGGCATATTAAGTGGCAATAGAGTGGCAAAATCCTGGCATATGGAGGTGCAAAATCCTGACATATTGAGTGGCAAAATCCTGGCATTCTGAGGGGCAAAATCCTGACATATTGAGGGGCAAAATATTGGCATATTAAATGGCATATTGAGTGGCTAAATACTGGCATATTGAGTGGGAAAATAGTGTGTCTCAGGTTATGTGTGTGGCATTTTAATTGGCAATATCCTGGCTTATTGGGAATATCCTGTCATATTAAGTGGCAATACCCTGGCATATTAATTGGCAATACCCTGGCATATTAAGTGGCAATATCCTGGCATATTAAGTGGCAATATCCTGACATATTAAGTGGCAATACCCTGTCATAATTATTGGCAATACCTTGGCATAATTAAGTGGCAATACCCTGGCATATTAAGTGGCAATACCCTGGCATATTAATTGCCAATATTCAAGCATATTAATTGCCAATATCCTGGCATATTAATTGACAATACCCTGGCATATTAAGTGGCAATACCCTGGCATATTAAGTGGCAATAGAGTGGCAAAATCCTGGCATATGGAGGTGCAAAAAATCCTGACATATTGAGTGGCAAAATCCTGGCATACTGAGGGGCAAAATCCTGACATATTGAGGGGCAAAATATTGGCATATTAAATGGCATATTGAGTGGATAAATACTGGCATATTGAGTGGCAAAATAGTGTGTCTCAGGTTATGTGTGTCACTGTGTGTGTGTAAGTGGTAAGAGTGTGTGTAAGTGTGTCACTTTCTGTGTAAGGGTGTGTGTCACTGTGTCAGTGTAAGGGTGTGTGTGTGTAAGTGTGTAACTGTGTCTGTGTAAGGGTGTGTGTGTAAGTGGGAAGTGTGTGACTGCAAGGGTGTCTTTGTGTTTAAGGGTTTCAATGTGTGTTAGGGTATCAATGTGTGACAAATTTAGAGCATGCGAGTTGAATATTTAGATGTATTTATTTTCCACACTATACATTATACTTTTATATATATATAAAATATATGGAGGATTGGTAGTATGTGAGTCGTGGTGGGTCAGAGGAGGGGGGCACCAAAATGCACCTTCGACTGTGGAGACGAAAATCCTTGCACCGGCCCTGACCCCAGGCCCCAGGTTGCCATGGTGACCAGGAAATTAGACCTGGCGCCTGGGTGCAGTCAGCCTCATGGTCCCCTTGCCGCTGCCATCCGATTTTTTATTTTATTTTTCCGCAGCACGAGGGGGTAAAGTCTGTGCGGATGGCACAGACTGAAAGCTCCGCCCCCCTCGCACAACGCGTGTCTGAGTGACTGGTGTCGTCACGTGACATCCTGGCACTCAGCAGGAAGATCGGCTGCAGCACGAATGTCCCCCTCCCCTGCAATGAGGTAAAGCAGGTGGGAAGAAAAGACTGTGTGAGGTGGGTGTGTGTTTGTATATATTGTAAAGTAGGTGTGTGTGAGGTGTTTGTATATATGGGTATATGTAAAGTAGGTGTGTGTGAGGTGTTTGTATATATGGGTATATGTAAAGTAGGTGTGTGTGAGGTGTTTGTATATTGGGGTATATGTAATGTAGGTGTGTGAGGTGTTTGGATATATGGGTATATGTAAAGCAGGTATGTGTGTGAGGTGTTTGTATATATGGGTATATGTAAAGTAGGTATGTGTGTGAGGTGTTTGTATATATGGGTATATGTAAAGTAGGTGTGTGTGTGAGGTGTTTGTATATATGGGTATATGTAAAGTAGGTATGTGTGTGAGGTGTTTGTATATATGGGTATATGTAAAGTAGGTATGTGTGTGAGGTGTTTGTATATATGGGTATATGTAAAGTAGGTGTGTGTGTGAGGTGTTTGTATATATGCGTATATGTAAAGTAGGTATGTGTGTGAGGTGTTTGTATATATGTAAAGTAGGTGTGTGTGAGGTGTTTTTATATATGTGTATATGTAAGGTAGGTGCGTGTGAGGTGTTTGTATATATGTGTATATGTAAAGTAGGTGTGTGTGAGGTGTTTGTATATATGGGAATATGTAAAGTAGGTGTGTGTGAGGTGTTTGTATATATGTGTATATGTAAAGTAGGTGCGTGTGAGGTGTTTGTATATATGGGAATATGTAAAGTAGGTGCGTGTGAGGTGTTTGTATATATGGGTAAATGTACAGTAGGTGTGTGTGAGGTGTTTGTATATATGGGAATATGTAAAGTAGGTGTGTGTGAGGTGTTTGTATATATGTGTATATGTAAAGTAGGTGCGTGTGAGGTGTTTGTATATATGGGTATATGTAAAGTAGGTGCGTGTGAGGTGTTTGTATATATGGGTAAATGTACAGTAGGTGTGTGTGAGGTGTTTGTATATATGTGTATATGTAAAGTAGGTGTGTGTGAGTGGTTTGTATATATGGGTATATGTAAAGTAGGTGTGTGAGGTGTTTGTATATATGGGTATATGTAAAGTAGGTGTGTGTGTGAGGTGTTTATATATGTGAAGTAGGCGTGTGTGTTTATGAATTGCGTGTATGTTTGCGTGATTGTCTGGCTCCTAAATTTTTTTGCTGGCTCCTAAAATCAAATTAAATTTGTCAAGCCCTGCTGTATCCCACGTATCTGGTATAGGTGAGGGATATACCAGGGGGGGTCACTATATTCTTTTTTCCACCTTGTGTTAGCAATGTTACACATATTTTGTTTATTCTTCGTTTACATGTATTCACTGGACCCTTGCTGAGAATGTAAAGTCTGTGATAAGTATTATATATATTTTTTTATTATTTGTACCACTTTTGCCATTCTTCCAATCTGGCCGGGCACCCTGGAGTCACTGGTACCCAATAGTTGCTATCATATATCTTTTGGTGGCTAACCTGGAGAAATGATGTACTATATTTTTACCTATCTATCTTGTGCTGCCAAAACCCCATCTAGTGGATTGTTGCTATCTCTTACTATACCCCAATGTCCTTGGTACCATGCATTGATAGACTGATTTCTGCAGGGGTAAAAGCTTATTTAGGCTTCAAAAAGCATTGTTTGTGCAGTAGGAGTTCATTTCTTAGGATTAGCCCTTTTTTTGGTGAGGGCAGAAATAAGGACTATGAGTTGAAAGAATTTATGTATAAATCTCAAGAAATAGTTGGCAAACACCAACAATCATTGTATCCCTTTAAGATCAATAGGTGTCTTCTTATCTCTAATAGCTGTCAACTTTTCTGGGCCCATTTCTAAAACTATGGATGAAATGATGTATCCCAAAAATGTGATCCTATTACATTCAAACTCACACTTCTCAGCTTTGGCAAAAAGTTAATATTCTTTTTAATGTTAGACAACTTGACAAACATTTTTCTTATGTTCTTCTGAGTCTTTGGAGTAAATCAAGATATCATCTAAATAGACCATGATGTGGGACAGGCAAATATATCTGGAAATAAAAAGATATTATCCAATCTGTTGGATTCTGGTTTTCCCAACAATATTCTATCTAAAAGTGAATTTCAACTGGCACGCTGAGCCCACAGTTGTGGCACGAGCCCAGGTTCAGCTCTCACCACTTGTCTGCTCCATCGGAGAGGAGCAGGCATCAGTGGTTTAAAGATGGGAGCCAACGGTCATATTCATCTTCTCCAGATAATCGGGCGCATGCGCGCTGTCTGTAGAATCTTAAACACGTCTTCACTTCTTATGAGTTTAAGTGAGTATGAGTATAAGTGAGTATGAGTATAAGTGAATATGAATATAAGTGTGTGTGAGTATAAGTGTGTGTGTGTATGAATATAAATGTGTGTGTGTGTGTGTATAAGTGTGTGCGAGTATGAGTGTGTGAGTATAAGTGTGTGTGTGTGAGTATACAAGTCACCAGTGATTATATTATCCTTATATACGATCATTAACCATGAAAGAGGATGTCAAGGTGTAAAGAACGTTCTAGTATATAAAGGGCATTCACCCACACTCCAAATAGATTTCATTATCAAGAGCCTATACACTATGTTAAAACACAATTTCTTCTGGTTCTGTGATAATTTTTTTCTTCTGATGAGAGGCACAGCCATGGGGACCAAGCCACATTCACCACAATATAGGAGCAACGAACACCAGGGCTGCCATCAGAAATTTCAGGGCCCCTTACTGAAAAAAATAATGCCCCCCCTCCCCCTGGATAATTTCTCCATTATTAGCCCACTGATAATTTGCTCATTAATAGCCCACTTATAATTTGTCCATTAATAGCCACTGATAATTTGTCTATTAATAGCCCACTGATCATTTGCTCATTAATAGCCCACTGATCATTTGTCTATTAATAGCCACTGATAATTTGTCCATTAATAGCCACTGATAATTTGCTCATTAATAGCCCACTGATAATTTGTCCATTAATAGCCCACTGATAATTTGTCCATTAATAGCCACTGATAATTTGTCCATTAATAGCCCACTGATAATTTGTCCATTAATAGCCCACTGATAATTTGCTCATTAATGTGCCACTGATAATTTGCTCATTACTAGCCACTGATAATTTGTCCATTAATAGCCACTGATAATTTGCTCATTAATAGCCACTGTTAATTTGTCCATTGATAGCCACTGATAATTTGTCCATTAATAGCCACTGATAATTTGTCCATTAATGACCACTCATAATTTGTCCATTAATAGCCACTGATAATATGTCTATTGATAGCCCACTGATAATTTGTCCTTTATAAGGCCACTGATAATTTGTCCATTATAAGCCCACTGATAATTTGTCCGTTAATCGCCAATCGCCCATCCCCCCCTGATGGCGGCCCTGACGAGCACTATAGGTAGTCCATATATGCTACAAGTTATGTGACCTCCTGACGTTCATACTTTACAGAGGCATGGGGAGTGCACCAAGCGAGTGCAAATCTTGGTGCCAGGTTAAGTCCAAATGTGGGAACCAAGGTAAGTCCTGAGTGCAAATGTGGGAGCAAGTTCTATGAGTGCAATCTGGGTGCTGGTGCAAGTGCAATGTGCTGGTGTTAGCCCTGTTACTGCAAATCCAGGTGCTGGGGTAAGTGCAGTGTGCTGGTGTTAGCCTTGTTACTGCAAATCTGGGTGCTGGGGTAAGTTTGTGACTGGCAAGGATAGAGGGGGAGCTCTTTATATTTTATTGTTGTATACATTGTGTATACATTTTGGTGGTAGGGGGCAGCATTTAATCCTTTACCCAAGGCAGCACTATGTCTTGGGCCAGCCCTGCCTAAAAAATCTATTCAGCACTTTATAGCAGGATTGGACACTCTAGCGGCAAGAGAAAAAATGTTAATGTGTGGATAGAACTTACACATAAACCTCCTAATTCAAGATGGTAACTGATTTTGAAATACGTAAACTGACAATAGTCTAACTTGCCTATTCTTTTAACTCATGGTCAGTCACTGTACACTATGCACTGCATGCCATCTATTGGCTGTTGTTAAGCACTACAGTTTTATGTTGTTTGCTTTCATGTATAAAAGAGTTCTTAACAATATAAGACTTAGACAATATAACAATAAAACTTAATTTTTAATTACATAGAGGATGGACGTACTATCTTGTTTTTTATGTTTCATGTCCGTAGGTTGAAAAAAAAACTATGTCCTGTCCCATATAGCTATCTACTACTATACATTGGGAAATATTTATAGTGTTGCTATTTCTTCAAATCTTAAATTTTAACTAAATGATGTACAGATTACTTCCAATGAGAGACCCAGAACCTTTATCATACTTATAACAATATTCTTTTTCAATGTTCATACGGCAAGGGAAAAGGCCAAGATCAAGCAGTTGTTTGAAATTAGGAAAAATAGATAAGGGAGGTTTAGGCTTAAGTGATATAAAGGAATAAAACATTTAATAAATAGAGAAAGCTATCGTAAGGAAGGTATCAATTAGAATCAAGTTTGGTGGGATGTTATGACTTTTGACTATATTATGGTTAAAATATATTACAAGGATATCTGGAAAATCTTTCAACTTGCAACATATAATGGGATATTGGTTCTAGAACATAAGATTATTAAAAATGTTAAAATAAATGCAATGTTATTAGTGATTATTTTAATTTGAAGTCTTGGATAGATAAAGGAATTAAAGAAAAAAATATTTTTTTGTGGGGGATTCAATCAACGTCTTTTTAAAACTACAAAATTTGATCTAAATAAATACTTTTTTAAATTACATACTAAGTTAGGCTTTATTAACGAAACAGACTTACCTAATGCTCCCCCCAACAGTGTCTGTCTCTCTCCTCCACCCTCCGCTCAACATTGTCTGTCTCTCTCCCCCACCCTCCCTCCAACATTGTCTGTCTCCCCCCTCCCTGCCTCCCCACAACGTTGTCTGTCTTCCCCCTCCCCCCAACTTTGTCTGTTTCCCCCTTCTCCTGGTGTTCTGTATTTCCGATGCTCTGAAAAATCACTACGTGCGGGGAGCGCAAGCAGCATGGATTGAGCTCTCAGTGTGTTTAACACACACTGAGCCCATGCTGCCTGCGACTCCCTGCTGAGTGAGCCGGCAGTGCGCATCAGGTACAAGAGACAACGGGGAGAGGAGAGAACATGGCACTGCTCAGGGGGGCAATTGCCGCTTTGCCCTCCCTGGATCTGCCACCAACACAAAGAGAGGAGATTAACCTGATCAAACAGGATCATAACTCCGCCCCTTGGGATGTAATAGTTATCTCCCATCCAATGCAAATCTAAGTCAGAATTCTGACTTATAGACTGCATTCTGTGTAACCAGCCCCAAAGTGAGAAATTTGTGCTGTAAAGTCACTGGGGGGAGGTGGCACCAAAATGGCCCAGTCACACTTGTTTAGTTACATATTTTATTAAATACAGTTACATAACAAAAACAAAAGACACATTGTTGGGAATGTCCCTTTAAATTAAAGTTAGGGAATGGCTACATTTACATATATAAATACATTATCATATATCAGTTTAGACATGGCCATAACAGCTCTTGTGGCATAACAATGTCGGTGATATCATTCCAGATATAGGTTGGTATCACATCACCGGTATGTTCCCCATCAACTGCGGTTATAAGTACCCTTCCTCCATTGTGCCATATCTATCACGGTACCATTTCACGTCCACAGTGTGGATGGCCAAATTACTTGTCAATGATATGCATGGCATGATGGTGGGAGGGCAGTTATTGATTAAACTGATTTGTAATGGTTTTATTATTACATATATATTACTATAATATTTATAACATTAATACAATTATTTATATAATATTATTAATGTGTTTTTTATATTTATCTTTTTATTTATCTTTTATTTTTTTTAAATGTATACAATTTAGTGGACCAACGAATAGAACGAATGGACAAAAAAACAGATTTTTGTCTGAAACGGCATTCATCGAAAAACTAGCCAAGTCTAGATTTTAATGTTGAATTTTAATTGTAATTAACATAAAGATTATTGACATATCCATAGACATTTTGTATGTTTTATAGTTTGAAAAATAAAAAGGAAGAAAACAAATAGGTGAAGCGCGGAGATCCTTTTCTGCTGATGCCCCCAAACTTTAGAATGGCCTGCCAGGAGAGTTGTCTGATTGAACAATTTAACCGTTTTAAGAGAGAACTGAAGACATTGCTAACAAGTGCAACACCAGGAATGTCCAGAACCTCTGCAATTCCTGGCAATGCACAGCTAACATTGTGATCCACTGCAGTCCACAGACCTTAGAAGATCCTGATGCACAACAAAGAAATAGGAAGTCTTATAAACAAAACACATACTAGGAAGTAGTGCTGGTGGCAAGACGTAAGCTTCTCTCCACAGACAGAAAAGACTCCGCAAAAAAAGGAAATTTTTATCACTTTTTGGAAAAAGATCCCAAACTATGATGGACATCAAAAAGAGAGGATGTGTCCTCTTTAAAAAATAAAAAAAGACATCTGTTCACCCTAGATATACTGCAAGCTAGCTCAGAGCTACATTATACGGTGCCTCTTGTCTGCCGCCGAATCAAATTACACGAAGCCAAAAAAAAACATTTCACTGATGAATATAATGTGCATTTGTATTTTTTTATAACAATTAGTTTATGCTACCAACTTGAGATAGATTTACTATAAATGACACTGCTATAAAATATGATGACATTTCTATAAGCAAGAGAGGGTAGCACGCATGTGCAGTTTGTATTACGTTGTGCTTTCCTTTTTGTTAATATCAAAATTTTGTTTGTTTTTTGTTTTAATTTGCTACATAAAACATACTCGAATCTAATGCTTCATTGATTCTAATGCGCACTCAAATTTTGGAGACAAAATTTTGCCAAAAAAGGTGCGCATTTTATTCGAGTAAATACAGTAAATGGGCTGGTACCAGACAGCAAGGACAACTGGATGATACCTGGCTGCTCTTTCCTCCCCTCTATCTGTATACTCCCAATCACTGGGTGCATATAGACATAATACATATCCCCCAATTGTCCCACTTTTAGCAGCACAGTCGGGATATTGGTCCACTGTATAATGGTGTTCAGGACAGAATGAATAAAGCACATAGTATAGCTGACTCTGCTACTCCTAGTTACCCCCCTGGTGTCCCATGTTAGAAGGTATCCATCATGAAGGTACATCATTTCTCAATCCTGGTGAAATTATATTCACAAAAGAAATACAGGAAAGGTATAATTTGGTTTAATGGTAACAGTAAGTTTATTTATCATTGCCAAAAACATGTATATCGTGCCAAAAACAAAGATAATTGGTGTAGATGGAATTGACACATTAAACTGAGCTGCAAGCCATCCTCGGTGCCCCAAAAGAACATCAAGGAAATTATGCTGAGGTGCTGTGGAGATTGGTACGCCTGCCTTACGCCTGACAGGTATGTTGAATAAAGAAATCATGTTGTTTACAGAGAAGCTGAAATTTCATAAGCCTTCCAAATGACAGTAAAAAAAATAAACAATTATATATATATTATATCAGCACATATACAGAACCTCTATGCGTGGAAACCCTATACAAGGTGTGAATCAATGTCCTACTACATACTCCTGCTTTAAATACTATATGGTGTTGCACTATACAGTATATTTGTTTAAATAACTTGTATGTCACTGATCAGGATATTTTTATGATAGGTAATGTTTAATCAAATTCCAATCTATTTTCACTTATGGACCAATGCTGTTTTACCTCTTGTAGAAATTGTCACGCTCTTCAGTGTGATTTAGTCACCATTATCCTAAATGAACTTTCTGACTCATTATAAAAAGGTGGCTGTTAATGGGCTAGATGTTTAAAGAAAGTAATAAGCAGCATCCAGATATCCCTTATGACACTTAATGAACATCCTGGTGTTTCTGCATCTTCATGCAGCCAATAGCACTATATTCCTGTTCCATCTTCTCCATGGGACATCCTTGGAAGCATGGGAACTCACATTGCTGAATGTAATTTGACTTACAACTTTGTTATGTGCCTCTAATTCACTGATCTGAAACTCAACCCCTGCTGATGTAAGCAATCACAATTGCAGGATTAGATGCATTTCATTGGTTGGTTTATTGGTGGCATAATTACCCACTTTTCTGAACAGCACAGGTAATTAAATTCTCGATTCTATAATCACTTAACCACCTGTCATAGCTGAGTGATGATGAACACACTGAGCAGTAATTCCTGACTAGCCCTTATACCATATGCAATGCTTGTAAATTTAGCTATGTTATGGCTCTTTTATTTGGTACAAGAAAGATGGGAAAGGTTTCTCTAAAACAAAAGAAAATACAAATTGTTAAAAGAAACAAAAACGTTAACAAATGTCCTCTGGTAAAGCAAACAAAATTATTTCATATACACATTGTGCTTGTAGAATTGCAAGAAAATACACAAATGATAAAAAATGTGTTTTTAAGTTTGTCAATGATGGATGCTTATTACTTCACTATGCAAATTCATTACATTGCACATGGTAAGTAGGAGGCAGGACAGACACATGCATTTTCTTACAATTTTGCCAACACAATATATGAATCAGTTGTATGTTGTATATTCCTGCAGTAAATACTATATTGTGTTATATTAAGGTTACAAATAAAGATTGAAGAGGTTTTGTTATTTGGTTGTGAGAGATTCACCTTTTCAGTTTTATAGCTGCTGTAGAATAAGAACATTCTCTGAAATTAGAGCTTCATTCAGTCTCACTGTCAGACAGCAGTTCAAAGTTTAATAATAGAAGTCTATATAAGAGATTGCAGTTGGTATACCTGTCAGGCTGGCACACAGCTCAATAATGGTCAGAGTTGATCTGTGTACCTGAGAGCTCTTGATATGGAAACCACAGGTGGCCTTTGCTTTCAGTACAGTGAAGCTTGTGGACTGCCAGTAGCTCTCTTCATGCTAGATGGTGGGGTGTCACGGTCTGGACACAATTGGACTACATTAAACCTATACGGAACCTCATTTGACACCTTCTTGCTCACTCCCCCACTTTGTCTAAATATTATTGCAATGAAAAAACATCAAGGTTAGATTGTGTTACCTTACCTAATTTTGAGTCAGCTTCTATTTTTTAGTTATTATTTTTCCAGTAAATAAAAAAAGAAGAGGTATTTTTGCTAAACAATCATAAATATTTGTAAAATTCTCTAAACGTGGATTCCCTGGAACAATCTGCTGCCTTCATGAGCTCTTCTAATCTACAACGCAAATTAAAAGCTCTCGAAGCCATGGCTCCCCTGACTGAATGCGGTATAAACATAGATGTATCAACGCCCCAATATCCATTTGACCCATCTGGCTAGAGACCTTGTAGATATTGGAGCATGAGGTCTTCATACAGCAAGAAATAATTCTTGCTGAATTAGGCGGTTCGGTATTCATATTCTTTAAGGCACAGTACCTGGCAGAATTGGGGGGGGTGTTGGAAAAGATTTAATCAAAGTTTTTGTTCTCCTGGAGATATCGAATGAAACCCCTTCCGGGGAGAATGACCGAGAACTAATGTCTACTGCTCTAACATACAACACCCGCTTACACAAAATCAGACAAAAAAGAATGACCAGCTTTGCTGATAATTGTTTCAAAGAAAGCTCTTTATTGGTTGTCCAATTTTCTAACAATCATAATGGTACATTAACATCCCACAGATTGGAGTATCTTGGTAGTGGCGGTCTCGACAATCTCATACTCTTCAGCAGACAGCATACCAGAGCGTGTTTGCCCACCGGGATTGAACCAAAGCCTTCGTGACCCGCAGAAATGGCAGAACGTAACACATTAAATGATCTATACGCCAAACCATCATTGAACCTTGAAGTTAAACAATTCAGCATACAGGTCACAAGTGCTGATATGGGATCCATACCATGTTCCATGCACCAACAAGTCCATGACTTCCAGGCATTGCTGTATAATCTTTAGGTGCCCGGTGCCCAAGCTACTGCCAAGAGCATCCTAGTTGATTGTGAAACATTCTGTATGCGCCAGGGTCCTATGAAAGCAACCATGCTATCAATATCAGGCCTCCTGATTGGACCAATGGGTGATGATTTCCTTTCCGGTCCGTCAGTAAATCCAGCGCCGCTGGGAGAATGCGCGGCCAGTCTACTGACAATTCCAACCATCATCGAACCTTGAAGTTAAACAATTCAGCATACAGGTCACAGGTGCTGATATGGGATCCATACCATGTTCCATGCACCAACAAGTCCATGACTTCCAGGCATTGCTGTATAATCTTCAGGTGCCCGGTGCCCAAGCTACTGCCAAGAGCATCCTAGTTGATTGTGAAACATTCTGTATGCGCCAGGGTCCCATGAAAGCAACCATGCTATCAATATCAGGCCTCCTGATTGGACCAATGGGTGATGATTTCCTTTCCGGTCCGTCAGTAAATCCAGCGCCGCTGGGAGAATGCGCGGCCAGTCTACTGACAATTCCAACAGTGTCGGGAACCATGGTTGTGAATCACACCAAGGCGTGATTAGAACCACCAACATCCTGGATCTTCGCAAATGTACCAGCGTCCTGGCAATGAGGCAGAAAAGAAGGAAATGCGTATTGTCTGTTTATCGGCCAGGTCTGATGGAACACATCAGTACCGCCTCTGAGTCTGGTCTCCAGCTATAAAACCTCAGGAAGTGTCTGTTTTGTTGGAAGCAAACAAGTCCACATCCAGGGGACCCCACAACGTTTGCAGGCCTCGAAATATCGACGGAAGGAGCCGCCAGTCGCTCGTACCATTGAGGTGCCGGGAACTCCAATCTGCTCCTGAGTTCGCTAGACCTGGGATGTGTGTGGCTTGAACGCTGTGTTCCAGATAAAAACTGCCAGAAATCCACCACTAGATATGAGAGAGCAAGGGACTTTGTGCCGCCCAAGTGATTGATATAGCGCACTGCTTACATTTTGTCCATACAGAGTAAGACTGTTAAAACAGTTCGAAAAATCGCGTGTCAAACTTCTGACTGCGAAGGCACCTGCTAATAGCTCCAGAACATTGATGTGTAACTTCTGTTCTGGAAGAGATCATCATCCTCCGGTGAAGGAATCTCCACAATGAGCCCCCCATCCGTGAAGACTGGCATCAGAAGCGATCACCAGAGTCGCTGTAGAGCATGATAATGAAGTGGACCCGGGAATATCGCCTTGATGGAAGCTGACAATAGGCCTATCACCTGAGCCAATTGTTGAACCATAAGCGTGGATTTCGACAGTACTCCTTTGATCTCCTTCTTGATAAGTTTGATCTTCTCCTTTGGTAGATGTAGTGATCTGTGAACCAAATCAATCATAAAGCCTAGGAATTCTATCCTTTGGGCAGGAATTAATACAGATTTGTCCCGTATTACACTACGGGACACTATGAGAACTTCAGGCGATATCATGGTAACGGCATCGTGTTGTCATGGTGACGTGTCTCTTGCCCGTATAGCCGGCATACTGGGGAGGAGACCGCAGAATACACCTAGGACAAAGGGTTGCCTCGAAGACTTATCGACAAAAAAGTCGATAACACTGTACATAGATGAATTTTTTGCTGTGTATATATATATATATATATATATATATATATATATATATATATATATATATATTACAGTATGTCTAACTAAGTAAAATATTCCTTTGAAAAATGAAAAAAATAGACCAAAGAGAAGTTGTAAGATATTTTTGTCTATCAAGGGAAGTGGGCAGCAATGTAAATTAAGCATCTTCACACATCATGCCTCCAAAGCATTACATATACAAAAGTGCATAACAGAGGATAATACATATCCTGTCTCGAAAGCATTACATATGTAAAGTGCATAACAGAGAATTGGTTTGTCAAAAAGATAATCTAACATAAGGAGAAAATATATATGTACATTTGTCCTTTACAGGCACATACCGTATTTGCTCGATTATAAGACGACCCTGATTATAAGACGACCCCCCAAACGTTGGATATTTCTTTAGGAAAAAAGCTAAAAGCCTGAATATAAGACTACCCTATAGGAAAAAAGTTCAACTTGTATATATTAACATGTAAATAGCTTTTTTAATAAAAAAAATTATATCAAAAAATGCATTTATTGTTTTTATTTCCTTTTATGTGCCAATGCTGCCTCTCTCTTTCCCTTGCCCCCAACTTTGTCTCTCCCCTCCCCCCTTAGTGTTGTCTCTCTCTCTCTCTCCACCTCCCTTTGACTCCCCCTCGCTCCCCTTGTCTCTCTCTCCCCCGTGCCCCCCTCCCTCCTCTTGTCTCTCTCTCCCCCCCTCCCCTTGTCTCAGTCTCTCTCCCCCCCTCCCTCCCCTCCCCTTGTCTCTCTCTCCCCCCCTTCCCTTCCCTTGTCTCTGTGTCTTCCCCCCTTCCCTCTCCTTGTCTCTGTCTCTGCCCCCCCTCCCTGCCCTTGTTGCTCTGACCCCCCCCCTCCTCTTGCTGCTCTTGTCTCCCTCCCCCTCACCTTGTTCTCTTTCCCTGGTGGCTAGTGGGGGCAACCGGGGGATGTATGCAGGATACGTGCAGACATCCTCCATGCTGCCCAACACCTCCGTCTATTATGAAGGACAGCTGGTCCGTCATAATAGACAGAAGTGTCGGGCAGCATGGAGGATGTCTGCACGTATCGTGCATACATCCCCCGGCTGCCCAATTCTCCCTGGTGGCTAGCGGAAGTACCCGGCTTCTTCATAGAAGTCCTGGCGGTCGTGCCGGGCAGCAGCAGGGGGAGTCTGTGCTCATCGCGCAGACATCCCCTGCTGTTAGAGAGGGGGATCCAGGTCCCCTGCAGCTCTGCTGGGGACCTGGATCCCAGTCTTATAGTCTGACCTCAATTTGAGGTCAGATTATAAGACGACCTCGATTATAAGACGAGGGGTAGTTTTCAGATTTTTATTTCTGAAAAAAACCTCGTCTTATAATCGAGCAAATAATGGTATTACTTTATGCTCATTACATATACATCATATATACATCAATATGCTACAACTAGAGAGACAGTCATTACCGCAGTATTTTTGTATTTACCATTTTATATGGTTATGTTATTATTATTTTGTACATACAAAGATCAGCTATCTTTCACCAAAAATTAAGGAAGGGACAGTTTTTGGATGTTATTCCAGAAAAGGTATAATATCAAATTTATCATTTAATCCCTTGAGTACCAGAGTGTTTAAAGTGAGTATCCAGAAGTTTTCAATTCTTCTCAGCATTAGATGGCGATCTCCCTTTCTAATTCCCAACGTAACTTGTTCAATGACCCAGGCCTTTAAAAGAGTATCATTTTTATTGTGAAAATCTCGGAAATGTCTAGATACCGTATGTTTCCAAAACCTGTCCTGATATTATATCTGTGTTCATATAGTCTCCTCTTGAAAAATCTACCAGTTTGGCCTACATATTGGAGGCCACAAGGACACTAGCATGTATATCACAAATTTTGATATACAGGAGACATATCTATGGATATCATACTTTAAACCTGTATTAAAACATACAAAACTATCCCTTTTCTTTGGACATACCGTATATCACAGTGGCCACAACGGCCACAGCAATAGCATCCTTTATTTGTCCCCAAAAAAGTACATTAAATAATTCTAAAAGTGATTAGAATTATTGCCCTCCTGGGATTTTTTTAGTTAGATCTGATGGAGCTAGTAGTGTTTTTAAATTAGCTTTCTTTCTACATATAACTTTACAAGTTGGTTGAAGAATTTTAGTTAACACTGGGTCTGTTTGGATGATACGCCAGTGTTTGTCTAAAATATTATTAACAACACCTATTTTATCCGAGAAGGTTGTAATGAAACCCATTTCAAATGTATTATTATTTACATTTTTGTTTTCATTATTACCTTCTAGAGGATATTGTTGATTCTCTCTATCCCAATGCCATTAATTTCATTTATTTTACATTTCTTTATTTTAGTTTCTTTAGACTTATCTTTACAAAAAAAAAGTTCTCTCTATCCATATCCCTAGCAGACTGTTTACTCTTCTCTACCTCTTCTCTACAGTAACCCTTTTCTAATAGTCTCTTACTAATAATCTCTGCCCGAGCATCAAAAAGTTCAACATTTGAGCAGTTCCTACGCATTTGCATGAATTCCTGTCTTGGGATGTTTTGTATCAACTTTTCATTGTGGTAGCTCTTAGCATTTAAATAAGTATTCTTATCAACTGTCTTGAAATACGTTTCTGTCTCAAAGCTTTTGTTATTCTGTTATTTCTAATTGTCAGGTCTAGAAAGTTTATCTGTTCTCCACTAGCTTCAAAGGTAAATACAAGACCTAAAGAATTACAGTTTAACTGGCTGAAGAAAGTGGTTAGGGAATCCATAGATCCCCTTCACAATATAAACAAATCATCAATATAACGTTGGTACAGCAAAAGTTCTGTACGGTGGTGGGAACCAGAAATTGTCTCATCCTCCCAGCTACCCAAAAATAAATTTGCGTAGCTGGGGGCAGTCCCCATCACCGTTACACACACTTAGTTTTGGCTGGGTGATCACTAACCTGGGTCTCTCTCGCCCCCCAAACAAACTGCCTATTTAAAGACTGAGTCATCATAAGCTAGCTGTTCAGCATGGGGAGCGGGACCATCCAAAATAAATATAACTACTTTGGCAAAATATAAGATCTAATTATGTTTATTCTACCCTGCCATGAAAACACCATCTTCCCAATGCTTCCAATCTTTTAATTTTTTGGCTGTCTGTGTAAAAAGTGGTAAGAAGTTCAATTCCATTATGTTAGATACTGCTGAGCTGACTAAACAACTGACTAAATACTGCTGAGCTGACTAAAGTAAACAACTTGTATCCCAAGACTTCTGAGAATTGGTCCAATACCTTAATCAGTTCTTTCACAGAGCTTTCAGGGACCTCTAAGGTGATAACCACATCATTGTCATATAGGTTAGGTTTTAATTATCCAGAAGATGTATGGATGCCCCTAATGTGCCTATTGCCCCTAATACAAGCTGCCAATGGTTTTATTGTCAAAATATACAGGATAGGAGACAGCGGGCAGCCCTGTCTGGTTTCATTTGCCAGATGGAACCAGTCAGAGCTAAAGCCTGTTCCACACACCCTGGCCGCTGGGTTAGTATATGAAGCCATAACAGCCTTTATCATCCAGGACCTCCCTTAGGAAGCCCCACCCGACCCTGTCTAAAGCCTTCTATGCATCCAAAGACAGGGTCAGGTGGGGTATTTGACCACGTTCAACGGAATCCAGAATATCTATCAGTCTCCTAAATTGCTAGAGGTAGTTCTAACTGGGACAAAGCCCCCCTGGTCCAGATGAACCAAACAGGGGACAAGATGTTTCAACCGCTCCACCAGGATTGCCGAGTATATTTTTAGATCAGTATTTAAGAGTGATATGGGTCTGTAGTTCGGAAGCCTTTCCGGATCATTGCCCTCCTTTAATATAGTCACAATGTTAGCCTGCAAAAGTTCTGGCGGAACAACTTTACCCTTAGCAATTACATTGAAGGCTTGTGTCATGTCTTTTTTTATGTTATCCTGTTATTTCTATATTAATCTTTTTCAGCTGGACCTCATCTAATTGCGGGAGACAAACTCCTTGAAGATATTCCTTCATTTGTGTGGGGGATGGCTTGATTGGCAGGTTATATAACTCATGATAGAAATTAGACATGTGCAAAACTAAAATTTTCGTTTCGTTTTCGTCCATTCGGACAAAAATGTTATTTATTTCGTCTAAAACGAATTTCGTTCATTACCGCATTCGTTTCAGACGAAATTCGTTCATTATTTTCGTTTTGTTTTATTCGTTCGTACGAATCAATTGACCTACACATTCCATAAACCGAAAGTCTATAAACCGAACGACGTTCGGTTTATAGACTTTCGGTTTATGGAATACATGTAATACTATTGGCTTTCTATAAACCAAACTAGAGTCCCCATTCATAAGAAATTCTTATGAATGGGGACTCTAGTTCGGTTTATAGAAAGCCAATAGTATTACATGTATTCCATAAGCCAAAAGTCTATAAACCGAACGATGTTCGGTTTATAGACTTTCGGTTTATAAAATACATGTAATGCTATTGCTGTTCTATAAGCCAAAAATCTATAAACCGAACGACGTTCGGTTTATAGACTTTCGGTTTATAGAACAGCAATAGAACAGCAATAGCAGAATATTATAGAATAGCAATAGCATTACATGTATTCTATAAACCGAAAGTCTATAAACCGAACGTCATTCGGTTTATAGACTTTCGGCTTATGGAATACATGTAATACTATTGGCTTTCTATAAACCAAACTAGAGTCCCCATTCATAAGAAATTCTTATGAATGGGGACTCTAGTTCGGTTTATAGAAAGCCAATAGTATTACATGTATTCTATAAGCCGAAAGTCTATAAACTGAACAAAATTCGGTTTATAGACTTTCAGTTTATAGAATAGCAATAGCATTACATGTATTCTATAAACCGAAAGTCTATAAACCAAATGTCTTTCGGTTTATAGACTTTCGGTTTATAGACTTTCGGTTTATGTACCGTATTTGCTCGATTATAAGACGAGGTTTTTTTCAGAAAAAAAAATCTGAAAACTACCCCTCGTCTTATAATCGAGGTCTTCTTATAATCTGACCTCAAATTGAGGTCAGATTATAAGACATGGATCCAGGTCCCCAGCTGAGCTGCAGGGGACCTGGATCCCCCTCTCTAGCAGCAGGGGATGTCTGCGCAACGAGCGCAGACTCCCCTGCTTCCGCCTGGCACGACCGCCGGGGCTTCTGTGAAGAAGCCGGGTACTTCCGCTTTCGTCACAGAAGTCCTGGCGAGCGTGCCGGGCGGCAGCAGGGGAGGTCTGCGCTCATCGCGCAGACTTCCTCTGCTGCCCCACTAGGCACCAGGGACAATCGGGCAGCTGGGGGATGTCTGCACTATACGTGCAGATATCCTCCATGCTGCCCGACACGGCAAACTATTATGACGGACAGCTGTCCGTCATAATAGACTGCCGTGTCAGGCAGCATGGAGGATGTCTGCAAGTATCGTGCAGACATCCGCCAGGTGGCCTCCACTAGCCACCAGGGATCAAGGTAAGGGGAAGGGAGGGAGGGGGGGCAGAGAGACAGGGGGAGGGAGGGAGGGGGGCAGAGAGACAGGGGGAGGGAGGGGGACAGAGAGACAGGGGGGACAGAGAGACAGGGGAGGGAGGGGGTTAAGAGACAGAGACAAGGGGAGGGAAGGGGTTAAGAGACAGAGACAAGGGGAGGGAAGGGGTTAAGAGACAGAGACAAGGGGAGTGAGGGGGTTAAGAGACAGAGACAAGGGGAGGGAAGGGTTTAAGAGACAGAGACAAGGGGAGTGAGGGGTTAAGAGACAGAGACAAGGGGAGGGAAGGGGTTAAGAGCCAGAGACAAGGGGAGTGAGGGGGTTAAGAGACAGACAAGGGGAGGGGGGAGAGAGAGAAAAATGGGGGCAAGGGAAAGAGAAAGGCAGCATTGGCACATAAAGAGAAATAAAAACTAGAAATACATTTTTTGATATCATAATTTTTTATTAAAAAAGCAATTTACATATGAATATATACAAGTTGAACTTTTTACCTATAGGGTAGTCTTATATTCAGGCTTTTAGTTTTTTTCCTAATGGAATATCCAAAGTTTGGGGGGTCGTCTTATAATCAGGGTCGTCTTATAATCGGGCAAATACGGTAATACATGTAATGCTATTGCTATTCTATAAACCGAAATAGAATGGGGACTCTATTTCGGTTTATAGAATAGCAATAGCATTACATGCATTCCATAAACCGAAAGTCGTTCATTATGTCGGTTTATGGAATGTATATGTAATGCTATTGGTATTCTAAAAACGGACTCTATTTCGGTTTATAGAATGCCAATAGCACGAATGGACGAATGATTTTCGTTTATTAACCATTCGTTCATTCGGCTTTCGTTAGTTTAGCATTTTCGTTATTCGTTTTTCGGACGAATGTCTAATAGAAATCCCTGAAAGCTGTTCAAATTTTTTCTGGGGTCAGTAGTATATCTTCCTTAGATTTAATCCTAGCCACATTCTCCTACTCTTTTAATTTTTAATTTATTGGACATAAATTTACTGTTGTCTTGCCCATACCAAGATACTCTGAGGCGTTCCAGTCCCCTGTTAGCTTTAGCCAGTAATACTTTGTTTATTTTCCCTTCCAATTTTAGGGTTTTTTGGTTAACTCTATTCCTGGACAAGCTTTATTCTGATTAGTGATCTCCTCCAATTGTACATAGAGATCTGATAAATTACCCGGGTTCAGCTTTTTTCCCTGGAGTCGAGCTTTATCAATTCACCCCTTACATAACACTTAAGCACACCGCACCATGGGGGGTATGACCCCCTTATCTCTATTTTCTATAAAGAATCTATCTGTTATACTTTTTATATGTTGCTGGTAGCTTTCTCTACTAAGCAATAGGTTATTTAACCTCCAATTAGGTCTGCCCCTTTTTTGTTCCTCCGCCAGTGTCAGGGTTACCAGACTGTGGTCTGACCATGTTATAGTCTTAATATCAATATTTTTAATAAGCTTAGTTAGCTGTCAATTCCCAAAGATCATGTCCAATCTCGAGTAGCTTAAATAGGACATAGAAAAGTAGGTATAGTCCAATTCTTTGGGGTGCCAAACTCTCCAGAGATCCAGCAGCGCCTCATTTCTCATGAAAGATCTCAACCTCTGAGCGTTATTACATGATTTATTATCTTTCAGGTGCTGATCATTAACTCTCCTGTCTAGATCAGGTTCCATCACACAGTTGAAATCTCTCATGAGAAGTAAAGTACCCTGTTTAATCTTTTTCATTTTATTAAGCTTTCTATGGATAAATCTGGGCCTGATTTGGGAAGTGCTGTTATTAATCTTACAAACCAGGAGAATAAATCTTGCCTTATCATATTTTTCCTGATAAAGGACATTAACCACTAAACCCCTGGAGAATAAGATTGAAAATCAGTGGGAACTCTTTCGATCTCATTTTCTTTTCCTGATTTCCAGTGTGTCTCCTGTAAGGAGCAGATCTGAACTTTCTCCCGTTTCAAAAATACTATGAATTATTGACCTCTTTTGTGGTGAATTGATCCCTCGGGCATTAAGCGTAGCTATTCTAATACTAGTGATTTCAACGTTTTCCTATTTCCTCTAACAGCCGTTTCTCCAGATCACATAACAAAACAACAACAAAAACATACCCCTCCCCATCCTCCCTCTGGGGGTTCCCAATATCCCATCCAGAAGGCATACCCCATACCCAAAATTGAACTCCGAGGAGTCCGTATTATAAACAGGGTCCTTGCCTATGCCATTAGCGAAGACCTCTCTCCTGCTACCCAATCATCTCAAATTTACGCTGAATAGTAACATGGGTACAGAGACAGAGGGGTAGATAGGGGGAGAAAAACAAACAAATACCTGCACATTAATTATGTAGTGCCTTTTTGAGATAAGTGTACAAAGCATCAAAGGAACATTCTCAATATTCAGTACCTATACAATCCCATTTCCATTACATCTTAAACACTTTATTAAATTGTCTCTTTTATATTACTTTACATCCTATTAAATGCAACCCAAAGAATAGTGAGTTTTTTTACCCCACCCCTTTACTTCCCCTTTTTGCCCTTTTCTCTATACTCATACTATCACATATTAATACTAACTTTATCAGTGATTTCCCAAAAACGAAATTATTCTATAAGTGAATATGTGTACCATGCTTTAAGTCAGCTGGTTTTCTCTGAGTTTATCCAGCGTACTCATCTTTTTGGGGTCCACTCTATCCACTTGGGGAGAGAAGACGTTTAAGAGGCGTTTTTCACCTTTGGATTGTAGGGCTGGTGAGGGGAGATCATCTTCCCAGCCAGTGCCTCTACCCGCATTTTTTTTTCCGCTCTAGCTTATATACTGACCCAATAGCTAAAATAGTTGGTAATGGTTTAGACTCAGGTTGGTTCCCAAGTAACAATGGGACCAGAAAATGATGTCCGCTGGCTCCATTACTTAGTTTTAACTATTTCTAATCCAGAAGTTCTTTTGACCCATATCTTAAAAACAATTGCAGAGTATAGTCTTCTGTCAAATTAAACATCCAAAAATCTGAAGTTAAATCTACTAATTTATCTAGGACCCAGATAAACCTCCTAAAAACAAACTTTGGTTTTGGCTTGTCATAAAGCTTAATCCAAATTTGGTAATAGGAATAGGTTTTGATTGTGTAACTATTTAAATAATAACTACCATGAATTATGTCAAGAAATGCAAAACAAAACAAAATGGAAATCTCTTATTATCTATTGGCTGAGCAGAATAAATCCCATTAAGGTCTACATCTTAACTACCCTATTTGCTCGAATATAAGACAACCCTGATTATAAGACGACCCCCCAAACTTTGGATATTCCTTTAGGAAAAAAACTAAAAGCCTGAATATAAGACTACCCTATAGGAAAAAAAGTTTAACTTGTATATATTTACATGTAAATCGCTTTTTAATATTTAATAAAAATTATGATATTAAACAAATGCATTTCTTGTTTTTATTTCCTTTTATGTGCCAATGCTACCTCTCTCCCCCCCAGTGTTATCTCTCCCCTCCCACATTGTCTCACCCTCCCCCCAAACTTTTCTCTCTCTCCCCCTTCCTCCCCTTGTCTTTCTCTCCCCCCTCCCCTTGTCTTTCACTCCACATGTTTCTCTCCCCCCTCCCTCCCCTTGTCTTTCTCTTTCCCTCTCTCCCCCTGTCTTTCTCTTCCCCCTCCCTCCCCTTGTCTTTCTCTCCCCCTCCCTCCCCTTGTCTTTCTCTCCCCCCTCCCTCCCCTTGTCTCTCTGCCCCCCTCCCCTTGTCTTTCACTCTACATGTTTCTCTCCCCCCTCCCTCCCCTTGTCTTTCTCTTTCCCTCTCTCCCCCTTGTCTTTCTCCCCCCCCCTGTCTTTCTCTTCCCCCTCCCTCCCCTTGTCTTTCTCTCCCCCCTCCCTCCCCTTGTCTCTCTGCCCCCCTCCCTCCCTTTCTTGATCCCTGGTGGCTAGTGGGGGCAGCCGGGGGATGTCTGAACAATACGTGCAGACATCCTCCGCTGCTGCCCGGCACTTCCGCCGGGACATTTATGATGAAGCCGGAAGGACCCAGCTTCATCATAGAAGTCCCGGCAGTCGTGCTGGGCGGCAGCAGAGGATTATATTAATGTTTCATAAACTTTTTTTTAGCTTTATTTGGCAGCAAAGAAGCCAAGGGTTTAATATTATAAAGAGATCTCCTTCCCAGACTTGAAGACGCTACATGACTCACTACACACTTTTCAGCTTGGAATATCGAATCAAATAAAGGATCTCCTTGGCATGAATACGAGAAAGTAGAATTGAGAAACATGGATCCCATCCATCTATATTGGTTGGACTCTTTAAAATATAAAATCAGCAATATAGTGGTGAAAAACTGTACTCTAACCTTAAAAATGCTGGACCGTCATAGGGAAATCTCCCTTTGTGACTGATGACGGTCCAGGACCGTCATGCAGGTCCGATCGCGGTATGCACGCTGGCATACCGCGATCGCGCTAACAAAGACATGGCTGAGTGTCTCGATACCGAGACACTTCAGCCATGTCGGTTGAGACTACCCCCCGGAAACATCCGGGCACTGTGACAGCCAATCACAGCGCCCGGATGTTAATAGCTGTCAAAGCAG
Source organism: Pelodytes ibericus (assembly GCA_036172795.1). Classification (NCBI taxonomy): domain Eukaryota; kingdom Metazoa; phylum Chordata; class Amphibia; order Anura; family Pelodytidae; genus Pelodytes; species Pelodytes ibericus. The sequence continues at coordinate 208,249,350 of CM069857.1, read as the reverse complement.
GTGCCTGCTTTGACAGCTATAGTCTCTCCCTGCTCCACGGTGATCGTGGGGCAGGGAGAGACTAAATATAGTGTGTTAAGTCTCCCCCTGGTCCCCCCAGTAACAACCAGCCCCCCCAAAGGATTTTTTTAATAAAAAAAAAAAACGTTTTAAATTATTTTTTTTTTTTTTCTATTGTGCTAATCCTAACTCTTGGGTTAGGGTTAGAGTTCATCAAAACCCTAATCCTAGAGTTAGAATTAGGGTTTGTACTAACCCTAACCATAGGGTTAAGGTTAGAGTTAAATAAAAACAAAAAAATGTAAAACATTTAAAAATAATAATAATAAATTGTATAAAAATAAGAAGTTATTCCGTAGAGGACCAATGACATGTTATGTCTGTCTGTGGTCCTCTATGGATATATTTATTTTTTTTAAAGACTGCTAGTGGGGCCAGTGCTTTGCATTGGCCCCCAGCAGTAGATAGGGGCCCGCAGCAGCTGGATGATCCATGCAGCAGCAGGATAGCAAAAATCGGTGCTTCCTACTATAGACTACATTTCCTATTCTGCTACAGTAGCTTTTGGCTGTCTGAGCATGATAGGAAATGTAGTCACAAGCATTACATAATAAATACACGTTTTAAAGCTGCAATAACCGTATCTTAAATTTTTCCCTGTACCTGCCACATAAACCTAGCAAACCTATACATGTGGGGTACCGCTATACTCAGGGGAAGTAGATGAACATATATTAGGCTTTTGTTTGGCAATAAAATAGAACAGCCCCTTTAAATTCATACCTAAATACAAAGTGTGTGGAAATAAAACACACACAAAATTACTATGCCAAAACTTGTCAAAGATTGGTGGTACAATGACAGAGTGAAAAGTGTCAAATTACCCCAAGTTGAATGCCCCAGGATGTCTACTTTATAAAAAATGTGTACATGTTGAGGGTTATTCAGCGATTCATGACCGATAACGGTGTTACAGTGTCACTAACGCTAATTTTTTTTAAAATGGTTTTAAAACAGCTATATGCTACTTGTATTTATTAACCTAAAACATGCAAAAAAAAATAAAACATATAAACATTGGGTATTTCTGAACTCAGGACCTATAGTCGAATCTATTTAGCAGGTTTTTTCATTAGCTTTTGGAGCTTAGTAAAAGAATTTACAAAGAAAATTCAGGAAAAGTGTTTTTTAACCATATTTTACTATTTTTTTCACAATACAATAAATGATATGAACAAAATAATGTCATGAAAAGAAAGCCCTTCTTGTCCAGAAAAAAACAATATGTAATATGTGTGGGTACAGCAACCGACAAAGAAGAAAATTAAAGCTAAACACAAACACCTCAGAAGTGTTAAAACAGCCTCAGTCACTAACGCACAACATTCTAAAAACATTCTGGTCATGAAGGGGTTAAAAACATTTACTCAACTACATGTCCAAAATAAATTGGATGAGAGGGAAGGTTTCACATAAGGTTTCATTTTCTTAGCTCAAGGTTGATAGTTGATGAATCTCAGTTAGACAAACTAATCCAGCTAAAAAATAATAAGAAAATGGTCCCAAAGATCAATAAGGCATCAAAAAGCCAATATTAATATGGAAGAAGATTTACGAACATAATTTAAATACAAAGATTGGTTAGACTCCTTTAATATATCAAACAAATAGATATAGATTCATTGCACCATCATTTAAGAGTCCCATTTTAAACTACTACATAGATGGTATAGTGTCCAAGTGGGATAAATACCGTATTTATCGGCGTATAACACGCACCGGCGTATAACACGCACCTCATTTTAAGAAGGAAATTTCAGGAAAAAAAAACTTCAATTTCAAATAAAGAACTTTGACGCCCAATATGCCATTTTAATATGCCAGGATATTGTCCCCAATATGCCATTTTAATATGCCAGGATATTGCCCCCAATATGCCATTTAATATGCCAGGATTTTGCCTCCAATATGCCATTTAATATGCCAGGATATTGCCCCCAATATGCCATTTTAATATGCCAGGATATTGCCCCCAATATGCCATTTTAATATGCCAGGATATTGCCCCCAATATGCCATTTAATATACCAGGATATTGCCCCCAATATGCCATTTTAATATGCCAGGATATTGCCCCCAATATGCCATTTTAATATGCCAGGATATTGCCCCCAATATGCCATTTAATATGCCAGGATATTGCCCCTTAGTATGCTCGTTATGCCACCCTCCTCCCCCCCTTCCCCAGACCCCAGTACTTACCTCGTTCCTGCTCTGTCCCCCGGTGCTCTGAAGGTGCGTGGCTGTGAGGGAAGCGTTGTGAGCTTCCCTCCAGCCGCCCGGAACAATAAAGTTTGTTTAAAAAAAACACACTTTGTTGACCGCGCGGCTGGAGGGGAGCTCACAACGCTTCCCTCACAGCCACGCACCTTCAGAGCACCGGGGGACAGAGCAGGAACGAGGTAAGTTTTAGATTTTTTTTTTTTTTCAGCCACCGATCGGTCGTATAACACGAACACATCATTTGCCCCCTATTTTCAGGGAGAAAAAGTGCGTGTTATACGCCGATAAATACGGTAAATATCAGAACTTAACTTCTCCTTATTGCTGGAGGTGTAAGGAGAAAATGGGGACACTGAAGAGACTGTAACAAACTTGTAAATATAAAAAAATAACCTTAACACAATTATATATTCTATGCTGAAACTAAAGCATCTAACTATAGTTTTACTTTACAAACATGTTTCATTTAATTATCCCTAATTTAAATTTTAAAAAATATATATATTACTGTAACGGACCGTCTACGTTGTAGGAAATCACCTCCTTAGCCCCCGATTACAGCTCAGCATCCACCCAGCAAGCCTTTCTGCAACCTTGCTCTTTGTACCCAAATAGCAGACAGGAGACCACTAGCAGTTAGGTACAGCAAGAATGAATAACTTCTTTATTTGTGAACAACACAGACTTATAAAAATATATAAACGTGACATCACAGACATTAGTATACAATGGGGGGGATGGAACTAAACATAGTTCTCCAACTAACTGGGGCTAGGAAAACATTAGACATTCAGACTACAAACCAAATTACCATACAGTGAGTAGACACACAGTAAAACACACAATGTACACAACATAATCAGTTTACCAGTTAATCCAGTTAATCCAGAACAATGGATGTTGGAGTAAACTTTATTTTACTTTAATTAGTGTCACTGACACATTATAATCCTTTAGAGTAGTCTACTCACAGAATTAAACATTACACATAAACCAATATACTAACAGAATATAACTAACTAACAATATTAACATATATACAGTAGTTATGGCACATAAACCAGGGCCCATAATCTACAGGGAGGTGTTGGGCTCTCAGGCCCCTCCAAGAACCCCAGTCACACAGGCTGTCAGAATTCACTTTGTGACAATTCTTATCCAAGTTTTTATGGCTACCAAACTGTGTCTAGCTAGATATTGGCTGCAAGATATTTGTCCTAGCTGGAATGAAATAAAAATGCAAATAAATTACCAGCAATATACTAAAGTGATTTATAGAGTAATAATATAGAGGTACTAAATATACAACTATTGTAATTAGTTTGTTAAATTTTGCTTTTCTATTTGTATTTAGTATTTTTGATAATAAAAAAAATAATTCAGTCTACTCAGAGATCATTCTATGCGGAGGACTCCCAAAATGAGTCAAAGTAAAAAAAAAAAAAAATGATTATTATGAAACAATATTCAAAAATACAGATACAATTAAAATATTAATACTATGCTAATAATTGAAAATAAACAAAAGAAATTGAAAAATAAAATATTAAAAATAAAACAAAAACATTAATGTTATATATGTTATTATAATATATAAAATTTTTAAAGGATTATAAAAAAAATTGTTCTTTCTCTTTTTTATTAAGTCCACTTACAAGTCTTTTAATCAAATAGACCAAAGCCCATCTCATCATCGGACTACTCTGATTCTTTCTTCGTTTCTTTGGCTTCAAGCTCCATTAATAGTGGCAGAGGCAGAGGCACCACCGTCAGTGGTAACATTGCATATATCAGGCTGCCAATGTCAATGTTGGAGAGAGCCTTTGGCCAGAAAGACTCAATGTTTACATTGGCAGATTTGATTAGAGCACTGATCTTGTCTTCCGTGATGGACACTTCATCATCAAGGAGGATAAGAGAATGTACAGGACTGAGTGCAGGGCACGGAAGGCTAAGTGACACGGCCCCTTTCAAAACATTTTTTTAGAAAGCTTGCCAGCAGAGGCACTGGCTGGAAAGATTTCCCTTCACCAGCCACTCTGTGGACGAGCAGGCAGCTTGATGTCTGTGTGGTGTCCAGTCGCACAGACATCCTCCCATGGTGCCTCTTGCGCTCCCAGTGAGTGTTCTGAGGTCAGAGCATCAAGGGTCACATCCAGGAACACTACCATGGGCACTTCCAGGCATCCTCCCAGCTCCCCACTACGGGCAGCAGTCTCAAATCTGCCTAGTGCTGGTGTTGCCTCCAGCGACTAAATAACCTACATATGTGGTATCCACCTGCAGTGGAAGCATGCCGCCGACAGTCTCTGTAAAACTGTACAGAAGCGGTATCTTCAGATAGGTGTTTGAGTTGTGCGTTCCCTTGAGGTGCAAAGATGGGATCTTGTTTGTGCACACCCTCTCGGCTTGAACACCATATGTCCCATATTCCCCTGAGGGCTTTTCCCATTTATAGCAAAAACGTTAAAACAAGAAAAAAATTAGGTGTATGGGGTTCTTTTGAAAATGATAAGGGGATGTGATTTATATGTTTTTAGGCCTCCTTTATAGGTTGTATGTAAACCACTAATATGTGAACTATAATGAACACTTTCTCCCCCCCCTCCTGTTTTTGTTCCCCCATTCCCCATTATTAAACATACATATTCACTCACACACATACCCCAATGGCCAGGTTTAAACTAAGGTTTTACCCAAACGGCCAGGTTTGAACTCATGGTTTACCCTAGCGGCCAGCTTTGCACCCAGGGCTTACCCCAGAGGCCAGTTTTGCACTCAAGGCTTAACCCAGTGGACAGCTTTACACTCAGGGCGTAACCCAGGGGAGAGCTTTGCACTCAGGGCATAACCCAGGGGATAGCTTTGCACTCAGGGCTTACCCCAGGGGCCAGCTTTGCACTTAAGGCTTAAGCCAGGGGACAGCTTTGCACTCAGGGCGTTACTCAGGGGACAGCTTTGGACTCAGGGTTTACACAGGGACCAGCTTTGAACTCAGGGCTTACCCCAGGTGCCAGATTTGCACCCAGGGCTTACCCCAGGGGCCAGCTTTGCACTCAGGGCTTACCCCAGGGGCCAGCTTTGCACACAGGGCTTACCCCAGGGGTCAGTTTTGCACTCAGGGCTTACCCCAGGGGCAGAGCCGGTGCTAGGATTTTTGTCACCCTAGGTGAAGATGGACTTTGCCGCACCCTCCACGTAGTGTTACCATTTCAGTGGTGGTATAGTAAAGCTAAATATATACTTAGCAATGCACAGATATGGTACAGTATAACTCCACAGTATTCAGTTGGTTATAAAGGACAGCTCTAATCAATGCATAGTTAGCCAGACAGATAATTATACTATAAGTGGTACAGCATAGCTCCTGTCATAGCATATCCTGTCTGAATATACTTTACTGTCCCAATTAAATACAAAAATATTAAATATGCTACATACAGGAGTCCATTAATTGTGCCACCTACAGCAGCCTGTTAAAAGCATTCAACCACTCTGCCCCCAGACTTGCCAACAGGACTTACCCCAATACGCTGATTTCATTAACAGGACTTGCTCCCCATGTCTTTCTCTGTCCACTCGTCTTTCTGTCCTAGGCTTTTCTCTATCCCCAATGTCCTTCCCTCTTCTTCCCATCTTTTTCTCTGTCCCCCATGCATTTCTCTCTCCTTTGAAGCTGCCCATGCCTTTTTTATGATCCAACACATGACCTGCCCCTGGCGCAAGCCAACGTCAGCGCGGTGACGCTGAAATCATTATAATACGGAGGAGCTGGAGGACTTGCAGCTACCCGGCATACTAGCCAGTTTCTGCATCCTGGAGGCAGGAGGAGACGTAGTACGCGATCATTCAAAGCGGCGCCTCTCCTTCCTCCATAATTGTACCCTGTGGGTCTGCACTCTAGGTCGGCGCCTACCTTGCCTATAGGTAGCGCCGGTCCTACCCAGGGGTCAGCTTTGCACTCAAGGCATACCCCAGGGGTCTGCTTTGCACTCAGGACTTACCCCCAGCGGCCAGCTTTGCCCTCAGGACTTACCCCCAGCGGCCAGCTTTGCCCTCAGGACTTACCCCCAGCGGCCAGCTTTGCCCTCAGGACTTGCTGTAGTTTGGATGCAAAGCCGTGCCTGTATATATGTATTTTTGGGAAAGGAGAAGAAAGCAAGGTTGCAAGGAAAAAAGGAAATAGAAGCCAATGGGTAAATGGTAGTTACAACGACCAGTGAGCAGTGTTCCAAAAATGGTGCGAGGGGGTGTTGGCACACACCTCTGTGCAGGGGAATGGGCAGTGCAGTACTGTGTGCTTTCAAACTACTGCCTGCATCAAATCACACTGGAAAAAAGCAGTAGTTTTCAACTTGCACCAAAGTGAGTTTGGTGACTAAATTTAAAAAAATATATATATATAATATGTGGATTCATTAAAGAAGCAAGCATGCACTTTTATTTAAACGACACACATAGCTGAAATAGAAAAATAGCTATTGTCCAGAACGGACATCAAAAGAAAGCTATTGCCTGAAGCAGTTAAGCTGCCACAGAGGTTGTTAGAGTTTGTGTACCCAGAACAAGGAGTGATTTCCAGGATGTAAGAGTCTCTCCTTATATTTTATTTTCCTTATCTTACCTGAAGAGTGAGATCTACTACACTATAAGTGTCTAATATTTCTTCCTCTTTCTTTGAGATATTTATCTCTACAGTGAACATTGTTGGGAAGTATGTTTTCTATTCCTATCACATTAGATGTGCAACACACTATATTTTTGAATATGGCCTTACAGGGTCTGGTGCCCAAAATGCATCTTCCAAATATTAACCCCTTAGTGACAGAGTTCTATGCTGCATTTGATGTGCCTTGAAGACCAGAATTCCATTATTTTTGTCATATGTTTGCGTAACTGTGATTTATTTCTTCATGTTCAGTACACTCACACAAATTATATATCATGTTTTAAAGGGACAGATTTCATCAAATGATATCATTTACTATTAAAAAAATATAAAATATGATGAAAATATGCCCAAAAAACCCTTTTCTTACTCTGACCTGATTTTTATTTACACAATTACAAACTGTAAATATATATACATACATACGTATTGTGAGCGAAAAAGTGGAATGGTGGTTGATGGAAGATACATCAGGCCTGATTTGCTAAACAGCAACCTGATAATTTTCAGTTAAATGCCCCAGGGAGGGATGTTAAAGTTTGCAATATACATTGCTGATGCTCTGCAAACCACGGTATGGGTCCCTGGGGCGGAGTATTTGGAGAGCAGGGTGGGCCAATGCTCCAACAGCACTAGTTGCTGTGTAACAGACCAGGATTTAGATTTGACTACAGAGTTTCCTAATTGGCACTCACCTGTAGCTGGTCAATTAGCAGACAGGCCTTTAAAAAAAGAGATCAGCCTGCTACAAAGGGGGAAGAAAAAAAAAGGTCAGCTAGGAGAGCTGAGACATTGAAAACAATACTTCTGTTTAATGCAAAGCTGTTTTTGTTTTTTTTGAAGAAATTGGTAAGTGGGAAAGCCACCCAATTATAGATAGAAATTTCTGTCTAGTAAGAGCTCAAGTAAGAGCAAGGAATTTTGTTTTTTGTTTATTATTATTTGAAGCAGCTGTTTTCCTAACGAATAAAGAAAAGGAAAACCGAACTGAATGTGTCCTGGACTTTGTATACCCTAGAAGGCTGTGGTTTTTTGCAAGATCGGTGGCAAAATCCTATATGTAAAAGAGGTGGTTTGTCACAGTATATATACATCCAGATGTATTAAGGGGTTAATGTGCTTTCAAAGTAATTTAAAATGCATGTTTTAAATATGTTAAAATATGAAATACAGCTAGATGAAATTGTGAAATTACAGCAGTTTGCAACAAGTCAGGACTGCCCACACTAGCTGAGTAAAAGTCAATTTATATTTTTGCTCCAGGAACCAATAGAATAATTTCATTCAAATGAATGGAATTTCCTGTCTCTCTGGTGATGTATATAAACAGTGTGTTGCACTGTTAAAAGATCCTACTGTGTGCAAGAGAAAGTTTATTACAGTCCACACAATGTATTCTATTCCAGGAGCATAGGAAGTGACTAAATGAAACATAACTTTATATTCTCAGTGTCCATATAATCATTGCTGCCGCACCTGCAGTAAACATGCAGAGTAATCACTGGGGGAGGGCTTGACCAAATATTAAAAACGTGATTTATGCAGAATGGCTGCATCTGATCAAACTGGAAAAAAATCCTGTGCACGATACAAACAGTAATCTTCCTCTTGCAAGTGAGTTTGGGGACTAGACTATCTCTTTACATTTGCAATTCCCTCTTCTATGAATAAAGCCCTATGAGAACTAGCCTCGGAAAGATACAACATGCAATAAAATGTAAACACGTTACAAAAATCTGTACACTGAAAGAAATTTTAGAATGATAGGAGGATTAAGGGGTGGAGCGCAAAGTACATGGCAGTGTCCCTTTAAAGTGTACCTATCTTGTAAAAATCACAAAAGGCACATTTAAACATATCTAAAGAACAGTGGTACAATATTATAGACATGTGCATTCATTTTCGGACGAATGCATTTTCGTCCGAAAATAGCATTTTCGGCCATTCGTCCGAAAAACGAATAACGAAAATGCTAAACTAACGAAAGCCGAATGAACGAATGGTTAATAAACGAAAATCATTCGTCCATTCGGCATTCTATAAACCAAAATAGAGTCGGTTTATAGCAGGGGTCCTCAAACTACGGCCCGCGGGCCACATGCGGCCCGCCGAGCACATTTATCCGGCCCGCGGGGGGTGCTGCCGGCACCCCCCACTGTTTACCTTTTTTTTTCTTCTTGCAGCCGCAGAAGATGCGGCTGTAGGAAAACGAAAAAAAAAATCACCGCGACCGGATGTGACGTGTCGTCACATCCGGATCCGGTAACTGTTTCCCTCCTCCGTGCAGGGAGGAGGGAACACTGCGCGAGACGTCCGGCCGGGGACACAGCAGCTGGAGGTAAGTGATGGGGAAGGGGGGGAGGAGGGAGGTATAACGAGCACTGTACTATTCCTGGGCATCTGAATGGCATAATATTCCTGGGCATCTGAATGGCACACTATTCCTGGGCATCTGACTGGCACACTATTCCTGGGCATCTGACTGGCATTATTTTCTTGGGCTCTGACTGGCATAATATTCCTGGGCATCTGACTGGCATAATATTCCTGGGCTCTTACTGGCACTCTATTCCTGGGCATCTGTATGGCATAATATTCCTGGGCATCTGACAGGCACACTATTCCTGGGCATCTGAATGGCATAATATTCCTGGGCATCTGAATGGCATAATATTCCTGGGCATCTGAATGGCACACTATTCCTGGGCATCTGACTGGCACACTATTCCTGGGCATCTGAATGGCATAATATTCCTGGGCATCTGAATGGCACACTATTCCTGGGCATCTGACTGGCATAATTTTCTTGGGCTCTGACTGGCATAATATTCATGGGCATCTGACTGGCATAATATTCCTGGGCTCTTACTGGCACTCTATTCCTGGGCATCTGAATGGCATAATATTCCTGGGCATCTGAATGGCATAATATTCCTGGGCATCTGAATGGCACACTATTCCTGGGCATCTGACTGGCATAATATTCCTGGGCATCTGACTGGCACACTATTCCTGGGCATCTGACTGGCACACTATTCCTGGGCATCTGACTGGCATAATTTTCTTGGGCTCTGACTGGCATAATATTCCTGGGCATCTGACTGGCATAATATTCCTGGGCTCTTACTGGCACTCTATTCCTGGGCATCTGAATGGCATAATATTCCTGGGCATCTGACTGGCACACTATTCCTGGGCATCTGAATGGCATAATATTCCTGGGCATCTGAATGGCATTATATTCCTGGGCATCTGACAGGCACACTATTCCTGGGCATCTGACAGGCACACTATTCCTGGGCTCTGACTGGCATAATATTCCTGGGCATCTGAATGGCATAATATTCCTGGGCATCTGACAGGCACACTATTCCTGGGCATCTGACAGGCACACTATTCCTGGGCTCTGACTGGCATAATATTCCTGGGCATCTGACTGGCATAATATTCCTGGGCTCTGACTGACATAATATTCCTGGGCATCTGACTGGCACAATATTACTGGGCTCTGACTGGCATAATATTACTGGACTCTGACTGGCATAATATCCCTGGGCATCTGACTGGCACACTATTCCCATTGAAATACTGGTAAGTTTGTTGATTTAACTTTACTTCATTTTAAATATTGTATTTGTTCCCGTTTTGTTTCTTCACTTCAAAATAAGATTTATGCAGTGTGCATAGGAATTTGTTCATAGTTTTTGTTTTTACTATAGTCCGGCCCTCCAACGGTCTGAGGGACAGTGAACTGGCCCCCTGTTTAAAAAGTTTGAGGACCCCTGGTTTATAGAATACCAATAGCATTACATACATTCCATAAACCGACATAATGAACGACTTTTCGGTTTATGGAATACATGTAATGCTATTACTATTCTATAAACCGAAATAGAGTCCCCATTCATACGAATAGGTCAATTGACCTATTCGTATGAATGGGGACTCTATTTCGGTTTATGGAAAGCCAATAGTATTACATGTATTCCATAAGCCAAAAATCTATAAACCGAACGACGTTCGGTTTATAGACTTTCGGTTTATGGAATGTGTAGGTCAATTGATTCGTGGGCATCTGAATGGCATAATATTCCTGGGCATCTGACAGGCACACTATTCCTGGGCATCTGACTGGCATAATATTCCTGGGCATCTGACTGGCACACTATTCCTGGGCATCTGACTGGCACACTATTCCTGGGCATCTGACTGGCATAATTTTCTTGGGCTCTGACTGGCATAATATTCCTGGGCATCTGACTGGCATAATATTCCTGGGCTCTTACTGGCACTCTATTCCTGGGCATCTGAATGGCATAATATTCCTGGGCATCTGACTGGCACACTATTCCTGGGCATCTGAATGGCATAATATTCCTGGGCATCTGAATGGCATAATATTCCTGGGCATCTGACAGGCACACTATTCCTGGGCATCTGACAGGCACACTATTCCTGGGCTCTGACTGGCATAATATTCCTGGGCATCTGAATGGCATAATATTCCTGGGCATCTGACAGGCACACTATTCCTGGGCATCTGACAGGCACACTATTCCTGGGCTCTGACTGGCATAATATTCCTGGGCATCTGACTGGCATAATATTCCTGGGCTCTGACTGACATAATATTCCTGGGCATCTGACTGGCACAATATTACTGGGCTCTGACTGGCATAATATTACTGGACTCTGACTGGCATAATATCCCTGGGCATCTGACTGGCACACTATTCCCATTGAAATACTGGTAAGTTTGTTGATTTAACTTTACTTCATTTTAAATATTGTATTTGTTCCCGTTTTGTTTCTTCACTTCAAAATAAGATATATGCAGTGTGCATAGGAATTTGTTCATAGTTTTTGTTTTTACTATAGTCCGGCCCTCCAACGGTCTGAGGGACAGTGAACTGGCCCCCTGTTTAAAAAGCTTGAGGACCCCTGGTTTATAGAATACCAATAGCATTACATACATTCCATAAACCGACATAATGAACGACTTTTCGGTTTATGGAATACATGTAATGCTATTACTATTCTATAAACCGAAATAGAGTCCCCATTCATACGAATAGGTCAATTGACCTATTCGTATGAATGGGGACTCTATTTCGGTTTATGGAAAGCCAATAGTATTACATGTATTCCATAAGCCAAAAATCTATAAACCGAACGACGTTCGGTTTATAGACTTTCGGTTTATGGAATGTGTAGGTCAATTGATTCGTGGGCATCTGAATGGCATAATATTCCTGGGCATCTGACAGGCACACTATTCCTGGGCATCTGACTGGCATAATATTCCTGGGCATCTGACTGGCACACTATTCCTGGGCATCTGACTGGCACACTATTCCTGGGCATCTGACTGGCATAATTTTCTTGGGCTCTGACTGGCATAATATTCCTGGGCATCTGACTGGCATAATATTCCTGGGCTCTTACTGGCACTCTATTCCTGGGCATCTGAATGGCATAATATTCCTGGGCATCTGACTGGCACACTATTCCTGGGCATCTGAATGGCATAATATTCCTGGGCATCTGAATGGCATAATATTCCTGGGCATCTGACAGGCACACTATTCCTGGGCATCTGACAGGCACACTATTCCTGGGCTCTGACTGGCATAATATTCCTGGGCATCTGAATGGCATAATATTCCTGGGCATCTGACAGGCACACTATTCCTGGGCATCTGACAGGCACACTATTCCTGGGCTCTGACTGGCATAATATTCCTGGGCATCTGACTGGCATAATATTCCTGGGCTCTGACTGACATAATATTCCTGGGCATCTGACTGGCACAATATTACTGGGCTCTGACTGGCATAATATTACTGGACTCTGACTGGCATAATATCCCTGGGCATCTGACTGGCACACTATTCCCATTGAAATACTGGTAAGTTTGTTGATTTAACTTTACTTCATTTTAAATATTGTATTTGTTCCCGTTTTGTTTCTTCACTTCAAAATAAGATATATGCAGTGTGCATAGGAATTTGTTCATAGTTTTTTGAGTCCGGCCCTCCAACGGTCTGAGGGACAGTGAACTGGCCCCCTGTTTAAAAAGTTTGAGGACCCCTGGTTTATAGAATACCAATAGCATTACATACATTCCATAAACCGACATAATGAACGACTTTTCGGTTTATGGAATGCATGTAATGCTATTACTATTCTATAAACCGAAATAGAGTCCCCATTCATACGAATAGGTCAATTGACCTATTCGTATGAATGGGGACTCTATTTCGGTTTATGGAAAGCCAATAGTATTACATGTATTCCATAAGCCAAAAATCTATAAACCGAACGACGTTCGGTTTATAGACTTTCGGTTTATGGAATGTGTAGGTCAATTGATTCGTACGAACGAATAAAACGAAATGAAAATAATGAACAAATTTCGTCTGAAATTAATGCAGTAATGAACAAAATTAGTTTTAGACGAAATAAATAACATTTTCGTCCGAATGGACGAAAACGAAACGAAAATTTTAGTTTTGCACATGTATACAATATTAATTCACAATTTACCTGTGATCCAAGTTATGTCATTTACTTACTTAAATGTCCATGTGATCTAATGTACATGAGAGAAACCACCAAAAAGATGAAAACCAGGTTTTCCAATGGTATGGTATTCATTGTACACATTTAAGATTCTTATTTATATTTTCCTTATACATTGTTAAATTGATGACAGTACTATGTAAAATTCATGATTGTGTATGCAATGTTATAGTGTTTTGTCACTTTTACACCTTTTATACTAGTTTGAGATATATTTCACTTTATTAGCCCGACTAATATATTTCACTTTATTGGGCCGACTAGCTCCGCTCCTTCTTTTGTCACATGATTGTTTGATACCTTGTATGTAATGCTGACAATTGCTACACGTTAACCATCCTTGAAAAACTCTTTGGAGTTGAAACATTGTAGTTTTGGTCTGAATTAAAGATTCCTTACGTGTTAACTGCAATGTCATAAAAGTCCTTGTTGGTGTAATGGTCAGGTGTCCCAATACTTTTGTCCATATACTGTATATCTTTCTGTATCTCTCTCTGTTTATCTGGCTCTCTTTGCATATGTGTAGCTTTATGTCTGTATTTTGCTATCTCTGTGTCTGTCTCTATTGCTTGACTCCAGGGCCGCCATCATAAATTTTAGGGCCCCTTACAGAAAATAAATCCCACCCCTCCCAGGACATACCCCATCACCTGCATTTCACATACAGGACTTACCGCTGCCTCCCAGGACATGCCCCATCACTGCATTGCATATCCAAGACTTACCTCATTAATATGCCATAGCCAGTTTTTCATTAATATGCCACTTTTAGTTTGCCCATGAAAATGCCACAGCCAGTTTCCCATTAATATGCCACTGTTTTCCCATAAATATGCTACAGCCAGTTTGTTCATTAATATGCCACTGTTTTCCCATTATTTTGCCACAGTTGGCCTATTAACTGGTACAGCCAGTATGCCCATTAATATGCCACTATTTGCCCATTAACATTACACAGACAGTTTGCCACCCTACCCCATTCAATTTTTGATCACCACTCATTCACTTCTTTCTTCAGTACTACACTTTACCTCTCCCACAGCACTGCGAGGACTAATTAGTGGTTACACACCGGTACTGATTTTCAGTCTCTATTAATTGGCTGACCATGTGTACTTAAGAGCAGAACAAACACTTTTTACTTATTTATGATTAAGCGTGTTTATCACACGAAACGCGTAAGGTCCTTCCCTTTTCGGCTTGTTGTGTTCGTGGAGTTCCAACTGTTTGTTACATTTTTAAAGCACGGATCTGGTTTGAGCACCGGACGGTCACATGACCACTGGTGCTCAGAGGTCAGATTAGTGTGTGTGTAACGCGAGAGAAGCAGCATGGAAGGATGTCTGTGCGTTTTGACCTCCCCAGCCAGGCAAGAATTTTTTTTTTTTTTTTAAAGGGCTCTGGACCCGTGACTGGTGTATTGACTGTCACCCCCTGATGACAGCCCTGCTTGACTCTCCCGATCGCAATACATAAGACCCATACCTCCTACAGTCCCATTAAGTCGGTAATCTCCTGGATATAAGTGTACTCCACATAAAATTAGGCGAGTGTGAGGTTTGTATAGAATGCTCTGGATTTGTGCAATCAGGACTGGTAAAACACTGGTACTTTTTACATGATGGGAATCAAAGATAAAACAGTTGTGCAGTGGAGCCAGTGCTGTATTTACCGCGGGGCATCCTGGGCCGCACCCCAGCACCGAAAAAAAAAAAATGTAAAAAAATAATAAAAAAGACCGCGCTTGCAGGCAGAGACGGAGGTGAGAGGGGTTCAGAAGATCCCCCCTCACCTTCTCTGTCTGCCTGCAGGTTGCACGGGAGCCGAACAGGCAGCACAGAGAAACCTCCGTGCTGCCTGTTCGGCTCCCCCGTGCAGTGTGACACGGAAGTGCCGATAGTCACGTGAGCCGTGCGCTGACGTCATATGCGCACCGGGTCACGTGACCTGTCGGCACAACCGCCTGGGAGCCAAACAGGCCGCATGGAGGAGACCATGCTGCCTGCCACTTGCCACCAGGGAAAATGTAAGTGCTGGGGAGATGGGGGGAAAATTGGCTGGGGCTTATTAAATGGCAAATAACACTGGCATATTGGGCAAATCAGCAGGGGCATATTAATGGGACATAACACTGGCATATTATTGGGTAAATTAGCAGGGGCATATTAAATGGCAAATAACACTGGCATATTATTGGGCAAATTAGCAGGGGCATATTAAATGGCAAATAACACTGGCATATTATTGGGCAAATTGGCAGGGACATATTAAATGGCAAATAACACTGGCATATTATTGGGCAAATTGGCTGCGGGATATTAAATGGCAAATAACACTGGTATATTTTTGGGCAAATTAGCAGGGGCATATTAAATGGCAAATAACACTGGCATATTGTTGGGCAAATTGTCAGGGGCATATTAAATGACAAATAACACTGGCATATTATTGAGCAAATTGGCTGGGGCTTATTAATGGCAAATAACACTGGCATATTATTGGGCAAATTGGCTGGGGAATATTAATGGCAAATTATACTGGCATAATATTGGGCAAATTGGCAGGGGCTGATTAAATGGCAAATACTGGCATAATTTTGGGGAAATTGGCTGTGACTTATTAATGGCAAATAATACTTGCATATTATTGGGCAAATTGGCTGGGGCATATTAATGGCAGATGATACTGGCATATTATTGGGCAAATTAGCTGGGGAATATTAAGGGCAAATAATATTGGCAATGTGTATGTAATGGGGTGATAGAGGCATGTAAATGGGGTGATGGGGCATGTCCTTGGTGTGCAACGTGGGTTATGGGTCATGTCGTGGGTGTGCATCGTGGGTAGGGGGGGTGCCCAAAATTTGTCTACCTAGGGCAGCACAAAACCAAGATACACCACTGAGTGGAGCACCATGTCCATAATCTTAGCGTGTGGTCACAGCATAAATAAGCAGACGCTGGGAACCAGAAGATCTTTCAGGACCAATTAACAAAAAGTGTACCGCTAGATCCGTTTTTGTAAAGTGCTGTCATGAGCATATAGACAGCTCACCATGCACAGCAAGCTCAGCTTTATAGAAGGAAATCAATGAAGCCTGAAAGTTGAAATCAAGGCACCTGCTGCAACAAAAGTATCCAGTGTTCAAATAGATAAATGATGATACATGATCTCCTCAAATGAAGAAAAGCTGTACTTAGCTAGGGATGGTAAACACCATACTAAACAAACTCCATAGTGATGTTTCTGGTCAAAGATTGTCGCACCTTGTGTGCACGTCTTCTGGACCTGATTAGTTTTCAATCACTGTTGCTTTTTAACTTAATGATATTTACAGGAAAGAGACTCTCTTGCTGGCCACCAGTCACCACCCCATAAGATTGAAAAATTGAATCCAAGTCAGGAAGGTTCTTAGGATTAGGCAAAATTGAGGATCTTTTTTAAAAAAATGATGCAGAACTAAGCACGAGACCCAAGAGGCGGGGATATTCAATTAAGAACATAAAGAGGGGTTATAAGCAGAGGCGTCGCTAGGGGGGGGCTACTGGGGCTGAAGCCCCAAGTTTCAGCTCCATAGCCCCGAGTCTCAGGCACTGCTGTTAAAATTATTAACAGCAGTGCAGAGTTCTTCATGCTGGCAGCAGCTGGTACCTTAGCGTGGGGTCCCTGAGTGACAGGGAGCCCCACGCTATATTCGTGCCTCACTGCCAGCTGTGGCACGGCAGGTCTCTTCTAGCAGAGACCTGCTTCTAATAGAATATCCCTGCCCGATGCCAATCAGACGCGGGGGCGGGGCTTAAACCCGTGACTCCGCCCCCTCCACCGAGCAGCAGGAAGGCAGCATGGAGGGAGCTGATCTCTGGCAAGAAGAGTTCAGCAGCTCCCTCCACATCCTAGAGTGCCAGTGAGAAGCCAGAGCTGACCCCTCTCCACCTAACAAGGTAAGGGACACTAACATTAGTTTGTATGTTGTTGTGGACCACCCTTTCCATGATGCTCAGCCAGCATTATGGTGTGTTTTGGCTGGCTGAGGATCATGAGAATGGTATTTCACAGCTAACTTTGTATGGGCTGTTGACTAAATGTCTTATAATGCTCAGCCAGAATTGCCTGGCTGAGGATTATGAGAAAATGGGTAACCGAATATACAATAAGAGGTGTTAGCTGTGAACTACAATTCTCATGATACCAAGTCAGCCAAAAAATGCAAATTGAGATATTATTATTCCGAAAAGAAAAAGCTATATTAATTACATTAGAGTGTGAGCTATATTGGCAGGCTGAATTACATTAGAGTGTGAGCTTTATTGGCAGGCTGAATTACAATAGAGTGTGAGCTTTATTGGCGGGTTGATTTACATTAGAGTGTGGGCTTTATCGGCGGACTGATTTACATTAGAGTGTGAGATTTAATGTAATTCAGTCCACCGATAAAACTCACACTCTAATGTAATTCAGCCTGCCAATAAAGCTTACACTCTAATGTAATTCAGTCTGCCAATAAAGCTCACACTCTAATGTAAATCAACCCGCCAATAAAGCCCACACTCTAATGTAAATCAGCCCGCCAAAAAAGCTCACACTCTAATGTAAATCAGCCCGCCGATAAAGCTCACACTCTAATGTAATTCATTTTGCCAATAAAGCTCACACTCTAATGTAAATAAGTCTTCCAATAAAGCTCACACTCTAATGTAATTCAGTCCACCGATAAAGCTCACACTCTAATGTAAATCAACCTGCCAATAAAGCCCACACTCTAATGTAATTCATTTTGAAAAATAAAGCTCACACTCTAATGTAATTCACTCTGCCAATAAAGCTCACACTCTAATGTAATTCAGCCCGCCAACAAAGCTCACACTCTAATGTAATTCAGCCCGCCAACAAAGCTCACACTCTAATGTAATTCAGTCCGCCAGTAAAGCTCACATTCTAATGTAAATCAGTCTGCCAATAAAGCACACACTCTAATGTAAATCAGCCCGCCAACAAAGCTCACACTCTAATGTAATTCAGCCTGCCAATAAAGCTCACACTCTAATGTAAATCAGTCCACCAATAAAGCACACACTCTAATGTAAATCAGCCCGCCAATAAAGCTCACACTCTAATGTAATTCAGCCTGCCAATAAAGCTCACACTCTAATGTAAATCAGTCTGCCAATAAAGCTCACACTCTAATGTAAATCAGTCTGCCAATAAAGCTCACACTCTAATGTAAATCAGTCCGCCGATAAAGCTCACACTCTAATGTAATTCAGCCTGCCAATAAAGCTCACACTCTAATGTAATTCAGCCTGCCAATAAAGCTCACACTCTAATGTAAATCATTTTGCCGATAAAGCTCACACTCTAATTGGCAAAATGAATTACATTAGAGTGTGAGCTTTATTGGCAGATGGAATTGCATTATAGTGTGAGCTTTATTGGTGGGCTGAATTACATTAGAGTGTGAGCTTTACTGGCAGAGTGAATTACATTAGAGAGTGAGCTTTACTGGCAAAGTGAATTACATTAGAGTGTGAGCTTTACTGGCAGAGTGAATTACATTAGAGTGTGAGCTTTATTGGCAAAATTAATTACACTAGAGTGTGAGCTTTATCGGCGGACTGATTTACATAAGAGTGTGATCTTTATCGGCGGACTGAATTACATTAGAGTGTGGGCTTTATCGGCAGAGTGAATTACATTAGAGTGTGTGCTTTATTGGTGGACTGATTTACATTAGAGTGTGTGCTTTATTGGTGGACTGAATTACATTAGAGTGTGAGCTTTATTGGCAGAGTGAATTACATTAGAGTGTGAGTTTTATTGGCAGGCTGATTTACATTGGAGGGTGAGCTGGGGTAAATTCTGGGTGCATTGTGGGTGCAGAGGAAGAACATAAAAACAAGAAATACATTTTTCAATAACCTTTTTATTAGATATAAACATATAGATATATCCATGTATATCTATAGATCCCCAGAATTGACTCTGCATCAAATATTCATCAACTCACCAACAACTTGCCTTTCAGTGAATCGACCACTGTGTGTGAGACACTGTGGATGTATGTCTTCTCATTGGCATGATATACAATGTTATAGCATTTTGGCAAATACAAAGTTAAAACCCACTTATCTCAGAGTAGAATTAGAAGAGGCCTTTGTAATATAGTACTAATGTTACTGAACTATTGGGAACATCCAGAGCTGGCAGTGGCATAAAGAGAAACTGCTGAACCCTTATTACATACCCCCAATAATTTCGACATTTAGTTTAATATAAAGCCTTGCATATAAAGTTACTGTTCATTGGTATCATATACATAATGTATGTTTTATTGCTCATTTCTTATATTATACCTTTTATATATACCTATTGCTCATTGTCATAATCATATAAATCATGTATACATATGCATTTATTGTTAATATTATATATATACCAGGGCTTGACAAATTAATTTTAGGAGCCAGAAAAACAAAAAATATAGGAGCCAGACAATGGCACAAACACACAATCACACATACATACACACACACAATCACACAAACATACACACACACAATCACATGCAGTCATACACACATTCACACACACACAATCACATGCAGTCATACACACAATCACACACACACAATCACATGCAGTCATCAACACACATTCACACACACAATCACATGCAGTCATACACACAATCACACACACACAATTACATGCAGTCATACACACAATCACATGCAGTCATACACACAATCACACACACACAATCACATGCAGTCATACACACAATCACACACACACAATCACATGCAGTCATACACACAATCACACACACACAATCACATGCAGTCATACACACACAATCATACACACACAATCACATGCAGTCATACACACAATCACACACACACAATCACATGCAGTCATACACACACACAATCACATGCAGTCATACACACAATCACACACACACAATCACATGCAGTCATACACACACAATCACACACACACACAATCACATGCAGTCATACACACAATGTCATACACACAATCACATGCAGTCATACACAAAATCACATGCAGTCATACACACAAACATACACACACAATCACATGAAGTCATACACACAATCACACAAACATACACAATCACATGCAGTCATACACACAATCACATGCAGTCATACACACAATCACACAAACATACACACACAATCAAATGCAGTCATACACACAGTCACACAAACATACACATACACAATCACATGCAGTCATACATACAAACATACACACACGCACACACACTTGCAGTCATACACACAATCACACAAACATACATACACACACACACTATCACTTGCAGTCATACACACAATCACATGCAGTAACATACACAGTTAGTCACATCCATCCATTCATACAGTCAGTCACAGACACACACACACACACACAGTCAGTAACAGTTTTAATTTTTTTTAATACTATATATCTTATTTTTGGTTTATTTAGGTTATAAACTTATGTTCTAAATATTACGTTGTACAGACAGATACACACACATACAGTCAGTAACATACAGACACACACATACAGTTAGTAACATAGAGACACACAGGAAGCTGTCGGTGCACACACTTCCCCCTTGTGCTCCACTGGATAAAACAAAAGGGAAAAAAATGATCCCAGCAGCGAGGGCACCATTTGGGAACAACAATACCCGGACGCCAGGTCTAATTTCAGTCAAATCTGCCATGGGCTCCAGCCCCAGGTCTTTTGGAGACCTAGCAACGCCCCTGGTTATAAGAATGCTTAAGGACAGAATAGGGAGACAGTCCTGTTCTCTCAGGAAAAGAATGGGAAAACGTCTAATGTAGTGAGGTTCCTGGACCTGGACTGGCCATTGGGCCACAAGACATTTGAATTTCACTCCTTTAACCCCTTCGCGACCTTATGATGAGTTAACTCGTCATAAGAGCCACAGCATTAGCGACCTAATGACGAGTTAACTCGTCATGCAGTCTAGCCGGCGGTGCGCTCCGTGTGCACCACCAGCTAGTCTGCAACGGGTCCAGGGCTAAGCCTCGCACCCGAGGCAAAGCTCCTGGACCCAATCGGTGGATTTCCGGGCATGTGATTGCGGTGATTGAGTGATCACCGCGATAACATGCAAATTAGATGCAAAGTCAGTGAGTTCACACAGACTTTGCCTCTAATTCACTCTCTGTGCTTCACATTCTTATAGTGAAGCACAGAGAGTGACCTGTAAATAAAAAATAAAAAAATAACATACACAGAGGTTAAAAAAAATAACCCTTTCATTGCTGATTACAGTTAACTGTGATCAGTTTCTTTCCACTTTATGGCCCTCATTTAGTTTTTATTTTTACAATTTTTTTTATTTTTACAATTTATAAAGTTTTTTTTTAATAAATAAAGGTAATTTTAATATATTTATTCAATAAAATGTAACCCCTGCATGCCTGTTGCATGATTTTTACGGATCTGACATCGCACTCTTCAGAGTTTTTTTTCTGTCTTTTTTGTTTAGGGTGGTTTGGGAACCAATATTTTTCTTTTTTATTAGTTAGTTAATTAGGGGTTAGTGTTGCACTAGTTGTGTAGCTTATTATTGGGAAAATAATGGGGAAAAACTTTTTTTTCCTCAAAAACTTACTCTTTTATATGTATTTTTTAATACTAAAATGTAAATCATTTTTATGTATAGGGTATCAAAAGAAAGCTCTAATTGTCCTTTAAAAAACAACATATAACTTGTATGGGTACGTTAAATGAGAGAGAGGAAAATTATGTTTCAAAAAACGAGTATTAAAAATTGAAAAACGCTCTGGTCCTTGGCCCAGGAAAATCCCTGGTCCTTAAAGGGTTAAATGCTGCTAGCTGTGGATAATATCACAGCTAGAGGCACAGAGAGTGTAGAAATCACTGAATGATCTCTCTCTCACACTCTCTACCTGCATGCAGTCAGATCAAGCATGCAGCAAGTAACATCACAGCCATTTCCTGCATGCTTGATCTGTCTGCATGGAGGAGGGAGAAATACAACAATCTGTCTGGAGGCAAAGATAGCTCAGGTAAGCTGGTGGGAGAGAGATGTTTGGAGGGCTAGGGTGGCAGAGAGAAGCTGTTTGGGTGGCTAGCGTGACAGAGAAAGGCTGTTTGGGGGGCTAGGTTGGCAGAGAGAGGTGGTTTGGGCTGCTCCAACTAAAATGTTGTGTCTAGTTTGGTCCCAGCTCGTTCCTGATTACCCAGTACAGTGAAAAATGGAACCTTTTAAGAAGTTCTCTGGCATAGGAGGAACGGATCTGATATACAACAATATGGAGAGACAAGCAGTAGTGGTACCCATGGTGGCAAACTATCTGCCTGATGAGGTGGTAAGATACTACTCCTTAGTCAACCATGGACTCCCAAGTCTTTTCAACACACACATCACCAGCAAAAAATTTCAGTTAAGTATATCTCTTAATCTACATATTTTCTGGCAAACCTACTTGAATATGAAATTGTCATCCACAGATTTAGTGGATGACAGGATCACTTTAACATAGGACAGGTATTAAATGAATGAAAAGAAAACATTTGCCACTAATGTATATGCGAACACTAGAGCAATCTTTATTCTCTGTGGTACAGGCCATTGCACAAACCTGGGCCAAAGTTCAAAAAACCCCACCATATCCATAGTGACAGCATGATAGTATGTCAGATGGGCTTATGTGTCAATGTCAACAGAAAGGGAGGAGCCAGGCACTACACTGAAGTACAGAAAACACACACCTTGTGCCCATAAATTGTAGAATATCACACTAGGAAGTTACCTTTGATCTTGCAAGAATAAAAGGTGTACGTTTATAGCCTATTAAAATGTTCAAAGGGCAAAAAGACAAGAACTAAATAATTATTTTAACAATACACATAGGAATAAGGCTCAGTTCAGGCACTCCTCTATTACTTATAATAAAGGCAATGGTCCTCTTTGTTAGAATAATAGTTTTTAATAAAGTACCATATTTGCTCAAATATAAGACAAGGTTTTTTTTCAGAGCAAATGCTCTGAAAAAGATCCCTTGTCTTATATTCAAGGTCGTCTTATAATCTGACCTCAAATCGAGACTTGGATCCAGGTCCCCTGGAGCCCCCTCGCTAACTGCCGGTGGATGATCTTCCGCTGCCGTCCGGCACGTCCGTCGGGATTTCTATGATGAAGCCGGGACCTTCTGGCTTCATCATAAAAGTACAGGTGGAAGTGCCGGGCAGCACCAGAGGATCATTCACCGGCATTTAGCAAGGGGGCTCCAGGTCCCCTGCAGCCCTGCGGGGGACCTGGATACCAGTCTTATAATCTGACCTCGATTTGCAGCTGTCTCCACTAGCCACCAGGAGATTTGGGCAGCCGGGGGATGTCTGCACTATAGTGGGGGAATATAAGACTACCCTATAGGAAACATTTTTAACTTGTATATATTTATTTCTTTCGACCTCCCCAGTCACCATCTCTGCCGGCAAGCAAGGATTTTTTTTAAAGGCGCAGCGTTTGTTTGTTTGATTTTGTGCGCCTCCCCCAGGGACAAACAAGGCAAATAAAGCGCTGGGTGGTAGTCATATCTTAGCAATGTATGTCTCCCAACTGTCCTGTTGTGAGCGGGGCAGCCCAGATTTGGAGGCTGTGTCCCATTGAGCTTTTTCTGCGGGATTCAGTATAATATAATTCTCCAATGTCTGTGACTCCAGACATAGAAACATAGAATGTGTCGGCAGATAAGAACCATTCAGTCCATCCAGTCTGCCCAATTTTTTTTGAGTACTTTTATTAGTCCCCCGTTCCCGGTCTTATAGCTAGGATACCCTTGTGTCTATCCCACGCATGCTTAAAATCCTTGACTGTGTTTACCTCTACCACTTCTGCTGGAAGGCTATTCCATACGTCCACTACCCTCTCAGGAAAGTAATACTTCCTGATATTACTTTTAAATCGTTGCCCCTCTAATTTAAGACTATGTCCTCTAGTTGTGGTAGTTTTTCTTCTTTTAAATATACTCTCTTCCTTTACTGTGTTGATTCCCTTTATGTATTTAAATATTTCTATCATATCCCCCCTTTTACGTCTTTCCTCCAAGCTATACATGTTAAGATGCTTTAACCTTTCCTGGTAAGTTTTATCCTTCAACACATGAACCAGTTTAGTAGCCCTTCTCTGAACTCTCTCCAAAGTATCAATATTCTTCTGGAGATACGGTCTCCAGTACTGCGTACAATACTTCAAGTGAGGTCTCACCAGTGCTCTGTACAATGGCATGAGCACTTCCCTGCTAATACCTCTCCCTATGCAACCAAGCATTCTGCTAGCATTTCCTGCTGCTCTATTGCATTGCATACCTACCTTCAAGTCCTCTGACATTATTACTCCTAAATCCCTTTCCTCAGATGTTGAGGTTAGGACTGTACCAAATAGTCAATATTCTGCTTTTGGGTTTTTACGCCCAAGGTGCATAATCTTGCACTTGTCCACATTAAATGTCAGTTGCCACTGCTCTGACCATTTTTCTAGTTTAGCTAAATCATTTGCCATTTGGCTTATCCCTCCATGAATATCAACCCTGCTGCAAATCTTTGTATCATCAGCAAAAATACATACTTTGCCAACAAGACCTTATAGCAATATCGCTAATAACAATATTAAAGAGAATGGGTCCAAGTACAGATCCCTGAGGTACCCCACTAGTAACAAGACCTTGCATCGAATATACCCCATTGACTACAACCCTCTGTTGCCTGTCACTCAGCCATTGTCTAATCCATTCAACAATATTGAAATCCAAACTCAAAGATTTCAGTTTATTGATAAGCCTTCTATGTGCGACAGTGTCAAAAGCCTTACTGAAATCTATTATTTTAGTCACCCAATCAAAAAAATCAATAAGATTAGTTTGGCATGATCTCCCTGAAGTAAACCCATGCTGTCTCTGATCTTAAAATCCAAGCGACTTTAGATGTTCAACAATCCTATTCTTTAACAAGGTTTCCATTATTTTTCCCACTACTGAAGTAAGATTTACTGGTCTATAGTTGCCCGCCTCCTCTCTACTACCTTTCTTGTGAATGGGCACAACATTAGCTAATTTCCAATCTTCTGGAACTACTCCCGTTAACAATGATTGGTTAAATAAATCTGTTAACGGTTTTGCTAGTACACCCCTAAGTTCTTTTAATAACTTTGGATGTATCCCATCAGGTCCCATCGACTTATTTGTCTGTACTTTAGACAGCTGAAGTAAAACCTCTTCCTCTGTAAACTTACATGCATCAAAAGACTCATTAGTCTTTTTCCCTAAATTAGGTCCCTTACCCTCATTTTCATTTGTAAAAACTGAACAAAAATATTTATTAAGGCAGTCTGCTAAGCCTTTATCCTCTTCTACATAACATCCTTCTTTTGTTTTTAATCTAACTAAGCCTTGTTTTACTTTCCTTTTCTCATTTATGTATCTAAAAAATGTTTTATCCCCCTTTTTCACTGACTGGGCTATAGTCTCTTCTGTGTGTGCTTTGGAAGCTCTTATAGCTTGCTTTGCCTCTTTCTGCCTACTTTTATAGATCTTTCTATCTTCCTCACTCTGAGTATTTTTATAATTACTAAATGCTAGCTTTTTATTTTTTACTATTTTAGCCACCTCTGCAGAGTACCACAGTGGTTTCTTCATTTTTTTGCTCTTACTGACAAGCCTTATGCAATTTTCTGTTGCCTTCAGTAGTGCAACTTTTAGATAATCCCATTTCTCCTGGACTCCATTTAAATTGCTCCAGTCTGATAATGACTCCTTTACACCTAATCTAATTTTAGAAAAGTCTGCTTTTCTAAAATCTAAAACTTTTGTTTTTGTGTGGTGTGACTGCGTCACTGTTCTTATATTAAACCACACTGTCTGGTGATCACTAGATCCTAAACTTTCACCTACAGTAATATCTGATAACAAATCTCCATTTGTGAACACTAAATCTATTAGGGCCTGCTTTCGAGTTGGCTCCTCCACTACTTGTTTTAGAGATAATCCCAGTAGGGAGTTTAGGATATGCGTACTCCTGGCGCAAGTAGCTATTTTGTATTTCCAGTTCACATCAGGAAGATTAAAGTCACCCATGACGATCACTTCTCCCTTCATTGTCATTTTAGCTATTTCCTCAACTAGTAGATTATCTAACTCCTCTATTTGTCCAGGGGGCCTATAAATCACACCTACCCGAGTTACCATATGATTACCAAATTCTAATGTAACCCAAACTGACTCTATGTTCGCCTCACTAACTTGTATTACGTTACATTTTAAGCTATCCCTCACATACAGGGCCACCAGCCCCCTTTTTTACCTTCTCTGTCTTTTCTATATAAAGAGTACTCTGGTATTGATATGTCCCAGTCATGTTTTTCATTATACCATGTCTCAGTAACAGCCACTAAATCTACATTCTCAGTTGCCAATATTGCCACAAGTTCATGGATCTTATTCCCTAAACTGCGAGCATTTGTAGACATGACCCTAAGCTTATCATTTTTCAGCACACTGACTACAGGTACCTTCTGTCCCTGTTTTGGGGGGGCAATTGGATTGATGTTTTATCGCCATTTTGCCCCCCTCTTTTAGTTTAAAAACCTCCCAGCAAAACCTCTGAACTGCTCACTGAGAACATTCGTTCCCTTTTGAGAAAGACGCAAACCATCTTTTTTGTACAGTTCCTTTCTATCCCATAGTGAACTTCCATGAGAAACAAAGCCAAATCCTTGCTCCCGACACCATTCCCCAAGCCACAAGTTAAAGTCCCTAATACGCATCCGTCTATCATTCTAAATGTTATGCACAGGCATAACTTCAGAAAAGGACAGTGTGGACACAACCTGCCGTTTATCATTGGCAAGAACACGAAAAGCTTCCTTCACCTCTGAAACCTCATTGCAAGCCAAATCATTTGTCCTAGGGATGAACCAGTACATCCAATTCTCCTTCCTGATTTGCTTTCTTAACAATATTAGAAATACGCCTCCTGTCTCTGCGAGCAGTAGCTCCAGGAAGACATCTCACTAAGCCAATACTGTCCAACTTCGCTACTCTTATGATAGAATCGCCCAACAACAACTGCTTTCTACCAGGCCTCACCTTCTCCTTGCACACCTTAGCCACATAGGAGAGTGGTTCCTCAAACTCTGTGTCTGAGCCTGCCTCCACAACACCACTGCACTCTGAATGTGCTGAAAATGAATTCTGGACAACCACAGACTGCGGGACATGCCTTTTATCCACAACTCTAAGAAGAAAGAAAGTGTGACACTTAACCCAAATGTAAACAGTGAACAAAATAGTGAATAGAGTGAAATGGTAATTAAATTATACTCCTCCTCTGGCACTGCAGCACCCGTAAAAGTGCTCCTCGGGCACTTGACAATAGAAAAACAAGACGGAGTAGGGGCGCATGTACCGGGAAGAGAAACAAAAAAACAACAATAGTGCAACACAGTTTAAATATAATTGGATGTATAGTAAATCTCTACAGGGGTGCACTCACAAACGGATATTGAAATCAGGCTCATCAGAATATGTAGTCAGTCGGTTTTAATCATTTCCATCTAAAAAACACATTAAAAAGCCATTGCGCAGTGGCTAACACAAACCAGGCAATAAAAACAATGGATACACGTACAAAATATAAAGCACTTAAAGTGCAACTTGCGTGAAAAAAGTCCCGAGAGGTAATACTTCTTTCCTGCTGCCACCAGGATAAGACACTCAGGCTCTTTTCTTTTGAAGAAATAAACAGCTGGATCCACTTCTCAACGCGTTTCGCCGGCTCTGCTGTCGGCTTCCTCAGGAGATTGATGCTTTGTGCAAACTTGCAAATAAAGTGCTGAAAGACTGTAGCTAGGAAAACGCCTTAAAAAGGCTTCACAAAATACAATAACGTAGAACACCTGTAAAAAACACACAAATTAGGAGAGGGCACTTGTCTATGACGCAAGTGGGGGGAGGAAAAAACCCCACTATGCGTCCAGACTATGCGCGATCACGTGACCCGGACTGGAGAGAAAGAGCCTACCTCCCTAACTAACCTCCCCGTCTATAGCTGTCACTCAGCGTGTAGGCTGACTCCCCGTGACGTGACTTCAAGCGTCTATCCATAACCAACGAGAAGCGTTGGATAGATAGTCCGGGACACGTGACCTCCCGTCCAACACATACTGACTTACATAATACCTGACAGATCTATACACAAACGCCTTGCCTCTAGAGATAACGAGCAATGAACCTAATCATATTGAAAAGAAGAAGGAGATCAACCAAAAAAATGTAAATAAGGACAAATGAAATAAAAATAAATATAAATATAAAAATAAAATAAAAATGATGATAAGAAATAGTGATAATTGGCAAATGGAAAAGGGGACAATAATGCAGAGGAAAAAAAGATGCAGAGGGAAAAAAGAATTAAAAGGAAAAAATAATAAAATGAAATAAAATAAAATAAAAAGAAAAGAAAAAGGAAAAAATAAATAAAGAGAAAGAATAATTAAAAGGAAATAAATAAATAAATGGATGGATAGATAGATAGGAAAGATGTTGAATAGATAAAAAAGAGGAATGAAGAGATAAAAAATGAAAGAATAATTATAATGGAGAGTAAAAATAGTATATATATATATCTGTGGTGTGAAAGAATTATATGAATAAATAATGAAGGAAAAAAATAATAAAGGAAAATAATAATAAAAAATAATAATAATAAAAAAATATATATAATAATAATAATAATAAAATAAAATAAAAAATGGAAAGAATGAAGAACAAAAAAATGGGAGAAGTGTATGCAGGATAAAAAATCTATATATATAAAAAACAAAAAATATATTAGTCTACAAAAAATATTGAGTGGCTCAGCGTGTGGCAGTATCTGTGTACATACTAACACGTCAATAACATAATATACATAAATTTATACAAGTCACATCAATTAATAAGATATGGGAAACCAGATTATACATTGTATATAATGAGGACTAATAGTCCTATAGAATTACAGTATACCCTATTGACGAACAAGGGTGTTATATTTTGAACATTTAGAGGTAACTGGTATGGACCTATAGTCTTCGATGGTAAGAAGCTGTGAAAAACATGGAGACATCTGTTAGCATATCAGAGACAAAAACATTAGAGTGGTATGGTAGGTTGCCCAGAGAGGGAAGAGATGACTTTATATAGGTCAGTGATCAGTGAAGTCTAGAAATAGCCCAAGGGAAGGTTAAATTTAAATGAAGGACAGAATATCCAATTCAGTGTTTAGTCCACCATTTTTAAAGGTTTTAAATTTAAAGATCCATTCAGTTTCTTTTTTAGATAGTGTTTCTGCATGATTTCCCCCTCGCCAGTGGGGGTCTATTTTATCAATTGCGAACGCTGAAAAAGTGTCTAGTGTGAAAGCTCTACATTGATTGCAGTGAATAGGAATGCTATGTTTCTTACTTTTATTTCTAATGCCCCCTATATGTTCCAATGCTCTTACTTTAAATTTTCTTGTGGTTCTCCCTATGTATTGTGCATTACAGGCACATTGTAGTAAATATATAACATTTTCAGATTCGCAACCGACAAATTTTTTAATATCATACACATGACCTGTATTCGTACAGGTGAACTTTGTTATCTTTTTTGGTTGTTGTTTTAGAAGTTTGCATAGTTTGCATCTCCCACATTTGTGAAAACCATAATTTGTGCCAAAGAACTGTCTGCTTAATGTAACTTGTTTCGGCAAGACACTTGGAGCTAAAATCTGTTTAATGTTTTCTGTTTTTTTATAAATAATCTGAGGTTTTGTCGGAATGTGATCTTTTAAGATCTCGTCTTGTTTAATTATATGCCAATGTTTTTCTAAGGTTTTTTTAATTCGATTTGCTCCACTATTGTATTTCGTCAGGAAGGCAAAAGAGAAATCGTTTTTCATACTCAGGGATTTAGGTTTATCTTTTATTAGTGTTGCTCTCTCCATATTCTGTACATCAAATAAACTTTTGCTCAATAGAGTTTGTGGATAGTTTTTTTCCTGGAATTTTTTAATAAGAGTACTGCTTTGTCCGAGAAATTCTCCATCAGAAGTGCAATTTCTCTTAAGTCTCATCATTTGGCCTTTCGGGATGTTGTTCAACCAGCTCGGATGGTGACAACTTGAGTAGTCAATATAACCATTGCCATCAGAAGGTTTAAAATAAGTTTTGGTTAATACCTTGTTATCCTCTATGTACAGGGTTAAATCTAAAAAATCTATGGTGTCATCTTGTATGTTAGAGGTAAAGTGGAGTCCGTGCTGATTACTGTTTAGGTGCAACACGAAGTCCTGTAGGGACTCCCTGTTGCCACGCCAGACAATCAGCACGTCATCTATATAGCGGCGCCAGAGCACGAGGCTCTCCCCGAATGGATTATTATTCCAAATGTGGTCTGCTTCCCAGTCTGCCACGAAGATATTTGCGTAACTCGGGGCGAACCTTGTGCCCATGGCAGTCCCGCATAACTGGAGATAATATTGACCCTCAAACCAGAAATAATTGTGATGAAGTATAAACTCTATACATTTGAGGATAAAGTTGCACTGTTCTGTTGCCATATTTTCATCTTTGGAGAGGGCATTCCTGACTGCTGAGATGCCTTTATCGTGTGCTATCACTGTGTAAAGTGAAGTCACGTCTACTGTAGCCCATAAAAACTCATCCGACCATTGAAAGTCATTCAGAATACTAAGTATCTGTTTTGTATCTCTAATATAAGAGGGAGCCAAGGGTACATATTTCTGGAGAAAATAGTCAACATATTGTGATGTGTTACTGGTAAGTGAGTCGATCCCACTAATAATTGGTCGACCTGGGGGATTTAACGGATTCTTGTGTATTTTTGGAAGAAAATAGAAAACTGCGGTTTTTGGATATTTGTTATTAAGAAACATAAACTCTTTGTTATCGATTATACCTTTTTCCTTTCCCTTTTTTAATAATGAGCATAGACCATCGCTAAAGTTTTTTGTTGGATTATATTTGAGTTTTTTATAAGTTGAATGGTCACTTAGGATTCTATTGGCTTCTGTGATGTAGTAGTCTTTACTCATCACTACTGTGGCTCCCCCTTTATCAGCTGCTTTTACCACTAGATGGTGTTTGTCCTGTAAACTTTTAAGAGTTGTGTGTTCCGACTTAGATAAATTAAATTTCTGTGACAATTTCAGAGTCTTTTTTTAAAAAGAATCTTTTTACAGTTAATTTTCTGAGAAATCTTTGCGTATCCATGAATAGGTCAAATGTACTCGGACCTCTCATAGGTGCAAATTTTAGCCCTCTAGATAAAAGTTTGAGTTCCATGGGCTCTAAATTAACCCCCGAGATGTTAATGATTTCTTTAGTTTTAGTGTTATCATCTATTCTGAGTCTGCCGCTTCTCGTTGGTTATGGATAGACGCTTGAAGTCACGTCACGGGGAGTCAGCCTACACGCTGAGTGACAGCTATAGACGGGGAGGTTAGTTAGGGAGGTAGGCTCTTTCTCTCCAGTCCGGGTCACGTGATCGCGCATAGTCTGGACGCATAGTGGGGTTTTTTCCTCCCCCCACTTGCGTCATAGACAAGTGCCCTCTCCTAATTTGTGTGTTTTTTACAGGTGTTCTACGTTATTGTATTTTGTGAAGCCTTTTTAAGGCGTTTTCCTAGCTACAGTCTTTCAGCACTTTATTTGCAAGTTTGCACAAAGCATCAATCTCCTGAGGAAGCCGACAGCAGAGCCGGCGAAACGCGTTGAGAAGTGGATCCAGCTGTTTATTTCTTCAAAAGAAAAGAGCCTGAGTGTCTTATCCTGGTGGCAGCAGGAAAGAAGTATTACCTCTCGGGACTTTTTTCACGCAAGTTGCACTTTAAGTGCTTTATATTTTGTACGTGTATCCATTGTTTTTATTGCCTGGTTTGTGTTAGCCACTGCGCAATGGCTTTTTAATGTGTTTTTTAGATGGAAATGATTAAAACCGACTGACTACATATTCTGATGAGCCTGATTTCAATATCCGTTTGTGAGTGCACCCCTGTAGAGATTTACTATACATCCAATTATATTTAAACTGTGTTGCACTATTGTTGTTTTTTTGTTTCTCTTCCCGGTACATGCGCCCCTACTCCGTCTTGTTATCCACAACTCTAAGCCTACCAGATCCAACAGTAACCCACCTGCCATTCCTAGGAAGCCTCTGTGGCAATGACTTCGCAACAGTCTCAGCCCGAGTTTGTTTTCCAGATAAATTACAAATCTCGGACTTTAAAAATGCAATCTCCTGCTGCAATCTTGAGAACTGTCTACAGATTAGACAGCCTCCAAAAACTGGAACGTGAAACAAATGCAGAACAATGACTATTACGCATGTGCAGTATACACCTCCCCTCGTGCCCCAGTTTACTGGGGGCAGAAGCTGGGAGGTAATTCCAATTTTTGGGACACGGTTAGAGTTCAGCTGGTTTTAAGAGTGCTTTTCCTCCAGTGACTGGCTGCTGCGCACGCACAACATTTTGTGCACTAGTGCTGCCAGACTGAGTGATGCATGCATGGTAAAGCAAGGTCCACCCCTTCATGTGCTAAGGGCATGAGTTTGGAGGTATGTGAATTTTCATTTAATGTAAAATGTGGCTACATATGTCCTTTAAAGTAAAATATATTCAGGTTACTAGCAAGAAAACTGAAGCAGTTCAAATAGTATGTTAGAGAAAGATACTTAGGGTTCAAATAACAAAACAGTAGAAAACACAACTTGCTTAAAGTGAGCTTTTAAAAATGACTGCATTCCAAGGAATGATTTTTGGAGGGATTTTTTAAGTAATGGCAAAATTCCGAGAAAGATATATGTCAAAACAAGTGCTTAGCCGTATAATAACATTCACAAACTGAGTTACACACTGTAATTCACAAAAACGTAGTCCACTGTGATCGTGAGTGAGGCTGTAACAGTGCGCTCACAGTGATCTTGGCAGTTATCCTGTCGGACTGGTCATACTGGAACGTCACGTGATGCACTCTACCCGGAAGAGGAGTTAGAGCTAGCAGTACATTTCTTTCCACGACGCATTTCAGTCGACGCTCGAACTGTCCCTTAAGTGACGTCATAGTGGGTGACGTGTCTGAGAGGAAGGAAGCCGGAAGTGTGCGCGAACTGACTATCGGTTGGAATTTTGAGCAGTGTTCTCTCCGGTACTGTGACGTCACCAACAGTCTAGTCTTCGCTCGAGCTAGGTCATGGCGATTCCGTCCACCTCTAGATCTGTACGGTTCCTGCTGCTGATGGTAGTTACCGCTTTACACCCAGGCCCAGGAGCAGGATTCTACCTACCAGGTCTTGCCCCTGTCAGTTTCTGTAAGGAAGGGAATGAATTGCCGGAGTGTAAGGTGAGTAAGACAATGCATGGGGTCCAATAATTCCTGTACGCGTTTAGTTTAGACACCCCGCAGTTGTCGGATCTAAAAGTTGAGCAGTCGTCATGGAAACTAACGTTATCGTACTGCTGGGTAATTTTCCATAACGTATTCACAACTTTGTCCCATAGCCCAGTGTTTTAACCCATTTTGTAACTACATACAACTAGTACACATAAGTATTGTCTATCATCTTTATTATCTACTTCCATTAATTAAGCTGGGTTTGAAGTACCCTTTCAAACTCATTAGAAGCCATCCACTCAAGTGCACACTTAGTATGTGTTGAGTAGTAGGAGAGTCTGCTCACTTGAGAAAAACATTCAACTTTTAAAATCGAGTCTGCATTCCCATTGACAGAGCTACAAATCAAACTGGTTATTAACATATTGCAGATGTTCTGCAGCAGTAAAAGCTGAACTATGTGATTGTTGTTTTTCTGTATGTGTGTGTATATATATATATATATATATATATATATATATATATATTTCTCTTTTTTCTCAAAGGTGCATGCCAGTTTATCCTCATACTAGAGACAACTAAATGTTCACTTGTTCTTCTTTATTAGAAGCACGTTGAAAAATGAAGTTTAGTGTTCCTTTAATAATGCATTTTGCAGGGACTAACCTGGTGAGATTCTCCTAAACTAGTGATGGTGAACTTATGGCACGGGTGCCACCTGTGGCACTTGGGCGCTTCTGAGGTTGCACTTAGCATCTGAGTGTTGTCACCATCATCATACACAGATGTAAGTGAAGCAAAGAGGGGACACTGAGATGGGGCAACAAAAGGAAACTGAACAATAACAGAGATAAGGGGAAACTAAAATGAGCAGAATCTGCAATGGAAATGAGATAGGGAAGCCTAATCTCAGGAAAATGGCACTTAGAATAAAATGTTTAACTTGCAGTACATTGGGCACGCAGGCTTAAAAACGTTTGCCATCACTGTCCTAAAATATCCGTGCCCTGCGTAATGAATACATTATTAAAGGGACATCAAACTTTAATTTTCGCTTATGTTTCTCATTCTGTCAGCACACCACTATGACACAGCAGAGAGACCAGCAGGAACATTTTTTTAACCATTACTTCCTTCTAAGCAACTAGGATTAAAAAAAGGTTTTAGTCATCCTTTAGATATTTGAAGATTTACCTATATGTTATGCAAGGATAGTAGAACTCGTCTAGCAGGAGAAACTCACCTAGTGTTTATCTGATGTTTACCTAACTTTTTATGAATGGCTTCTAGTGACCCCCCCTTAAAGATAATGAATGCGTCATAACATATTCTTCAGTTTATGAAATCTCCTTCCTGGGTTTAATTCACAAATGTGGCTTCAAGAAATGGTTTGTGTTATAGTATTTAGTTTGCTGCCAGAACCCGTATTTTTTTTCTTTATTTGATGGGTAGCAGCTATGTTTTATACATTTGTAATGTGTTATACTTTATTGGGGGCAGCAATGTTTTTGATCTTTTAATATTTTATTTAATCCATGCAGTGGCGAAGGTTAATAGTATCAACATCCTAAAGTGACATTGTAAACATAGCCCAAGACCAACATAATAAATAAATAAATTATATATATATATATATATATATCGGGGCTTGACAAATTTAATTCGATTTTAGGAGCCAGCAAAAAAATGTAGGAGCCAGATAATCACGCAAGCATACACGCAATTCATAAACACACACGCCTACTTTACATATACACATATATACAAACACCTCACACACGCCTACTTTACATATACACATATATACAAACACCTCACACACACACACACCTACTTTACATATATACATATATACAAACACCTCACACACACACACACACACATCTACTTTACATATATACATATATACAAACACCTCACACACGCCTACTTTACATATACACATATATATACAAACACCTCACACACACACACCTACTTTACATATATACATATATACAAACACCTCACACACACACACACACATCTACTTTACATATATACATATATACAAACACCTCACACACACACACCTACTTTACATATATACATATATACAAACACCTCACACACACACACCTACTTTACATATACACATATATACAAACACCTCACACACACACACACCTACTTTACATATACACATATATACAAACACCTCACACACACACACACCTACTTTACATATACACATATATACAAACACCTCTCACACACACACACACCTACTTTACATATACACATATATACAAACACCTCACACACACACACACACCTACTTTACATATACACATATATACAAACACCTCACACACACACACACACCTACTTTACATATACACATATATACAAACACCTCACACACACACCTACTTTACATATACACATATATACAAACACCTCACACACACACCTACTTTACATATACACATATATACAAACACCTCACACACACACACACACCTACTTTACATATACACATATATACAAACACCTCACACACACACACACACCTACTTTACATATACACATATATACAAACACCTCACACACACACCTACTTTACATATACACATATATACAAACACCTCACACACACACCTACTTTACATATACACATATATACAAACACCTCACACACACACCTACTTTACATATACACATATATACAAACACCTCACACACACACCTACTTTACATATACACATATATACAAACACCTCACACACACACCTACTTTACATATACACATATATACAAACACCTCACACACACACCTACTTTACATATACACATATATACAAACACCTCACACACACACCTACTTTACATATACACATATATACAAACACCTCACACACACACACCTACTTTACATATACACATATATACAAACACCTCACACACACACCTACTTTACATATACACATATATACAAACACCTCACACACACACCTACTTTACATATACACATATATACAAACACCTCACACACACACCTACTTTACATATACACATATATACAAACACCTCACACACACACACACCTACTTTACATATACACATATATACAAACACCTCACACACACACACACCTACTTTACATATACACATATATACAAACACCTCACACACACACACACCTACTTTACATATACACATATATACAAACACCTCACACACACACACCTACTTTACATATACACATATATACAAACACCTCACACACACACACCTACTTTACATATACACATATATACAAACACCTCACACACACACACCTACTTTACATATACACATATATACAAACACCTCACACACACACACCTACTTTACATATACACATATATACAAACACCTCACACACAC
The DNA here is from genome assembly GCA_036172795.1 of Pelodytes ibericus. Classification (NCBI taxonomy): domain Eukaryota; kingdom Metazoa; phylum Chordata; class Amphibia; order Anura; family Pelodytidae; genus Pelodytes; species Pelodytes ibericus. Next base: position 208,211,955 of record CM069857.1, on the reverse strand, counting down.
ACACCTACTTTACATATACACATATATACAAACACCTCACACACACACACCTACTTTACATATACACATATATACAAACACCTCACACACACCTACTTTACATATACACATATATACAAACACCTCACACACACCTACTTTACATATACACATATATACAAACACCTCACACACACACACCTACTTTACATATACACATATATACAAACACCTCACACACACACACCTACTTTACATATACACATATATACAAACACCTCACACACACACACCTACTTTACATATACACATATATACAAACACCTCACACACACACACCTACTTTACATATACACATATATACAAACACCTCACACACACACACCTACTTTACATATACACATATATACAAACACCTCACACACACACACCTACTTTACATATACACATATATACAAACACCTCACACACACACACCTACTTTACATATACACATATATACCAACACCTCACACACACACACCTACTTTACATATACACATATATACCAACACCTCACACACACACACCTACTTTACATATACACATATATACAAACACCTCACACACACACACCTACTTTACATATACACATATATACAAACACCTCACACACACACACCTACTTTACATATACACATATATACAAACACCTCACACACACACACCTACTTTACATATACACATATATACAAACACCTCACACACACACACCTACTTTACATATACACATATATACAAACACCTCACACACACACACCTACTTTACATATACACATATATACAAACACCTCACACACACACACCTACTTTACATATACACATATATACAAACACCTCACACACACACACACCTACTTTACATATACACATATATACAAACACCTCACACACACACACACCTACTTTACATATACACATATATACAAACACCTCACACACACACACACCTACTTTACATATACACATATATACAAACACCTCACACACACACACACCTACTTTACATATACACATATATACAAACACCTCACACACACACACACCTACTTTACATATACACATATATACAAACACCTCACACACACACACACCTACTTTACATATACACATATATACAAACACCTCACACACACACACCTACTTTACATATACACATATATACAAACACCTCACACACACACACCTACTTTACATATACACATATATACAAACACCTCACACACACACACCTACTTTACATATACACATATATACAAACACCTCACACACACACACACACCTACTTTACATATACACATATATACAAACACCTCACACACACACACCTACTTTACATATACACATATATACAAACACCTCACACACACACACCTACTTTACATATACACATATATACAAACACCTCACACACACACACCTACTTTACATATACGTATATATGTAGGTGAAAGTTTAGGATCTAGTGATCACCAGACAGTGTGGTTTAATATAAGAACAGTGACGCAGTCACACCACACAAAAACAAAAGTTTTAGATTTTAGAAAAACAGACTTTTCTAAAATTAGATTAGATGTGAAGGAGTCATTATCAGACTGGAGCAATTTAAATGGAGTCCAGGAGAAATGGGATTATCTAAAAGTTGCACTACTGAAGGCAACAGAAAATTGCATAAGGCTTGTCAGTAAGAGCAAAAAATTGAAGAAACCACTGTGGTACTCTGCAGAGGTGGCTAAAATAGTAAAAAATAAAAAGCTAGCATTTAGTAATTATAAAAATACTCAGAGTGAGGAAGAAAGAAAGATCTATAAGAGTAGGCAGAAAGAGGCAAAGCAAGCTATAAGAGCTCCCAAAGCACACACAGAAGAGACTATAGCCCAGTCAGTGAAAAAGGGGGAAAAAACATTTTTTAGATACATAAATGAGAAAAGGAAAGTAAAACAAGGATTAGTTAGATTAAAAACAAAAGAAGGATGCTATGTAGAAGAGGATAAAGGCTTAGTGGACTGCCTTAATGAATATTTTTGTTCAGTTTTTACAAATGAAAATGAGGGTAAGGGACCTCATTTAGGGAAAAAGACTAATGAGTCTTTTGATGCATGTAAGTTTACAGAGGAAGAGGTTTTACTTCAGCTGTCTAAAGTAAAGACAAATAAGTCGATGGGACCTGATGGGATACATCCAAAGTTATTAAAAGAACTTAGTGGTGTACTAGCAAAACCGTTAACAGATTTATTTAACCAATCATTGTTAACGGGAGTAGTTCCAGAAGATTGGAAATTAGCTAATGTTGTGCCCATTCACAAGAAAGGTAGTAAGGAGGAGGCGGGCAACTATAGACCAGTAAGTCTTACTTCAGTAGTGGGGAAAATTATGGAAACCTTGTTAAAGAATAGGATTGTTGAACATCTAAAGTCGCTTGGATTTCAAGATCAGAGACAGCATGGGTTTACTTCAGGGAGATCATGCCAAACTAATCTTATTGATTTTTTTGATTGGGTAACTAAAATAATAGATCAGGGTGGTGCAGTAGACATTGCTTACCTAGATTTCAGTAAGGCTTTTGACACTGTCGCACATAGAAGGCTTATCAATAAACTGAAATCTTTGAGTTTGGATTTCAATATTGTTGAATGGATTAGACAATGGCTGAGTGACAGTCAACAGAGGGTTGTAGTCAATGGGGTATATTCGATGCAAGGTCTTGTTACTAGTGGGGTACCTCAGGGATCTGTTCTTGGACCCATTCTCTTTAATATTTTTATTAGCGATATTGCAGAAGGTCTTGTTGGTAAAGTATGTCTTTTTGCTGATGATACAAAGATTTGCAGCAGGGTTGATATTCATGGAGGGATAAGCCAAATGGCAAATGATTTAGCTAAACTAGAAAAATGGTCAGAGCAGTGGCAACTGGCATTTAATGTGGACAAGTGCAAGATTATGCACCTTGGGCGTAAAAACCCAAATGCAGAATATAGACTATTTGGTACAGTCCTAACCTCAACATCTGAGGAAAGGGATTTAGGAGTAATAATTTCCGAGGACTTGAAGGTAGGTAGGCAATGCAATAGAGCAGCAGGAAATGCTAGCAGAATGCTTGGTTGCATAGGGAGAGGTATTAGCAGTAGCATGAGGGAAGTGCTCATGCCATTGTACAGAGCACTGGTGAGACCTCACTTGGAGTATTGTACGCAGTACTGGAGACCGTATCTCCAGAAGGATATTGATACTTTGGAGAGAGTTCAGAGAAGGGCTACTAAACTGATTCATGGGTTGAAGGATAAAACTTACCAGGAAAGGTTAAAGCATCTTAACATGTATAGCTTGGAGGAAAGACGTAACAGGGGGGATATGATAGAAACATTTAAATACATAAAGGGAATCAACACAGTAAAGGAAGAGAGTATATTTAAAAGAAGAAAAACTACCACAACTAGAGGACATAGTCTTAAATTAGAGGGGCAACGATTTAAAAGTAATATCAGGAAGTATTACTTTACTGAGAGGGTAGTGGATGTATGGAATAGCCTGCCAGCAGAAGTGGTAGAGGTAAACACAGTCAAGGATTTTAAGCATGCGTGGGATAGACACAAGGCTATCCTAACCGTAAGACCGGGAACGGGGGACTAATAAAAGTACTCAAAAAAAAAATAAAAAAAATTGGGCAGACTAGATGGACCGAATGGTTCTTATCTGCCGACACATTCTATGTTTCTATATACACATATATACAAACTCCTCACACACACACACACCTACTTTACATATACACATATATACAAACACCTCACACACACACACACACACACACACCTACTTTACATATACCCATATATACAAACACCTCACACACACACACCTACTTTACATATACCCATATATACAAACACCTCACACACACACACCTACTTTACATATACCCATATATACAAACACCTCACACACACCTACTTTACATATACCCATATATACAAACACCTCACACACACACACCTACTTTACATATACCCATATATACAAACACCTCACACACACACACCTACTTTACATATACCCATATATACAAACACCTCACACACACACACCTACTTTACATATACCCATATATACAAACACCTCACACACACACACACCTACTTTACATATACCCATATATACAAACACCTCACACACACACACCTACTTTACATATACCCATATATACAAACACCTCACACACACACACCTACTTTACATATACCCATATATACAAACACCTCACACACACACACACCTACTTTACATATACCCATATATACAAACACCTCACACACACACACCTACTTTACATATACCCATATATACAAACACCTCACACACACACACCTACTTTACATATACCCATATATACAAACACCTCACACACACACACCTACTTTACATATACCCATATATACAAACACCTCACACACACACACACCTACTTTACATATACCCATATATACAAACACCTCACACACACACACCTACTTTACATATACCCATATATACAAACACCTCACACACACACACCTACTTTACATATACCCATATATACAAACACCTCACACACACACACACCTACTTTACATATACCCATATATACAAACACCTCACACACACACACACCTACTTTACATATACCCATATATACAAACACCTCACACACACACACCTACTTTCCATATACCCATATATACAAACACCTCACACACACACCTACTTTACATATACCCATATATACAAACACCTCACACACACACACCTACTTTACATATACCCATATATACAAACAGTAAGAATTGGAACAGGTTTTGAGGTAGATGGCGCTAGAGAGAGTGTTGCACAAGCAGCAACTTGTCTAGCAGCTATCCCAAAATGCTGCAACAGGGTACATAGACAAAAGATACAAAAAGTGACAGTGCGCTAGAAGTGCTATGAAGTGATAATATCGATAGCACAGTGATTCTACTGTGCAAAATATACAATGTATACCCCGTGAGGCAAATATCAAGATTAGTGCAAATATAAAAGCAAAAAGCACTCACATATAGTCCCTATAATGTTGGGACAACATAAAATGTACGTAACAGCTCCTTTCTGAATTCCTTCAACCTTTGCAGAACTGTAAAAATGGGAAATCACCAGATTTGTAACATGAAAAACACTTTTCAAGATTCCATGATTTCTGAGAGTTAAAAGGCTTCACAGTATGGAGTTCAACGAGTACAGTAAGAAACCTTTTGATGCCTTTTTCTTCTGCTGACAGAAGGTCTGTTACAGTAATACTAGCAGAGGTTCTCTAGGTCTTGAGACATAATATTGGTAATTCCTGCTGGTAAACCTTTGTGCCAGTCCCGTGCCCTCCTCGGTGCCTGGAGAAAGGAGCGTGTCCTGGCCCCTGAGATGTGGAAATGCTGCAGACTGACGCCCCGTGGCGGGGAGCCTGGGAGCAGCCAGGCACAGGGACACAGAGAGAGAGATGTGCCGGCTGAGGGGAACACGATCAAGAGCCAGGCATAAACCTGTTTTTCATGTTACAAATATGGTGATTTCCCATTTTTACAGTTCTGCAAAGGTTGAAGGAATTCAGAAAGGAGCTGTTACGTACATTTTATGTTGTCCCAACATTATAGGGACTATATGTGAGTGCTTTTTGCTTTTATATATACAAACACCTCACACACACACCTACTTTCCATATACCCATATATACAAACACCTCACACACACACACCTACTTTCCATATACCCATATATACAAACACCTCACACACACACACACCTACTTTCCATATACCCATATATACAAACACCTCACACACACACACACCTACTTTCCATATACCCATATATACAAACACCTCACACACACACCTACTTTCCATATACCCATATATACAAACACCTCACACACACACCTACTTTCCATATACCCATATATACAAACACCTCACACACACACCTACTTTCCATATACCCATATATACAAACACCTCACACACACACCTACTTTCCATATACCCATATATACAAACACCTCACACACACACCTACTTTCCATATACCCATATATACAAACACCTCACACACACACACACCTACTTTCCATATACCCATATATACAAACACCTCACACACACACACCTACTTTCCATATACCCATATATACAAACACCTCACACACACACCTACTTTCCATATACCCATATATACAAACACCTCACACACACACCTACTTTCCATATACCAGGGCTTGACAAATGTAATTAGATTTTAGGAGCCAGCAAAAAAATTTAGGAGCCAGACAATCACGCAAGCATACACGCAATTCATAAACACACACGCCTACTTTACATATACACATATATACAAACAACTCACATTCGCCTACTTTACATATACACATATATCCAAACACCTCACACACACCTACTATACATATACCCATATATACAAACACCTCACACACACCTACTATACATATACACATATATACAAACACCTCACACACACCTACTTTACATATACACAAATATACAAACACCTCACACACACCTACTATACATATACACATATATACAAACACCTCACACACACCTACTTTACATATACACATATATACAAACACCTCACACACACCTACTTTACATATACACATATATACAAACACCTCACACACACCTACTTTACATATACACAAATATACAAACACCTCACACACCTACTTTACATATACACAATTATACAAACACCTCACACACACCTACTTTACATATACACATATATCCAAACACCTCACACACCTACTTTACATATACACATATATACAAACACCTCACACACCTACTTTACATATACACATATATACAAACACCTCACACACCTACTTTACATATACACATATATACAAACACCTCACACACCTACTTTACATATACACATATATACAAACACCTCACACACCTACTTTACATATACCCATATATACAAACACCTCACACACCTACTTTACATATACCCATATATACAAACACCTCACACACACCTACTTTACATATACCCATATATACAAACACCTCACACACACCTACTTTACATATACCCATATATACAAACACCTCACACACACCTACTTTACATATACCCATATATACAAACACCTCACACACACCTACTTTACATATACCCATATATACAAACACCTCACACACACCTACTTTACATATACCCATATATACAAACACCTCACACACACCTACTTTACATATACACATATATACAAACACCTCACACACCTACTTTACATATACACATATATACAAACACCTCACACACACCTACTTTACATATACCCATATATACAAACACCTCACACACACCTACTTTACATATACACATATATACCAACACCTCACACACCTACTTTACATATACACATATATACTAACACCTCACACACCTACTTTACATATACACATATATCCAAACACCTCACACACCTACTTTACATATACACATATATACAAACACCTCACACACACCTACTATACATACACACATATATACAAACACCCACCCACCCACCTCACACAGTCTTTTTTTGGTTTCTTCTTAACGTGGCCCAAAGGGGGACATTAGTGTTGCAGCCGATCTGCCTGCTGAGTGCCAGGATGTCACGTGACGACACCCGGCACTCAGACACGCGTTGCGCGAGGGGGCGGAGCTTGCAGTCTGTGCGGATGGCACAGACTTTACCCCCTCGCGCTCCGTAAAAATAAAAAAATCGGATGGCAGCGGTGAGGGGACCATGAGGCTGACGGCACCCAGACGCCAGGTCCAATTTCCTGGTCGCCATGGCGACCTGGCGCCTGGGGTTTGTCGAGCCCTGCCATATACCCATATATACAAACACCTCACACACACACCTACTTTCCATATACCCATATATACAAACACCTCACACACACACCTACTTTCCATATACCCATATATACAAACACCTCACACACACACACACACACCTACTTTCCATATACCCATATATACAAACACCTCACACACACACACACACCTACTTTCCATATACCCATATATACAAACACCTCACACACACACACACCTACTTTCCATATACCCATATATACAAACACCTCACACACACACACACACACCTACTTTCCATATACCCATATATACAAACACCTCACACACACACACACACACACACCTACTTTCCATATACCCATATATACAAACACCTCACACACACACACACACACCTACTTTCCATATACCCATATATACAAACACCTCACACACACACACACCTACTTTCCATATACCCATATATACAAACACCTCACACACACCTACTTTACATATACAAACACCTCACACACACCTACTTTACATATACAAACACCTCACACACACCTACTTTACATATACACATATATACAAACACACACCCACCTCACACAGTCTTTTCTTAAATTAATTTATTTATTAAGTAAATCGATGTGATTAGGGAGCATAGGCAAGTTGCCCATACTGTTATTACAGCTCCCCAATTACTGTGGGGCAGAGAGAGAGACTAAAGCTATACAGAGCTTTAAATAATAGAATAAACATTTATATTTTAGAGCTTGATGATCCTAGGAGAAATCTGATTTGGGAGGCAAGAAGTAATTTTCTTCAAAATCACTTGATTAGGGGCGTTTTGCCTTCTTTTGGATCAACAGCAGAAAGGAAGATAGGTAAATGGGTTTAAATTGATGGACTTAGGTAAATTTTTTAACCCTAAATTACTATGCTACCAGTTTTTAAATCTGATAGTACAGTTTAAATGGATTTAAAACTCAAATACAATTTTGATCATGCAGAAGACCACAATCTTTCTAATTAACCCTTTAGAGAAAAGTTTTCTTGGGATCTTTTGTTCTGTAATTTCTGTCTAATTTAGTGCAATTATACAAACTATATACTGTTTTTTTGTTTTGGCTTTCAGTATTTATCTTTAAAAAGCAGGATCTAAAAATAAAAAAAAATGGCCATGCCCCTTGTTTACATATGTTGTGTGTCTTTAAGGGGTTAATGCCTTTTCAACAGTGTTCCTGGCATGCACAATTCAGAAGTTATTTCTCTTTGGACATCTTCCAACCTGCTCCTCTTTGACAAATCAGAGACAATGATCTCCTTATAGCTATTGTTTGCATGAGACCTGATTGACAATCCAATTTACCATGCCAGAAATGGTGAGAAATTGACACTCAACCGACTCTTTGGGCTGCCAAGTAGCTGATCATGGTTAAATGGCAGCATCCAAGTTTCTTTCATTTCTCAATTGTCATTCAAAAGATGTTTTCAATCGGGCATCAATGGCTGTATTTAAGGTTTAGTCGCTCTCTAAATTCTTAACTTTGTATCCTGGGTTAAATTAAAGTGTGTAGCAGACATTGTAGTACATGGTTGATCTCATCTTGTGAATGTTTCAGATTTGCTATACTAACTTAATATAATAAATGTTTCACTAATGTTGATAATCTGCATTTATTATGCTTAGCCTTGCATTTGTTTGTAGTAACGCCTTGTTATTATGCAGATTAGTTTAGTTACAAATACCAATTAGAAGGACTTGACAAACCTGATGGTCTATCAAGTAAAACTGAGTTTCCATAACTACTTATGTTTGAATTCCTGTAATTACTATAAACAATAGCCTATTTAACCTTTTCACAATAGAGGCCTTTACACAAGGTATTTTGTGTTGACCATTTTTAAATTTCTTTACTGTAAAATAAATAAATTGAATAATGATACGTACATCCTGTTGTATGCCCTTGGATACAATGGACACTATATCGCCAGATAGATATACAGGAAAGCACTTCTTTTCCATACTATGCACAGTGTATTAACTGATTTTTTTTTTATTTTATTGTTTTTACTCATACCATAGTTTAGACCATTTACAAGGTTTAAAAGCAAAATAGAGTATCAAATTACTGTTGTTTGGTTACATGAAAATATCCATTGGGAATTTTATCTTGAACTGATTTTTATAGATGACAGACCTCCTATGAAGCAACCTGTTTATATTATGGGTGTGTTTTTTTTTATTTTAATATTATACCACCCTTCATTGACTCGCAGAGAGAGACCCTGTTATGCCTCGAATGAACTCTGCAAGTAAGGACTACAGGCATTTCACTTCATTAGTTTATGTGAAAAAACCTCAGTATATACTATTGTATGCTGTGTCATTTGTTAAAGTAAGTTAGTTCTTAATATTACTGCAGAAAGCCTTGCCTGGTACAAAACAGACTGATATAGTATCCTATAGGAAAAAAGTTCAACTTGTATATATTCACATGTAAATTGCTTTTTTAAAAAGAAATTATATCAAAAAATGCATTTCTTGTTTTTATTTCCTTTTATGTGCCAATGCTTGCCTCTCTCTTTCCCTTGCCCCCAGCTTTGTCTCTCTCCCCCCCTTAGTGTTGTCTCTCTCTCCCCCTCCCTTTGACTCCCCCCCTCGCCTCTGTCTCTTCCCCCACCTTGTTACTCTGTGCCCCCCCTCCCCTTGTTACTCTGTGCCCCCCCCTCCCCTTGTTACTCTGTGGCCCCCCTCCCTCCCCCTGTCACTCTGCCCCCTCCCTCCCCCTCACTTGTAACTCGCTCCCTGGTGGCTAGTGGGGGCAGCCAGGGGATGTCTGCACAATACGTGCAGACATCCTCCATGCTGCCCGACACGGCAGTCTATTATGACGGACAGCTGGTCCGTCATAATAGACTGCCGTGTCGGGCAGCATGGAGGATGTCTGCACGTATCGTGCAGACATCCCCCAGCTGCCCGATTCTCCCTGGTGGCTAGTGGGGCAGCGGAGGATGTCTGCGTGATGAGCGCAGACCTCCCCTGCTGCCGCCCGGCACGACCGCCGGGACTTTTATGACGATGCCGGTAGTACCCGGCTTCATCATAGAAGTCCCGACGGTCATGCCGGGCGGCAGCAGGGGGAGTCTGCGCTCATCGTGCAGACATCCCCTGCTGGTAGAGAGGGCGATCCACGTCCCTTCCAGCTTTGCTGGGGACCTGAATCCCTGTCTTATAATCTGACAATTTGAGGTCAGATTATAATGCGCCCTCGATTATAAGACGAGGGGTATTTTTCAGAAAAAAAATTGTGAAAAAAGCCTAGTCTTATAATCGAGCAAATACGGTAGTTAACCCCTTAGTGACAAGACATTTTTAACTTGACTTTCCCTTGGTGACATTGGCTGTTTTGACATTTCTGGGGTGGTTGTGTCCCGAGTTCAGAAATATGTATGTTTCCATATTTTTCTGTATTTTTTTGCGAGTTGCTGCCTCTAGGGACAGTCAAGCTGCATATTCAGAGCGACAGAAGTGAATTTTCTTTCGCTTCCGAAGCTCTGACCACAAGAGGGCATAGCCATATTGACGGAGCATGCTGCTCCGTCAATATGGCGCCCACGATCGCTCCATGGGGCGATCGTGGGTGCCCCAGAACAGAAATTTCAGTCCTGGCTATTGCCTTGACATCGAGGCAATAGATCGTGAAAACCGCTTGTTTCACCTCAGGATGTGCCTGACACCTTCTATTGTCGCGAAGGGGTTAAGGTAAAAACACAAGGGTCTCTCTACGCTAGAGGCAGGCTGTTGCGGTAGACAGACATATCTGGTTTTCTTTACACAATACTGCATATATCTAAAAATAAATAAAGATTCTTTAGTTAGAAATGACACTTTAAATGGGCACTCCCACCAAAAAATTAAAAGGGTTTATTTTTTTTATTTTGCATTGTTGGTTTTAGCTATGTCTTTTTTATTTTTATGTGAGCATATTTTACTAAACAGATGTGACTGGGTGCCACATTTAGTGAAATATGGTGTTTTTGGGTGCCACCCCCAGAGACTTGACAGCGCTAGTATCTCACTTTGGGGCTGGGGACATAGAATGTAGTCTATAAGTCAGAATTCTGATCATAGACTTGCATTGAATGGGAGGGTAATGTAACTATTACATCACAAGATCCTGTTTGATCAGGCCAATCTCCTCTCTTTGTGTTGGAAAGAAGGTAAAAAAAAAAAGTTGTACACAACCACCTAGTCCTGCCCACTAGTGATACACCCCAGCTCGCTTACTGGCTCTTGTGTATCTTATGACATCATCATCATACAGGCTTTGACCACAGTTGTAAAGTGAGACTTGCTGTGAGATTTTGGATAATGTTACATCATTAATAAAACATCACACACCCCCAGTCTTAATTTTAATGATGCCTGGCTCAGAATTGTATTTTTTCCCTCTCATAGGAACAGAACACAAATAAAATATGGAAAACTAGCATAATCCTGACCGTATCAGCAGATATGCCCCTTTTCCTTTATTGAGGAAATGCAGCAGGGATGGGGGAACACATTAAAAGATTAACCTTTTTTATTTTTTTATTAAGCCCCCACAAAAAATTGCTGTGTGGGTGAGAGAGACTGTTGCACAGTGTGGGTGAGAGGAACATTTTCTCATACATTGTGCAAGGACAAACCTGGTGAGTTTTCCCCGCTAAGCAAACTCACTGTCCCTGCACAAAGGATAGTTGAAGGTGAAATGAATATCTCACCTATTTATCTATACAAAGTCTTTCTCTCTGTGTGCGTGAGGCTGTCTCTCTGTATTTTTGTATGACTGTGACTGTCTGTGTGATTGTATGTGTGTATGTTTGTAAGATTGAAGTGCCATTATCTGGCTCATAAAACTAAATTTAATTTGGTCAAGCCCTGTGTGAGCAGAATTGGAAGCAAGGTCATCAATTAAACTCTTAAACAGACAGCCTAGTCACCTATTTGACTTTGGTGTGTACAACTTGTAGGCACCAAAGGGTGAACTAGACTGTCAGTTGACGGCGCTAATGTCCCGCCTCCTCCACAGGAGCATGAGGTGACGGCGCTACTGTCCCGCCTCCTCCACAGGAGCATGAGGTGACGGCGCTACTGTCCCGCCTCCTCCACAGGAGCATGAGGTGACTGCGCTACTGTCCCGTCTCCTCCACAGGAGCATGAGGTGACGGCGCTACTGTCCCGTCTCCTCCACAGGAGCATGAGGTGACGGCGCTACCGTCCCGTCTCCTCCACAAGAGCATGAGGTGACGGCGCTACTGTCCCGTCTCCTCCACAGGAGCATGAGGTGACGGCTCTACTGTCCCTCCTCCTCCAAAGGAGCATGAGGTGACGGCTCTACTGTCCCTCCTCCTCCACAGGAGCATGAGGTGACGGCGCTATTGTCCCGCCTCCTCCACAGGAGCATGAGGTGACGGCGCTACTGTCCCGCCTCCTCCACAGGAGCATGAGGTGACGGCACTACTGTCCCTCCTCCTCCACAGGAGCATGAGGTGACGGCGCTACTGTCCCGTCTCCTCCACAGGAGCATGAGGTGACGGCGCTACCGTCCCGTCTCCTCCACAAGAGCATGAGGTGACGGCGCTACCGTCCCGTCTCCTCCACAGGAGCATGAGGTGACGGCGCTACCGTCCCGTCTCCTCCACAGGAGCATGAGGTGACGGCGCTACCGTCCCGTCTCCTCCACAGGAGCATGAGGTGACGGCGCTACCGTCCCGTCTCCTCCACAAGAGCATGAGGTGACGGCGCTACCGTCCCGTCTCCTCCACAGGAGCATGAGGTGACGGCTCTACTGTCCCTCCTCCTCCAAAGGAGCATGAGGTGACGGCTCTACTGTCCCTCCTCCTCCAAAGGAGCATGAGGTGACGGCGCTATTGTCCCGCCTCCTCCACAGGAGCATGAGGTGACGGCGCTACTGTCCCGCCTCCTCCACAGGAGCATGAGGTGACGGCGCTACTGTCCCTCCTCCTCCACAGGAGCATGAGGTGACGGCGCTACTGTCCCGTCTCCTCCACAGGAGCATGAGGTGACGGCGCTACCGTCCCGTCTCCTCCACAAGAGCATGAGGTGACGGCGCTACCGTCCCGTCTCCTCCACAGGAGCATGAGGTGACGGCGCTACCGTCCCGTCTCCTCCACAGGAGCATGAGGTGACGGCGCTACCGTCCCGTCTCCTCCACAGGAGCATGAGGTGACGGCGCTACCGTCCCGCCTCCTCCACAGGAGCATGAGGTGCCGGCGCTACCGTCCCGCTTCCTCCACAGGAGCATGAGGTGACGGTGCTACCGTCCCCCCTCCTCCACAGGAGCATGAGGTGATGGCGCTACCGTCCCCCCTCCTCCGCAGGAGCATGAGGTGATGGCGCTATTGTCCCTCCTCCTCCAAAGGAGCATGAGGTGACGGCTCTACTGTCCCTCCTCCTCCAAAGGAGCATGAGGTGACGGCTCTACTGTCCCTCCTCCTCCAAAGGAGCATGAGGTGACGGCGCTATTGTCCCCCCTTCGCCACAGGAGCATGAGGTGACGGCTCTACTGTCCCTCCTCCTCCACAGGAGCATGAGGTGACGGCTCTACTGTCCCTCCTCCTCCACAGGAGCATGAGGTGACGGCTCTACTGTCCCTCCTCCTCCACAGGAGCATGAGGTGATGGCTCTACTGTCCCTCCTCCTCCACAGGAGCATGAGGTGACGGCGCTACCGTCCCCCCCCTCCTCCACAGGAGCATGAGGTGAGGATGGTCCTGAGCAGGTAACAAAGAAAGCTAAATACAAAAAAATTGCATGGGCTAGACTTTTCCTTTAATAGACTTGGGAATACTAGTAGAACAGCATATTGTCTGCTGTATTCCTAACCCATTTTTTTTGAAGAGAGACAAATAGTGTATTTTAGATGTTGTTAGGCGAGGGGGATATACTATTAAAATTTTTTTTTCTAATTTTAAGGATATCAACGTATCACTCGCTAGTGTCATTCCACAGACAGTTATAGTGGGTTGCCTGGTTTTAATTTATGTTATGTATGTAAAAATCTCACTGAAAAATGTGTCTGTATACACTTTAATTACTACTGTATATGTTGTGAAATCAATTATACAACAGTTATGGTTATATATTTTAAAATAAGTGAAATAAAGCATTTATAAAGTTCTAACTCTCCCATTAAGTTTCTTGCTCTTGAGAATGTAGCTCTTCTTTCTGTTGAATTGTGAAATGAGCATGCAGTAAAATAAATTGATGTATTTTGTTTTATAAAAAAATAAAAAAACCTCTACCTTCTTCCTAGAAGAGGAAAAGGCAAATTCAGATAACTAGAAACAGGATCTTATTCAATGTCTGGTTATGTGATTTACGAATTGCCATAGGACTTTGTTAGGCTGAGTAACTTTTTCTGTATATTGATCGCTGAATGTTTTTTTTTTTTTTTTCCAGTCTGAAATTGAGCTGTTTGTCAACAGACTGGATTCGGTGGAATCTGTGCTTCCTTACGAATATACTGCGTAAGCATTTCCATTTTTTTTCAGTTCATAAAAATATGTATATGTGATTTACAGGTAAATTTAAATAAACCTAAAAAACCCAACATAAATATAACCGGAGACCAAAAAAAATCTCACAATTAAAGTGAACTTGACAAAATATATGAAATGTTCATTTTTAGGCAAAGCTCAACATTTCGTCACCGAGATAGTATCACTGACAGCATGAAACTGGAGACACAACCCCGGGCAGGACTTTATCCATTCATTGCAATGAAACAGTAGACACACCCATGGGCAGAGCTACAGTCATTGACAGATGTGTAGCTGTACACAACTCTGGGCGTAGTTTTCATTACATGCAAGTCTCGGACCTATCGAGGCTCGGCCTCCTAGACCCCCCACCTCTGTTCTTACTGGATATAATCCCCCACTTTGAGCGGGTTTCCTACCCCCTGACGAAGTCCCAACTGTGGCGAAACGAGTGTCGGGTTTAGGGTCTAAGAGCACAAATGAAGCCGGCTCCACCGCTGTGTAGGTGAACTCCTCTCGTTCAAATCATCATATAGTCACAAAATACTGGGTGCTTCGTTTGTGCAGTGACCGCAGCACTGTATAATGTAAACAGAAAACAAAGAAAAAAAATGCATACTCCAAGTAAATATGGTGAAAAATAGAAAAATGTATTAAATATAACATACACATAGACACTTAAGACAGAGGACCCGGTGAGAGCGATCCGCCTGACGCGTTTAGCCTATGAATAAGAGAGTTATCAGGCGAAACGCGTCAGGCGGATCGCTCTCACCGGGTCCTCTGTCTTAAGTGTCTATGTGTATGTTATATTTAATACATTTTTCTATTTTTCACCATATTTACTTGGAGTGCATGCGTTTTTTTCTTTGTTTTCTCGGGTTTAGGGTCCCCTCGCTTTGCCATTGTTCCATATATGCTGCATTAAGACTCCAATCTAAAACGGCTCTGAATTGTTTTTTTGACCAGCATGTGTAATGCTGGCTTCCTGCTGCCTGACTGACCGTCACCTACCAATTGTATTGTTTATGGAGATGTTTCTTAGCACCAATATCACTGTCTTCCTCCGTGTATTATATGTATTAATAAACTTAAAAAAGGGGAGGATACAAGGATGGCTTTGTACATTAGATAATAAGCTTTATATACAGAATCTGACCACAACACATATTTTGTGACTTAGCAATTGATACTATCTCCTACATTGTCTTCGCAGCATGTCCTCTCAGAGCTATATGACAGCACCTGTTTTTTGTTTTTTTTTGCAATATAATAATTTCAATCTAGAGGAATTTTTTTACTGTCTAAATAATTATTGCTTTGAAACTTCTCATTTTTGCAGCAGACTGTCTAACTGGCATAGTGAGATTGGACCTTTTGTTATTAGCAGCCTAAACTCCAACACCTGATACTGTTTCAGTAACCAAAAGAAAAAAAATATATAACCCAAAGGAAATATAAATACAAAGCGCCTATAAGTGCAAAAAAGTGTAGTTACGTAATATACAAACCACAATACTGATAAATTGGTGGATACTGAAACGAAGGTTTTGTTTTCCCATAAGGAATCTTCTGATATGAACCGGAAAACGGACTGATATGAACTAGTATAAAATAGAATGCATACAAATAGAGTAGACAGCGCTATATATATATATATATATATATATATATATATATATATATATATATATTTATTTATTTTTTATCTAGCCATCAGACAATTTTAATTCCGAGGTTCTTTTTGACGTAGTCTTCAATCACTTGTTTTAATTGCATCCTTTGGCCAATTTGTTTATTACCAAATATTATTACCAAATACTTATATTAGTGCGCTTCCCTTTAATCCTTATTTACCCCCCACCCCTTATACCCCAGCGCTATATATGCATATAAAAAATCAGTGAAAAAGATTAAATAAAACCACTTCAATACACTGGGATAAGTGGTATAAAAAATATGAGTTTAATAAATATAATGGACAGACAACAATTAATCCACAATATTATAAGAGTGGAGACACAGAACAAACATACAACATATACAATACAATGTAAATAAAGCTACCACAATCAATAAGGAATATATCCAGATAAAAACATAAAATCAATTGAAAAGCAAGGGGGGAAATGGTCAGTGTACAAATAGTTAATACACACCTAATGATCCGCCCGAGACAATGTTGGACTCAGAGAAGGGGACTACGAATCCAAATGGAAGCGAGAGAGAGCCTGGCCTGGCGTTTCGAAAACTTCTTCAGCCTTTGGTGTCCAATCATGTCATGACGGACAGCCGGTCCATCATAATAGACGGAAGTGTCGGGCAGCATGGAGGATTTCTGCACTATCGACATCCCCCGGCTGCCCAAATCTCCTGGCTGCTAGTGGAGGCAGCCAGAGGATGGCTGCACGATAAGTGCAGACATCCTCCGCTGCTGCCCGGTACTTCTGCCGGGACTTTTATGATGAAAATAAACTTTTCATCATAGAAGTCCCGGTTGTTGTGCCGGGTGGAAGTGGACGATGCCTTTGCGCAGACATCCACCGGCTGTTAGCGAGGGGGATCCAGGTCCCCTGCAGCTCTGCGAGGGACCTGGATCCCAGTCTTATAGTCTGACCTCGATTTAAGGTCAGATTATTAGACTACCTCGAATATAAGACAAGGGGTCTTTTTCAGAGCATTTGCTCTGGAAAAAACTTAGTCTTATATTCGAGCAAATATGGTAAGTTTTTTATATATTTTTGGAGACTTCAAACAAATCCTCTTTGTATTCTATGGAAATCATTTCTAATCCCTATTTAGCTATTCATGTATGTATGTATGTATGTATGTATGTATGTATTTTATTTGAATAAGTAGTTGTCTGTCTTAATCTTCCCATACATTTTTTTGTTTTGTTTGTAGATTTGACTTTTGCCAGAAAAGTGGAGAAAAGAGACCATCTGAAAATCTTGGCCAAGTATTGTTTGGGGAAAGAATTGAACCATCTCCATATAAGGTTTGCATTTACTAATTTGTCAACGCTTTTTTGCAATGTTCTGTCTTTTACTGTAAGCCAGTTCTGTGTATAGAGCAATGCTTATGAGCTTTTCATTGCCCTGCCTTCCACTTTTCTCCTATTTCTGAAACATTTTGGATTGATATTTATAAGAAGAATAGAAGATTTTTTTTAAGGATTTACTAGTAAGTTAATTCTGGAGTAATATCTTTTTCTAAAATGTGTTTTTATTTTCACATGTGTCATTTGTAAGTTGGGTACTTGGGAGAGATGCAGAAAAAAGAGAATTGTGGGAAATTGGACAAATTATAGATGTGGTTTTCATAATAGTAAATATATTTCAGAATTTATTCTTCATTGTCCTGTACACATCAGTGGTGGCTTTTCTGGGGCGTTTTTTTTTTTTTTGTACATATACCGTATTTGTTAGAATATAAGACAACCCTGATTATAAGACGACCCCTCAAACTATGGATCTTCCTTTAGGAAAAAAACTAAAAGCCTGAAAATAAGACTACCCTATAGGAAAAAAGTTTAACTTGTATATATTCACATGTAAATTTCTTTTTTCATATTTAATAAAATCTTATGATATAAAAAAAGCATTTCTTGTTTTTATTTACCTTTTATGTGCCAATGCTGCCCCTACCCTCCAGACTTACCCAATGCTCCTCAAAACAGTGTCTCTCCCCCACCCTCCCCCCAACGTAGCCTCCCTGGTGGGGGCAGCCGGGGGATGTCTGCACGATACATGCAGACATCCTCCATGCTGCCCGACACTTCCGTCCATTATGACGGACAGCCGGTCCACTATTGTGCAGACATCCCCTGGCTGCCCAAATCTCCTGGTGGCTAGTGGAGGCAGCTGGAGGATGTCTGCACGATACACGCAGACATCCTCCGCTGCTGCCCGGCACTTCCGCCGGGACTTTTATGATGAAGCCGGAAGGACCCTGCTTCATCATAGAAGTCCCGACGGTCGTGCCGGGCGACAGCGGAGGATGTCTGCGCACATTTCGCAGACATCCACCGGCTGTTAGCGAGGGGGATCCGGGGGACCTGGATCCCAGTCTTATAGTCTGACCTCGATTTTTTGCTCTGAAAAAAACCTTGTCTTATATTCGAGCAAATACAGCAGTTTGATTATTCAGGAAAAAATGGAAGGGAAAATTTAAGGGGGGTTTTCCAGTTCTCCTGTCAGACTTGTCTGATAGGTATGAATTTTTATTTGAGTGGACTAGGCTTTTTCCCCCCACAGCCTGTGCATGTTCGACGGGTCCTCGATTCATGTTGTGGATTGCAATTCTGTACATATTTAGTTACTTCAGAGTCTGTCTGTCTGTCTGTAGGTCAGTTTTCCATCTTCAAGTAGCGCTGCAAAAGCAGCGCTCATTGTGAGTTCCAGCCAGTCGAACCATGTATTTTTTTTTATTTTGTTCCAAAGAAGAATGAGAAAGAGAGGGAGACTAAACTGGAGTAATATCCTGCAACATTTCAATTTCTTTCTGTGTGGAAAGTGGGTCCGGTTTCATGAATCAGGCAGTACCTCTCTAAACAATAGGAAGTTAATTGCAAATTCTACACTTGCATTTTGACTTTGCCAGAAACTCTTAACAAGGAGTCTGGAGTGGACTATCTTCATATTGGGTTGTTAATTACTGAATATTGGCCAACTTTGTGAATGAATGGCTGTAAATTCATTTGTGAATGTATTTGGTTTGCAGTTCTCATTTAGAAAAGATGAAAAATGTACTACTGTGTGCACACGAAAATACAACACCAATGATGATACTAAACTGAAGTTGGATTTCCTGAAGAAAAGTATGCTACTAAATTATCAACACCATTGGTAAGCATAATATTTTAAAACCATTCCATGTTTTTTTTTCTGTTATTTTCTGTTAATGATTTAGTAATTCCCACAATCAAGCCATAGGTTGTTAAACCCTAGAAGCAAGGAAAACCTGCTCCTATAGAACATACTAGTGCTGGCTACATTTTTTTAAAAGTCCTCTACCAATTTTCGGACTTATTTGAAAGTCAAATCGATTTATTCCACCAAAAATATCTAAGGAAGTTTAAAAAAAAAAAAAAAAAAATTTGGGACAGTGATAAATAGAAGATAATGCAACATTAGTGTGGTATAGCTACTGTCAAAGTCACATGCAATGTTTGCTGATGGCTAATTAATGAGATGCTGACTTTTATTATGATTATGACATTTTATATTTTTCTGCCTTAAGGATCGTAGACAACATGCCAGTTACTTGGTGTTATGATGTGGAAGATGGCCAGAGGTTTTGCAATCCTGGCTTTCCTATTGGTTGCTACGTTACTGAGGATGGACAGCCTAAAGATGCCTGTGTTATAAATGTAAGTACGGGAAAACCCACTGCATAATAATTCACTGGCTCAATTTTCAACTCCTCTTGCATGTTCATGGTAAATTTCTGGACTTGTTTTACATAGAAACATAGAATGTGTCGGCAGATAAGAACCATTCGGTCCATCTAGTCTGCCCAATTTTCTTTTATTAGTCCCCCGTTCCCGGTCTTATAGCTAGGATAGCCTTGTGTCTATCCCACGCATGCTTAAAATCCTTGACTGTGTTTACCTCTACCACTTCTGCTGGCAGGCTATTCCATACATCCACTACCCTCTCAGTAAAGTAATACTTCCTGATATTACTTTTAAATCGTTTCCCTCTAATTATCGTTGCCACTCCCTATTATGTGTTGACACTAAAACACAACCTGTACTCCAAGATTGGCAGAAAAACTTAGGAGCCAAATTACTTTTTGCCTGATTTGAAGATGTTTCAGGTGGAGGATGGCATAGTACCATTTAAAGGATCATTGACAATCTGTCATAACAATCTTGCCATCAAACCAAATTACTTTTTTTTTTTTTTTTTTTTTACAGTTGTGTTTGTTGTGGCTATGTCTGACTATAAATTTTAACCAATTCTTAGATTAACCAAAATTCCCTCTTACTAACCAAACTTACTGATAAACTCTATGCACAATGCATTAGCAAACTCATATCGTATAGGTGAGTAGTCCTGATCACTGTTACCAAAGGGTTAAAATTAACATGATTTTAAAATGTTGTGATTTATGTACTCAGGGGCATGTTTACTTTGATATGGTTTGATATGAAATAAATTGTAGCTGTTTAAGTGTTCAATATGGCCATACTGCGTTAGGTGGGCTTTGTGTTTGTGCTGTCCACCAATAATATTTGGTCTTTTGGTTTTAAAATTTGAACAAATGTGGGTTTTTATTTCACTACGCTCAGGATTCCAAAGGCATTCTCTCTGTGGTAACTGCTGATGATCTTAAATTTACTTAAGGTACTCAATCAGTGAAAATGAGAAATCTCACTTTGCCTATCTGTAGGTGAGATTTGACTTTATACATTGATCACGTGTAGAACTAGTGCTGTAGACTGACTGATCTGGCCTGCTTTTACTAAAGAAGTAGGACACGTCACATCAGATAGAGATCCTTAATAGCCTTCCAGCGGAAGTGGTAGAAGTAACCATAGTAAAGAAGTTTAAGCATGCGTGGGATAGGTACAAGGCTGTACTAGATATGTAAGGGTACCAGGGACTAATAAAAGTATTTAGAAAATTGGGCAGACTAGATGGGCCAAATGGTTCTTATTTGCCGACACATGTTTCTATCCCTACCGACAACTAACCAGATATGAGGAAATATGCAGTTATTGGTTTCAAGGTTAATGTTAATGTATTGTTTCTGTTTTCTCCTAATGTATTTTTTTTCTTTCTCTCATCTTGTCCTTAGTCTGACTTTCATGACAGGGATACGTTTTATATATTCAATCATGTGGACATAAAAATCTTTTACCATGTAGTAGAAAATGGAGGACAAGGAGCAAGATTGGTGGCTGCAAAACTGGATCCTAGAAGGTAAAGTATTGACATGCATATCCTTTATATCTGCATCTGCCCAGTAAACAATCCCCAGTATTTTTTTGTTTTTTTGTTTTCTCTCATCACTAAAAGCTGGTAGTTCCAATTCTTCACCTGAGACCCCCTTCACTCCAGTGGAGATGGAATTAAGAATAAATGTAATAATTGCTCCATCTACCAAAAAGGTGTTTTATAGTAAGTGTGTGCATGGTGGCTTCAATGGATGACCTTGCATGTTCTGCTTATCTCCCCTTCTTTTTGTGTTAAATCAAAGCATACAGGGCAGACTGAAATCATGCATTTGAAACGCTGAGTTCACCAGAATATGATTTCCCCCAGTAATCTCTAATCTTGGAGGAGAGCTTTAAAACTATTTCAGATGAAGACCTCCTGTGTACTCCATCTGACTTATGTCACAGAATATAGAGTCCACAACAAAATTATTTACAAAGCAAAATTATTGGAGAATTGTAATTTATTTTTAAATAGAAATAAATGCATTTCACAACAGATGTTAAAATCTGAGACATGGGGGTATACAGCAAAGATAGAAGATAAGAATGTTCTTCCTCAATGAACCTAATGTGTATAAGGGACATTGAGTGCATCAAAATGCATATTTCATTATTGCATATTTTAGTGCCTGGAAATTGATAAAACTCTCTACTTCTCCAGCGCTAAAAGGAAAAAAAACCTCCCACTTGATTCCTTTTCCACAGGGCAAAAAAAAGGTGAGGTGAAAATAGCAAGCCATCAATTGAAAAGCCAATCCCAGTCCTTCTTTCAATATCACAGCTGGTACTTCAGTTAAAAAAAAAAAAATAAAGATTTTTATAAGAACAGCGATATGGTGGTGTTATCTCTACAACAATTATTAGGAATATGTTTACATTTTCATGAAGAATGATATAAGCAGCACATGAATAATGCCATTGAAAGCATTCAAGTACATTTGGTGACTTGAGTGTCCCTTGAAGCTACACAAATATAAAACACCTTTATGTATATAATAACTAAATGGAGTGCTTGTTTTTATTCGATTTATCTTGCATTTTGTTTGTTACGTACTTGCAGAAAACTACATCTACAAAACCCACTAACATCTCTTGCTACATATAATTCTTTTACAATTTATATTCTGTTCATCCTAGTTAACACTTATTGATCTTAAAAACATTGAAAAGTACAGTCTAGTTTCCAAACTCACTTTGATGCAGGTTGAAGACTACTGCTTATATAGTGTGCAGGCTTTTTGCCAGTGTGTTTTTTGATGCATGCATCCTGCAAAAAGAACATATTAAATATTTGACTCAAGCCCTCCCCCAGTGATTACTCTGCATTTATACTACAGGTGCAGCAGCACTGATTGTGTAGCCACTGAGGAATGGAAGTTTTTGTGTCATTAAGTCACATCCTGTGCTGCTGGAATAGAATACATTGTGTGGACTGTAATATACTTGCTTTTGTACACAGCAGGATCTCTTAACACTGCAACACATTGTCTGATGGCATCACTAGAGAAACTGAATTTGAATGGCATTTTTCTCATTGCTTATTACTTTTACTCCACTAGTGTAGGCAGTCCTGGTTTCTTGCAAACTGCTGT
This sequence comes from Pelodytes ibericus, assembly GCA_036172795.1. Lineage (NCBI taxonomy): Eukaryota > Metazoa > Chordata > Amphibia > Anura > Pelodytidae > Pelodytes > Pelodytes ibericus. The sequence continues at coordinate 208,187,959 of CM069857.1, read as the reverse complement.
AATTTAACAATTTTCATCTAGCTGCAAGTTTTTTTATATTTTAAGCAAAGCAAAATATAACACCTGCATTTTAAAGTAGTTTGAAAGCACATTAATATGCATTATTATTTGGAAGATGCATATTGGACAGCAGACGGTCCCTTTAAAATGGTTACATGGCAGTAGCTATAGAAAGTAGATATTCATTTCCTTATCCCTCTAAGAACTGGAGGCTGTTCTTGCAGAATGTTGCAATATTCCACTACACCCAATTCAGGATTTGAATGACAGAATTTCAAGAAGGTTTAAAGCTGAAAAGTGGGCCTGCTCGTTAGGCCATTGATATTGATAGATTTTTGATTGATAGAAAATGTGCTGGCTGTTTGTATTCAACAGGTATTTGCCAGAGGGTAATTTTATTATTTTTAATATGTAAAACAGTCTATTATGATCAAATGTATGATTTAGCATTTCTGTTTATCACTTGCTATAGCTTCAAGCACACAGACCCTGAACACCCAGACTGCTCTGGGCCTCCTATGGAAATTAAGAATAAACTTGTTGGTGAAGTAAAAATTCCTTTTACATACTCTGTAACTTTCGAGGTGAGTATTGTTTAAAAAAAGTTATTGTGTAGTTTATATACACTATATTTGTATAATACAGTATGTTAAATTAATTTGTTATTCAAAATGCTATTTGGGTTAGTTTTTGCTTTACATGGGGACATGTTTTATGAGTTTGGCAGATTCTTTTTTTTAATCCATGTATTTTTTCCTGTCCTTTTTGTTTTAATTTACTACAGTATTATATATTTAAATATCCAAATATTGATTTTCTTTTTCTTTTTATGTTTTTTTAAAAATCCTATAGGAACAAAAAGAAATCAGGTGGGCTTCAAGATGGGACTATATTTTGGAATCTATGCCTCATACACGCATTCAATGGTTTAGGTAAGTAAGTTTAATGCAATTTTGTTCTATGCATGTGTGCTTGGCTCCAAATAGCGATAACCCTTGGAACAAATGGATTGGGAATAGAAGGGTTTATAATTATTTACATGCCATTGCTTTGGCTATAGTAAACATTGACCTGTAAGTAATACTTATCATGTTTAATATATCAACTATTATTCAGTATTATATTTTTGTTGAATTCCCTCTCACGTATATGATAAAATAAACAATATGCGGGTAAATCCTGGTTTCGGATATAGTGCAGTACCAAAATGGCTGCCATGAAACAATCTGTGCACTTGAGCTACATTTTTCCAGAGGCAGCAATGGCAAGTCGGGGGGCAGAGGCAGTATTGGCCAGTTGTGGGGGGGGGGGGGGGGGGGGGTCTGAGGCAGCATTGGCAAGTCCGGGGGGGGGGGGGGGGGGAAGAGGCAGTATTGGCAAGTCTGGGGGGGAGTGAGGGATAAAGAGACAGGGAGCATTGGCCAAGTCGGGGGGGGGGGGGGTTAGGGGAAGATGGCTGTAGGGGAGATGCATTGGCTATGTCTGGGGGGGCAGATGGGCAAATAAAAGGAAACCAAAACAAGATTATTATTTTTTTAATTAAAATATTTTTTCTATTTTTATTAAATATGAAAAATCAATTTACTTGTCAATATATACAAGTTAAACTTTTTTCCTATAGGGTAGTCTTATATATTAAGGCGCTTATTTTTTTTCCTAAAGGAATATCCAAAGTTTGGGGGGGACTTCTTATAATCGGGGTCGTCTTACATTCGAGCAAAAACAGTAAATGTTTGTGTTACTCAGGAAGTACCTTGACATGACTAGGCATGAATCAGATTCTCATTTTGAAATCATTAACACCTACTTTTTTCTTTATTGGGTTGATCATTTTAAGTGTCGCGTAAGGTGGCCCCGGTTGAAGGAACTAATGTGACCTTTTAATAGCCAAAGAAAAGAATACCTTTTAGTTGTACTTTTTTTTTTTTGTGACCTTTTGATTTTGTTTTGTTTTAAATGTGTTTTTCTATATACTTTACAGTATTATGAATTCCTTGGTGATTGTCCTGTTTCTGTCTGGCATGGTTGCCATGATTATGTTGAGAACATTGCATAAAGATATTGCAAGATACAATCAGATGGATTCTACAGTAAGTAAAATACAGTGTATAACGCAAACTTGCAGAGGTTTGGTTTCTGTGGATTATAACTTTCTTGGAATTACTATTTTGCTGAAAAAAAGCTTGTGATAGTTTCTGTTAAACATTGTACATCTTTTCTCAATTTCCAGGAAGATGCGCAAGAAGAATTTGGTTGGAAATTGGTCCATGGCGATATATTTCGGCCTCCCAGGAAGGGCATGCTACTGTCTGTTTTTCTTGGCTCTGGCACTCAGATTTTAATTATGACATTCATCACATTATGTAAGCATGTGGGATTGGTTATTGTGTGATATTCCAATACGGCTACTGCAATATGAGCACAGGCCATTTCTTGGTGGACGTTAAATGTAGAGTATAAAAATTGTGAAAAATGATTGAAACTGTTTGCAAAATTGCATGCAAATGCACAAAAATAGATCACCTTATGGTTCATACGTAACTTGCAAATTTTGCATTGAAAAAATATAAAGCCACAGGTGACATCACAGACCCATTTAAGACACACATTTCTGTTAAGGATTTGCATGCAAATCTGCTAACATTAATGCATACATAAATTTTCAGCAATTGTTTATTTCTACATTCACAGGATCTATGTTTGGGTTGACAGTCCCTTTATTTCTAGGATACCACTTTGTTAGCCCAGCAGTTCCTGATCGTGAACTATACCAGTCAGATATTAAATATTTTCTTCTTTAATTTGTTGTATAAAAATCTGATATGACATATCTTCTACAGATATTTATGTACAACATATAAAGTAAAAACTAACTTTTTATTTTTTTTATATAGTCTTTGCTTGCTTGGGATTCTTGTCTCCTGCCAACAGAGGTGCACTAATGACATGCGCTGTTGTACTGTGGGTGTTACTTGGAACTCCAGCTGGTTATGTTGCATCTAGATTTTACAAGTGTAAGTATATATAATAATCTTTTACTATAACCAAGCTCACTAGGATGAAAGGTGCAGCTTTTCTATATTGGCTGTAATGTTTTGTATTGTAGGACAACATTTTACTAACAAAACCTGCCGTCATTATTGTTCCTATTGCTAGCAAGTGCCAAATGTCACCGTCACAAAGGAGAATGCTTCTTGGGGTTTAATACATAATCATATGTAAATTACACACACTGACATATACACGCCCCAGCACATGCTCATATGTGCAGAGGTGCTGGCTCGCTCATAGTTCAGGACGGCAAAAGGACCATCGCTGCAGTTGGGGCAGGCAGCTCCTATCTCCTTTACATCCTGGAGTTAAAGGCATGGCCAGGTACATTTCCATTTCTACAGCAAGGTCTGGTGAGCAGGAGGCAGGGCTGAATTTGTCCATGCTATACAACAGCAGGATCATGTTCTGCTTAAAACATTACTCTGTTTAAAGCATGGTCCGTAGCCATAGAGGTCTGGCATTTAGAGAGTCCTGTATTGCTTAACCTTTATTTAAAAATAAAGGTTGTAAAATGTTTTGTTTTTTTTGCATCTAATGTCTCTGTCTTCTTTTTAGCATTTGGTGGGGAGAAGTGGAAAACAAATGTCTTGCTGACCTCCTTTCTTTGTCCTGGGTATGTCATTTATTTGTACACTAGCATTCTACAATTATCTAAAGTAGATCTAGTTTTGTTCTCCAGTAGTTTAAAGTACTGGCATAAATGTGTGTTCATATAAACCAAAATTGGTGAATAGAGAGAAAAAAAAAAAAAGCAGCACTTGTGTTGAAATGCTTTACACTTACAGCATTTATACAAATTACCATTCTAGATTTATCTAATGATACAGACATATGCACTCCTTGCATCTCGTGCCTGCTGTTCTAATTTCTGTTATTTTGCTAAGTAGCTGTCAGACTGATATAAGTAAGCCTTGAGATGATGAAAATTTTACCTAGTCCCTAAGAAATGTGTGGGCATAAAAATATGTGCACCAATTTAAAAAAAAAAAACTAACTTTCTCCTTCTTTCCAGAATTGTATTTGCTGATTTCTTTTTGATGAACTTGATTCTTTGGGGAGAAGGATCCTCTGCTGCTATCCCATTTGGTACCCTTGTGGCAATACTGGCATTGTGGTTTTGTATATCTGTCCCACTGACCTTTATTGGAGCTTACTTTGGTTTTAAGAAGAATGTAAGTAGTTTGCTCTCTATAGGATTCCATTTTGCTGTTACTAGCCATTCATCTCTGTATATGATTTTATCATTTGTAGCAGAATACGTTTGTGCTTCATATAGAGCATATGTCATTTATGTTTTTTGTTTTTTTTTGTTACATATTTTTTTTATTGGCTAAAATAATGCTAAGCTTCACAGATGCATGCTGTGTAATCACTCAAGACCATGTGGTTAGCATTTAGCGTGTTGTAATGCCTCAATGTCGAGGCATTCAGTAATGCCTAATTTCACTGACAAATTGAGCCGGGTTTGCTCGGCCATATTTGAAGATAGTGTAACTAAGGGTTTAAAAAAAAAATCTATGTAGGTTGTTTGGGTACATGCATAACAAAAAATCACCAAAAGGCACTCATCCCTAAGTTGTTAATCATGCCATAAAATGTTATGACAAAAGCTGGTTAATTCCATAAGTAGAATACATACATTGTCATTTTGGCAAATAGAGTGACTGTTGGATAGATAGTGAAATCTTCACACACACTATTGGAAAATTGTGTAAAGTTTTGATTATTTAATTATTGGGTCTCACATTTCCCTTTTTTTTTTTTTAATAAGAATTATATTGTTTTTTAGAGGTTATCTGCTTAACTCTCAATTCCTAAATAATGACGGTATTGCTAAATAAACCATATCCATTCCTTGTCTTACAGCCTTCCATTTCCAAAGCCTCTTCCTTTCAAATGCTCCATAATGACACATTTTTTATGTAACAAAAAATAAATTCTGACATGCTTTATGCTTTTGCAGGTTTTTCTATAGAACATACATACAATGTAAATGCACTGGCCGTGTATAGGTGTGTATGTACACACACACACACACACACACACACACACACACACACACACACTGCATAATATACATACAGTGAAGTCCCATGATTTCAAAACCTAGGTGTACAGCTCTCTTAACCAGGGGATTTAAAACTTTTTTCAATGTTTGGAGTAGTCTGGGAACACCCATATCATCTTAATCATGAGGCTTCTTTAGAGACTCCTAATCCATTAGGCATTGTGATTCATTATGTATCTGTGTAGCGCAATGCTTTCCTGTACGCATAATCTGAAGGAATAAAACAATGCAGCACTCGGTCTTTAGCTAAATCAACAGTGAAGTTCAATATATAATCCTATATTTCTGTGTACATTCTGGAGCCGTAAGAATACAGGAAAATAAACTTGACGTTTCATGCTTAATCCTAGATTAGCACTGTATGCAGTGCAAAATGTGTTGTTACCTTGTTTACCACGGTCTACACAGATTTATGATTATAAAGACAGTGCTGCATTGCTTCTTTGAATTCTGCATATCACTTAAGGCTGGTAAGCTGATTTTCTAAGACAACGGGAGAGGTTTTTACACTTAACAGCTGTACTAGCTGTGAAAGTTTTTATTGTATGCATATTGCTTCCCTGTATACTGAATGTAAATCTAGATGTAGTGTTAAATTAAGAATCTAATGGAGCATGTAAAAATGCTTTTAACAAAATAAATATAATTTGTATATAGTACTTGATAGCACTCTGCTTGTGAAGCTATAACAGGGGGCAAACATTTTTGTTTAGAATCCTGGGTCAGATGTACGAAGATCTGAACCATATAAACAGAGATGTGTACCGTCTGATAGAGCTATACAAACATAAAGGGCTCAGGGAGGTGCTTTATTAGTATTCTCTCAATAAAATATTTTCTATTTAAAGTACATACACTTGATGTAATATTTCAATTAAACATAACATAATTTTTGCAGACAGTTGTCCTTTAGATGTCCTGGTTATATAATTATACATTCAGGTTATCTGATTTATATGCATGTTTTTCTAATTTATTGAACTATTACGTATTAATATGAGAATATGTAAAAAATAATATGGGAAATTGTAAACGGTACACAGTGCTGTATTTTATTCATTGTATTGTATGTCCTATACAATCCAAGTGAATGTGCTCTGTGCGGGTTTAACCAATATGTACATTATGGTGGAGATTAGCTAGCAATGAATTGGTTAAGTAAAAGTTTGCCATCAGCATGTGGGTGCAAGGTCTGGCTTCCTACCATTAGACAGATTCTAACTACAGACTGTAATGGGTTCCTTTTTTTATTCCCTTTTATATAAGAATTGTTATCTGTGGTCTAAAGTAGTTATTTACCACCATTAGAGCCAGCATGGAAGCCATGAAAAACGCTTGCAAATAGGATGGCAGTGGAAAAGTGAGATTTAAATGGCTCAGTAATAATGCATTTGCTTTCTGTGCTTCCTTTTTTTTTAGGCCATTGAACACCCAGTCCGCACCAATCAGATCCCTCGTCAGATTCCTGAGCAATCATTCTACACAAAGCCATTACCTGGTATCATAATGGGAGGAATTCTGCCCTTCGGTTGCATCTTCATACAACTTTTCTTCATTCTTAATAGTATTTGGTAAGCTGATTGCTTTGTCTCTCCTTAGTGCCTTTTGTCTTTATCTTTCACCACAGGACACCTCTACTGTTCCCTTATTTATGTTTCTTATGGAGGGCTTAGTAAGAACCCTTCTTTAAAATAAAAACATGAGATTTTGCGAATTGTTCATATAAAAATGAAAAGTAAAATAAGTTCGTTTGGAGCCATAAATTAAGCATTACAAGGTTGTTCTAATGTTCACCCACCAGCAGGGAAATTTGGTTAATGCTGTAATTTTCCTTTCAGGTCAACAGCAGCCACTCACGCTTATAATTCCTATTATCTTTATAAGGGCCTGATAGCATCTTATTTTGATTGCTTATATCCTAAACACTCCAAACCCGGTGGTTCCATTACTGTGCGCTCTCCCTATTAATATAATGAGTGACAGCATTCTTAGCATGATGGGCAGTAATAATGGGAGGTAGTTGCAGCTGAATATTTAGAAACTGGTTCATAGTGAGTTACATAAAATGTGCTTCAGGTAAAAAGGACATTGTGCTCACACACACCATAACTTTCCACTTTTTAAACCAATATCATTTAAGTGTTGCTAAGATAATGCAACTGATATAAAATAAATTGTTTAAGTGGATCCACAATGCAACATGCTGTGATTGTAATGTATTATCTTGATGGGTGGGTGGGTGTTCCTATATATTTGGCAGTATGTTTTTCACAATGGAGCAGAATAGCTATAATCAAATCCTGGTGTTGACTGCAGCTCTACAATGACACAGTTGCTGATCTTTGTGCGTTTCCCAATCTTATTATTTTTTCGGAGATTGACTCAAGAATACACATGCACTACTATGTCCACTGTCCTGCGCATCTTTGTTTTTTTTTGTTTTCACAAATTGCATCCAAGTTAATGTAAACCATTCCTTAGACAAGATATATCCTGCAATAACTAATTTACTTAGTCTTAACCCCTTAGTGGCAGGACTGTTTTTCAATGTTTGTACCCTTTGTGAGCGGCTGTTTTTAACCTTTCTGAAAGGTTTGTGTTTAGCAGTAATTTTACTTTCTCATTTAACCCCTTAGTGACAAGATATTTTGACCTTGACTTTCCCTTGGTGACATTTCTGGGGTGTTTGTGTTTAGCTGTAATTTTCTTCTCTCTCACATACAGTACCCACACAAATTATTTGTTGTTTGTATCGTCATAAGAAGGGATTTCATTAGATACCATTATCTTCATCATATCTTATAATTTACTACAAAAAAATCATAAAATATGATGAAAATTTAAAAAAAAAACTAACTTTGACCTAAAATATAATTTACACTAATACAATCATTAAAAAAGACCTTGTCTAAATAGTTTCTAAATGTTGTCCAAAGTTCAGAAATATGCTTGTTTCCATGTTTTTCTGCAGTTTTTTTGCGAGTGTTGGGCAAAAACCAAAAATAGTGTTTTTTTCCCAATATTGACCTTTTGACCCCAACGAGAACCATAAATTTAACCCCAACGCTAACTCTTATGCTAACCCTTAATATATTATAATTTTAATTTAATTGTAACCCCATCCCTTATGCTAACCCTAATTTAATTGTAACCCTAGCTGCTATTCTAACCCTAGATTTAAGCTAATAATTAAAAATGAAGTCTTTTTTTCATTGCAATGTTGCTGACTGCCTCTAGGGGCAGTCAAGCAACATATTCAGAGCGTCGAAAGTGAATTTTTTTTTCACTTCCAAAGCTCTGACCACAAGAGGGTACAGCTTGCTGCTCCTGCAATATGGCGCTCACAATCGCTCTGTGGAACGTTCTTGGGTTCCCCAGAGCTGGAATTTCGGTATTGGCTATTGCCTCGACATTGTCAGAACGTTTTTTGCGATTTGTTTATCGCAAAAACCACTTGTTTCACCGCAGGACGTGTCAGGCACACCCATTGTCGGGTACTGAGTTTCTATCTGGATAATTTCCTATAATATAATCATAAAATATGATGACAAAATTGGAGAAAAAAAAAACTTTTACACAATTACAAACGGTAAAAAAGACATTGAGGCAATAGCCAGCACCAAAATGTCTTTTCTGGGGCACCCACGATCGCCCCACGGAGCGATCGTGGGAGCCATATTGACGGAGCAGCATGCTCCGTCAATATGGCTATGCCCTCTGGAGGTCTGAGCTTCGGAAGTGAAAGTAACTTCACTTCCGTCGCTCTGTATATGCTACTTGACTGCCCCTAGTGGTAGTTAAGTAGCATAGCAATGTAAAAATAAAAATTTAATTAACTAAAAACTGGTTATATAGTTAGATTAGCCTATAGGGTTAAAATTAAATATTTTTTAGCATAAGGGATAGGGTTACAACTAAATTAAAATTAAAATATATTAAGGGATAGCATAAGGTTTAGAGTTGGGGTTAAATTTAGTGTTAAGGTTACATTTTGGGTTCGGGTTGGGGTCAAAAGGTCAATATAGGAAAAAAAACAATCGTAGCAATACTGTCAAAGCAGATACATGAATAGTCAATCGCTGCCTGTGCCAGTTGTAACTTGCCGGCTGCAGCTTAATTTTGTCGGGGGGATTGTGATGTCAAGTGACTTCACCCTGCCGACTGATCATGACCTGCGACTATGGCCTGTATTTTTATTTATTTTTTAAAGAAAAGGTGGCAACAATATTGATATCAAATATGGGAGGGCACAAGAGTTAAGGAAGCTTGAGTGACGACTTATGCGATTCCGTAAGAAATTCAAAGCTAGAGCAGTTATCGCAAACTGCAAGAAAAAAAGCTCTTTATTTAAAATCAATTCTTGGGATCATTTGACAAACATACTAGAGTACTACACATTAATATAAGTACTTAAAATGTGTAAAAAAAATTCTGCAAAAATATAAAACCGTGTCATTTACTGAACATACAAAAAAAAAATGAAAGTTCGGACACTCCTTTAGTCTTGGAACTTTTAATTTGACAACTTAGTTCTTCGGTTGCATTAATGAAAAGCATAATTTGGTTTTAATTACAGGTTAAGCGAAAATGAGTAATCTCTTGAAACCTGCACTGTGAAGTTTAATTACTGCGTGTAATATGTTATTTTTGTGTTATTTTTCTTAACCATCTCATTTCTCCTTCAGGTCACATCAAATGTATTACATGTTTGGATTCTTGTTTCTGGTATTCATCATCCTGGTCATTACATGCTCAGAGGCAACTATACTGCTTTGCTACTTCCATCTTTGTGCAGAGGTAAGACATTTTCTTTTGTGCCTGTTGGATCTGAAGTAATGTCTAAATTGATCAGAATTTCAACTAAATAACTAACCAAAAGACCTATTCACTATCCCCAAAAAACTGCTAATCAGTCAAAAATGCATGCATTAAGAGTTAAATGTTTGTAATATGTCCTGACATCACCTGTGACTTGATATGCAAGAACACTTTTCTCATTGAAATCAGTTTATTATCTAGACTGGTATCAACCCACACGGTGGTGTCCTATACAGGAGACTATGGACATGCTTAAATGGATAGTGTCATCCCAAGCATTGTTTATACTGTGAGTGTTACCATGAGAATGAGAATTAAAAAAAAAAAAAGATCTATACATTGTGCCAAAATAAATAAACGTCATATTTGTTGATTTTTGCAGTTTGTAGGAATGTTTGTATATACCTCTGACTTACACAATGTGTGGTTATATCACCTTATTTTTGATTGAAGTGTAACTTTTTTAGGGGAAGAGACACTTTGTTGGAGTGTGAAACAGTATATGTTCTATAGCACTCATTTTTCACATAGTACTGACATTTCAAACCTAAATTCCTCATATGTTGTTATGTATTTGTCAGAGGTATATACAAACATTCCTACACACTGCAAAAATCAACAAATATATACTTATTTTCCCATGTGTAGCTTTATCTATATGATGGCCATAATGATGTGTCGGTTATATATGCAGTAATTCATATACAAAGATCAAATTTAGTTCAATGCAGAACTGTATTAATTAAGACAATTTCCCACTTACACACTTAGGAGCAATAATATGCTCATTTCATGCACATAAAACAGGAGAGGATGTATGCACAAAGGAATAAATTAAACTCCACTGACAAAAGGGAGATACAATTCTACTTACACAAAATCCAGGTGGTTATGCCACAAATCCACTTCTCTCCATCCAAGAGAGAAGAAAATCGTGCTTTCTCTGAAGTGAATTCACATTTCCCATTGGAAAGATGATTTGCTCATCAGGCCACAGGTGATGTCATAAACAGAAGATGCCACAGACACATTTTAAATAAATATTGCTCGTATTTTATGCAGTTACTTGCAACTCTGACACAATGTTTAGGTCATTTTTCATAATTTTGTATTGTGTACATTTACAGAATAAGCAATGTTTTGGGTTGCCTGTAGCTTTTTAAAACACATTTCTCTCGTAATTTATGAATTTGCTTGCAATTCTGTTAGATGGCTGTTTTAACATATCTGTGACAGCCTTGCCCTGTAGCTAATATTTGGAGTTTTGGTGGTGATCCAGTTGACAGAGTGCAGACTGAGACAACATTTTCTTAAGGATCAGTACAGTGACATTACACAGGCATTCTCCACATACATGCTTACAGCTGGTTTAACCCTGTGACATACCAAGGTGGTCATCAGTCCTGTAAAGCTTAAGGACCATGTTGTGCCTGCATTTAATGTCAGTGGTATTCAAGTGATTTGAATACTTCTAGCAATCATTTGAAACAAAGGGGACATTCCTTGAGGGTTATAATTAATACTTTGCAGTTACTTAAGCATTTGTGTCATGTCTGTGAAACGCGTAGTATCTCATCTAATCTCTTTTCATACTTTTTGTATGCTAGTAAAGTGGTACCTGTCATGCAAAAGTTAAGAGTGGCACCTTCTTAAAAGACCATTTCATTTCCACTTTTTGTGCTAGCCAAATTGCTAGGTCATGTATGAATGAAAAGTTATTTAAAACTGAATTGGCAGCTCCTACCTGTAAGGCATCAGCATGCTGACTGCTTATAGATGAAAGTATAATTACGGCTGCACAATGTGGTGCGTGCATACTGTCATGATGATCAGCATTCAGTCCTTGATTAAATTTGGTACTAACTGCTGAGAGTTCTGGGAGTACGTGCATACACTCATCAAAATGAAGGCATCCAGGAAAAAAACTTTCAGTTTAGAATGTACATGATTATATACCGGTATATATTAGAAATTACATATTCATTATTTTGCATGCTTATTTGCACGTGTATTTCCCTTTTTTATTTATAGATCAAATATTAGTATGGTAATGTGCATACAAATATTCTACATCTGTAAAAGGATGTAGTGCTTTGTAAATGCTGGCTTTATTGTTGTTTGTTGCACCTGTTAAAATAAAAATGCTATGTTCTTTTTATTTTATGTTTAATTATCCCTACCCCCCCTCTTCTGCAGGACTATCATTGGCAGTGGCGCTCATTCCTAACAAGTGGATTTACTGCAGTCTACTTTCTTGTATATGCAGTTCATTATTTTTTCTCCAAATTGCAAATTACTGGGACTGCAAGTACCTTTTTGTATTTTGGGTACACTATGATCATGGTTCTCATCTTCTTCCTTTTCACAGGTAAAAAAATAAATAAATCGGACCCTTTCCTTACTCATCATAGCAATCTCATTGATTTTTTGCACAGAATTGGCTTTAATCTGTTGTGGCTTCAATAACTTATTCTGCAGATGTTAAATTAATGTTTATCACTTTTAGATCATTGGGAAATCTTTACACACAATGTCAAATTTATTAATAAATCCATATTCAAGGATTTTAGTATGCATGAAGATCTTAACCACTTGGTGACAAGGGTCCTTTTGTCCCCTGAGGACAATACCTTAATTTAGTCACATTGTGATTAGATTGCAAGGACACCATAGCAGAGACCTGATCAGCATATTTACGGTATTTGTGGTTATCTGCCTCAAAATTTAAGTGGAAGCTGAGGCATATTGGGTCCATGAGACGGGACCCAAAGCTTAGGTAAGGTGAATGTTCTATGCTGTCTCTCCTGGTTGTGTGCTATAGATTTGAGGACTGCATAGAACTTCCTCCAGTTGGAAAAAGTTAATGCTCTGCATAGCATGGCAGCTGATGCTCTCATGGCATCATATGAATGCCTGGTTCCATGAAACATGATCTAAATGTAGGGTGAGTGAAATAGCCGCTCCCTCTCAATGTACCTATAGTGATGATATGGAGGGAAATGTTTTGGGAAGTGTATTTTAGCAATTCATAAAAACGAAATCACTAGTATTGATTTGTTTGTTTTTATACATGATACAATCTCACATTACAGTTGTTGATTATGTGCATAGTTAATCAGTCTTTTTTTGGTCTATTTAAAAGCACTTTTTTTGGTTTGTTACTGAATCTTTCCCTCTATTTTCTAGGTACAATTGGATTCTTTGCCTGCTTTTGGTTTGTTACAAAGATTTATAGTGTTGTCAAAGTTGACTGAAGAATGGCACAGCATGAATCTTCATGAAAGCTTTGCTTTTGGATTGATCAGCTTACACGTTATTTGAAGACTTTATTTAATTTACAGTATTGTCATCTATTTGTGGAAACAGCAAATTGTGGTGAATTGAGTTGGAAAGTTTTCCAGATTTTGTCAATTTGCTGCAGTCAGATAACACACTAAAGAATGCCCTCAGTATGCAGTCTAATTTGTTTTTAAATCTGTATCTATTATATTTGATTAAAACATCTTTTGGAATGTTACTGTTGGAGAGCTAATTTAAAGATTAAATTCATTTGTATATATAATAACCTACTTTAATGGAAATTTACACTTCTAACAGCGGATAAGAGGTGACCTGCATTAAGCAAGTATCAATCTATAAATAAAATATGCTGTATATACTATTTTTGCTTTTGGACTCTAGGTGGGATGAATTATTCTTCGAAGATGAAAGCAAGTTTTATCATGAAAATACTAAAACTCGCTTTCTAAAAATGTGTTTACTTTTATTTTCGGTTGGATTTTATTTTTTATACTTGGTGATATGTCCTTAGCATCAGTTTCTTTTTTGTTTTTATTAGGTTTAGTGATTTGAAGCCTTTAAAACTATGTGCCTCTGAGCCCTTGAATTTTTAAATTTATAATCTTAATAAATATTGAAAAAATTAATCATTGTGTCCATTGGTAACTGTAATTTAATAGCAAAACATAAAACTTATCAATCTATTTAAAATCTCTAGCAGTTTCCTTGCTGTAAGGGTCTCTGTTTATTTCTACCCAGTTCCCATTTATTGTTCAAGCTGTTAACTTGAATCTGTAACCAATTTTAAGCTATTGTACTTATGGTGCTACAATTCTACATGTATCATTGTATACTCATTGTAGAGTATTTCAGATTGTGTCATGACAACACTTTGCTTGCTGATTTATTCTTTGTTGTCCATAACAAATTGTACTTTGGGGAACATTCTAATTTTAAATAAGTTCTGGTTAAAGCTCCAAATATCTAAACACTTCAAGCGTACTTTGAATCTCCTAATGAAGTCCAGACTAGTTGGATCCTGAATACACTCACTCTATCAGTAAAAAAGTTTTTGTGTGCAATTCTTTCAAGGAGGAATGTTAGGGAATGTTTGACACTCAACTATCTTCTCCTTGTGCCTTCATTTGGGCAGTCTCATGTCTTCAGAACTCCATTTCCGCATTCCGCTGGCACCTCTCTGGTTTAGAAGAGCGCAGCAGCAAAAGTGTTCTGCGGTATAGGAACCAGACTGACTCTTGCAGCCTCTAGTTGTCCAGAATCCCTTGTACCTCCCACACCATGGTTCATCCAATCTCCTTTTCCAGAGAGTTCCAGCAAACCTGTATAGTCAAGCTATGGTGAAGACCTAGTCTGAGAAAACGCAACATCCATTGTTTTACAGTGTTTAATAAACTGGAAAGGTGGGACTGGTAAAAAGGTCAAGGATAAAATACCAGTACTACATTGGCATGAATGCAATACTACTTTTACTGACATTCCCTGGATTTCCCTTGACTGAGCCAACTGGTGAAACGTTGGGGTCCAACTCCTGTACATTTTTTGTCAATTGCCTACGACTATTTTTTGTGTTTTTTGAAAGTCAGTCTCACTTTTGTAGTACACTTTTTGCATTCATGCTATTGTAGTACTGTTTTGGGGGTTTTAAATATTTGTTCAACCTCTACACTATCTTGTTCTATGGCAGGATGAGCTCCCTGGTCTGAGGATAGGAGCACGAGACTTGGGTTACTGTAAGGGAATTCACCCCTATGTTTGGGTGTTATGCTCCGGGGGACACAGGGGGGGGGGGGGGGGAGAGGAATCAACAAGCCCCTTTGTGTGAGTACTTAACTGGAGGAAAACATAACTGCACAATACGTATCTGTGGGTGCCTGCCTGCCAATTCTATTCAACCGGACATACCCCATTCACATCAACCCCTGGTATCACAAGAAATGTAACCAATAGTAAACCACATCCTTATGTGCAGCTACTTTACTATTGTTGTGAAAACAAGATATGATCCCTTTATATGACAGGCTATACAAGCTAAGGCCCTTGCAACTTTTACAAATATTTTCCAAAATATATGTGCCAGACCAAAAGATTTGTTTATACTATTAACGGCAGATTGCTTTCAAAGAAAATATACCATCAAAAAGATAAAGTTTTGCAAAAGTAGGACAGACTATACTTTCACATATATAAGAGGATCATCCGTGATTCTGGCTTAACTAGCCCTTACTCATAAGCAGTTTAAATGTGCACTGAACAGTGGATTTTTTTTATATTTTTTTTTAACTCTTTATTTTTCATATTTTCAAAGTTTTCAATATTTTATAATTTTCGAGTTGGCCATAAATTGTATATCTTTTCTTATGCAGAACATCCTAACATGTCATAAAACATCGGTACCATACATCAGTATCAGTATAAAACATTCCAATAATTTGTTACTGCAAAAGTTGTAAAACTGCTGACATAATAAAATCTTTAATAAATTTAACAATTTATATATTCTCATAATTCTAGAACAATATCATGCTCTACTGATAATTCTGCAACTTATTTGCCCATTTCACGTAATCAAACAAACATACCATTCAGCTATCAAACAACATAAACATGCAATAGAGAAAAAGAGGGGAGAAAAGAGAAAAAGAAAGAGAAAAAAAAATAAAAGATTCTCAGGTCGTCAGGGGGGGAGAAATCCATCCTCTATGCCTAGGGTACCTGTGGAGTACCCATTGGGAAATGAACAGTCCATGGCTCCCAAATTTTTGGATGTGAGTTGGTCCATGTTTTTCACTTTGTTTAGCAGATTGACAACAGTTGAGAGTGTCGGAATTGTTGGTTGGTTCCAGACCGCTGCTAAGGCACGTCTAGCCGCTAACGCTATACGGGAAATCAGTTTATTTTCTGCCCTAGTGAAGCCTTCACTTGGTTTAGAAAGCAAAAAAACAGTTGGTTCTGGTGAGAGAGGCTTATGTAAAACATCCTTGAGTTCAGATACTTTGCTCCAGAAGGGAGTCAGTTTGGGGCATGTCCACCAGCAGTGGAAATACGTGCACATTTGACCACATAATTTCCAGCAAAGAGAAGATGGGAGGTGATTCATGTGGGCAAGGACTTTTGGGGTGTAGTACCATCTAAATAGAGTTTTGTATCCTTGTTCTTTATGTGTCACACAGATACAAAGTTTAGCTGTAGCTTCCTATATTTCGGCCCAGTCTGATGGCTCAAGTGTCAGTCCCAGATCTTTTTCCCACCGTTGTACATATGGGAGTTGGGATTCAGAGTTGGGGTTTATCAGTTCTATATAAATTCTAGAGATGGTGAGAGATAGACAACGGTACTGGAACCAAGTTTTTGAAGACAGACCAGCTTCTTTAGTCTTGATATTATGTGCAAAGTCCCGAAGTTGGATGTATCGAAAAAAATCTTTGGTTGTGAGTGGGCCCACTTTCTGTAGTTCTTTGAATGTTTTAACTTGAGTTCCGGAGTAGAGATCAGCATATCTCCGTATTCCCTGCGAATAGACGTTTTTGAATGGGACCCTTTCCATCCCCGGAGGAAAAAATCTATTCCGGAATATTGGGGTCAGTGGTGAGGGTTGAGCCATGAGAGTGTGTTTGATGGAGAGTTTGTCCCAGATGTGCATTGCGTCAAGAATCCCTGGGCATTGAGTTCTAGACTTAGGCCTGTGTTCCTTGGGAATCCACATGTACTGAGAAGGTGAGTCCGGAAGCATCAGTTCATGTTCTAGGTCAACCCATCTGACGGTGCCTGGGGGGACATGCCAGGTAATGATCTGGGCTAGTCTGGCCGCTTGGTGGTATTTGAGTATATTTGGCAAGCCTAGACCCCCTCTTCTAGATGTCATTTGAAGAATTTGTCTGCGAATTCTGGGTTTCTTCTTGGCCCATATAAAATGATCTATTGCTTGTTGTAGCCGTTTGAAATCTGCCGATCTGATTGGGGTGGGAACAGTCTGGAAAAGGTATAGGAGGCGCGGTAGTAGGTTCATTTTGACCTATCCTTCCAATCCAGGAAATTTGTAATTCTTGCCAGGAGTGGAGCTCTTTGTGTAACTGAGTCAGTAAAGGGGTATAATTGGCCGAGTATAAGTCTTCCAAGTTATGGGGGATCCGAATCCCTAGATAGCAGAGTGGGATGTCTGAGACTTGAATTTCGAAATTCAGTTGTATCACTTTAATTATTGGCTTAGTTAACAGGATGGGGAGAGCCTGTGACTTGTCCACGTTCACCTTGAAACCTGAAAGGTTGCCAAATGTTTGCAGTTCTTGAAATAAAGAAGGTAGAGATTTCAGTGGCTTTGAGACTGTGACCAGAATGTCGTCTGCATATGCTGCCACTTTAAAATCTGTGTGGATTGCTTTGAGCCCAGAAATTTCTTTGTTTGATCGAATAGACTGTAGAAGTGGCTCTAATGAAAGAGCAAACAACAGCGGTGATAGAGGACGGCCTTGTCTCGTGCCGTTGTGTACGGATATTTGAGCTGGAGAGGCCCCTGGAATCGTGATCTGAGATGTGGGTTTGTGATGGATCGAGGCCAAACAGTTTTGGAAATTTGGAGGAAATCTCATATGGGCAAGTGTAAGGCGAAGGAAAGACCAGTTGACACGGTCAAACGCCTTTTCAGCGTCTAAAGAAAGGAACAGTGTGGGTGTCTTAGATTGTTTAGAGAACCAAATCAGATCGATGCATCTTCGGGTATTGTCTAGTGCTTGTCGATTGGGAATGAAACCAACTTGATATGGATTTATCAGTCGTGGGAGAACCTTGTTGAGTCTAGTAGCTAAAATTTTCGTAAAAATGTTATAGTCTCCATTAAGTAAAGAAATTGGTCGGTAATGGGCCGGCAGTATTTTGGATTTGCCTTCTTTGTGAATTAATGACATAATTGCGAGTTGCATGTCCATTGTCATGTAACAGCCATCCATAAAACCATTAAATAATGTCACAAGATGAGGGATGAGTATGGAGGAGAACCGCTTATAGTAGATGTTCGTGAAGCCATCAGGGCCTGGAGCTTTGTTTGCTTTTAATGTTTTAATAGCTGCTTCTACTTCTTCATCTGTAATGGGTTGGTCGAAGTTTTCGCTTTCTTCCGGAGACAATTGTGGTACTCCACTGTTCTGTAGATATTTGTCGATTTCTTGTACGTGTTATTTATTAAGTAGTCTCTTTTCTGGGGAATGGTTATGCAGGGCGGTATAATATTTGCAAAATTATTGGGCTATTATATTCGGGTCAGAGGACAGAGTTCCCTCAATTGTTTGTATAGAAGAAATTAGTCTGTCTGTGGTAATTTTATGGAGCTTAGACGCTAAAAATCTATCAGCCTTGTTCGCCTTCTCATAGTATTTTTGGCTGGTGTACTTCATTGCCCTGGCTGTGTTTTCCAGTGTGAGCGTACGTAGTTCATTTCAGACTACAGTCAATTGGTCTGAAAGAGCTGCTGTCAGTCCTTGTTTATTCAGAGTTTCCAGCTGTTGTAGAGAGGCTAAAAGAGAGACTGACTTTGCCTCCTTGTCTTTCTTCAGTTTTGTTGCTAAAGAGATGAGTAGGCCCCTAACCACAGTTTTGTGTGCCGCCCATAACGTGGCCGGATCTTCTACAGAGCCAGAATTTATTTCAAAATAGTCTTTGAGTCTGAGATTTTCATAGTTATTTCAGGCAAATGTAGCAGTGATTCGTTCAACTTCCACGACCAGTGTCTAGTAGTGTGTGGGATACTCAGGGCCAGGGTGACATCAGCATGGTCAGACCAAGTAATAGTATGTATCTGGCATTTTGATACTATCGGGATACAGTCTTTTGATATAAAAAAGAAATCTATTTGTGAGTAACTTAAATGCGGATTTGAGAAAAAGGTGTATTCTCTCACACAAGGGATGTAATAACCTCCAGATGTCGAGTAATGGATTATCTAATAAAAATTGGCTTAGGAGGCGGTCAGATGGGTGTGGGGTCTTAGCATGCAAATTATCTGTGCGGTCAATACTGCAACATGGAACCGCGTTATAGTCCCCACCAACAATCAGTTTAGCATCTGGTAATTTTTTGAGAAACTCGCTGAACTGGGGCCAGAAAGCTGGGTCCGGTGTGGCTGGGGCATAGACATTTACAATGGTCAGTGGGGTCTGAGCTATGTGACCGATCAAGGCCAGGTACCGTCCTTCGGAGTCTTTTTCCATCGAGTAAACTGAAAAGGGGCAGTTTTTCTTAGGGATCGTCACTCCCAGCTTTTTAGACTTGTGGCAGGACACATAACATGTTTTAAAAAGATGGTCTCGTAGTTGAGGGGTACCATTAGTTGCAAAATGTGTCTCCTGTATTAGGGCTATGTCCGCCCGACTTTTTTTGAGATGACGAAGTAGGGTTCTCCGCTTTTGCGGGGAATTAAGCCCATGGGCATTAAGAGACACGAGATTTAAGGTTGTAGGCATTTTAAATTTGCACTTGGTTCAGGAGTGAAACAGCTTAAAAAAATTAGCTAAAAAATGGAAGAATTAAAGAATAAATAAAGAGGGGGGAAAAAAAGAGGAGACGAAGGGTGGGAGGGGAGGGAGGACAACTTACGTATACACTAAGCTGACAGACAATCATAAACAATCACATTCAATTCAAACTCTTAGGCTGGTCTTACTTAAGTTGCCAGTCTATTTAATAGAGAGGTTCTTAGATTGCGAACTAGTTCAAGATAGCATATAAATTGTGCCAAAAACTGTGACTTTTCAATGTAGATAAAAAAACATTTACATTTACGATTAACACAGTAGTTATTATTACAATGTATGTACAGTGGAAGCGGGGATACCTACAACCGGCAGGCATGCCATATTACGTTACTCTCTGGCGTCCCTAACCCCTGAAATAAACTGAAAAAACTGGCTGCTCTGGCCTTTCTCCCGGCCCCTGTATCAAGGAGATCAGGATCTTTGTGTAGGTGAGCCACCTAAGACCCCCTTTCTAAACTTTATAATTTAACCAGAGCCTGGCAAGACATATGTATCTGTCCCCTTTCCATGAGTATGTTTTAAACCTTCATCTTACTATTCGTATCGCTAGTCATCCCGTGGTAGAGTGATAACAGTTAGTTAGGCCTCGTCTCCTAGGGTACATATTTTGCAACTGGTGCTATACCGTAACCTTCTCAGGTGCAAATGTAGAGTATCCGGTCACCCTGTGGTATTCGTCTTAGTAAATTAACTGGGGATTACCCTAAACTAGGAAAGCTATTAGAAACTATTAACAGTACACATGTTCTCCCAATATCATACGTTTTACCGTTTCCTCATTCACCAGGTCTAGTTCACTGTCTTGTTACTTACGGCCAGCGGCCCAGGGATCAGGACAGTTCAGAGTTCCAAAACATATAACCCAAACAAGTAGGTGTGACTGGTGCGCTAAGTAAAATTCACCGAAAATATATAAATTGTATAAACAAAATGTGTAAACAAAATATGATAATTGCCTGAGAGAAATTTTCAGTGCAGTATGATGCAGGTCTTCAATGTCTCACATTATATATATAAGGGGACAGAAAAAGACAAACATAGTGTAATACAGTATATTAGTACAGTGATGGTGCAGTGTAGATGATTGCACTCACAAACAGTGTAGATTGAAATCGCTCATCTATCTCTTGTAGAGTTGTTTTTTCTTTTTTCTCTCAATCCCACGCTCTCAGGCAGTAAAATGAGACGAAGAGGTAATATATTAGACAATAAAAAGATAGAAGTTTAATAAAAAAAACAATAGCATCTTACATATATAGTTGTAGATGTCAGGTATTCTTTTCTGACCCCAGGAATCCAGGATAAGAACAAAGTCCAAGGGACCAGTGCAGCCGAAATAAGTCCAGAAAGTTCGTAATGTAGGTAAAATGTGGCAGTATAGGTAAGCACTCTTCGTCTCATTTTACTGCCTGAGAGCGTGGGATTGAGAAAAAAAAGAAAAAACAACTCTACAAGAGATAGATGAGCCTTCAGGACAATGTTTTTCTTTGTTTCTTTGTTTTGAGAAACACAATGGGTTTGAAATGAAACAAACAAGATGTGCTTTAACTGCAGACTTTCAGCTTTAATTTGAGGGTATTTACATCCTAATCAGGCGAACGGTGTAGGAATTACAACAGTTTGTATATGTGCCTCCTATTAAAAATGCTACAGTTTGCCCAATAAAAATGCCAGTTCGTCCATTAAAATACACCAGTTTCCCAAGTAATATGCCAATTATTTTGCCCATTAATATGCCACAGCCAGTTTGTCCATTAATATACAACAGCCAATATGCCCACTGATATGTCACAGTTTTCCCATTTATATACCAATGCTAGTTTGCCAATTAATAGGCTACAGCCAATATGCCACAGTTAGTTTACCCAATAAAAGCATAATCTCCTCTCCTGCCTTCCCCAGTACTCACCTTGCTGCTGCTCTCGTGTCCCTGGCCGTCTCCTCCGCACAGTCTTCCCTCTACGCACGCTGAGTGCAGGAGGCGGGAAATAGACGCCAGCTGGTTGGGGGCTGGTGCCCTCCATGTGATAAATTGATGAGCGCATTGAGGGCCCCGGGCAAGAACACACTTACACACAGCCACACATAAATACACACAGTCATACATAAAATACACACAGTCACACATAAATACACTCAGTCACACAAACACAGTTACACACTTCACCCTCACAGACATACATTTACACAGACACCCTTATACACACTGTCACACATACATAAATACACACACAGCCACCTTTACACACTTAGACACAGGATACACTTGCACAGACACTCATGTACACACACTTACACAGACAGTAACACACACACAGGGCCGGCCTTAAGTGTTCCGGCGCCCTGTGCGGGCTTCCTCCGTGGCGCCCCCCCCCCCCCCGTCTCTTTCGCCCCCCTATGTTTGTGTCTCTCTCCCTTCCCATGTTTGTCCCTTTCCTCTTCCTTGCCATGTCTGTCTCTCTCTCTCTCCCTCTGTTTTGTCTCTTACCCCCCGTCCCCTATTCTGTCTCTCTCCCCCCGTCCCCTGTTCTGTCTCTCTCCCCCCCGTCCCCTGTTCTGTCTCTCTCCCCCATCCCCTGTTCTGTCTCTCTCTCTCTCCCCCAGTTCTGTCTCTACCCCCTGCCCCTTTTCTGTCTGTCTCTCTCCCACCCCTCCCCTGTTCTGTCTCTCCCCCCTCCCCCTGTTCTCTCTCTCCCCCCTCTCCCTGTTCTCTCTCTCTCCCCCCTCCCCCTGTTCTCTCTCTCTCCCCCCTCCCCCTGTTCTCTCTCTCTCCCCCTCCCCCTGTTCTCTCTCTCCCCCCTCTCCCTGTTCTCTCTCTCTCCCCCCTGCCCCTGTTCTGTCTCTCCCCCTGCCCCTGTTCTGTCTGTCTCTCTCCCCTCCCCCTGTTCTGTCTCTCCCCCCTAACCCCTCTTCTGTCTGTCTCTCTCTCCCCTCCCCCTGTTCTGTCTCTCTCCCCCCTAACCCCTGTTCTGTCTCTCCCCCCCCCTTACCTTTGCCTGAAAAGGTGGATCCAGGGAGGGGGCGGAGCTAACCGGCACAGCGGTGTAGCTCCGCCCCCACCCCGGGAAGCAGAGCACAGTCTGCATTACGGGGAGCCATGGGCAGCAAGAGAAGGTGCTGCTCGGGCTCCCCATGCTTAATGCAAGCATGGGGAGCCGAGCAGCACTATCTCATGCTGCCCGGGGCTCCCCGTGAAGCAGACTCTGCTCTGCTTCCCGGGCTGGGGGCGGAGCTACACCGCTGTGCCGGTTAGCTCCGCCCCCTCCCCGGACCAAGCAGAGAATGCCGAGCAGAGGGCTGGTGAGGGGGGATCTTTTGATCTCCCCCAGCCAGTGCCTTTACCGGCTTTTTTTTTTTTTTTTTTACTTTTTTTTTTCTATCTACCGGCCGGGCGGGCGCCCCCTGGGGTGTTGCGCCCTGTGCGCTCGCACAGGTCGCACACCCCTAAGGCCGGCCCTGCATACACATAGTTATACACATTGACACACATAAACACTTATACACATTCACACACACTTACAGACAGTAACACACATATATTTTTACACATCGACACACACATACACACTTATACACATACACACACACTTACACAGACAGTAACACACACATAGTTATACACATTGACACACACATACACACACATACACACTTATACATATACAGTAACACACATAGTTAAACACATTGACACACACACACACACACACACACACACTTACACAGACAGTAACACACACATAGTTATACACATTGACACACACACATACACACTTATACACACACACTTTCACAGACAGTAACACACACATAGTTATACACATTGACACACACATACACACTTATACACATACACTTACACAGACAGTAACACACACATAGTTAAACACATTCACACACACACACTTATACACACACTTACACAGACAGTAACACACACATAGACACACACATACACACTTATACACATTCACACACACTTACACAGACAGTAACACACACATAGTTATACACATTGACACACACATACACACACACTTACACAGACAGTAACACAAACATAGTTAAACACATTGACACACACATACACACATTCACATACACTTCCACACTTTCTTTCTTTTTTCTTTTATATTTTAATAACCCCCCCCCCCCCCAAACTGTTATCACCTCCTCCTCCTTGTTAATCCAAGCACAGAGAAACGGGGGAAAGCTCCGCCCCCGTCGCGTTCCGTGATTGGCTGCAGGGAGGAGGATGTTCTCTATGGTGTCTTGGCAGATACTCTAGAGAACGTCCTCCTCCCGGCAGCAGCCAATCACAGAATGCGACGGGGGAGGAGCTTGCACCCGTCGCGCTGTGCTTGCTTTAACGAGGAGGACGGCAGGGAGAGAGCTCCCTGCTTCAGCGCCTCTTCTCCCGTGCGCCTGGGTGCGGTGCACACGCCCAGGATCGGCCCTGTTCACGAGTATTGTGAACTACAAAGTTAGAAAAAGTTTTTTTTTCCCATCATATAGTATGATTTTTTTGTAGTAAATGATAACATATGATGAACATAATGGTATCTAGGGAAAGCACTTCTTATGACGATAAAAACAACATATAATTTGTGTGGGTACAGTATGTGAGAAATAAGAAAATTACAGCTAAACACAAACACCCCAGAAATGTAAAAACAGCCCTTGTCACCTAGGGAAAGTCAAGGTCAAAAAGTGTTGCCACTACGGGTTAATTGCCAATTTAAAAATGAGATCTCTGTTAGAAGAGTGCAGTTACTGATCTGCAAGTAATCAACTCTTGCAACCATCCATATCTGTCATATCCTATGACCCATGTTATTTGGGGTATGCTACAGTTCGGATAGGGAGAATTATTGTTTACAATATTAAAACCTCGTTGTCTGAGACCCACATATACACTGTGACGTATAGTCAGTACGTCTTTCACAGTCAGGTGAAAGTGTGTGAGCGAAAGTTCACCCTCCTTTCTGCCTGAGGCCAACTACAGGCCAACCCCGGTCGGCTCCTCCCAGTTTCTCCGGCAGGCTCCGTGGCGGGACGGAAGATGGCGTTACTGCAGCGAGTTTGGCTCACTGGGAGGAAGGTGACACTGTAAGTAGACGCATTACGTTTCCATTACGGAAGTGACATAGTTGTTATGTTGCTCATTCAGACTTGTCATTTAATATCTGCTGCTGTACAGGGGCACTGTCAGTACACAGAGATTAACGCTCTATGTTAACCTTCCAAGTGGTCACCACGGGGTCGAAACACATGAATATCGGGGTAGTGCTTTATGTTTGTACATTGTAACTAGTGAGTACTGTTGTGGATGCTTGGACAGTGCTCTCCTTTTGCATGTGCTGTATCTCCAACGATTGGAAAGACATTTACCAGATGATTCTGAGCCTCTCGGGGACAAAGTCCGAAACGTAGAAACATCCAATATTGTTTCCCTTCTAGAAGTTCGGTAGCAATCTATACCATGTGACTGTTACGTGTAATCTGCCCGCTGTTATATCGGGTCATTTTCATGACTTCTTCTCATGCATTAGCAGGTGTTTCTGTTTCATTCAGAATTTTCTGTCACATTGTGTTGTGTTTCACATAGGAGTTTATTTACTGGGCTCAGAATGGGATAACATTTTAAGAATGTGTTTAAACATCTGTTATTTGCATCTTTTAAGGGACTCCCAACAACCTAAACAATACTTATTCAGTAAATGCTGATATTAAAAAGTGCTGAAAAAAGATCTATACATTGAGAGTTATGTATAAAGATGGCACATACAAAACGTGGCACTATCGGCATGTGCACCTATGTAAAAAGCAGACTCCTGACAAATTTCGTGAGTCTGCGCCACAAAGGCGCTTCCGGGTCGTGACGGCGCTCAGTGCATCATTGCAGTCACTGAAAAAAAATACAGTCACTGAAAAAAAATAATCAGGCAATTTAAGAGTGCTTGATTATTGTTGGAGATCCTCCACAAAACACAGTGTTGGGAGTTATGAAAAAGGTGCAATCGCTGTAATACATAACAAATGTCGATTGCAACTTTTTATAAAATTCTTGACACTTTGCAGTGCAGGAGCTTTTTTTTTTTTTTCCATAACCCCCATTGTGTTAGCAGCATTGCAACCAAATGCCTGAATTAAGAGAAAAACATGCTTATAATGTGTTAGCAGTGTCTGTTGTTTATGACATCACATGGATTAATATGCAAATACATTACTTTCCAGTGGGAACTGTGACATTTGCATATCAAGACACAAGTGATGTCATAAACAGGAGGCAACGCTGACATGTTTAAAACATATTTGTCTCGAATGCATTGTTTGCAATTTTTTTTAACTATGTATTGAATATTTTTCATCACTTTATAATCTCTACATTCACAGATTAAGCAATGTTTATGCAACTTTATGTTAAAGGATGTACAGCAACCTGGAAAATAACAGTATTAGACTGAAAATAATTGCTCTACCTTCCCTAAGTTACTATCTGCAGCCTATGTATTGCTACCTGAAATTTGAAGATTTTATGACCCATTTTATAAGTTTGCATGCAGTGTTTCGTTCTACGATTTAGAATGTGAGATGTTGTTAAATTATAACCAGTACTTTGTTAGCAGGGATAACTGTGGATTTATTGCACCAATGCAATGGCAATTTTTTTTAATTGAACCTTTGCCATGAAAAATGAGCTGTGCATAAACTCTACATGAAATACAATAAATATAACAAATTTGACCAATACCTTTGAGAATTATTAGTTGTGTGACAGAATGATCAAACCGTCATATATGGTTATAAACAAAAGGGACAATATCATTTTGTAATAGGGGTGCAATCTCAGCCACATATAACTTTTTTGCATGCTGCCCTGCATGCAGAAGGAAATCAATTAAGTAATCAAGAATCGAATCCCCACAGAACCATGTTCATTAGTTTATTGATTTCCATCTGATTATATATAACTTCTACATACTGTGACACAGCATCCAAAAGTTATATATGTCCAAGGTGGCAACCCTGCTATGTAATATGGGTTAAAATATTATGTGAATGCATAGCTTTAACAATGCTAGAAAATTAGCCAAACCATGTTTTCAATATAGAAAAGAAATCTCAGAATTATAATGATCGCCCTTTATGACTTGACTGTTTTGCCCATGTTGTACATTAATCACCATGTCTGTTTTTAACAGTTTGGTGTTTGTGTTTAGCTGTAATTTCCCCCTCTTTCATTAACTTTACCCACACGAATATTATATAAATATTTCTGTGTGTGTATATGTATATATGTATGTATGTATATATGTGTATATATATTTATATATTAATATTATTTAATGAAGGCAGACCTTTCATTAGATACCTTTATTTTAATCATGTAATGTATTATAATAATAAAAATGTTTTCTGAAATTTTATTGAGAAATATTTTACTTCTCTACAAAAGCTAACAAAAAAAACGGTAAATTGATTCTAATATTTGTCCTGAGTTAAGAAATATCAGAATTCTGGCAAATAGATTACAACATATCCTTCCCACATCGCTTCATCATGCCCAATTAGGATTTTTACATGGCCGTTCCCCGACGGTGGGTATTAGATCGGCGTTAGCCGTCGCCACCCAAGCTTCCTTAACACAAACGCCTCACCATAACACACTGATACGTCTGGATGCCACCAAGGCCTTTGACAGTATCGCCTGGGTACACATAGTCCCACCCTATTGAGAGAGGAGTATGCCAGGGATGCCCCCTGTCACCCCTTCTCTTCAATCTAGCACTAGACCCCCTTTTACACATATTTCACATACATCCGAACATCCCGGGAATAACATTAGGCTCTTCGACACTAAAAACAATGGCGTTCGCAGATGATATACTCTTATACGTGAACGATCCCGGCAGAGATTGGCCTCTTATTAAAAATACCATAGACTGTTTTGGTACGGTTAGCGGATTCTCCATTAACTACGCTAAATCTGAAGCTTTATATCTAGGAAACACACTCACTCCTCCACACATGCCCCCAACCTCCCTGAGATGGGCAGCTAACTCTATACAATATTTGGGGGTTCACATCCCTAAGAAACAACACAAACTATACTCCCTCAACTATACCCCAGTAATATCTAAAATTATCAACGAGCTTATGTCATGGCACCTGTTGAAACTATCCTACATTGGTCGGGTGGCCCTGATCAAGATGATCAGCTTCCCCCGACTCCTGTATCCGCTACAATCACTACCCTTAATACTTCGACACAAAGACACCAAACTCCTGAATTCAGCATTCCGCCACTTTATTTGGGAAGGAAAACGCCCTAGGATAAGCTTAACCAAATTGCAACAGCCAACATCATTAGGGGGCCTAAACATGCCTGATGTTCGTGCCTATAATTTGGCAGCTCTGATGAGATACGCAATTGACTGGATTAACATGAGAACATATTACACAGACCCTACACTAGACCAAAATCTTCATCCAGCAATCAATCTAGCGGAGCTGCTACACACACCGGTCGGTCTACTACCCAGAGAGGTACGCAACTCCCCATTACTATTTGGCCCTATAATGGCGTGGCAACTCATACGCACACAAATAGGTTTAAGCTTCACAAATACTACCTTTATACCTCTTCTACGAAATCCACGCTTCCAACATGGACAAACCCAATATCCCCTTACCCAATGGCACAAATTTAATATACACAACATAAGACACATACTCTGCCTTCCCAGGAGAGAACCACTAAGTCTAACTAGTATCACAGAAAAGCTTCCTAATATACCCATACATTTTCTAGCATATGCCCAGGTGAAAAGCTTCACAACACAAGTTACAGCTAGTTTCTCCGAGACTGACTGGGATAACCCATTAGATGATTTTATCGATAGAGCAAAGATATCCAAATATTCGACGACTCATATACAACGTTTCCTAGAAAAACCTATAGACTATTCCACCATGACGTCAGGCCCCAATAAATGGCTGCCTATTATGCCAAATGTGTCCACAGAGGATCTACTTAAGGCACATAACACCCTACTCACAACAATTAAAGCCACGGCATACAGGGATATGTTCCTAAAACTTTTTCACAGAGAATACATATCCCCGGCCCAGAGTAAAATTATGTTCAACAACACCCAAGATAATTGCCCAAAATGTAACAAGACACAGGCAGACCTTAATCACTGCCTATGGCAGTGTAAAATTGTATGTAAATTCCAAGCTAGGGTCCAACATTATGCGAAAACCACACTTGGGATTAGGTTTCCATTGACCGCAGCCTTCGCGCTCTTTGGCCTGACCCACAACCCGTTTCCGGGAGTGAAGATGGCCAGGGTGCTGATGGCCGTGGCCAATAAAACCATTCTACAAGTGTGGATAAAAAATGAGGAACCTTCTCTTCGTATGTTTCAAGACAAGCTATTCCAATTATTTAGAATGAATTAGCTCACAGCGCGCCAAAACTCAAACCAAGCTACAAGAGGCTTTTTCGAAAATTGGCAACGCTATATCAACTCTTTATCCCCGACTATCAAACAACAAATTAAATCCTCTTTTCAACATTCGCCATGGTACATGGACTAAATCTTCCAAGGAAAAGACCCTATACGCTAACTAGACCTAATCTGTACTACTTGACCCAAAGTTCCAGATGAGATCTTACCCAATTTTAAATCCCACCATACCTCACAACAGGGAGCCCCTGCTAACCTGATAAGCCTCTTGGTCATCTGATATCAGGAGACGAGTTTATATGTTTGTTTGTGTTGGTTTACCCGTTTATTAAAAATCTGAATAAGAAAAAATAATCAAAAAACACAGGTTTACATAGCCTAAAGATAACAAGCGTAGATCTTGATAATCACGTCAAGTACACGACTAAAATTGTATATTTTCTTGAATGATATTCCTTATATTATGGGGGGGGAAAAAAGGGAAGCAAAAGCGGTTTGCGGAAGGAGCTCACAATCAAAGCAGGTATGTGAAAATAAGCCAGAGTTTAATGCTTACGTAAAACAGGCTAGTACAAAAAAGGAAATGAACCACACAGTGAGAAAGACGCCGTACGCGTTTCGTGCTTCAAAAGCACTTAATCATAGGCCTATGATTAAGTGCTTTTGAAGCACGAAACGCGTAAGGCGTCTTTCTCACTGTGTGGTTCATTTCCTTTTATATCAGACGTTTACTTGTTTTTCTATTTTAAAATTACAGGGCAATAAGTAGCGCATTGCTATTTTAAAATCATTTTTTCAAAGTTAGTGATAATGACACTAACATCAATTTGTCATAAATCCCTGAATCATCCCTACCCCGGCACATATTTTTACAAAAGTACAGAATCCAGGGTATGTAACTTGGGGTATTTTCACACTTTTCATGCAGTCATTTTGCCACCAAATTTTTCTGTATTCATATATTGTGTGGGGTTTTTTTTTCACACACTTTGTAATTCATGTATGGATTTTGGGATACTGTCATTGCGGCTTTGAACCATGTAATTTTTTATGTGTTGCTTCCAGACTACATTTCCTATCATGCTCAGCGAGTCA
The DNA here is from genome assembly GCA_036172795.1 of Pelodytes ibericus. Taxonomy (NCBI): domain Eukaryota; kingdom Metazoa; phylum Chordata; class Amphibia; order Anura; family Pelodytidae; genus Pelodytes; species Pelodytes ibericus. Next base: position 208,157,624 of record CM069857.1, on the reverse strand, counting down.
AAAACAGCCTTTGCATCATAAGAAATGTAGTCTACAATAGCACAGATCGCTGTGACCCTTGCTGCTTTGTGGCTGTTTTTATAATATATCCAGCTGCTGCAGGCCCCTATAAAAAGTGCGATAACTGTGCGATTTAGTGAAATTTAGCCGTGCTCGCTTTGAGCATTGGCTACATTTTCCCTGTCAGACTGATGCCACTGAAAGTGGCATATTCTGATAGGTGGCATCCCGCTGCAAGTCTTCGTTAATTTATTTAGGCCATTAAGCTACAATTGTTGTATTTGTTACAGGTGTGGGATGGTGTTTATTTTTACGCAATTCCTCAATTAAAATTACACTCAGCAGGAACATGAAGATGGTCTGTGCCTGTGTGAGAGGCACAGACCAGGCTGGAACAGAAATGCCCCTTTTCCCTGCAATGAGGTAAAGCAGCAGGAAGGGGGGACAAATGGAAACGTACTTTTTTTTTTGCAGTACTATGGGGGAAAATGACACTGGTATGATTTGTGGGGCAAATTGACACCTTGGCATGCCAAAATGTGTGGGTGCAATATGAGTGCAAACCAAGTGCTGTGGGTGGAATATAGGTGCATGGCAAATGCTGTGGGTGGAATATAGGTGCATGGCAAGGGCTGTGGGTATTGTATGGTGCCTTGTAAAGTACGTTTGGTGCAATGTGGGTGCAGAGCATGGGAATAAAAACAAGAATTGCAGTTTTTCAATAGCATTTTTATTACGTATGAAAATAGTTAAATATAATGTTAAAAAGTATACATGCAACGAGTTACTATATATATATATATATATATATATATATATAAGAGCTATATGTATGTGTGTATATATAGGCTTGTGATGTGTGTGTGTGTAAATATATATATTTGTTGTTTTAGAATCATACAATAGATGAATGTGGCCCTCCTTCACCTTGCAGGGCTCCCATGTGTGGCATAATTAATGGGGGTCCTGTGTGTGTCATATTTATTGGGCCCCCATGTGTGCCATAATTAATGGGGCTCCTGTATGTGGCATATTTAATGAGCCATCTGGCTGGCATTACTAAGGAATCTGTTTGGCATGGTATTGGAGGTAATCCAGGGGGATGACACCATGAGTTACCGCACTGGCTGACACCAACCCTAGTGACTCATCTGTGCCCCAACCAACCTTTCTGGCATTAACAAATGTACTACTCCACAAATGAAAATGTGCAATATGACTGAATCTGTGAATACAACGGGACAAGGTGTACTGTGTACCCCCACACTGTTTTTCCCTACCTCCCCACATTGTCACTCCCCCTCCTTATTTTTTTTTGTACCCTACCAAACTCATTCAATCCTCCTTCCAAAAATCAACTTTCTATATTTCTTTACTTTGTTTTGAATATTATGTTGTGTATGTTTAATTTGTATTACTAATTCTGAGTTTTCTATTAGTCATGAATTATAGTTTTATTAATCTCTTTGTAATTTAAAAAACAAAACAAAACAGTGCTTTGAGAAATGTTGTGAAACTGGAAAGTTTTCCCCCATCTGTATACTGATAACATATAGGCTATGTAGGAGGAGTCTTGAATACATTTTTAAAAAAATAAATAAATTCTGCACTGTGAAATGCAAGCTGCAGTAGTTAAGTAGATAGCTGCAGTTGATAGCTCCATCAATGGCTCGGAGTATAGCTAAGCCATCTCTGGAGGCTCTCTGCATGATGCAGATCAACTATAAGCTGTCTGAATGCATCTACATGCTAGGGAGGAATCTAGAAGTAACGCACTCAAGTGCCGATAAGTGGGGGATCCACTATTGGAAATAATGTAATAGTGCAAGATTATAGCTTATAATAGGAACCTAGAAATGTTCTGCACTACCTTCAATTTCATGTCATGATCTTGTGACACCAGAGGTGAGGAAAATTGATAAGACTGAAAAAGAGAAAACATTTGGCCAAGGGTAAACATCTCCAGCTGAGAGATGGTTGCCCTTTGAATAGTGTTTCATATTTATAAGCCTTCACCTTTTGCTGGAATTGTAGCCACTAGTTATTTGACCTTATCTTTTGAAAGAATATTTCCTGCGATTGAATGTCTGTTATGTATTATATAAGCTACATAGTTTATAGCTTTTGATATAAATTAAATTGGCTTAAGCCAGCTGATTAAATTAAACAAGCTATTAACACTCATAATACAATTTATTGCAAGTGAAATGCAATCCCCTGCCAATCTTTAAAGGACTTTTCTATTGTGAAAAAATATTTCAGATTTTTTTTATTTATTTAAAGGACAACTAAACATTTTTTTTTTTTTCAACCTGAGTCAATAATAGCTTAACCCCTTTTCATTGGATGGTGCTTTGGTCCTAAACAACCAAAGCACCAAAACGGGCGTCTTGTGTTCCTGGCCCCCGATCACTTTGATCGGCAGCCAGGAACATGCAAGCAGGAACCTGATCAGGTAAAAATAAAAAAAATATCTAGAGATATGCGTATGCATAGCATGTGCTTCTACTTTTTCCCCTTAAGTGCCTTATGGCATGAAACGTGTAAAGCATTTGTTCCTTGTGATTGTTACTGTTTGTACCTGTCACAATACACTGGTCTGTTGTGAGCTTATCTGTCCACTCCTATCCTTTATGCTTTGCTTGTATCTTCGAGGCACTGGAATGACCATGGTGTAGAGACCGCTTATTGCAGCAGCTTTTATGGAGGGTGTCCTGAACATTTTACGTGGACTGTTAGAGTCCGGAGCATGCAAGTTTTTCAACCCCTGAAATAACCCCCAAAATGAGATAAAAATAGCTATAAATGATTCATTGATTAGAATAGCCAATAAAAACCTACAATATCTTTAGAGGAGTTTGTTCTATAAAGGTAACAAAGCTGACAATATAATGACCAAAATAATTAATAAGATAAGGCTAAAAAATGTATTTCAATAATTAGAGACAAGGGATAACTGGTGCTTTCGTCTGAAGTAATAGATGTGATGTTCATGAAATTCTATAAAGCTCTGTGCAAGAAGGTAGCTCTATAGATTTAGCCCCTTAAGGACCTGGACATTTTTTGGTCATTCTGGACAATGGCTGTTATAACATTTCTGCAGTGTTTGTTTAGCTATAATTTTCGGCAACGGACAATTTTCTTTGTCAGTTTCTGTACCCATACAAATTATATTTTGTTTTTATTGGGACAAGAGGGCTTTCTTTAGATACCATTATTCTGATAAAATCATATAATGTACTGTAAAAAAAAAAAATATGGTGGGGAAAAAACCTTTTATTTTAAAAATCTTTTACTCAACTACAAAAGCGAATGAAAAAACATGCTGAATAAATGTTACTATTTCTCCTGAGTTTTGCAAGTTATAAGGCAATAAGTACAAGTAGCACATTATTTCAAAACTACTCTTTTTAAAAACAAATTAGTGCTAGTGATAATGGAAATCAATCCCTGAATCACCCCCACATGTATATATTTTTCAAAACATTGAAAGTGTAGACAACACTTTTCATGCAGCCATTTTACCACCAATTATTACCAAAGTTTGCAGAGGTAAACATTTTTTTTGTGATTTTGCAATCCATGTATACATTTACTGACAATTTCTAGGGCTATGGCCAAACAACACCTCCTGAGTACAGTGATACCACCCCTGAATAGGTTTGCCAGGTTGTTTGGGGGGTAAATTCTGACATTTGAGAGGTGCGCTTTTTGGTTTTCCAACTTGGAATTTTGACATTAACATCTTTGCGCCGGTTGGAGTTTTGGTCCTTAAACGTCTTTGTGATCGGCAGCCAGGAACATACAAGCAAATTAGCCCAGTAAAAAAAATGCACATCTGGTTAAAAAAAATGTTCTGCTGTGCAAGATCACTGCTTATTTAGTGATTGGTGGGATGGAAGGATTTAACACAAAATAAAAATGCTTTTTAGCTCATAGAGGAGCCTTTTTTAGTAATGTAATAAATGACAGTAAAAAAAATTAACCGCTAGAAAAATCCAAACACAACAGAAAAAGTGCTGCTGCTCAAGATCACTACTTACACAGTGATCAAAGGTTCCCTGTCTGGGGTTAAAACACAGGAATGGCTTTTATAACAATGTTTTTAAATTTATTAAAACTTACTGACTAACTCATTCACCATACTGATCTGTCTCGCTCCCTCACTAAAATTCAAGTGAGAAGAGGGAGGCAATATTGCCTTTGACTGTGACTGGGAAACACTCATGTGAACGCTCACCGTGTATGCCAGCACACTGATGGGGTGTGCTGACATTCAGCAACACCCCCTTCAGCAAAAAATATCACTTCCGTTGCACTTGCCATTAGAAGAGCAGTGCCATCTTTAACCGGGAGATGCCTTTCTATCTGGCAAATGTGGTCTCTCAGGAGAAATGTAATATATTTTGGTGTTGATAAATGCCTAGCGAGGCATTTCAGCAACACCATCAGAGCTTAGGAAGCAAATTTGTATTCTCTTTCTAAGCACCTCTGTAGGCGGCACAGCCATCTTTAAATGACTGTTATAACTCTGGGGAGTGATTGGGCGCCCGTGCACTTTTTTTTTTTTTTTTAAAGTGTTGTACAATGCCTCTACATAGAGTGTCCACTCCTCTGGACACTCATGCCTGGTCGGAATTTATTAACTCATATAACAAATATGTCACTTTTTATCATAAATGTATTTTCTACCAAATAAACCCCTGGACAAAGCTTTCAAGCCAGGATAAGAAAAGTATTACTAAATGTAACGCTTCCTGTAGCTAATCATTGTTAAAGGTTACCTTTTGCAATCTGGGTAAAATATAGAAGACATCACTATTTAGTTTAATTTATTTTTATTCAGATTTTGATGTTCGTTTTCTGTGTTAATTTTCATTTCTTCACTGTAACATTGATCATTCAGTTGTGCATTCAAACCTTGACTGATCTCATCTGTATCATTCGCTTAATGCAACTTGTTTATTATATTGTGTACACAAACTTGTCTAATAGATTGCACCTGCAAATGTCAGATGGGTATATCTACAAAAACAAAGTACTGTCGTTTTCCTCTTGGCATATAACACGCGATGTAGCTTTATAATTAAATAAAACATATGTTACTGCATATAGCTAGCATTTTAATAGTTTCTGAGTGGGATATTTCATATGTCCTACATTTGATAGGGAACCTCAAACCACCTTCCTTCACCTCTGCACTGTATGCATAATCTAACTTATTCTTGTCTTTGCTAACCATTCCAAAATAACACCCTGATTTTTTTGATTTTTTTTTTTGTTTACACATATTTGAAATGTTTTGAAATAACAAATCAGAAATGTTATTTTGGAATTTGCTAGGAAGATAAATATATATAATATATATTACAAAATTATATATAATTTTGTATCTGTTTATTTATGAGGTAGGGAAAAAAAAAAAATATATATATATATATATCATATATATCATATATATATATATATATATATATATATATATGTGTGTGTGTGTAAACAATACACTGTACATGTCTTTATTACTCTGCATTAATTGGAAACTTTAGCTTGTTTTGTACCAATAAATCCAGCCTTAAAATCTTCCCAATATAATTGTTTCATTAACCCTTCCATCAATCAAAACTTGGGGTGAAGCTTTTTCCTGTTTAAGATAAATGCACATTTCTGTTTCATTTTGCATGTTTACTTTGTTTCTCCAGTGAATAAATGGATTTAGCTGTACACTTTTATTAGATACAGTTTCTCGTTTTTCCTGAAAGTGATCTCTTATGGAGGCTCCAGAGGGAAATGAAGCATAAAAAGGTAGCAGAATGTTGAATTGGCTTTCTAGACATTGCTTTTAACAGTTCCTGCGTTTTATATTAGATAACATTTAGATTGAGTTTTTTTGGGTGACCTAATTTCCCATTTACTGTACTTTGAGCTCTGGACATCTGCACCTGATTTGTTTAAAGGACTTAATGAGAAACTTCAAACAGTTTACATGTCAATTACAAAGAAAGCAAGGTTTTTACAGTTCCAGTAATCTGTCCACATTGCTGATCACAACATGATCCCAGGTGGGCATAACTCAAGACAGATGACATTCCAGGAGCACAATTACAAAGAGCTTATATATTTTTAACACTAACAAGATGTCACGCCATGTCATGGCGACTTCTTAAATATTGTATCCATACAAATACTCCATTATCTGTTGTCAACTGGTGGTTACGTTGTTCCTCACTTTCTATTTCAGACCCAATTTGAATCCGGTAACTAACCATGTAATAGAGATCACTTGAAAGCTTAGGATGTGGCGTATTGGAAACAGCCTATTAGTTCTAATTTCTTTTTAACTGGATGATCAGGATCAGTTTAAAGTTATATTGTTGAGACAAGGTACTATTTTCATTCTACATCACTAATTTATACTTGGCCAATATGAAGGTTTATTTTTTATGTGTTATCGATATGGCTGAATAATCCCATACATAATGTGCATTCAATGTTTTCTGGCCTTCTAAATATCACCAGAAACTTTAGGTTTTTAATATTGCAGGCATGACTAGTTGAAAAGCATTCATGGGATTTACGTTTGTCTTGTGCAGTTAAATGAGTATGGCTGTTATCCGTGGGATTAAAAGGATAAGCATACTATTGGTACCATTTGGCGGGATGAAAATCTTGTGCAACATTTATTGACTCGCCTGATTGTATGTTGATTCGATCATAAATGTCTCTTTTACCTCCTAAACCCACAGTGTTTTCAAGCCTTCACTTTTTACAATATTGTGAAGCCTTGTCATTGATCTGCCCATGAGCTAGTCTGTGATAGCGGTATGGCAATGAAATGGTTAAGGCTGAATAGATCCATGACTCTGTGTCACTCTTTCGCACAGTAAAAGTAACCACATTCCCCCCACTGTTTACTCCCAGCACTCCAAAAATACTCTCCACCTCCAGGCTATGTTTAAGACTTTTAAAACTCAACTTTGGAGTCTAAGTTAACCGCAGGTTTGCTTTTCAGTAATATAAAAGTTAATTTAACCAAAATGAAATAATTACAGGTATTCACTAACCCAGTTAACATGTTTATAAAGAACGTCTATCTTCAAGAAGCCAGATGTAATTAATTAAATGTTTAATGTGAGACGTTAATAACAGGGCTGCTATATAAAAAAAAATAAAGCATTTAAAATATGACATACAAAACAGTCACAAAATTAGAATAGACTAATACAGAAAGCTCTACTTACTGTTATCAGAAAAATAGGTCTTAAAAAAATAGGAAAAAAAAACTTTTTTTTTCTTGTGCAGTAAATAACATGAAATGTTAATTTTTAAATCAAGATGCTTCATTCCCTCTTAAACGTTTTGCCCTACTCATGCCAGGACTTTGTTCTAAGCTTTTTATTGTCTCCCCAGTCAAGTCTATGTCCAAGTTTGCAGGTGTATCCCCAATGGCTAGTGACTGCAATAAAACCACTGTTTCTAAGGGGTCATTCTCTGCAAAGGCACCATTTATTTAGGGCTGAGTAGGCGCAACCAGCAAAGTTCTGTTCCATCTAGAACACACACACACGAGCCATATGTGGGGAGATGCATTTAATAATGCATTTTGTAGGGCTAAGTTGGTGAGTTTTTCTCATGCTATGAGAATAGGGTTAGCCCAGCCTGCCAAATGCATCATTAAATCAAAGATTTAATGGCATTATGTAGAGTTAAACAAGTTCTTCTCGCACTAGAAACTTGCCACGTTTGTCACTGCAAAATGCATAGCTACATCTCACCTCATCTTCCACTGTCTGGATCCTATATGCAGGGCCACCATCAGAAATTTCAGGGCCTCTTACTGGAAAAAAATGATATCCCCCCCTCCCTGATTAGTTTATCAATTTATATGTGACTAAAAGCCTGAGGTCCACATCCGCTGGATGTCACATATTAATTGATAAATTATTAAGGGGGGGGGGGGCACTTAATGTGAAAATCCAGACAGATATAGTCAGTGTCAGAGGAGTTAACCCCTTGGGTGACAAGACAGATCTAGGCAGTGTCAGAGGCGTTAACCCTTTGGGTGGCTAGGCAGTGTCAGAGGAGTTAACCCATTAGGTGACTAGACAGTTATAGGCAGTGTCACAGAAGTTAACACCTTTGTCCACACACTCCATCACACACACATACAGACAGTCTGCCACTCACACTGACATATACACACACACTCACTCACTCACACTGACATACACATACTCTCACTCACACTGACACACACACACACTCTCACTCACACTGACATACACACACACTCACTCACACTGACATACACACACACTCACTGACATACACACACACTCACTGACATACACACACACACTCACTCACACTGACATACACACACACACTCACTCTCACTGACATACACACACACACACACACACACACACACTCACTCTCACTGACATACACACACTCTCACTCTCACTGACATACACACACTCTCACTCTCACTGACATACACACACTCTCACTCTCACTGACATACACACACTCTCACTCTCACTGACATACACACACTCTCACTCTCACTGACATACACACACACTCACTCTCACTGACATACACACACACTCACTCACACTGTGTCTTACGTATAACGGTGATTGCACCTTTTTATAGCTCCCGACACTTCGCATTGTGAGAGAGGGACCTCCATCTGTATGGCGGAGGTTCTCCTTCACTAATCCCCTGATTTATTTTATACATTTGCTGCACCGGCACAATCCAGCATACCTTTCTAGGACGCAGACGCCGAAAAAATTTGTCAGGGGTCTGCATTACACATGGGCGCACGCGCTGATAGAGCCACTATTTATACATAACCCACATTGTGATGTTATGACTTCTGAGAAACACCAAGGTGGCAGGTTTCTTATGTGATGCAACTCTTAATTAAATAGCAGGAACTTTTGATCCCTCTACGGTAGCAAGAAGAGCATAAAGGTATTTGTGAACCAAAAATTTGTCTTTGTTCCTCACCATTTGAAGAATTATTTATTTTCTATAATCCACTGAATCAATATATTGAACATATATCAGAATGTAAGGTCATTCCTTCAGAATACTAGGAGAAAGACTGATCTTTTCAATTGACAAAACAAGAACCTCTTTTCAAGCTTCTGTAAGGAAAGACAGAGATTACAAATCTCGAAGATTTACTTGCCATATTTAGCAGAACAAAGTTGTAGAGGATACCTTATATTTGTTCATCAACATCCTCCTTCTCATTTTATGATTTCAGAAGAGTCTTCAAAATCTCCTTTCATATTTCTTGCCTTAAATGTGGTAGAATCATTTCCAAAAACAATATAAATGCATGGGTCCATAATTCAGACTAGACAGACAATGGAATTATTAAGATTGATCTTCATGCCATAAAACCTTACATCCAAGGTGAATTAGAATGTATGGACTAGATTTTGTCACAGCCACACAAGGTATAAAGAAGATAGGGGACTTAATAGAGGACAGAGTAAAATCCTTCTCACAGCTAAGACAGGAATTCAATCTCCCAGCTGGAGAGGTTTTCAGATACATGCAAATTAAGAGCTTGATATCCTCCTCCATTTTGTCTACAACCATGGGAAACTGCACAAGATGTGGAATTGCTCTTCAGGTCCGGATGGTTGAAATTTCGTACCAATACTGATAAATGGCAGAAAGAGCTGGAATGTAAATTCACATATAAAGAGTGGATTGATATTAAATCTAAAATTAAACCCTATATCCACTGTCTCAATCTGATAGAATTACAGTACAAGATGGCACCTAGTTCCTGTTTTGATTGCCAAGATGAATAAAGATGAGTCTCCCATCTGCTGGAGATGCAGTAGAGAACATGGATTCTATAGGCATATCTGGTGAGACTGTCACCCTTCAACCAATCTGGTACATGGGATATGGGATATTAGCCACCCTTGGAGTGGCTGCTCTACCTAGGAAACCAGAGGTGGCATTGTTGTTCATGGGATGGCCAAAGCTAAGAGGTGAACTCACTTAGCTGGGTATACATGTATTTATGACAATAAAGTATTTAATTGTGAGAAGATGGAAATCCCAGGAGGGATTTCCAGCTTGGACCCAGTTAAAATACCAAATAAGATCACAGCTGGAGATGGAAAAAGGATATAGAAAATTTTCCAGTAGAGGTCTGGAAGGATACATATGCAGAGGAGTAATCGTTATGGGTATACAAATAGCCTATACTGACAAGCTTAAAACTTCTGCAGATGTCTTAAGAAATGTTTTTAACGAGAAGTCTTGTGTAGTGCTTCTGGACACACCGTAATATAAATTGAAATTATGTAATGTATAAAAGGCAGGGTGTTACTAGACAATATCGGTAGGATGGTCTTATCAATGTTGTCTTTTTAATGTGGTCTTTTTATTGTCTTTTCAATTTAGAGGTGCATGTCAAACTGTGTTTCTATGTAGAAGACAATATGTGTTAATATTATTTTGCACTATTAAAAAAGCATGAATAAAAATGTGTTTGTGCGTGTGTATGTATGTATGTATGTAATGGAACTCCTACCCAGGCTTGGTAGCAACTCTGTCCGTTGTGGAAAATCCCCTTCTTAGCACCCGACTACATCTCAGCATCCACCCAGCAAGTCTTTCCTGGCACCTTGCTCTTTGTACCCAAATAACAGGCAGGACCACTAGCTGTTAGGTACAGAAAGAAAGAACAACCACTTTATTTGTGAAAACAGAACAGACTTATAATCACACAAACATGACATCAACTGGGGGGAGGCACAGGATAAACTAATTATATTATGGTAAGCCTCAAACAATAGAAGACCTTATTTAAACAGGGAATAAAACAAAGTATAACTTTACATAAAATAAACATGCCATCTTTATATCCAGAAATCCAGGCTACAAGGGACAATAGATGGTTCACAGGACAGTAAACACTTATTGAAAATAGGGTTCCACTGGTGCCCTCAAAGTGTGTACCCCCAAATTAAGACAGGGTCCATAGTCCACAGGGAGTCTTCTGACCCTCAGGGCCATCCAAGAACCCCAGTCATGCAGGCTGTCAGGATTCACTTAATGACTATATATATATATATATATATATATATATATATATATATATATATATATATAAAATCACAGCAAATGAAAGAGTACTGTGAAAGTCCCCTGAGATTCCTGCAGAATAGATTTCATGAATGGCTACAATCTAGTTCTCTCAATGTTTCTGTTTCACCAGTTGCTGCTGCCTTTTCTCTGAGAAATCTGACTTTATAATCACAAGAAATGTGTCCTGTATATTTACAAATTAAAGCTCAGGATAATGAAATGTGTACTTTTTCATAAATCCTATATATCTGGATAATCTGCTGATGGCTGCCTTTATCTGGTCTGGATTTTACCAATAACAAGTTCTGTGCCATGAGTAGTGAGGGTTAGGCTGGTAGTTGGACTAAGGGAAAATAAATTGACTAATATGTAATTTCAATTTCTGCATGGAGCTTTTTATGAATAACGGTATGGTCTGATGCTTGTGTAATGAAACAAATAAGATTTTGTTATTGAAAAAGTAGATTGTGTTACTTGGATCTTATCTACAATACAATGCTTGTGATTTCTACATTTGTATGCAGACCATTGCTAGATAAACCCAGGAGACGGGAATACATGGCTCCTGAAATTACATAGTACCCCTTCCCTGGCTCCTGAATTGGTCTGTTTGGCTCCTGAGGCCTGTAATTATTTATCAGGCACTGATCTAGGTTATGTATTGTTTTTTGTTTTTTTTAAAATACAAAATGCCATTATGTAAAATACACTCATTTTAATTTTAAAAATCAACTCATGTTGTTACACCTAAGACAAAACCTATTCAAATAGATAAATTCTTAAATAACATTATTTCCCCCAAAACATATCTGAGCCTGTTTTTTTTAAAATTATATAATTTTCTTCTGAATACTGCCACCCTTGACAAAGACCACAAGAGGGTAAAAAGTTGCGGAGTCCACTCATGGGATGGTAATAGATTTGTCAGACACTCTGTGCTGCAGAGTCATCCGGGTTTATTCACTAAATTATGCCTTGCGCAGGGTCGAATCTGATGAGTTCCTCCTTCTAGAAGAACAGAGTTGGCCCTGATGATTGTAATAAAGATTTAGTTATGCATTATCCATGTACCGTTACTCTGATGTTTTAGTAGGGAATAGACTGCATTTTGTTAATATCATCATTAGCCCTGCCACAGTTCCCCGGGAAACAGGCAAAGCCTAGGTGGGAGGGGGCATGTATGAGTGAGGGGTGTGAGTGGCACCTATGACAGTGCTGGTGGGGGAGTGGCTGTGGGTTGGGGTATTTAAGGACCCCTCCATCTTGGAGTCAGCAGCCATTTTAATTTCAAACGGACACAGCAGGGAAAATCTTTCTCTCTGCTCGTGTCTTTAGTGAAACGGCCTAAGGCATGGATGTGGAGCACATTCTAGCGGCCCTTAGGGCTGAAGCGCTGCTGGATGGTGGGGCTCACCTCCAGCAGCAGATGGCTCGGCTGAGGGGGACTCCGTCCGGAGCCCCCGTTCCTGAGGCTGGTCGCGGGTCGGGCAGGCGTGTTTCGCGCCCCCCCGCCCGCCTGAGTCCTGTTGCAGGCCCCAGCGGTGGGTACCGGAGTCGGAGCCCCGGAGATCAAGAGGGACGGCGGCGCTCGTTTCCCGCGAGGCCGGTGAGTACGCCGGGAAGGCCTCGGCCTTCCCCATCCCTGCCCCGTAGTGCTCGCTTGCAGGCCGCAAGGCCTACTGCCTCTCCGGAGGTCTCCCCGCTCCCACCCCTTATCCAGGGCGGGCCGTCGCCGGCCGCGAGGCCCGCCCGTCGGGCTTCAGGCCCACGCCAGAGCGCTTCCCCGGCCTTACCTACTTCCACGCCGCTCAGGATCCTCCGGTCTGGCGGTGTTGTCTCCCCGGGAGGTCTAGCGGTGGTTACCGCGCCTCCGGTAAGGCCCCCGGTGGTGCCCACGCCTCATGGTCCCCCCAGCGGGGGGAGGAGGCCCCGTGCACCCCAGGCACGTGGCAGACGGGCGAGTGTACGGAGGGCGTCCCGCTTGCCTCCAAGGCCGTCCGGCCCAGCTCCTCCTGCGGAGGGGTCCCTGTCGGGCTACTCAGAAGGGGAGGATGAGGTATGGACCCCCTCCCCGGTTCCCCATTCCTCGATGACTGCCCGTGCTGCGTTGGCTGAGGGTCATGGGCCCACTGGGCCCCACTTGGGGGGGAGGGTCGCTGATGGCTCTGTTTCTTATCCTCAGGATGTTCATTTTTCTCATGCTCCGGTGGGGCAACAGGTGCCCCCTCCGGTGATTCAGTCGGTGGCGGGTGCTCCTCCTACGGTCCCCGCTGCGGGTCTGGCGCCTTCCGGGGGAAGCAGGGGGGTTGGCTGGTACGGGCGTGATGGGTACTGGGCCCGTGGCGGTCCCCGCACAGGCCCCGTTGCAGGCTTTATCTCCCCCGGTGGTAGCTGCGGCAGGGGATGCAACGGTCTCGGGGGTGGAGCCTGGGGCTAGTATGCTTGAGGCTCCGGTTACGGTTGTGGCCCCGGTGGCTAACGGGGCTTCCTATATGTGTTGGTCGGGCCCGCTGGGCCTGCACCTGAAGCAGGAGGTTAAGGAAAAAATCTGGAAGGGGGAATTCCTGGAGATATTCTCTTTGATTCCCCTAGAGGATGTTCCTCCTCCTGAGAAGGAGTTAAAAGACTCCGAAAAAGAAAAGGAGAAATACAAGTACCGTAAGATCCCTAAGACCTACGGTAACTGGATTAGGGGGTTTTCAATTTTGGCCAGTGTGATGGGGGAAAAATATCCTGAGCGATGCTCGTCGCTTTTCTGCTATCAGGATCAGATTTGGACGGCGTGTAGGGTTTATGGGGGACTGAGTTGGTGGCGATACGACGAGCAGTTTCGCCAGCGCTTGGCCGTGCGTCCTACGCTCTCCTGGGATCAAATGGACATCGGGCTATGGCTGTCTATTATGACGCGGCCCGCATCGGCCCAAGGGGGTCTATCTTCCTTTCTCGGGGGGGCCGGCGGGATGGGTGGAACCACCCCCACCCCGTCGGCCGTGCAAAAACGTCCGGGGTCTTGCTGGCAGTTTAATGACGGGCAGTGTAAGTGGGGGTCAAACTGCAGGTTTAAGCACGAATGCTCGGTGTGCGGAGGTAATCACCCCTCCTCCCGTTGCTTTAAACGTGGGAAGTCAGGCGATAAGTCGGACATGGGCTCAAAGGGGGAGGACGCCGGTGGACGTCGCCGCGATGCGCCCGTGGTTAAATAGGTACCACAACCGCAGGGCTGCGGATATCCTGTTATCAGGTTTTGAAGAGGGATTTTGGATCCCTTTCCAGGACCGACCTACGGTGATGTCTTTTCGTAACTTGCGGTCAGTGGCATCTTATCCGGCAGTGGTGAGGGAAAAGTTGGCGAAGGAAATTGCTATGGGGAGAATGGCGGGTCCCTTTCGGGACCCTCCATTGCATAACTTGCGGGTGTCTCCCCTGGGGGTGGTACCCAAGAAGGAGCCTGGCAAATTCCGTCTTATACACCATTTATCGCATCCCCACGGGGGTTCGGTGAATGATGACATTGACGCGGAATTGTGCCGGGTGTCGTTCGTGTCCTTTGACGCAGCGGTACGGATGGTCAGGGCCGCGGGAGTGGGGGCCCTTATGGCCAAAACGGATGTTGAGTCGGCTTTTCGGTTGTTGCCCGTGCACCCGGAGTGTCATCATCTATTAGGATGTTTCTTTGAAGGGGAATTTTACGTGGATTTGTGCTTGCCCATGGGGTGCTCGATTTCCTGTTTTTATTTCGAATGCTTCAGTACGTTCTTGGAATGGGTGGTGCGCATGGAGGCGGGTTGTGACTCTGTGCTGCACTATCTTGATGATTTCCTGTGCGTTGGCCCTCCCCGATCTAATGTGTGTGCTCACCTATTGAGATCGGTGGAAATGGTTTCGAGCGGGTTCGGGGTTCCATTGGCTCCTAGCAAAACGGAGGGCCCAGCGACGTGCCTTAGCTTCCTGGGCATCGAGATTGACTCGGTGGCCGGGGAGTGCCGCCTGCCGTCTGATAAGGTGGCGGGTCTCCGGGTGGCGGTGGCTGAGGCGCGGCGGGTGCGTAAGATACAGCTTCGCCCATTGCAGTCCTTGTTGGGTAAATTGAATTTTGCCTGTCGGATTATTCCGATGGGCCGGGTTTTCAATAGACGTTTGGCTGGTGCCACGGCTGGGGTGGCTCATGCTCACCATTTTATCCGTTTAACGAGGCCCTTGCGGGAGGATCTGGGGGTTTGGGATTCTTTCTTGGAGAATTTCAATGGGAAAGCCCTATGGCAGGCCCCTGAGGTGTCTAACGGGGATCTCCATTTATATACCGACGCGGCTGGGTCCGTGGGTTTTGGGGCCATCTTGGGGAGGCAATGGTCCTCGGGTGTGTGGCCGTCGGAATGGCGGACATCTGGCTTGACGCGGAATTTGGCATTTCTGGAATTGTTCCCTATATTGGTGGCGTTGGAGCTTTGGGGGTCGGCCTTGCGGGATCGCAGGGTCGTTTTCCACTGCGATAATATGGGGGTGGTTATGGCTATAAACAACTTGACGGCCTCTTCCCCTCCAGTGATTAGGCTCCTGCGGCGCCTGGTGCTGCGATGTCTTTGTATTAACGTGACTTGTAGGGCTGTGCATATTCCCGGAGTGCAGAATGTCATAGCCGATGCCATTTCTCGTTCGCAGTGGCCGGTCTTCAGGGCTGCGGCCCCGTGGGCGGACGAGGAGGGTTCCCCCTGCCCTCAGGACCTGTGGGACCTTGGGCAGGACGAGTAGCGGACTGGGTTCAGGGGTCGGTGTGTCATGCGACTTGGGAAAGGTACGGGAAGGCCTGGGCGGAATGGGAGAATTTGGAGAGGTCCCATGGGGGGTTCCGGACCCTGGAAGAGAGTATTCAGGGTCTGTTGTGGTTGCTATGGCATTGGGAGGCATCGGGGATATCCCCTGGGGCGGTTTCGGGTAAACTTGCGGGTTTGGCCTTTGGATTTAAAATCCGCAGGGTCACGGACATCACGAAGGACTTTGTGGTGCGCCAGGCCCTTAAGGGGTGGCGCAGGGGTAGGGTGAGTAGGGATTCTCGCAGACCGGTGTCTGGGGCCCTTCTGTTGGGGCTCTTTCATACGTTGCCATCTGTTTGTTCATCTCCGGGTGAAGTGTCATTGTTCAAGGTTGCGTTGGCTTTTGCCTTTTTTGGTGCTTTGCGGATTGGAGAATTGGTGAGCCCCTCCAAGACGAGACAAGGGGGACTCTTGCGGCAGGACGTGCTGCGGGAGCCGGGGTCCCTGCGGTTTTTGATACGGCGTTCTAAGACCGATATGGCAGGTAAAGGTGCTTGGGTGGTTTTACAGGAGGTTAGGGGTTCGGTGGTATGCCCGGTGGCATGCTTGGATTCCTACCTTCTTGTTCGCCCGGAGGCCCCCGGCTCTCTGCTACTGCACTTGGATGGGTCCCCATTGTCTCGCTTTCAGTTCTTGCGGGTGTTTAAGAAATCCTTGGATGCTATGGGGATTGCTAGTTCCGAATTTGGGGGGCACTCCTTTCGGATAGGGGCGGCTACAGAGGCCTCCAGAGTGGGTTTTTCAGCACGGGCGGTGCAGCGCATAGGGCGTTGGGAATCGCGCCGCTTTCAATCGTATGTTCGCCCGGCTGGACTAATTGATTCTTCACCTTTCTTGCCCGTTTAGATCATGGCCCATATAAGATTTGGCTGATCGGCCACTCTTATATCTACTGGGCTCGGCGGCGTGCAGCTGTCCGCCCGGGAGGGGAACGGATGGGTTTTTCTCCTTTTCAAGCGGAGGTTCGATGGCTGGGGGCAAGAGGGATGAGGTGGATCCAATTGCTGCCTGAGGTGGTTCAGTTGGCTCGGCTGGTGGGTCCCCCGGATATACTAGTTATTCACTTAGGGGGTAATGATTTGGGCACGGCTCCGGTATTGGCATTGGGTGACGCTATCAGGCGGGATTTGGCCAGGTTGCAGGTCTTATTCCCGGATGTAGGTTTGGTTTGGTCTGAGGTCGTCCCTAGGAATTACTGGAGGTGTGCCCAGAATCAAAGGGCCCTGGAGCGTTCTCGGATTAAGTTAAATAAAAGGGTCTCCAAATTTGTGTTGGGTATAGGGGGGATTACGGTCCGTCATAGGGTGTTTGAGAGGAATGCGGCTATTTTCTTCCGCAGTGATGGGGTTCACCTGACTGACGTTGGTTTGGACCTTTTTAATTTGGCCTTGCAGGAGGCTATGGAACAGGCCATGGCTTTGGTGGGTGGTCACCGCTGATTTAAGGGGGGTTAAACAGCGGTGTCTGTGGCGGGGTGGTCCTTGCCAATACTGTTATGAATGGAGGATCGAGTCAAAGGATGGATAGGGTGGACCCTCTCCTAACCTCTCAAATATTAGAAGGATGGCTAATGGTCGTGCCCACCGAGCTAAAAGTCGGCTGGTGGTTAGCATTAGGTTTGGAATAATGATGGAATTAGTATGGACGAGGGGAGAGGGGTGTCTCTTCTAGGGACTCCAGTTTAAAGGATGGTGATTTAATGTTTACAATTGGCAAGGACTATTTGGAGCTGTATGTTAATTATGTTTTGGTGTGTTATTAAAGTATTTATATTTTACAGAGTTAATAATTTATAAGAAATAGATGAAAAGTGGAGAAGGTTTGGCATACAGTTCCTCTTGGTTTGTAAATAAAGAAAGCTGTGGCCTATTTAACTCCATACATGTCTCGTGTCATTATTGGGAGAGGGTATGGGGTTTTATAAGTAAGTAAGGAACATTCCCCTTTACATCATACAAGTTCCCCGGGAAACAGGCAAAGCCTAGGTGGGAGGGGGCATGTATGAGTGAGGGGTGTGAGTGGCACCTATGACAGTGCTGGTGGGGGAGTGGCTGTGGGTTGGGGTATTTAAGGACCCCTCCATCTTGGAGTCAGCAGCCATTTTAATTTCAAACGGACACAGCAGGGAAAATCTCCCGCCCACCCTCCCTATGTTTATATTGTATTATGATTTTGTATTAACACCTTTTCTCTGTCACAGCAGGCGGGGTGGTCCTTGCCAATACTGTTATGAATGGAGGATCGAGTCAAAGGATGGATAGGGTGGACCCTCTCCTAACCTCTCAAATATTAGAAGGATGGCTAATGGTCGTGCCCACCGAGCTAAAAGTCGGCTGGTGGTTAGCATTAGGTTTGGAATAATGATGGAATTAGTATGGACGAGGGGAGAGGGGTGTCTCTTCTAGGGACTCCAGTTTAAAGGATGGTGATTTAATGTTTACAATTGGCAAGGACTATTTGGAGCTGTATGTTAATTATGTTTTGGTGTGTTATTAAAGTATTTATATTTTACAGAGTTAATAATTTATAAGAAATAGATGAAAAGTGGAGAAGGTTTGGCATACAGTTCCTCTTGGTTTGTAAATAAAGAAAGCTGTGGCCTATTTAACTCCATACATGTCTCGTGTCATTATTGGGAGAGGGTATGGGGTTTTATAAGTAAGTAAGGAACATTCCCCTTTACATCATACATGTAATTGCTAAATATACAAATAATTCTGTTTCACATTTTATGTGACAGATTGCTTACAAATGTAATAACAAAGTAAAAAATGTTGTGCTTTCTTTAAATCCATCAAGTTGAATGGGAAAACTTGCCTAAACTGTTGGGTCTGTTGGAGCAGCATTATAAAATGTAAAGTTGGGTTCATAAAACATTGCGGCCGTAAGAGTCTCAGAAGTTGGGGGGGAACACGTGTCTAGAACATACTGACATGTAGCACATGGCTTAGTAAACTTAAACTTAACCTATAAAAGCTGATGCAATATACCCTCCTGCGTTGTGGTTATATTATTAGTATTCTTTTCAAAACCAGCCAGACAATGCATGCCATGAGACAACAATTAATTCACTTTATAAACCACTGCTCTGTAAAGTGCATGTAATTAAGTGACATGTTTATTAAATGTGGAATCAGAGGGGGAACCATATGCAGTTATTTTATTACTTTTCGAGCTTATATGAAGTCGTCGTTGTACTTAACTACATTTTTGTAAAGAGACTTCAGAGTGTATAAATTTACAGTGCACACCACAAAATAACCAAACTTGAAATAAAGTCCCTGATTTGATTTTTCAGCTGATGTTTTAACATTTTACGCAGAAACGCAGTGCTGAGGTAGTCCATGCTGAATCCTGGTTTGAGAAGGTATATTTATAAGTGTGTGTGGTTTTTATGAAGGGAAGTACAGCATGAATAAGAGAAGTTGAACATTTCTTAACAACACATAAATGTCAGGTTCCATGGTAAATATTTTATTCAACTTTATTATTATTTTAGCCCAGTTAGGAATATATTTTTATAATGGATTTATTGAATGCCACGTCCTTTTCTCCAGCTAATATTCTACAATACGTTGCTGCCTGGTGATTTCTTTTATTGTGAATTTATATCATTTTGTGATGCGCACAAAGTTCTATAACAAACTGTTTGTGTTTCCACAAAAACACTAGAATAATGGTTTAATTCAGGAATTGCACAATGTAAGCCAATGTTTTTAATGGTAACATACTTGGATATACTCAATAAAGAGAGAATTGAAGGGAAATGAGATGGAAATTTCAAAACTCAAAGTAGCTGAGTTGTAAAATTTTCCTCATTGAACTGCATGGGAGAATTCAGTTACATTTGCCTAAACTTTGAAATTCCCATGCAATTCTGTCTTTATTGAATTCCTTTTTATTAAAATCCTCTTTTTAGAGATTGTTGTTTCTATATAGTAGGACCTTACAGTGCTGCATTGTTCATGATCTCCATCGAAGTCTTGCTCTTCCTATTGAGTGGCAGATGATTATGAAAAGCATTTGGTTTTGTCAAATATTTTCTTTTTCTACTTGCAGTGCCTTATCTTCATCCAGTGTTATCATTAATATTGCTCTCCTCTCTGGATTGCATAGAGGGCGCTATGTTTTACTTTCTGGCGGTTTTAAAACCTTTTTTATTACTTTTGTGTCTGCATTATAGGACAGTTGTTCTTGCTATAGGATCCATTGTTCTTTGTGCTCCAAGAGTGACTTTTTAAAAATATTTTATCATAGTTATAGTTTTGGCCACTAAGATCAGCAGATAACCAACAATCAGACTAAAAAAGGGAACAGGCATTTTGGAATTTTTGTTTCTTGTTTCATAAAGCATATCAAAAATACTTTATACCAACTGTTTTCATAATGGAGTCATATAAATGTATATGCAATTAGATTTTCAAATGTATTTTCCATTCCTAGCAGAGGTTTGTAGGATTCTACAAATCATATTTGAAAACATAAAGAGCCTCTAAACATTTTTTTTCTGTGTGGACTTGTCTTATAGAAGTACATGTAAAATGACAGTGGCCTTATTTAAAATACATGTCTTTTAATTCTCTGACTGGCAGCCTCCATGTTCCACTGTGACGCATGCAGATGCCAACTGCCACTGGCGTGAGAGACACTTATTTTTATATATAATCAATAGAGGGGGTCCTTACTATGCCCCTTTTTAGTGATTAAAGGTAAAAAATTGTATCTGATCTAGCAGTCATCAACAGGATCAGTCTGCATGCTTCGTAGTAAAGCATGGAGGCTGCCAGTCAGAGGGTGAAACTACCCAACAGACCAAATGTGATTGGCAGACAGCTGCTGTGATTAGCTGAGAAGCAGAACTGAGTGGAAATCCGCATTTATTTGTACACTGGAGGGGAAAATGTTTTTTTTTTTTTTAAATGTAAACATTTGACAATTCAAGGATACTCTTGAATTTTACATGGTTTTTGATCGTTCGGTAATTATAAAAATCTGTTAAGTGCCAAATTGCAATATTTGACTCTGAACAAATTTTATGCAAAGAGCACTTAAAGCCATACCAAACTAATCTTCTATGGGATGCTCTCAAACAACTGTTTAAGTTAATTGAGTACAATAGTGGATCCTTCATTGAAGCCAGTGGGAATCAACTTGAGAAACCTTGTGAAAGCTCAGAATCGCTTGGCCAATAGTGAATTCGCTTACCATACTTGATATCAAGCATATTGAGTTGGCATAAGTTTTGTTTAAGCTTGAACTTGATATCCATGTGTAGACAGTGAAGAAGGTGCCATATTCATTTTATTTCTATTATTGTTATTGCATTAAATACAGATATTTCAGACTTTCTTGGTGTGAGGAGTGTTTGTGCATTCGCCAGCAAGTGAAGATACAACAATTAGAATTTTTACATGTTGTCATTATAACATTGTGCACATGCATGACTTTCAGTTCTATGTGGACAAAACTGCCATGGCGCACGTCTGATTCAGGAAGTCAGCAAGGAACTCCTAGCAATAACCTTTGGTGCTTGTATGTCTCCAACATCCTATATTAACAAAAATCAGTAGTTCGGTTTAATTTCTCCTAGTGATATGGAAACAGAGCCCTGCTTCATATAATTGTTTGTTAGGTGAAGATTAGCACAGTAAACATACATTATTACCAGCGTTGGCTCTGGGGGGCCCTAAGCAGTATAAAAAACTGTTAGTTATTTTTCCCCTCTCTAGAACTGTTTCTCCTCTGTTTGACACTGTGGGTGCCCTAAAGAAGGAGTTGGCACTAAGCAGTTGTTTAATTTTGTCTATTTGGTAGTGTCACAACTGATTAGAAAACTTCCTTTTTTGAGTCTTGTTTTTACACTTGATTGCCCTTTTTAGAAACCTATGATTCCATAGAAGACCTATTGGTGATGCCAATTGGAAAAGTGGCATTAATAAAAGGTATAAATATCAGTGCAACTGGAAAAATCTTAGTTTTTAATGTAGGACCCACAACAGTAAGGGTTTGGAATACTGCAATGTTTTGTATGAAAGAGCTCTCACAAAATAAATATAAGCAACAGTATCAAAATGAAGATAAGTTCACAAAAAATGCAAATCTGGGGAGGAACAGCATTTTCCTGTTTGGTGATATATTTGTATACTGGATGTGATGCTATTGTTGGTGCTGCCAATTAGACAATATACAACTTTGGCTGTTTCAACCATTCAATTCAAATACAAACAATGGTTGGAAGAGGTGAGGAGAACAAGCGCTTAGACATCTGTTTTAATTAAAACAGGAAGTAGCTGAATATTTCACCATCTGCTCATTTCTTTGTCATTTTGTGTTGGAATGCCAATATGTCTCATTATCAGAAATTGGTAGCCACATACACATATACATTTCTACTGCCAATTTTTAAACAACCCAATTTGGAATAATATACCTGTTTATGTGTGATAATGTGTGTTTGCAATGATTAATTTAGTTTTCATGTGTTACTACTAATATTAATATTTTTGATTTGTGTGAAATTGCCTTATTTTGGAAAGAAGTATTTTTTGAAATTTTGACTTGTTTGTTGTTTGGTCTCTTGTTATATTCTACAGACTATTGCAGATTCTTCCTTTTACCACTAGATGGCACTTGCATATTAACATCAGGAATTTGAAGCTAAGCTCTAGGAATGAAGTCCTTGAAAATGTTCTTGGTGTTTCCAGAAAGCTTTGATGCTGTTTTATCTCCAATGATAACAGTGCACTGATTTTATTTTTAATAGCCTCAGGGCAGACTTACTCGCAAAATAATGAAAGAATGAAACTGTATCTTTCCTTCCCTGTGGGTTGTCACATATTTTACTCATGGCCAGAGTAAACACAGCAAAGTGTTTATTTTCTGCATTTATCAGATAGTTGGCAGACATGCATGTAAACCTTACTTCAAATATCACAAAGGAGATTTATTTCTTTAAGCAGCAATGTCTTACCGTGCAAGTAAACATGATCAACTACTATAAATAGATATAATGCGTTTACAAATATAATGTATGATCATATGTATAATGTAGCCTCTGACTATAATCTTTTAAATATATAAGAAACAAGGGCTATTTTGACATGGATGGCCATGTGCCCTTAATTGCTTGAATTGACAACTAATAGTGAAACGGCAAAACAAATTTACTTTCACAGCAAAATAAAATTCTTATACATGATTAATATGATATAAACACAATTATTTACCTGTTACACAAATATCTAAGTGTGCAAGACAACAAAACTGGAACATAAATGACTTAACATAAGGCGGTGTGGATATGCATATCCAATTTTTGTTTGTTCCAATTTTAGTCTTTTTTTCTCTTCTGTGTAATTTGGGAGTTAAACAGATGAATATAATCATTTTCATGATTTCCAGTATATTTGTGGAAACACAAAAAAATGAGTTCAGGTGATATCATTTTTTAAAGATACTTTTTATTTTCCTTTTGATAATGACAACGAATACATGAAAGACAGTGTTAACAAAATTTGACAGTTTACAAATGAAATACAATATTGTGGTATTATTTATTGTTAAAGGGACAGTCTAGTCAGTCTTTTAACTTTGGTGCAACTTGTTGGCACCGAAGGGTAGACTAGATTGTCAGTTTTTATTTGTTTTTTTCTTCTGCTCTCTGTAAAAAAGAAATTATACTTACCTTTGTAAGTGCACCACCAAGTGTTCATCCTCGGTACTGCAATGGTGTGGCTGCACAGCTCTTGCGCAAGAGCTGTGCATCTCTCTCTCTCTCTCTCTCTCTCTTCTCTCTCTCTCTCTCTCTCTCTCTCTCTCTCTCTCTCTCTCTCTCTCTCTCTCTCTCTCTCTCTCTCTCTCTCTCTCTCCCTCTCCCTCTCCCTCTCTCTTCCTCTCCCTCTCCCTCTCCCCCTCACTCTCTCCCCCTCTCCCCCCCCCTCTCTCTCTCTCCTCCCCCCTCTCCCCCTCGCAGTTGATCACTTGCGGGGAAAATGTGGATGGTATCAGCAAATGTGTCTGTGTGGTTAGTTGGAGACATGGTCCTAATTTTTTCTGGGCAAAGCGGGACAGCCCCTGGTGGGGTCATAACACTGGCAGTGGAAGGAAAGAGACTAAAGTAAGAAGCCATATTCAGCTTCTGAATGGTTTAGGTGTTCTCATCTTAAAAATTGCTTAGGAATAATAAAAAGCAGTCAGAATTGATCTGAATTGTGGGTTTGTCTGCAATAAAGATTTTGGCAAACTCTGTTTGGGGTATATGTGAAAGGAGCCAGTGTTTCACAGGTGGACAGATTTGAAAGAGCAAGAGTATAGCAATTTATTACCACACTTGAATCAATTCACTTAACATACAACTGTATCCTGTTCTTTAACATAAATAAGTTCTCTGTAACCCACACTTACTTTGCTTAGTTTATATTTTGACTCTTACGTGCTATGGACTACATTTCCCACGATGTTCATGTAAAATACTTGTTCTGGCCTTGTGCACTAAGGGCCATCAAGGTCAGTTTACAATTGTCTGATTTTATATTATTTGTAATATACTTCTCCTCATTCATGCTGTTTGGATGATAGCATGCATTTCTAGACTGTAATGCCATTAGTAATGGTGGTCGGAAGGATTCAGTATTGAACCCCTACAGAACTTGTTCCTGCACATGTCCAGTGAAGTGTGTATGTGCATTCTTTTTACTTACTTTTTTTTTTTTAATTTTTTTTTTTTTTACTGCAGTCTTTAAAGTTGCACTGAGCTATTTATATGTTGTTCGTTAAAAATTTTTTTTGTGCATTACATTACTGTTGATTTGAATAATGTTTTCAGGCTATTTACAGTATTTGTTTTCTTTACATCTTCCCATGTCCAGTGCATTTATCCACTAGTGAATAATTAACACGTTATCAAAAGCTCGTTTGAGTTTTTCACCCTTTTGTTCCAGTATGTGTAAACTGGTAGTTGTCTGCCATGTATAGGTTTTATTAGCCTATTGTACAGCTGAGTACAATATGGTGTTTCTAAATTAATTATATCCACAATGGCAAAACATATTGTGTATAATTCTTTATATAATTCAGCATTTATGCTTTGTTAGTTCTGATGTGATGCTAAACCAGAATACGTTGTATTTTTAAAGTGGCAGTTCCACCTACTGGGTTTGGATTTTTTAAAATTGTGTTTACTAGTATTACATCATGTAAAGTATAGAAAAAGAATGAGATCCATCTTCTTATTTTTTTACTCAACACTTCCCATATCCTTAAAAACTGCAAATAAAGTGTCATAGATGCATTACTGTTGATGTAGTCCCTGTTGAGTGGTTATTTTTGTGCAGTGCTTACTTTTGCTATTGTTTAGTATGTTGAGAAAAGACTTGAATGTCTTGCTAATTTCATGCTAACAATACGCTTAGTGGCTCTTTATTGGATGACTTGGTTGCATAGAAACTTAGATTGTGACAACAGAATAACAGCCAATTAATCTGATCCTAATTAAAACACTCATTGCTGTATTCGATTCTAAGATACCATTTATTCTAAGATGCAGATGCTTTTTTCAAGTACCATCAACAGAAAAAAACCTTTGTGATATGAAAAACCAACAATAGTGCCTACCTATTAATCAGTAGGCATGTTGTTCATCACTTCCTTCTGAATGATTCTGATTCTTCTGAGCTGTCTGAATCAATATCAGTGTCTACTTCACATTGGGAGTCTGATTCTTCTGAGCCATCTTTATCTTCATTATCTTATTATATATCATTTCTAGATAATAGCATTGGTGACGCAGCATTTTAGATGAGTGCTGAACTACATTTTCTGGGATTTGCTTCCAAGCTGTTGATACCCATTCTGCCAAGGTGTCGGCAGAAGGTTGCTCATCAACAGCCAGGATTCATATTCCTTTCTCAAGTAATCCTTAAATGGTTTGTTGACTAAAACATTGAGTGGCTGAAGTTGGCTAGTCTCGTCACCAGAAATCACAGGCAAGTCACTATGTGTTTGATCTCTTTTTTTTTTTGTTACCTGTTTGGACAAATGTCCACAAAATGCATCAAGTACTTCCAGGACGTCTATTCCACAAAATATTAAGTTTTCCATAAGTTCTGCCATCATCTATCTTGTGTGTTGTGCACCCACAACATCATCTTTGGGGTAAATTTCATTCTTTGGTTGGTGTTTTCGATTTAAAATATATTGGCAACTTTTGACCAGTGATACGCTGCTTTTCATAGCCCGTACTTCTACTATTTATTTCTTTAGCATCTGATGTTTTTGTGTTGGGTACATCAGAAAGAGCTGAAAAATATGGTTGCCCTGATTTGAGCCAAAATAGGATTTTAAGGTCAATTTCATAAGCAATTTGGAAGACTGATAATTCAAAAAGATATTACTGAAAATGGTAGAGGACTTGGGGTATCCTCTGGTGATTATATCAGTGCTCAATAGATACCGGATGCCAGTTTGCTATGGTGGCTACAAATTGCACCCATAGTTCCAAGATATTGCCCAGCCCAATAGTAATAACAGCAAGGATATCAGATTTGTGTAGTCATGGATTTGATTCTTCACTAGGTCAGGCAGCTCAATTTCTGTGTGCCTCACCGGCACATAGACGTTTTCCCTAGGTGAGAGCATTGGGTTATGTGACCTCCAGCATTAGACTTCTAGAATGTCTGTCTGTGCATCTGGAAAGCTCTTGGATATTGAGCTGCTAGTCAACAACCAAGTCTTGTGGTGCATTGCAAGTGCTGGGGCAAGTGCTTTGGGTGCAATGTTGGTGCTGTGGCAAGTTCAGTGGGTGCAATCTGTTGCAATGTTGGTAATGGGGTTAGTTTTGTGGGTATAATCGGGGTCCTGGGACAAGTCCTGTGGATGTAATGTGGATGATGAGAAAAGCTCTGTGGGTGCAAACTAATGCAATGTGGGTGCCGAGGCAAGTCCTTTGGGTGCAGTCTTGTGCAATGTGGGTACTGCAATGTGATTCTGTGTCAAGTTATGTTTGTGCAATCAGATGCTGTCCGTGCAATGTCAAGAGATGTGGGGACAATTATGAAAGAAGAACAGAAAAACTGAAATGAAGGGAGGCATAGGAAGGAAATAAAAAATGAGCAGTGCATTTTTTCAAAAAATTTTTTTATTATCTGATAGCTATCACTGGCAGACTGTATTTCAGGTGTTATGCATAGAGAGTAAATGTGGGACAGAATTCTAAATGTAGTCTAGTCACTATAGTGATGGATTGTTCAGTGTACCACTTTGCACCAGTATTTACTTTAATGGGTTGACAATGGCATAACCAAAAAGGGGGCAGAGTCACTCCATGTTGCATGACCATACAATATTGAGCTCCAGGCTCTTCAATACAAGTGACTGTGTGTGACTGTGTGTGTGGATGTTACTGTATGTGTGCATAACTGTGTGTATGGGACGGTTTGTGTATATCTGTGACAGTGTGTATGTGATTGTGTGTGCTTTATATTTATGTTCACACATGCACTCATACAAACATAATTCACATATTAAAAAAACTCAGAGTGAGGAAGATAGAAAGATCTACAAGAGTAGGCAGAAAGAGGCAAAGCAAGCTATAAGAGCTTCCAAAGCACACACAGAAGAGAAAATAGCCCAGTCAGTGAAAAAGGGGGATAAAACATTCTTTAGATAAATAAATGAGAAAAGGAAAGTAAAACCAGGATTAGTTAGATTAAAAACAAAAGAAGGATGCTGTGTAGAAGAGGATAAAGGCCGAACTCACAAGAGTAACCTGCCACGTAGAGGACGTGATGACGTAGGACCCTGAAGTGGGTGGAGCGAGATTGGAGAATCGAGGAATAAGTAATCCTGTGAGATGAAACTTAAATACTCACTATTTTAATCCAGAAAACTGATCGCCTAATGAGGGGAGACATTGAAGAAATTACCAGTAATTAAAAAACGTACCTTATGCAGATCCAGAGTGCGGAGGAGATGCAGACTACGGGTCCCAATGGAAGCGGAAGGATAATGGATACGCAGATTCTAACCTGACCTGGAAACACAGTGAGGATTCAATGCCCCAAATACCCAAAGACGAAAAACATCTGTTATTGCTGACAGGCGCTGAAGGAAGAAGACACGCTGCCCACGGAACATACCGGAAGCGGGAGGTTAAGTGGATAAGCGGACTCTACCCCTGAAACTATAACTAATAGTTTCCGATCCGCACCAACAAGAAACTCGGTGCTGGGACTCCAAGACGCCACCCAAGTCTTAAATATGAAGAAATAAAGATGCAGAGTCCAGCAGTTTACGAGTTTTTAGTTGAAACGTTGCCAAGCGTGTGAATAAAACTCACTTCCCACCGAGTGCTGGACTCTACATCTTTATTTTTTCTACCCCTGAAACGACCTGAAGTAACAACAGACCATATAAGTGGCCACCGGAGGTACGGAGAAAGTTGGCACGCGGAAAAAAAAGCCAAGCATTAACAGACTCCAGTCTAGAGGCCCACGATAAGGAAGGTAGCCGGGTAGGAATACTCTGGGGAATGGGAGAGATTCCACACCAGCAGTCCCAAAACTTAAAGCTGTGTGGGCAGACAGCCCAAATATCTGGAGCATACTAGAGATGACTGGGGTATAAACCCCAGAAAGTCAATATATACCCTGAGATTGACGATAAATGCCTCAACAGTCTCACCAACGATAAGTATTGTCTTATATCTTTTTCATTTATAAGGAAAACTACTGATATCATATAGTACAGCTTACCAGAACAGCTAGGGGGATATTCTCTGGGAATTCTCAAGGCTGAATGAGCGTATTATGAAGATAACCTCAGAAATATAATATAAATATTGTGTGCGAAGATAACAGTGCCAGAACTGATTATTGTTTTAAACCTTTATACTGGGAAGATATATGACTCTGTCTTGTATAAACTATAAGAACTCTAATATGATTGATGGTCTATATTTGGATATCTAGAAAATCTGTGGATAAACTATGGGAGCTCTATATGGTCTGACCCCTAAGGAAAATATAAGGTAGAGAAATAAAATATCTCTGACTCTGAATAGGCATCCTAAGATTTAGGCATGTCAAATAAAAGGGGAGTAGAACAGAAAAATCATGCAAAAAAGGAAAAAGACAAAGAGAGGAAAAATATAAGTACAAAAAGAGACGGCAAGATTCATTCTATGTTCTCTCCTCACTCAAGCAAAAATTCTAAAGATCTAGATAAATCCTCTGCCCTAAGTAATGATCTGGACTCTTCAGAACTAGAGGCTACGAGACAAGAAATGGATAACTCAGTAGAGGGGGAAGTAAAGGCCATCACCCAGGAATATGAGTTTGAATAAGCAGATGGACCAAATAAAAATAGAGCTTAGTAGCTTCTTGCAATCCTTTAAAGACGAGATGACCCTCGTAAAAGAGAGACTATCTAAAGTAGAGGATAAAATTGAATTTAGTGAGACAACTCAAAAAGAAAATATAGATGAAGTGAGTCATATAAAAAAGAAAATGGAAATCATGGAAACAAACATCACTGATATGGAGGATAGAGCCCGCCGTAAAAACGTTCGAATTAGGGGGATATCAGAAGATGTAACAAGAGAAAAAATGACTCCCTTTTTGGTAGACCTATTTAATCAGATTGACTTACAAATTAAAGTAAATCCGATGGATATAGAAAGATCACACAGATTATTAAAATTGGATTGGGAGAGAATACCCAAGGTATGTAATTGTTCGCTTCTCGAACTTCAGTCTAAAGCAAAAAATAATGAAAACAGTAAGAGACATTGGCCCAAAAGACCACAGGATTATAAATCTGTCATTCTTTCAAGATCTTTCTTATAACATGTGACAGGGAAGAAGAGACTTTAAGCCAGTACTAGAAAGACTAAAAGAAAGACAGATCATGTACTGGTGGGGATACCCACTAAAACTCTGCATAAAAGACAATGGGATAAATCATACTTTTGAGAAAGTTAAACAAGCTTGGCTTGATAAAATGTAGGGGTAACGGAAGATAAGCCACTGTAAGATAAGGGGGGGGGGGGGGGGGGTAGGACGGGAGGAATAAAGGTGAATATATTACTGTCCCTACGGTAGAAGGAGACTTTTAAGACTATGGACTGAGTAAGCGAAGAAAAATCTATATTCTCCCATGGGAAGCTGCTACTGATCATGATTTCATTGTAAAAGCTGTATGCTGTCCTCTATTGGAATGTGATCTTTAATAATAAGGACAAAATAAGGGTGAGCCCAAATAGGATATATAGTCTCTGTATAATAGTGTGGTGTCCATTGTATGGGGGAGGGTAAAATTAATGGTAACAGATAATCATAAGGAATAGAAAAGAAATGTAATGTGATATAGCACATGGATTCACTACTAGAATTTAATTATTTAAATACCACTTTCACACCCAAATAATATGAGATAAAATATTCAGGTTAGAAAACACATAGGCACGGCTATTAAAGATTTATAAAAGAGCTTATAAAAAAATGTTAGGGCTCAAAATTAATATAATCACATATAGGGGGAAGGGAGAAAAAAAAGGGGGGGGGGCACCCAGAACGGATAGAATAGATAACACACGAACTACACATGAGTATAACATTGTAACCGGAAGATAGTATAGGACTCACCTATAAAATAACACAAATACAGAAGACATATATAGAAAGAAAGGCATGGAGAAGAATACTACTCAGTTGGAAATAGGACAGGATAAGGTAAATGAGTGTTATGGATAAGTCCCTCCCCCTCCTACATCCCCTAATTTACAATCCCTGCATATGAGTACGAACCTCTGGTAATTCTAATGTAAAAATAAAAAGTTTAATTAGTGGATTAAGAAGATTAAAAAAAAAAAGGCGATCGCCTATCATGGGATATGAAAGATATAGGTCTCCATATCGACCTCAAAACTTCACGCCTCACTTTGGGATAAGTGGGGTGAGAAGTAAGAAGGGAATAAATTTGGGATGAACTCCCAGGTATTGAGTATGTTTTATGTATGTGTTGTTTGTCTATGCGACGTGGCGATAGGGCTTTCCCATTTGAAATATAAGTATGAGACTAAGGAAACAGTAAGGATTGATAAAAGATACCTAATAGGGAAATTAACCTTAAAATAATGTCCCTGAATACCCAAGATTTAAATCTACCTCAAAAAAGGATTACACTACTGAATTATCTGATCCAAAATAAGATCACAGTAGTGATACAAAAAATGACATGGAAGAAGTACCCACATATATGTTCATCATTGCTGAATCAGAAGAAAAGGTGGTGGCAATCATGGTGTCTGGGGAGGTAAAATTTGAACTAATATATGAATATAGTGATAAAGAGGGTAGATATGTTTTCCTTGGATGTAAAATAGATGATGTGGAATATTCCTTTTTAAATTTATATGCCCCAAATAAGGGACAAATACGGTTTCTAAATTCAGTAATGAAACGGTGTAAGGATCTGATACAGGGCCTTCTTTTTATTGCTGGGGATTTCAATTGTATATATCTCACCCTTTGATGGACAAATTGGTAGATAAAAAAGTAAAATTAGAGAGATCAATCTATGGATTAGCAAGAGATCTAAGAGATTTCCTGGGAAGGCAAATGATGTATGATCTGTGGAGAACTCTTAACCCAGACAGGAAAGAGTATACATTCTATTCAAAACCTTTCAATTCCTTTTCTAGACTGAATATGATCATGGGGAGGAAGGAGTCTTTGGACAGGTGTAAGAGATCTAATATACAAGAAATTTCCTGGTCTTATCATAACCCAGTTATAGAAGAAATAATGACTCAAAAAACTAGGGAATTTAAACCATGGAGATTAAATAAGGAATTACTGTCTGATAAAGAATTTCTGGAAGACTTTAAGACAAATACTAGAAGGTTCTTTGAGGAAAACCTAACTAAAGAGGTATCCATTGAAACTGTCTGGTGTACCAATAAATGCGTAGCAAGAGGATGGTTAATAAATAGATCTGCATACCTTTAAAAAAAATGCCTCAAAAAAGATATCTGAATTACATACAGAATTAGAGAATACTAAAAGATCTCAAGAAAATAAGACAGATCAGAATTATATTAATAACACCCACAGGGTTTTGAAGAACAACCAATCAATACGTACAATACACTCAGACACTCCCAGCAATTACAGAAAAATCCCCCCCTCTGCCTGTGATACAATTATCTCCACACAATAGACTAACTTAACTATCACAGGCAGAAAATATACAGTTTTTACACAATATTAATAACTATCAAAGTATGCATTACATTCACATAAAACATACATTTTCAGAATCAGCATACTTTAAATCTGAACATAACTAAAAATCAGACAATTCCACCCAGTAGTTCAAAAGTTTGCTGGAAGACCTTTATGACTGACCGCAAGCACATTTTCCTAGTCTGGGGACACCGTCTTAAAGGGGCATTGTTCCGATTTTCACCATGCCCCAAAAATGTGCTTAAAGGGCCAGCACCAGTCCCATAAAAGTCCATAAGCCCCAATACAGCTTCTTAAAGGGCCATACACAGTCCAATACAAGTTCAGAGGCCCAAATAGCATTTTTAAAGGGCCATACACCCCAGGGCCATAGTCACAGGGGAGGAGGCTGGCAAGCAGGCCTCTCCAGGACCAAGTGGCGAATGGCATTTTGTCACACCCATTGATGGTAAAGATACATTAGAAATAAACTGTAGAGGGAGGATGACCTCCATTCAGGCGGACCTGAAGAGATGGAGCCATCTGCCCATATCATGGATGGGATGAATTAATATTATAAAAGATTACGTAATGCCAAAATGGCTCTACTTCCTTAGGATGATCCCTGGTAAAATAAAATCAGAGTGGTTTGATCAGATACATGGATGTTTTATGGAATTTGTATGGAAGGGCAAAAAATCGAGGATAAATCGGGAGACAATGTATAGGGACAGAAGAAGAGGTGGCATGGGGATCCCCAACTTGAAGGACTTGTGGGAAGCAAGTATGTTGCATATAAATAAATATCAATGGAGGGATTCAAAATCCCTGGATTGGTATCAGATAATATCTTTGGGCAAATAAGCTA
The DNA here is from genome assembly GCA_036172795.1 of Pelodytes ibericus. Taxonomy (NCBI): domain Eukaryota; kingdom Metazoa; phylum Chordata; class Amphibia; order Anura; family Pelodytidae; genus Pelodytes; species Pelodytes ibericus. Next base: position 208,124,592 of record CM069857.1, on the reverse strand, counting down.
TCATATAAAATCCTCATAAATAAGATCATATAAAATATTAGGGGTTCCCCCCAGAAGATTTGATGGAAGTCTGGCAAGGAATAAAGAAAAGATGGGGAATAGAGGAAAAGGTTATTTGTTCTGCACCCTTGGAAATAGTAGAAAGGAATATCCAAAATTTAGAAATTAGTAGTTGGAACAAGAAAGGAATAGGCAGGATCTCCCAGCTTTATCACAAGGGGAAAATTAGAAACTTTTCAGAATTAAAGAAAGAATATGATTTAACCAGTAAGGATTTGTTTAAATATATTAGGATTAAACATTACTTACAGTCAACGGTAGTGGATGAAGTAGGCGGGGAGGACAAGATAAGAGATATGATGACCTTGTTTAATAATGAAAAAAAAAGGGCCTTAAAACAATGTACACATTACTTGAAAAGTTCCCACAAAGCCTCCTTACCGAAAACATGGGAAAAATGGAATAGAGATATGAGAAATATGGAAAGGGAAGAAGGAGAACAGGAACAATGGATTAGGGCCTGGAATGAGGTTAGGAAACACGTACATTGTCTGAATCTCCAGTAAGTTTATTTTAAGGTAGTACATAAATGGTATAGAATCCCCTGGTTAATGAATAAGATAGACCCTATAAATCCACAGGAGTGTTGGAGATGTGGACAGGCCCTAGGCACATGGATCCATAAGCATGCGTGAGATAGGGACAAGGCTATCCTAGCTATAAGATCGGGAACTGGGGACTTATAAAAGTATTTAGAAAATTTGGCAGACTAGATGGACCGAATGGTTCTTATCTGCCGACACAGTCTATGTTTCTATGTGCTGCGCGATGGAAGAATCTGCTACTAGGCTACATTTCCCAGCTCCCTGCCACAAAATTAATACCGGGTTATGCATTGCTGATATGTTAATTCTACCGGCTCCAAACACTTAATTACCACCTGTGCTGGTAAAATACCAGCTGGGTGGAAACCCTATCTGTGATAAGGGTGTCCAGTGCGTGATTGGCTGTCTATGACTTGCCAAATGTGAAGGAAATGCTTGGTGCATGCTCATGGGTGCTTAAGGATGGTGGGGCTAGTGTGTGTTTTGTGTTACTGGGGTAATGATGAAAATGTGAATGAACAATGGGGACTGTGGGAAATGTAGCTGCCATGGCAGTATGTTAGCTTCTCATGCCAGTGCCTGTGTTTGTTACCCCTTTCCAAGATGGTTGTCTGTAGTTTTCACCCCCTACCTCTATCTATGCCCATGGTCAATTCAGTTAGCTCCTAGATTTAAAAAATATTGTAAAGCCCTAAATTATCTTTGAAATATGCATCTGTTACGGTCTAGACCAGGGGTCCTCAAACTTTTTAAACAGGGGGCCAGTTCACTGTCCCTCAGACCGTTGGAGGGCCGGACTATAGTAAAAACAAAAACTATGAACAAATTCCTATGCACACTGCATATATCTTATTTTGAAGTGAAGAAACAAAACGGGAACAAATACAATATTTAAAATGAAGTAAAGTTAAATCAACAAACTTACCAGTATTTCAATGGGAATAGTGTGCCAGTCAGATGCCCAGGGATATTATGCCAGTCAGAGCCCAGGAATATTATGCCAGTCAGAGCCCAGGAATATTATGCCAGTTAGATTCCCAGGAATATTATGCCAGTCAGATGCCCAAGAATATTATGCCAGTCAGATGCCCAGGAATATTATGCCAGTCAGATGCCCAGGAATATTATGCCAGTCAGATGCCCAGGAATATTATGCCAGTCAGATGCTCAGGAATAGTGTGCCTGTCAGATGCCCAGGAATATTATGCCATTCAGATGCCCAGGAATATTATGCCATTCAGATGCCCAGGAATAGTGTGCCAGTCAGATGCCCAGGAATAGTGTGCCTGTCAGATGCCCAGGAATAGTGTGCCTGTCAGATGCCCAGGAATAGTGTGCCTGTCAGATGCCCAGGAATAGTGTGCCTGTCAAATGCCCAGGAATATTATGCCATTCAGATGCCCAGGTATAGTGTGCCAGTCAGATGCCCAGGAATATTATTCCATTCAGATGCCCAGGAATATTATGCCATTCAGATGCCCAGGAATAGTGTGCCAGTCAGATGCCCAGGAATAGTGTGCCTGTCAGATGCCCAGGAATAGTGTGCCTGTCAGATGCCCAGGAATAGTGTGCCTGTCAGATGCCCAGGAATAGTGTGCCTGTCAGATGCCCAGGAATATTATGCCATTCAGATGCCCAGGAATAGTGTGCCAGTCAGAGCCCAGGAATATTATGCCATTCAGATGCCCAGGAATAGTGCCAGTAAGAGCCCAGGAATATTATGCCAGTCAGATGCCCAGGAATAGTGTGCCTGTCAGATGCCCAGGAATATTATGCCATTCATATGTCCAGGAATATTATGCCATTCAGATGCCCAGGAATAGTGTGCCAGTCAGATGCCCAGTAATAGTATGCCAGTCAGATGCCCAGGAATATTATGCCAGTAAGAGCCCAGGAATATTATGCCATTCAGATGCCCAGGAATAGAGTGCCAGTAAGAGCCCAGTAATATTATGCCAGTCAGATGCCCAGGATTATTATGCCAGTCACAGCCCAAGAAAATTATGCCAGTCAGATGCCCAGGAATAGTAGAGTGCTCGTTATACCTCCCTCCTCCCCCTCCTTCCCCATCACTTACCTCCAGCTGCTGTGTCCCCGGGCCGGACGTCTCGCGCAGTGTTCCCTCCTCCCTGCACGGAGGAGGGAAACAGTTACCGGGTCCGGATGTGACGAAACGTCACATCCGGTCGCGGTGATTTTTTTTTTTTTTTCTGTTTTCCTGCAGCCGCATCTTCTGCGGCTGCAAGGAAAAAAAAAAAAAAAGGTAAACAGCGGGGAGCGGGGGGTGCCGGCAGCACCCCCCGCGGGCCGGACAAATGTGCTCGGCGGGCCGCATGTGGCCCGCGGGCCGTAGTTTGAGGACCCCTGGTCTAGACACTCATTGTTTATATGTCTGTTAACAGCCAATAAAACCATATCAAATCGTGTGTAAATAATGCTTTTTCCTAATTT